>CM044305.1:15534493-17934493 GCA_024291935.2 Okapia johnstoni
TTTCTTTCACTGTAGCAAGATAATTGGCAACTTTTTCAGGTTCAGTCAGACCCTGTTTTCTAGCACTCTGAGGGAAAGTCAAATAGATTTTTTCTGAAAAGAAGATGCAAATATAAAGAGGTAATGATTTAATAAGCTGCAATTAAAAAACAGCAGTTACTCAAGCACACACCTATGGGCTTCTGTATGGAGAGGGGTTAAGTTACATCTGGGCAAACCTCCTTTTTCAAGGACAGTAGTTTTTGTTTCAAATTCTCACTTGTAAGACAGCTTAAAAATTGTAAAAATTTCCCATACAATGTCACAAATGCTGTTTCTCAAGCCAGCTCAGAGAAGGTTATTTTATCCAAGATCTATTTGAAGAGTAATATCAATTTTGCTTTTCTAAGTCTACCTATACATTCCTATAAAAAAACATGTGCTCAATACAACCATATGGACCCTTTCTCCCTTAGGAGGAGATGTCATTTTGACAGAGTCACTCACCTATATGCTGTTCTCAACCAAAGCCGGGCAGTCTAGTGGAAAATCAATGGATTTTTCAATCTGTGAGACTTGGTGTTTGAACTCTGCCTCCGCCACTTAATAGCTGTGCAATCATGAGCAAGTTACTTAACCTCTCTAGGCTTCAGTTTCCTCATCTGTAAGTTGAGGTTAATTACATCTATCTCATTCAAGTTGATACACACAAAGCGTCTAGTCAAAGAAAACAGAGAGAGTTGTTAATTGCTCAGTCATGTCCGACTCTTTGCCACCCCGTGGACGGTAGCCTGCCAGGCTCCTCCACCCATGGGATTTTCCAGGCAAGAACACTGGAGTAGGTTGCCATTTCCTTCTCCAGGGGATCTTCCCGACCCAGAGATCAAACTCAGGTCTCCTGCATTGTAGGCACACTCTTTACCATCTAAGCCACCAGGGAAACCCCAGTCAAAGAGAAGGCATTCAGTAAATGTTAATCTCCAAGATGTATCAATCTACTTTCCCAGTATTAATTAGTATAGTATAGTGAACAAAAGGCACCATTTCGGATTGCTAAATTTCCCCAATGCTTCGATGTTACCACTTGCATGAGAAATGTCACTGTAAAATTAGTAGAGTTGTATAAAGTGCAGAATGGTTATTTGAGGTACATGTATCATTTATCAACATCTTCAGGGTAGAAGATAGACAAGACAAAGCTGATTAAACATAATTTGAAAAAGCATATTCAATATACTTTTCATTTAGAAAAAGAGTTAAGCCTGTTAACTTTAAAATGCAAGCAATAGAAGGTAGAGTTGAAAAACACTGGTGTAGAAAAAAGGATTCAACTTGTATTCCATAATCTAGAATTGTACTGTTGTATGTGGTAGCCAATAGCCACAGGTGACTATTAAAGTTTTAATTAAAGTTAATTTAAAAAATTCAGGTCCTCAGCCATACTAGCCACATTTCAAGTGCTCAATAGCCACATGTGGCTAGTGGCGACTGAACAGTGCCTATCTAGAAGTTGTTTAAGTGAATCTCGCCTATTATTTTATATTGTTTTCAGATAGACTCCTCTGCTCCTAAATGCGAAGAAGCAAAATAAGATTCTGCATAACTGAGATTTTTAGTATAGATTCTACAAGATTTCCAGAGTGAAGATATCTCCCCAAACACTGCACTTGAGATGTACTTCAATCTGTTAATGTAAAAATGAACTTTTGTTTCAGGCCATCATTTGACATCTGCTTCTAACTCATATCAAATGACTAAACCAAGTTTCCTATGACAAGTTTTGTGGCCCAAAGGATTAGAGGTAAGCTCACAGAAATCTAGATGACCAGGTCAGAAATGAAGATGAGATCATCATCACATGTAAGATTATAAAAATCAATTAACATGGTGGATAAAACATAATTAGTTTTTAAGGTATGTAAGAGACCATGGATAGAATGTTAGTTAAGACAGGCAAATCTGACTCAAGTTATGCTACTGCTGTAATTCTATTTATACTAATAGAGGAGAATAACAGGAAGTATAAAAATGCTTTTGGATTTACACATAAATGTATGGTTATGTAATATTCAGGGAACTAGCACTGTTTCATGGGGAAAATACACACACACACACAAATACCCTCCAAAAGACAATGTGGAGAGCTGACTCCAGGTGGGACAGCAGGCTAGCTTTCAGTCTTGGAGCCGGCTGACCTTTAGTTCATTCACATTTCTTTCTAGCTGACATCTTGAGGAGAAGGTAAAGATTCAGAGTAGGTAATGCCAGTAATTGAGCTACTCTGCTATGGTAGGTTGGAACATAAAATCGGCTTGTTAGTAGGTAATATGTCCATCAAACATCCCTGATTCCAGAGGTATGTGTACATGATGGACAGAGATCAGAAAAAGGGTAAGAAAGTCATTTTACATTATTTGTGAAAGTTTTAGTCGCTCAGTTGTGTCCAACTCTTTGCAATTCCATGAACTGTAGCCCTCCAGGCTCCTCTGTCCATGGAATTCTCCAGGCAAGAATATTGGAGTGGGTTGCCATTCCCTTCTCCAAGGCATCTTCCCAACCCAGGGATCAAATCTGGGTCTCCTGCATTGCAGGCGGATTCTTTACCATCTGAGCCACCAGGGAACCCCTTACATTACTTAGTAAGCTGTAAGTGTAAATTTTTTAAAAGATGCAGCATTTGTCTCATGCATCGAACCTGGAATGGTGTTTTGTTTCACCAATATTCCCAAGTTAAAAACAGTTGCACAAAAATATTACTAATCCTAGCTATTTTCTAGTAACTGTAAGTTTGAAGCAATTAATCAAAAAGAATGGGACAGGTAGACAGACTGACAGCAGCATTAAGTAGCAAGTGATAAGTTTTTTAAAAAAAACTACGAATATTAAAAATAAGTTACACAGCAAGTCAATAAGGGGGCCATTTAGTACGGGCAATTAGCTTGATATTAAGATAGAATATGACCATTAATCTCAGAATATTGGCTTTTAAAAGTTTAAATTATTTAAAACTTTAATTATTGTATTTAAATTTTAGTCCACTATTAAGATGGAAAATTGTTACACAAATTAATTTAGAAAGACTTCAAAATGAAACAAAAAACTTTTGACAGTTGCAGGAAAAAAAAAGCTTTGATACAGTCAATTAAACATAACAGCTTGTTTCCAGGCAATACTGGATCGTATTACTATAGTTATCAGACTTTCCAAAACTGTGTTCTGCAAAGCACTTATGTCCTTTGAGACTTCAATAGATGGTTCATGAAAAAGGGGTGCTGACATCAAGTCTCAAATGCTTTGAGCTATTTCCTTTTTGCAGATTCATCATGTACATCATCATCTTAAATTTCTAAGATGTTGGGCAGTAAAGACATTGGTCACATCTCATTTAACTCCATGACCCCCAAATTTATTTGATTATGTCATGATCCTGTGTGTGTGTGCGTGTGTGTGTTGTGGAGGGAGAAGATGGTTGTTGGGACACAGACACATTTTGCAAATTTTCAGAGACTTCTCAGTTGAAAATACCATATGTACTATTGAAAGTTGCTTAAGTACCAGTATCACATAACAGAATAAAATTCAAAGGACTGTATTTCTAGACAGGAAAACCCAGTTACTCATAGCATAATCAAATAATCAAAACAAACATGGTTATAGTAATAGGGAGGGAGGTGTGCAGTATTAATTTCTGTCCCTAAAAAAGGAAATTAACAGAAGTGACCCTAATATAAAAAGACGCACACATTTTGTTTTGGTACTTTTTAGAAAGTGAGTTAAAACTCTACCTATTGAATCTATATATTAAGTTTATTTCTGCACAGACACACCTTCTTCAAGAGGTTGACATATACAGTATATCATATTTCATCAATTACTAGACACCATCATGTGTTAAGATACACTATTATTTTATATATCACTAAGGGAAAAAAACTACTGCTAACTAAACAACAACATGCCATGGATTGTGAGAAGGCTTCCAATTTAAGCATCACTGAAATATGAACATAGTTTCTTTTCTTCCTTCCACACATATTCCTCAAAATGTTCTTTATTGTTTTCCCCCTTTAAAGACACTATCAAAGAGGGGAACAATACAAAAAAGGGTAAGATTCAAGAGATTTCTGTTCACCTTACCCTTACAATTATATTCAGATATTAAAAAGGTTCTTTTAAAACAGGTCAACCAAATAAACCATTTTTAATTGTTCTCTTTGATTCTGGAAAAATTACCCCAGCAGAAAAACACAGAATTTCCTAAAACAGTTCTGTTTGAGAGATGATTCATTATAACTATTAAACACTTAAACCATGTACTGAACCAAATGCTTTACATATATTATATTCCCATCACAACCCGATAAAGTAGATATTATTTTTATGCCTCTTTTACAGATTAGAATGTTAAAGCATAGAGATTTTAAATAACTTGCATAAGATTACAAACATATTAAGTGGTAGAAGCAGGGCTCAAACCCAGATCTTCATGGCTTCAAAGTCTATTCTTTAACACTTTGCCATACATTAAAATTATCTCACAAAGTGTAATAAGTAAAACTGAAATATTTAATTGCTAGTAACTAACTTATTTGCTTAAAATAGCCAAATGTACTGAATGATAGTTATGCTTTATATGGATACATTTTATACTGTTTTATACAACATATATATTTGTGTTTGTTTTGTTAACTGACACACTTTACTTAACAATTAAGATTTAGTTATCTTGCCATTTGGTATAAATTGAAAAGCTAGAGTAACTGAGATTTGATAACTGTTCCAGATTAATGACAAAGGAAACTGTTATCAACTCCTAAGTGGGGGGGGGGGCGGTGCAGTGTAAGTCTAATGCCAAATATTAAAATGCAATTACTTGGGTTTTTTCTTCCTATTACGTGAAATAGGGAGTGGGATGTGTTAAAATATTACATTTACTCACTTGCATTCCAATGCTTTAAAACTTGTTATCCACCAAAAAACAAACAACGGAGCACTATTACACTCATGTATTACCAAGAGACCACCAAGATGTCACTGTTGTACACTGTAATCCTAAACCACTGGGTCTAAAACATTCAGTCTGCACTGGACAAACTGGGCCACTTGAGGTCACCCATCATTCACAGCCTAGCAGATCACAGGTCCCTGAGTATGGAACTCGAGAGCAAATCTTGTCAATGATCACAATGGCATAAATTTTTTAGTGGATGATAAATTTTAAAAAAATCTTTACAACAACTCTTCTGCAATTCAGACTTCTGATAAATGATCTGCTATACTTTTCATCATTCTATAATTTACCAAATGTCATGTCCTTGGTCAAGAGTGCACATCCCAATTATGCCATTCTTTTTATATAAAAATAAGATATACTCATTGTGATTTCCAGAAACAATGATGAAAAGGCAAAGTCTGCCTATACTTGTTTTTTTAATTGGATAGGCTTCTCCCTTTATCTTAAAATTTAAATGTATCAAAGAAGTTTCTCATTTTGTACTAACCCCATTAGTATAGGATCAAGCTGCCAAAATAAAGCAAACTTTCCTAAATTTAGTTTTAAAAAACTGATATTTAATATTATAATCACTGAAAACAGCAAAGTGTTCAATAATGTGTCACAGTTATTCGACAGTTGACACATAACAATACCTGTCCTCTCCTCAGATCTTCACTTGGGGGAAAGAAAAAAACCTGAAAAGTGGTAAAAATGAAACAGGAAAAGGAAAAGAAACTTAATAAAACATTTTTTTTCAAAATCAAAGATCACACTTTAATAGAATGTTTTTCCCTACAGATGAAATATAAGAAATCTAATATTGATATAGTGGAAATACTACAGAATCCAATATAATCTTTGAGATTACAAATGGCTGCACATCCAGTGAAGATAGTTTCCAAAACAAGGGTCTTGTTTTTTGTAAATATTTATGTAGTTAATATTTTTCAATGCATTATGGGTACATCTTATTTTAAGGAATTCAAGGTAGCTATTATATTTTTACATAGCACATTTCTATAAAGCAAAGAGAATCTCCTTAATTTTATTCTTTTTGAAAATCATTCATATTTAGGTTTACTATAATTTATCTTTACTAAAACTGAGAAAGTGTCTCTTTAAGTCAGGCTTATGATCCAGTAAATGTCCCTAAGAGCAGAGGCTGGAGTTTGTAGAACTCATTAGCCACAATCCCTTGATATCCATCTCCTAAACAGCCAAATATTCAAAAACACACTACCATCTTAAATAATTCATTAGAGTTTTGAATTAACCTGGAGCATTTAGGAAGCTATTTTGTTTTTAATCTTGTACCAACCTTGACTTTGCTTACATAGTACTTCCTTTATTATTCTAAATTTGCTTCTTTAAACATTTGGCATAGTTCTAGCCTATCATGTTCTGACCCATGTTTGAGTTCAACCACAAGGGTTTTTTTTGTTTTGAGCACCATGAGACCCATATGAGGTCAAGAAGACATATAAAGGAATCAAGAAACTGCCTGTACTTTTGGTGAGGTACTCAGTTCTTTTAAGATTGCTCTTATTTCAATTTAAGATTAAAATGATAAGAACAGAAATAAGCCTGACAATTACCCTATTTCTGACCTTCATAATTAACTCACTGGTCATCTAGGGGGCCTATATTATGTATATGTCAGACACTGTGTCAAGTGCTGAGGATATAGAGAAGAAAAAAAAAGTCTCAGCTTTGAAGAATTCAGTCTCCTAAGGAAGAGACTATAAATGTAAATCTCTATAGAGAAGGACCCTGAAATCTTTTAGCCTGAAGAGCAACATTTTGGTGTTTTTACTCAATGACTTTTTTTTAATGATTTTACTCTAGTAAAATACAACTATTCACTGATAAGAACTTACTGGGGAGAAGATGGCATAATATTAAGTCCAATATTAGACATCCGAATGAAAATTTTCAACCTTCTCCTTACTGGTTTCAATATTTTCAAATTTGTGTCAGAAGTAATTTACTTGAAACAGCTGAATAAGCAAAAGCAATAAAATATCTAAAAGCAATTTGTTAGACTCTAATTTTAATAAATCTAGGCAACACTGGCTCTGATTGAAATACCTTATGCCAGAATTTCAAGAAAATTACTTGAAAAATGGCAAGTTGTGGAAATATATCTGCCAGGTTCTGGAAACCATGACAGTAACTGAAATAAGTAGGCTTTAACAAATGAGACATCTTATAATACCATAATTGTTTCCGAAAAATACATGGCCTCTAACTATTGGCTTATTTCTTTATACTGATTTTTCCATAAAAGATATGAAACATCTACCTTAGTATAAAGTAAAGCACATGAATTATATTCACCTGGCTTTGAATTATGGCTCTGCAATTTACTATTTATAATCTTTGTGCCCTTAACTTCTGAAATCGGTTTCTTAATCTGTAACAAAATCCTGCTCTGTTGGGGGATTGTAAGGATAAAATGAAATAGCATGAGCACAGTATCTGGCATATAGTAAGTGCTAAATAAACATTAGTTTTGTGTTTTCTTTATCCAAATGTATGCTGCATAAAAAAAGGATCAGGTGGAATCTTAAATGACTTTTTTTAAACACATTGATATATGCCAAGCAGAAATGTGGACTGATTACCAGTAGCAAATGTTAACGTTTGCATCTAAAAATCAGGTTCAAAGCAAATTCAATTTCTTTCCACAAGGTCGGCAGTTTGAGAACACACTTTATTAACCTTTTCCCTATGGTACTTAAAGCAAAAAATTTTTCTGAAGGAAAAAAAAATGAATGAAAAGAGTCCCGGACGCATTATTTTTTCACACTATCCATTCAAAAGATGATTAAACATTGTAAATTTGATTTCCTTACAAAAATTCTACAATATTCGACTGGCTAACAATTTTAAATGAAATTCTCTTAATTTCGCCAGACTTAAAAGCCTTATTTCCTTTAAAAAAATATATGTTTAGGAAATATCTATCAATGTGTTTTCCATGGAAGAACAGCGTTTCGTTTAGGTTTTAAAAATATGATCCAAGTCGCAAAATGCAAAGCACCAACCGTAAGCACTATTACAATTCTGCTTGCGATAAGTAGAGCAAGTAAACATTTTACTTTATTCAGCAGCGGAGGTGACCAGGCAAAAAGTGCAAAGTGATTTGAACTGATCCCTGTCCCCCTCCCCCTCCATTCAACCCAAGAATGCAAGTGTCCCGCATCTCAGATCAAAACTGAGCCTCGGTCTTACTGACGTAACCAGTAACCCTATCCACCTCTCACACTGCGGAGGCCGGCAGGGCAGCGGCTGCCGCCAAGTACACCACTCATCAGAGCCTGCCCCATTCCGCCCCCGCGCTTCAGTCATGCTTTCCAGAAATGGGGTCACTCACTCAGTAACTATCACACACACGCAGCCTATCATCCTGTAATCCCCCAAAGTCCGTTGTGGGGATAGAAGACAGCAAAAAGTCAAGAAGGAAGAATCACAGACGCGCCACCATCAGGAATTGATTTTCCGCTCCGGAGAGGAGCGCTGATGCCTTGGAATGGGTCTTGTCTGGATTATTTTCACAGACCCCGAGTTGGTTGTGGGACAGAAGGGGCTGCGAAGAGCCGGGGAAATTCTGTCTGGCCCTGTTTGGGTATATCGTTTGGGTCTGGGTCACCAGGGTGGGTATCTCAGGGACGGTCCCCAGATCCCGGGCGAGGTAAACCAGAAAGCCCTTTACTGCGGACGCTGATCTCCCTGAATATCACTGTATCATCTCCGCGGACAGGAAACTCAAGTTAAACTCGAAGAGACGGGGTCCTCAAGCTCAACGACCTCAGAAACGGGGCGGGGGGGATAAGATGGAGAACCTCAGGCTTCCACTTTTTCCTTTGCAGCAGCAGAAACTACTGCGGCAGATGGGAGGGGGGCCAAAACCCCTCGATTGTCCTGCACCCCTTATCCGAAACCCCCCCACAGGTCGCCACCCCTGCCCTGGGACGTTCCTGCCCACGCGCGCCTGGTTCCCCAGGGTAACCCTGTCCCCTGGCCGGACTTGAGAGTCCCCGCTCTCCAGTGAACCCAATCCACACCCCTCCCGCATCCCCCAAAGTCACCAGGGTCCAGGGAAGCCCCCAACGAGGCAGGGCCAAACTTCCCAACTCCTCGCCGGCCCCCGCTCCGCGTCCTGCTCCCCCCACGCAAAGTTGATGAAAATCGGCTTCTTGCAAAGCCCCGGCGCCCACTCCAAACCCCACGCGCCACCACACCAGAGCCCCTCTAGCGAGGGAAGGGAGAGGGGGTGCGGATGGGAGGAAGAGAAGGGCAAACAGACCAACCCCAACTACCCAAACCGGAATCCCGAACCCAGGGGAGAAGCGAGCAGCAGAGGAAGGGGCCGAGTGGCCGGCTCCCGGGAAGAGAGCGAACCGGCGGGGGCGCGGGGAGGGGGCGCGCCGGGCCCGGCCGCTCGGCTGCACTCACCTCAGCGCTGTCGGATGGGCTCTCCACAGCCATCTTCTGCCACGGGTCCGCCAGCTGCGCCAGCGGCATCTTCCCCCCCGGCCCGCCGCCTTCACCGCCTCCTCCCTCCCCGCCCGCCCCGCACCGGGGGGGGCGGGGCCTGGGAAGACACGCCCCTGGCCGCGGCGCTCGGCTCGTCCCTCCTTCCTCGCCCCAGCTTTAGCTTCTGGGCCTCGCCTTCTTTCAGGAAGGGCAAGCGGAGAAATCTGGGGGCGTCGGCGGGAGGTGGGGGAAAGAGCGGGAAAGGAGGAGGTGCGAAAGGCTGAGAGTTTCTAAGACCCACGGGTCCGAGCAGGTTGAAGGCTCCTCAGGGGTGTAGAGAATAGTGGTCCCCACCCATCTAGGGAGAGACCGGCGAGGCGTAGGGGGTGCGGTACGGTACCAAGGACCGAGGGAGGGGGCGTGGGGTCTTTTCGGCCCGATTCTTCCGTGGGTGCCTGTGGGCGCGCCGAGTCTATGGGCACATCTTGTAAAGGCCCAGGACCCACCCTCTCCCAGGGTCATACGATGGGCATTCACCTGCCCCTACACCCCCAAGATGGGGACACAGAAGGCTTCGTGTCCTGGAGCTGCTTAGGGCTTCGGCTCTCGGTTTGAGTTAAGGCTCTCCAAACTGACGCTTCTGTGTTATATTATTTTTAATATCTGGAATTACTTCGTCTTGCATGAGTCGACCCCCCCCTCCAAGTCCGCAGAGCCCTCGCGCTTCAGGCGCGACCCTCCAAGCTCGCCCCCTCCCAACCCTCCCCGGTTCTCCGCAGCCTAAATCTTCACGAAGGAGAAAACAAGGAGGTTCTTTAAGGATGCCAGTCTCGGCAGAGGTTGGGGAATTATTTTAAAATATCTTGGTGGCAGGAGCCCGGGGTTCCTGCTTTTCTGTTGACTTTAAATAAAAGATTAGATTAAAAATCAGGCTGGCGGTGAGTGGAGGAGGGGAGAGAGGGAGGGCTTCTAACTCCTGCCCAAGACAGGGAAGCCCAAGGTTAAGGAATCCCAATCCCTAGACGGCGATGGAGCGCCAGAAGACTGAGAGAGCGTGAAGGGAGAGGCCTGGACGTCTGGAGTGGGTGGTGGCGGAGGTTTCGACCCCATGTTCCCGGCGCCAGGTGCCCGGCGAGCTCAGTGCGCCCGGGCAGAATTGTGTAAAAGTCGCCGGGCTGAGTGGAAAGCTACCGCAGCCATTGGCTAACCGCCCTACAAGGAAAAGGAAAAAAGTAAAGGGAAATCTCCAAGCCGGCCAGTGCTCCCATCCCCTCAGGCCTCTGCCCAGGCGTCCGGGTCCTCCCACGCTCGGCGACCACAGCGCGTCCCCCGCTGCGCTCCTGTGCACGCCTCTTAACAGCTCCTTTCATCCTCCAGGGAACCACACACCTGGAGAGCCCTGGCCTTCCTCCCTAACGCAGGTGTGAGGATGAGATTAGCGCCCCACACCTAGCTGCCCAGCCAGGTTTGTGCGGGCGGTGCAAGGTTTCTCTCTGGGCCGAGAGAGGCAGGTGTTAGTTTTCTGCTGCTTTCGCTGGCGCGACCCTGGGCACAGGCTCAAGGCCCGGGAGCCCCGTGGCCACCTGAAGAGGCTCCATCTGTTCAGGGAGCCTGAGGAGGCGGCCGGAAATCCTCGCTGCGCGCCCTCTCCTGCAGCCTTGGACTCAGGGGGACAGCTCAGGGTTGAGCAACATCTGGGCAGGCTCAGCGTGGTCTGTGGGGTGGGGGTGGGGAGGACGGAGCTCGTGATTTTGTCACCTCCCCCAGCATGCTGATTCAAGTGCTGCAAATCCAATCTGGACCCAAACCTCAGCTAATTTGGCAGCCACCGTCTCTAACTCCTGACAGTAAAATCAGCCTGCAGTAGTTTGAAGATAAGGAATTGTGTATCGTTTTGCATTTATGTACAAAGTGCCAGATTTATCTTTCATTTATATTGCAAAGCACGTTACCATTCCTTACAGCGAAAAGAAGTCGGTCAGTTTGGTTAGTTTAAAGGTAAATTAGTCCCCCCCCCCGCCAACGGTGATCAATTATTCCAATTAACATTCTTTCTTTAGTAAAAACATACAGTTGAAAAGTTATCATGTATCTAACACTGTCCAACTCTAAATACTCCACTCAAAGGGTAGAGCCAACCTTTTTAAAATAAATCAAGTTGTTTGCATACTGAAAAGTTGATTTCAGTAGGAAGTTGATTCAGAGGAAGAACTTTTAAAATAGCGAATTTGTCTGAAAAAGTAGTGTGAACAGTGGTCACGTTGCAGGAGTTAAGCTTTAAATGAACTTAATAATGGGCTAAAGTACCACTAGCACAGCTGTCCTGCACATAGGCTCAAGTTGATAAGTATGTGAATTGATTTGGGAAAAACACTCTTCTCCTTTCTTTTGCCCAAAAAGAAGAGAAAGCGATTTTTTTTTCTTTTGATTAACAATAAACTTTTTGGTTTCTTTCATTTATTAAATCCAAGAGTGGTGAAACTACTCACTCTTGCTGGGAGAATTGGGGAAAATCAAATAAGGCTGGGGATTTGTCTTGCAGCTGCTGCTGCTACTAAATCGCTTCAGTCGTGTCCGACTCTGTGCGACCCCATAGACAGCAGCCCACCAGGCTCTCCCGTCCCTGGGATTCTCCAGGCAAGAACACTGGAGTGGGTTGCCATTTCCTTCTCCAATGCATGAAAGTGAAAGTGAAGTCGCTCAGTCGTGTCCGACTCTCAGCGACCCCATGGACTGCAGCCTACCAGGCTCCTCCGTCCATGGGCTTCTCCAAGCAAGAGTACTGGAGTGGGATGCCATTGCCTTCTCCGATTTGTCTTGCAGGTGGCAACAAAATGAATTATTTGAACATAGAAGGTGATACTGCCCTGAGCAGGATTATCCCCGCCCTACCCCCCCCCCCCCCATTTAAGAAAGGAAAACTCTTAGGTATTCAAAGAATATTCGCTGCCTCTAGAGAGCACCTGTGCAGGGTAATATGGTAGCCACTAGCGACATCATGGCTCTTGAGCACTTAAAACAAGGTTGGCTGGTTGCTACTGAGATCACACCAGATTTCAAAGACTTAGTACCGAAGAAGAATGTGAAGACCTCAGTAATAATGACGAGTTGATATTTTCAATATATTGAGTTAAAATATTTTGTTAAAATTAATTTCCTGTTATTTTTTTTTTTTACTTCTTTAATGTGGCTACTACAAAATGTATGCTTATATATGTGGCTTACTTGTCAAGACTGGCATTATAGCTGTACAGGACAGTTCTGCATTAGCATTTTCCTTTAACACTGAGCCTTGTATGTATTCCTAAAGTCCTGTAATGTTAAGTGATGCCCTCACATTCCATTGTCTTTGGGGGCTCCTCGGTGCAAAATCTGCAGAAAGAGTTGATTCAGTTACCTACTGATTCTATACCCCTTCCCCCAACACACACACACATCTCTCAGTCAGAACCAAGATATTGGAAAGTTATTACTTGAAACTGTAGCAAAGGGAAACAGCAAACCTCAGTTGAAAATCTGGACTAGATTTCCAAGAAATCATTCCTGATGTATGACAGGACAACCAGATTTAACCTCCTCTGTCCCCAACAATTTCCTGCTATAATTATAACCTTTGTATACAAGTTTAAATGGGCATTTACTTAACAAAATAACATTTGTTAAAAAAAAATGGAGTTACATCAGTCTGGAAAAGTTACAAGATGACTAAACTATGGCTCATGGCACAATCTCCACCTCATATACATCCTGTACTCGCAGTTATAGGTTTGTCCCTATAGAAAACCCATAAATTGTACTCATCAGTACCTCTCTGAAACAGGTGTTATCCCTCTACATTATCTGAAACATATTTACTTTCCATACAAAAAAGTAATCACTCGAGACTATTTAACTATTTCTTTCCAGTAAGAAAGAAAGATAAAACTTGGGCTTGAATTCTATCTTGCATAAGACAATAATTAAACAAAATACATGGTGACATATTTTTTCATGTGTATGAATTTCATCTTTGAAATTTCCCAAGTAAAAATTATTAAGAATATTTTCCTGATTGACACACATCTTAAGAGACAACAGATATTTCTAAACCTATCTGGACATTTTATTTGAAAGAATTCAAGTTTCAGAAAATGTAAGATCTTCTCTAGATTCTCCTATAGATATAAAGTTCAATGATTCTGGAATTGCATGTGATACAAGATGCTCATAAAATCTATAAGGAACTAAGGGGAAGACAATCAATGATACAAATACTTGAAACGTTTAACATTTTTCATGGTAAGGCAGTACAGGATCACAATAAGAGCAGAGCTAGGCCTATGTCTAAACTCCAGGTTCCTTTACATCTCTAAGCTTCAACTTAAAGGCCTAGAACAGGGTCTGACATGTAATAGTTGCTCAATAAACAATGGCAAAATAAGCTTAGTTTTCCTCCTCATCTGAAAACAGGATAACAATGCCTCCCGTGTGGAATTTTGAGGAAGATTAAATAGAAATAATGTCTGGGAAGCATTAAGCACAGTGCCTGCCACATAGGAAGCATTCAATAAATGGAGCTATTGTTACCAACTTCAGAAAGGGAGTATTCCTGCATACATAATATAATTCAAAGACTTTACTCCTAAAAGTTATTTCTTTCCATTTGTTGTGTGATCATTTCATTAGGGTATAATCTATTTCTTGAGGGCACTTTCATAGTGATATGAGACACACACACACAAAATGATACTGTAACTTTCTGTGGAATTCAAATAAAAGAGCATGTAGGGTAACTTACTGTTCTGTTTTTCAAGCCACATATGTTGAAATGCAAATGATTACAGGTCAGTTGCCTCATAGGCTATGATCAAAACTTTGTTTATGTAATGCTCAAAAGAAACTACAAATGTATGATTCAAAGTTAACATTACCTGACTCATACTTACGCAGTGGAGGACAGGAGGAACAGGGAAGTATGGAGGAGAGGTCTGTGTCAGACATGCTTTAATGTTTTCCTTTATTGGTTTCCAAAATGTTTAATCCTTAGAGGTGTCATTTTGTTTCAGAGTTGTTTGAAGGGGAAGAATTATGGGGCTTTGAAACTTGACAAGGAATCGAGAAGAGCCATTCCTGGAGCATTAACAAGCTACTGTTTTCCTTTAGTTTTCATTTTACTAGCACAGAAAAGACCCACTAAATGTTCTTGTTTATAAACACTAATTCATAAGAGGGAGATAATACATTCAAATTTCATTTTCAAACTGATATTAAAAATGACTGCTTTAACATTAACCAAAAATTGCAGTGTAAAGTACTCCTTCAGAGAATAAACATTCCCATTTTATAACTATCAATTTAGTTTGGTTGGTTAGAGCAGTGGTTCTCAAATTTTTTTTCAGTCCACAAACCATTCTGAAACAAAAACCCAAGAACCACTAGTTCCTACTCACCACTATGGAAAAAAAAAAAACTTTTTGAAACTGTTGTTTTAGAACGTGGCTGTTATTGTGGGGTTTTTTAATTTTGAAGTTTATATTTGTGCTTTTGAATATAAATTTGCATCTGCAACTAGAAAAGATACTTTTAAAAAATTCTAACTTTTTTAGTGATGTACATTTAAGATCAGCCTATGATCAGACCTCAACTGGGGAAATGAAATTTGGGTAAAGCTATGGCAGCAAATAGAGCTCTATTCCTCGACCACCAACTGAACCTCGGATCTCCATGCTTGGGAAATCTGCAGCTTTAATCCCAAAGCTATGTCAAAAATTGCGTGAATGGGGGCAGTGTCAAATCAGGTCTGTTGCAGATAATAAGGCGTATTTGTAAACGAAGTATGTTTTAATCAAACAACACATTGCTTATGATTTCAGTAGCTTGCTTTCGAGTCATGTTTCAGGTAAGTAGTAAATAAAATAAATGCTTTGGGGAAGTGTAAACATTAAGAAATTTCTTTACCTAAAAAATTGAATTTAAATAACTTACAACTGTCTACTAACGGAGGGATGAATTCTGTGGATTAAATTAAATTTAAAGAAACCCAATCGAATGAAACTATATGCAAATATTGAGTGTGTGTGTGTAAACCAATTAGTAAACCAATTAGAAGTTGCATTGGCAGTTTTGGACACTTTACAGCAACAGACAGACATTTATTTCATAAGTACTATGTGTCAGGTGCTATGATAAGTGTCTCATGTGTATTAACTTCTTTAATATTCACTGCAATCCTAAAAAATACTAAATATATATTAATAGCAGCTAACAGCTCATGAGTACTTGCAAATTGTTAAATGGTTTACATACGTTACCTTGTTTCATTCTAACAAGAAGTATTGTTAGCGAAAGTTAGTGTTGCATTCTCATAAAGAATGAATGTTTTCCACTATAATTAATTCTTTCAAAAAATTTCAGGAAAATGCTTGGGGGAAATGTACTGTAAGATATAGTCAAATAAGTACTTAAAAGTATCCTTGTTAAATATATCTGCGTGTCACGTTGCGTTCTGGAGATGGTAAGCTTCTATGACTATCATTTTGAAAAAAAATGAAAATAAATTTTAGTTTCTACAAAGATCAATGTAAGGCTTTTGAAAGGATGCTAAAGGAGATAATTTTCAAATGAAAACTTTTCCTTCCATAATTCATCATGGGTCTTTAGACCGCTGTTTCGGGTTGAATTCTGTCCACCCCACCCCCTAGTCCCACATCATATGTTGAAATCCTAACACACAGTGCCTCAGAAAGTGACCTTATTTGGAAAGGAGGTCATTGTAGGTATAATCAGTTAAGATAAGGTCATACTTGAGTAGAGGGGACCCCTAATCCAATGTGACTGTTTACCTTATAAGAAGAAGGCCATGTAAAGACAGAGGATTGGAATATTGCATCAACAAGCCAAAGGTTGCTGGCAAACCAGCAGAAGCTAGGAAGGGATAAGGATTCTCCCACAGGTTTCAGAGGGAGCATGGCCCTGCTGCCACTTTGATTCTGAACTTCTAGTCCCTAGAATTATGAGCAATAACTCTCTGTTATTTTAAGATAACAGTTTGCTGTGCTTCATACGGCAGTCCTGGCAAACTAATCCAACATAGAAAAGATTTTCACTTATACACTTGCATAGCATTTTCACTTCTGAAAACACTGCATCTACTATTAAGGAATTCCAAAACTAGTTGGTGCACCTCGGTAATGAATAGTGCAAAAAATAATGATAGATAGGAATTTGAACTATGTTTAAAAATGGACTAGGACTAGCAGTTAGAATTTAATTCTTTCAGGTTAAACACTTACTGCTAACAAAAATAATCCCTGATTTTTATTTATAGATATCTGGAATCCAGATTATTCTATATGAGCAATCTCACCCCCACCACGAAGTATAGTATGCACTCACTATTATTTATTAGACTGAAGTGGAAAAAAAAATATGCTATAGCACCCTAAATCTTTCCTTCTGTCTGAGAGGTCTGAATTTGGGCCGATTTAGTTTTTCATTTAGAAAGTAACTTGCCTCTACTTCCCTCCCTGTATTTCTCAAGGTGGTTTTTGGCATTATCATCTACTTAGTTCACCAAATTAGAAATCAAGGTTTTATCCTGTCATCCTACCACACTCCCTCTCACCTCCATCCCCTGCATTATCTGACAGCTAGATTTTGTTGACTCTGCTTTTTCATCTATCTGAATTCTGTCAAACTCTTCTACTCTAGCACCCCTACCAGAGTTTGCCAGATCCAGCCTATATCATGACAGCTCCCTTTAGAATCTGGGCTTTCCTGGTGGTCAGTGGTAGAGAATACGTCTGCAATGCAGGAGCCTCCGGAGATGTGGATTCAGTCCCTGGGTGGGGAAGATCCCCTGGAGAAGGGCATGGCAGCCCACTCCAGCATTCTTGCCTGGAGAATTCCATGGGCAGAGGAGCCTGGCAGGCTGCAGTCCATGGGTTCGCAGAGTTGGACATGACTGAAGTGACTTAGATGCACACACGCTTTAGAACCTTCCTGACTTTCACTCGTTTTCCACACCATGGCCAAAAGTTGCTTCCTAAAATGAAAATCTCATCCTGTTTATCCCCTGCTTAAAACCCATGGTGGGTTTCCTTACCTCAGGATAAAGTTCCAGCACCTTTGTATAGATGCAAGACTCCTGCCTTTTTCTCTAGTTATTAATGGCAATTGAAAGTGAAAGTTGCTCAGCCATGTTCAACTCTTTGTGACCCCATGGACTATAGCCTGCCGGGCTCCTCTGTCATGGAATTCTCTAGGCTAGAATACTGGAGTGGGTAGCCATGCCCTTCTCTAGGGGATCTTCCCAACCCAGGGATCGAACCCAGGTCTCTCATATTGCAGGCTGATTATTTACTGTCTGAGCCACCAGGGAAGCCTTAATGGCAATTAAGAAGGAATAATTAAGGATTTATCATGGCTTTTCTTGTATAAACTGTATTTCAGGCCAATCCAACCATGTAATATTAAATGATGAAAGTTCTTTACAGGATTATTCTGTATAAGGAATGATAGACTTAGAAAATGATAGATTTTTAAAACCATAATGAAGGAACTGATTCAGGCAACAACTGTAAATGATTCAAGCCATTAGATGAAAGGTGGATGGAGAACTTGAAATTGGAAGGATCAGCTATCACCACCTAAACACAATGATCCATCTTAGCATCAAAAAAGGTGGGACAACCAAGCACTGTCAGCCTCTTCTGTCACACAATAGGAAGCATATAAGACCGCCTATGAGGTATTCTTTCCAAAAACCTGAAATGGAATTAAATTAAGCCTCTAGAGGTGTGCCATCCAATATGGTAGCCACTTGTCACATTTGGCTATTTTAGTTTAAATTAAGGAAAATACAATTTTTAGATTCAGTTTTTAAGTCCCACTAACCACATTTCATTTGTCAGTTTTCACCTGTGGTTAGTGGCTATGATATCAGCGCACATTATAGAATATTTCCATTGGGGCAGAGAGTTCTATTGGACAGAACTGATTCAGAGCTAAATTCTATTTTTGGAAAAAAGGGGGTTAAAGGAAGAAATTAAATGACACTAAAAGCAGGCAAGTAGACTAGTATGAAGAATGTGATATATTCTTCAGGTTTAGGTAGTTTGGTTTCTACAATAATTCAATGGAATGAATAAAAAGGGGGAGGGAGCAATGTTTTATATTAAGAGAGACAACCAAATGTAATGTGTGGACCTTGTTTGGAACCTGATTTGAACAAACCAGTTGTGAATACATTTTGGAGATAATCATGAAAATGTGACTATGGATGGAATTTGGTGGTTTCCAAATTTTACTGAACTTTGATAGCCCATTCAGCTCTTTGGGATGCCCATTTCCCTACCTGTCTTTAACATCTGTAGCAGCTTCAAGTGAGAAGGACTTCAGGTTGGCCCACAAGACCACCTGAGTGTAATGAGAGAGGAGCAGGGCGCAAGGCAGAACCAGGCACATGAGAGCATCCAGGATGGCAGAACAGTTGTCTCTTCCCTGGTGGCAAATGGACAGCCCAGAGCAAACAAATCCATGAGTGCAACCAACCCTCAGAACTACTCCAAGTATGGATACCTGCTCTCTGGGAGCAAGGCAGGCTGTTTCTGAGAAGGATTGGAGGCAGACTGTGTTATTAATAGGGAATAATCAATTTGATGTGAAGCTAAGAGACCAGAATTGGGGTCAAGGATCAGAAGATAGGGCTGGCATGAATGAGAAAAGAAGGTGAATTTGGGGTTGGAATTTCCACTGTGATCTTCCAAACTCAGGTAACTGGAAAACCATGTGAACTCCAGAATCCTGGAGAGAAGAGGTTCAGATGAGCAGATTGGTCTCATCTTTTCTCCACTGTGAAAAGGCTAAATTCTAGAACCTTGATCTGATAGTGGTCCTTATAGACAGAAGAGAAGAGAACTATTTTCAAATCCTGCTTGCTAGATTGTTTTCCATTAATTCTGGACTGGGCAAAATTTGTTTTCTTTGGTTATCTTTTACTTTCTCTCCCCAAAATATGGGTCGTGTCTTAGATCCTATCTTCTACAAAATATTTTATTTTTTAATTGTGATAACAAACACATAAAATTTACCGTCTTAACAATTTTGCAACCCCAAGAACTATGTAACCCACCAGGCTTTTCTGTTCATGGGATTCTCCAGGCAAGAATACTGGAGTGGGTTGCCATTTCCTTCTCTAGGGAGCCTTTCTAACCCAGGGATCAAACCTGTATCTCCTGCATTGCAGGCAGATTCTTTACCACTGGGCCACAGGGGAAGCCCCTTTTAAAGTGTATATTTCAGTAATGTTATGTATATACACATTATTGTGCAATTAACCCATTTCCCTTGTGGCTTCCCTGGTGGCTCAGCTGGTAAAGAATCCACCTGCAATGTGGGAGACCCGGGTTCGATCGCTGGGTTGGGAAGATCCTCTGGAGAAGGGAATGGCAATCCACTCCAGTATTCTTGCCTGGAGAATCCCATGGATGGAGGAACCTGGCTGGCTACAGTCCTTGGGATCACAGAGTCGGACATGAATGAAGTGATTAACACTACTACCCACTCCAATATTCTGGTATGGAGAATTCCATGGACTGTATAGTCCATGGGGTCGCAAAGAGTCGGACATGACTGAGCAATTTTCACCTTCACAACCCATCTCCAGAACTTTTTCATCTCGCAAAACTGAAACTCTGGACCTTTTAAACAACTTCTCCCATTTCCCCCTCTCCTCTATGTCCACCACCATTTCTACTTTCTGCTTCTGGGAATTTTACTACTTTGGATCCTCTTATAAGTGGAATCGGGCTTCCCTGATAGCTCAGTTGGTAAAGAATCCACCTGCAATGTAGGAGACCCCAGTTCGATTCCTGGGTCAGGAAGATCCCCTGGAGAAGGGATAGGCTACCCACTCCAGTATTCTTGGGCTTCCCTTATGGCTCAGCTGGTAAAGAATCTGTCTGTAATGCAGAAGACCTGGGTTCAGTCCCTGGGTTGGGAAGATCCCCTGGAGAAAGGAAAGGCTACCCACTCCAATATTCTGGCCTGGAGAATTCCATGGACTGTATGGTCCATGGGGTTGCAAAGAGTCGGACATGACTGAGTGGCTTTCACTTTCACTTTTCATAAGTGGAATCATATATTATTTGTCTTTTTTATGATTGGCTTATTTTATTTAACATACTGTCCTCAAAGCTCATCCATATGTAGCATGTGTAAATTTCCTTCCTTTATAAGGTCAAATAATATTCCACTGCATGTATATACAATTTGTTTATCCATTCTTATGTCAATGGACACTGAGGACTATTTCTGAATAATCCTATTATGAACGTGAGTGTGCAGATCCAAAGTTCTTTGTTGATATGGTAGATTGCAAAACGGCCATAAATTATTCCCTTTCTTGTATCCATGCCCCTTTTTGATGTGTTTGTATTTTCTCTTACCAAGAGTCAAGTTTATTTCCCTACGACTTGAATTTGAAACAGCCTGATGACTAGCTTTGCAATAGCATGAGATAGAAGCAATATGGTACTGCTTCCAAGTCTGAGCCTTAAGAGGTCTTTTTTGGACATCTGTTTTGCTCTTTTGGAACCCATGTGAACAAGCCTAGGTTAGACTATTAGAGGAGGAGAGAGCATATGGAGCAGAGATGAGCCATCACAGATGAGGCGTGAAAGATGCACATTCTACATAATGGATAGGTTGCAATTAAGGAGTCATACAGTTCGAATGGTGAGTTTTATCAAAATCCATTTTGACACGATTCCAACCATTGTCAGCAGAGTTGACTTGGCAGCCATACTGGCAGATACTGAGTGAGCCCACAAGAGACTAATATAAATGTCCAGCTGAACCCAGCCCAAAATGCTAACCCACAGAACTATGAGTTAGACAAATGGTTGTTGTCTTAAGCATTTTTGATTGGCTATGCAGCAATCGATAACTAATACACATTACTTCTCTTTCAACTACATGCATTCCCTCTTGGAGATCTAATCCAATTGCATAGGGACTTCAATGGTCACTACCATACTGAATGACTCCAGCTCACTCTTCCCAGCTTTGCTCAGCTCTATCTTGAATTTGGAATTCCATATTTAATACTCCATCTGGATATCATGTGTAATACTCTAAACTTACTATTTGGAAAGCTGGATTTGTCACCCAATATTCAAGCCTTATATCCTCTACTGATGCTTCTATTTCTGTTGGTGGTACTACCATTCTTTCACTTAACCAGTGAAACCTCAGTGCTATCTCTGATTCCTCTCATTTCTTCCCTTAGTCAGTCAGATGACAGTTTTCAAAGTTATTTTTTGCCGTATTTCCTCACTTGATATCTATAGAACTACTCACTCATCAAAACTTCCTCATTATTCTCTCATCTCTGGCCTCTGCATCCTCAAATTGATCTGATACACTGATTTTATTTATTTTTGAAATAACTTGTTTCCTTTACATGCACTTTGCTGATAAATAAGGGAAAGGACTTTGGATAAGGGTGATTTGTTTGGGGAAGGAGTGAAGGTGAAAGTCACATGAACACAGTACTTCTTAAACTTTACCGTGTATATGGGTTGAACTGCCAGGGAATCTTGCTAACAATGCAGGTTCTGGTTCTCATACACTGATTTTGGAATCATTCTTCTAAGATACAGAGTGATGAGTTCACCTCACAGGTTTATTCATTACAAGCATGTTTTCCTTGTATGTGTGTGCTCAGTCGTGTCTGACTCTGTGACCCCATGGACTGCAGCCTGCCAGGCTCCTCTGCCTACGGGATTCTCCAGGCAAGAATAAGGGAATGGGTTGCCATTACCTCCTCCAGGGGATCTTCCCACCCAAGGATCAAACACGCATCTCCTTTGTCTCCTGCACTGGCAGGCAGGTTCTTTACCACTGAGCCACCTGTTTTCCTATGTCTACTGATTTGAACATCTGGGTCATCTCCACTGATTCATTCCACTGATCGTTTTTTGTTTTTTTTTCTCTTGTGTGGGTCAGGTTTTCCTATTTCTTCCTACATCTAATAATTTGGGATTGTATCCTAGATATTGTAAGTGATGTGTTCTAGAGACTCTGGATTCTGTCCTGCTCTTCCAAAGGAAAATTTTGTTTGTTTTTGCAGGCAGTTAACTTGGTTGAGCTCACATTCCAAACTGTCTCCCTCATGGTGGGCAGCAGCTAAAATCAAAGTTCAGCACTTTTTTTTAAACCTTACCTGGGTTTCTTGGAGACTTCCCTGTACATGTGTGCAGAGATTTAGGCAAAATTTCAATACTGAACTTAAATTACTTCCTTTCTGTCCCTCTCCATTCACAGATTCCTCCCCCCAACCCATCTCCAAATTCTGTCCTCTGACTCTCTAGTCTAATAAAACTGCAGTTTTAGCAGTCCTCCTTGATGTGGACTGGAACTTGCCTTCAGGCAAAAAGCTGTAAAATGAATATGTCAAACTCACAAGGAGTTGATGCTGTCCTTCAAGGGTTGACCTCCCTCTAGTACCTTCCTGCTTGTTTGCTTTCTAGTGTCTTCAGGTAAGGTTAAAAAAAAATAATCTTGTCCAGGATTTAGAGTTGTTATTTAGAGAAGGGTGGTCACAAAGGAGCTACTCTCACATTATCAGGAACAGAATCACCCCACAGATTTAAAAACTTCGCTGATTCTCCATGGAAATCTATGGACCAAATCTAGGATTTGGTATCTATTATAGGTTCTCTCTAAATGGATCCCCTGTGCTACCCCACTCCTGCTAAGCACTTTCCTTTCTCTGAGCTTTTGTTCACTCTGTTCCTTCCTATTAAATGCCCTTCTCACCTCTGCCTATCAAAATATCTATCAGGGCTTGGCCCTAGGTCTCTATTCTACTTGATCAACATTTTCTCCAGATTGATCTTATCTAGATTCATGGATTTAAATACCATCTATATGCTAATGATTCACAAATCTGTAGCCTTAGCCTTTACACCTCCACTGAGCTCCAGATTTGTGTATGTAACTGTCTACTTGATATCTCCACTTGAATGTACAACAGGTATCTGAGACTCAACATGGTCAAATTAGAATTCTTGTTTATCTTTCTCCTCAGCTCCACTTCTTCTGCAGGCCTTTTCAATTTCAATAAATGTCAACAGCATTCATAAGCCACAAGGCTAGGAATCATCTCCAATTCCTCCAGTCCCCTTACACTCCACCTAAAATCCATCAGGAAGTACTTTGGCTCTATCTTCACAATAGATCTTGAATCTGTTCATTTCTCTCTAGCCCTCTGGCTGTCATTGGAATTTTTAAAAATTATATATTTAATTAATTTATTTTTTGGTTGTGCTGGGTCTTCATTGCTGCTGTCATTGGAATTTAAGTCAACATGATCTCTCACCTGGACTCTTCCAGTTGCCCTGAGAGGTGTTCCTGCTCCCACTCTTGCCTCCTTATAATCTCTTTTCCACCTTGCAGCCATGGTGAACTTTTAAAAAAGCAAACCAGATCATGTTACCCTCTTGCTCAACCATTCATGCCTTGCCAAAGCACTTAAAGTCCAAACTCCTTCCTATGGCCTACATGGTCTTACGTGATTTGAACCCTGCCTAAAACTCAGCAGTGGCCACAGAACTGGAAAAGGTCAGTTTTCATTCCAATCCCAAAGAAAGGCAATGCCAAAGAATGCTCAAACTACAGCACAATTGCACTCATCTCACATGCTAGTAAAGTAATGCTCAAAATTCTCCAAGCCAGGCTTCAGCAATATGTGAACTGTGAACTTCCAGATGTTCAAGCTGTTTTTAGAAAATGCAGAGGAACCAGAGATCAAATTGCCAACATCTGCTGGATCATCGAAAGAGCAAGAGAGTTCCAGGAAAACATCTATTTCTGCTTTTTCGACTATGCCGAAGCTTTTTGACTGTGTGGATCACTATAAACTTTGGAAAATTCTGAAAAAGGTGGGAATACCAGACCACCTGACCTGTCTCTTGAGAAACCTGTATGCAGGTCAGGAAGCAACAGTTATAACTGGACATGGAACAACAGACTTGTTCCAAATAGGAAAAGGAGTACGTCAAGGCTGTATATTGTCACCCTGCTTATTTAACTTATATGCAGAGTACATCATGACAAATGCTGGGCTGGAAGAAACACAAGCTGGAATCAAGATTGCTGGGAGAAACATCAATAGCCTCAGATATGTAGATGATGCCACCCTTATGGCAGAAAGTGAAGAAGAACTAAAGAGCCTCTTGATGAAAGTGAAAGAGGAGAGTGAAAAAGTTGGCATAAAACTCAACATTCAGAAAAGTAAGATCATGGCATCTTGTGCCATCACTTCATGGCAGGTAGATGGACAAACAGTGGAAACAGTGTCAGACTTTATTTATTTGGGCTCCAAAATCACTGCAGATGGTGATTGCAGCCATGAAATTAAAAGACGCTTACTCCTTGGAAGGAAGGTTATGACCAACCTAGATAGCATATTTAAAAGCAGAGACATTACTTTGCCAACAAAGGTCCATCTGGTTAAGGCTGCGGTTTTTCCAGTAATCATGTATGGATGTGAGAGTTGGACGGTGAAGAAAGCTGAGCACCGAAGAATTGATGCTTTTGAATTTTGGTGTTGGAGAAGACTCTTGAGAGTCCCTTGGACTGCAAGGAGATCCAACCAGTTACTCCTAAAGGAGATCAGTACTGGGTGTTCATTGGAAGGACTGATGTTGAAGCTGAAACTCCAATACTTTGGCCACCTCATACGAAGAGTTGACTCATTGGAAAAGACCCTGATGCTGGGAAGGATTGGGGGCAGGAGGAGAAGGGGATGACAGAGGATGAGATGGCTGGATGACATCACCGACTCGATGGACACGGGTTTGGGTAGACTCTTGGAGTTGGTGATGGACAGGGAGGCCTGGCGTGCTGCGATTCATGGTGTCGCAAAGAGTCGGACACGACTGAGGGACTGAACTAAACTGAAGTACCCATTTGACTTCATCCCCTATCACTCTCCCCTTTTCTCATTACACTCTGCCCATATTAGCCCTACCTCTATTTCTTGATTTCACCACTGTCAAAAAAAAAATCTTTATTTACTCATTGTCTGTCTTTCCTGTTTCTGTGAGGGCTGGAACTTTTCCAATAAGTTTTCCTTGGAAAAAGGAATGAATTCAGAATCAATGTACTGTCTCCACAAAGCCTTTCCTGTGCTTCTCGGAAGGCAATATACTCTCATTCTCCCTGAATTTTGCGTCCACATCTCTTTTAGCATTTGCCACTTCCTATCTCATGTTATAGCCATTTGTGTATGTGTTTTATCTTCCCAAACTAACTATGATATCAGAATGGGCAGAATTGCTGCCTGATTCATCCGAATATTCCCCACATGGCCTACTATAAGGCTTGCACAGAGCGATGTTGATAAATGTTGAGCAAAATGAATAAGTAACCACGTCAATATTTATTTCTATTGAAAGGGAGTATCATTAACACTAAAAACAGTGCCAACAACTGTCTCGGTTAGGCTGTCGCTAAATTCCTTTGGAATTAACAAAACACAATTCACTAAGGTCTATTTTATGAAATGTTTTAAGTGGTTTGTAGGGTTTTAGTGCTTCATTAGAAATGGTGGAAACTACTGAAGTATTGTGACTGAGATGCATTTGAACAAACTGCCTAAAATGTTCATGCAACCAATGTATCTAAATGTTCTAAAAACATATCAATGAGTCATGACTAATTCAGCTAGCAGAATTTCGTGGGTACATTCTATATAATGGATAGGTAGCAATTATACAGTCATACTCATAAAGTTTGAATGGTGAGTTTTATCAAAATCCATTTCAACATAATTCCAGGTCCTGAAATGGAAAAGTTTTCACTTTCATTATACAAATCTCAGACCTGAACCTTAAATAGACTGCTTTTCATGATCTCATCTTTCTCCTTGGCTCAATCTTACTTATTATTTCTAGTTTCCCAGCCCTTGCTGCTGAACTATTATTTTCCCTGGTACTGTTTCAAGCTTCTACTCAGCATCTAAACTCCTTCACCAAGCTCATTAATGTCATAACAGCTTCACCTCAGAGAGAAATACATTTTTATGTTTTTTTTCATCTCATACAACTGTTCATAAGTTTTATTGCCATAGTTTGCTGGTCATTTTTAGCACTTTTTACTTGCTTTATTAACTTTTTATAGAAGCGAGACCAATGTTTTTCACTGTGGATTATTTATTTGGGGGTCACTTTTAACTTATTTCCATTTTCTCTACTTTTATATTCTGCACATATTCTGTTGTATTTTGCTCAGGTTCAATAAAGAAGAGTTTTAGTAAATTGAAAAGAGACATTGAAGCAAAGCCAACAAGAAAAATATGTGACTAAAAACTAAGTGACCAAGGTAAATGAAATGCAAAGTTAAGATGCTGCTAATCTTGAACTGCAGAAGACATTGTTCATAAATGACATTGGGGAACGAAGTATTAAATAATTCAAGACCATTGATGTCATTGTTATCTGCACAAAAACATTGTGCAGATGATGAATAATCTTTTCTCTCTTCAAGTTATTTTATATAAGAATTTTCTCCTTCTCATACAAAGGTTCTATTCTACTCATCTTTTAATCCCAGTGGTTAACCCTGATGACTCGGATGGTAAAGCTTTTAGAGTAGTGCACAAAAGTCTAGGCAACATAAAGTGAAGCCACAGTACTGCTCTTTTACTCTGCTCAATGTTGTGTGGCAGCCTAGATGTGAGGGGAGTTTGGGGAAGAATGGATACATGTATATGTATGGCTGAGTTCCTTTGATGTTCACCTGAAACCATCACATTGTTTGTTAATCGGCTATATCCCAAAACAAAATAAAATTTTTTTAAAGTATTGCTCTTTTGTTTTTGTACCAGAGGAGGCTTATCAGTCAGGATGCTTTTGACTGCAAAGAGCTGAAGACCCAACTAAAAGAAGCTTAAGGAACAAGGAAATTTGTTACTTTATATAAGAAGAGAAATAAAGGCAGAGGGATTGTAAGGGTAACTAATTCAGTGACTGACAATGTTACTAAAAGCCCAGGCTCTTTCTATATTTTTGCTCTGTCATTCTCAGAGAATTGGTTTGCTCTTCAAGCTTGTCCCATCATGGATGTAAGATGGTCACAACAGTTCCAGCTGTCATATGCAAGCAACAGAAATTTATGTTCTCGTAGCTCTGTTGGCGAGAAGTCCAAAGTCAGTTTTTGGCAGGGTTGGATCCTTCTGGAGCTTTTGAGGGAGAATATTTCATGCTTTCCTCCTAGTTTTTGCTGGTTGCCAGCAACTCTAGCAATCCTGGGCTTGTAGATGCATCTCTCCAATACATGCCCTGTCTTCACCTGGAGTTCTTGCTTGTGTGTCTGTGTGTCCTCATATGGCCCTCCTATAAGGACACCAGTGATTGGACTTATGGCCTTCCTAATCCAGTATGACCTTCTCTTAACTAATTATATCTGCAAAGACCCTGTTTTCATGTAAAGTCACATTCTGAGGGCCTGGATGGACATAAGCTTGGCGGTGGGTGCCATTCAATCCAGTATAGTGGTTAAATGCTTTCTAGACTCATTTGACCTTTGACAATGTAATGTGAAAGAGAGAATTTTTCTCAGGGAAAGTCAGTAGCCTGTCTTAAGAGAAGTGATATGAAGAACATTTTAATGAACTTCCTTCATTATTAAAAAATTACACTCTCATACATAAGTATTTAACACATTCCTCTACATACAACTCTGTTAAACCTACTATTTTATTTTTGAAGGGCTTCTTTCCTATTCTTTGAATACATTATAGGTGTTGTGCTGCTCTCTGTTTAATGTTCATGGATGTGTGAGATGACATGAATACTGTAGGTAGCAGACAGCTTGCTTTGCAGTGAATAATTAATGACAAATATACATTTGATAAGGTTTCAAGGAAATTATTTTAAAAGAAAGAAAAATAGAAAAAGCAAATCCTGATTTGATAATATTTAGCAAGGCAATATAATTTCCCCAAGTGTGTTCAATTGGTTGTAAAGTTCTTGATGCAATCTTCTCTAAGGCTTTTTCCCTCCTTGTTTGAGTTTATAAACATAAATTCAAGGAAACCAATTCTTTTTTAAAAAATTAATTAATTTATTTTAATTGGAGGCTAATTGCTTTACAATATTGTAGTGGTTTTTGCCATACATTGACATGAATCAGTCTTGGGTGTACATCTGTTCCCCATCCTGAACCCCCCTCCCACCTCCCTCCCCATCTCATCCCTCAAGGTCATCCCAGTGCACCAGCCCTGAGCACCCTGTCTCATGCATCAAACCTGTACTGGCGATCTGAAGGAAACCAATTCTTAAATATCTCTGGCATTATTATTGCTCTACCCTTAGATATTAGAATGAACACAGATTTTAACATGCTGGGCCTCTCAGGGTAAAAACTGACGAGTAATTCATTAGGGTTCCAGGGAAAATTGGTGAACTCAGACCACTTCCTGGCATTGCCAGAAGGAGCAGGAAAGAAGGTAGGTGAGTAAGAAACAAGTTAATGTCATAGAAAACTCCTTTTTGGTCTTTGTGACAAACAAGGATAATGTCATGTTCTTCCCCTAGAGAGTCTAGAGGACTTGGTGGATAAATTGTCACAAATATAAAAGCACCCTGTTCTCTTATATAATAATCACCATGTTTATAATTATGTATTTAAGATCTTCCACATTTCAATGTAAGGCCCATGAGATGAAGGACTAAGCCTGCCTTATTTACTTTTGTGTTCCCAGAGCCTGGCACAGTGGCAAGCAAAGGGAGACGGTGAATTGAAATAGCAAAGGTCTTAACTCCTATGGGTATGGATAACTCCACTACTAAATACTGAATGATATTTCCTGGTACCCTATCAGAAGTGCTGACTTTTTAGATGATGTATGAAGCTGACACTGCAAGGTGTTCCTGAGTAACCATTCTCCTCATCTTTAGTTGGGAACATGGCCACTCCAAATGACGACTAGATCTCCTGGTTTCCCTTGCAATTCAGTGTGACTAATGGGACACTAGCAGAAATGAGGTGTGGCAGTTTCCAAGAATCTTCCTTAAAAGATGGCCAGTGTATGATCTTTGCTTCTTATCTTGTTTTTCCTTTCTTCATCTTGCTGCCCAAAGCACAGGTATGATGACTGGCGCTCTAGTCACTATTTTATTATTTTTTGCTCAAAATTTATTTATTTGGCTACATTGGGTTTTAGTTACAGCACACGGGATTTTTCACTGTGGCACATGGGCTTGATAGGCCCGCAGCATGTGGGATCTTAGTTCTCTTACCAGGGATTGAACTCGCACCCCCTGCATTGGCAGGCAGATTCTTAACCACTGGACCACCAGGGAAGTTCCTCTAGTCACTATTTTAGACCACAGGGATGAGGGTCACACCCTAGAATTATAAGGAACTTGTGTTCTTGAGGACTTGGTGAAGCAGCGCTGCTATAGCAGTCCTGGATGGATTGACTTCTTAATTTTTATGTGAGAGAGAAATAAATTTTAACCTTGTTTAAACCTCAGTTACTTGAGTCTTTATTACTTGCTACCAAATCTAATTTAATTGATAGATAGAAATAAGATTTTGAGATAGTATAGCTGGAAGATGACTCAGTGGGAATTCACTACTCTTATTTGACAGCTGATGTTCAAAGTGGTTAAGTCGTATACCCAGATCACAAAAGCAGAATGGAGGTGAAGTCAGGTGTAAAATCCAGTTGACTTTAGATCTTGTTTTCCTACTCATGTTGCCTATTTAATGATTGACAGCTAGGAAAATCGTTTGTAACCTGATTCTTATTTTTCCATTGATTTTAGTTACAAAATTGCAAGTACTAACAGTCACAAATAAATCATCTTTTAGTGAACTGATTTGAATATTTGGTGAAAAAGGAAGTGTTTCTTTGGTACCTACTGATCCCTTGGCTACATGCTTGAAAATCTCTGTTCATGAGGGCATTAAACTGGGCTAATACAGCTGGATTATAAGATAATGCTTCACAACTGGTATAGTCACATACAACATCATCTACCCTAACTTGAAAATCTTTAGATAGTATTCTAGGATGATATAGAAAAATTTATCAAGTCTGTATGTCACGTTTATCAATAAGACATACTTTTTTGTGGACTGTATAATAAAAGCTGAACAAGGAGGTCATGATGCAGTTTCCAGAAATTATTACCTTGCAAACAAGCTCAGGTACTCTGAGAAATCATTAGCTATAACAATATATAAAGAGTAACCAAAAACAGAGGCATGGACTTCTCTAGCTGAGCCCTGATTATTAGTCAAATAGTTCATGCCCCACTTCTTATTAGTATAAATCTCTCAAACTATCATTGTCAGATATCAATCAAAGATCATATACATAATGATAATTCTTCTCTAACCAAAGATGTGATTGGTGTCTCTCATCACAGTTAATAATAATATATAACTGCTGCTGCTGCTGCTAAGTCGCTTTAGTCGTGTCCGACTCTGTGCGACCCCATAGACGGTAGCCCACCAGGCTCCCCCGTCCCTGGGATTCTCCAGGCAAGAACACTGGAGTGGGTTGCCATTTCCTTCTCCAATGCATGAAAGTGAAAAGTGAAAGTGAATTCACTCAGTCATGTCCGACTCTTAGTGACCCCATGGACTGCAGCCTACCAGGCTCCTCCGTCCATGGGATTTTCCAGGCAAGAGTACTGGAGTGGGTTGCCATTGCCTTCTCTGAATAATATATAACTAGAAAAACATAAAAATATTGCCAAGAGACTGACTATGGAATCTGTCTGTCTGGCATGATAAAAACTTGATTCTAAAAATTTAGAATTTGTGGGAATTTCATTGTATTTACCTTGTACAACCCTAACTTTGAGTAATAATGTAGTACAGAAATATTGAGAGGAACACATATATCTTTATCTTCTCTGGTGTGGGAGAATGTTAAAAGACATAAGCTGCACTAGGACAATAGTTCATCAACATTTTGAGGTCAGGATCCCTTGAGAATTTGATGAAATTTATGGATCTATCCCAAGAAAATACCTATATTCAAGGTAGCAGACGTATATTGGAATTATCTCCTTGGCACCTTTCTTCTGGAAAGTCCTTCTCCATCCACTTGGTTATCATAGGAGTCCCAATGCTGGTACAATATGAGCTCATCCCTGGCTGCATCTGATTGGTGTGGATTTTCATTTGACCCAAATCAATTGCAGTCTGAGCTCAGGATGTTTTAGAACAGGAAAGGAGAAAGAAGACCAATCTCTATTTAGATATGGGAAAAAGTAAGATGTAAAGTTCTGAAGTAGTTACTAGCCATGCTTTTCTTCACATGGAGAAAGTCACTTTGCAGCAAGAGAGAAGAATAAAGCCAATGAGCAGAGAGAAGTATGATAGAATTCACCAAATGTGTCTTTTATTTTAGTCGTTTTTAAGGCACCATCAATCACATTTCTGACTTTGAATTCTGTGAGAAATCTTTATCCCTATTTCATCTTTCTGCTTGAACAACTTTAGTTTGAGTATTTTTGAACTTCCAGATGTACAAGCTGGGTTTGGAAAAAAGCAGAGGAACCAGAAATCAAATTGCCAATATTTGCTGCATCATAGAGAAAGCAAGGGAATTCCAGAAAAACATCTACTTCTGCTTCATTATATAAAGAGTACTCTTTATATATTGAAGCCTTTGACTGTGTGGATCACAACAAACTGTGGAAAATTCTTAAAGAAATGGGGATACCAGACCACCTTACCTGTCTCCTGAGGAACCTGTATGCAGGTCAAGAAGCAACAGTTAGAACCAGACATGGAACAATGGACTGGTTCAAAATTGGGAAAGGAGCATGACAAGGTTGCATATTATCACCTTGCTTATTTAACTTCTATGCAGAGTACATCATGTGAAATGCCAGGCTGGATGAATCACAAATTGGATTCAAGATTGCCAGGAGAAATATCAACAACCTCAGATATGCAGATGATACCACTCTAATGGCAGAAAGTGAAGAAGAACTAAAGGACCTCCTAATGAGGGTGAAAGAAGAAAGTGAAAAAGCTGGCTTAAAACTCAACATTCAAAAAACTAAGATCATGGCATCAGTTCCATCACTTAATGGCAAATAGAAGGGAAAAAAGTGGAAGCAGTGACAGATTTTATTTTCTTGGGCTCCAAAATCACTGTGGATGGTGACTGCAGCCATGAAATTAAAAGACAACTGCTTCTTGGAAGGAAACCTATGACAAACCTAGACAGTGTGTGTTAAAAAGCAGAGACATTACTTTGCCGACAAAGGTCTGTATAGTCAAAGCTATGGTTTTTCCAGTAGTCATATATGGATGTGAGAGTTGGACCATAAAGAAGGCTGAGCACCAAAGAATTGATGTTTTTGAATTTGGGGGCTGGAGAAGACTCTTGAGAGTCCCTTGGACAGCAAGGAGATCAAACCAGTCAATCCTAAAGGAAATCAACCCTGAATATTCATTGGAAGGACTGATGCTGAAGCTGAAGCTCCAAAACTTTGGCCATCTGATGCGAAGAGCTAACTCATTGGAAAAGACCCTGATGCTGGGAAAGATTTAAGGCAAAAGGAGAAGAGTGCAGCAGAGAGTGAGATGTTAAATAGAATCACTGACTCAATGGACATGAGTTTGAGCAAGCTCTGGGAGATGGTGAAGGACAGGGGAGTCTGGTGTGCTGCCTCAACTGAACAACAACAATCTGAAACAGAGACAGTGCTACTTATGACACAGGGTACATGTGAAACTGTCCCTTCAGTATCAGGGGATTAACCAGTGCTTAAGGACTCCACATATTAGTGTAATTACTTGTGACCAAATGGATTTTGCTAATTAGATATGAATCATCTATTAAATGAAGTATTAATAAATTCAACACGTCTCATACTTACAAAAGTCTGCTGGCAGATTATGTGATCGTATATGTGTATGAAACAAAACTTTGTTTCAGTAGCAGTATCCCACAATTCGGCTTTCTCCTGTTTCATACTTCTCCATCTGTAATTATCAAGATTTTTTAAAAGTTTTAAGTGCTTTTAACATTGTGTATTGATTTCCCTTTTGAATATAAAATTAGAGAGAAAAGAAACAACAGATGTCACTTTATTTCCTCCTGCTCTAGGAAGCAATCATCCAGCAATCTGGTTTATGAACCATAATGAACAATTTTATCTAGCTTATAGAGAAACAGACGGTAAAAAATTGACTAAAATTGGGGGAGCAAGGTAGAGAAGGGGAAAGGAGTATTCTTCCCTGCCTGGTTCAGGAGCCTGGTGGGGCTACAGTGTATGCAAAAAAACCTAATAGGTGGTGCAGTGTTAAAGAATGCGAGTTCTGGGCCTATGCAGGGGATACATCCTCAATTCTCTAGTGATTTGAACCACATCAGAGTCTTCTCTCCAAGATACTCCCTTCCTAGTATAGCGAAGGGAACTATCTTATTTATTGGACAGTTCATGCTGATGCGGATGGAATTACAGAGAGAAGAAATCAATAAGAAATCAATCAATAATCAAGATGATAAGAGATCCAGGTTTTGTTATATCCTAATGAACTAATCTTCACAAAAACAGAATAGTAGTCTCTGGAAAAGTTCTAGATATCCTTCTCTTTGCACTGACAAATTTTTTTGGTGGTATCTATTCTGCTGGATGGATCCCACCCAGCTACCTTCTTGAGTTGTATTAATTTTCATCAGAGATGTTGCTGTCTCGTGGATTTTTGACTGATTCACTGTTCATGTCATTCCTGGCTTTTGTCTTTACCTCCTGGGTCTGGAACTCTTTATTACTTGCCAGGTCCAGCAGATTTGACCAGGAGAAGGTCCACAGAAAGCTGAATATTGAAAGCAACTCCAATTCCCATAATTAGAATTTAGTGAAACTAAAAGAAAAAACATGAAACCACTTATGCAAATTCTAAGGTCACAGCCTGAGAATAAACTTGTAACCTAATTCTGAAAGGAGAGACTAAGCTCTTGGAGGATGGAATAATTCTCTTCAGTCAAGTCTGCTCCCATTTCATTTATGCAAGGCCTTCCCTCCTATAAATAGGTAGATGTGAGAGAATCTCCATGCTAAAAGATATTGCCTTTTGTGTGCAGTAGAGTAGGAGCTACACACAGTATTTCATCAAAGAGATTCTGTCAAAATCTCAAGGCTCCCTATATTTCCTGTTTTAAAATATTCATACTTCTTTTCTTACTATCCTCTTGCTTGCATAAATGCCCTTGTGTTTTCAAAAGAAAGCATTTATAGGCTTTAGAAATGTACATGGGTTGTGACATTTGTAGCTTGGGTCTGACATTTAGATGGGTTCATGCTCAAAACATGTCTTTCAAAATTAACATAGGAGTCAAGGAAAAATAGTCAGAGAAAAGCAACACTACATACGCTTCAGGGTTTCACTTTAGGCATTAAGTAGGAATTTAATTGATTGAAATTAAAAAAAATGTCTGAAACAGGGTTTTTGTGAGTAAACCATCTTAGAAGTCAATCTTTCAGCCTCAGTCAAACCTTCAGATGACTGCAGCCCAGGGTGATATCTTGACGGCAATCTCAAGAGAAACCAGGAGCCAGAATCTCCCAGCTAAATGACTGACAAATCCCTGACCAACAGAGATTGTGAGATAATAAATGCTTATTGTTGCTTTAAATTGCTAAAGTTGAGGTAATTTGTTATGTAGCAATAGAAATTAATGCAGCCTATAAGGCAGGTAATCTTGCCCAAAGCTACTTCTCTGACTGCACCTTATATCCCAGTTCCCATTGCCCACTGACTCTGGCAATGGTGATCTTTCCAGTATTTATTGACTCATTAAGCACGTCCTCTGCTCAGAGTCTGTATTCTTAGTGTTTCTTCTGCTTGGATTGCTATGTCCCCAGCTTTCTACATAATTCACTGCCTCAATTCACTACGTGCAAGTAAGAAGCCACTTCAAAAATCAATAGTTTTTCTCTTTTCTAGCAATAAGTACCTAAAACAGGAAATTGAAAAAAAAAATCTATTCTATTCATAGTATTAAAAAAACCCACATGAGATTCATAACAGAAAGCTAACAAGAAAGGTTCAGAACTGCCATGAAAAGGCTAATAAATTCAAACTGAATGTTCATAAAACAAGATCTGACCAAATGGAAAGACACCTTAAATCTTGGAGGAGACAATATAAAAAACTCAATTTTCTCTAATTAATAATATTAATTTAATTTAGTTATAGTTAGAAAGTCAATAGTTGAACTTTCATACATTTTTTAACTGAATAAAATATCATTTTTTTCTTGGGTGGAAGAATAAATGTCTGAGAAGAGTCAAGGCATTTTTTTGGATATATCACAATAAAGGGGAAACATTTTGCCAGATGAGAGAACATATTATAAGGCCCAATCAAAATGGTAATTGAATAAGAATAAACAAATGCTTCAGTGGAAAAAAATACTCCAGAAAAAATTCCAACACATTTAAGAATTTAGCAATGACAAGTAATTCTGGGAGAGAATGGAGAGTTGTGGGAGAGAACAGACAATTGTATGAGAAACATGGAATTGTGTAAGAGGGAATTTTGAGAACTGAGAATTGTGGGGGAGACAAGAAATTGTGGGAGAATTGTGGGAGTGACAGAAGCTGTGATAGATGTAAGGAATTTTGAAAGAGACAAAGAAGTGTGGGAGAAACCAGAGAATCATGTGAGAAAATGGGGAAATTTGAGAGAGACAGGGATTTGTGGGAGAGGATAGGGAACTATAGGACAGGATGAGGAATTGTGGAAGAGGCACAACTGTGGAAATAAATGAAGAAATGTGGGAGGAATAAGGAATTGTGGGAGAGAATGGAAAATTGTGGGAGACATAAGGAATTGTGGGGGAGACAAAGAATTGTGGGTGAAATCAGAGAATCCTGGGAGAAAATCAAGACGTGTGAAATACAGGGAATTGTGGAAGGAAATGAACAATGGTGGGGGAGATAAGGAATTGCAGGAGAATTGTGGAGAGAGAAAGAACTGTGGGAGACAAAAGGAAGTGTGGGTGAAACCAGAGAATCTTGGTGGAAAATGGAGAAACATGAAAGAGACAGGAAATTGGGAGAGAATGAAGAATATTGGGAGATATAAGGAACTGTGGGAGAGACAAGAAACTGTGGGAGAAAGCAGAGAATTGGGGAGAAACTAGAGGATTTGGGGAGAGACAGGAAATGCAGGAGAGAATGGAGAATTTTAAGAAGGGTGATATATGGGAGAAGGACAGACTATTTTTAAGACATGGGGTAGGCATAACGAGCCTGTGCATCTGGAAGAAAATAAAACGAGACCTTATACATTGTACACACTAACAAATTTAAGATGGATTAAGCACAAGTGATAAAAATAAAATAATAAACATCTTGTTAGAAAGCCTAGGAAACTACACACTTGGGGTGGGTTAAGCTTTCTTAAGCAAAACTGAGCTCAGATATATTTGACTTTATAAAATTGTAAAAATGTCCTTAACTTTAATGGACTAACAATATATTTGGGAAAAAATAGCAACATCAGACATAATAATATATATTTAATAAAAAGAACTTATAAACTCAATGTAAAAATGGGTAAAAGATTTAACGAGGCAATTATTTCAAAACATTCTTGAAAATAAATATTTGAGCTAAGTTCTTGAAGAAACACACATTTTTATAGAACTGAAGAGCATTGAAAAAGTCTAGATCAACTTATACTTTATATACTTCAACAAGGTTTTTTTTTTTGTAGAATAGGCAATTTGAAGATGAGTATCCAAAAACAGTGCAGTTATGGGACCTAAGCTTTCTGCATTTCTATTTTATACATACAATTTCTCTGCCTATAGAAAAAACAGGCCAAAGTGCAAATCTAGATGGTCAACAGCACATGAAAAGATGCTCTTAGCAAAGGAAAATGCAAACTAAGGTAACAAAGACACACTGCTCAAGGAACAGGTACAAAATTTAAAAGTATCTGTAACTCTTATTATTGGTTGGATTCAGGGGAAAGGGCACTCTCATTCATTGTTGGATGAAATCTGACCTGCTACAGCTTTTTGCAAGATAATCTGGCAGCATCTATTAAGACTAAAAATATCCAAGGCATTTGACCTAGTCATCCCTTTTCAGCATATCCAGCTCTTAGGAATTAAAAACAACAATTGTAAACACATACACACACACACACACACACACACACACACACACACACAGAGCTTATACCATCAGAAGATTATCAAAGTAAAAGCCTATCAATAGGAAATGGTGAATAAATTATAGTATATCCATTCATTGGAATATTGTACAATCAGTTATTTTAAAAATGAGTGAGAGGTATATCATTTTACTTGGACTTTTCCAAGTGGTGTTTTTAAATGAGAAAATCAAGATGCAGAAACACACTATAATATAAATCTTTCTTCATAAAATAATGACCCAAAAACCCCCCTCAAATGTATGTGTAGGTGTGTATGTGTCTGTGTAAGTAAGTAAGTAAAATATGCACTTGGAGAAAATACGTGCAGATAGAGACTACTTTCCTATTTTGGATTATTTGGAAGGGGGATATGTGCCAGAGAGGCAGGCAAGAAAGAGAGAGAGGGAAGCCAAGTTGAATGGGCAAAGAAGAAAAAAAGACTGCACCAAAAATTCAAATGTATATGATATGATCAGATTTATGCATTTTTATAAAATCATATTTGTGAGTAGAAACATAAAAAAGCAAATTTTTAAAATGTGAATACTGAATTTCAAAAAAATTGTTCTGAGCTCAGGGCATTATTTGAAAACATTTTTATAAAGGTGAATTCTTGCCATGAAATTCTTTTCATTTTTGTCTTTTCCTTTTCCTCTTTCACTACAAGCCAGAGGCCAGAAAAGAGTCGTAACGCAAAAGTTCTAATTGAGTACTGGTTCTCATAAATTTTCCCTAAGGAAAGAGAATTATATTTGCCAGTGTGTCACAAAATTTTCCACAGAGATGCCCTTTAGCAGAGGACAATAAATTCATACTTCGCATTTTCCTCTTTAATATATGTAAGTTTGTGATAATATAAAAATATTGAATTTACTTAGTCAAATTATTTAGTGTCCTGTTTGACTATCAGTCAGGCTCCTGCCTGGAAACAGATGGCACATTCAAACTGGGTAACTGAAGAGGGTGTGAGAGAGGGACTACTTACAAAAGCATTGGTGTGGAAAACAGGAAAGGATGGTGCATCACCCTGGAAGTAGTAATATTGAGAAGCTGTTACTACTGCTTGGACTGGAGGAGCAAGGGGAGGGAGTGGCTGTGAGGACCCAGCTGTACTAAGTGGGCTGTCTGACAGTAGCCAGCCTTCAGCAGAGAGATGAAGCCAACCTCTAGAGATCTTGTGGAGACAGAGCTGAGGGAATCAATATCCTCTAATCTTCTGTTGATGCTCCCTAATCTTCAAGCCCAGTCAGAAACCAAAAGACAAGAGAGCCCATTGATGCAGTCTCTACAGGTCAGCTTCTAGGAGCACAGAATTGGGTAGAGAGGGATAGAACGTGTATCTGAAGGGGCAAAGGTTTCAGCACTCTTTTCCGCAACCAATTTCTTCAGATGAGTCAAAATGTTTAATCTAAGGCTTCAATGATCCCATGCACTTGGCCTTATACTTACGTGTATCCAACAGTATATTTGAACCACTTAGCATGAAGCCATATGATGTCATCATGTGACTTAAATTAGTTACATGCCATTCAACATGCGGAAGAGAAACTCCTGAGTTTAAGACCCAAGACAAACTCTGAGAGCAGTTGGAAAGGAGAAAAGGGAATGAAAAATTTAAGTTTTCTCAAGGAGGAAGGAAAAACTTGGGACATACGGTATAAGATTCAGAAGCTGTATCTCAGTAATGTAACTATTTTGCCTTAAATTGGTACTCCACATGTAGACCAAAGATGGTAAGTCTAGGAGTTAGAATACCTGGGTTCTAGATCTCTGCTACTCTTTATTTCTGGCATTTTGGGTAAATCATTTATTCTCTCTGAGCTTGTTTCATTCTCCATAGAAGTAGAGGGTAGGACTAAAGGCCAAAGCTTCCACTCAGTTCTACAATGTGTGATGCTATTATTTCACCCAAACAGAAATCTTAAAATGAGTTGATAAAAACCGTAAAGCTGAGTTAGAAGAATTGTTCAGAACATTCAGAACAAGAGTCTAATTAAAATTATGATTGCAAGCAACTTCTAATTTTCCCCTTAGGACACCTCACGATAGAATTCAGCAGGTCATTGAAACAACAATAAAGCTCCCTATTCAATAAAATGAAGTGCAAAGCATTATATCCTTAGGGAATGTTCTCATTAGGTAATGACAATAGAGTACTTCAGGAAGAAGTGGTCAAAAGCAGGGGATAATTTTTAACTTTATTAAAAAACAACGTTTTCATTAGGCAACGACAATAGAGTACTTTAGGAAGAGGTGGTCAAAAGCAGGTTTCAGTTTTTTTTATATCATAGCTGAAAACCACTGAATAATCTCCATCCTCCTTCTTGTAGTATCACACAGAAATCAGAAGAAAAACACTAGTAAGAATGGAAAAAAATACAAAGATGGTTCCCCATCGTACATGATAGCCTTTTGCACCCCTTCCTACTCAGCAGAGAGAGTCACTATCTCAAGGTTACTCCTAAGTTTATATGAATGGTTATAAAAAAAAAAAACGTAGTAATATTGCTGGGGTATGCTAAGAAAGTGGTGACAAAAATTGAAGTTTGACTTTTTCTTTCCTATTTTTGTGTGTATTAAATGTTCTTGGAGCATTTTTACAAATTCATTCTCTCTCTCTCTCTCTCTCATGACTGGAGAGGAAAAATAATATCTACAAGGTAGTTTTTTTTTTTTTTTGGTGATGGAACTTGCTGCCCAGAGTATGTCTTAATTTTAGAACAACATTGATTTAGGCCTCCTAGATTAATTCATACTCACAATGAAAGAGGAGAGGATCGCCGAAACGAGGGGAAGGTAGAAACAACCTGTAATTTATCAAGATATGAACATGGATAACTTTATTTTAGAGGCATAAAGTCCTGAAAGTAGGGAATAATATCTATAAGCCTAGAGAGCCAGTATTCTATGATAGTTATTCAGTGTTGCATGGAGGAAGATGCTCTATGATAGAATATGGCAGAGCCCGTCAGTTAACATTATATAGTGAAAGATTAAGAATGGTTAGGACCTGTGATTTGGTCCACCTGCTAGAGGCAGGGCAGTAGGTGTTGGGGAGAGAGATATTTGAGTTTAGCAGAAAAGATACAACATACAAAGGGAGTGGTAAAATCATGTTGTAATTTCAAGCAAGCAATCAGCATTAGGAGTTTGAGGAGATACTCGGGAGTTCCAGTGAATGCTGAATGCCTTTAGAAGGAATCTGGGAGAGGAGAAATGGATGAATCCAGGTAGACAGGCAGTTAAAGTAAACAGATAGGACTATATTGGTGTGTCAGGGCTATCAAAACAAAGAACTACAGACTGGGTGACTCAAACAACATAAGCTTATTGTCTCATAGCTCTGGAGTCTAGAAGTCCAAGATCAAGGTGTTGGCAGAGTGCTTCCTGAGGGCTGTGGGGGAAAGGGTCTGTTCCATGCCTCTCTCTGAAGCTTGTAGATGGATGTCATCTCCCTGTGTTTCTTTCCATTATTTTTCCTCTATGCGTGTCTCTTTGTCCAAATCTCTCCATTTCATAAGGACACCAGTCATACTTGATTAGAGCCTGCCCCAATGACCTTATTTTAACTTGATTGTCTCTGTAAAGATGCTAGGTCCCAAATAAGGTCACATTCTGAGGTACACCAGTCAGGACTTCAACATGACTTTGATGGGGCAGGAGGGACACAATTTAACCTGTAACAAAGACTGAAGAGCACAAGATGAAGCCCTAGTGTGAGAAGGGATTGGGGATGACCAAGACAGCAATTCAGACAGAGACCGAGACACAACTTGGATGTTAGAGTGGGGGCACGTGATGAGCAGAGTCTTAGAAATGAGACAACTGCCACAACTGGAGTCTGGAACCAAGACTGATGGATTTTCAGGTACCTGAATTGAAGTACCAGAATTCCTGAAGAATGGGATAGATTTGGCTGTCCAAGCCTATGTGCATAATCAAGAGGAGGGCTCAACTTCTGGGAGAGGGAGGCCAGCAAAAATTGAGGTTCCATGGGAATCCATGAAAAGCTGGGAAATTCCATGGGATATGGAAAATCAAAGTGGAAGGCATTGACTTAATATACTCCCTAGAGAAGCCTGTGCAGAGAACTTTTGCCAAGATGACCTATTCTCCTTCTTTGTCCAAATGGGTGTAGTCAGAAGCTGATTATCTCTGTTCCTGGTTCCCTCAAAACTGGGGTGTGCTAATCCTAGGTTCTCAAAGGCATATTACAGACAGGTACTTGCAGCTGCAGCATAAATAGGATTCGTATTTCTAGAGCATCACATTAACGTCGAGATTATAAAGGAATGAGATGCACAGTTAGTGTGAATTTTTATAATACGTTATGAGACTTGTACAGTGCAACCAGCTAGTTGGGTCATATGCATGTCCCCTTGACACTCATGGTTCCTGTATAAGCCAGTTGATGTCTTACTACTGACAGGTGCAATTTTGACTGAGGACTTTCTTTTGGTCAGAGAAGCAGTTAACAAACCTGAGATCCATCTTAAGCCAATGATGAATGGGAATTGCAATTTCAATACCCTTGCTTCCTTGACGTTGGGTGGGGGAAGGGTGGGAGAGGACATTGTGACTTCTGTTCTATACTGTTTCCCAAAGGTCCTCTGTGGGATTGAGCCCTCCGCCCACAGAGGTAACCTGCTCATTAGTGTACCCTGGATTGGCTTCTTGGGATTATGTCCCAAATAAACCACTGAAATCCTAGTCTTCAGGTCTTTCTCTTGGGTAGCTTGCACAAGATGCTGAGTCTAGTTTGAACTAAGTCTCTAGACTCAAGGGTGGGTAGGGTGATGGTGAGGTGTTTTTTTTTTTTTTAATTAATTTTTATTGGCGTATAGTTGCTTTACAATGTTGTGTTAATTTCTACTGTATAGCAAAGTGAATCAGCTATATATTTACATATATCCCCTCTTTTCTGGATTTGTTTCCCATTTAGGTCACCAGAGAGCACTGAGTAGAGTTTCCTGTGCTAATACAGTAGGCTCTCATTAGTTAAGAGTTTATACCCCTTTGCCTTTAAAGGAACTTTGCTGGTAAATTAAGAAACACAGGCTTAAGAGACTTGCTCATACTGCATTTAAAACTGTTAAACTAGTGATCTTCAAACTTTTTTCTCCTCCTAATTCATCAGTGAGGTTCTGCATATTTTCTTTAACCATTCAGATAAACGCTGACAAAAACGCTCTAAGTTATTCTTTCTTTACCTTCCAAAAACAGAAACCTAACAGTAGCAAGAACCCCAAAGCAAGACACTAGCCCACACCAAACCCCAGTGCCCTAGGAACACGCCACAGATCATCAAGGACTCACCATCAGGATTTCCTTAGAACTAGCTTTGTTCCCCTGAGCGCAATTTACCTTTTACTTGAAATATATGTATATTAAAAAAAAAATAGTACTAGTGCTGTGGTGCTATAAATGGTTCTTTGTCTTTGGCTCTTATTTAAAAATGAGGATTACAAAAGAATCTCCCAGGACTCTTTATTGTTGCTCAATAAAACTCACTTAGAAGCAGAGATGTCCCTTGTCTTGAGTTCACACAGCACAAAGTGGTAAGTGGGAATTATTCTATTATCCTTCACCCTGCTTACACTTTATTATTTAATAATACTGCTTTACATGGCTCTGAGTGAGATTACAGTATCACGTTAGAGAGGTGGCACATTCAGTTGCTGCTGCTGCTGCTTCTACAAATATTGCTCAATGATCTATGCACTTAATTGCTTATTTCAATCTTCCTTCATTATTCTATAAACAAATTTTTATAGCAAATGCAGAAACACAATAAGTAAGGGAAATCATAACGAACTCGCTCTTGGAGTAAATTGAATGCTAGTAGAGGCATGTTTCTACTGATAATTTAAAATGTTTATAGTTCACCATCATTCTTGATTAAAAAGTACCATGATATTAAACTGTACAAATTTAGTCTTCCCACCTCTCAAAGGATTCCTTAAGATAAACAAGCAGGTATGTTTGGGAAAAATTTTTGAATAACAGGAATAGAATTGCTAAGAAAGACATAACCAAAGTGAACGTACTGGGATACTGGAATGGTTCCTGTTTAATTTGCTATGTTTTTACTCAAGAATTGAGTCTCTGGGCTCTGATCACCTTGGAAAAGCTATATGTCTTCAGTAAAATTGACTTTCCCTCCTCCCTATCTGCACTTCCAATTGCAAAAACAGTATTATAGTATCTCAGAGCACTAAGAAACAAAATTCCATATACTACTATTATCATTTCTATTTGTTGCCTTCTACTCTTTGCCCATACACATTTATATTTTTAAACATAGTAGCAATCACAGTATATATACAATATTATATTCTGCTTTTTTATTGTCAACTCTCTTTTGAAAAGAAATCTGGAATTTCTATGAAGATAGAAAATAGGACTAAGGAAGCTACGTCACTCTAGCTGAAAAAAAAAAGGAAGGAACGTGTGTTGATTGTGTGAGTTTGGAGCTTTTCAAAAGTGATCTAACATTTACCTTAGATTTTTTTTTTTAACCATAGATTTGAACCCAACTATCTTGGGTTGGAAAAGGGTATGGAATGTAATTAAACTAAAATTTGTGAATGAAAGTAGAGCAGCATTTGCTTTCTGACAGATTGCTAATTAAATGCCATGGAAGGTTTGCATATTTAATTTTAGCCATGTAAAGAATGTGCAATAGATGGTAGGCAAGAGTTTGGGCCAGGAAAGAAATGCCTATATTTTTAGATCATTTCCCTATACCTGTTAATATATTGTCCTCTGATGTAGCTGAAGTGTAGAGATGAAGAAGTTCCTTGATTTGATCCAGAGTTTGGGTTTTGCCAGACAAAAGGGCAAGATTCTTGAGGGTACTGGCAAAAGAATGGTTGAGGTGATGTGCCACGAGTTGTAGACAGAAGAAGGAAGGAAATGGAGACAGGTGAAGGCTGATAGATGAAAACAAAGTAGGAGAGGTCAAGGGGACAGAGGTCTCTGTACTAAGAACAGACGTAATGGTAAAAATAGAACAAGAGAACTGGAAGAACAGAGGGTTGTGCTCAGCAGGTTTTATTAAAACTGAAATAAATCTGAAATGCAAGTGAGTTGGCCTATTTAAAAAAGTGTTTTTTTTGGGTTTGTTTTGTTTTTTATGTTGTAAAATATTAGGGCTAGAACAGAGAGTAAGGCATGAACTGAAATTCATTCATCAACTCACTGCTGCATTAATTCAACGAATACCTTGCTAACCACTCCCTAGGTGCCAGTTGCTGTTCCAGGGACTGTGAATATAGTAGTGTACAAGAGAGAAAATTTTCTGATGGCTTGGAATTTATATTTTCTCTAATGGAGGAGTTAGACACTCAAATATCAAATTGTAACACGAAAAATCATAGCAAGGGTATAGAGTCATGAGGGTGGGGGAGCTATTTTAAACCTGATGGTCAGAAAAGGGAAGGCAGGTGAGAATGGGAGGGAGAATATGAAGGAAATGAGGGAAGAAGCCAAGCAGATATCTGGGAGAAGGATGTTCTAGGGATAAGAACAGAAGGCTTGGCGAGGGGAATATGCTTGGCAGGACTGTTCTTAACATTTGTGAAGCCCAGGGCAAGAGTGCAAGTCAAGGCCCATGAAATGTACGTCTCAACATTAAAAGTTATAAAACATATCCTATTATCCAAACTTGACCAATACATGTCAATATTGGCCAGGAAGGACAGGTCTAGATTTAGCGTTCCTGGACTCCTCAGGGTTCTACACAGGAATCTGGTGGTACGGGGTGAGCCAGCCTCTGACATCTGATCCTAGCCAGAGGTCAACCCCCTTTCTCTTCCCGTCCTGGGATCCTTCCATCGCCATGTGGGCTCTTGCACCCTGTGAGTGGACATCCCTGACTGTATGGGCAAGTTCTGTCCACAGACCCCCAAACAGCTGCCCTCTGACGGCTCCTTGGAACTAGGGATGTGCACACTCATGACAGTCTCCTCGTGGGAAGATGAACAAGGTCAGGGGCCCATGCTGGCGCTGCAAGCCAGCTCTTGGCCACTCGGGCAGCATAACCTGGGGTCCTTGGTACCCAGAATGTGGTCTAGATGGGACACAGGCTCTTGATGGGGACAGCCCCTGGACCCCACTGACTCTGCCCTCTAGGAGCGGGTGTGGCTGCGGGAGGGTCAGAGCAAGACCCGTGAAATCACAGAGGCCAGGGCGGCGGCCCATTTGCCGGACATTAGGGTGGCACTTTTGCTCATTATGCCTGACAAGCAACAAGGAGGCGATTCCCTGTATCCTCAGGATTTGAACTGTGATGATGGAGGAGATATGAAACTTCCGTTCTGTGGAGGGTCTATAAAAAGTAAAGGAAGGAAGAAAAGAAAATCAGAGTGTATGGAGCATCTGTGCTGAGCCTGGCTGTGTGAAATACACTTTGGTTGGTGTGATCTAATGTAATCTTCCAAATACCCCTGGGGAGTAGGCTTCGCTCTCTCCTGCATACAGTTAAGAAAAAAACAAAAACAAGGAGGTCACTTCCTTGCCCAGAGTCACACAGCCAGTGAGTCATGGGGCAGAGGCTCAAACCCAGGGTTCCAGCTCTTTCTAAAGTCCGTATTCTTTCCACAACACCACATCGCCTTTGAAAGCCAACCTCAGAGACAGACTTCATTTGGAAGGAAAGGAAACAGCAGTAAAGAAGGCAAAATCCTATACTGTTCAGAGAGAGAAATGGCTGCAGGAGTCCCTCAGCTGAGGCTGGTTCCTTTTCTGAGGTCCCTAGAGCTCCTGGGAACCCATGAAGATAGTGACTTGATAATCTTTAGGTATTTCCTTTTTACACTGAGGTAAAATTCATATACAGCAAAATGTACAGATCTTACGGGTACAATTTGAAGAATTTTGTTTTGCAAATGCGAAGACCCATATAAGCACGACTTCAATCAAGATATTTCCTCAAACTCAGATGTTTCCATAAGATATGCCCCTCATCCCAGAAATTTCCCTGCGCCTCTTTCCAGGCACTCTCCTCCCACAATCAGCAACCACCCTTCTTATTTCTATCACTATGGATTCATTTTGCCTGGTTTAGAACTTCATGTAAATTGAATCAAGCAGTCTGAATTCTTTTTGTCTGACTTCTTTTGTTCAACATGTATTTTTTTTGAGATTTATCCACATTATGGGATGAAAGAAGTTCTCTTATTTTTATTGCTAAGCATCCATTGTATGACCATGCTATCATTTATCCACTTATTTATTGATGGGCATTTGGGCTGCTTCCTATTTTTGGCTATTACAAATAAAGCTGTTATAAACATTCTTGTACCTGTCTTTTGGTCAAGGTATGTATTCGTTCATCTTGGGTCTAGACACAGGAGGGGAATTACTGGGTCATATGGTAAGTGGCAGTATGCGGTGAGTCACTAACAAAGAGCTTAAGACAGATGAGTTAACATAAATGGACCAAAATAAGCTATGGTCTCTAGGCTGAGCAGCTGTTGGACAAACCTGCCAATATTTTATTTCCCAGAGACACTTGCAGCAGATTAAAGTGAGCAGGCAGTGACTGCCACGTTAGAAAATTCCATACTGTTCAGAGTTTCCCGTGCCTGAGATGCGGCTATCAGGGGAAAGGGGAAAACTCGCAGCTGGGTAGGAAGGCCCCAGCTGGGTGTGCTAGTGGAAGGTAAGGGGGGCACGGGAATCAGCGCATCCTGGGGTTTCAGCCTTGACTGTGTCATTAGCTCTGTAACCAAGGAAGATTCTTTTTTTTTTTAATTGGAGGATAATTACTTTAAAATATTGTGTTGGTTTCTGCCGTACAACAACACAAATTAGCCATAAATATAAATATGTCCCCTCCCTCTTGAACCTCCCTCCCACCTCCTACCCCATCCCAAGAAGATTCTTTAGCATCTCTGTAACTCTGTTTTTCATCTTCTGAATGAGGGGCTTGGATTGGATAATCTTCCAAGTACCTACCAGTTAAAACATGGATAGATCCCATTTATGGAGTGCTTACTTTGTGCCAGGCACCTTGTGAAGTGCTTTGTCTCTGGATCTTTCCCCTCCATTAAAACTTCGAGACTTTGAAACCACAGCAGCCCCATTGTGCAGGGAAAGAAACTGAGGCATCAAGAGGATAAGAGACTTGCCTGAAGTAACACAGCGAACAAGGGCAGAGCCTGGACTCAAATCTGAGACTGTCTCGGAAACCTGGCTTCTTAATCACCATTCTGCATTGTCCCTTCTCTCTAAGCAGGAAATCAGGAATGGGTTCTCTTCACCTCCTTCTCCCTCTCCACAGCTTTTATGTGTTTCTAATTGTCATGCTTTCATTGCACTGCAGCGGATTTCCAGGTCTTAGCTGGAGCCCTTTACTGCAGCCACACACTACACAGTGGGTGAATGGTGGTAAAGATAGTAAATCAAATTCAAGACACACACCTCACACAGGACAGAAATAGTGTTGAGCAGGGCACAGCAGGACTGTTTGATTCACAGCATCACCACTGTCTTGAATATTTTGTACACACTCTCCACTGGACACTCTGTACTTGGTGTTCCTGCTGATGTCACTGGCAGAGATGTCTTATGAGGAGACACCTTATTTGAAAAGCTGATGCAGTATCCTCCTCTACCCTGATTTAATATGATAAGGCCATGGCAACAGCTGTGATAGTGGCAGCTCCTTTGTTCCCTTTCATAAATGACACATAATTTAAGCACTTTTCTGCACTGCCTCTCTTTCAATGAGGACATCAGATATAGGAGAAGCATCTCTCTCTCCATTAGAAAATGAACTCTAAGATTGCGGGTGATTTTTATCTAACTTCTTTTCCAGCCTGGCCTTTAGTTGGTGACTAGAAATCCTGTTAAAATCTGTCAGGATAGTCATGACCCAAATCACACTTTCCGTAGTTCTTTCTTTGATGTCTACACATATAAAAATGGAGAACTGAAGCAATATTGAATAATTCGAACCAAAAAAGCACTGCTGGCTCTATTTATTGGGAGGTTTTAAGACATGGAAACTTTGAACTGAAAAGGGAAGGGAATATACACTCAACCTTCTAAGTCAAAAGGCACATAGTAAAAAAAAAAAAAGGCACATAGTAAAATATAGCAGATTGCATTAATGACCTTGATTCTTCACTTCTTTCTATAGCCACATCCTTTACCATGTGACTATGGAGTATCTGTCACTAAAGAGTGAGAGTCTATTTTCCCTCCCTGGAATCTGGGTTGATCTTGTAACTTTTGGCCAATAAAATGTGGTGGATGTGATGCTATACCAGTTCCAAATTTAGGTCTCAAGAGATCTTCAGTGTTTTCATTTGCTTCCTCTTCTTCTGTTTGTCATGAGAACATGCCCCAATTTTGCTGCTAGAAAATGTGACATGAAGAACAGAGTTGAGTTGCCCTAGTCATTGCAACTGAGGTTATCCTAGATCACCTGAGCTGCAGCTGGCTGCAAGACCACTGAGTGAGTCCAGTTGCGACCAGAAGCACTGTCAAGTCTAAATTGTAAACTGACATATCTATGAACTCCATAAATACTTACTGTTTAAAGACTTTGACTTGGGGTGTTTCGTTACACAGCATTATGCAACAACAGATAACTGATACAGAAAGTGAGACTTTAGTTGTCAGAGAAACATCCAGGAAGTACTTATGGCTTGGGAGGATTGCAGGGAGTAGCAAGAATCAAACTGAGATCTAACACAAATCTGAAGTCTTTCCAAATCAGCACTGTTATGTATACCACTCCAACAGTCATTCTGCATGCATATACTGAGTCTATTATTGGCAAGACACCATGCTAGGAGGAATACCTAAGGAATGGGAACCCAGAAGCAAAAGTAAATGATAGATATGATTTAGAGAGGTTAGACACAGGAAAAAAGTTGGTCAAATGACTGATGGTGTTTAGGGTGATGGAGAAGGGTGAAATCAAGGAGCTGGCTGCAGAGTCGAGGGTCAAGGAGAACAGTGACAAAAGGATGAAGTTAAAAGCCTAGACAAAGAGGAAGACATTGACTCTCAGTTACGGAAGGAAATAACCTCTATTAGATATGTGTCTGTGTGACTAAGTGTTAAAATAGAAGACAGGTAAAATTAACATAAGGAAACATAGCAAAACTTTCAGTATACTCCTGCCCTGAAACTGTCCAGTTTAGTGGGCTCTGGACAGTTTCTAGCTTCTGGTATCTGCAACCTGTACCCAAGGGCTTTCTTCCAGAATTGCAGAAGGTCAATTTCCAGATCAGAAGCACTGGGAAGTGAACATCTACCTCCATGCTCAACATCCCAGCAGCAATCCGCAACCAATGACTATGGCAGCTGGAACATAAATACATGAGTTCTCTCAGCTCTTGGGTGGGGTAATCTGGAAGCATGTATTTTATACCCTTTCCCATAGCTTGTCCATAGAATTAAGCTCTAGTCACCTATTGTGGCAGCTGGCTTAACAACATACCCTTCATCTGTAGCCTTTCCTCCCCTTCCCTTCCGTGTCTCACTTCCCAACTCACTCCAAGGCCATCGGCTTCCTCTCCACTCCTCTTCTTGCCCAAGGGCCTTTTGCTCTCTCTAGGCCTGTACTGCTCTTCCCCTGACATGCAGACGACAGACTTCTTGTCACTTACGTCTCAAGCTAAATTTCACCTTGTCAGAGATGCCTTGCCTGCTACCAAATCTAATGCAGCTTCATCATCTGATCTCGACTCTCAATGTCAGTCACTTCTTTCATGCTCAGATATTTTCCTTCTTTGTTGGTTTTCCTACATTTTTGGTGAGAGTGCAAGTTGGCATAACCCTTTTGGGAAGGCTGTTGGGTAGTATGTACCAAAGCCACCTAAGCCCCAGCAATTGCATTCCTAGGGGATGCATGCTTATGCATGAGGAATGAATGCTTAGGTCCATGAAAAGCCACATACAAGAATGTTTATCACAGTTTTGTTCATAGTAGCCCCAAACTGGGACCAAACCCAATGTCCATCAGTAGGAGAATAGATCAGTAAATTGTGAAATATTTAATGGAATATTCTACAATGGAATACTACACAGCAATGTGAAGAATGAACTGCTGCTATACATAGCACATGGATGAATTTCATAGAAATTGGGATAAAAAATAAAGCAAGGCACAAAGGAAAACATATTATATGATTCCATTTCTATGACATTCATGAACAGGCACAACCAATCATAGTAGAAGTGGGAATAATGATTACCTCTGGGCAGGAGGATATTGCCTGGGAGGGAGCTTGAGGTACTGGAAATAGTCTATATCTTGATGTGGGTGGTGAGTACATGGATATGTACATATGTAAAAGGTCATTAAGGTGCATACTTAAGATTCATGCACATTCTATATATGTCATACATTAAAAAAACAAAAAAGCAAGTTCCATGAGAGCAAGGACATTTTGTGACTTGGGTACTACCATCTGACACACAGGATGCTATCAGTAAGCACTCTTTACTTAGCAAGTGAATAGATGTGGATTTGCATTTAAAAATGCTAACCCCCAAATTAAGTAGAGTTTTACTGACTATCTATTCCATGTGATATATATATATATATACATACATACATACATACATATCTATAGGAGAGGAATCAAAGGTAAGTCAGCTTAACGAAAAATACACAACTACATAAAATGGCAGCCTGTGATAAATGCTGCAGAAACAGATGCCAAACAAAGTGGTAGCAGAGCAAGAAAGAAAGAGTCATTTCAATTGCAGCTTTGGGGGAAGTGAGATTTGATCTGGCCCTGAAAGTGTTTCTGCAGGTAGGGCTGGGTGGGAAAGGAGACAAAGAAGAGGGTGGGTGGTGAGTGGCAGGGAACAAAGACTCTGGGACAGGAAGCCCAGGGCACATTAGGGAAATGGAGAGAGTGGCTTAGGATAGGGGTGGAAAGTCTTGGGGGAGGGAAAGATGAGCATTTGTCAAAGCAGGTTGGGGACAGCTCTGTAAGGGCCTGGACTACGTTGCAAGGAGTTTGGCCTTCACTCCACCCAGAGAGATGAAGTTTCAAAGGTCTTAAAGCACTAGAATAACTTTGAAGAGAGAATTGTTATCCTCCCTAAATTAATACTAAAAAATATGTTCACTTAAAGAAAAATCTGAAAAGCCAGTCTGACATGAAGGACACAAGCCAAATATATTCACTGCTATCACTTTAATATGTCAACTCTGAAATACTTTTATACAAAATGAGATAGAATTCACATACTATAAAATTTACCATTTTACAGTGTACAATTCAGTGCATTTTAGGATATTCACAAGGTTGTGCAAACATCACTACTAATTCCAGAATATTTTCATCAGCCCCCCCACAAAGAAACTCCCATACTCATGAGCAATCACTCCCCATTCCTCCTCCCCAACCCCTAGCAACCACTAATCTACCTTCTGTCTCTATGGATTTTCCCAGAGATATTTTTTTGTGTATACATGTGTAAAACACATACTACATACATATATACTTCTCCCCCAGCTACACAGAGGGATTTGTACATACTGTGAAATAAGCTGTGTTGATTCTTGAACATATATATATCTTGATTCTTGAACGTATCAGATTGGCTTGTGAAAAATTAGCCTGGGTGGCAGGGCAACGATGGATTGGAAAAAGAGGTTGGGGGCAGTGACATGGCTCAGCAATGCCTGTAATGGGGGCAGGGCACAAGAAGATATGTGGGTAAAAATGAGGCACAGCGGTCACATGAATGTTGGGGTACACTTCTGAGACTCCCACTTCAGGACTTGGGTACACGTCAGCCCAGCAGCAGGAAGTGCTGGTGCTGATGGATCTCAGTCAAGTCTCCTTTGGGGCCTTGCACTCACCTGAGGAGAGCTCCCTGCCCCAAATCACACTTGTTTTTTATGACAGCCTACATCCAATGATTAATCTATGGTGTGTGTGTGTTGGGGGGGTGATTTATACTGGCCATCCTGGTTCTCGAGCTTCCTAAAAGCCGAGGCTTTTATTACGACTGTATTTCAGCCCAAGTCTTCCCTCTCCCCAATCCTGCTAACCTCGCTCCTCCCCAGGTGTTGTTCCTAATAAACTTCCTGCACTGGTAGCTCTTCCTCAGTGTCCATTTTCCAGGGGACCATGAGCATGGCAAACGCTGGGTTGGCCAAAAGTTCATTCGGGTTTTTTCAGTGAGATGTTACGGAAAAACTCAAACAAACTTTTTGGTCAACCCAACATTTAGTCTAGAAATGAAGCTGGCATACGTAGATGTCTCTGTGGAGTGATCCACTGGCTAGAGCTTGGTGACTGACTAGAGACATTGGGTGGGAAGGGTGGAAGGGGTAAAGAGAAGGAGCAACACACATATTCATAATTTATACATTAAATATATATACACATATTATATATATATGCAAATGCATAATACATTCTCAGGAACTTAAACTCTACTTTGTACAAAAAACAGCTTTGGAAGCTGAAGGTGAAATTCTGGTTCTTTTTTTTTTTGGCCACGCCATGCAGATGGCAGAATCTTAGTTACCTGAGCAAAGATTAACGGTCCCAGGTCCCAGCAGTGGAAGCATTGAGTCCTAACCTCTAGACCAGCAGGGAACTGATTATTTTGTTCAATTAACTCACAATGTGTTGGGGTAGACAGAGAGTAAACAACTAATTCTAATACAATCTGTTGCACACCCTGGTAAATGATAGGGAAAAGTGATGAAGAAATATTAAAAGAGTAAAGACGCTGCTAATGTTTTAAGCTGGTGTCTTGAAAGACGGACTCCGGGAGTTGGTGATAGACAGGGAGGCTTGGTGTGCTGCGGTTCATGGGGTCGTAAAGAGTTGGACACAGTGAGCAACTGAACTGAACTGAACTGAAAGCCATCATGTGACATGGAGAATGCAGATGAAAGATGCTGTAACTAGAAAATAAATATCAAGTACGTATGTCCTCCAAAGAGTTTGAAATATGGCTTTGGAACTCCTGAGAGAGGTCATGAATAGAAATACATATTTAGGTGGTATGTATTGGATTGCCCAAAAAGTTCCTTCAGGTTTTTCCATCTCATCTTACAGAGAAACCCAAACAAACTTTTTGGCCCACCCAACATAGAGAGATGATGGTTATACGCCTTGGGAGTAGAGGAGATTGTTAAGGCAGTTCATGTAAATGGAAGCTTGAGAAAGATCCACAGCAGAGCTGAACTCCGGCTGCTGCTCCCTATGTCAACCCCCATGGCAGCCATAGTTAATTGAACATAGAACCTCAAAATACTTCGCAACTTGTGGCTTTCGAGAGCCACTGCCAATAAATTCACTTACCATTTCTGGTTTCTTCTCAAAATCTAGGTGTGGTGATCAAGAACAATCATGTGAGTCAGCTGCTCTGGTTATCAGGGCCAGAGAAAGCACCCACGAAAGCAGGGGAAGTACTAGAAGAGTGGGGAGGGGTGGTCCCAGAAGGAAGAAGAGTGTTTCAAGAAGGAAATAAAAAGATTTATCAAATGGCTAAGCTGAGGACTTGAGGAAACAATGAGATTTGAAGGGATAGGCCAGTGGTGACCACAGAAAGTAATCTCACTAGTGGTTCGCTAGAGAAGTGATGAAGGAAGGTGGAGAAGAGACTGGGAGATAGCCCCAGATGCTCACCTATAAATGGGCAGCCTTGATCCCCCCTGGAGAGCTCATTAAATATGCATTTCTAGGACTCACCCCAGAGCCATAGCCTCAGGGTGTATTCTGGCCTCCCAGGAGTTCTTCTATCAGAATGATCTGAGTGGCAGAGAGAGCCCAGAAGCTACGGGTGGGTGCTCCCTGCAGCAGATGCTGTTGATATCCCTTTCACATGACTTCAGCACTCACCGTTCAGTACTCACTGCTGGCATCATGTGTGAGCACATGTACTCTCTGCCTGAGGACTTTCTCTGGCAACTGGAGCATGCTGGCCTGCTTGCCAGAAATGCCAGAGAGTTAATTTCCTAGGGAGCAACCTTCAACCAAGAAGGACAGAAGCTGATGGATAAACAGCTCAACGGGCTCACCTCTCAGCTGGAATAACTTGGGGCTAATTTTATGTGGTTTCCCAGTAGTCCCCAGGAGGTCTGAGCTGGAGGTGACCAGAATACGTTCATCACCATAATCTGTATTGGCTTCTGCCTCACTTCCTACTCTCCTTTTTGGGTCCCAAGGTCACCTCTTGCCTAAATGATCAGTACCTATATCCTGGTCTCAGAGTTGGTCTTAGGGGAACCCCAAACTCACCATCTCATTTCATTTTCCTGGGCACATAGGACAACTACATATTCCAGTGGCTCTTGCAGTCTGCTCGAGCCCAGATGACTAGGCTCTGACACAGGGGCCAAGGTGATATACATCACTTCAAGGCCCGGCCACAAAATTTCTGGTATGTTCATCCCTCTCAATCTTTCCTCTCCACAGTGACTCCAGAGGCCATGTTTTAAGACAGCAGTATCACAAGATAGAAGTTGCCTGGATTCCTGAGTCACCGACTGGTGGGCACCTACTGACGAGAGCTGTCCGTCCCACTTGTACCAGCTTGTGACATGAATGAATGAGGAAAACTACTACATTAATCACTGATATTTTTTTCTTTTATTACAGCAGGTAGCATCAACTATACTGATTAATGTACCTGCCCTCACTCAATTCTCAAAAATGACTGCTCTCCATCCTTTAAAAATTTTGGGGACTTTCCTGTGGTCCAGTGGTTAAGACTTCAGGCTTCCAATGCAGGGGGTGTGGGTTCAATCCCTGGTCAGGGAACAAAGGTCCCACTGCCGTGTGGCACAGCCCCCTAAATATTTTTCCCCCATTCCCTCAAAATGGCTAATAACATAGCTGAAAATGGCCACGTGTTAAAAGCACTCATGACATGATTATCTACTGAAGTATACTCAACTGTGAACAAGAAGTACCGAATTAGCTATCCAAAGATAGCTCTGTTTTCAAAAATGGATTTTTAAAAATTTATTTATTTTAATTGGAGGCTAATTACTTTACAATATTGTAGTGGGTTTTGCCATACATTGACACGAATCAGCCATGGGTGTACATGTGTTCCCCATCCTGAACCCCCCTCCCACCTCCCTCCCCATCCCATCCCTCTGGGTCATCCCAGTGCACCAACCCTGAGCGTCTTGTCTCATGCATCGAACCTGGACTGGCGATCTGTTTCACATATGATAATATACATGTTTCAATGCTATTCTCTCAAATCATCCCACCCTTGACTTCTCCCACAGAGTCCAAAAGACTGTTCTATACATCTGTGTCTCTTTTGCTGTCTCACATATAGGTTCATCGTTACCATCTTTCTAAATTCCATATATATGCGTTAGTATACTGTACTGGTGTTTTTCTTTTTGACTTGCTTCACTCTGTATAAAAGGCTCCAGTTTCATCCACCTCATTAGAACTGATTCAAATGTATTATTTTTAATGGCTGAGTAATATTCCATTGTGTATATGTACCATGGCTTTCTTATCCATTCATCTGCCGATGGACATCTAGGCTGCTTCCATGTCCTGGCTATTGTAAACAGTGTTTCGATGAATATTGGGGTACACGTGTCTCTTTCAATTCTGGTTTCCTCCGTGTGTATGCCCAGCAGTGGGATTGCTGGGTTGTATAGCAGTTCTATTTCCAGTTTTTTAAGGAATCTCCACACTGTTCTCCATAGTGGCTGTACTAGCTTGCATTCCCACCAACAGTGTAAGAGGGTTCCTTTTTATCTGCATCCTCTCCAGCATTTATTGTTTGTAGACTTTTGGACAGCAGCCATTCTGACCGGCATGAGATGGTACCTCACTGTGGTTTTGATTTGCATTTCTCTGATAATGAGTGATGTTGAGCATCTTTTCATGTGTTTGTTAGCCATCTGTATGTCTTCTTTGGAGACATGTCTGTTTAGTTCTTTGGCCCATTTTTTGATTGGGTCGCTTATTTTTCTGGGATTGAGCTGCAGGAGTTGCTTGTATATTTTTGAGATTAATTCTTTGTCAGTTGCTTCATTTGCCATTATTTTCTCCCATTCTGAAGGTTGTCTTTTCACCTTGCTTATAGTTTCCTTCGTTGTGCAAAAGCTTTTAAGTTTAATTAGGTCCCATTTGTTTATTTTTGCTTTTATTTCCATTACTCTGGCAGGTGGGTCATAGAGGATCCTGCTGTGATTTATGTCAGAGTGTTTTGCCTATGTTTTCCTCTAGGAGTTTTATAGAACATCCGGTAAGATCTATGAAAGAGATGTTCTTGCAGTATCTGAGCCTTCTCATTGTCTTCACATGATAATGAGCACAGCCTGCTCCCAGCTTTATCTGTATTGCCCGCAAGAAAGATGAGTCAGCCACTTCTAAGAGATTGCTGACCTCTGGCCTCTGGAATAAAGCCCAAACTCCTGAACCTGGCATTTCCAGGCATTTCTGGTTGGCTCCAACCTACCCTTCTACCCTGATCTTTGGCCTGCTCCCCTATGAAACCACTCGAATTATACTTTTGCCAGACCATGATCTCCCAGCTCCACACCTCAGGTCTACTCTACTCTCCACTTACAGTGTCCTTTCCTCCCTTCTGCTCCTTTCTGGATTCACTCCCACTCACAGGCCTGACTCCAATTCTGTCTCCTCTCTAAGGCTCTGAAATCCCATTTTGCCTTCCGTTTTGTTGCTATGATTCGATTGGATTTTAGTATTTGCTGCTTATTATTATTATTTCCATTTTTTATGTGTTTATGTCCTCTCTTTTGATCTAGAAATGAATTAGTTAAAGAAAATATTATGCCTATTTTTCTTCTGAATCCCTATGGTTTTTAATACATAGTCAGGGACATGAATACTGAAGATAGAAGTATAACAAATTGAACTTCTTAAAGATCACAAATGCAAAGTCTTTTTCACACATGATTTTTAAAAAAATATTTGGAAATAATTCTAAATTAACAGAAAAGCTACAGCTATAAAAATAGTATAAATAAAACCTGTAAATGCCTTACCCAGATTCACTTATTCACTTACTGTAAATATTTTACTTCATTTCCTTTATATTTCAATATCTCTATCATTTATCTATCTATCTTTCTATCATATTATCTACACACACACACTCAGAGTGTTTTTCTGAATCATTTGAGGATAAATTATATACCTCATGAGATCTTACTCTAAATACTTCAGTGTGTATTTCCTAACAGTAGGCTAATCTTAGCAAGTGGGAGTTCGATGTATGATGCAGGGAATCCAAAGCCAGTGCTCTGTGACAACCTAGAGGGGTGGGGTGGGGAGGGTGGTGGGAGGGGAGTTCAAGAGGGAGGGGACATATGTATACCTAATGCCAAGTCATGTCAATGTTTGGCAAAAACCATCACAATATTGAAAGTAATTATCTTCTAATTAAAAAATATATATTTTAAAAAAAGAATAGGCTAATCTCTTACCTAATCATAAGAGAGTGATCAATTTCCATCAATTTAATACTGATATAACACATCTGTATCAATAATGTGTTCTCATTCCAATTTGCTCAAGTGACCTAATAATGTTTTTATGGCATGTTTTCCCTCCAATACTGGATCCAGTGTAGGGTCAAGATAGAGCACCTAGTTGTGTTTATTTCACCTCCTTTAAGGTGGAACACTTCCACATCTTTTATGACATGGTTAGTTTTCAAGTTAACACACCTCTTCCCTTTAAAGAAGGTCAGAATTAAAAAAAAAAAAAAACCTCCTAGGTTGGCAGACTATTTTATATACACATGGATGGATGTGAATTTTCTGAGTAATATCATAATCACTCCCAGTGTAAGAACCCAAATTTGAATCTCCTTTTATTCTCATTCTGAACTTAACATCAATGGCAACATTTTTAATGCTGCTATACAGGAACCTTGGCCTTATTTTATTTACAATGCCTTTCTCCTTATTTAGAGTGGAAGAGGAAATCACAAACCTCCTTCTCCTGAAGCTTCTGCTGGGCTGCAGGCTGCATGGGAGGAAAAGTCAATATAGGAAGTGAGAGAGTAAACTGAGAAGTTGAAATCAAAGTGGTAGGCTGCTAAGTCTTGGCTGTGGTGTATCTCATCTCTGAAGTCAAAGTATTTTTACAGACAGCATTCAGCCATCATTAAATAAAATCCCTATGCTGTAGAAAGGGAAGGCATTAGTAATTTCCGTTGTCTATGAGTGGAAACAGAGACCCTGTCAGGCGTAATGGCTTTTCTACTTTGAGTCTGAGAGGCAATGAGGAATCATGGAAAGAGAGCTGATAAAGGAGTGAATCTGTTCAGGAGATTTGAATCTATTTATTACCATCACTGCCAAGTAGTTATATAGCTCAGCAAGTCATATCCTCTCTAAGCCCTGATATCATTATCTGTAAAATGAGGGTTTGGAATGACTAGATTTGCTCTAAGTTTCCTTCAGTGATTCTAAAAGTCAGTGATGATGAATTCCAGCACACATTCAGTGCATGTCTATGGAGTGCCTACTATGTTTTGGGCACTGGGCTAGAATGAATAGGGGGTTCGTCTCTCTTCTCAAGGATCCCCCGGCGTGTGGCGGCGGGGGGGGGCATGTCAGCAAAGAATTGTTAGAAGGGCCACAACAGGGGCAAGCTCATGGTACAGGAGCATCACAAAGGAGACAGTAAGCAACTTTCCTGGGGGAGTCACATGCCTCTTAAAGGAAGTATGTGACAGTGGCTGCTGAACTGACCCTTGTAGATGGAGACAGGGTGTTCCAGGCAGAAGGTGCATGGCTCTTTGTGGATTGCATGCACCTCAGATTTGAACGCAATGTGCTTGAGGTTAAGTGAGGGTGGTGAGGCTGGAACAATAGCCAGGTATGGCCAGATATGTCACTCAGAGAGGGTGTAACTTGAGGAAAGGACCATGCCTGAGAGGGAAGGACAGGAGTTCTGTTGTCTTATTAGGTCTGGATTCACACTGCTGAGATTTATGGTACTGGGCAAGTAACTTTGAACCTGTTTCTTCATTTTTAACAACAAGCCCAACTTGGAGACTTATGAGAGTTTGAGATTAAAAAAAAAATCCAATCAATGGAACTTAAAATAAAAGTAGGAAGGGCAGCCCAGGAAATACCATTAAGCTGATATTTAACAGACATAAAATGGCTCCTGACTGTAAGTTTCAGAAGGAGCCATTTGCTGAGTTGCCCACACCCTTGCTGTCTTTGTTGCCACATTAGTTTGTTACCAGTTGCTTAATTTCTTTGAGCCCTGGCTTCCTTTTCTTCCAAACAGAGACAAAACCCACTTTTCTAGTTATCTTAGAGAATTCTTTTGAAAAGCAAGTGAGATAGGGTTTGTGTGAACACTGGAAACTCAGACATAAATGCTAGTTATTATAAAAATAAAAGGAATCAAGAGATGTGACCAAATCCTCAGCATATTTTGTGCTGTTACCACCACGGAGTGTCTGTCAGTATCAGTACTGAGGCATGTTCCAACTAGTCAGTGTCAGAACTGGAATAAAACCCAGGGTCTCTGACTCTTGGCCGTGGTTATGCTAATCCCCATATGAGGCTATCTGACTGACCCGGGATTTACCCGGGATTATGGACCAGAAAGAAATAGAATTTGGACTGCAGACTTTGTGAGCCCACCACAGGTCCTCCAAAAATGTCAAGTTTCCATTTCCAGGTGGGGAAAGAGCACCCCCTCCGCGTATAAATGGGAGCAGTACTGGAACAACACAGAAAGATGCCAGCACCCAGAAAGCTCTCAATAGAGAGCTCACTGAGCTCACTGGGCAGGCCAGAGGCAGGATTCAGAATGGAAGAAGTCAGCAGTATTCACCGGCTGAGGTACTCTCAGGTCCCACTTAGTCCACAATTACAGAGGGACTAGGCCAGGTTCTGGTCGGCGGGCAAGGACAGGTGGGATTGACCTGAGCTCACCTCAAGGAGGCTTTCACTTCCACTTTCTCCCAAAAGAAGTGAAAAAAAACCCATACAAATGAGAGAGATGAGGATGCAACGAGGCTGACGCAACTCCCCATCTCTTCCCTTGCTTTTCTTAGTGATCTTGGCAGTCTGAAAACAGTGAGACATTTCCTAAGTCAGAGGAACCCAAAGCTGTGGGCCCACTGCCTTTTAAACTCCATCCATGTCACCGTCTAGAAACAACTTGTATAATCATGTCAGGCAGTAGTCTGGCAAGCCCCTCGTTCAGGCCTGAATTCTTGCTGGAACATCACAGAGGCCGCATATCCGTGCCTACACGGTGGGTCCTAGGAGTTTCCTGTTTATGGTTACTTACAAGTTTTCTGTAAGCAGGCCTGGCCACGGCCTAGAGCACAGATCTAAACCCTCTGTCTCCTTTTTCCTCTTCCACTTTTTCCCTTCCTCCCTTCTTTCCTTCTCACCTTCTCTCTCTTTTTAAAAAAATACTTTGATTTTTATATTTACAGAAAAATAAATCAGATCCTACAGGGAGTTCCCACATTCCTTACCTCTCCTACTACCTCACATACAGTTTCCTCCCAAACTAACTTGTTAACAGGACACATGTGTTACAATTCATGAACGCAAATTGATACATTATTAACCAAAAGCCCATAGTCTATTCAGATGTCCTTAGTTTTTCTCTCATGTCCTTTTCCCAGGCTCTCATCCAGGATACCATATCATGTCTAGTTGTCATGTCTCCTAAGGTTCATCTTGGCTGTGACAATTTCTCAGAGTTTCCTAGCTTTTGATGGCCCTGACAGTTTTGAGGGAGGCTGGTCAGGTACTATTCAGCATGCTCCACTATTGAGATTTGTCTGATTTTTTTCTCCTGGTTGAACTGGGATGATGGGTTTGGGGGAGGAAGATCATGGAGGTAAAGTGTTGTTTTCATCACATCATGTCAGGGGTTCATCTATTATACATGATTGATGACTTTTGACATTAATACTGGTCATTAGGCTAATACCTCTTTACAGCAAGGTTACTCCTATTTCCCCCCTTTCCATGCACTCGTCTTTGCAGGGGAGTCACTCTGCACAGCCCACATTTAAGGAGTGGGAAGTTAGGGTCTACTTCCTGTAAGGTGGAGTATCTACAAAATTTATTTTCAGTTGTTCTGCATGGAAGATTTGTTTCTTCTCCCCATTTATTAATTTATTCAATAACTTATTTATATCAGTATGGACTCTATATTTATTTTATACTTTGAGTTATAATCCAATACTACTTTCTTTATTTTGTTAGTCCAACTGTTCCAACTTTGACTACTGAGAAGTCTTTCAATTGGCTCTTGTATTTTCTTTCTTCCTTCCTCCCTCCCTCCCTCCTTTCCTCTTCTTTCTTTCTTTCAGCACTTCCTTCTTTTCTGGCATTACAAGTCTCTTTTGAAAAAGAATTATTACTCATTTATTTATTCAACCAAAATACAGTGTGAGCTTACTGGATACTAGGCAGAGAAGATTCGAGAATGAACAGGGCTTGGATTAGCTCAAGATGGCAGAGTAGAGGACATGAGCTCACCCCCTTCTTACAAAAACATCAAAATCACAACTAACTGCTGAACAACCATTGACAAAAAATGCTGGAACCTACCAAGAATGAACAGGACTTAGCTCTGCCTTCAAGGAACTGTCAATGGGGGTGGCAGAAGGGAGGAGAGACAGACGAGAAAAAAGACAAGGACATGACAACATGATGAGTGCTTTGGCAGAGGGTGGAAGTTCAGAATGTCAGTGTCAGTTACCTGAATTCACTTCCCTGCCTCTCCTGAGTGTTTTCATAGGAGAACCTTCAGCTCCACTCTGGGCTAGTTTCTCTGTCTTCCCTTGGTATCAATTGCCATACTTTCATAGGTAGGGCAAAACTACAGAAAGAGAAGGACACCCACGACAGATAACCTAGATTGATGCTTAATATATATTCATAAGGTGGCTCCTGACTGTAGCAAAGAAAGACTATGATATTGCTGCATTAGCCCTTTGCAGTTCCCATGGGCATGGGCTAGCTTATGATTATGGAGAGTGAGTGAGACCTGCAATAGCAGGAATTTGATTTAAGTTGCTCCCAACCTGTAGTCTTATAGGGGTCCCAGGAACCTGCTTTCTCAGCCTCCAGCTTCACATTTCCAAAAGTCCGGCTCTTGGCCAACCCTTGGTTAGTCGACATCTGAGCAGTAATTATTTTTAGATTGCCCACTATATGTTCTGCCACTCAGTGTTATGCGATCATGTAATGAAATCCATGCCCTAGTGCATTAACTAACCTTTTGAAAAAACCTTTCAATAGCATCCCCCCCGCTGCCTCCCCCCCACACAAAGAGCTGACAAAAAGCTCCTAGACTTGAGTGCTAAATGTTGAACCATTAAAAACGCTGGTGAAAGCTATGAAGTCATCAAATATTGACCTGAGAGAACATTTAGCACCATCTGATTTCTCCATCCTGACATCAACATGAAACGGACCTTACATGCCAATGAATCACTTTCCCTATTTAAGTTCACAGGGTTTGTCTAAAATAGCTCCCCTGGTACAAAATGGAAAGTCAGCCTAGGGATAATAATGGTGAGTGGTAGACTCAAGTTCTATACTTTTGTTATAAGAAAAGGAGGGCTTACTAAAACTGGATTTTTTTTTTCTAGTGGGGGAGGGATGATAGAGTAGAAGTGTCTTTTTCTTTACAGGAGTCATTAGGAAATTAGAAATTCAATCTCACTTGTACTACTTGTATAAGTTGAGGAACTTGTTCAAAATGTAGATTCTAGTCCCACACACAGGCAGGTTTATTTATCTGGTGTAGCAAATGACGGTGGGTCCCTGCCTATATTTCCTCAACCCTTACAATTTCAGAGCACTCAACTCGATTGCCATTTCCTAGCACCTTCATCTTTTTACCGGAAGGCTATGATTTTGGAGGCCAGAAGTATCAGGGAATTCATACCAGCCAGATGCAGCTTCAATCAATGACTGAGGGAAGTTGGTGTTCAAACACCTTGACTCCTCTAAAAAACAGAAGTAGAGTCATGGATGTGGAAGACAGACTTATGGTTACTAGGGGATAAGTTGGGGGGGGGAGATATATTGGGAGACTGAGATTGACATATGCCCATTTCCATATATAAAATAGATAACTAATAAAAACCTGCTGTATAGCACACGGAGCTCTACTCAATAGTCTGTAATGATCTATATGGCCAAAGACTCTAAGGGGGTAGATATATGTATGTGTATAATTGATTTACTCTGCCATATAACTGAGGCTAATACAATACTGTAAATCTTTGTTGGACTTCCTTGTACTTATTTTCTGGTTTAGAGTTGTTTTTGTTTGATATTATATGTCTTTTCAGAGTGTGGCTCCTTTAATGGTCTTTCACTGGATGTGGAACACACCCATTAAAGAGCTCAGCGGGAGGCAACCACATACCCCCTGAACTGTTCTTTGTTCTGAATCTGGCCCAGAGTGTCCTTTCCAGCCTGTAAGCTGGTTTCTGTTCCTACTACTCAAGTTCCCAGAAGAACACCAGCTCGTTTGACAAAGACCCTTCCCTGGCCAAGCCCTCACCAGGTCCCCCTCCTCAAAGAAGTTGCCCCTGTCCATTGTGCCTCCAGATACTGGCTGGGATTAGGTTCCTCTTCCATCCCACTGAAATCAAGATACTGCCACTCTTCTGAATCTTGCCCAGAGCCTTTTGCTCTTGGGCATCTGCCCACCAGATTATCAGATAACCTTGACTGTTGGAGCCAGCAGGCCCTGGAACACTGTGATATAGATTACTGACCATGTTCCTTGGGCCTGGCTTTATGGACTACTCAAAATGTTTTGCCAAGCTCTACTGAACCCTGCTATGTTGCTCCAAAATTCCAGCATGCTTTGCAACTGAGCCTCCATGGCTAACTGGACAAAAGCTTTACAAAGCAACAGTTACAAATGTAAGCTCTACCAACAATATCTATCTGTTTTTTCATTGGTGTTTCCCAAGCCTTTTGAACAGTGCCTGACACAGTAGGCATTCAGTCGAATTTTGTTGAATAGATGAATGATATGATGTTAACAAGGAAGAAAAGGAATATGGCATGTCACATAGGGAGCTTTTCAATTAGCTCAAATATGTACGTGTTATAAATGGAAGGGAGACTAGACATAACTTTCTAATGAAGAGTTTCAACTCAGTGGGGATAGAGACATGAAAGTGTTTTATTTGCTTTAATCTCTGTTTCCCACTGTGTTCTGTCTTATTACCCTTCCCGTTTTCTTAATAACATCTTGGGCAGATTCCATAACTTTCTGGTCACTTTTAATTATGAGAAGTCCAGTCCAGCTTAAAATTTCAATCTCAACTTTGATCTCAATCTCTCATTTCCTCTCCTTGCCCAAGCCTAAGTTTGAGCTGTGTTGAAACGGCCTGATATGGCTCTAAAATCGGAGAAGGCAGTGGCAACCCACTTCAGTACTTTTGCCTGGAGAATCCCATGGACGGAGGAGCCTGGTTGGGCTGCAGTCCATGGGGTCATGAAGAGTCGGACACGACTGAGCAACTTCACTTTACTTTTCACTTTCATGCATTGGAGAAGGAAACGGCAACCCACTTCAGTGTTCTTGCCTGGAGAATCCCAGGGACGGCAGAGCCTGGTAGGCTGCCGTCTATGGGGTCGCACAGAGTCGGACACGACTGAAGCGACTTAGCAGCAGCAGCAGCAGCTCTAAAATATATCCGTCACATAATGCAAAATATATCTTTACTTATTGGGATGCTATTGTTGCTCTCTCAGTTGTTGTGGCTTTGGGGGTGCACACCACCAGGCCTCTGCACCCTCTGTTGGCAGCTTTCCAAATGCTGACTTTCTTAGGGGGCACATGGTGAGTTCCTTAGGGCGGTGGTTCTCAGAGACCCTTTCTTTGGTCTGTGAGATCAAAACTGTTTGCTTACTAACACTGAGATGTTATTTGTCTTTTTCATTGTGTTGGCATTTGCAATGATAGTGCAAAAGCAGTTGGGGATAAGATTGACTGTCCCTTCACCCAAATCAAAGCAGTGACACTAAGATCTACTAGTAGTCATGGTGTTCTTCATTGCTGTCGCTCTTGGTAACAAAACAAAACAGAATCCAATTTCAATTAAGAAGTCCTTGACGAAGCAGCAAAAATTATTAATTGTGTTAAATACTGACCTTTGAGTATATGTCTTCTTAATACTCTGTGTGATAAAATGGGAAGTGTGCAGAAAGCACTTTGGCTGTATACTGAGGCATTATGGTTATCTTAAGAAAAATTATGTGTATGGTGGGTTGAGTTGTGAAATGGATTAGCCACTTATTTTCTGGGAAAATAATTTTGACTGGGAAAAATTCCTAACAGACAAGCTCTGGTTGTTAGACTCAGGTTTTTGGCAGTCATTTTCTTGTAAACAATTGAAGGAAACCTGGCACTTCAAGAAAAACAACAGATACCATTTGTTGTCAATGATAAAATTTTAGGTTTCAAGCGAAAATTACAATTTTGTAAAACTTGTATCCACCATTTTGAGCATGAAGGCTTCCTAGTTCTTAAATTTCTGGTGAGCTGATGGTGAGATCACTGGTAATATTAACAAATGTGACTTTTTGAAATTATATAACGAAATATGTAAACATTGGGAACATCTGCATAGTTCAGTGAGCCAATATATTCAAATTACCAATACATGATGTTACAAAATCATGTGTGGATCCATTCAAAGTGCTACATAGATGGATTTTAATGTAACAGAGTATGAAAAGTTCATTGTTGTGGTTTCAGATTTCACATTCTAACTAATCTTTAAGAAAGTATCTTTAGACTTTTAGTGTGATATCAAAGAAGAGTACTTATAATTACCTGAAAAGGCCATTAAAACATTCCTTTCTTTTCCAACTACCTATCTGCATGAAGTAACAGACTGAATGCAGATGCAGATGTATGAGAATCCAGCTGTCTTCTAAGTCAGAGATTTGCAAAAATGTAAAGCAGTGCCACTCACCATTTTCTTTTCCCTTGGAAAATATAGTTATCTTTTCATAAAGATAGGTTCTTTATGATAACTTGTAATGGGTTTTAATGTATTTTTTAATGAATTGTTCAATAAATATTAAAATTTCTCAGTTTTAAGCTTGAATTCAGTCAATACCAATCGTTATAAGGCACATAAAATTTCCTTGGGACCTCAATAATCTTTAAGGTTGCAAAAGGATCCCAAGACCAGAGTTTGAGAACTGGTGATTTAGGGCTTGGGTATTCCAAGTTAGTTCACGGACCAACAGAATCTGGATAACCTGGGATCTTGTTGGAAATGAAGTAAGTGTTCCATCCCAGACTCACTGCATGAGACCCGGCATTTTAACATACCCAGACGATCCATGGGGGTACATGTACTCTTTTAGAAGACCCTGGAGGGCCTCCCTAAGACATAGGTCTCTGACTGTGAAGGTCTGTCTCAGCCTCTTTTTCCTCCCTCTCCATCAGCTACCATCATTGGGTGCCTGCCCCAAGCCTTTCACTACTGAGAGTCCCTTGGTCTAGCGGGCAGCACTCTTGAGTGGGATGAGGTACCGTTGCTTAAGTCCAGATAACTTCTTCTTCAGTGTCTCCTTGGCCTGCAGGAAATGTACTCATTCTTGTCTTGCCAGCCTATGCCATGCAAGCATAGCCACTGCCAACCTTCTTCACCAGCCTTCTAGGGTGGGCTGTTCCAGCATCCACCTTTCTCCACCTGTTCTACACCTCCAGGCTAGAAGCAGGCTCCAGTTTCCATGCACACATAAATCTCCAAACTCCTAACATTCTCTCATCTTTAGAATGTGGAGCTACTTATTACTTCTCTGTCCTCAACTTTAGGTTCAAAGTCTCATCAAGTCCCATCTGACATTCCCTGATTTATAAAAGAACAAACACAAGCCTGTAAAACTATTATCCTGACTATTTTAACCCCAAATGAGTCAAAGCTCTTTTGGGGGTAGATTTTTCAATTTATCCTGGCTCACAAAGAATAAAATGGGATTAGCCTGACTGCTTGGGTCTGATGGGGTCGTGTCGGCGGGCAGTAGAGAGAATTCAGAAAGGTCAGAACATGTCTGGTTAAGGGGAATTGAAGGCAGAGATAAGTGAGAGGATCAGCAGAGAGCCACAAGCTGCTATAAATGGACTGATGTCTTCTAACACAGAAAAATGACAATCCGAGAGAAATCAGACAAATGCAGATGAAGTTGCTGAGCCGTGGCTGGTCATTCTGAGGAATTGTAGGCAAGAGGAGAGCTCAAAGACTGGAAAGGGGAAGATTTCTGAATTTCTCCAGAGTTCCCACCTCAGACTGAAAACTGAGTTTGCTCAGAACTCTAGAATGAATAATTAAATTGAGTGGCTTATGGGTCCTTAGGCAGGGCAGAGGGGTTGGCCAGCAAACAACCCTGAGTCACTAACTCAAGCCTGAGTCACTAACTCAAGCTCCAATCATTAGTGCTCTGGCAGATTAGGGCTGTGTTCCAGTGATGAGACTCCACGATCAGATTTTAGTCCTGTTTGTCACAGTAATTTACAAAAATTCATTTCCTGATAAGATGGAGAATTATGAACTGGATGAAAAACAGCTGGGGATGGTGTGCCTATGGAACTGATTGAACAACACTACCCAGAGAGAGCTCATTCATGTTCAGTCAGAAGCGGATCTCCAGTAATAACAGTAATAATAATAGCAATTATAATAATGATGATAGTAACAGTAGCTGTTGCTTACTGAGTTTTTACTCTGTGTTAGGCGGTGCTAAAAATGCTTTATTTGTATTAACCTATTGAGCCCTCACAATTACTCCAGGAGATGGGAGCTATTATTATGGCTGGGTGTACCAGTGTGGAAAGTGAGGCTCAGAGCCATTGAATCATTTGTCTAAGGCCACACAGTAAGTGATGGGCTGGCACCCAAACTCAGAGGCCGGCCTCTCAGCAAGCAACCTCTATCCTGTTGACAATGCATGTAGATGTTGGAGGATAGATTTCAGGAATAAAAATTCTGGCTTCAGGAGGTAGTATTTTATTTTTTGTGCACTAGGTCGCTGTTTGGGGGCATATGATTTAAAAGGGATTGGGATATGAGTGGGTGTGAGTGCCACCTCAGGCCCAACCCCTGGGACCTAATGTTCAGGCACTGTAATTGGTCCCTATCTGCCCAGCACAGGTCTTCCTCGCTTTCCTTGGGCAGATATGCCAAGGTGGTGGGAAAAACCAGAGCTGTGGAGTCAGGACAAGCAGGTATATATGAGGATGTAGTCAGTATCCTCCCAGGAGCTATCCCTTCTTAAAGCTTATCTCTGATTGTGGTGTGAAATGCTATGACCTCTATTTAAGATATGTGTCTGCAAATGGGTAGATTTGGGGGCCTCTTTCTGAGTATCCCCCTCCTCCCTGAATTTCCTCCAGAAAGGTCCCATCACATTGGTGCCTGTGCAGGAACTAGTTTTCCTCAGTCACTTACATCAGAGCTTCTTCGACAGTAGTGTGCATGGGACTCTCCTGCGGATCTTGTCAAAGTGCAAATTTGGATTCATAAGGTCTGAGGAAGGGCCCCAAACTCTGCATTTCTAATGACCTCCCAGAGGATGCTGGTACCTCTGGTCGGTGGGTGGAGGAGAGAGTTTCCACATCGCCCTTCAGAGCCTGGAGCCTATCAGTAGGTCAAAAATGCTTAGTAACCTGTAAATTGACCTGGAAATGTCTCTTATTTAAGAACATTAAATGTTAGTTACCAGGTTATATAAAGCACTGTAAAATATAAGATGGTTTGTGGGAAAGGAATTCAGAGTAAGACTTGACAGACCTTCTGACTTCAGTCATTGGAGGATTCAAAGATGACTGGGCTCATTTGGAAAATCAAGCATCACTGTTACATAGATGGCCAACACAAGGCTTAATTCCCATGACCAAGATGGAAAGACAAGTATGGTAGAGATTCACTGCTCACGTAATGAGTCAGTGGTGAGGAAAACTTGGCTGATATCATCAACTCATCTCAATCTAGTATATTTATTTTAAAAATCCATGTATAAGTGGGGTCGTGCTGAATAAACCCATGTTGTTCAAAGGTTAATTGTATATTTATTATACAATCTATATAGCTCCTTTCCCCCCATTACTATCTTTAAAAAGAGAGAACTTTTTTGTCAAGGCAGTCCTTTCCTCTTTGTAGCACCGGAGGTTATGGAAAATATTAAGGCTTTTTAGCTAAAAATTTTTACAAGATCTAAATTTGGTTTTTCAGATTTTTTTTCTTCAGAAAAGTTATAAATATTCTCATTTTCTACATCTTGCACAACTGTCTTCTTATTTCTTCTAAAATTAGCCATGCTCCCTTTCTACTGCCCTAGAGCGAAAAAATGGAATGGGCCATGTAAACATTCTGAAGCCTGGAGAAGCACACCGGAAATGAAGGCTTGTGAAGACTGATGGAGGAGAAAAATGCAGACACACTCGCTGCAAGTCCATTCTCCATTTTTACATTATTTTGAAAGCAAACCCATTTTTGGGAGAGGACCAGAGGGGAAATTTAGAATGCAAAAGCAAAGATTTAGAGGCTCTCTGGGGACTTCTGTGTTGGTCCAGTAGCTAAGATTCCATGGTCCCAATGCAGGGGGCCAGGGTTCAATCCTTGGTTGGGAACTAGATCCCACATGCTGCAACTAAGACCTGGTGCAGCCAAATAAATAGATGAATTTTTTTTTTAAAAAGAAGCTCTCACTTGTTTATTTTTAAACTTTTTTTTCTTGGATATGATTTTTGAGTAGTGTGCCAAGAAGATTATTGATATATGTCTCGTTTTTCATCACCCTCGCTGATTTGTGTTTCCTCTTAGTGGCCTTAATGAGCTTACTTATGAATGTTAATTGTAACTTTAAGAAGGCAGCAGCATGCACAAGCAGCAAAATGCTAGACCAGGATACGATAATATTATACATCCTTGCCAGGCTCTGTTATTTAATATCCCTTTGCCTTATGAGATCAATTTCTGCTCTGGTGTAGAGATTTCTGTAAAAGGTCAGTTCTGATATTGGAAGGGAACATTTAATCAAAAATAGTATGTGAAAAGATAATGCAGAGATTATATCAAATAAGAACCTTTATTCCCTCTGACATAAACCAACCATTACCAAAAATATTGAAACGCAAATCTATTGTGTGCTGTCATATTTAGAGGATTAATATTAGCTATAAAGTAGCTATTATGCAGAATATTATAATGCAAAACCATAGTGTTTATTTAGGGAGTTAATATTACACAAGGAAAAAATAACTTGTTTTTTTATATTATCAAAGTTAGCAAATGCTCTTGTTTCATTCAAGGCAAAGCACGCACCATTTAGTTTTTATTCACACTGTTGCTGAAATGTCACTGAATTTTTAAATATATCTCATTTAGGTTCAGCTGCATTATGTTTTCTTTTAGCAGAAAAGGAGACTCACAAGCACAGAAAACATTTCATTTTTAAATGCAAAATCCTCAAGTGTTGTTAATGTAAAAGCATGCTGAAATTATTTGTATATGTCCACTTTCCAACAATTTATTAGGAAACATGTATATTCTCCCCACCCGGTACTGGCCTCAGCTTCTGCCCCCTATTAGTCTCCCATCAGTTTCCATCACTGGGTGCAGTGTAATCAAAGCCTTGAAATTACAGTGAAGCCTTGAAACTACTACTTGAAGCTACTACAGAATCCTGCAATTAGGCCTGTGGAGGGACATGTGGGCGGGTCCAGAGGCTGCCGGTTCTGGAAGTTGCACAGTGAAATCAACTAAGGATAGGGTCGTGCATTAAGCGACCCCAACACAATCCCAATGCCTGGAAGATCATGCGTGCTCAGTCGTGTCTGACTGTTTGCTACCCCATGGGCTGTCACCTGTCAGGCTCCTGCAGATGCTGAATCAATCTTGATGGAATACCTCCCCTGCTGCCTCCTGCCACTGGGAGTCCCACATTTGGGCTGGAGGAGCGAATAGAGGCAGGCACTATGCCATGTAAATGAGGACTCCTAGGGTAATTTACCTCAGGACTCCAAATATTGCACCTGGAATCATCTTCCCAGTTTATATTGTGCTTTCACATCCATTATCTGATTTTAGATAAATAGTTTACTCCAATCTACCCTCCACAGAACCTTGGGGTTATATGTCTTTTTTTTTTTAATTGGCTGCACCTCTCAGCTTGTGGGATCTTAGTTCCTTGACCTGTGTCCTGGGCAGTGAAACTGGACCACCACTGGACCACTGGGAAATCCCCATAACTTTTCTTAATATGAATCTAAACTTAGCACTCTCTTGCTTGAAATCTTTGAGAGCTGACTGGCTGACTTCAGGATAGAATGTAAACTTTGCAGAGCATGCTCAGTTCTTCTGGACATAATCTCTGCTCCCCCAGTGGTTGTCAGCAGCTTTCTCTTCTCCTTAGACATACAGAACTCTTCAGACATATAGAAACTCCTGTTAGTTCCACATGCACACATGCATTCTGTCTTCTGTTCCTGCTGTTCCCTCTAGAATATACCCTCATCAATTCACGCCATACCATCCATCCATCCAGTTGAACACCAAGAATTGATGGGGCTATGGTATTGGAGGTGGAGGTATGAAGGTGCAGGGAGAGGAGATGTGTTTAGAACACCTATACACAAGCTATGAGGAAGGCGTGGGAATGGTCAGACTTAGGACCAATCTGGAAGTTGGTAGTTAAAGCAGAAGTAGTTCCTTAAGGCCAAGGGAATTTTTTTGAGCAGAACTCCTTCTTCATACCGAAGGCTGGAAATCCCAGCCAGGAAGGCAGGTTGGGATGAGGGGGCATGCATTTCTTAGTTTGGGTTCTCTCAAGAGCAGACTCCGAGACAGAATTTGAGTACAACTAGTTTGTGTGGTAGGTGATCCCAGAAAACACTGGTGTGGAAGTACTAAGTGAGACAGTGAAGGAAAAGAAGCCGGTAGAAGGAGTATTACTGAGCGGCATACTAATCAAAGCACCTGAGAAACAATGTGACATAATGTAGAATATGCTTCCTATTCTACCAGTGAGGTAAAGGAGCTGAGAATTTATGTATGCACTTCCATCAGCCATGGGTGGAGGGCTGTTTCTGGGTGTGTGGCGAGGAGAAGGGCATCAGCTACCTACACAGAGGTAAGGCTCTGATTCCATCTGCTGCACACTGCTTGTAAAGGGTGGTCAGAGATGAGACAGGTGGAAAGAAGGGGACATCAATCTCAAAGACAGCAGTCCCAAGAAAGTTCATGCAAATGATCAGGAGCCACAAGGGTGATTCTTTCTGGAAGATCACAGCCAAGGAATGAAGGGAATAACTGTCAGAGCCCTGGGTTAGCCAACAGGAACTCTGGCACTGAGTTCTTTCTCTATCATCTGCCATCTGGGAGCCCCTGGCCAATTTACTGGACCCCTGAATATCCGTTTCCTCACAAGTAAAATCTGCCATACCTGCTTACAGACTATAGTGAGGAACAAGTGAAATAACTTATAGGAACCTCTCAGAAACCTGTGCAGCACCATGAAATTGTCAAGAGGAAGGAGAGGGTGAGAAACAAATTAGGAAGAATTTTAATTCTAAAATGATTTTTTTTTGCTTGCAACTAAGGCACTTCAAAGAGGTCTTCTCTGAAGGTAAATCAAACTTGAACACTGAGTTAGAAACGTCTTGCTTGGGTAGGGAGTATGTGGTCAGGAGGTAGAAGCTGCTTCTGGCAGCAAGGAACTGACTGTAAGTACTGCCACTGAGACCAGGAAGGCCAACGCAAACAACAGTGACAGGTGACACCTGGAGGAAGGTGTTCGGGTGAAGTGGGAGGTGAGGACTTCAGATTTTTAAAAGTGAGGACCCGAAACTTAAAAGGAGTGAATGTACTTCAAATACATACTTTTCATTTCACCTCTTCAAACCAATCATCCTAATTAGACTTCTTAAACAAAGCATCAACTAGATATGAACTTTCTCCTGAAGTAAAGGTCAAACTTTTATTGTCAGAGGAGATAGGAGGATAGAACTAACCAGTCACAGTTCTACATAAAATGCAGATCTGCTGAAGCAACCCTTGCACTGGCTCTCGCTGAGAGTAACTGTTCCTGGTACAAGTGTGAAATGTCACAAAGAGAAGATAACAGGGTTGTCACAGCATCTTGGGGATGACCGCCACTTTCACCAGGATGTCTAATGTCTCTTTCCTCAAGGGATCATGATAATGGTATTATTTCCAGTGAACACTATTTAATAGAAAGCATTTTGTGAAGGTTTCGCAAAATAGAAAGACTTGACTTGCTGGTGCAGCTGGTACACTGGGATTTTCCAAGTGTGGCGCAATAGTGCTGCAAAGAAAACCAGTGAACAGACTAAGGAGGGAGAGTGGTGCCTGTGATAACAGAGAGGAGGCATGACCACAGTTTAATTAGAGTCAAGTAAGATCAAAATACCGTCGTGGGTCTATCTGGGAAGCCCCTAATTCCGAGAATAGGAAGGATGTAACTAGTATTTTACAAATAATGTCTTTAAATAGAATTTCCCCCACTTTCTCAGATTCCTCTCCCATCTTATGGAAGAGACTTTTATCCCTCACTATCTATTTGCCCATTATTTTCCCATCATTTACTAGTTCCCCTATTTCATTTCTGACCGGTAAATTGCCATTGCCATTTGGCTTATTTTCAAACAGGCAAAAGAAGGTACTGGGGTTTGCCAAATCGTGATGCACTGCAACTCACTGCAATCAAAAGTCAGAAATCCAGCCATCTATTGCTGGGTTGTAAGAGGTAAGAGGACCCAAACAACACACCTTTATTTCACTGAATGTCAGCCTGCTCAGTTCTTTAGCACTGCCTCTCCACTCCCCGGAGCACAGAGAAATCATCTGTGTTGATTTACACTGATCTCCTTAGTTCCCAGTCTTCCCTAGTGGCTCAGATGGTAAAGAGTATGCCTGCAATGTGGGAGACCTGGGTTAAATCCCTGGGTCAGGAAGATCCCCTGGAGAAGGGAATGGAAACCCACTCCAGTATTCTTGCCTGGGAAATCCCATGGACAGAGGAGTCTGGTGGGCCCCAATCGATGGGGCCACAAAGAGTCGGACATGACTGAGTGAGTAACACACTCACCTTAGTTACCATCCACCAATTCTAGGTTATTTTGAGTCCTTCTCTCCTCTCCTCTCCCAGCTGGGTACATATAGGAGCGTCTGGGTTTAGTAAGCCCACTTAGAGCCTCTCCTCCTGGCCCCTCCATAAATATGTGGAAGGAACCCATGACATCCCTTTGTATCTGTTAGCTTAGTCAGTGCCTCATAAGACCACAGACAAGTCCTTCATGTTTTCATTTTCGTCACATTAAATAATGTATCTTTACTCCAAAGGTGTTCATCCCTTACTCATTGTTTGTTTCTGGGGCTTCTCTCTGAAGTTACATCAACTGCTCTGAGATTCTCTTATTAATCTATTTGGCCAAGAAGTATAATGAGTAGTTTGGGAGAAAATGATCGCTATGGACACGAGTATATTTCGTGCCTGTCCTGTTCTGTCCTGCTTCACTCTCTGGAGGTTGACCTTGGTGGAGTTTACAGTTACTAAAGCAAACTCTGCGAGGTCTTATCACTTGACCTGACCTCTGCCTTCCTCTCCAGTCTGGTCCACTGCCACACTTTTTTTTTTTTGATTCTGTCTTCTCCAGCTTACTGAATGATGGTCAACGCCTCTGGTGAGTGAACTGTGCAGAATTCAGAAATGTCTCCCAGTGTTGAACAGTAACAATCATTTTCCTGGTTATGGTTTTTCTGAACAGTAACAATATTTTCCTATTTGAACTGTGCTTTTGGACTGCCCTGGAAGAAACAGCCTTAGGAAAAGCTTTAGATAGTCCTGAGGCAAAAAGGCATAGAAATGTGGAAGGTCACGAGGTACTGTCCACATGGCTGAAGTGGGAATCTGAGGTGGGCGGAGGGCCATGGTGAGGAGCATAAAAAGTTCTCTACCTTCTCTTGGCTTCTTGGTGGTTGAATATTTCTGCCTGCTAGGGGCTGTGAATTCTTTCCAGGTACATCTTGAATGCAGACCAGGTATGAGTTGGTGATGAAGTGGATTGGAAAGGGGACTGGAGGCAGTTGGTGGTAAGGTGACAGAGGTGTCAGTCCTGGGTGATTCCCAGGTTTTTTGCCTGAGCCAGGAGCCATTTGCCAAAGTGCAAATATTTGGAATTAGAGCAGATTTGGGAAAGAAGATTTGGGTGTCCTTGCTGGCCATGCCATGAGCTTCTAGGTGTTTAGAATGCAAACAGAAACAGAAAGGTTTTTGGAAGAGACTATCAAGTAAATTGCTACTTTCAAGATAATGTGTTAAGAACTGATGTATAGGAATGCACTTGAATGTCTGATGGCAGAGAGAACAGGTACCTGGCCTGGCTGGGTGTTCAGAGATGGCTTACTAGGTGATTTGGCATCCGAGCTGAGACTGGAAGATAAAGTCTAGTTGTTCAGCCGAGTGTGGGAAGGATATTCCAGCAGTAGTACTTCACATGTATTGTTGTGATGGCCTCCCAGCTGACCTTTTGGGATTCTTCCTCTCAATTCTATACATCATTAACTAATAATAGTGCAGCTGTAGTCATATTGGGTTGGCCAAAAAGTTCATTTGAGTTTTTCTGTAACATCTTATGGAGAAGCCCAGGAGAAATTTTGGGCCAACCCAATACTAGCCCTCTGCTCAGAAACTTTTGAAATTCATGCCTGACATTCATAGCCCTCTTTTTGGGGCTTGGTCTCAAAAACCTTTCTAGGCTTCTCTCCTACAGTCAGTATATGAAGATGCATCATGGCACTCCTAGGATTGAGTGATGTTTGTAAAACTAGAAAGACAAGGCTGTGCTGAAATCTGATCAGAAGACTGGTATCAAGATGGGATGCCTACCATGGATAAATACCTCAGGCTAGCCCACCTTGATGAAGCCACGTAAAAAACTATCTCCCAGACTCCCTTTCTCTGGAAGAAGAAACCAAACACTGGATGACTTCAATGGCAGAAGGTTTAATGAAAAGATTTTGGGTAGCTCACAAAGTATCTTCAGGACAGCTGAACCCTAGCTCAGACACTGGGTAATGCCCCCCAAACTGCCAAAAGTCACACCTCAATGTGACGTTCTTCCTGCAAATGTCATAGCTGTGTCGCTGTACCAGTGGCACTGGATGCTGCCACCCCTGGAATCCAGATATACCCGCCACCGTGGCCAATGCTGTTGCCGCCACCACCAACATAGATTCTCCATTGTCCCAGCTCCCTAGTTTTGCTAGCTCCCAACTGCAAGTCTGGGAAGAATGTGTGCAATTGTTGGCACAGTCTCACATGGGCAGATAACGTGAAATAGCAAGTGGAATAAGACATTATCCACCTTGAGGCATCTTTTTCCTATGGCCATACTTATTACTTCCAAGAAATAAATTGCACAGCTTGGTCTGCATAATACCAGATGATGTCTAAGGTCCTTTTTGCCTCTGAGACTCTCTGATCTGCTCATTGTCTACCGCTAACTACTTCTTCAGTGGGGGATTTATTCTCTAGGGCAAGGCTATCACAAAAATTATGGACACCTTTCTTGGTTCATTTACTTCTCAATTTTATGCTACCAATTTTTGTTTCAAACTAGAATGGAAGGGAAGAGTCTACATTTCTTCAGAGAGGCAGACTGCATTAACTTAATGTCTCAGTATTACAAGACAGCCAAAGGGCTGTGTCAAAGATATTTAGTTGTTTTCACTCTCATAATTACACTAGTTTTAGCAAGATGGGTATGATTTCTCAGGCACTCTATTACAGTTGGGAATATGAAACTGTCTTTCAAAATTGCTAAAAGTACCTCAGTGTATCTACAATATGATAATACTAATCCTAGCTTGACATAAATGCTAGTTTTATGGCTGCACACTCTGTAAAAAGTATATTTTAGCCTGAAGAAAATGCCAGTGTTCAGATAGTTTTGACTTTATTTTGTTTCTCTTGGTCTGTAATAATCGTGTTTAATTTTGACACATTTAGTTAGATATCTTGAAATCCTAAGTGCTCTGTCACAGTAAAAGAATTTGGAGCCAAACTAAAATTTCCGTAATTTGTTGAAGAATTATATAATCTACAGAGGAAATTTTAGTCCTATAGACACTGTCAATTATATAAAAATGTAAAAATCACTGGTCACATTTCTATTAGGTCTTCAGTGGAGGATAAAGTAACAGAGTTATAAAACCTCTGATTTGGTAAGGATTGTTAGTGTTCATCTTTCACAGGGCTTCACTGAATTATGATTAGGTTTTCTGTGAAAAAAAATGCTTCTTCTGAGGTCAAAGAAGTATGGGTGATTCTGCAGTTCTCTATTTCTCTTGTGGAGATTCATAGTGCATATTACTATTTTAAAAGCACTGAAAAATCCTGTGTTAAAGAAACCTGTTCAACTTTGTAGCATACTTCTTAAATTTGGTCATGGAATTTGTTTTTTGTTTGATTTTTTTTTACAAAAACATGTTTATCTAATGAGATAATCAAAGGTTCCATATACTTTAGGAAACACACCTATCGTAGCCTCCTACCCCGTTCATGACATCGTTGCCAGACATATGGCCATCCAGGCTTTGCTTGATGGCCACCTTGGCAAATTCAAAGAGAGTATTAAATAAATAGACCTTGGTATTGGGGTGAGCAGCACAGTGATTCTCATTACTTAGAAGAGTGGGATACTGTCTCCCTCCAAAGCAAGGACATACAGGCTTACAGTCCCACATAATAAAGATAATAATTCTCTCCAGACAGTTATAAAAGATTCAGGTTCATCAAGCTCAAGGCTCCTCTCCCATAACACAATTCCCTTGTGTACAGGTGTCACCAGGCTCTGTTTGTATTGCCCTGTGAGAACTGGGCCTGGGGAACCAGCACAAAAATTGTTGGTACTCTAGCTACTACTACAGCTGTGAGTAATAAACTTTCCCTTATCTCTGACCTAGGAGTCTTGTGTCTTCTCCCAGCATCCATGAAACTATGGCAGGATAAGTTGTTAGCTTGCAAAGAGGGTAAAATCTCAGACCCTGTATAGATCTTGACACTGGTCACAATCCTTGTTTCCTGCTGAAGTTGCTGAGGAGAACCTGCTGGCAGCCATCTTGTCACCACAAGACGTGACCTTGTCTGCATTGGGATGAAATCAACACAGAGGAGAAAGTATAGTACAGAAACTGGGGCAGAGGGTGGCGGAAACATTGTTACAGCTGCCACTTTTCAGTCACCTACTGTGTATTAGGAGGCATTAGAATTTGTTTGTACTTTTGGCATTGAATTCTTCTAGCAACTTTAAGAAGCTGGTATCTTATCCCCGTTTTACAGAACAAGCAACTGAGGATCAGCAATTAGATTCTTAAATATGGACAGTAAAGAGAAATACAAATATCATTCTCTTTCCTTTTTATGTAGGTCTTTTCTATTAAAACATTAAATAGTATAAACACGCAAATGATTTTCCCATAATTATTTTTAGAAATATGCTAAAGAGTAATCTTCAAAGAAGAACAACATCTTAGGTGCAAACGGCACATTTTTCTTATCGTAAACTTAAAGCATTATCCATTCAATCAAAACCAATGCTTTTTATTTTTCCTCTTAGAATTCTTGACTCAGAAGTGCAAAGCCCTTGGACAATTACTGTACCTCTGTGTGCTTTGGGTTCCTCATCTATAAAGCGAGGGTTGGCATGAGTACCCACCTTGTAGGCTTGTGGGACTAAGTGAGTTGCACATGGAAACACATGGAAAGTGTTTAGAACAGTACCCGGTACATTCAAGGATTCAATACATGGGAGCTACTTTTGTTACTGTTGTTATCATCTGAGGTGGTGAAAGTGGGTGAGGGAAGGAAGGAGGAGGAGGAAGAGGCATGGCAGGGTTCAGAGAACCTTGTTTATTGGGGATGATATCCCTTCCACCTTCCAACTTCCTTTATTCTTTTTCTTACTCTCACTCGAAAGAGAAAAACAAGGAGAAAAGAATATAGCTTTATTGAATCTTTGGATAATTTCCCTCAGATCAACATCCTAGGGTCCAGGATCTGGGTTTCTCTTTTTTATGTCAATAAGATTCATAACTTTGTTATGCTCTTCACTTTTAGTATTTGTTTAGATGTTATTTTTTTCGAAGGAGCCTTCACCTCGCCTCTGTTCCTGACTCCCTTGACTCACAGGGACAGAGTGGTTTAGATATGTTTACCCATGGCTTCCTCCTGTATGATTCCAACGCTTTAGCAAAACAAAAAAATATCCCACAAAGCTTAAACAATGTGAAACTGCTGCATCTTTAGAATTTCTTTTTTAAACAATTGACTCCTAAAATACACAGGTGTATATTTCCCTACTCTTTAATTTATTTCTTAATAGTTTAATACCAATCTTATTAGCAGCCACTGATTTGAATGTCAACCTTGTTCACCCCAGTGTTCCCTGGGCATCACAACCTTTGAGTTTGACTTTTTTCCTTCCTCAAGCTTTGGATTTTTCTCCAGCAACTCTCTTAGGTTAAGAGGGCAGCGGCGGGCTGGGAGAGAAAAGGGCTAGTGGGTGGGAAAGACATTCGTGTAGCACATTCTCATTGCCTGCTGCTCCACTTCCTGAGAAGATGTTCATTTTGCTCATCTACGCGGGAGACAACAGAGCTCTTGTTCTCCTGTTCACATCAGTTTCATTCTACGAGGGATTTGAGATGATTGTTTCCTTAATGCTGCAGCAAACAAGCTGGGAACAATGGGAGTAACTGGGATGGGACCAGTCTTATCTAGTGATGGGTATATGTCAAAAACCAGGATGAAAACAAAAATGTGCAATAACATAGCTTGGCAGTGTAAAAATGTAGTCTCTTTTACACTCTCAACCATAATTGAGGCCCCCAAAGAGCTATTGTTCACATAGGCTATAACTCTCAATATTTACCAGATAAGATATGAAAACATACTGAAAATGATTCATCAATTCATTTAAGATAACATTAATAAGCCATTACATGTTAACATGACATTAAAAGAAATAAAGATAACTCTTTTCCAAAACAAAAAATATTTAGTGAGAAAGTAGCTCTGTTTATTCTGATATAATGCAATCTTTTTTAACATTGAAGTATAGTTGATATACAATGCTGTGTTAGTTTCAAGTGTATAGCAAAGTGATTCAGTCACACACACAAATGTATATATCTATTCTTTTTCAGATTCTTTTCCATTATAGGTTATTACAAGACATTGAGTAGTTTTCTGTGCTCTATAGTAGGCCCTTGCTGTTTATCATTTTTATAGATAGTAGTGTGTATCTGTTAATCCCAAACTGCTAGTTTATTGTCCTTGCCAGTAGTGCTGCTTTTACCTTTTAACAAATCTCTTTTAATGCCTGGCTTAATAGAAGATTCATGGATTATCTTATCTGCTTCTGTGATATCACAAGTCATGTAGCTTCAGGAGAACTCCACTGTACATTTGGAAGGAATGAAAATGAAAAAGATATGTCTTACTTATTTTATTACTATGAAAATAGCTTGATCTTGCAGACCCCCTGAAGGGGTTGTGGGGACCCTCAGGGATCTCTGGGCTCTATTTTGAGAATGACTGACATAGATGAGCTTATTTTTAAAGTGAATTCAGGCAGTTAAAAGTCATAGAGAAACTAAAGGATGACACTAAAGGCAAAAACAGTTTCTGTATAATTAAGGAGGGAAAAACTTTTTTTCTTTCTAGGTGACTCTGAGAAATAAAATCTTGAAAAAATCAAGCCACTATACCAGCACTGTCCAACAGAACTCTCAACGATGGAAATGTTCCTATCTGTGCTGTCAAATACTGTAGCCACTGGGCGCAAGTGGCTAATGAGCACATGCACTGCGGCTAGTGAGACTGAAAATGGAATTGTTAGTTGTATTGTTTAATTGATTTAAATTTAGTCTGAAACACCCACATGTGGCTGATGGCTATCGTTTTGGATGGCACAGTTCTAGACAAAAGAACTGCCTGGAGGTAGCCATTCACTCCATCGAAAGAACAAGAAATCTTCCCATTGGAAAGAGATGCCATTACCTTTGGAAAGAGACATCTCATATCAAAAGAAGCCTCCATTCCCAAGTGACCTTTAAGGACAGACTTGAGGACATAAAAATGAGGCTACAGATGGCTTTTCTGGGTGGCTGAAACCACTCCCCTTTTTACAAAGGAGTTCATGATTATGAGAACCTAAGGGTAACTTCTCATTGACCAGTATTTTGCACAATGCCATCACTTCTTAAGGAGCACTCTTCTGCCATGATCACATGCACGTCACTTGAGAGGATTTGACTCTGTCAGGGATGCCAAGAGCAGGGCATCCCCAAAGGGTGGCTGTACCCACCCTGAATGTGGTGGTCCTGGTCAGGCTTGGGACTGCATACTCCTCTTGCCTCATGCTAGTCCTGGCATTGGTCTTGGTGAGATGTGTAAGGGAGATAAAGAGGTGGTATACATGATGACTCTGATATGTTGTCTCAAACACACTAGGGTCCCGGTAAGTGTTAGTTACATTGTTTCTTAGGGATGGTAGGGATGAGGAGCCTGGAAAGCAGGAAGGTGGATCTGGAGTTAGTGAGCTGACAGCTGCTGAAGTTCTTGGGCTGTAAACGGCTCAAACTTGGGGTCCTCATCTTAGATGCCAGAGCTGGGATTCTCCCAGGACAAGGAGCTGTGTGCCACTCAAAGGCACACGTGGCTGTGAGCAGGGCCTTGGGTTCCTCATCTCTAAAATGCAAGGCTTGGAGATCAGTGACCTACCCTCCAACCCCAGTTCTGAGAGCTGTTCCTTTGCACCACAGTGCCACCAGCCCACGAAAACTATTGAGCTTGGTGATCTGTATATGTTTTCCTAGAAAAGAACAGTTAGAACATGGATCACTGGTAAGAACTGCAGCAGTTCTTTCAGTTTGAACCCATGTTAAGCCCTCCCTGTGTCACTTAATGGACAACTAGAGTGAGATAATTACTCTGTGGTTTTAATCAGGGTAGCCAGTAAAGGTAATTCACAATAGGTCCCGCCCTTTTTTGTCTATGTAATAAATACCCTTAGTCTAGATCTTGATAAAATAAAGATCTGCCCTGGAACATCAGCCATGAGCATGGAAAGGAACTACCTTGAAGAAGATTCAAAGGGAGATAAGCGGGTCCTGAGATTGGCTATGGAGGAAAAGGACAGGCAACAATGCTATAGGGCAATGGTTCTCCAAACGTGGTTTCTGACCAGCAGCAAAGCATCACCTGGGAACTTCCTAGAAATAGCAAGGCCCTCTCTTCTCCCTTCATTTTCCCCCACTTACTGAATCAGAAACTCTGGGGCCGGGGGTCAGTCATTTGTTTTGAGAAGCCCTCCATGGGCCTCTGATAGGCATTGAAGGTGGAGAATCCCAGTGCAGGGGAGGAGGCCCGACCTTCACCCCTCCCCAGGCCATGTGCCCACCCACCAGCTGCCAGGAATATTGGTTGCTGGCTGCTCCTAGCTGGCCCATCTCAATCTCTGGAGACTTGCCTTTGGCCGAACAGGATCCACATGGCCTGAGAGGTTACAGTCCTTTGCCCCTGCCCACAAGGCCCAGAGTCTGACATCAAGGTACAAAAGCAGGCTCTTTAGTCTCAAGTAGGGACAATGTGTGATGCAATTTATGCTCTGGATCTTACCTGAGACCACATCCTTGCCTGGCTCTTTCCCCACCCTACTGTGCCTCCCCTCCTCCATAACAGGCTTTCAGAGAGCAGTCCTTCATTCCATCATTAGCATCTGGATGCCTGTCTCAGGCTCTGCTTGCAGGCAGAGCAGATGGGAGGCTGGAAGAAGGCTTCCAAGATGGGAATGAATATGTAGAGAATATATGACTTAGGGGGCTTCCCTGGTGGCTCAGCAGTAAAGAATCTTCCTGCAATGCATGAGATGCAGGAGACATGGGTTTGATCCCTGGGTCAGAAAGATCCCCTGGAGCAGGGCATGGCAAGCCACTCCAGTATTCTTGCCTGGAGAATCCCATGGACAGAGGAGCCTGGTGGGCTAGGTCGCAAAGACATGGACTTGACTGAAGGGATTGAGCACACATGCACCCACGTGGCTTAGGGTCATTCAGTCTGACCTTGAGTTTTAAAAAATATTTTTTCAAAGAGTAATACCTTTACGTGCTTCAAAAATTGAAATGTATAAAATGACATGTGGTGAAAGGTCTCTCTCATAACCCGTTCCCCGGCTGCCCTTTCACCTCCTTTCACAGGTCACTGCAGCTTCTGCTTCTGAATTATTCCACGGATTTAAAAAGTACATATACAAACAAATACAGATTTCTATTTTCTTCCTTATCCCTTTTACACAAAGGATAACCTTCTATACCCAGTGTCTGTATCTTGCTTTTTCCCCTTTACACTATATTTTGGAGGACTTTCAATACATGTACATAGCGAACTTCTTTATTCGGTTTTTATAGATGCACAGGATTCTACTGTAGGGACATACCATGGCTTTTGTAAAGAGCACTCCTATGAAAGTGGCTCAGTTGTGTCTGACTCTTTGTGACCCCATGGACTGTAATGGAATTCTCCACGCCAGAATACTGGAGTGGGCAGCCTTTCCCTTCTCCAGGGGATCTTCCCAACCCAGGGATCGAACCCAGGTCTCCCGCATTGCAGGTGGATTCTTTACCAGCTGAGCCACCAGGGAAGCCCAAGAATACTGGAGTGGGTAGTCTATCCCTTCTCCAGGGGATCTTCCTGACCCAGGAATCGAAGCGGGGTCTCCTGCATTGCAGGTGGATTCTTTACCAGCTGAGCTATCAGGGCACCCCTACTCACAGTCATTTCGGGTTTTTTTCAATCTTTTGCTTCAGTCTGACCTTTGAAAACTACTAGACCACATACAGTTGCCTATATAAGTATGATTCTCCAAGATATGGCTGTCCTACATTTTTAATAGTCAGGTGTTCAAGAGGAATGGTAACTCTTTGCTTGGCGGGGGGGGGGGGGGGGATCTATCTTAAAGGTTTAGGGTTGTATTGTGGGGAAATCTCCCCTTCACAAAAACCTAGTATCTGAAATGACATGTTAAAAAAGCACATAAATTAAGAGGTGATGATTTTCTTTGAAAAATTCTTCTTTTAATAAGAGCTTTGTCAGAGTTCGTTCAATGGAGAATTGTTAAGTCTTAAAAATATGTGTTAATCTAATAAACTTAAGTTACTGTTATCATTGCAGGAACACATCTAGTGTATTGTATAAGGCAAGCTACTCCTATATTGTTTTGTGTTTATCACACACTCCATTGGAATTTGTAATGACCATTTAAACATTAATACTACTGTGTTGAAATTTTGTTATAGTGAATGGGTACTGGTTAGGGTTTGGCAATCCTATTGTTGAATAAACATTTTTTTGCCAAAATGGTACTTATTTTTAAGAAATTTAATCTGGAATGATCCTTGGGATCTTGAAAGATGTAGTTCACTTTTTAGAACCTGGCTTTGGAAAATATTTTGGCTTGGCATTGTAGATATTTTGTTTTTAATCTGAAAAATCTTTTCAACTTTCTTTACCAGTTTTTTCTTTCATTTTTATAATCCTATAACTAAAAGAATGATTAAAGTTTTCTCCCAGAAGGAAACAGACATTCAAAATATTTTTAAAAATCGATTTCTTAGAAACAAATAAACGTGTTTTTCCAATTTGTGAGGGAAGCCTAATTAAGTTAGAACTATTCATGGGCAGAGGAGTCTGGTGGGCTACAAGCTATGGGGGTCTCAAAAAGTCGGACAGGACTGAGTGACTAAACACTCTTGTGATATTCCAAGTAGTTTCCTGAACATTTTCTCCCTTTTTGGACATATTAGATTTACCTGGCATACATTAAAATTTCAGCTTCAAAATTTGTTGTTTTAGTTCACTTAAAGTAACACCTTACAGTTAATTTCCAACAATGTTACACCTAAACAGATTGCAAATACAGAGAAGTGTTAGCAATACTGTTTTCACAGGGCAGGGAAGCTGTAGAATGTTAACTGAATGGGGGAATTTCGGCTTTCTACTAGATGAGTGGGTCTTTGCTAGCTCAATTACCTAGGAAAGTGGGACCCTATATATTAACCCTTGAAAGTGCAAAATAAAAACAGGAGTTGTTGTCCCTTAAGCATACACAGGTAAACATGAGTTCAGGTAAGAATGTGTTACCTAAGGTGAGAACAAAGACTTTCATTACACTGGGGAGGAGTTTTAACTGAAAGGGCACTTTTAAAATTTCTGGATGAGCCCACAGAAATGACAGACAGTGAAGAGTCGCACACTTTTCTCAACAGAATTTTGTGGCAAAACATGGAAAACAGGGAAAGCATTTCATGTTTTATCCATGTGCTCGGTTGTGCCAATATTGGCTGAATGTTGCATAACAACACAGTAGCTGTACTTACCGCAGCTGTCGTTTAAGGAATGTGGCAGATTTGCTTGACTTAAAAACTCTTCCAGCAAAAATTCCATTTTTACTTTAGGAATTTTACTTAGGAATTGGAGCAAAGGCTCAGAAAAATGCAGAGTCAAATGCCCACGCTATTTACCTGTCCCATCCATCTGCCCTGCTATTTGGGGAGGGCACAGCTAGGGTGTGATCCTAACAGGTTAGGTGGAGTGGGAAGGGGGAAACTCAGTGCCTCACCCAAGGCTGCAGTCTGCAAAGCTGGTGGGCAAATAGGATCAATTTCATTGGATCTGGTGAGGGAGGCATTCACCTCCAAAAAAGACGAAGTATGGAAACAAGGCCCTCTGCCTAATAAGGACTTAGGAAGCCGGTGGCGGGAAAGGGAGTCTGTAGGAGCTGTGGAGCCCAAGTGCACTTTTTGTGCAGTCTCCTTGCGGGCTCTCCTGGGTGGGCACGTGCCTCTTAACTCTCCCTTCTCTCCCCTTCTTCACAGCTCCCTTTCACCAGTTGACCTGGTGTGGAACTCTGAAAATCTAAGAGCTCACCCATCTGGAATGTTAAGAGGCAGCATCTAGATAAGAGGGTTTGAATTACAGGAGAGAAACAAGGGGGCTTTTTTCTTCTCCTTCTGTCATTCTTTTCTTTTTTACCTTCTATCAACTTGGTTTATCAAAAAAATATTATAAGAGACACATCACATATATTGACCATTCTAATTATTTTTAAGTGCACAGCTCTGTGGCATGAAGTACATCCATACTACTGAACAACCATCACCACCATCCATCTCTGGAACTTTTTCATTTTCTCAAACTGAAACTATGTCCCCAACTTAAACCCTAACTCCCAACTGCCCCTGCCTCCGGCCCCTGGCAATCACCATTCTCCTTTCTGGCTTCAGGTGACTCAGCTAAGTGGCCTCATCATTTTGGGGAGCATAAAAACCCTTCCCTTGGCTCTGGACTTGCTGGCTGAAGGCTTGTATTTGAATGGAGACACTACTCATGGGGACAGACCGGAGGGCGTCTGTCCAGTTGGGCAAACGCTGAGCGAGGACACACAGCACATCAACAACATGCCCGCCTGCCCGTGAGGACCCAGCCAAGAGGAGCTGCCATTTTAGACTGGAGCTTGCGATGGAGAGTCCCTGTATTTTGGTTACTCGCTGGTAGACAGAGGAAGTTGAATTTTAAAAGCTGTTTAATGAGGGAATGGTGAGGGTTGGGCAAACATGATTAGTCACCGAGCTCCCGGCCTAGGTTATTTATTCTCTGGAGGTGCCCAGCATTTGTGAGTGGGATGGACTGCCGACTGGGAAGCTGAGTAAATTTGACCAGGAGGCCTAAACTGAGGGGGAAACTGGTCTCTTTATGAGCTCTATTGACACTGAATAGAAATGTGGGCTTAATTCCAATTTGTTTCCTAGCAAAATAAATACACAAATATCAAGGGAACTTCCTTGTTTTCAGAAAGAGGAAAGAGTCAAAGTTATTGTAAGTATAAAAGGCAAATGAAAAGGAGATGAGTGGTTTTGAGGATACGATAAAAATATCTTGGGAGGCAGTTCCACGTAAGTGTAAAAGGATACTCTGAAATCTTTCCTGGCTGCAAGGGCGAGGGGGAGTGAATTACATTCTCCAGAAAGGCTGTGGGTGGGATTATATTTGCGGATATGCTGGGCTTGGACACCAGACCAAGTCACAACATAAACCTTAGGAAAAAATGCATTTGTTTTTGCTAAAATCACAACAAACTCATCTTTCTTAGAATGTCAACATTATGCTAAAGTCTAGAACTAAATATGCATGAAAATATTTATCGAGTGGATAGGTGGGCAATAAAGATACTTTGGAACTATGATGAGTTCCCAGTATAAAGAAATCCTATGTATTTTAAGATACATGGACAAAGTCCCTATGCCTGACACTATATAGCTCTCAGATCTCATGCTGCATTTGCTTTCATAATGGATCTTAAGACTATGAAGTGGACCCCTTCTCATTAGGAACTCAAACGTTACAACCAACATTTTGCACTTGTAAGCAGAGACCAATCTGTTCACAGGCAGTGTCTATTATTACATATAATAAACCAAACATTAAAAAGTGAACTGAGAATTCAAGGTGGGTCCTTTCGCACTTCTAGTTTCTTGTAGCATTTCTGAGAATTTATTATTTACTTAACATTTTCATGTCCTGCATCTAAAAAATAGCACGTGCACACCATAGAAAATTTAGGAAATATAAACAGCTGCAACAAAAATAAAAATCACTGGTAATCCACTATTAGGAGATAAACACTGTTATATTTTTGATATATTTTCTCTAATCTGATTTGCGATATATACACTAAGTCTCTATAGTCATGTCAGACTCTTTGCGACCCTATGGACTGTAGCCTGCCAGGCTCCTCTGTCCATGGGATTCTCCAGGCAAGAATACTGGAGTGGGTTGTCATGCCATCCTTCAGGGGATCTTCCCAACCCAAGGATCGAGCCCTCATCTCTTATGTCTCCTGTATTGGCAAGCTGGTTCTTTACCACTAGCACCACCTGGGAAGCCCACATAAATATATACAAAAAGAAACAGAGATTACAGTTTTATATCTTCCTTTTTCATTTAACATTTCATCACGAGCATTTTTCTCAGCCATTAAAATTTTCAAACATGGTTATGATAGGAGATGCATCATTTTATCATGTGGCCATAACATACTTTATTTATCTATCCCTCTGGTATCAGAGATTTAGATTGTTTCAGTTTTTGTTATCAGAAATGGCTGTTTGATGAGCATTTTTCCCCCAATAATCTTTGAATTTTCCTTCTGGTTAGAATCCCTAGGATTGCAAATATATACTTTTTAACATTTTTGAAACCTTGTGCTACATTCTTTTTCCTCAAACACATTCTCACTGGCAAAGTATAAGAGTGCTGTTAGTATCCTCAAAATAGAGTAAGCACCGGGATTTGAAAATCAGCTTTTCCACTTAGGCAGGTATAAGATGATTATCTCAGGGTTGTTTGAATTTGTATTTCTTTTCTCTGTGGGCTGAAGGACTTCAATATGTTAATAGGTTATTTGTCTTTCTCCTGAAAATGCTGTCTGTTCATTGTCCTTTGCCTACTGTTTTTAGTTGTTTATTTGCCTTTTTTAATATTTGATAAGAGTTTTTATTGGCACTAAGAGTAGAGTCCTTCATTACCAGGAATAACTAACAGAAACTCAACAGGAAAACAGAGATTCATAATAGCAATAAAAACTTTAAAGTTCTTGGAAAGATTCTATGGAGAAAAATTTTAAACTTTATCGAAGGATCTGAATATATGGAAAAAGTGTTGAAGTGTTATTAGCTCAGTCATGTCTGACTCTTTGTGACCCCATGGATTGCAACCCACCAGGCTCCTCTGTCCATGGAATTTTCCAGGCAAGAATACTGGAATGGGTTGCCATTCCCTTTTCCAGGGGATTTTCCTGGCTCAGGGATTGAACCCAGGTCTCCCAAATTGCAGGCAGATTCTTAACCATCTGAGCCACCAGCGAGCTTGCTACCTTTATACTTAGGAAGACTTTATAGATGTAAATTCTCCCTAGGCTAAGCTATGTATTTAGTGTAATTAAAACCAAAAACCTTAGAGTATTTTTCTGGTGGTGGTGGGGAACCCAACAACAACTGATTCTAAATTTAGCATGAAACAATGAAAGTACACCACAATCTTAAATACTTTTGAAAAAGAACAAAATACAGTAGTAGGGAGAAGGGAGAAACTCATCCTCTTAGATATCAGTTTAGTTCAGTTCAGTTCAGTTGCATCTGACTCTTTGTGACCCCATGGACTGCAGCACGCCAGGCCTCCCTGTCCATCGCCAACTCCCAGAGTTTGCTCAAACTCATATCCATTGAGTTGGTGATGCCATCCAACCCCCTCATCCTCTGTTGTCCCCTTCTTGTCCTGTCTTCAATTTTCCCCAGCATCAGGGTCCTTTCAAATGTCAGTTCTTTGCATCATGTGGCCAAAGTATTGGAGTTTCAGCTTCAGCATCAGTCCTTCCAATGAATATTCAGGACTGATCTCCTTTAGGATGGACTGGTTGGATCTCCTTGCAGTCCAAGGGACTCTCAAGAGTCTTCTCCAACACCATAGTTCAAAAGCCTCAGTTCTTCAGCACTCAGCTTTCTTTCTAGTCCAACTTTCACATCCATACATGACTACTGGAAAAACCATAGCTTTGACTATATGGACCTTTGTTGGCAAAATAATGTCTCTGCTTTTTAATAGGCTGTCTAGGTTGGTCATAACTTTTCTTCCAAGGAGCAAGCGTCTTTTCATTTCATGGCTGCAGTCACCATCTGCAGTGATTTTGGAGCCCAAGAAAATAAAGTCTCTCACTGTTTCCCCACCTATTTGCCATGAAGTGATGGGACCAGATGCCATGATCTTAGTTTTCTGAATGTTGAGTTTTAAGCCAACTTTTTCACTCTCCTCTTTTACTTTCATCAAGAGGTTCTCTAGTTCTTCTTCGCTTTCCACCATAAGTGTGGTGTCATCTGCATATCTGAGGTTATTGATATTTCTCCCGGCAATCTTGATTCCAGCTTGTGCTTCATCCAGCCCAGCATTTCTCATGATGTACTTTGCATATAAGTTAAATAAGCAGGGTGACAATATACAGTCTTGATGTACTCCTTTCCCGATTTGGAACCAGTCTGTTGTTCCATCTCCAGTTCTAACTGTTGCTTCCTGACCTGCATACAGGTTTCTCAGGAGGTAGGTCAGGTGGTCTGGTATTACCATCTTTTTAAGAATTTTCCAGAGTTTGTTGCAGTCCACACAATCAAAGGCTTTGGCATGGTCAATAAAGTAGAAGGAGATATTTTTCTGGAACTCTCTTGCTTTTTTGATGATCCAACAGATAGTGGCAATTTGACGTTTGTCTCTTCTGCCTTTTCTAAATCCAGCTTGAACATCTGGAAGTTCACGGTTCACGTATTGCTGAAGCCTGGCTTGGAGGATTTTGAGCATTACTTTACTAGCATGTGAGATGAGCGGAATTGTGCGGTAGTTTGGGCATTCTTTGGCATTGCCTTTCTTTGGGATTGGAACGAAAAAAAAACTGACCTTTTTCCAGTCCTGTGGCCACTGCCGAGTTTTTTTTTCCAAATTTGCTGGCATATTGAGTGCAGCACTTTTCACAGCATCATCTTCTTTTAGGATTTGAAATAGCTCAACTGGAATTTCCATCACCTCCACTAGCTTTGTTTTGTAGTGATGCTTCCTAAAGGCCCACTTGACTTCGCACTCCAGGATGTCTGGCTCTAGGTGAGTGATCATACCATCGTGGTTATCTGAGTAGTTAAGATCTTTTTTGTACAGTTCTTCTGTGTATTCTTGCCACTTCTTCTTAATATCTTTTGCCTCTGTTAGGTCCATAGCATTTCTGTCCTTTATTGAGCCCATCTTTGCATGAAATGTTCCCTTGGTATCTCTAATTTTCTTGAAGAGATCTCTAGTCTTTCCCATTCTATTGTTTTCCTTTATTTCTTTGCATTGATTGCTGAGGAAGGCTTCCTTATCTCTCCTTGCTATTCTTTGGAACTCTGCATTCAAATGGGTATTCCTTTCCTTTTCTCCTTTGCCTTTCACTTTTATTCTATTCACAGCTATTTTTAAGGTCTCCTCAGACAGTCATTTTGCCTTTTTGCATTTCTTTTTCTTGGGGATGGTCTTGATTCCTGTCTCCTGTACAATGTCACGAACCTCCATCCATAGTTCTTCAGGCACTCTGCCTATCAGATCTAATCCCTTGAATCTATTTCTCATTTCCACTGTATAATCGTAAAAGGTTTTGTTTAGGTCATACCTGAACGGTCTAGTGGTTTTCCCTACTTTCATTTCCCTGCTTTATTCTGTACTCCAAGGCCAAATTTGTTTGTTAATCCAGGTATCTCTTGACTCCCTACTTTTGCATTCCAGTCCTCTATAATGAATATAAAGGACATCTTTTTTGGGTGTTAGTCCTAGAAGGTCTTGTAGGTCTTCATAGAACCGTTCAACTTCAGCTTCTTCAGCGTTACTGGTCGGGGCATAGACTTGGATTACTGTGATATTGAATGGTTTGCCTTGGAAATGAACAGAGATGATTCTGTCGTTTTTGAGATTGCATCCAAGTACTGCATTTCAGACTCTTTTGTTGACCATGATGGCTACTCCATTTCTTCTAAGGGATTCTTGCCCACAGTAGTAGATATAATGGTAACCTGATTGCTATTTAGATATCAAGACATAATAAAAATTTTTAACAATTTGAATAGAATGGTATTGGCACAGAAATAGACAAACTAATCCATGAAACAGAAGAGAGACCTCGCCCATTGGCTCATTTAGCAAATCAATTGAGAAAAGATCAGTTATATTCAATAAACGGAGTTGGGACAATTGGCTCTCCCTATGGAAAAAAGTTAAAATTAGATCCCTACATCATGTCCCCAAATAAATTCTGCTACATTAAAGTCCTAAAGGTTAAAACAACAGCGGCAACAACAATAACAAAACAATGTTCTAAAAGAGAAGAAAATGTAAGAAATGTAAGAAGATCTTGATGACCTAGTTTATGCAGTTATTATCTCTTGCCTGGACACTGTGGTCCTTTCCAACTAGTCTCTCTGGTTTCTCGCATGCCTGCCTCCCCTCACCTGTCCTTGGCATGGGAGAACACAGTGACACTTTGAAATTGTAAGATAAGGTCTCTTTCTTGGCTCTGCACAGTGACCCCAAGGTGGCCCCTGCCCTGCTTACCTCTCTTGCTTCATATCTTACCACTTGCCCCTGCTCAGTGGATTCCAACTCCACTGGCTTCCTTGCTGATGGCTCCTCCAACACCTCAAACAATTGCACCATCTCAGGGCCACTTCTGTGGCTTTCCCCTCTGTCTGGAAGGCTCCAGTCCCTGATACATGCACTACATACTCCCTCACTCCATCCAGGTCTCTGTTCAGAGTGGCATCCCCAGACAACCCTAGGTGAGGTAGCTCTCTTGTCCCTGTCTATCCACTTACCCATGCCCACTTTCCTTCCTAGTACCTTCATTTTCCACAGTCCATTCTATATTTACATCAATTCTGCAAGGGCATGTTAGTCGTTCAGTTCTGTCTGACTCTTTGAGATTCCATGGACTATAGCCTGCCAGGCTCCTCTGTCCATTGGTTGCCAGGAAATGGCAACCCACTCAACCCAAATTTTCAGTATTCCTGCCTGAAAAATCCCATGGACAGAGGAGCATGGTAGGCTACAGTCCATGGGGTCTCAAAGAATCAGACATGATGGAGTGACTAAGCACAAGCACACCACAAGGGCAGGCCTTACTTGTCTTATTTATTGCTACAAGTAACAGCAGAAGAAAGAACAATGCAGAAACTCAATAAAAATTTGTTCAGTGAATGACTGAGTGGATGATCTTGGCTTGGATGATCTTGCTCAATTCCTTTCTTCTTTCTCTTCCTCCCTCCGTCTTCCCTCCCTCCCTTCCTCCCTTCATCTTCCTTTCTTTCAACAAGACATAAAATGTACAAACCATAAAGGAAAAGATCAATAAATTTGTGTATCAAACTATAAAATATTTGCTTGGCACATGATATCACAAAAATGTTCAAAGCCATATTATGAACAACAGAAGACACTCAAAAATGATGAGTATCTGGAATATACAAAGTAGTCTTCTAAATCAATATGTGAAGGACAAATAACACTGTAGTAATGAATACAAAATATGCCCAGGCAATTCACAGAAGAGGAGACACTAAAGACTACCTCCCCCAGGAATGAAAGAGGAGAGGCAAAAGGTTAGAATGTTTAAACCTTACAGGCTTAGAGCAGGGGCCACGTGGGGCTTGGACTTAGACCTGTGAGGAGGTGGGAGCTGACTAGCTGGCCCTGGGGTCCTTGAGCTCAAAGGGAGCATGAGGACCTCACTCTGGGAGCATTGGAAAAATTGCAGTCTGGAATCTTCTACCACTGCTGGGGTGAAGAAGCATTACTGGATTAATGCTGACAGGCACAGGAAGTAAATAGGAAGGAGCATTAACTTTTCTTTCTTCCCCAGATTTCAAGTTTTCTTCTAGACTCTTCCATTGGCAGTCAATATAGGGAGCAGCTGGCAAAGGAGAAATGTGGTTAACAGAAACTCAGTCTCAGCATCACAAAGTGGTATACAGGAAATAGGGTTTGAAGCTGAGAAAAAAGTAGCTTAATAACTGATACTCCAAATTTTGTGAGTCAGTGAGAGAAAGTCTTGTCTCTGCCAAGTGGGTCAGATATACCCTCTCCCCAACCTCGACAGCTAGAGCATGACCCAGGGCATTTGAATGTACTTTGAATCTTGAGAGGGTGATGCTAGGATTAAGAGTTGAAAAATTACTCAGGGTTGAAACAGCCGTATTGAGAGTCCAGAGACAGAGGTGTCTAATGTATGCAGTGGTAGGATCAGCGATGGCTCCAAATAAGACTATTCGTCTGCCATAACTTGGTTTTGCTACCTACTGTCCAGTAGCCCTTGTACTTGCCTGTCTTAAGAGGCCATCTCCAGACTTTGTTTCTATACTTTAATGGCCCAATAATCAGTGTATCCTTCTTCTGCTTACCTGAACTCAAAATTTTGTTGTTGTTTAGTCGCTAAATCATGTCTGACTTTTTGTGACCCCGTGGACTGTAGCTTGCCAGGCTCCTCTGTCCATGGGACTTCCCAGGCAAGAACACTGGAGTGGGTTGCCATTTCCTCATTCAGGTGATCATCCCCATCCAGGGGTCAAACCTGCCTCTCTTACATTGCAGGTGGATTCTTTACCACTGAGCCATCAGGGAAGCCCCTGATTTCAAGTACTCAGACTAAATTAAAAAAAAATACCATGCATGTGAATTTTAAACAAATGACCCGAAGCAAACATTAGAAAATATCAACAGTTATCAATTTTGAGTGATGGGGCTATAGGAGTTTGTTATACTTTTCTTTGTATTTTTATAACTTTTAAGTTTCTCAAAAAAAAAAAAAAATAAAAATTTAACAGTGATGTGTAAATTACTTTAAAAATTCATAAAAGGCAGAAATCAGCTAAATAGTCACCCATACGTTTTCCTATATTTTAAGAAAATGCATCTAACTCTGAAATATATCTGAAAATGAATTGATAGATATAGGAAGTGAAGCCTATATCTGAAAATGTTTTCCCTAGGAGTCAGTTTTCCCAGTGGCTAATTTCCTAGTCCCATTTGCCAAGTAATATTAACTTGAGTTAGTTTTTGAAAGTCATTATGCATTTAGGGGTATTTTTCTGGTGCTTTACAAATCTTATACTAATAGGTTTGGACAAGCTGTATTAGTGCTAGCCAGAGCTACACACCCTTTTAAACCCTGAATTCCATACTCTCCTATTGCAGGCGGAGCTGCCTGGGAAGCAGGCTCTGAGACAGGGTTGAGTGGGCAGGATGTTTATTATGGTGCCCTGGGAGTCAAAACTGTGGAGGAGAGGAGGGGGAAGCAAGAGCGGACAGAGGGAGAAGCTGTGACCACTTAACCCCAAAAGGTTAGGCCTTTATACTCCTGCCTTTCCAGGGTGTGGGCCACCCTGGACAGGGTATGCCTCCGCCAAGGGGGCGCCCCAGCTGAGGTGGTCTCTGGAGAGGCCAACAGCACTTCTGGCGGGGAGGGGGCACCAGCCTTTCCCAGAAGGGGGCTCTACTATTCGAGAAGCACGTTCTCTGTGTCAGGCCTGTGCTGGGGCACATTCACATTAGTTATATCACACCATTCTCACAGCACTCTGAGGTACAGGTTGTGTTTTGCATTTTACACATGAGGAAACTTGGCTGGTGTTTGTTTTTCCTGATGAAAACCCAGCATGGGGCAATATTTCACAGGTGGCCAACTGCGTGGAGCAGCCTGCCTGTTTCCAGAAAGGAAGAGGGCCAGCTCTTTAGAGGGGAGGGACAAAAATCTGGGCTTGCTGTTCTGCTTTGAACTTTCTCTTGTACCCTAGAGTAATCGTTCTCTCTCCTTGCTCTCATTCCCTCTTTCATTTCAGCTTCTCATTTTTACAAGATGTGTAAATTAAAACAAGACTAGTGAGACCTAGAAGGAATTCTCATTTCTCTTTTCCCATTCAGGTTTTTGCAAAGGGGTGGGTTGTCTTGACCTAACAAGCACGACTGTACCAAAGAATCAATCCCTGCTCCTCTGACTTGTTGCCCCAGAATCACTTCCCTGCCCTTCATGGCATTTCTCGTCAGTCAGCACAATTGGATGGCCTAGCCGCTTGGAACACAGAGGTGACTTAATTTGTTATCTGATGATCTGGAAAGTTAACACCAGCATAGTTGTGCTTTAGTCATCCAGGAAAGCAAATGGGTACCTATTCAGAAGCTGTTTTTGCTAGAGAAGCACAGACATAGCCTTCTCTGTGAGCAGACTGACAGGGAGACTGAAGAGAGCCAGGTATCAGGAGAAAACCAGTGGGAAGGAGGCAAACCCCAGGAGCATGAGAGAGGGGATCAGAGGGAGGGACTCTCACATCTCTCTGGGCTCTCTGGGCCTCATCCTTTTCCCTGTAAAGGTTCTCCTAACCTCTGTATTTCTCTAGAGAGTCCCTTGGAAAGAGAGGCATAGCATTGGTGAAGACACACATTTTTAAATAAATTGTTGTAAAAGCATAAAAGATGAAGCAAAGGGATTGAATTAGATGCTCCTATTCCTTTTTTAAAAAATCCTATGAAACTGTTGAAATGGTCCAATTCTTTTCTTACTAAGATTTGATGATCATATGAACTGAAGTGGGAAGGGAGGACTGCTCAACCTTGTGGAAAATGAAGATTCAGTCCATTTTCTTCTGGGGAGGGTTATAAAGTTGAGCCTTGAGATGGCCATCTTTATACTTGGAAAGGGTAAAATGGGCATTTTCACTATGAAAAGAGGATTCTGAAGAGCTTGGTACATAATAGAGAAAATGAAAAATTCCTGGAGATAGCAAACTGTGGCTCATGTTTACCAAAAATGCACTGTTGGCCCAAACAAAATGATGAGAGAATAAGAATTCACATGAGTGGAGGCACTGGAGGTAGAATTAATTTTTAAAATACACAAAGATAAAGATTCAGTGGAGACTCTCTGCTGCAACAACAAAAGGAAACCAGGCCTCTACCTTTTATTGAGTCAAAATGACGTCAATGACTTCGAGGACATTAGCACAGAGTCCTTGCCTCAGACTCCAGCTCCCTGCTACTAGCTTTGTGTCACTGGGGAATCTATTGAAATCTCTTTCTTTGAGCATTAGTTAGTTCAGCTATGAAATGGAGAAAATATTAGTACCTATCCTTTGAGGATTAAAAGCACCTGCACAGTGCCTGAAACAAAAGATAAGTGTAAAAATATTAGGAGAAGATAAATCTGAAATGAACGCCTTAATTTTTACAAAGCTGTCCTGCAGTTGATAGCAATTACAGAACAGATAGGGAAGCAAACCGAGGATGTCTGACTAAAGTGACTAAATTCACCTACAAATTCAATTGTTGAGATTTTAGTGCAGGGAAGAGAAGCCAAGAATTGAATTTCTATATTCTAGTCATTATGCCTTTTCACGGCAGAACTCCAAAGCTTCATTAATATTTCCTGTTGTTTTAAATATTGCACTAATTACTATGTCCTCTGAGAATGAATTAACAAAATTCTGTCTAGACATGTGAGTATAGAAATCACCTGATTTTTATAACGATTTTAAATGGTGTCAACGTGCATAGATATACACGCAACAGGCTATGCACGTCACTGATTCTTTTATCTTGCAAAAAGGTTAATCAAATGCCCTGTTTGAGAAAGAGAAAACAGCCGCTAATGTTTGTGCTTCTTTAAAATGCTTTCCTGCTGTTATCAGTTGGTTGATTCAAAATGTGACCTTATCCTCCTGTGGTCAATGAATAAAATCTTTTCTGTCTAACTCAAGAAACATGCATATATGCACATATATATGTATGTAGTATATATGTACATGTGCGTGCATGCTTGGTAGCTTCAGTCATGTCTGACTCTTTGCGACCCATGGACTGTAGCCTGCCAGGCTCCTCTGTCCATGGGGATTCTCCAGGCAAGAATACTGGAGTGGGTTGCGGTGCCCTCCTTCAGGGGATCTTCCCAAACCAGGGATCGAACCCACAACCCCTGAATTTCCTGCATTGCAGGTGGACTCTTTACCCACTGAGCCACCTGGGAAGCCATATATGTGTATATTATATCATAATATATATTACATATAATTTTTATATAACATAATATGTGTGTCTATATATATAATATATATGTATGTACTTGTGTGTAATTCCCCCCACTTTATTCTATCCTGTACCTGTTCTGAATTATCCAGAATGGAATGTTGTTTTTGGCTCCCTCGTCTCTCCTGTTGTTTAAGTAAGTGGTTTGTTGTGTGTAAATATGTATGTATGAGTGTTTGTACGAAAAAAAAAACACTGTGATAACACCTCACCTCAAATGAATGCAGGGATGTAGCAACCTGACCTTTCAGGAACTTGGGCAAGAACTAATAAATAAGTAAAATGGGTCTCTGAGTGGCTAAACTAATTACTCAATCTGTGCACACAAGCTGGTGCGTTTTATTGCAGGAAACCTTCCTATACCCTTATTCAGCACTTATTTATTTGTACTGAACACACAATTCTTATCCACACAATTAACTGCCCTCACTCCTACTCCTCATAGTTCACAACAGATTAGAAGCAGCACTCTAGAATTGCTGTTTTGGGAAAGTATACTCCTGGGATAGTGGTGGGAGTAGAGTGGGGGTGGGTGTATGTCACCGCTGATAACTTATAGCAAGAGTGGGGGGAATAAAAATTATAAAACAGTCATAAGGATTGAAAAGGCACAGCAATCTGGGACCATTCAGTCTTGGGTAAAATAGATTCCTAAGGTATCAATTTTATACAGAAGAGAACATTCATTAGAATTGCCCATTGTTTTCAAATCCTAAATCAATAAAGAAAGGTCAGCTTATGTTTAGAGATAGAAAACATAAGACAGTAGGTAATAAGATTTCAAAATATTTCAGTCTGAATTTAAGGAAAAAATTTAGACAAGTTTACTGAGGTGTAATCTACATACTATTAAATTCATCCTGTTTAGGTATGGATAGTGCTATGTGTGCTCAGAAGTGTATACATTTGTGTAATTACACTATGTAGCCCTTCAAATCTGGCTTCTTTCACTTGGCATAATGCTTGAGATTCACTTATATGAGCTGATTAAAATTTTTAAAAAATATTTTACACCTAAAACTAGAAGAACTTGCCCATCACCTAAAGTTTTCTGATAACTGAGGTTTGCTCTACAGATAACATAAAAATAGAGTTTTCTTAAAATAAATCCACCCTGTGGAAAAACAGGCAGTGGCATTTACCAGTGGTGGAGAGAGTACATTTTCAAACTTTTAAATTCTTTCCTAAGTTCTTCCTTCTCTTCCCCTTGTCAAACAAACACACCAGAAAGCCTGTGGGATTTGTGATCAGGTCACCATCTGAAACAGAAGAATCCAGAGAGCGACTCTCTAGTGGACTCTTGAATTGAAAAGTTATAAGCCTTCTCTCTGGGTGCATGAGAGTGAGGAAATGGAAGTCATTGTTGTAAGGTTCTTATACTAACATGAAGTAGTATATTACTTGAAGGTGGACTGTCATAAGTTAAAGACATGTACTATAAATCCTAAAACAAACATTAAAATAACAAAGCAAAGAGTTTTAGCTAGTGAGCACACAAAAAAGAGAATGGAATCATAAGAAAACTCAATCCAAAAAAAGGCAGAAAAAGAGGACCAAAGGAACAAAGAACAGATGGGACAAACAGAAAATAAATAGCAAGATGGTAGATTTACATCGAACTGTATCAACAATAAGATTAAACGTAAATGATCTAAATACCCCAATTGAAAGAGAGAAATAATCAGATTAGGTAAAAAAGCAAGGCCAAACTATATCATGAAGAAGGCAAGCTAGCTGTATTAGTATGATTTTTTATTATTTACTTGGTTATCTTCTTTCAAATGCAGTTAAGATACTAGGTATAAATGAAGTGAATATCTTAAGTGTGTTATGTACTGAAATTTTCCTAATCAGGTGAAGTTTTGATGTATGTTTATTATTATAAGACTGTAAGACCTGTTAATTTTAAGTATGAAAATGATTATTCTAAACCAGCTAAATAAATAAATGCACAGATGATAAGAACATTAAGTTAGCTTAGTGGTTTTAGGGACTTCATTACATCCTTTTCAAGTCAACAAATGTTTATAAAAATGTAATAATAATAGAAGAAGAAATTTAAAATCACACATAGCAACACTCATGAAATACCATCCTCAATTCCTCCATCATGAAGAATATAAAGAACATGAACATAAGAGAAGATTATGTTTAAAAATGAACTACATGAAAATATCTCGTTCTTCCACCAGCCTTAGGTGAAAGTGAACATCTATTGAATACCTCAAATTATTGTCCTAATACTATAATGGCAACGTTAAATTTTTAACTACTAACATTTTTATAATGAAATTGTAATTTGAATTAAATTTTGGATAAAAGTTCCAATTTACTCTTGTATCTCAGAAGTTTGTTCTGTGATGGTGAGATTTGGTTTTAGCCACATATCAATTTTAACTCAGTCATGTTATATTCAGCCAAAGTATGCATTCAGTATGACTCTGGGTATAGATGTCCATATTCTGTTTTCTAAACTAAACATTATATTATAAATATGAAATGCCCTAAGTATCTAATATTCTTTTAAGGTTTTGAATAACTGTATAAAATAGTCATTAGACTATCATAATTTAATTATTCCCTTATTGTTGGCCATTCTGTTCTTTACAAATTTCGGAGTGAATATAAATGTTCTGAATGTCTAGTACACTATATTGTTATCTTCATCTCTGAATTCTTTTTCCATTCCAGAAACCCAATTTCCACTCCTACATCTAGCATATAAGAGTGCCATTTTCCTAAAGCCTTGCCTACGCTATTATTCGTTTTATAATTTCTGACAATTTGATAGGCAAAATTGGCATCTCATTATTAATTTAGTCTGCAGTTTCTTTGCTTATTTGGCCCCACTTCTTCTTTTGTGACATTCCTATTTATGTCCTTTCTCTTTGGTCCAATTGAAGTTAGTATTTTTCATGCTTATTTACAAGTTTCCGCTTTATACAGCAAAGATATTAACATTTACTCACTAAAAATGAAAAATGTTGAGTTAGAAATGCCTTCCATATTCTCATGTGTTAGTGACTTTGATAGGCCCAGATGGAGTGGGTGGAGAGGGAATGTGAGGGTGTTTACCGGGAACATTATTGGTGGGGAGCGTGTGAGAGTGAGTGGAAATTCGCTTCCGTACACCTCCAGACTGACTCTCCTAAAATAATTCTGTCAACATGCCTTCTTCAGCTCAGAATCTCCCCATTTATTATTATCAGCCATCTAGCAAAGCATAATTTCATTAACCAGGCTTTAACATTTCTCCATATTTTGGCTCTAAATATCTATTTTCATGTTGTATCCAATCCAACCCAACTCCATGTAGACTAGAGCAATGTTTAAGTGCTGAGGATATAGAGGTGACAAGGTCTCTGTCTTCAAAGTGATCACAGAGGAGGTAGAAAGGATAAATTAAAGATTGTAATTTGTGGTATAGACATCATGTGGGAAACATTCAAAGTGCACCATGGGGAAAGAGGGGATGGACAGCCGGACTGGAAGAGGGAAGCCAGGGAATCTTGTTAGAAAAGAGGAGGGCTGAACTATCTTGATGGATGGATACATGTCAGTCAGCCAAAGAAAGGTTACAGAGGAGGAAGGATATCATTAGAAGAAGGAAGATCAGGTGAGACTCAGTTTGGGTCCAGAAGAGGAATGTAGGGGGATGGGGTCAGTGCTGAGCTGGGCAGAGTCTAGAGAGTCTTTTTTGTCATGGGGGTTGCATTTTAACCCTAGGGTACTGGAAAGTAATTGAAGAGTTGTAAACAGGATTGACCTGATCAAGGTTATGCTCTAGCAAGGCCACTCTGGCCGCATTCTGGAGAATCAATCAGGGGGGAATATTCTGAGTGATGTAAGTGCCAGTTGGCTTGAGGCAGTTTCGATCTACACCTGTTGTCCTGGGATTCTGCCCAGTTTAGAGTATTTGTCCTTGGTTTTTTATTTTTAAATTAAGTATTATAATTACAAAGCATTCAATTAAGTCTAGGTGAGTTTGGTAGACTTCCATCGTGTGCTTCCAGCTTCTATCATGGTCCTGTCTAGTTGTGAGAGGCAAATTCGCTGACCAGAGGTCTCACTTTATCATGTGGTTAAATCTGGAACAAGACCAGTGATAGCCTGCCTCTCTTTTCCTGGCCCTTTCCAGATGCAAGGGAGTTAACGCCTGCCTTTCAATGAAGAGGAACATGCAGGCTGCTCCCTGATAAAATTAAGTGGATTCAGATTATAGCAGCCCCAGGAATTGAAGCCCTTCCAGTCTTGGGTGGTGATATTTGAAACTACTGTCCTTGCCAGCCTTTGTGTGCCAGCCAGTTGCTGTGATTCACACTGAGAGGCCACCTCTTGGCAGCATCAGTGGGAAATGGGGACATCATAGGTTAGATGTATGTGAAGTATGTGCAGGAAATAGAAGCTGATCTGTGCTTCTGTGGAGTGTGGAAAGAGTAGTCTCAATGCTTTTGCTACAGGGGTTTTGTTGTTTATTGTATCATGCTAACCTAGGTCTATTTCCTCATTTATTGTATTATTTGCTAGTTTTTTTGTTGATTTTGTGATAAACCCTTTTGACATTAAGCTTAAAGGAATGTTAAATGAAAAATTAAGTACTGAATTTGCACCTCTCAAGTATGTTGATGTTGAGTCTGTGACCTGCATCAAGTGTTGGTGTACATTTATCACCTGCCATGGAGGCCATAGAGATGTCGCTGACCACGGGGGAAGAAGAAAAGCCAAAGCTGCTGAAGAAGCATTATCATCTGCTTCAAGAGGTAATCACCACCGTGGGGAGACTGCCTGGAGATGGTGATTTACCACATGCAGCTGCAGATGTGTGTTCTGGTTGTTCCTGACATTTGTGGGCCCCGGGCAAGAGGACAAATGAAAGCCCACATTCCATTAGGTTTAAATATTTACAAGTGATAAATCAAGCTAGCAAACTGTTAAATAAAATATGTTCTATGCTCCTGCCTTGACAAAATACCTTCATTATGACCCCTCCAAAATATGTAAAGCTACAGTATTTATATGGAGTTGGCAAAGACTCAAAGATGATTGAACTTAAATATTGAACTTGTCTGAAGTTTTCTCTTGATGGGCTGTCAAAGTTTAGATGAGTAATACAAGTAAAGTAATATGTAATACAGGAAATATATTTGTTCTATGAAATTTTTTATTCCTTCATTTCAGTAAAATCACTAATTCCATATTTGTATTTGAGATGGTCACATAATCTGGTTTCTATTCACAGTTAAAATCTAAAGGATTAAAAAATAAAATGCAATTATATTAAATGAATAACACTTGAACACATGTTCATCGAAATATGTAAAGTGAATTTAAAAATATGAAAAAAATAAGTACTTTTCAGGTTTTCAAAAGTGGGGTTTTTTTTCTAAAATATTCAAAATTATCAATTAAATGATCAATTACCAGTTAAAAGGGAAATACAAGTTATGATTCATGTATATCAACAAATTTCACAATCAAAATTAAGACAGGTGAACATTTCAATTTAAGTTTGAAATTGAAAATCCAGCTGTATTAAGGAATCTTATAAAAATAGAACTACTCACAGTTCTAGGGTTCATTGCCTATCCAGTCACAAATTAAAACAATCTGCAAAAAAAATAAAAATAAATAGATAAATAAAACAATCTGCAACCCCTAGTCAGGAAACTAAGATTCTAAGATCCTGCAAACATCGTGGAGCGATCAAAAAAAAAAAAAGAATCTGCATCACACTTCACCCATGTTATTGCTAGATTTATATATTCTTACACATAATTACCTAAAATGAACTAAGTATATTTATATATATGGATATATACACACACACCCATTTAAGAATATTATGAATTGTTTATTCTTGTAAAACATTACTAATACATACTAAATCATTAGTACCTTTGGAACCAAGAAGGGGAAAAAAAGAAAAGCAAGGCAACTGATGCTCAGGACTAATTGGAAATAATATGGTTGTGCATAAATCTCTAGCATTCTTGCTATCTGCAGGGAAACATTTGAAAAATTAATTTGCTTTTTCTCTTATGTAAATGCCTGTACTCCTTACCTCCTCTTTGCAGTCTAAAACTGTTTGTCTTTGATTTCAGCAACAGTATTTGCATGCAGTTGCTTTTTGTTTCTAGAACACTAGGGATGAGTTGTGGAAAAGAGAGCCCATAGCTTCAAAAGGTATTAGTACATCTGAGAGTATTTACATATCACTTTGTGGAGCATATAGTTTCATAAACGGCTAGACTGCATTCTAAGTTTTCTTGTGCATGTACAAAAGTGAACCAAGAGTTGTCAACTTGTTGGTTCCATCAGAAGATGAAGTTCACAAAGAGTTATATGATACATTTTATATTAGTGTCATCAGATGTTTTGAATAAAAAATTAATTTATTCTAATTATAATTTAATATTTTCATCCAATTCATGGAATCAAATAAAGCTTTTGGAGATTCATTTTATCAAAGGTGAAACATTTGCCATCATTTGTTAGTAATTTCATAGTAAATTCATTTTAGAAGTTTAACATTTGAAGATAAAATTGTTTTGAGGGTAATGGTTAAAATACAAATATTGGTGCAGCAGAACATGATGGCAAGAACAACATTCTTACTAAAATTAAGAAATCTTAAGTGTGCTTGGAATTTGTCAAGGTGTAACCATAATTTATAATTAATTGTATACAAACAAGCTGCAATATTCTACCAATCAAAATAGAAGATGCAGTTTTCAAAATTTACAAATGTTTCTATCTATACAACATTAGAGTAACTGAAATACAACATTTTTATGATAAAGCTGATGCTGAATTAAAAATACTTAACATGATAGTATGTGCTTTTTCTTTCCTGGCAATCATCAAGTGGATATTAAAAATCTCTGAGGCTTTGAAGAATTACTTTGTAAATCAAACTAAGTGTTCTACATTGGCTTTGAACACTGCTGTGAGTCCTCTAAATTTTATTTCATTGTTTTCTCAAAGCCATTTGGAAATCTTTAATCAAAGCATTCAAAGAATGTTCACATTTGAGGATGTCAGAAAAAGAAAATCATTGCAAACAAAGCTTGCAAACAGAAAAACATAGAGATCTATTTCTTCGAAACAAGAGGAACTAAACAAACACGTGGCATTTAAGATGTTTGCTGAAAACTCTTCAATGATTTTCCAGTGACCTTCCGTTAGCCTTAGAATTAAACTGAAATCCTTCAAACCACAAACAACTGACTTATAAACAGAGTTGAAAGAAACTCATTCTCAAGTTAGGGAAAGGAGCTGGGAATAAGGCAATATGTGCTAAGTTTTTAGGAGATGGTGATGCAAGAGTGAGAGATGGTCACCAAGGAGGCCTAAGATAGGAATGTGCCTGTTGGGAATGGCTAGGGATGCAGGACTGACAGCAGAGTTGCTTCAAGGTTGGCAAGCAAGTGACCTGCCATTAAACTGGGGCAGTTTGGAGAGAAGCCTGGGAGTGCGGGGAGACAGGGCATCAGGCAGAGCAGGGACTCTTGCCTACTTGCATTTTTTTTTTCTGAAACTCTGAAAACCAGGATTGGTTTAGTTGCTAAGTCGTGTCCAACTCTTGCGACCCCATGGACTGTAGCCTGCCAGGCTCCTCTGTCCATGGGATTCTCCAGGCAAGAATACTGGAGTGGGTTGCCATTTCCTTCTCCAGAGGATCTTCCCAACCCAGGAATTGAACCTGGGTCTTCTGCATTGCAGGCAGATTCTTTACTGACTGACCTATGAGGAAAACCAGGATTAGGGTCAGGCAAGAAAGCTACCAGGTGCACGAAATGTAAGGTGGCATTCACTCACAGATATGTGCAAGCACACCTGAAACCTTGAGAATGAGTTCCTCCTTAAATGTGGTACCCTAGGCGCTTCTCTTCCTTGGCTCTAGTCCAGGCTTTGTAGAAAGCACTTTCTCTCTACATCCAAACACAAGTTATCCAATCTAGCTGAACATCATAGTTACCTACAGAGTTATTTATGTGTTATTTTTTAAATGCAGATTTAAAAACATTGATCTCTATATCTACAGTTCAAATATACTGAAGTAGAGTCTCTGAGGAACAAAAACAAAGCTACTTCGGTGATTCTGGTGTATGATGTCTATAGGATACACTGGCCCTCAGCACTTAGGTGCTGTTGCCTTATGTCTGACCTCACAGCTTGATCCTGGTAGTTAACTTGGTGGGCGATATTAATAAAACACATCCCTTTGTCATATGCATTCTGAACCAACTGAGAGATAGATGCAGCATCCATGTATGAATTAAAGAATAGCATCATTGGCTAATCCTAAACGAAATCAACCCTGAATATTCACTGGAAGGACTGATGCTCAAACTGAAGCTCCAATACTTTGGCCACCTGATGTGAAGAGCCGACTCACTGGAAAAGACCTTGATGCTGGGAAAGATTGAGGGCAGGAGGAGAAGGGGATGTCAGAGGATGAGATGGTTGGATGGCATCATAGACTCAATGGACATGAATTTGAGCAAACTTCAGGAGATAGTGAAGGACAGGGAAGTCTGGCAACCTACAGTCTATGGGGTTCAAAGAGTCGGACATGGCTTAGCAACTGAACAACAACATCACGGTTTAAAGAAGAGAGCACAAAGGACATTAGAAAATACTTGGAACTGAATATATCAAAAATTGTGGAATGTCGATAACACAGTGCTTAGATAAAAATTTATAGCATTAAATGGTTGTATTGGAAATAAAAAGGTTTTCAAACCAGTGAGCCATGTTTCTACTGTAAGAATCTAGTAAAAGAAGAGCAAATTAAATCCAAACCAAGTGGAAGGAAGGAAATAACAAAATTAAGAGTAGATCTCAACAAAACAGAAAACAGAAAAAAAGAGAAAAATCGAACTATAAGTAGATTCTATGAAAAGATCAGTAAAATTTCTAAACCTTTGCCCAGACCGATCAGAAAAAAGAGAAGATACAAATTACCAACACCAGGAATAAAAGAGGAGACATCACTAAAAATCACACAGATAGATATTAAACGGACAATAAGGAAATACTATGGACAGCTTTATGCCAATAAATTTGATAAAGTAGATCAAAAAATTTTGAAAAGCACAAATTACCAAAAGTTCATTCAAGAAGATACACTCAGGATAACTTTATAGCTATTAATTTCTTTCATAGTGAAACATCTTCGCCCCCAAAACACTTTACTGGTGTATTCTACCAAGCACTACCAAGGGAAAAAATACTACTACTGCCATACAAACTCTTCAATCAAATAGAAGAGCAGCAAAATTTTCTCAACTAATTTTACAAGGCTTGTATTATCCTGATAACAAAACCACACAAAGACATAATAAGAAAAGAAAGCTACAGACCAATATCCCTCACATAGATGCAAAATTTTAACAAGATATTAGCACACCTAATCCAACAACATATGAAAATGATATTACACAATGAAGAAATGGGGTTTACCCCAGGAATGCAAAGCTGTATCTGTCAATGCAATCAATGTAATTTACCATATTAACATATTTTAAAAAGAAGAACATTATCATTTCAATAGTACAAAAGTTTTTTTTTTTTAACAAAAGTCAGCACTCATTTTTAATAAAAACTTTCAGAAAACTAGCAATAGAAGAGAAGTCCCTCTGTAGCTAAACTTAATGGTGAAAGACTGAAAGCTCTGTCTCTTCCTCAGAACAAGAATAATGCAAGTATATTTTCTCTGATCATTTCTCTTCAACATTGTACTGGAGGTCCTGGCTAATATAAGAGGGCAACAACAAAAAAAAGGTATAAAGATTGAATAGGAAGAAATAAAACTGCTTTATGAACAGATGAAATGTTCATCTACATAGAAAATTCAAAACAATCTATCAAAAAGTTACTAAAAGTGCGTTAGCAAGTTTACAAGATACAATGCAATATACTAGCTATCAACAACTGGAAATTGAAGTAAAAATGCCATTTAAAATATAAAAATCGGACATACTCATGTATAAATCTAACAGACTATGTACAAGATTTCATTGCTGAAAGAAATTTTAAAAGACCTAATAAATGGAGAGATATGTCATGTTTATGGACTGGAAAATTCAGAGCTAAAATGCAATTCTCTCTGACTTGATCTATAGATTCAATGCGATACTAATCAAAATCTCTGCAGGAGTTTTTGATAGAAGTTTGCAAGTTGACTCTAACACTTGCATTCCCGTGCAAAAATATAACACCAGCTTTACTGCTAGATAAAATGATGCTGGTAAACATTTATTGAATGCTTACTGTGTTCCAGGTATTGGTTCATGCACTCTGAATGCAGTCAGTCCTAAAGGAAATCAATCCTGAACATTCATTGGAAGGACTGATGCTGAAGTTGAAGCTCCAATACTTTGGCCACCTGATGTGAAGAACTGACTCATTGGAAAAGACCCTGATGCTGGGAAAGATTGAAGGCAGGAGGAGAAGGGGACGACAGAGGATGAGATGGTTGGAAGGCATCGCTGACTCAACAGACATGAGTTTGAGCAAACTCTGGGAGTTGTCAAAGGACGGAGAAGCCTGGTGTGCTGCAGTTCTTGGGGTCACAAACAGACATGACTGAGCGACGGAACAACAACTCTGAATGCATTAAGAAATCGAATTTTCACAACAGCCTTCTAAGGGACATGAAATAGTGTTATACCCATTTGATGGATATACAGACACAAAGAGGGGAAGTATAACTTGTCCGAATTTTATCAGCTTTTGGATTGACTCAATTAGAACCAGACTCTGGTTGTTTAATTAATTAGAACCACCAGTTTCTGTACCAATTAGCTACAAAATCTTAGTGGCAAATAATAATCAGCATTTAGGTTCCACACGTCTGCAGGCTGGCGGGCATGGGTTTGCCAGTATCAGCTGGGCTCAGCTGGGCAGCTCCAACTGTAGGTTGAGGTCATGTCTGCTCTACATGAATCTCACTCTCCTTGAATTATTGGCTTAGTCACGGCCCGTTTTTCACTTGATGATAACAGAAAAAAGAAAGGGTTCCTCCCATTAGAACTAAGGCCTACATCAATCTTTCTATGATTTCCACCTTTAATTGCCCAAAGAGGGAGCAAGCAGAAAACTGCAGGATTCTCCAGCAGAGCAAGGAAGATTCCCCTACACCACCCCAGTGTGCTTATAACGGGGAAGAGACAGCAAGCCCTAGGAAACCTACTCCCCTCCCATGGGTAGGATGTCTCCAGAAAGTCACGTGCCACTTCTGTCAGTGACATTACTACCACTTGATGGAAGATCAATGGATGTTAGATTTTTGTCTCTCTTCGTGTCTCACCAGGAAAGGAGTGAAGGGTGAAACCTCCTGTCTACCATGTCCCTGAGAACAGAAAAGTATAAAGAGAATTTTATATTTAAGGGCCAAGGAGAAATAGAGAAAAGAGCTTTTTCTGTCCCAGAAGGTGAGGACTGGCTTTTACACTTCGTGATACCTGTCTTCGTGTTTATCAGAACTATCGACTATAGAAGGATTTCAATAAATATTTGCAGTTGAATATTTAAGAGACACTACTGTGTTTTCACCCTTGAAAAATAACCTCCCAAATTTCCCTTTCTCAAATTCACTTCCTGGGGGTTCTTCTCAGCTGGGCAAGAGAAACACTAGTTTGCATTCTGAGGAATATTTTGGCCATTTTTTTTCAGTTACCCCAAGTTCCTCCAGTGTGGCACAGAAGATGCTTGTACAGCTAGGGTTTATACTTGATTTCAAGGACTTCCCTGGTGGTATGGTGGATAAGAATCTGCCTGCCAATGCAGGAAACACAGGTTCAATCCCTGGTCCAGGAAGATTCTACATGCCACGGAGCAACTAAGCCTGTGAGTTACAACTACTGAGCCTGAGCTCTAGAACCTGGGAGCTGCAACTATTGAAGTCTGCCCTATAGCCCATGCTCCGCAACAAGAGAAGCCACCACAATGAGAAGGCTTAGTACTGCAATGAAGAGTAGACCCCTCTCACCACTGCTAGAGCCATCCTGCATGCAGCAATGACAATCCAGTGTAATCAAAAGTAAATGAAGTGAAGTGAAAGTCGTTCAGTTGTGTCCGATTCTTTGTGACCCCATGGACTATACAGTCCACGGAATTCTCTAGACCAGAATACTGGAGTGGGTAGCCTTTCCCTTCTCCAGGAGATCTTCCCAACCCAGGGATTGAACCCAGGTCTTCCACACTGCAGGTGGATTCTTTATCAGCTGAGCCACCAGGGAAGCAAAAGTAAATAAATAAATTTAAAAAAATATTTCAGAACTACCCCAGCTAGCGAGACTGGCAAATTTTGTTGTGTGTGTGCTTTTGCATGCTCACTATTGCATTTGTGGTTGTGATTTGTGTGTGTGTGTTTCTGTGCTTTGAACAGAGTTTCCATAAGAAAAAGAAAGGCAAGATGTTGCCCAGCTGTATTGTTCTGGCAGGACTGTTTCACATAATTCTCTATGGAAGTTTCTACAGTGCTCTCTCCCTTCCTGGCTTCCTGTTTATATAGAATGGCAAAGATTTACTGAGTCTTTCCAGCTGTAGCCAAAGTCATCACAGAGACAGTTTCAGACGTCCATTCTGAGGTGGGAGGGTGTAGGAGGGGAGGTAAGGAGGCCTGTTCCCTAATTATATAAACCACTCATCAGTGGAAGGAATTTGGGGTAGGCAACTAATATATTGTGCCCACTCCAGAGGTTGTGTTACTTTCAGCATAGCTAGAATACCTTCCAGCATGAGTTTTCTAGGAAGTCATGATGGAAATGCTAAGGTCTTAAGGATGGGAATGCACTCCCCACTCCCCTCCGGTTTTTAGTCAAGTTCATTTTGCATCAGACCCATCTCCACCTCCTCCTCAGACTCTCACAACCTCACTTGTCTCCTGGACTCTCTGCGACGTGTGTTGTTATGGCAATAGTGTCTGTGTGGGTCCAAGTGGTTCCCTTTCTGAAGCCTGAGGTCTAGACTCGGGCTTTTCTCATTCTTCCCTAACTCAAATACAACCGATGGGTGTAGGGTCTGGTTTACCCAGGCAATTAATGCAACAGGGAAGAACAGGTGAGTTAACGCCACATGTACTGAACTTTGCTCTACTAGAAAAGGAGACAGGAATGAGCCAGCAGGTGAACTCCCTCTCCATCCCTCCTCTCCATTAACATATAAAGCATTGATTCTCAGCCAGGGCTTCCCAGGTGGTGCTAGTGGTAAGGAACCCACCTGCCAATGCAGGAGATGTAAGAGACGTGGGTTTGATCCCTGGGTCAGGAATATCCCCTGAGGAGGGCATGGCAACCCACTCCAGTATTCTTGCTGGAGAATCCCATGGACAGAGGAGCCTGGAGGGCTACAGTCCAAAGGATCACAAAGAGTCAGACGTGACTAAAGCAACTTTGCATGCATGCAGGCACATGCATCTTATTTTCTCTCTCTGTACACTCTCGATGATTTATTCACCTCCTTTACCTCTTTTCAGTGCATGGTATTACCATGTTTTCAAGTTGTCCAAGTGAGCAAAGGAATCATCTTTGACCATTCCTCTCTTTTATCACCACCATACTGAATTAGTCACCACACTTTCAATCCTGCTTCCTTAATAGCTCTTTCAGCATCCATTGTCCTCCAGCCCTAAGATTCAAGATAAAGCCTTTATAATTTTTTTGTCTGGATTAATCTCCATGCCTCCAGGGGTCTTACATTCTTCCAATCAATTCTCTACACAATGGCAAGAATTATCTTTCAAAAACCCGAACCCTTTATTTAGGTTATTTCAAAGTTTATCTTGAGAAAGAAGAATGGAACTGGAGGAATCAACCTGCCTGACTTCAGGCTATACTACAAAGCAACAGTCATCAGGACAGTATGGTACTGGCACAAAGACAGAAACATAAATCAATGGAACAAAATAGAAAGCCCAGAGATAAATCCATGCACCTATGGACACCTTATCTTTGACAAAGGAGGCAAGAATATACAATGGAGAAAAGACAATCTCTTTAACGAGTGGTTCTGGGAAAACTGGTCAACCACTTGTAAAAGAATGAAACTAGAACACTTTCTAACACCATACACAAAAATAAACTCAAAATGGATTAAAGATCTAAATATAAGACCAGAAACTATAAAACTCCTAGAGGAAAACATAGGCAAACACTCTCTGACATAAATCACAGCAGGATTCTCTATGACCCACCTCCCAGAGTAATGGAAATAAAAGCAAAAATAAACAAATGGGACCTAAGTAAACTTAAAAGCTTTTGCACAACAAAGGAAACTATAAGCAAGGTGAAAAGACAACCTTCAGAATGGGAGAAAATAATAGCAAACGAAGCAACTGACAAAGAATTAATCTCAAAGATATACAAGCAACTCCTGCAGCTCAATCCCAGAAAAATAAGCGACCCAATCAAAAAATGGGCCAAAGAACTAAACAGACATTTCTCCAAAGAAGACATACAGATGGCTAACAAACACATGGAAAGATGCTCAACATCACTCATTATCAGAGAAATGCAAATCAAAACCACAATGAGGTACCATCTCACACTGGTCAGAATGGCTGCTATCCAAAAGTCTACAAACAATAAATGCTGGAGAGGGTGTGGAGAAAAGGGAACCCTCTTACACTGTTGGTGGGAATGCAAACTAGTACAGCCACTATGGAGAACAGTGTGGAGATTCCTTAAAAAACTGGAAATAGAACTGCCATACGACCCAGCAATCCCACTACTGGGCATACACACTGAGGAAACCAGAATTGAAAGAGACGCGTGTACCCCAATGTTCATTGCAGCACTGTTTACAATAGCCAGGACATGGAAGCAACCTAGATGTCCATCAGCAGACGAATGGATAAGAAAGCTGTGGTACATATACACAATGGAATGTTACTCAGCTATTAAAAAGAATACATTTGAATCAGTTCTAATGAAGTGGATGAAACTGGAGCCTATTATACAGAGCGAAGTAAGTCAGAAAGAAAAACAACAATACAGTATATTAACACATATATATGGAATTTAGAAAGATGGTAATGATGACCCTATATGCGAGACAGCAAAAGAGACACAGATGTAAAGAACAGACTGTTGGACTCTGTGGGAGAAGGAGAGGGTGGGATGATTTGAGAGAATAGCATTGAAACATGTATATTATCATATGTGAAATAGATCGCCAGTCCAGGTTCGATGCATGAGGCAGGGTGCTCAGGGCTGGTGCACTGGGATGACGCTGAGGAATGGGATGGGGAGGGAGGTGGGAGGGGGTTCAGGATGGGGAACACATGTACACCCATGGCTGATTCATGTGAATGTATGGCAAAAACCACCACAATATTGTAAAGTAATTAGCCTCCAAATAAAATAATAAATAAATAAATAAATAAATAAATTCTCATTAAAAAAGAAAAAGAAAGAAAGCAAAGTTTCCCTCGAGCCATCAGGATGTAATCTAAGATTCTTACTTTGCAAACAAGGACCAAGGTGCAGGACTGGAAGTGGGAGGAGCCAAGAAAGGCACCTGGGTGCAAAATTTAAAGAAGCACTCACTCTCAAGGATTGTGGAAATGTAGAGTTAGCATTTGAGTGTGAATACCACCTTAAATTTTACTCCCTAGGTAGCTTACTTGCCCCAGCCAAGTAGTTTTGCCTTTGTGCATATCCTTGTCAACAGAAAGATATTTAGTGTTCTTGAATTGGAGGAATCAATATTGTAAAAACGACTATACTACCCAAAGCAATCTACAGAGTCAATGCAATCCCTAGCAAACTACCAATGGCATTTTTCACAGAATTAGAATAATAAAAACTTACAATTTGTATGGAAACACAAAAGAACCCGAAGAGCCAAAGCAATCTTGAGAAACAAAATGGAGAAACATAGATCAATGCAACGGGATAGAAAGCCCAGATACAAACCCAAGCACCTGTGGTCAATTGATCTACGACAAAGGAGCTAAGAACATACAATGGAGAAAAAGCAGTCTCTTCATTAAGTGCTGGGAAACTGGAGAGCTACATGTAAATGAATGAAATCAGAACATTCTCTAACACCATACACAAAAATAAGCTCAAAATGGATTAAAGACCTAAATGTAAAATGGGCACTATAAAACTCCTAGAGGAAAACATAGGCAGGACGCTCGCTGACATAAATCACAGCAATATCTTTTTGGCTCTTCTCCTAGATTAAATGAAATAAAAGGAAAAATAAAGAAATGAGAAATAATTAAACTTAAAAGCTTTTACACAACCATAAACAAAACAAAAAAACAAAACTACAGAACAGGAGAAAATATTTGCAAACAATGTGACTGACAAGGGATTATTAATCTCCAAAATATACAAACAGCTCATACAGCTCAATACCAAAAAACAACCCAATTTAAAAAATGGGCAGAAGACCTCAATAGACATTTCTCCAAAGAAGATAAACAGGTAATCAACAGGCACATGAAAAGATGCTCAATGTCACTAATTATTAGAGAAATGCAAAGCAAAACACAGTGAAGTACCATTTCACAGTGGTCAGAATGTGTGTGTTGTGTGTTGGTCGTGCTCAGTCATGTCCGACTCTTTGCAACCCTATGGACTGTAGCCCATCAGGCTCCTCTGTCCATGGGAATTTCCCAGGCAGGAATACTGGAGTGGGTTGCCATTTCCTTCTACAGGGTATATTCCTGACCCAGGGATCGAATCTGGGTCTCCCATGTTCCAGGAAGATTCTTTACCATTTGAGCCATCAGGTCAGAATAGCCATCATTAAAAAGCCTACAAATAGTAAATGCTGGAGAGGGTGTGGAGAAAAAGGAACCTTCCTACACTGTCAGTTGGAATGTAAATTGGTAGAATCACTGTGGAGAACAGTATGGAGGTTCCTTAAAAAAACTAAAAATAGAGCCACCATATGATCCTACAATCCCACTTCTGGGCACATATCCAGAGAATACCATGATTTGAAAAGATAGATGCACTCCAGTATTCCTAGTAGCACTATTTACAATAGCCAGGACAAGTAAGCAACCTAAATGTCCATGGACAGAGGAATGGATAAAGATGTGGTACATATATACAATGGAAGGTTACTCAGACATTAAAAAGAAAGCAAGTATGCCATCTGCAGCAACATGGATGGGCCCAAGGATTGTCATATCAAGTGAAGCAGTCAAAGACAAATATCCTATGACGTCACTTATATGTGGAGTCTAGAAAAAGTGGAAACAAATGAACTTATATACAAAACAGAATAGTCCAACAGACATAGAAAACAAACTTATGGTTACAAAAGGGGAAAGAGTGGGGAGTTTGGGATTAACACATATACACTAATATATATAAAATAGATAACCAAAGGACCTACTGTATAGCAGAGGGAACTATACTCAATGTTTTTAATAACATATATGGGAAAAGAACCTGAGAAAGGACACATATAAATATATATACGTATATATATTTATATATATATATATGTAGCAGTATGTATTATATATATATGCATGCATGTTAAGTTGCTTCAGTCATGTCTGACTGTTTGCCATACTATGGACTGTAGCCCACCAGGTTCCTCTCTCTGTCCATGGGATTCTCCAGGCAAGAATACTGTAGTGGGTTGCCATGTCCTCCTCAAGGGAATCTTCCTAACTCAGGGATTGAACCTATGTCTCCTGTAGTTCCTGTATTGCAGGCAGATTCTTTACCACTGAGCCACTGGGGAAGCTCATATGTGTGTGTGTGTGTGTGTATATATATATATATATATATATATATATATGTATGTATATACATATATGTATATGTATGTATGTATGTGTATATATATATATATATATATAAAACAGAGTCACTTTGCTGTATACCTGAAACTAAGACAACACTGTAAATCAGCTACATTTCAATTGAAAAAAAAACCAAAACACCAGTGCCCCTTTTCCCAATCCCTTAACCCCTGGCAACCACCATTCTACTTTCTGTCTTCAGGATTTTGACTACTCTAGGTACCTCATATTGGAGCAGGAAATGGCAACCCATTCCAGTATTCTTGCCTGGAGAATCCCATGGACAGAGGAGCCTGGTAGACTACAGTCCATGGGGTCACAAAGAGTCGGACATGACTGAAGTGACTTAGCACAGGTACCTCATATAAGTGGAACCATACAGTATTTGTCTTTTTGTGACTGGCTTATTTTTTCTTAGCTTAATGTCCTCAAGATTCACATACATTATAGCACATGTCAGAATTTCACTTTTTTAAAAGTCTGAAGAATACTTCGTTGTATGTAAATACCACATTTTCTTTATTCATTCATCTCTCCATGGACACTTGGGTTGCTTCCATGTTTTAGCTGTTGTAAATAATGCTGCTATGAGCATGGGTCTACAAATATCTCTGAGACTCTGCTTTCCGCTTTCAATTCTTTTGAATTTATACCTTGAAGGTGAACTGCTGGATCATATGGCAATTCTAGCAAAAGTGATGTTTAAGCCTAGCTCAAAGGCATTCATTTGGACAAAAGCTTATACGTGTAAAGCAAACAAAATATTGAAATTCACCTTTTATTATAATCATTGCCATAACAACATCATATCTTACAGAATATGGTTGCTGTGGTGTAATTTACTTTATTAAATGTCAGAAAAGACAGTATGATAGATATTTTTGCCTCTTAATTTTAATCGTGATGGGACCAAGAAGCCATGATGTTTAGTTTCCCCATTTTCCATGAAATGTTGAGCTTTAAGCCAACTTAGTTTTTTTTCACTCTCTCTCTCTTTCACTTTCATCAAGAGGCTCTTTAGATTCTTCACTTTCTGCCATAAGGGTGGTGTCATCCGCATATCTGAGGTTATTGATATTTTTCCCAGCAATCTTGATTCCAGCTTGTGTTTCTTTCAGCCCAGCGTTTCTCATGATGTACTCTGCATATAAGTTAAATTAGCAGGGTGACAATATACAGCCTTGACGTACTCCTTTTCCTATTTGGAACCAGTCTATTGTTCCATGTCCAGTTCTAACTGTTGCTTCCTGACCTGTGTACAGGTTTCTCAAGAGGCAGGTCAGGTGGTCTGGTATTCCCATCTCTTTCAGAAGTTTCCACAGTTTATTGTGATCCACATAGTCAAAGGCTGTGGCATAGTCAATAAAGCAGAAATAGATGTTTTTCTGGAACTCTCTTGCTTTTTCGATGATCCAGCGGATGTTGGCAATTTGATCTCTGGTTCCTCTGTCTTTTCTAAAACCAGCTTGAACATCTGGAAGTTCCACGGTTCACGTATTGCTGAAGCCTGGCTTGGAGAATTTTGAGCATTACTTTACTAGCATGTGAGATGAGTGCAATTGTGTTAGTGATGCTTTCCAAGGCCCACTTGACTTCACATTCCAGGATGTCTGGCTCTAGGTGAGTGATCACACCATCATGATTATCTGGGTCATGAAGATCTTTTTTTGTACAGTTCTTCTGTGTATTCTTGCACCTCTCTTCTTAATATCTTCTGCTTCTGTTAGGTGACCAATGTTCCTTTTGGTATGCTATGAAATTTTCTTGAATAATTTTCTCTAGATCTTTCCCAATCTGTTGTTTTCCTCTATAGAAGGGTCACCAGGATGGGACATCATTGTACTTTCAAGACAGATTGTGTGGCAGTTAAGCTGTCTCCTTGCTATGAATGCTTGTATGAGTGTCAGAATTTGAGCTGACACTTGGTTTAATTATAACTCACTACCTGATAGTGAGATTGTTGGAGAGAAGAACTATTGCCCTCACCTACCTCTAACTCCTATCGATCCCCAAACCCTGAAAACTTGTGACTCAACAATTTCCTCAGATCAATTTGCAAGGGGTGCCTTAGCAGAAGCAAATGGGAGGGTAAATCTACCCACTCACTCTTTGTCCCAATTTGGATATACTTGCCTGCTTGTCACGGAGATCTCACCCAGTCACCCTATCATCTCGTGGCCCTTAGCATCTTGTAACATAGAGCCCCTGTCCAGCAGAGCTGAGAAAAAATATCATCACTGTGGAGCTGGAACTCTGACACCTTGATAACTTGTTCTCATATATTGGCTCCTCAATGTTCAGCACTAAATCTCAGATAAATTTTAAAAATTATATATAGATAAAAGGTAAAGGTAGAATATGCTACTACATTTTCCTTTTATGGCCCTGGTCTAGGAAATACAAGATGTTAGATGTACTAAGCATAACAGAAGAGAAACACTGCATATTAAATGTCTGAAAGAAGGAACAGACATTTCATGGTGCCACAGCCAAGGATCATTGACTTCTTTAAATGGAAAATCATAGAATTTTTAGAAGCAATTAAATGGAGAAAAAGCAATATGTGATTTGAGTAACAGTTAAAATTTTCTTCAATTGTTTCGGCCATGACCACATTTTCTGAGCATCAAATTACAAAGATAGAAAATTCATGATATAATTATAAAGTAAAAAGATTAATTTTCATATATTCCTCATAGAATACGTCTCATGGATTATTATCAGAATCAAATATAACTTGAAACCATACCAACAGGACACATTTTAATGATATGCCCCCTAATTGCTATTGTGCCAAGTGGTGATTTAGCTTAAACAGTAAATAGATCACTTAAAGGATATAATAAGTATTATATTTACAGAGTTAAATCAGTTTCTGTGCTTTTCTCTTCTTATGCTGATGCAGATTATAGATCTTGGAAAATTCAGGCTGACAATTTCCTCGCATCTTTAAACTGTTTCACATGTACACGCAAAATGGCACCCACTTAAAGCTGAGGCTGGGCTCAGATATATCAACATTGGGGGTTTCATTGTCCTTCATTCATTAGCCCTCTAGAGGCAAGGGCAAGGCCTCTATGTTGCCCCTTCCCACCTTGGGTCCCTGTACCAGCCTGAGTTGTAGCCTAAACCCAGGGAGTGAGGTACTCTCATAGTGAAAGTGTTAGTCGCTCAGTCGTGTCCGACTCTGTGACCCCATGGATGGTAGCCCACTAGGCTCCTCTGTCCACAGGATTCTCCAGGCCAGAATACTGGAGTGGGTAGCCATTCCCTTCTCCAGGGGATCTTCCCAACCCAGAGATAGAACCAGGGTCGTCTGCATTGCAGGTGGATTCTTTACTATCTGAACCACCAGGGTACTGTCATAGAGAGGAAAGTAAACTCCCGGGGTACAGGGAAAATTACTAAAAGAGGGGAGAACCTGAAATCTGGGGAACAGTGGGCTCAAGGGTGACTCATGTAGGCCTTCTCTTCTCCTTCTCACTCTTGGTTTGGTCTCTTCTCCAAATCACCTCGGAGACCATTGTGGGGAAAACATGAAATTGGATATTCAGTGCACTTGCTTGGCACCAGACTGTTATGAAAAGCTGTCACAGTCAAATTTTCATGTCAATATGCTTTAACAGCTTTTATTAATAGACTGTCTCTGCATCTTTGAAAATATCAATTAATAATAATAATAATAATGATAATAATAAAGTAGCCCTGCCCTGGTGGCTCTCTTACTCATGGGTCCCTGACTATACCCTGAGATACCCTCTCTTCCTTCTGAGACTGCCAGTCTAGGCTTATCAACCCCAGCTCATTGGCCCAGAGTCCACAACCTCAAAACCTCCTTAATGATACCACCTTGGCTGAAAGCTGATGGGGGGGGGGAGGGGTTGGCAGCATGACAGTACCTTTGAATAGTATGGACAGCTTTTACCTTGGGCTATGGAGGATGGAGGGGTGGGAAATCAGGGACAAGGGAAACTTAGGTGTACATGCATTTGAGTTCAGTCTTGGAGTTCCCAGGTGGCTTAGAGAGTAAAGAATCTGCCTGCAATGCAGGAGACCCAGATTTGATCCCTGGGTCAGGAAGATTTCCTGGAGAAGGGAATGGCAACCCACTCCAGTATTCTTGCCTGGGAAATCCCATGGACAGAGGAACCTGGCGGGCTATTGGAGTCACAGAGAGTCGGACACGACTGAGTGACTAACACACACACTTAGCTGTTGAGTGGGTGCTGTTTTGTGTGTGGCAGTGAGTGATTAATTTTGTGCCTGGAGAAAAGCAGATATAGAAATGAGCTCTGGAATCTGAGTGGCTGGAAGTCCTGGAGTAGGGGATGATAATATTGGGGTTGAGGTTAAACAGGAGAGAATGGAAGATGAAAGGGTGTCTTTGTTTTGAAATCTACCAGGAAACACCCGACGGAAACACCCAATGAATACATTTCCAGGAACTGAACTTAATTGTATGTTCCAAAGCTAGTATGACATCCTATGGTTAGTGGACTGAGCACTGTCTTTGGATTCAAATCTAACGGGGCAACTTTGGGATAGTTTCTTAATCTCTATAAGCCTCACTTCATTATCTACAAAATGAGGATGCATCTGGATTTATTCAGAGAAAGACTAGACTAATGCACCTACGACTGGAGTATAGGAGAGCCATGGTGGTCTATTATAACCACAGCCCCCATGAACCATGTTTCCATATATTCCTGCCCTTGTGTAGTTCCTGTCCCTTGAATCTGGGCTGGTGCTGTGACTCACTTTAATTAACAGAGTGTGTTCAGTGCTTAAGCCATAGGAAGACATGGTAGTTCCTGCATTTGTACTCTTGGGAGCTCTGAGCTGCCATACAGGAAGTCTGCCTGCCATATGGGAAGTTCTCTGAACTGAAGAGAATACATGGCGAGAGAGAGGACTTGAGAATTTTATGGAGAGAGGGAGATCCAAGCATCCTAGTGTCCTAGCTAAGCCTAGCTTTCAGCCAACACACCAGGTGAATCCAGGCACATGAGTGATTGCTGGTAAGACTAGCAGAAGAACCGCCTAGCTGACTCCAACCCAGACTGTGGAACTGTCAATAAATTAAGTGTGTGTTGCTTTGAGACACTGAGTTTTGGGGTAGTTTTTTATGTAAGAATAGATAACTGAAAGGGTTATGCAGACTTTTTTTGTATAGTAAATCCACATCATTCATATAGTGTGTGTCTCAGGCCCTCTTGAAGACTTTATGACATTTAAACTCATAATATGCAATCAGCTAAGATGAAAATATATGAGTAGTCCCTTCAGGCTTAAGATGATTTTTGAATATAGCGTGGTTCTAGTTTTTAGAAAAGATTCAGTCACTTCTTCACTTCAGCGCCAACATCAATAGTTGCCATCACCTGAGGGACGCTTTCCCTAAGGAACAAAGTTTGCCTCTTATTAAAGCTGTGTAGATGTAGGGGAGAACAAAACCGCTCTGAGACGTGGTGGACCGGTGGTCAGCTAGGCTCATGCACTAGCTAAGCACCATTTCCCTGGCTTTGTATTAATACATGGGCAATTCAATTTTTATGAATGTTATGAATATTCAAAATGACTCAATGGGACTTTCCTGGTGGGCCAGTGGTTAAGGATCTGCCTTCCAATGTGGGGGATGGGAGTTTGATCCCTGGTCAGGGAACTAAGATCCCATATGCCTCAAGGAGGCAACTAAGCTTGATTGTCACAGCTAAAGGACCCCACACGCCACAATGAAGAACTTGCGTGCTGCAACTAAGACCTGAAGCAGCCAAATAAATAAATATTAAAAACAAAAACATGACTCAGGAACCATGAATGTTAAATCCACAAGTGGAAAGTGTAGCAAGCTGGGGTAGTTATAGTTACTGTCCACCTAATAAACTGTCCTTCCTTCCCTAACCTTCTTGTAGCAGAATTTATTTTGCTTATGGAAAATACATCCTGGATAAACTTTGTGGAAATGACCCCTCCTCCTTGTTAAGGGTTGGGCACGTGATCCAGTCTTGCTGTTCAGCAGATGTTGGACTCCCTTGGTAAGTTTTGGGAGCCTGTGGTGGTTAGCAATTGGTGAAAGGAAGCAATTGGCGTCCTTCCTCCTTAACCTAACTATCCAATGAAACCAAGTCTTAGACTAAGTACTACAGAATGTACATATTTTAGCGAGCAGCCCCAAACATACCATTGTCTTCTCTGTAGTTCAGGGACGTTCCATTCTTTCCTAGACACTTAAAACAGCACCTTGCATGAGAGCCCTTTGTAGATGACCCAGCACTCCAACAGTAGGACAGGTCAGCCCTGTATGTGGGCTCGTGATAGCGTTCTTCTTGAAGGGAACAACACAGAGAGGTGAGGTTCTACACCCAAGTGTTGCCTATGGCATTAGGCTGCTGGTATTGCCAGATTCTCATGTGATGGTGGTACAACCGCTATAGCTTTTCTAACCATGTACTACTTTGATTATTATACATTTCATCAATAACATTTTTCTAACATTCTTTATGTTCATTAGGAAACATCCCATGTTTAGGTTTTGAGTGCTGTATCATCACACCTCTTGCTGAATATTTTCTGTTGGCCTGTCCAGATCATAGTCTCCACTCTTCCTCTCCCTGCGGTCTGGCCCGCATGAACTGTGTCAATGGGCTCCCATACATACTTTCTGGCTTCCAACTGAGTTTGGCCAAAGGTGAGGCCAGCAGGTGATTGGGGAGAGGGAAGAGAGTGTGGTTACTGTATTAATTCCTCCAACTCTCTCTCTGCAGGGCCTCCTTAAGCTGTCTGTGATGCATCTTGAAGGTCACAATTCCTTCAAGGGGGAAACCTCTACATGACTGTCTCCTTTAGTTTCTCAAAACTGCTCCTTCCTTTCATCCCTTTGGGCCTAGGGTGGTAATAGCCTTGCTGTTACTAGCTCCTAAGTACTGTACTATCCTTTGAGATTTCTTGACACCCTAGCTACACTTTTGTAAGCCATATGCTTATTAAACCCTGCTTGAATTATCTTAATTTGAGTGGGCTATCTTTTTCCTATTGGGACTTTAGAAAGGTGTTGATTACTGATTAGAGTGCACTTCTAGCTAATCACTCCTGGGGTCTTGATTCCTGATTAGAAGATTTCAAATACTAACCACCCCTTGGGTGGAGATTCAACTTGATTTAAACACATATTTCACACTGTTCATACTGAAACATTTTGAGAATTGTCACATTGACAATTTAACACAAAACTTCCTTAATAGTGACTGTTCAAAGAAGGATCTGTAACTCTTGATGGACCAAAGTAGAGCTTCCCCAGGAATTTTTGCTAAGACAACTTGTAAAGAGGCAACTGCTTTTTGCAGTGATTGCTAGATAGAAGGGTAAGTAAGTCTTGAACTTCTAATGGATATATCTGCCACCCAGCAAGAAAAGCTTGCCTGAGACTGAAAGTCAACAAGAGGAAGACAGAACTGAGACATGGATAGAAAGGGATGAATTTCTGGTTACGTTACTGGACTCCTGGATCCAGGTATGCCTGAAGCTGAAGCTTTCCTTCTGAACCTCAGTTATGAGAGTAAATAATTTTTTGGTTTGTGTGTCTAAGCTATTTTTTAATTGAAGTATAGTTGATTTACAGTGTTGTGTTCATTTCAGGCATACAGCAAAGTGATTCAGATACACACAAATACATATTCTTTTGCAGATTCTTTTCCATTATAGGTTATTATAAGATATACTGAATATAGTTTCCTGTGCTATATGGTAGGTCTTTGCTGTTTATCTAGTTAATATATAGCAGTGTATATCTGTTAATCCCAAACTCCAACTTTATCCCTCCCTTTCCCCTCTAACCTCCCTCCACTAACCCTAAATTTATTTTCTGTTTGTGAGTCTCTTTCTGTTTTGTATATAGATTCATTTGTGTTAATTTTAGCTTCCATATATAAGTGATATCATATGGTGTTTGTCTTTCTCTTTCTGACCTACTTCACTTAGTATGATCATCTCTAGGTATATCCATTTTGCTGCAATATTTCATTCTTTTTTATGGTTGAGTAATATTCCATTGTATATACGTATGACATCTTTATTCATTCATTTGTTGATGGACATTTAGGTTGTTTCCGTGTCGTGGCTATTGTAAATAGTGCTGCTATGAACATTGGGGTGCACGTGTCTTTTCCAACCACGGTTTTCTCCAGATGTACACCTAGAAGTTGGATTGTCTTCTTTGGAGAAACATCTATTTAGGTCTTCTGCTCTTTTTTGATTGGGTTGCTGGTTTTTTTTCCCCTTTGGTATTGAGTTGTATGAGCTGTTTGTATATTTAGTTTATTAAGCCCTTGTCTGTCTCATAGCTTGCAAATATTTCCTCCCATTCTGTAGGTTGTCTTTTCATTGGGTTTATCATTTCCTTTGCTGTGCAAAAGCTTATAAATTTGATTAGGTCCCATTTCTTTATTATTATTTTTTATTTCTTTTGCCTTGGGAGCCCTATTTAAGAAAACACTGTTATGATTTATGTCAGAATGTTTTGCCTGTTTTCTTCTAGGAGTTTTATGGTATCACATCTTATATTTAAGTTTTTAAGCCATTCTGAGTTTCTCTTTGTTACCTAAGCTAATCTGAGTTGGGGTTACTTCACTTGCAACTGACTGAGACTTGACAAGTACATCAAGTGTCTATTTTCATGATATTCTTATATCTTTTGGAAAAAAAGCTGCACCTTTTCACAGGTACCTGAAATAAGTTCACCCAATGCAGGCCACTGCTACATTTTGATAGAGGAGATAGAGATGTCATCAAGGAAAGATAGCTGGCCACCCAGGCTTGGATTCAGTAGGATGGCAAGAACCTCAGGAACCTGTGCATTGAGACCTCAACATTGCAGGTCCAGAAAACTGACTGTGTTAGAATGACTGAAGCTAACCAGCTTTGGTGGGCTGGGGGTGGGGGTATTGGCTACTGCTAGTCATTCTCACAGAGACTAATACATAAGTGCAAAGTAAATTAGCAATAGGAAACCTAATAGCTGAACTGACCAAAAAGGTTATGTCTTTGTTGAGTAGGGTGGATGCCCATTTTGGCTGTTCAGAGTTCCTTACTCTTGTATGGTTGTAGAGATGCTGACTAATTCTTGCTTTCCAAGTCTTTGTTTTCTAGCTTTTAATCAGAGCATCCTTTTTTTGGGGGGGGAGGGGTTGTTAAAATCTTTTTTAAAAAAATCAGAATTTAATCCAAGCAGCTTTTAAAAGTTCTAGTCATTTTCCTTGAGATCCTTCTCAAAATATTTTTGGTGGGATGGGGGTATCCTCAAATATTTTCAGTCACAATTTCATAGGGTCTATATAGATTATTTTTGTGAATGCTAATCATATCCATTACCTAACCTCATCCTTTTCTGGATATGCTTAAATGTCACACCTCCATATATTGACTGCAACAGAGATTCTTCCTATCCATCCTTTCCTTCTCTGCCTCCCTACTCTAATATGCGTGTGCATGTGCATGCATGCACGCACGCATGCACACACACACACACATACACTGTTTCTTAAATTTTTGGAAACTTCTGGACAATTCTCCCACTTCTGTAATTCTTTTGGCTTGTTTAGATTTGGGCAGAATTGAGTTTTCACCTATTATTAAATGTCAATACAAATAAGATTTAGCTTGTTTAATGATCTCAGCCAGCTTTGAATTAGTAAGGACTACAAGTGTACGAAGCAGGCACAGTGGTTATGTTCTGATTTTCTGCTCCTTAGTATAGAGCATTTAAGGTACCTATGATTCTGGATAGCTTTCAGAAAAATACAAGGCATTCCTTCAACTTTGGCAGGCATGATAGCCATGAGGAAACTGCCAGAATCTGCTTGAGAGTTTAAAGGGTAGAAAATGGAACCCATAAATTTGACAAGCTCTTTATGTTCCATGCATGAGGGTTGATGATAAACATATCTTGATTAAATGCTTATTTGTGCTGTTCTTGGCTTTCAGAAGAGGAAAGTATTTAATTCCACTCTGATTGTAGATGACTCTTCTCGGGACTCCTGCCTTCCTTTATCAACACAAGGCAGATTTGAATCAATATTTAATGTGTAAACACGTGGCTCAACCTCATGGGTGATGACTTCTGGTCACCAGACCCCAGCTGAGTGCAGCATCTCCATTCAATAGAGGTCTCTGTATTAGTCTACAAAGGTTGAGGGACTAGTACAAAATTTCTTTTTCTCTTTGGCTACATTCTTTTCTCTGTTAAGCAAATGACTTAAATCATATTCGGGTTACCTTGGAATACATGGTCTAATAGTGTTTTACCTTTTGGAAAAAAACCAATTTCCTGAGAAAGCTTATCGAAGGCTACTTTCTTGCTTAAAATATTAATCAGTGGTGCCTCACAACTTACAGGATAAAGACTGAACTTGTTTACTGATATTCATGTCTCTCCACCACCTGCCTGCAGGAAATCTCTCCAATCTTCTCATCTCTAACCATTTGCTGTTACGAAATTACCCCAGGATATTAATTTCTACCTCCTTCTCTCCCTCTCTTATTCCCTTTCTCTCTTACTCCCTCCCTCTCTTTTTCCTGTTGTTCAATCCCTCTTTCCTTTCTCCCTCCCTCCTTCTCCCCCTCGCTTCCTCCCAGCACCTACTCATTAGGTATCTACAGTGTGACAGATTCTGTGTTCGTAGGGGGCAGGATGAAGTTAGCCATCCAGCACCCAGCATCATGGTGGGGAGGGACATAGCAGCCATACTTAAGTGCTTATAATGGTGAATGAATCACCCAACTTTGCTTGAGGATCTCAGACAAATCCTCAGTGAATCGAGGACTTGTACCCTGAGCTTTGACACACAGTTGGGGCTCACCCAGTAGACAAAGTCAAGGCATTCATTGTTGGCAGAGGCACAGCACAAAAGGGAGAGCAGGGGTAAGAAACCCCACATCTTCCCGCCCTCCCTCCCTCCCCCTCTCTCTATCTACTGAGTGCCCATGACCTGGCAAGCACTGGTCTAGTCCCCAGAGACACAGCAGTGAAACAGAAAGATGCTATCCCTGCTAGTGATGGAATGGCACATGATTTGCTGAGACCGGCATGTCCCAAAATGTGTCCAGGGGCACATTTGTCCCATGAGGCATTTCACATAATGTTCAAAAGATGTTGCATTCTGAACACTCCCTCCTGCTGGAGATTCACAATGTACAATTTCACAGTCAAGGCCCCAGGAAGTCCTATATTAAGAAACCTGTTATCTTAGATTACTCAGCATTTCCCAAATGTGTTTAACCAAGGGAGCCTTGTTCTAAGTCGTAGCTGTTATCATCACACCAAGCTAGTTTTCTAAAGGAGTTTCCACAGGAGCCAATTGAGTACTCCATTCTTCCAACCTCTGCCTATTACATCACTTACCCATTTTCATAATAATGCAGCATGAAAACAGTCACAGAACCTCAGTGTCAGGCAACAAGAAGCTCTTAGTGCTTGCACAACTGGGGTGGTTGACTAGGTGGCTCTGCTGACCTTGACTCAGCTGGCTCCTAAGACTGGGGTCTGTCTGCTTCTTGGCTGGGACCACTGGGGTGAAATGGCTTTGCCCTGCTGGTCGCTCAGTCTCCAGCAGGCCAGCCTGGGCATATCTGCCTGGTGGTGCCTGAGGGTATAAAAGGCAAGCAGAATTACGAAAGCCAATTTTCAAACCCCTGTTCCGTCAAGTCTTCTAACACCCCCATGTCCAATGCAAGTCACATGGCTGACTTGCAAATGGTCAGGGAAGTGGGGAGAGCTACAAAGTTACATAACAAAAGCTGAGGATACAGGGAGGGGGAAGAATTGGGGCCATTTTAGTAATAGGCCACACCTCTGGATAGCATCACTGACTCAATGGACATGAGTTTGAGCAAACTCCAGGAGATGGTGAAGGACAGGGAAGCCTGGTGTGCTGCAGTCCATGGGGTTGCAAAGAGTCGGATACAACTTAGCAACTGAACGCTACTAATACCACCTACACTAAGGCCTCAGCTTAGGTATCACCTCTTCAAGAAGCCTTTTCTGACTCCCTCAGACTCACACACTTTTTTTTTTCCTTCTGAGATTCTCCACTGCATATTCAGTCCTCACTGCAGAGTTGAGGATTCTCTGGAACTCTTGAATTCTTGACTTGTTTCCTGTTGATTCCCCCAGTTAGACGACAAACCCCTTGAGGGTGGAGACCACATTGTATACTTCATTTTCTCTGCCAGATCACCTAGCACAGCACTACGCACACAGGGGACATTTACTGAAGACTAATTGAGGTCAGCGGTCTCATAGATGCATAGGATGAACCCCAGGGCCTCAGGTCAGGCTGTTGCCTGGGGGCTACCCTGAACACTCCACACTGCCCCAGTGCTACCACCCAGGTCTGTGCCCAACTACAGACCCAGACCACCTCCAAGGGGTTGGCCCCTGTGTTAGAGAAACACCAGGAAAGCTGTGCTGCAGAGCCGGAAGTGGCTCTGCTCTTGCTGTGTTCTCAGCCCTCGCTGGGACTCTAACCACTTCCCCTGAACTTCAGGCCCTCCCTGAACCTCAGCCCTCCTGCGGCGGTGGTCCTCCTAAATTCGGGTCACTTGGCTCATTCCTTCCTGTCTCACCGTGCACTTCCTGTCTCTTGTGACTGCAGGGGCTCGGAGGCCTGGTATCCATTTCCTGCCCCAGCTGAGCTGTCTTGCCCCCCAGTCGTGTGGCTGGAGAGGAGAGCGATACTGTGAGAAGCACTGGATCTGTGCCCCGTGTTGGCCTCACCTGAGAGCTGGGTCACAAAGCACAAGTCCTGGAACTGGACTCTGCCTCGTATCTAGATCCCTGGAGGCACAGGCAAGTCTGAGAAGCAACAGCATCGGGTCACAAGCTCCCCTGTGCCCCAGCCCTGTGACCTGGGCAAGTCACTTCACTTCTGTTTTCTCATTTGCAAAGTGAGGGGGTTGAACAAATTGATCTTCTCCCTGATATCAAAGTAGACACATTTAATGATGCATGATTCTTTTGTCAGATAAGTACAAAGGTGTGGAGAGTGGCAGAAAATCATATTCTGTGCAGAATCAAGAACTTTGAGAGCCAGAAGGAAGAACCTCATCAAACATCTATCTCCTCTAGCTCCCTCTTGTTTTACGGAAAAGGAAACAGGTAGTCATAGCCACTTAGGGTCAAGCCTTGCTAAGGAGAAAGTCCATCTCCTGCCGTCTGGACCCTCACTGCACAAAGTGTGGTCCCCAGACCAGCAGCATCACTGTCATCTGGGCACTTGTGAGAAATACAGACTCTCGAGCCCGAGGACAGAACTTCTGAGTCAGAATCTGCATTTACCAAGCCTCCCAGCTGATCTGTATGCACAGCAAAGATTGGGGGGCTTCAGGGTTCAATGACGCAGTCACTGGGAATCCCTGAAGACAAACTAGGTCCAGAACAGAAGGATCAATTCACAAGAAGTGAAAGCCCTGGCCCTTGAAGCCAAGAAACATGGATTTGAATCTCAACTTGCCAGTTTCAGCCCTGTGGTTTTCAGGAAGTTACTTAACCCTCCCTGAGCTTCAGTTTCCTCTCCTGTGAAAAGTGTAAAGCACTTATTATGATGGCCAGCACTCGGGAAATACTTAGGAAATGTTAGCACAACAAGGCTTAGCGATTAAAAGCACAGATTCTGCAGCCAGACTTCCTGGGTTTATAACCCTCACTAGCTGTGTGACCTTCAGCAAGTCATTTAACCTCGCTGTGTCCCAGGTTTCCCCATCTGCAAAATGGGACCAACAATAGGGTTGTAATGTCAATTTCATGGGTAAATATTTGTATTCAGACTGTATCTGGCCTATAGCAAGAGCTAAATGTCTGCAAAAGTTGTAATATTGTTATTTTATAGACTTGGTGAAAGGAGGAAAGGCAAGCATACATAAATATTTTTAAGCTTTAATAAGAGAACAGTCACTGACGTATTACACTGCCATGTGTAAAATAGATAGCTAATGGGAAGCTGCTGTATAGCACAGGGAGCTCAGCTCAGTGCTCTATGATGACCCTCTAGGTGGGATAGGGTGGGGGGAGGCTCAAGAGGGAGGGGATATATGTATACATATAGCTGATTCATTATGTTGTACAGCAGAAAGCAACACAATGTTGTAACGCAATTATACTCCAGTTAAAAAAAATAATAAGAGAGGAGCCTCTTTCTCTCGCATATAAAGAAAGTAGGGAATGCATCCCCAATGTTTTGTATCATCAGAGACCCAGATGCCTGTCCTTTTGCATTTCCATTCTCATCATGTAGACTCTATCCTCAAGGGCTAGGATGGCTTCTGCGACTAACTCTCGTATCCAGGTATCCGGGCAGGAGAACAAGGAAGGGGCTCTGCATCAGTTGCATTTCACTGCTTAACAAGTCATCCTAAAACTTAGGGGCTGGAAATAAGAAACATTCATTATCTCAGTTTCCATATTATCTCCTTGATATTATTATCTCATAGTTTCTCACCACTGGGAGCAGCTTAGCTGTGTGTTTGTGGCTCAGTGTCTCCTAGGCTGCAAGTAAGGCATCAGCTGGGCTGCAGTCACCCCAAGGCTCCGTTCAGGAGATCTGCTTCCAGCCCGCTCACGTGGTGTCGGCAGGGCCTAAACACCAGGAGATGGGTGTCCCTGGGCCATCTTAGAGGCTGCCTCCCACAGGCTCTTCCCAGTGACCCAGCTTCCTGCAAGCAGCCTTTCTGGAGTTTCCACCCAACACTTCTCCTTCTAGCTCACAGGCTAGAACTTAGTCATGGGGCCACATCAAATTGCAAGAGAGGCTAAGAAATAGAATCTTTTGGCTAGATGTATTTCCACCCCAACTTAAAATCCATTTCATCAAACTTATTTACAAAATGAAAAGAGACTCACAGACTTAAAGAACAAGCCTATGGTTACCAGGGTGGAAGGGAGGGGGGCGAATGGATTGGGAGTTTGGGAGTGACCAGCACACACTGCTATGTCTAAAATAGATAACCAACAAGGACAGCACAGGGAACTCTGCTCAGTACTCTGTAATAACCTAAAGGGAAAAAGAATTTGAAAAAGGATAGACACATGTATATGCATAACTGCTGCACACCTGAAACTAACATAACATTGTCTATCAACTATTTATTATTGTTTAGTCACTCAGTTGTGTCCAGCTCTTTGTGACCCCATGGACTGTAGCCCAACAGGCTCCTTCCTCTGTCCACGAGATTCTCCAGGCACGAATACTGGAGTGGGTTGCCATTTCCTCCCCCAGGGGATCTTCCTGACCCAGGGATCGAACCTGCGTCTCCTGCATCGCAGGTAGATTCTTTACCACTGAACCACCTGGGAAGCCCCAATCAACTTATATGCCAGTATAAAATCAAAATTTTAAAAAAAGTCTCTAAAACATCAGTTGCATTAGTAAAGAAGGAAGAGGCAATGGCTAGTTCATTTTCCATAGCCTTTCTATAGAGTGCTGAGTCTCAGGTCTGGACTCCAGAGCGTCAGCATTGGCAACATCTGGGAACTGGTTACCAAGGCAAATGTTTGAGTCCCACCACAGAGCTGCTGACTCAGAAACTCCGGGGTAGAGCCTGCTGATTTGTGTGAACAGGCTCCCCAGGGAATTCGGGGGAGTGTGAGAACCACTGTGATAAAGGACAAATTAGCTGCCATTCATACGGATGTTTCAATACAACATGTAGGCTATTTACAAGAACCCACAAGTTGGGTTATCTCTAGCCTGCCCCTCTCATGAACTAGCAGGCATTTAAAGATGAACTGGGGACTATCTAATGATTTAAGTATAATCCACTTCATTGGTTCCATCTTGAGATAACAGAATTTATCAGGTGGTAAGCTCTGTTTTACAGATACAGCAAAGGGATCCTGAATGAAGTTTCCTCTGTGGTGAGGAAAGAACAGTAGGTCCTCAGTGGCTAGAAATTCCTTCTCTAAGTACTAGAATCATAACAGGCTGATATAATGAACTACTTAAATAATCAAGTCACGCAAAGCTGAATGTTTTACTCAAATCTCAGGAAATAATAAATGAGGACAGACTACAGAAGGGCATTACAGTCTGAATTTTTGTGTCCATCCCAAATTTATATGTTGAAACCTAACCCCCAAGGTGATGGTATCAGGAGGTGGAGCTTTTGGAAGGTCTTCAGGGCATGAAGGCAGAGCCCATGACTAGTGCCCCTATAAAAGAAACCAGGAAAACTCCCTTGCTCTCTCTGCTGAGGGACGTCACACCTAGAAGGCACTGCCAATGGTCTATTGAACCAGGAAGTGGGCTCTCACCAGACACTGAATCTGCCGGTGCCTTGATTTTGGACTTCCCAGCATCCACAACTGTGAGAAATACATTTCTGTTATTTGTAAGCCACCTGGTGTGGGGTATTTTGTGATAGCAACCCAAATGGTCTGAGACAATGGGAGATGTCAATAACCCACAAGTAGATTGTTGGGAGGCAGCTGCATGGGATGGAAAACAGGACATGGAATCTGTGGCCTAATTCCATTTCAACATGTGCCAAAATTTCAGTAAGACTCAGGACTTCTGAGCTCCATTTTTTCTCCTAAAATGGGGATAATAATAGCTACAGGTTTATTTGGCAGAGGAGAGAAAATTCTCTGATGTCCTACATGTGCAGCACTGAACTCAATCCCTGGCAATAGTGGGGCCAACAATGTGATGTGGTCTCTCTTCTTTTCCTCCACTTAGATGATGGGTAGAGAGATGATATGCACTCATAATACTTTTAAGTAGTTTTAGAACTTACAAGAAATGAAGTATTTTAAATTTGGTTCTGATTTCCTTGAAAATCTGTATTTTCTTTTGTTTTATTCCATTTCTCTTCATTATGCCAGTTTACATCAAGTTACACAATTCTTGCTCCATTTGGTGTTTATCGTCAATCTTTATTTTTTCTTTATTGTTGCTGTACCCTCTTTTGCAAATGGATGTTGCTGCTTAAACATACTGGTTCCTTTTTGTTTTTGTTTGGGTTGGGGTTTTTTTGGCTCTCCTTTTAATTAGATATTCCTGACAACTTCTTGCTTCTGAACAGCTGACAGGATCAATCAGAATCCATCATTTTGGGTGTGCCTCTACCATAGGCAGGAATATGATCTCGTGCTGAGGTGACACACTGCTAAAAACAGTGCCATCTTTCTATTTCTTGTGTGTGATGGGGTGGAATTTCAGGTGTTTAAATTCCACGTCCCACTCTCCTCCCCACCCATCTCTGCTCTAGCACAACCGACAGCCCACTCCTCAGCTCCTTGTTTCAAATGCCTACGGGTGTGGCAGGGGGCTCATAACACCCCAACTGACCCAAGAAAGAAGCTACTCCTCCTGCTGAAGACAAGGCCCCTTCTCTTAGAGTAGGATCGGCTGGTGGTGCAGAGGTGCTGGGGGAGGAAGTTCGATAGTGATCACTAGAAGGCCTTCTGAGGGCACCAGGCCCCTCATGGCCGACAACCCATGAAGCTTCCTTCTTTGGCCCTCGTCTCTGCCCTGGCTTCTTGTTTGGCTCTGGCTTTGGTATTTAAGCAGAACTGACCTATCCTCTGAGGGAGAAAGGGCTTTTCCATGGGGGCTGTGGGGTGTGTTGCTCATTTTAGGTTTTCTCTGTGGCTCTGAGTATGGAAGACAAAGTCGTAGGGTGGCCCCATGGAGAAGTCAGTCCTAGGACCAGCTCTGGTGTAGCAGCTTAGGGTCTGGGGTCAGGCAGGATCCAGTCAGGGGAAGCCACATCAGTTATTTGAACAATAAGGTTTTCCTATGAAGACATTGTTAACTAGGTATACAATTGTTAACTAGGTAACCGAAAGAGTGAAAGGAGAATTCAAAGATGTCACTAAGGTAGCAACTGTAGGAAGCAACTCTGACCCCTGAGGCTGAGGGAGCAAAGGAAGAAGCTGGAAATAGTAAAGGCTAGTGACTTGGCATGGAGAGGGGGCGGGATTCCCAGTGGTTCAGTGGTAAGGAACCCGCCTGCCAGTGCCAGATCTCTGGGTCAGGAAGATCCCCTGGAGAAGGAAATGGCAACCCACTCCAGCATTCTTGCCCCAGGGAAATCCCACGCAGAGAGGAGCCTGGTGGGCTACAGTCCACGAGGTTGCAAGAGAGTCTGACACAACTGAGCAACTGAGCATGCACACAGAGATTTGGGGAAGGGGAACATGTTGCTGAAACTCGGATCTCTGAGGAGGCCACTGGTGCTGACATCTCCAAGCAAAGGGGCTTATGGGTCCAGGCACTGATCCCCACAGAGGGGGTGGGTTGCTGGCAGAGCCAAACCATGAACAACCAGCAAAATAGAAATGTAGTTTGCAGAGTCCCAGCACCAGTGTCACAGGACAGAGCACGGAAGGGTGGGCTTGGGACTGAGACAACACGTGAATAAATGGACAACTTAACAACTGGCACAAGTCCTTTCTGACAATTGAGTGCATCCCAGGACAATGCATCTCAACTTTAAGGTGCATACAAGTCTCCCGGGTCTAAGCTTCTGCATCTCTGACAAGCTCCCAGGGATGCTCACATTTGAGTGGCGAGATCCTAGGAGGTCTTGAAGAATTTGGTGCTTGTGCCTTCCTGTTCGGTGTGGAGAGCAGCCCTTTACAGGGCTTCTCGCTGGTCAGTTGTGTCTTTGTGCCACCTTTGGGGCAGGCATGTGGTGTGCCCTCCCTTCCCACCTTCCTTACTCTAGGGCTTTCTCGTTTCTTTCTTCTGCATCAAATCTGCCAGGAATTCACTGGCTGATGGGGATTCAGAGAGTCCAGAGGTGAAAGCCTGGCCTCTCCCAAATGATATTAACGTTTTAACTTGAGCCATTTCATGCCATCAGTCAAATAGGAAAGCAGGAAGGGGCTCATCTGGGCTGATCCCAGGTGGTTCATCCCACGTACCTGAAGACAATGTTCTATTGATGACCACCACTTTATGATACCTCGACAGGGTGTCTACTCTGTAGACACCCTGTTTAAGAGGTGATGTTAAAGAGGTGATGAAGAATCCCAAACTCACACATGATTTCCACACAGGCTCTCTGTACTATATCCATCTTTTCCTAAGGGGATCATCTTACCAAATTGGTGTGAGGAAAAAGTAGATTGTCCCCAAACAGTTTGAATTATAAGACCATACTTTGTAAATTGAAGGTATAATAAACAGGGTGGTGGCCACAGCCCCAAAGTAGAAATCTGGGAACATCTTGAGGAAATGGCAGCCAAAGAATGAACTCAAAGCAGCCATGGCCAACGTCAGTTCTTGGCAGCTTGCTATGGGATCTCAGTAGCTCCGTAGCTGGACCTAGCTCCCCAGTTTCCTCTGCAGTGGGTATTTGAAGCTGGCCTTATACTTCCTTATCACAAGGGAGCTCTCACAAGAGAGTGGATGCAAAGGTGAGCAGGCTGCTAGAAATAAATACTATGATTCAGATATATCAAGGTGCAAAAAGGAAGATATTCCTTGTCTAGGTCATTTATACTTTCCATGATGGTGCCCATAGAAAAACTTTCCTCCTGGCATCTGAAGTTATAGTGCCCCCATGCCTTTCCCCATTCATGTATTAATATCAGGAATGTTATTTTATGTATGATCACCACAGCATTCTGAAATAGGAGCAAGAATGACTTTTTGTGGACTGATTCTACAAGTGAGAGAACTGGGCAAAGAGATTCCAAGTTGGCAGAATAGTGATCTAGTTCCCCGGCTAGAGAGAGAAGTGCTCTGAAGACCCTGTAAATATGGCTGCTCAAGTCTGGAGCCCATTGTTTCATACCAGGGGTCAGCAAACTTGTTCTATAAAGTGTTCAATAGTAAATATTTTTGGCTTTGCGGGCCATATGGTCTCAGTCGCAACTACTCATCTCTGCTGTTGTGGCATGAAAGCAGCCGTAGATGGTGTGTAAACAAATACGTTTGGCTGTCTTCCAACAAAACTTTATTTATGAAAACAGGCAGAGGGCTGGATTTGGCCAGAAGGCTGCAGTTTGCTGACTCCTGCTTTATATCAATGGCCAAGATAGATACTGTGAACTATGTACCTGGTTTAATTCTTACAAGAACAGGAAAGAATCTGAGATAAAAAGAAAGATAGGAGGTGCAGGGTAGACATAGGTGACAAAAAGAGCACCGGGTGAATCACAAGGGTGTTTTTCTGAGTGGGTTTTTTTTTTTTCTTGGCAAGGCAGCCCATGGGATCTTATCTCCCTGACTGGGGATTGAACTCGTGCCCTCTGCATTGAGAGTGTGGAGTCTTAGCCACTAGACCACCAGGGAAGTCTGGGAGTTGAGTGAGAAGACGGAATAAGAGATAGGTGGAGGAAGTCAATGAAAAGAGACAAGAGATGAAAAGAAAACAAGAAAAAGAAGGAATAGCTGTTAAAACAACTTCAATTTTTTTGAGATCAGTAAGATAAAAGAAACGTGAATTCTGAAGCTTATCTAGGGCTGTGTGAAAGCCAGTGAAATTTTATCATAGTTTTTCCATGTGAGATGAATTCACTTTCTTCAAATAATTTTATTTTCTGACAAACTTAATCAGGGAAGGCCCAATGAAGTTCGTGATATCAAATCACTGTCAAGTTATGCCTCTGCAAAAAGAATTGTCCAGCCGGCTCTGGCAGTTGGCTAACAACAATTTAGAAATGCCTAATTTATGACCAGGAATGATGAAATCTAGAAAATATTTCCTAGGAGAGAAATATGTTTTAGTTGCCCGACAGCAAAACAAGGCCCTTGTTATTAACACACTGATTCTATGACGTCTTTACTCTTTCAGAGATTAAACAGGTTTTTTGTAGATATCAAGTACCTGGTATAGCTAAAGCTTTGAGAAGGCTTTGGAGACAGTTCTTATTGTTTTGCAAACATATCCTCCTTCTCCATAGTCTGAAAGATGATTTCAGACCTCTTTAAAGAAGCTTTCGTTTGTAGTTTCCTTATTGGCTTTACTGCTTTCCAATGCCAGCAAGAATACTATCTGAGCCAGCAGCACAAAGACTTCAAAACTTTTGAAGAAGCAGTTTGAGTTGCTACTTTAGAGAATATGTTTTTCTAAAAACGCAGGATCCTAGGAGCTGGGAAACTGCATGACTATGGACAGCGAGCCTAATCAAATAGGACATTTATCATGGCTGCACTGTTTTGTACTCCTCCACTTTCAAGTTCTGGAATATTCTGTGTCCAGAAGCTTTGTGGGTGGTGATGCCTCCTTTTGCTGGGGGCGATGATGTGCAGTAGTTATGGACACAGATACCCTTGACTTGACTCCCAGCTCTGCCACTTGCTGGGTGGGCAATATGAGAACAGTTAGTCTGACTGTGGCTCACCCTTTCCATCTGTAAAAGGGACATGATGACATCAGTATCTACCTTCAAGAATCTTTTCAAAGATTGAATGAACTGAAATACATATGAGCACTTAGGAGAATGCCTGTAGAAAGCACTCAATATTTTACCATCACTATTAATGAGGAATAGAGAAAAACAGAATGAGTCAGATTTTCTTTCAAAAGGTTGTCATCTATGGAATTGTGTGTGTGGGGGTGTCTGTATGTGTGTGTTGTCTGCCAGGTTGTTAAATATTGGCAATGTATAGCTGTATAATGTATACATACATGCAAAATTGCCATGGCAGTTTTTGTGCAGAGGTGATTGCATAGTTAATGAGGTTCTAATCAAAGCACAATTATTGCTGATTGAAACCTGCCATAACTATCAATGTATTGGTAGGTGAGATTGATTATATTTAAACATTAAACTTTAGCCCACATATCTCCTCTGAGCTGTAGACCCCTTTTGGATATTAAAGGTAACTCAAACTCAATGTATCCCAACTCATCTCAAACTTAGTTCAACTCCAGCATAACTTAACTTAGTGAAAACATCACTGACCAGAAACCTGGAGTCATGTTTGACCCTTTCTATTTCTCACTTCATCTAACCCACTATCTTGCCAATGTTATGTCCTATGTTTTTCTCAAATGCGGGCCTATCTTTCCATTATCATTCTGGAGAACTCTTGTAACCCAATCTACAACTATTTCACATGAACTATGTTAGCCTCCTATTTGGCTTGCAACCATTTATTATTTTTCCCCATGAAATCCATTCTTCTTAAAACCAAGATTCAGTTTTATTTTTATAACTGACATCACCCTTAATCACCCTGCTCAGTATTCTTGCCTGGAGAATTCCATGGACAGAGGAACCTGGTGGGCTACAGTCCATGGGGTTTACAAAGAGTTTGACATGGCTTAGCAACTGAGCACAAGCACAGTCATTGAATACTGGAGTGGGTTGCCATTTCCTCCTCCAGGGGATCTTCCAGAATCAGGGATCAAATCCACATTTCCTGCATTGACAGGCAAGTACTTTACCACTGAGCCACCTGGGAAGAACGCTCTCCAATGATACCCTTTGTAAAAACACAGTCCATGCCCACAGCACACTGCTTACTCACCGCTGGTAGACTTCTCTCCAGGATGCACATATATTTCTGCTCCTACCAATTCAGCTGTATGTTTACTAAGAGTCTCTAACCTGTTTTTGTCACTTTTTGAAATAAATACCAAATTTAATGTATTATGTAAGCTGATGAAACATGAAACATTCATATTTCAGAGGGCTTTTCTTTTTCCCTCTGAAAACTAGGTTGGATACTTTGGGAAGACTCAATAAAGATAAATTGCTATAAAGAAAATCATTCAATTAAGTATAAGTGAGAAATACATAAAAGATCTCAGAAAATAAAACTCTAGAATAATTGTGCCCTCCAAATTCTTTGCAAGTGTATTTCAGTCTTTTTTTAAAAGCAACTGAATTGGAAAACTGCAGTCAGCGCATTATATGGATAAGACAGAGGCCAAAGAAAGACATTCACTGAAACCACACTTAAAGTCTTGGATCTTCATGGATTGATTGATGAATGAATACATGTTTCAAATAAAATGTGAAAGGTATATATGTGCCATTTGAAATGATTCTTATTTTATGGAGCCTTTTCAACCAACTGCTTAATCTTCTATATGGATTACACAGCATACCTTGAACTTCATATATTTGAATTCTTCTCTGTTTCCCTTAGATTATACATCAGAGATCCTTAAAATGGTTGGTAAGGTCTGGTCTGGATGAACTGGAACCGCAAGGTCATCTTGAGACCTGGTACTAGCCAGTGTTGCCTTCTTTCCCGTGGACTTTCCATCTGCATTTCCCTCTGCCCAGAGGATTCACTCACCCTTTCCCTCTTCATCCCTCAGATCATTTCCTGATCTTCCCGAGGAGGTCAGAGCCCTGTGGTATTGGCTTACATCACTTAACTCTTCATCATAACTTTCAGCACCACTGCAATTTTATATTTATTTTGTGGCTACTTAACTAGTATCTGCTGTATTAGTTTTCTAGGGCTGCTGAGACAAATTGCTACAATTTTGGTGGCTTAAAAAAAACTAGAAATATGTTTTCTCACAGTTCTGAATCCCAGAAGTCTCAAAGCAAGGTGTAAATGGGGCCACAGTAACTCTGAAGGCTCTAGGGAGACTCCTTCCTCACCTCTTCCAGGTCTGGTGACTCCTGGCATTCCTTGGCTTATGGCTGCACCACTCCAATCTCTGTCTCCCGCTTCATATGACCTCCCCTGTGTCTCAGAGTCATCCTGTTCTGTCTCTTAGGACACTGGTTAGATTTAGCCACTGCCACCTCCCCCCTCCCATTCAGGGTGATTTTATCTCAAGAACCTTACCTTAATTATATCTGCCTTTTATATATACATTTTATATATGCCTTTATATATACCTTTTATATATGCCTTTATATATACCTTTTTTCCAAATAAGGTAATACTCACAAGTTCTAGGTAGAACATCTTTTGTGGGGCACCGTTCAACCCACTAGATCTATCCACCCCACTAGACTCTAAGTTTTGCAAAGGCAGAAATTATTTGTCTTTGCCTATTGCAATGTCTGACACATAGCAGATACTCAATAAATATTTACTCTTTGAATGAATAAATGGATCTTGTGTAGTCTCCAATATTAATCAGTTAGATGGATGTATTGGACTACCAAAACGCTAATATAGATATGCTGATCACATTTCAAAGTATGGTGAACTCATTTCTATAAAAAATTCTATTGTTCCATAAAGTCAGTCCCTGCTATTTTGTAAATGTACGAAACTCTCTTTTCTAACCAAGTGACCACCTATTTTACAATCTTGTAAAATCAAGCTTTAAAATCTAAGATCTAATTCCTTCTTGTTTATTATTATTCATTTAAAATTTTAAGTAGGGTCTATTTACACTAGCCCAGTTAGCAGTTAGTGACAAAGAGGTAACCATGGGGATAATAGGAGAAAAGGAGTGACAGGAGGTAACACTAACAGCTAAAAACCACATTATAAATATAAATACCTCAAAGCAAGTGTTCTTTTAAAATAGCATTGTAGAATTATACGTTTCTGGGCAGTGTTGTTGTTTATTATGATTATTAGAGCTTATAGTAATACTTGGAAGTTTTACTTAGGAACAAAGGTAAAAATCCCTCAACAACCCCAAAATACACTTCCATCACAAAAACTTGAAGCCCAGGCTGTCCATTTTATTAAAGTTTTGGCCGTAAGTTAAATGTGGCACAGTCAGAGTGGTTTCAATATTGAATTTATACATCCTACAATTAAAGAAAAGTGTTTTTATCCTCTAAGCTGTGCCTAGATTTTCAGACATTACCTGACTCTCTGGAATTTAAGAGAACAACAAGAGAGGCATCGCAAGTAGTAGAGGTGTCTTTTTTTCTTTTTTTGCCTCACCATGAGTAATGTGGGATCTCAGTTCCCTGACCAAGGATCGAACCCATGCTCCCTGCAGTGAAAGTGTGGAGTCTTAATCACTGAACCGCCAGGGAATTCCCTAGAGGTGTCATTGACCCCTTTCATAAAGCAGGTCCCTGTCAGGTGAGGTTAAAGCTGACTAAAAGTAAAAGTCACTGGGTCAAGGGGTCCTATCCTCCTCTTGATGAGAAGCAACTATCAACTTCTATGAAGTCTTTTTGGCTGATAGATATGGGACTGGGCTGTTAGCCTCGTCTTCATTCCCAAGAGCTATAGAGAGGAGGAGCTTGGAAAGCAACCAGCAATTTACCATTTATTAAGCATTTAGAAAGTAGAAAGTGCTAGTTACTCAGTCATGTCTGACTCTTTGCGACCCCATGGTCTGTCCATGGAATTCTTTAGGCAAGAATACTGGAGTGAGTTGCCATTCCCTTCTCCAGGGGATCTTCCATATTAAGCAAATTTTCCTAACAACCTGGTATGGTAGAGATTCCTAGGCTCGATTTACGAACAGGGAAAACAAGATTCAGAGAGGTTAAGAAACTGGACCTAAGTCACACAGCTAGCAAATATCTCTTAGGATTGGGACACAACCTGTCTTGCCTCCAAAACCACAGGTTTCCTACTTTGCCAACCTGCCCTCCAGAGTTTGCTTTCCAAGGAAAAGAGCTAGTCCATTGATGACTCGTGGCTAAGATAGCCTCAGAGAGCCCCTGAATTCTAGCTTTTCAAACTGAGATATTTGTACCACAAGAGCTACGTGGTGACATGCCAGGGTAAGCAGAACCACATAATAAACTTGATGCGTTTTCAATGTCAAGTCTTATTCATGATGTATATGTGTATAAAAAGAAAAGTTTTAATGTGAAGCAAAGAGATTGAAAATATATTTCCTGTTTTTGGAAACTACTTTGGGTTAAACCATCCGATGCCAGGTATGGGGAACAAAGCAATCACCTTCAGCATTCTCTACTTCAGAAGGACTTCTGTAGGAAAGTTTGAGAACTATTGCAATAGTATGGGAAAACTTAGCTGTATGGGTGTATCAGTCAGTGGTCTGTCAGGAAGACAGAGTTCATTCTAGGTCTTTCAGGGGGAATTTAGTACAGGAAATGGTTTACACAGTGTTGGCAAGGCACAAAGAGCGCACAGAAAAGACGAGGAAAGCCTGTAAGAGTAGTAATTGCAGGAAGCTACCTCCAAAGACTGGAGGAACCATTGTTAGGACTGGAGGAGCAAAAGGGAAGCGGTGGTACTACCAGAGCAGAGGGGGACGCTCCTCAGTGAAACTGTTTAAACACTGCTGATGCTTTTGGAATCCTGCTCCCTCCTGAAAACACCAAAGGCCACTAGAGCCTGTAGTTCTCCCTGATGTCAGATCTGCTACTTTCACTGTAGTCCTTAGTTGCTGGCAGTCACCAACAACTGTCCACCAGCACAGCTGCTGGAAAGATGGAAGGCCACCCGTTATGCCAGAAATACCCCAGAAGCAGGAGAAAAATAACTTATTTTCTTTCACCTTCCAGTCTCCTGTCATTCTCTCCCACTGGCAGAACCCAACCAAATGCCAACAGGCAAGGGAGTCTGGGAAATGTAGTTTGCAAGTTTCCTGTCCCTGCCAATAAAGAGATGAGTGAAGAAGAGGGGGAATGATGGAATTAGGCAATTGAATAGTTATGGCCTGTTATGTTATTATTAATCTAATATGTTTCCATGAAGGCTTACTTTTTTATTTCTTCCCTAAGGATGGTAAAGAATATGTATCTCATTTGACAGGGATAAATACAAATATTCCTTGTTCCCAACTCAATTTAGCTTCTGCCTTCAGACAGTGAGAGTTTAGCTAAGTTCAGATAGTGAGAGATATCTTTCTCTTTTTTTTAAGTGACCAGCCTTTGTTAAATGTTCTAGCCTCACACAAAAAGTTAGGAAAGTACCAAAGTCATCCAATGGGTTCACTCCTAGGTCCAGCAAGTAGTCATATGATGGCCCCAGTGAAAATAATTTCCTTAGGGAAGGGTTTTGTACTCTCTGCTATACAGTTAATATGTATTCTGGTTAATCAGCTATACTCCATTATGAAATAAAAAGTTAAATAAATATGTATTTTCCAAAAGACAAATTTTCCACGGGCCGATATTTTCTTTTTGGTATCTGATGTGTAATATAGTCTCTTCTCCATTTTTTTTTTTGCATTGCATCAATTCTCCCCTCCCCCAACTTTCTTGAGGTATAACTGACAGAACATTGTATAAGTATAAGGTGGACAACGTGATGATTTGCTACACGTATCTACAGACCCTTGAACAACTGGGGTTAATCCACCTATAACTTACAGTTGGCCTTCTGTATTCAAGGTTCCACTTCTGTGTATTCAACCAACCATGGACTGTGTAGTATTGTAGCATTACTATTGAAAATTATCCACTTATAAGTAGACCTGTGTATTTCAAACCTGCTTTATTCAAGGGTCAACTATACTGTGAGATGACTATCACAATAAGGTTAATTAACATGTCCATATCCATCATCTCACATTGTTACCTTTTTCTGTGATGAGAAATTTTAAGATTGACTCTCTTAGCAACTTTCAAGTACACAGCATAGTATTGTTAACTGTATTACCCTGTTATATAGCTCCCTTTTTACAGCTTTGGAGTATACACCTATATTAAAGGCTTTGAGAAGTTCTGCGGGAGACAACCCCATTTAACCTCATCTTGTTTGATCCTGGAAGCCTCTTCTCACTAACAGCTGGCAGAGCCCTATGACCTGCTGCCATGGGGAATCACCATCAGAAAGGGCTGTCTCAGCCAAGTTGTGATGTGTCCAAATTTTCTTTCAGGGAAGCATAATGTTAGCTTTGAACTTTATTCCTTGGCTCCAGCTCTCTTGCTTTGTAACTCTGGCAAATTATTTTTCACCCTCTGAGCCTTCATCTCTTCATCTAAAAAAATGGGGTAAATAAAATCTACTTCACAGGCTTATTCTGGAGACCAAGGGAGGCTACATGAAAGCTCTATGGTAAAGTATAAGGCACCACACAAACATAAGGACTCCAGGCTTCTCTAAGGTCTACTTGAGGTCCCAACCCATAAGGCTGCTCAGAGAGGCCCAGATGCCTCTCTGTGGCAGCCCCTCTCGGACAGAGTCTTCACTCTGCAGCCCTTTCTTCATCTTCCTGTGATGCAGCGCTTACCTGGGGCTTATGACACTCTTCTGGTTCCAGCCCTCAGGGGACTCCTGACAGCCGTAACTGATTCACCTGCCTCTCTTCTCTGTCTCCCACTGAACCATCCTAGATACTGTTGCTACAAACATCATTCTAAAACAGATTTCTGATCTTTTCATTCCCATTCGTAAAATAAAACTTGCACTGACTTCCCTTTGACTTCAAATCCACTGACATCAAATCCAACAATCAAGACCCTTTTCTAAGCTCGTCTGCCCTTCACCTCCAGCAACAAAGCTCTAGTCAATGGTCCCTCCCTTGTTCTTTATTGAAACTGTAAAAGAACTGGATTCAAATTCTGGCAGAGCCATTTGTTAGCTATGTGACCTTGGACATGTTACTCAATCTCTCTGTGCCTCAGTTTTTCTCCTTTGTAAAAGGGGATAATCATATACTTATTTTAAGGGATTGTTTTCTAGGATGACAGGAGGTAGAGTCTATTAAGTTCATAGGACCGTGCCTGCTATTGTTACTGCTAAGTCACTTCAGTCGTGTCCAACTCTGTGCGACCCCATAGACGGCAGCCCACCAGGCTCCGCTGTCCCTGGGATTTTCCAGGCAAGGTACTGGAGTAATCTGCAAGAGTACTGGTGGTCAAGAAATGTCAGGAATATCATTACTACTATTTTTGGGCTGCCATTGCCTTCTCCGCTGCTATTGTTAAGTGGTCAAGAAATGTCAGGAATCTACTACTACTATTTTTGTTACTCTTAGAACCTTATAAATTTTCTTTCTCTCCTATTTATCTACTATCGTCCCATGTGAGGCTGTTGACTGTATCCTCCTTAAAAGGGTTCCCCCAAACTGTTAAATTGGAGAAAATATCTTAGGTTCTCTCTTTTTATACTTTAAAGGCTTTCTCTTTCCTTATTGAAAATGGGGATTATATACTGAAAACAGTAATGGTTTGTGGTTGGAAGCTGTTATAAATGTCGTCTTCCCGGCTGCAGGAGTAAACACTTTAGAGCTTAGATACTAATTACTGTCACATGAAAAGCAGGGAGACATATTGTGACTTCTCGGGCTGTCAGAAAGCCCTTCTTCTTGCAAATGGCAGCACTTCACAGAGACTTTTACACTGTACAGTTTATAATTTCCATGGGTGATCTGTTATTTTAAAATACCAACAGGAAGATTAAGAATGTGTTGACACAAAACCGGCACCAACCAATGCCCTCTGGCCCTCCTAAACTTGAACCAGAAAGCTCCCTTGCCTTTTAAGGAAGATTATAATCTGCCAAAATAGAAAAAAGGGTTACAAAAGGATTACATTCTATAATAAGTTTAGGACAATCCAGAATTTTCCTCAAGCAATTGCAGACTGCAGCGTGATTTGTTTACATGCGTTTGCCCTGACTGGGTAATTTAGGCACAGGTTGTTTCTAATAAAAGACTGGGACAAAGGATAATTAGTTTTGGAAACAATTTGCCCCAAAGTTTGATCTGTTCCTGAATTCTGGACCCTTTTTGGACTTCGTCCTTCAGTGGATTTCCAATGGAATAAATTACACAAGGCTTTGTGAAACGTGTGTGACCTCAGGATGCTGGACTTCGCTAAGCAGATAGAGCTAAGTGGGATTAATTGAGTTAATATTTGTAAAGCACATTGCATAATGCCTGGCACACAGCAAGTACTATATAAATGTTTGACAAATAAATGAGAAGCTCTACTTTGAACTAAGGAAGGTTTTATTTGTGCTTCGAGGAAAATGAATGACTCTCTAAAGAACAGACATAATGGGGTTCAGACTGTAGACTCCACAGTGCAGTTGGCAGCAGTAACCTTCTTCTGTTCATGGCAGCCACATACACCAAATTCTGACATGAAATTCTCTGTGGCAAAGTAGAGGGGCAGAAAGCACATTGTGTTTGGGGTTTCATTCTAGACAGCACCCCCACTTATTAGTTTATGACTTTAGGTAACTTGCTTCACCTCTCCATGTTCCTCCTTCTTCTAAGATGTAGAGGCTCACGTGAGATAATAGGGCTGAAGATCTTTGTAAACTTGAAAGCACTACTCACATAGATGGCTTTATCCTAAAGATATTCATTTCCAGCACAATCCCGAGGGTGCAGCCCACATATTTCCCAGAGGGGTAGGGAGATGCCATAGCAGGAATGTCAGGAAACTCACTTTGGGTGAACTGGCATGGATGGGGGAGAGGAATTCATCAATGACTATCATTAAAACCTTATCAGGGACTTCCCTGGTGGTCCAGTGGCTAAGACTCTGAGTTCCCAATGCAGGGGGTCCAGATTCAATCCCTGGTCAGGGAACTAGATTCTAAGAGTTTACATACTGCAGCTAATATCTGGTACAGACAAATATATATACATATATACATATATATATGTATATATACATATAATATATAAAATCTTATCAGAAAGGTCATCTAAGATACTTCAGAAGTATCTTCTTCATTCACAATAAGTTCATGGAAATAATCTATTATAATTGTCACTGCTTATTGTCTGCTCAGCATCCATTCTGCCCTCTTTTTTAACAGAACCTTACATTTTTTCAACCATGTGTCCCAAGAGAAACCAATCCTGTCCACATCTTCAGGGATAGCCTAGTTGGTTTAAGATTATTCCCATTCTGCTTAAATGGACATGCGACCTCATCTGGCCAGTGAGACAAAGGAAAGCCTACTGGGAGTCTTCTGGAAAAAGTTTCCTTACTCCCAAGAGAGGGCCACAAAAAGAGATAGTCTCTCTTCTTCTTTGGAGTTGCTGTGCCCAGAGGAGATGCCTGAAACTGCTGCAGCCATCTTGTTGCTTGCCTGAAGCTGAAGCCAATACCCAGGATCTTGGAAGAGAAAGATGTTAAGGGGTATAGGTGGCTGAGGAGTGTATGTAGGGGTGAAATTGAAGACAACGTGAGCTGAAATCACCCCAGCTGACACAGAACTTCCCCTGTGTTCTCTCATCAGTCATCACAGCCATCTCTGAGTAGGTGGCCTTATCCTTGTTGCATGGGATGAGGAAACCAAGAGGTTAAATTGCTCAGGGTCATCCAACACGTAGGTGGAAGATTTAGAACTCAAACAGACCTGTTCAGCTTCAAAGGCTGCGCTCAAGTTGTTGTTGTGGTCTCCTAAACCTTGCCTCAGATGAAAAATGGTCAAGGGGCAGTCTATTTACTGTGGCCATGAAACTAGCAGAGCCTGGGAGTTGGACAGCCTGATTTTTTTTTTCAATGTTGGCTTTGCTGCCCAACATCTGACCTTTCTGGACCTCTGTTTCATCATGTGTAAGACAGTTGGACCAGATGTTTACTGAGGTTCATTTTGGCTCTAAGATCTTCTGAAATGCTTGGTAAACCACAGGGAGGGATAAGACAAAATAAATAACATACATTCAATATCTTGAGAAAGGGCGCTGGGCAGGATTTCTCCTCTCAGCCTGAAGTTCAGGGTTACAGTACATCAATGATGTTGCTGAAGAACCATAGAAGGCTCCATGTGGCACTAAACAGGACACGCCGAAACCAGATAAGAGTTCTTGTTATGGCAAAAGAGACAGAGCAGAGAGCAGAAGAGAGCTGTTTTCTGTAGCACCCTCCTGAGCAATCTAGCCAGTTTTCTTGCTGAGTCCCTGACGAGGAAGTTACGTTCTGAAGGGCATTTGTGCTTTCACTTTCTTCTTATTCCTACCGGGCTTAAAACAGGGCAGTGCATGGTGTTCTAGGTACCTTTAAATACTTTTGTTCTCTTCTTGCGAGAAAACTTGTTTCTATGACATCATCACCAGAGCTAGAACTCATCAAGGCCAAAGTCCTACTCCTACCTAATTGAGTTCCTGCTCTATGAGGCGATATGTTGGCCTATTTGGCCTGCTTTTCTTCTTCAAAGCCATTTTTCATGTTTCTCAAAAACTGATTCTGCCTGTAAGAAACTTAGGGGGGTGGAGGAAGAGGACCTGGATGCTCCTGGAGCCGCAGTCAAAGGATGTGGTTCCCCCAGACCAGCACTTCTCAAACGTCAGTAAGCACACAAATCCGCCAAGGAGCTTGTTTAAAAGCAAATTCTGATTCAGTAGATCATCAGTGGGGCCTGAGATTCTCCAGGTCTAACAAGCTCCAAGGTGATGCTGATGCTGCTGGTTCCCAAAGTGGTAAGCTTCCAGATCTAGACTAGATGGTGGTCACATCTATTTATGCCAAATAACTGAACATTACCACGTTTGGGAGGTTTCAAAACTTCAACTATAATACCCCAATTTTCATAACAGCATTATTTACAATCGCCAAGAAATGGAAGCAACCTAACTGTCTATCAACAGATGAACAGACAAGCTGTGGCATATATATGTTGTTGTGTTTACTTGCTAAGTCATGTCTGACTCTCTGCAACCCCATGGATTATAGCCCAGCAGGCTCCTCTGTCTATGGGATTTCCTAAGCAAGAATACTAGAGTAGCTCCTAAGTCCATTCATGTTGCTACAAATGGCAAAATTTCATTCTTACGGCTGAGTCATATACCATATATATATCTTCCCTGGTGGCTCAGTGATAAGGAATCTGCCTGCCAGTGCAGGAGACATGGGTATGATCCCTGGGTTAGGAAGATCCCCTGGAGAAGGACATGGCAACTCACTCCAGTATTCTTGCCTGGGAAATCCCATGGACAGGGGAGTCTGGTGGCCTACAGTCCATGGGGTCACAAAGAGTCGGACATGACTGAGCACGCAAGCACAGATGGACTTGGAGGCCATTATGTTAAGTGAAATACGTCACACAGAGAAAGACAAACACTGTATGATGTCACTTATATGTAGAATCTAAAACTACAATAAGCAAGTGAGTGAAACAGAAAAGAAGCAGACTCACAGATCTAGAGAACAAACTAGTGGTTACCAGTGGTGGAGGGGGCAGGTGGAGGAGGGAAATACAGGGGTGGGTGAAAAAATGGTTATCCTGGGATTGTATGAATTCATGTATGTGAAACTTTTGAAAACTGTAAAGCACTATAGAATTTAAAGAATCTTTCATTCGTTTAAAAAAATAAAAATAAGAAAATCCTCAGAAAAATACTTCAATTGTTAGTTAGCCAGATGAAGTCCCAGTAAACCAAGTCAGAGTACTCCACAATGAGAAAGAGCAATTCAGTGACTTTTTTTTTCACGTGAGAGAGAAGTCTGAAACATCTGCGTACATTCATCTGGATGGATACAGTGTTTGCTAGCTCCTGGACTGTGGTGAATACTGGCCCATGTGCATATCAGAAGCCATGATTCTGAGGGACAGACTGACTTCAAGGTTTAGGGAAACCAAGCAACTTCCTGTCTCAGTGTGCCAGAAGCACTGCGTTTGGAGAAGCTTCAGACCAAGTGTGACAGGGACTGCCCACTTCCTGCTTCCAGTACTCAAATGGCCAGATTTTCCAGGGTCTCAACCCTGTTGGAGGCTCAGTCTCAGGGCCCACCCAGTTGATCTCTGAAGGCCACATCTGTGGCTTTGGACGGCATAGTTGAAAGGTCAAATGTGACCCTAGTCTCTGTTTTTGCCAGCTACAGCTTCACGTAGTCAAGTTGGGGCAATTGGGCCTCAGAAGAGTCCAACTTCTTAACTGAGAGCTGCTTCCTATTGGATAGTGGGAAAGCTGTCATGCCTCTCAAAGGTCTTGGCCAGCTCATTGTCATTTCCGCCACGTGACTTCTTCACTGGTTCAAAGCAAGTCACAGGGCATGTCTAGATTCAAGGGGAAGGGAAATAGACTTCATCTCTTGATGCGGGAGCAAAGAATCTGTGGCCCTCTTTAATCTATTACAGAGAGAAAAGTGGAAAGAAAAATATTTATTCATGTTCTTCCCCGGTTCTTATCAGATTAAGTCAAGCCTGAGCAGTCAATAGAACTCCCCATGATTCCTTGCCTCTTCCTCTCAGTGGCCAATTTTTAACTTTGGGGGTAGAGAGTCAGCATGTGGTCTTTGAACCTTCAGCTGTACAGACTCACTCACTCTTTTTATTTTTATTTTTCAAAACTTCCATTTTGCTTTCATATATTTTTGTTGTTTTCAAAAAGAATTTAAGCACTGTATAAATATATATTCACTTGCAAAGTTATGACAGTATTGTAGCATCCACAGTGAAATGTAAAAACATCTTTTTACTTTGACCCTTCATCTACTCACTTTTCCAGAAGTAACAACTACAAATAGTTTATTGTGGCTCCCTTTATACTTTCTCTATATACATATATTCAAGGGTGTGTACATATGCTCATAGAGTTATTCTCCCTCAAATGAGATCCTACAGTCTGTACCATTCTGGAAGCTGCTTTTTCCATCTAATAACATAGCATGATGATTGTTCCATATTCATATATCTACCCATTGTTTTTTTTAAGTTGCTTTATATTATTCCATTGAAGTGACATGGCATAATTTATGCAATGACTTCCTTGGTAGTGGACTTTTAGTTGTGATTGTTTTTTCAGTGACAAAAAGTGGCAGCTGAAATAAGTATTCTTGCATACATACCTTTTTGTACGTGTGCAAGTATTTTTAAGATAGTTGCCTGGAGGTGTAACAGTAGTTGAGTCGAGAGTATGGGCATTTGCAATTTCAATAGTATACCAGCAGTCCCCAACCTTTTTGGCGCCAGGGACTGGTTTCGTGGAAGACAATTTTTCCATGGACTTGGGAGAGGGGGATGATTCAAGTGCATTACATTTATTGTGCACTTTAGTTCTATTATTATTAAATATTACATCAGCTCCACCTCAGATCATCAGGCAGTAGATCACAGAGGTTGGGGACCCTTGGTAGACAGTTGACTCTTAAAATGTGGAGAACCAAATTATATTTCTTCCACATATTTTTCCAGACCCTTGACAACATTGGCTATTACTCATGTTTGTAATTCTTCCAGGCTGATTGATGGATGAAAATGATACCTCACCATTGTATAGTACTTCTTTGCTGTAATAATTGGTTATTTATATTTATTTCTTGAAACATGTTCTGTTAAAATCACATTCTTTATAATTTTGCTAAATATTTGTGGGAAGGAATTCCCTGGTGGTCCAGTGGCTACGACTTCACAGTCCCAATGCAGGAGGCCCAGGCTTGATCGCTGGTCAGGGAACTAGATCCCACACGCCACAGCTAAACATCCTGCTCGCTACATTAAAGACAGAAGATCCTGTGTACTGAAACTAAAACCCAGTGCAGCCAAATAAATATTTAAAAAAGAAATTTGTGGGAGCCCCTGATTTATCAATCCTTGTTATTTCCTACAGTTAAATTCCAAGATACGGAATTGCCAGGGCAAATGATTTATCTGTTACAGAGACTTTTGACATTTCCTAGTTGAATTGCTGTCAACTGTCTCAAGTCTTCCTTTAGACATTATTCTTGGAAGGGACTCATCTCTTCTCACTGATGAGCTGAGTCTCATTTCTTGCCAGTATACAAGCTCTCTACATAAAGGAAATAAAGCTGAGAACTGTACACTAATACATTCTAAGGCTGTTGGTGCCCAGCTATCCTGACTTATTTCATATATAATTAGCAAACTTCTTCCTGAATGTAGCTGAGCTGGTAGGTGGCTCATTGGTCAGGACGAGAGCTGAGAAAGATCTTGAATTCAATGATTATACACTTTTTCTTGTTCCCGATGATTTAGGAGGGGAACATAGACTCTGGTTAGTGACTGAGCCGGTTGATGAGTACCTACTACGAACCAGGCACTGTTTCAGGCACTGCAGCTTATGATTATGATCTGGAATCTCTTGTTACATTTCTGAACATGGCATTACAGTTGAGGAAGCAGTTTCAGATTTTGTGTGCATGTGACTTGAATTTTAGGCTTTGTGAGGCTGGGTTACAGAACTGTATCATTTAACTGTTAAGTTTAGCCAACTATTTAACCTCTGAACCTCAACATGGCTCTTGGGTTCTCTACTCACATAAGGTACAAAGACAGTTAAAAGTGTTTCTTTGTTAGACATAGCTGTAAGTGAAAGAGAAAACACTAGTAAAAGTTGAAAAAGCAGATAACTTGTGGTGTGTGGACATGCACAGGAAATAAGCTACTCTTAAAGGAAATATGATTTAGGAGATAGCCAGGAGCTTGCACAAACATCTCTGTTGCTTGAGAAGTTAGAAATTATCTTCTGCATAGAATGCATTTTAGACACATTTTATTAAAAACTGTTTCTACAGAAACAATTATGGTTAAAGCATTTGTTTCAGTTGCCTGAAGCCTTTAAAAATCTATAATGCTAAGTTTTGTGCCATGAGTGACTAAAGAACTGCTAATATAGGAGGTGGTTTTTGTTGTTATTTGTTGAGTAGACTTGTAGCACAGGGAAGCCTGGTGTGCTGCAGTTCATGGGGTCACAAAGAGTTGGACACAACTTAGCAACTGAACAACCACAAAGTGACTTGCTCAGTTGAAACCTTTGAAGCAAATGTGGGGACCCTACACAGGCATAGCTTGTCTATGTTTGCTGTTGATGCTCATTAATGGAAGGGATATAGCTAATCCTGGTATGATGCAAGCACATGGGATTTAAAGCATGAATATTTTGAGTTCTGATTTTCTTCCTGATTGACTGTCACCTTTGGGAAGTCACCTAAGTCTCAGAGCCTCATTTTCTTATCTGTAAAATTGTAGAGGCTGGCCACAGAATTTTAATGGGAAGGTACTTTATAAATGTGAAATTGCTCTTCCAGTGTGAGATTATTACTTTTCCCTGATAATAAAAAGAGGGAAACAGACCACTCATTCATCCATCTATTAACAGTTTCTGATTACCTGCCATGAGCTTGGCATTGGGCTAAGTGGTGGAACAACGAAATAAATAAGACCTGGTTTCTGCACTGTAGAAGTTTACAGGTCAGTGGAGATGATGGTCAAGATAATGTCTAGTTCACTCAATGCTGTGCTGGAGCTGGCTCACTCAGGCTCACAAGAGCTGCTAAATTTTCAGGAATTCTGCACATGAGTTGTTAAATACAGCCATTATTAAAAATTAAGATATAGTTGACAGCTATTATTCACGTATTCTATTTGTGAATTCACTGGCTTACTAAAATGTATTTGTAAGTCCCAAATCAATACTTGGGGCACTTTTGTGGTCATTTGCAGAGCTGTGAAAAACTCATGCAGAGTTGTGAAAAACCTGGGTTGCCTGACATGCATGTTCCCAGCTGAGATCAAACAAAGCTTTCTTGTTCCAGCTCTCATGCTGTAAACAAGTGTCCTTTTTGTGGTATATTTAGTGCCGGGTTTTCATATATTTTTATGCTTTTGGTGAGTGATTTCACTGTTTAAAATGGCTAAGGGTAGTGTTGAAGTGCTGTCTAATGTTCCTGAGCACAGAAAGGCTGTGAGGTGTCTTATGGAGGACATACATGTGTGTTAGAGAAGCTCTGTTCAGGCCTGAGTCAGTCTGCTGGCCATGAGTTCACTGTTCATGAATCAGCAAGATATATTAAACAAGGTGTCTTTAAACAGAAAGACACATAAAACAAGGCTACACATCAATCAGCTGACAAAATGTTTTGACCCAGAGGCTTGGAGGAACCTACCCTCCACTTCCTCTAGAAGCAATGATTTAATATTTGCTAATTCAATGTTTGCATCAACTTTACAGAACATAAATATCATGAATAATGAGATGTGACTGTACAAAAAAAAGGTAATAAATACTCAAAATGTTTCACTTGCTAGTGACTTTGCTACCTATTGCCATGGTCTAAGCTCTTGAGGTGATTTATGTGTAGTTTGTGTGTTTGTGTAGTAGAAATACTACACAATGGAAGGGCCTGCTGTGCATCTCTTTCTGAGTCCCCATGTCCAGTGATAGCAAGCTGGTAGTTTGACATTGGCCACAGTGGGAGTATTTCCACCACAGAAATTGGCAAATGCTACAAATCAAAGCTCTTTCTCCCTAGCCCCCAGACAGTTGTTAAGTATTTTTTTGTTGTTGTTTAATTGCTAAGTTGTGTCCAACTCTTTGTGACCCCATGGGCTGTCGTCCCCACAGGCTCCTCTGTCAGTGGGATTCCTCAGTTAAGAATACTGGGGCGGGTTGCCATTTCCTTCTCCAAGGGATCTTTCCTACCCAGGGATTGAACTCGCATCTCCTGCTTAGCAGGTGGATTCTTTACCACTGAAGCCACCAGGGAAGCCCGTTAAGTATTTACCAATACATAACTGTCTTCATCTTTCTTTAGGGACCTAGCCTTGGGCTACTGGAGCCCACTTTCAGACACTAGGAGAATTAATGGGAGTGTATCTCTTCCTACTTCCACCGCAGGTCCATTAGGGCATGACTGCCAGAGCTCTCTCACCTCAAGCTAGGATTTACATTCCAGGGCTCCCCATGGGATCCGCATGAGCTGAGAGCCCCAGATACCTGAGATAACACCCTACTTAGACTTCTTCCCCTTACCCATCCTGCTTCCCTCTTAGCCTTACTGGTTTCTCCTGGGAGCTCTTCACTGATAAACTGCATACCTATACACCTGAGCCTGAGGGTCTGCTGCTAGAGGACCCCATGTAAGAATAGAACTTTGACAAACCTGAGAAGCAAGTCTTGGGGTCAGCAATGGGTGTGTAGGTATCTCAGACTGACCCTGAGGATCTAGTGGCAGATCTTGATTTTCTGGTTGTAATTCCTTCTTAAGAAGGCACTGCTTCCCAATTTTATCCTTCAATTTATACATTCTTACAACCTGTAAACAAGTGTGAATGCAAGTTCTTCAGGTTTTGCAGTGGCAACTTATGCGGTCAATGCATTTATGTTTTGATAAAATATAAAGGATTACTGGAGTGTCCTTTACTGAGCCTCACTCATTGGTGGGTCTACCTTTGTTGAGCTCAGCTAGTGGCCTTGAACTCTGACATGCAATAATAAATGAAGCTTTCATCAAGTTCTTAGCTTGCTGAGAAACAAAAACCCTGTAAGCAATGTTGCAATAACTTCCTTTGAAATTCTAATTTGTTTTACTGTGATTAAAAAAAATGTGATAAGCAGGCAAGAAGTGCACTGAGTTGCTGTATACAACTGAAATATGATTTTCTAAAGACTTTCTTTATTTTCTAGTTATTCTTGCAATAGAGTTAGCAAGTGCCAGTTCAGATGCAGGGGTCTAGGTAATTGTGCAGTAATTAAATGCTTGCTTGGGAAAACAATTTTAGATCACTGAATTGCTTTACTGCATTTTGAAAAGCTGAAAGGGGCATTCAATCAGGTAGAGCCTGTGTGTTTGTCTTCTAAACCAGATTTGTCATAAATTATTCACGGGAGCAAAGACTGAATTTAAAAAGGAAGAAACTTGGGGCATAGGGCAATTATTGCTCCAACAGTCATTGTAGAGTTCAGCAGGCCTCATAAAAGGAGGCCTGTCTCGAAGATTCCTGGCAAGGTTTGGAGGATAAAGAAGTGCCTCTTTAGCAAATCCCATTTTAAACTGAGACCACTCATTGATTTGGGGAAGTTTGCTTCCTCTTCTGGATGCTGCCCCAGCTCAAACAGCCCTGTTCAATTACATAATTTAGAGGAAAGCATAAAAATACGATTTCACAACATATGACATAGGTGACAGAAATATTTGTATAAACACTGGGCATCATATGTAATTACTGCATACAAGAGAAAAGCTTCACTGAGGCTTCTGTTTTTATTAGTTTTCATTTGCCCTGGAAGTTTTTTGAGGAATAACTGACCTACAGTAAAATGCACACATCTGAAGTATAGTTTTCTGAATTTTTATCTATACACTCATACCGTGCTCGTGCTCAGCCGTGTCTGACTCTCTGTGATCCTGTAGACTGTGGCCCGCCAGGCTCCTCTGGCCATGGGATTTCCCAGGCAAGATTACTGGAGTGGGTTGCCATTTCCTCCAGGATCCCAGGGGATCCTCCCCATCCAGGGATCAAACATGCATCTCCTGCATCTTCTGCATTGGCAGGCAGGTTCTTTATCACCAAGCCACTTGGGAAGCCCATAGACTTCTATAACCACCACCTAAAGGTACAGAACAATTCTACCATCTGGAAAGTTCCCTATGCTCCTTCCCAAGTAACACCCTCTCCCAGAGGTAACCATTCTTCTGACTGCTAACACTGCAGATTAGCTTCACCTGTTCTTGAAATTCATATAAATAGACGTATTCAAAAATCTGGCTTCATTTGCCTCACATAACACATTTGAGATTGCTGTAGTATACATCAGTAGTTCATTCCTTTTTATTTCTAGGTAGTATTCAGTTGTATGAAGGTACCACAGTTTATCTAGTTTCTTGCTGATGAATTTTTCTGGGGTTATGGCCTACTATGAGACAAGCTGATTTAAACTTTCTTGTAGGAATATTTTTATGGACAGTGTACAGAACACAGCTGTTTGGGTACATATTTCTTTAGGATACACACCCAAGACTAGTAGTGCTGGGTCTGTCTTTAAAATTTACAAAACATACACACATAAAATTAAAATTGATACCAACTGGAAGGGTACATAATAAGTGATTATCTATTGTCAGTTCCTGGCAAAGTGAGAGCAAAACCTTGTACTGCCTCAAGACAATTTTTTAGCATTAGACTTGGAATATCTTGTTATTGCTTGGGAAATTGGAGGTACAGTTCAGATTCTTTCTTGGTGAGATGAATACGGGTGCTGAATGTCTGAATGGATGGAAGTGCTCAGAAGTCCTTGCAACGGAATGCTTAGTACCTTGGAAATTGGATTAATTTGGGTTTCATCATTTAGAAACAGGATAGCTTGGTTCACCTTGAGATCACCCAAGGCCAAACAGACTTATGTTGCATTGCTGGAAGAGATCCAAGCAGGATGGATTATGAGAGCTCAGCGCAGCCCATGTGCGACAGGGTTACCAGAATTGGGCTGGATGGTCTCCAGGCAATCTCATTGCTGAGAGTTATTCTTTGCTACCAACCCGCTGATAATGGAGGTGGGCTGGAGACCAGCCTAACCACGGAGCACCAGGCTGGTATACTTGTGAAGGGGTTATGGCGCCCCCTGGGGGACACTGAAATGTTCCTCCTGTAGACATAACTTCTCTGACTGAGGTCAAGTTTATTAAGTTATGTTGAATAATGTCTCAGACTTCACTCCTTCAGTAACTCTCTTCAAAGCTTTCAAAATAAGTTTAGAATGTTTTGGAGTTTTGTTGACAACCATTCAATTAAGGAAAGGCTTTAGAGGGATATATGTGATGTTTAAGCTCTCGCAAGAGGGAGGGAGGACTCCTTTCCGGTTTATTTCTTGTAGAAAGGGCGTCACGTGAATGGATAGTTTCTAATTTTTGCTTTGTTACTAAAGGTGGTAGGATAAGATGACAACTTCATCCTCAAAGTTCTGCAGGCAAAATGCCTCTACAAGACGGCTGTGAGCCTTTTGTGTCTTGCTTGCTCAGGATGCAAAATGAGCGATTCTGAACCCACGCCAGTACCACCCTTCCAGTGAGCATTTGGAAGAGTGTGGGAGCATTTTTGATTGTCACAATGATTGGGGGGTGTGCTACTTCCAGTTGCTGAGGTCGAGGAGGGAGAGAAAATGTCTAGCACAAATTTTGTCCCATTCAAAATGCCAGTAGGGCCCAGATGAGAAATATTTTTTCCCTCCTCAGGGGATACTGAGCCGTTTATATGCAATTCTTATTCAGAAGGTTTAAGAACATAAACAAAATATGTCAAGCAAGTGAAAGCAGACTTAGGGAGCTTACTGAGACAGAAGGAGTGAAGTCTGTTTTTGGACATTTTGAGCATGTGATCACTTTACCCAAAGCAGAAATGGGGCAGTGCTCAGCCCTGACCTTAAGTGTAATATGGAGATGGGGAAATTTGTTTTCCATGCTCTCCACCATCTCTTTCTTCATTCTCCTCCAAACTTTCACCGATTCTGCTCTCCTTCTCCCATGCTCCCTGGGATAAGGAAGCAGCTGATAAATTCCTTAAGTTGTAAGAGTCTTCTCCTACTCCTCCTATCCACAATAGGATACTAAGCAGAGAATCTCAAATGTTGGAATTTCAGTTGTGGGCGAGGAAGGTAGGTGTTTTTGGCTGTGAGATCTTTCTAGAACTTCTTAAATTATGCCCAGGCAAGTAATAACTTATTTTTCTGTGAGGCTGGCTTTAGATGTGGAAACTAAAGTATTAGAATTTGTTGTAACTATGGCAAAGAGAAGGAAGGAGGGACAGGACAATTTTGTGAATTTATTGGCAGATGACTGGGTTGAACAAGACTCTTTTGAAGTATAAGTTTAGAAAGTGTCATGTACTTTGTAAATGTAAAGTACTCCGCAATTTTGATGTATTTTTTTTTATCATACTGGATCTTCCTTGTATTTCTCATAACATGTATTTCAGAACTTTGCACAAAATATCTGTTCAGTAAATGTGCCCTAGATGACACACATGATTAGGCATAAGGAGCTGCAGTGAAGATTATGAAATAAGGTCACACATTGCCATGTTTATTGATAGGCTGACATGCCTTAACTTGGATTGAGCTACCCACTGAGAAGGAGATTTTGCTGCAGTATTCTTTATGTTTCCATTAAGTATTTCCAGGAAGGAAATTCTCATTTTTCCTTTGCAAAAAGGATTGGTGATCCCTCTCTCTCAGGTTTCCAAATGACATGAAATTATTCTGTCTCTATTTAATATATGAAAGAAGGCTTGGGGGATCACCACTAGTGTCATCATTATCCAGGGCCTGAGCCAACTGGTGAACATGAGAACCTAACTACAAGAGTCCCTGGGATTGTTGGACCCAAGATTCTAGGATCAGACTATTAGGAATATCCTGATCATTTCCTTCCTTGGTTGGGAGAGAATGGCAAATGACAAGATCTGAAGTATCACCTGCATTTATTGAGCACCTCTTGTTCCAGTCACTGTGCTAAACACCACGCACATGAGGCTGAGTATGGCACAGTCACTGTCTCCATGGTGCTCACAGTAGTCTAGGGAGGGTGTTGGCTAGGGGGCGTCAAAAGTTTGGTTGCAGATTATAGTCACCTGGAAAACTTTAAGTTGCACAATAAAATCAGAATTTGGGGGAACGCAGACTTTCATACCTTTTAAAGTTCCCCAGGTGATTTCAAAGTGCAGCTAAGGTAGAGAAACACTAGGGAAGGGGGAAGAGACAAATCTGTACAGGGAAATTTTAAAACATGCAAAGTGTTATGTAGAGGTAAAAACAAAGTGCTGTTGGAGGAACACACAGGAAGAGAAAATAACACATCCAACAGAAGCTCTCTATGTCATTAGAAGAATTAGATGGGCACTGACCAACTGGTGAACTCTGGAAATAACAAAGAGTGGTATTTGAATAGTTTTCTACTGGAACAAATTTCCCTTTGCATATTAATCTTTACTGGTGATTTTGGGGGTTTGAAAATGAAATCTGACCATTTGTGCAGCATACTTCCCACTCTTTTCTTTTTCTTGTTTCCTTGCCCTTTCTTTACTACAACCTCTGGCACACACATGGTACACTGAATGCTATAGGTTGGTGGTTGCTAATATATTAAAATTAAAAGGGCAAATGAAAGCTTACTGTTTCTCTCTGCTTGTGAGAAAGCACTTTAATATAAGTATGTGGCTATGGTTGTATGGCTAAGCCTAGACCTGAAAATAGTAATTAAAAAGACCCATTTAATGTATCAAATTTCTCAGTCTAAATGTATTAACTGTGATTCTTGTAACACATCTCTAAGAAAAGCATTATTATCTCTAGTTAATGGATGAGAAAACTGAGGCTGAGAGGAAAAATAACTTGCCAAATCCACATGTCTATTTGGTGGCAGAGGTGGGATTCAAATCCGTGTCTCTCTGACTTGAGAGTGTTGCTTCCCATTTTGCATTTGAGCTTGCTATATCTGCCAAATGACTAAATTGAGGTAGTAATGTTGATGTGTTTATGGGACACATCTCAATATCACACTGAAACAATTAAGCTAGTAACTATTTCTTTTAGTTACTAAAATATGTTTTTACCAACATCATTACCATACCACTATCACCGCGTGAATAGATCTGCTGGCTGAACTCTTGGATAAATCTCAGTGGAAGGGGGAGGTATCTTGTAGGGAGAAGTGATTTGAAGGTTCACTGGGGTGTGAGATTATAAAAATAATAAGTTATTAAGTATCTAACTGGATTTTTAGTGGAAAAAAGCAGAGGACAGGATTTAATTGTGCATGGTAGAGGAACAAGCACATTCCAGAAGGTGAAACAATTTGGCTACAAAGTAACTATACTAATCTCCCTGTAGAGACTTATTGCCTGTAAAGACTCATTGCCACAAGATCATTAACGTGATCTGACCTTTGGAAAACTGAAACCAAAATGAAAAACAACCTAAACTCTAAAGAGCAAACAAACCAACATGACCACAGAAGCCAAATGCTATGGACTGAATGCTTTTGTCCCCTCAAAATTCATATGCTGAAACCTAACCCTCAGTGCGATGGTATTAGGAGGTGGAGGCTTTTGAGAGGGTGATTAGTCATGAGGATGGAGCCCTCATGAATGGGATTTGTGTCCTTATGAAATAGACTGGGAGAGTTCCCTCACTCCATGTGAGGACATGGTAAGAGGACACTGACATATCAACTAGGAAGTGGGCCCTTACCAGACACAGAATCTGCCAGTGCCTTGATCTTGGACTTCCAGCTTCCAGAACTGCGAGAAATACATTTTTGTTATTTTTGACTCACCCAGTCTATGATATTCTGTTATAGGGGCCCAAACAGATTCAGATACCTAGAGATTGTGCCATTTTTTCTTTTCTCTTGAAGAAAACAATTGAAACTGTTTTTAAGCTTTATTTTAAAGACTATATTTTAAAGTCTTATAATATTTATAATAACATTTGTGTGTTTTTTGACTACAGGAATTCCCATTTACCTATCTCTTTCTTGCACCATTCAGGCAGAGTGAAACCTTTTTAAACAAATTACCCACAAGGTAGGCTGGTTATAGCAGGAAAATAGAGAGAAAGCCATGACATTTTACAGCTTTTGAATTTCTAGATAGATTCAGAGAAAAGGCATTGAACTTTACTAGAATGTTTTTTTTAACACTAATGGAGCAAAATTGTATGCTAGAAACAGCAATTCTCAGCCTTCTCCTAGCATTGGCATCACCAGAAAGTGCTTTAAAATTTACCAGTACCTGGATTTTAACTGAAATTATTCAAGTGTAATTGATTTTTGGTGGGTATTCATATGTATATTTTTAAATTGCCCAGGTAATGCTAACATGCAAGCAGGGTGGAGAACCAATGCCTTAAAACAGTTGTTCCCAAACTTTGGTGCATGTTAGAATCATCTCGGGAGGCTAAAATCCTCACTGCCAAGGTTGTACCTGTACCAATGAAACTGGAATGTGTGGAGGAGGCACCTAGGTGCCTTAAACAGTAGATTTAGGAAGAAATCCTGGTGAAAGTTCTACTGCTTTACACTTACAAGTTTCCACAGGTTAACAAGTGAGAGGAGAGGTGAAATAGAGAGAAACAGTAGCTTAGACATTAGTAATGTCCTTGAAAAGGACCTTTTGACCCCCATCTCCCACATCCCCATCAGACCGTGAAGTGGGTATGGGTAGTCATGTGCTGGCAAATGTTTAACAGATGGAAAAACAAAGAAAAGAAGCCTCAATTATAGTGTTTTCCACTTTCTCTTGTATAAATACTCCCACCATGCATGGCCAATTTCAAGTTACCAAGACAACATCATTGACTGGAGTTGGAAAGAAATACACACAATTGGCTCTAGCGAATCCGTAGGAGCTGGCTCTAGCATGCCACTGGGTATGAGCGTGAGAAATCCTTCACCCAAGTTTGGGAATCTGAGGGCAGAGAATCTTGTGCTCTATTTCTAGGCTTGAACCAGAAAAGACATCAAAGAGCCTAAGGATTCCCCAGGATGTGTCATCTAGAGTGGAAATGGGGGCCCATTTAGAAGGGTCCAGGTAGCCAGGGCATAAGATCAACTCTCACATCTCTTGGCCCTCCCTAGTGGTAGAAGAGAAGATTCAGATTTTCCTGTATGCTGAGAGCATAATAGAAGTTGTTGAACATAAGCTGGAAGAGCTCAAGGGGCCTTGAGGTCAGGATGAGGAACCCATGAAGAGTTTTGAGTAATTGGTTACTGATGGGCACACAGAAATAAGCTGTAGATGCAAACTTGTATGGCACTAGTGAGGGCCAAAGCCAATAATAACTGAGAATCAGACACCTACTGCTGAAGCCCTGAAACTGCTCACCTCTATGACCCGCAGTCAGAGACATAACAGCAAAGGCTTGAGGAAACAGAAGAGGTGACTGTTAATCACCGCAGTAATTACAGTTTATTACAGGAGATACAGCCGAATCTCTCTGTTATTTCTTGGCAGAAGCCAAAAAGGAAAAAAAGAAACCTCAATTTTAGGTTCATCTTGTTAGAGCTACTGAAATGATGCAGTAGGATATCTTTCTCTTTTCTTGCTTGGCAATATTGTGCAAATTTACTCTGACAAAGAACAGCATGCCCCAAGTTCATTGCAGTGACTTTACTGAAAGTAGGACAAGATCGAACATCTTAAACAAGTGCCTATGTGAACATATCCCTTAGAATAGAGGTGTGAGGGGAGACTGTTTGCCCTCTCTTGGGCATGTGGACTGCTGAATTTCTCCGCCATTTGTAGATGCCCACTGGATGGTACTAATCGAGTACCTGGTGGTTTTTAAAGTACTGTTGGCTTTGTACACTGTGATGCTCACATACTGCCAGTGGTAGGAGCAATCTTAATAGGAGAGGCTGAACAGCAGAAAGAACAGCAGAGTGGGGACTGGTAGATCAAACTTCTCATCTTGGCTCCATATCAGCTATGCAATCATGAGTAAATCTGTTTTATAAAGTTTTATGGGAACACAGCCATGTCCATTCATTACTTGTTATCTATGGCTGTTTTCACATTTCACGGTAGAGTTGACTAGTTGCAACAGAGATTGTCTGGTCTGTAAAGCTGAAGATATTTACCGTCTGGCACTTTACAGAAAAAGTTTGCTGACCCCTGATCTAAATTAATGGGATTATAGTTCACTCAATTTTTCAGGCCCCAAAGTGGAGTCACTCCTGATTCCTCTCTCTCATACTTCCATCCCAATTATTCGGTAATCCTCCCAGCTCTCTCAGAAAAATATTCTGATTCTGCTGTCTCTCATCACCACCATCATTTCTCTTGTTTCCACCATCATCTCTTGCCTGACCAGCGTCCTTTCTTTCACTCTTGTCCACTTTACAATCTGTTCTCAACACAGCAGGTGGAGTGATCCTTTAAAAGTGCCAGCCAGCTATCCAAAAGTCTACAAGCAATAAATGCTGGAGAGGGTGTGGAGAAAAGGGAACCCTCTTACACTGTTGGTGGGAATGGAAACTAGTACAGCCACTATGGAGAACAGTGTGGAGATTCCTTAAAAAACTGGGAATAGAACTGCCATATGACCCAGCAATCCCACTGCTGGGTATACACACTGAGGAAACCAGAATTGAAAGAGACGTGTGTACCCCAGTGTTCATCGCAGCACTGTTTACAATAGCCAGGACATGGAAGCAACCTAGATGTCCATCAGCAGACAAATGGATAAGGAAGCTGTGGTACATATACACAATGGAATATTACTCAGCCATTAAAAAAATACATTTGAATTGGTGCTATTGAGATGGATGAAACTGGAGCCCAATATACAGAGTGAAGTAAGCTAGAAAGAAAAACACCAATACAGTATACTAATGCATGTATATGGAATTTGAAAGATGGTAATGGTAACCCTATATGCGAGACAGAATAAGAGACACAGATGCATAGAACAGTCTTATGGACTCTGAGGGAGAAGGTGAGGGTGGGACGTTCTGGGACAATAGCATTGAAACATGTATATTGTCATTTGTGAAACAGAACACCATTCCATGTTCTATGCATGGGACGGGTGCTCAGGGCTGGGGCACTGGGATGGCCCAGAGGGATGGGATGGGGAGGGGGGTGAGGGGGGTTCAGGATGGGGAGCACGTGTGGACCCATGGCTGATTCATGTCAATGTGTGGCAAAAACTACTACAATATTGTAAAGTAATTAGCCCCCAACTAAAATAAATAAACAAATAAATAAATAAATAAATAAATAAATCAAAGTGCCAGCCAGATCATATCCCTGCCCTGCGCAAAACCCACAACGGTTGCCAACTGCATTTAGAAAGAAATGGAGAATTCATATCACATGCTGCTGCTAAGTCGCTTGAGTTGTGTCTGACTCTGCGCGACCGCATAGACGGCAGTCCACCAGGCTCCCCCGTCCCTGGGATTCTCCAGGCAAGAACACTAGAGTGGGTTGACATTTCCTTCTCCAATGCATGAAAGTAAAAGGTGAAAGTGAAGTCGCTCAGTCATGTCTGACTCTTAGCGACCCCATGGACTGCAGCCTACTAGTCTCCTCCGTCCATGGGATTTTCCAGGCAAGAGTACTGGAGTGGGGTGCCATTGCCTTCTCCCCATATCACATGAGCCCTGTATAATATCCCCTGCCTTCAACGCATCTCCAGCATAAGACTGACCTCTTCTTTCACTCTTCCCTTCCTTCTCTCTGCTCAGTCACACTGGCCTCCCAGCTGGTGAATTCTCCAAGTATGTTCCTCCCTCAGAGCCTTTGCACTTGCCATTCCCTCTAAGTGGTATAACTTTGCCCTGAATATCCATTAGCTAACTCCCCCACTACCTTCAGGGATCCACTTGAATGGCATCTTATCTAAAACAGCACTCCCATCCCTCTCTGTCCCCTCACCATGCTTTATCTTCAGAGCAGTTATCCATTCAGCTAATGTCCACTCCCCTTATTAGAATGCGACTCTGGATACTGTATCCCAAGCCCAGTGTTCGGTAAATATTTGTCCGATGAATTTGTTGCATGAATGGGCCTCGGTTTCCTCATGTGTAAAATGAAAGAAAGGGCCATCTGGCTGGAGCATCTGTTACTGAACTGGTTGCCAGGATGTCTCCATTGATCCGACCAGCTAAGTAGGCGTCCCTTTCCTCCTTATGTTAGCCCCTGCCAAAGCCTATGGGAGTCTTCCTTCCCTTTGGTCAAGAGTATCTAAGTCCCAAACTACTACAATATTGTAAAGTAATTAGCCCCCAACTAAAATTAAAAAAAAAAAAAAAAAAAAAAGAGTATCTAAGTCCCAAAGGTCACTTGTTGGACCATCAAAGCAAACTCTCTTTTCACAAGGGGCCACCAGAGTAATGTCTTTTCTGCCTCCCTCTTATAAGTATTGTGAACATCAAATACAATAATAGATTTGAAATTCTAAAGCTCTATGTAAGTGGAAAGAAAGAAAGACAATGTAATATAGATCCCCCTCCCCATCATACCCTCTCAGCCCTGGGCTAATTTGACTGGCTACATGAGACATAAAACAGGAGTTGAAAACAAAATAGAGCAACCTCAAGAGCTGCAGATCAATAAGATATTTGTTTAAATGGTTTTAAAAATCAGTCAGGGACTTCTCTGGTGGTCCAGTGGCTAAGACTCTGTGCTCCCAATGCAGGGGCCTGGGTTGGATCCCTAGTCAGGGAACTAGATCCCACATGTCGTAACTAACAGTTCACATGCTGCAACTGAAAGTTTGAGACCACAAAGAAGATCGAAGATACCACATGCTACAACTAAGACCTGGCACAGCCAAATAAATAAGTAAATAAATATTTAAAAAAATCAGTTAAAGAAAGGAAAACCCAAATATTTCTGGCTTTGAGTTGTGAAGAATCCTCTTACCTTACTGGGCTCTAGCACTGAAAACAATAACAGCCTCCCTACCCCTACCCCCCAAAGCCACTTTAATCATTTTAGTATTCTCATAATTATGTTTACGAGTTATTTAGACACTTAAGTAGTAATAATTCAAAAGCCTAGAATTCTCATAAAATATTGAGACTACTGGAACACTAAATTCACATCTAAGCTGTTAATCATTGAAAGGTAACTTTGACCCGTTCCTAAGCAGCCTCTTTCCCCAGATGTCACTCTTGATAATGGGGAGGATTTGTCTCTGGGTTTTGCAGGAAAGACAAAGAGGCAATTGAGTAAAAATACTGGTGTATTTTAAATGGAGCTTTCTGGCTTTTAGCTAGTGCAGGAAGCTAATGATTATTTAAGTCAGGCATTTTTCACCTAGTCAATGGTAATGTATGGTACAGATCACACTTTTTGGCTTTATCTCTGTCCTAACAAGAATAAAAGACTGATTATTTCAAGTATCTAATAGGATGGAGCTGACTGAAAGCTATTTTAGGTTCAGTTGTGACACGAACTGTATTCAGAAACAATGGAGACATTAGTAAGTGAGAATAAAAAAAGCCACTTTGATAGATTGGGTAACCAAAAGACCAGGACTTGTAGGTAGCCTTCTGAGTGACCCTGGGTCCCTAGTTTTTCAGGGCCTTGGCTTTTGCTGCCTTCTGACTGGGAAATGATACAAGTCCATAATCAAAATGATCATGGGACATGCATATTGACAAATCCTGGTCAAAATATGATCCTATTTTCATCTTGACTTTTGCAGCATGGTGATTAAGTGCATGGGCTGTGGTCAGACAGATGCATTAATCCCACCCAGCTATTCATTAACTTTATAGATTTATACAAGGTCATTGATTTCCCTCAGCTTCAGTTTCCTAATCTGTAGAATGGAGGATAAATTTATCTAATTGATAGGATGATTTTAAAATTAAATTAGATAATTGCATATAAAGTACTTAGTCTGGTGTCTTGCTCACAATAAACACTTGATGAATGTTAACTAATATTCATATTCTTCCTTTTGAATTTAGGATGGGAGGAATGCCCGGTGTATTAGTTTCCTAGGACTGTTGTAACAAAGCACCATATGTTTGATGGCTTAAAACAACAGAAATTTATTCTTTCATAGTACTGGAGGCTAGAAGTCTGAAACCAAGGTGTTGGCAAGGCTCTGGAGGCTCTAGGAGAGGATCCTGCCTTGCCTCTTCCTAGCTTCTGTTGTCTGCTGGCAGTCCTTGGTGTTCCTTGGTTTGTAGACACATCACTCCAATCTCTGCCTCCACTGCCATGTGGCATTCTCCCTGTGTGTGTGTCCAAATTTCCTGCTTCTTATAAGTACAACAGCCATATGGATTTAAGGCTCACCCTACTTCAGTATGACTTCATTTTAACTTGATTACAACTACAAAGACTCTATCTCCAAATAAAGTCACATTCTTAGTTTCTAGGAGGACATGAGTTTTAGGTGTGGGGGGGGCACTATTTAAAACAGTATACCAGTATGGGACAGTACTGCTGCTGCTGCTGCTGCTAAGTCGCTTCAGTCGTGTCCAACTCTGTGCGATCCCATAGACGGCAGCCCACCAGGCTCCCCCGTCCCTGGGATTTTCCAGGCAAGAACACTGGAGTGGGTTGCCGTTTCCTTCTCCAATGCATGAAAGTGAAAAGTGAAAGTGAAGTCGCTCAGTTGTGTCCAATTCTTTGCGACCCCATGGATTGCAGCCTACTAGTCTCCTCCATCCATGGGATTTTCCAGGCAAGAGTACTGGAGTGGGTTGCCATTGCCTTCTCTGATGGGACAGTACCAAGTCCTGGAGAAGATTAAGAGGGAATCTGCAGAGCTCACTCTGAACTAAGCAGAACCTGGGCAAGAAGGGAAGGGATGTGATGGAAACAAGTCACAGAGGGCACTGTCTCTCCCCCTCCCCCAAGAAGGGTTTTCCATATTCACTGGATGACTGCTTCAGTCCACTGAGTACAATAGCACATCTCCTGACTAGACTCTCCTTAACCTGGAGTTGAAAACTGGGAACCACTAGGAGCAGTTATGGATTCCCAGGTGGCGCGATGGTAAAGAATCTGCCTGCCAATGCAGGAGATGCGAGTTCCATCCCTGGGTTGGGAAGATCCCCTGGAGAAGGGAATGGCTACCCACTCCAGTATTCTTGCCTGGGAAAACCCACGGACAGAGATGCCTGGCAGGCTACAGTCCATGGGGTCGCAAAGAGTCAGACACGACTGAGCACACACACATCCACAGGAGCAGTTATAAGACAGGAGGAAAGTGAAGAAGGTAGACAGAAAAACTAAAGACTAAACTTAGTCTTGTGGACTAAGAGGCTAGGTCCCAATCCAATTTTGGTTTGCTTTTTTTCTTTTTGGCCATGCCCCTCGGCTTGTGGATCTTAGTTCTCTGACCAGGGATTGAACTCGCACACTTTGGCAGTTAAAGCACCAAGTCCTAACCACTGGACTGCCAGGGAATCCCCCCAATCCATTTCTGGAAGGAATGGGGCACATCAGTCCACTGGGAGCTGGAGGCAGAAGCAATTGACATCCTGTCACAACATTCTTCTGTGGTTTCCTATGTAGCAAGATACATGCTCTACAACTATGCTTCTTAATCTGCAATGTGCAGAGGAATCCCCAGGGGATCTTGTTGAGCTGCACACTCTTGATTTAGTAGGTCTGGGGTGAAGATTGAGCGCCTGGGTTTCTAACAAGCTCCCAGATGAGGCTTGTGTTGCTGGTTCATGGATCACACTTAGCTCTAGGCTTGGCTTATGTTGCATACCACTCTAAATAAGCTACTGAATATGCATCTTTAAAAATCATCTTGGGTAAAATAACTATCATGCTTGAAGCTAAAATTATGTTCCCTAAAGCTCAAATGAAGTCAATATTCAAATTTTCCCAACTGCTTCCAAAATGCCCTTTAATCAATCAGAGTTCACTATAGGACCACCCATTGCATATTGTGATTTCCTTTAAGTCTCTTTTATTCCAAAACAGTCTCTTTTTCATGACCTTGACTTACTGATGGGAAAGTTGCCCATAAAAATATTTCACTGTCTGGATTTGTGTGGTTGATTCCTTGTGGTGTCACTCTGCTGTATTTGGCTGTATTTCCTGTAAAGTAGAAGTTGGCTCTGAAAGCTTGATAGGTACATGTTAAATATTTGCTGCAAGAATTCATCATAGATGATGGGTACGTTATAGTGCGTCACATCAGGTGACATGTGATATCTGCTTGTTCTACCATTGGTGCTGCAGAGACTTAACCCTGGATTAAAGTGATGATAGCTTGATTTCTTTGCCATACACTTAAGTTTTACTCTTCAAGACCAGAGTTCGAAGATTTAGTTTGGTTTTTCTTGGCAGCATATGAATGCCTCATTCCTCATCAACCATTCCCTTAATAGTTTTCTTTTTAAATGCCAATTGATAATCCTTGCCCGAATCAATAATTTCTCTGAGGGCTGCAAAATAATACTTGCATAATTCTAGCATTCCTTTTACATGTATTAACTGGCATCCTTATGGAATGAAGAGTTGTCTTTTATCAATTATAGCTATTTGGCTACCTTTCCAGGATAAATGCTTAATTCTTTTCCTTTAATCACCAACTTTCAAAGGAAGGAGTTGGTTTTAGAGCTGCCCTTAATGGTGCCAAATGGATTTTTCCTGGCTTTCTCTTTTTTATTTACGGATTTTCATACATTGAATACATTTCAAATGACTACATTGTTCTTTTTGATGCTCATTTGTAACAACTTTGGCCAGTAGGCGGGGCACTTTCAGTCTGGCTCCTGTGTCCTTTTGACATGCCTCAATTCATCTTCAAAAGCTTCCTTTCTTTCTTGCCTAAAAAAAACTATAATTGTAACTTCAGGCCTATAATTGTACCTTCTCTGCCCCAGGCCTGGTATCAGCCAATTCTTTAAGGAGACATAGTTCCTTTGAGTGAGGAATAAGTATTAGAAAAAAGAGTTTCAAGGTTAAGTTTGATGATTGGGGGGTGACTGCTTCTAGGATATTTTAATGCATTTTAATACTATATATATTTTACAAATGACTTCATACTGATACATCCAATTAACTTTAATATCACTTTAAATTTTTTTCATTTTGTAATTCTTTTCTCTTACTCTGAAAAATCTTGATTCTTAATACAATTGTTTTATCTTACAAGAATAAAAAATAGCTTCTGAATAAGAATATCACAGTTAGATACAACAATAACATTATTGAATGGTTTAAATTTTATTTATGATTTTTTGATGACTTTAAATTTTCTTTTATGACCTTAGATAAAATTTCCCCCTTAGACTGAGCTCCTTAAGATTAAGAACTGTCTTAGTTAGATATTGGAAACTCTGTAAGTGTTATTTGAATGAATAGCTTGTTGAATAAACAATTTCAATGACTAAATATTCTATACAACAGAACAAAAATGTGTTGGGGATATGGGTGAGTTATCAAGTGGATTTTACAAAGGCAAGTTCATTTGGCAAGCAATCAGTAGCTATTTAAAATCCATAAATATGGTAATTCCCCGGCTGTACAGTGGTTAGGACTCTGCACTTTCAGTGGTGAGGGTGGGGGGGGGGGGTGGTCAGAGACTTAAGATACTTCAAGCCGTGTGGTGTGGCAAAAAAAAAAAATCCATAAACCTGTTTTCATTTCCCATTTCAAGTATATTTATGTAATTTAAGATGTACTAAGTGTATAATTATTTATACAGAGTCCTGAATTTGGACTGAATCCTCATTAATAGGATTGTGAATTGGAACATTTTTCTTCTTTTCTACTCCCATTAAAAGTCATACGGGGGATTTCCCTGGTGGTCCAGTGTCTAAGACACAGTGCTCCCAATGCAGCAGGCCCAGGTTCAATCCCTGGTTAGGGAACTAGATTGCACATCCTGCAGCTAAGAGTTCACATACTGCGACTAAGCCTTTGTATGCTGCAACTAAAAAGATCCTGCATGCTACAACTAAGACCTAACACAGCCAAATAAATAAATATAAAAAATAAAACTCACAAGGAAAAGAGTAAGGAATCATGGGAGGCTGTGAAAGACTAGAGCAGGGTTTGCTGCATGAAAGCATGAGATATTGACAATGATGACCTGCCTGCTTAGGTTTCAGTTAGCCATTTCTAACTTCACAAATGAATGAATTCTTATCTTAATTCCCCTCTCTAATGGAGCCTGGGGCTTCCCTGGTGGCTCAGTGGTAAAGAATCTGCCTGCCAATGCAGGAGACTCTGGTTCAACGCCTGGGTCAGGAAGATCCCCTGGAGAGGGAAATGGCAACCCACTCCAGTACTCTTGCCTGGAAAATCCCATGGACAGAGGAGTCTGGCAGGCTACAGTCCGTGGGGTCACAAAAGTGTGAGACACAACTTAGGGACTAAACAACAGTGAACAAATGGAGCTCAAGCATTTCATCATTGGTCTTCCATAGAACTATTAGCTTTTGTGTGATACAGGAGAAGGAAAGAGACACAGCCCTAAGAGGATCTCCAGGCCTTTGGATATTTTGCGGGTATTTAGGATTTCTCTTCCTATCCTATAAGGAGTCAGTCATCTAAAAATTGTTTTTTTCTTTTACTCTACTCTGAGTCAGGAAGGACTTTCATAGTCATATCACTCATGCTTCATTTACCAATAAGGTTTAAGAAAGGAATGCCAGTTTCAACATGTAATTTAACTCTGTTCCTGACAATAACCAATGGGTGCAATTTATTCATCACACATCAATACTCCTAACTCATAACAACAGGAAGGCTACCGAAGACGGTCATTTGAGAAGTAAAGGAGTCTATGCATGCTGACAGAACAAGTGGCTTGAAGAATTTTCTGTCAATTTGTCATTGACCCAATGGTTCTTTTGAAAATCCTCCACTCAGCAAGAGAAAAATAGGGAGATGGGAAAAAGAAATTGTTCGTGGAGACAATACAAAAGCTCTTTCACGTTGAATTTGATGGATTTGATGGTTTTCAGTGGATATACTGGGCTTGAGGCATCTTCTCTCTGAATTCTGATTCTCTTCGCTTCCTTTACAAGCATAACCTCGGGTCAAGAGCTTTGTGGCTAATTGGAGAAGAAGAATTCATTTTATGTATTCCCACATAAATGTCACAGCCTGACCAGGATAAAAATATCCCTGGCTTTAAAAAAAAAAACAAACAATGTCTTTATTGTGTCTGAGATTTGTTGCTCTTTGATTAAGTACACTGCTTGCAAAAGTACATTGCTTGTTTCTCATGCTTTCGGACTCCTTAGCATGATGATAGGTAATGTAGTTGATTTTTAGGGGCCCAAAAGTTCAAAAGTGAGAATCACCTCTTAAAAGTGTGAGGGCAGAAGGATCAAGCACTACCTTCTTTCTTTGAGACAATCGTCCACTCACGGTGGGATTCCTTATCCCGAGAAGTCTTTCTCTAGGAACTTCCTCCTACGGTGGTGTGTAGAGACCCCACTGATGAGAAGCCAGCCCTTCACGTATTGTGACCATATTTTCTGAACTGAAAATCGGCACCGGATCTAGCAAGATGATAGAATACTTGAAATTGGGACTACTTTAGAAATCATCCACATATGGCTGCCATACCTTGATGTCTTCAGAAAACCCGCATTTGATTAGTGTTTGATGTCATCTGGCTATCATATGATATCATATTCTTTGAAACTCCCAAAAGGAAGTTCGGCTTTTTTTTATTTGAGGGTTAACCACCATCATATAGAGCTTGCAATAAGTGAAATATGTACATCTGTAGTCCCCTTATTTAGTTTTAGTGGGTTTTTTCTTTTTGCTGTAAGTATATCTGTCTTATGTTTTCAGTTATATCTTAAACTCCTTGCAGGCAGGTCATTTTAAACCTGTCATAGAACCTGGAATGCTAGACTTACTGTTTGTTGATTTAACACACGTATTTCACAGCCCCTATCCTACATCCCCAAATCCTCAGTGACTAAAATTTCTAGCCAGAGCTGTGCTTTAGGTGATCATTCTCTTTGGATGTAACTTCACTGTGCCATAAATACAAGCAGCTTATGGAGCCCATCATAGTAAGGGGGCTATTAAGTGCAGGCTGAAATGTTACTCCTCTTATAGGAAAGAGTCTCTACATAGAAAATCAGGCTTTTGGGGGCAGGTGGTCTTTGAATAAATGTCCTTTTCATCTGCAGTGAATGTATTGCTCTCATAATAATGTGTAGATGGAAGAAATGAGCTAGAGCTGTTAGTCATCCTCTAGCGCTTTAGGCATTTTAGAAATGGCAACAAATTGGACCCTGTTAGAGCACAATTTTCCTATTATGTGTTTGAAAATGTCAGACACGAGATGGAAGGCAAGGTGTGCCACACCTGCTTCCATTTATGCTCGACACCATTCATCGCTGTCTTTTTTTTTTAACAAGACACTGAATAAAGAACCAAGACAGCAGCATAATGTACCTTTGTGCTGATTCTTTGAGCCTGGATGGGACAGGAGGTGAAAGAGAGACAGGAGACAAATGTATGAAAAAGCCAAGTGTCTGTGATGCAGGAAAAGAAAGTTCAGCACGTACAGAATTCATTCGAGCATGAATGGCAACTTATGTTTCTATTAAACCTTCACTGAAAGAGATGTGACTCGGGTTTACTTTGCATTCTCTTCCTTGTGTCTTAGAGGATGCAGAGGATTCGCTAGTCTACATTTCAGGTTAGAGGGAATTCATCATTGCCTAGCTGAGGACAGCTGCAGCTTTAAGATAGAGGGGTGATGAAGACAGGAAAGGGGGTACACAGGGAGCTTGGTGATTTCAACAGGTTATTCTGGCTATTACACTGAAAACAATTCATGCTTTTTAAACGTGGGGGAAGCATGAACATACGTATCATCTTACCTGTCACGAGCCTCTGAAACAAGAAGGACTGTCCCTTCACAGAGGGGGCACATTTCTTTGCTCTGCCCTGAGCTGGGTGATGTTTCCACGAACACTGATTGATCTTCGTATGATCTTGAGAAAGCAGTGTGGGTTTTATTTGCCCCATAAAAAATACCAAATGTGGAAAATGCACTTAGCATATGGGGATGAGCGTGCAGCCTGGGTTTTTAAGTCAAGGCAATTGTATTTAGTTCGCAGCTTCCTGTGGTGATCAGCAGCTTTAGTTGTGAAGTCAAGAAACCCAACCAGATCTCCAGCCACACCACATGTGTTAGAAAAACCCCTATGAGTAAAAGTTATTTCAAGAAAAGGTAGCATGCAAGTTAGGTAATGGAAATATTTCAAGTACTAGTAGAACATTTCAAACAGGTTTTTTAAATCCTGGCATTACTGATATTTGGGGCTGGCTAGTTCTCTGCTGTGGGGCAGCTCCTGTGCATTGTAGGGATGTTCAGCTGCCTCCCTGGCCTTCACCTGAGACACACAGTAGCATCCTCTCCCAAGCTGTAACAACCCACAATGTCTCCTAACACTGGCAAGTATCCCACGAAGGGCATAACTGTCCCCAGTTGAGAACCACTGGTTTAGAAGTAGATATGTAATAAACATATGCTCCCAAATGCATGTGACTCATCTGAGAGGCTTCAAGTTTGGAAGGCCTGTTTAACTGATGATGATTCCTTGTCTTTGTCAAAACCAGCCTCTTGTCAAAGTGGAAAGTAAGTAGTTGGATCATTTTCTTTCAAGGGCTGGGAATGGACAAGAGGTGGTTCATTCGGCAAAGGCAGGTGATTTCAACGTTACCATTGATGGAGAGCTGCTGACTCACCTCTGCGCTTACACACGAGGTGAAAAGCAAAATTCACTGTGAAAGTACTTAGGGGAACACATCCTCTTGTTTTAGTTTGCTGATCTGCCCCTGCTCCTCCCATTTTATTCAGCTCTCTTCTTCTCAACCTCCATTTCTTGAAGAGCAAGAATTGGTTCTAAAGAGCATCATCTTATCTGCTCAATTTTTGGAATTGGTACTGTTATGGTTTCGAGTCTCAGACTTGCTCCTTGGGCAAAATGGAGGAGTCAGAAAATACCCTGGCTTCCCAGACTTCATTTTCTTTGCTCTTTATCCTCCCTCACTCATGCCTTTTCTTTTCCACACATTACATCCTCTGCACATCCACCTCCAGGTGCCTCAAATGCTTTCTTCATCTTTCTTCCCTCTCACTTTATATAAATCAGATTTTTGGAGAGAAGGAGAATCTGATTATCCTTCCACATTGTAGCTAAATATACATCTCTCTTTTCTTTTTGAGATTGGCATGCATTGTCTTAATTTTTTTAAAAAAATTGACACATTATACAATTGTTTTAATATAGAGTTCTATGAGTTTTAACACCAGGTAGGTTTGTATCACCTCCGCCACAATCAGGATGCAGAATATTTCAATCACTTCAAAAAAACCAAAACCTTGGGCTCCCACTTTACAAAACCCTGCTCCCCACACCTGAACCCTGGCAACTGCAGATCTGTTCTCCATCCTTCTCCGTATCATGTAAAGAGAATCGCACTGTGACGGTGACCTTTGAGAGTGGCTTCTTTCACTCAGCATAATGCCTATAAGATCCATGCACGTTGCTGTCTTGCATTCTTAGTCACTCCTTCTTCTTGCTGGGTAGTATTCCAGGCTGTAGCTTTACTGCAGAGAGTTTATCACCTGTTGGAGGACATCTGCTTGCAGCTTTGGGCAATTATGAGTAGAGCTGCTATAAACATTCTTGTACAAGTCTTTGTAGGAATGTAAGTTTTCTTCTCTAGGAATGGCATTGTTGGATCACACAGTAAACAAGTCTTTCTACTTTCCAGAGGAATTTTACTCTAACTGGGTCCAGGAATGAATTCAACATCTGAAATGCAATGATTCTGAAAGTGTGAGACTTACGGCTGTGCTTTTGAGGTACAGAGTAAGTGTGTGTGTGTGTGTGTGTGTGTGTGTGTGTGTGTGTGTGTGTGTGTGTGAATGAGCATGTGTGTAAGCGTGTGTGTGCATGTGCACATGCCGAGCACGTTAAAGGTTGGGAGCACTGAAATCACTGCAGCCCGAATGGGTGGCCTCTCCCTGCCCACCTTGTGCTTGTGGGTTGACACGCCGATTTTTCCCCCAATGCTTTAATCTTGACCTTTGGTTTCAGTACAGGAAGAGCTATTTAAATTGGATGAGTGTTTGACAAACAACCGTCTGCTCCTGATGAGTGGATTTCCTTCCATCTCTAAATCCCATGACTATGACTGTGACTCTTATGCTTGAATCATTCTCTAGCTACATCAATTTCATGGTTGTCAGCAATGGCTAATCCATCTTCCATAGTCTGGAACTACTCAGGCAGCAGACTCGCTTGAGGTGGGAGAGCTCCTTACGTTTGCTGATGTACCTGCCATCCTTGGGGTGCTTCCGGTTTACGTGTTTTAGAGAATTAATTATTTAATTTTTGCTGCAAGAGAAGTCTTTGGTAAAGAAAAATATGAGCAATGCATCAAACAATTCAATGGATATCATTTCTTTTTTTTTTTTAATGGGTTTCGTTGCCAGAGGTTTTACTCTAAAGTTCCAAAATTTAGATTTTGCGCACACAACTATTCTTCATCAGCTTAAATATTGCCAGGTGTGGCTTCTGGAAAGTATTCAGTAAATGTTGAGCTGAACGAGTGGAAAAAAGAAACATAATTTGGTAGCAAACAATAAGGTCTGTATAATTATAATTTCCTTCCTTTTTTTTATGATTATTTACACTGTATCAAGCCCTCTTCTTTCCTTCGGTTTTAAATGCCAGAAATGTTTATTATCTATGTTTTTTTGATGGAGCATTTTATATTGGAAGCTTCACTAGTATATCTTGGAAAAAAGTGACCCTTCTGAATTTTGAAATGTAGATTCATTGATTATTCTATAAATTAGGATATTAATTAACTATTACATTTACTAGACGATACATACTCACCCTCTAAACTTCAGAAAAATTGCCACCGTCTCATTGAAGCTTTTGCAAACTAACCTATGAAAAACTGTTTCATCCACATGCCACAGTTCTACTGTAATTTATTTGAATTCGGGTCCATCTCTCCCAGTGAATGATCTGGCAGCAACTTGAAGATGGGACACATGCCTCATTCTCTTTTGCAAGCTTAGCACTTAGCACAGTGTCTGGCACAGTTATGCTAAATAAATATTTGTCACATTGAATAAGATAGTTGACATATAATGATAACTTTGGCCAGTATTTTAGTTTTTGCATGTATTTATATATGTATATATAGGTGTGTGTGTGTATGTAATATATATATTTGAGAAACTGGTAGGTGGTAGGACTGAATGAAAGCAGAGCTCTTTCCTCGAGTTTTATAGACTGGGTAGGTGGATTTTTTTTAATGGGGCTGATAAATCATCAACAAGGAAAAAGCAAGTTTTGGAGTGTTTTGTTATTATGGAGGGGAAGTAGGGTTTTGATTAATTTGGAAAGACAAGGGCCCCCATTCATTTGGTTAATTCAATTTCAAGAGCTCTCTGAGCATGCCTTGAGCCAAAATTTCTTCATGAAATGGCTTTTTAAATTGCAAGAATAATTCTGTCGCCATAATTTGAAACCACTCTGGAAAGTGATGGAAAAGCTGGTTACATGGGAAATGTTGCACAAAAACTGTGAACCGCAGTGAGGTTAACAGCACAGATCATTCTCCCTTTAGTTTTATTTTGCATATCAAGTTCACGAAATTCCTAATAAGACAAGATTGTTAAGGGCTGCTGCTGCTGCTAAGTCGCTTCAGTCGTGTCCGACTCTGTGCGACCCCATAGACAGCAGCCCACCAGAGTCCCCCGTCCCTGGGATTCTCCAGGCAAGAGCACTGGAGTGGGTTGCCATTTCCTTCTCCAATACATGGAAGTGAAAAGTGAAAGTGAAGTCGCTCAGTCGTGTCTGACTCTTCGCGACCCCATGGACTGCAGCCTACCAGGCTCCTCCATCCATGGGATTTTCCAGGCAAGAGTACTGGAGTGTTAAGGGCTACATCAAGTTATTTCAGCTGAAACAAGGTGGGAGACATAATAACTCAAGCCAATACCTGCCTGTTATTGCTTTTTACTCTAGGTAGAGATTTAGGTTTTAGCACTACCCCTTTCCAAGTGGCTACTAGAATGTAGACATCCATCTGATATGACCTTGGACTGGCAGCATGGCTCACCAGGTAGCTCTGCCAGGCAACTGGACGGAGAGAAGTGGTCTGGTTAGATTCCTTCTGAAGAAGGCCACACACAGAAAAGCTGATTTTTCTTACTGGAGGACAACTCTTGGTCACATGTGGTCGTAAGCTGTTGATGTTTCACTCAGATGCTCTTTCCTGTGAGAGTTGGCTGTTTATGACTGATAGCTGTACTATTCCTTGGAGAAGTATCCTTGGTCAGTTGGAGCTGGTTTCTTTGGAATTGCATGGGGCATCATGCCTTTCCCATGAGGGTTTCCCACAGCCAATGACTGCCTGCTTTAGGGGTAGGGTACAAAATCCTGTCCACTCTTGTCTCCAGGTAGGACAACTCCATGGTGCTGGTTCAAGCGTTGGAGCTCCTTGTGGGATCAAGCAGAGGCTAGAGCTGAAACTACATCTTTCATGGCTTATTCTCTCCCACCCTGCTTTACTCTTGAGAGTACTTCTTCAATCAATCCCTTGTACAAAAATCTCCATTTCAGAATCTGCTTCTGGAGAAACCAACTTTTGGAGAAAGATATGCCTCTTACTAAGTGAACTGGCAAGGACAGGGAACTGGAAGGACCATCTGCGTGGATACTGACATTTCCAAGAATTATGACAGGAGTAATATTGGCAAGAAAGATAGATATCTGGGTGTTAAAATCACTGAGGATGAGGCCAAGAGGCCTGAGGTTCCAAATGGGACTCTTGCTTACTCAATATCTGCACTGAGCAGCTTAATATGGTTGGAGAAAAACCTTTAACTGTGCTAACAATTTGCACTTTGAACTAGTGATCAAAGTCATATGAGTTCTAGGTACAGCCTGGCCATCCTGCATTTCCCAGTCAACTTCCTGTCTTAATTTTCTCTATTTATGTTATTATACCTGCTGAAAAGATAGACTCCCAATATCAGTGGCTTAATGTAATAAAAGTTTCTTTCTTTCTTCTTATGTAAATCCCCAAAGAGTGTTCCTGATGGGCAGGTGGCTCTAGTCTAGGTGATGACTCAGGGATCCAAGGCTCTTATCCTCTTGTGGCCTTGTCATCTTTGATGCATGGTTTCTAAGGTCTCAGCTTTGGGAAGGAACATGGAGGATCACATGTGAGAGGATTTTATGAGTGCACATCAGCCTCACATTTCACTGACTACGTGATGACCATATACCAGATCTTCCACTGACTGCATGACAATAGGTAAGTCCCCCGTGCATTTGACACAACAGTGGAGAAGGGGTAATGCTGAATTAACTGGAATTAATTTTCTACCACTGACTGAAATGGGGGACTAAAAAGGATTGAGCTTGGTAGTGCTAGTGGTAAAGAACCAGACTGCCAACGCAGGAGACATGAGACATGGGTTCAATCTCTGGGTCAGGAAGATCCCCTGGAGGAGGGCATGGCAACCCACTCCAGTATTCTTGCCTGGAGAATCCCCAGGACCAGGGCTTAGCATGCATGCACACATAGAAAGTTAAGTTAAATTCCTTGACAGTGTAGGTTTGTGCATTGTGATCGATATATACTGCATGTGTTGGAAATAATATTTGGAGGGGGTAGTTTGGGGGTAGAAGGGGGTAATGAAGTAGAAGAGCATGGAATTGAAAAACCTGATGAGAAAGTTTACAGTTGTATCCAGTGGGTAGACAGTGATACAACAGTAGCTTTTGACGCCTTCAATGGTAAATTTCCAACAGGGATCCACCAACCCATGTAGTGCTTTTGTTCAAGAAGACACAGCCCCATGTCAGGGTGCATGGCTTTGGGAAGTGGAGTGTGGGCTGGATTCCAGCCCCTCCTTCCCCTTCCATCAAATGCTGATGTGCAGGATATGTCTGCACATCAGTAAGTGGCCCTTCTGATATCAGAGCAACTGCTTCTTCTCCTTTCCTGTAGTAGATTGAATTAATGGCCCCTATTTTTTTTTTTTTTACTTCTTGTGTCCACATTCTTTGTGATATGACTTTACAGTTCTTCCCACTAAACAGGTGGGCAATATTTCTCTGATATTTGACTTTGAGTTTGGCTCTGTGATGAGCTTTGGCCAATGGAATGCTAGCAAATGTGAGATGACCCCAAAGTAGAAGTTGACATTACATGATTAGGCTTGCCTTCTTACCTCTCTGCCAACACCTTGAGAAGCACACGCCCAGGCTAGCCTGCTGGTCCCAGAAAGAGGATTAAAGACATGTAGAGCAGAGCCAAGTCATTCAAGCCAAGCCTGGAGAGATCTACTGATATTCGGTCAACCCTACAGATGCATAAGTAAGCCCAGCAGGGATCAGGAGAGTCACTCAGCTAAAGCCCAGCCTAGATCAGCTGAATTCCTATCAACTAGGATATGTGTGGGTTAAATAAATGTTTATTACTGTTTGCCACTGAGATTTTGTGGTTGTTTGTTACACAGAATTACTGTTATCTGGTACATCCTCTTCTACCCAAGAAGCCCTGTGAGTATGAAGCATACCAATGGTTGCTTTTGCCACATCTGCCCTTTCCCATTAGAAATTTGCACTCCTTTTTAGATGCAATACCTTTCCAAATTTTCATTGGAATTCAGTTAAAAACACACACATTAGAAAAGATTTAGGGATGGTTGATCAAAATGTTTCTGATAAGAGATCAAAGGTGGTACAAGGTCCTAGACCTACTGGAGGCAGACAATCAGAACTTATAGTCGGATGATACTGACAAAAGAAGGATGGGTGGTGGAGAGTAGGTGGGAGGAGAGACAGGTTAACCTCTTTATTCTTGGTGATGAAAATTTCTCAGTGCAACTGTGTCAATTCCTAAGTTTCCTTCTACTTACAATTCTGTGTAGGATTTGGGTATATAGTATAATTTTAGCAGGTCATAAAATTTTCTATTTATAGATAGGAAAGATGTCATTTTTCACCCTGATAGAATATGGGAAGTGAATATATCTGAAGTCCCTATGCATACGAAAAAAAATAAAGGGATTCAATAATTCTTGAAGTGATGCATTACAATGTTTTTATTTCCTTTCTATTTTCTTTGCTAGTCTATTCTTGCAAATGAAACAGTTGATGACACTTTTCTTCTCATTATTCACATTAAAATATTCTTCTATCATTCTAGCTAATGATAGTGAATAATTTTATTAGATAAATAAACATTTTAGTTACTAGTGAAACATTCCTGCAGCAAATCAGATAGATTAGATTGTTAGGTCAAAAGAGAACACACTGTAATAGTTGTCACCATGATGGAAAATTTCAGACAATGACTATTTTTTCTTTTTTAATCTTGACTGCTTTGGGGACCAAGTAGCAAGTCCACCCACAGCTATTGTCAAGCATATTTCTTTTTTCATCAGTAATGAGGAGCAATCATTGCCTTGCCTAAATTTATCATCTTAGAAAAGGATCTAGAGATTTCTGTTGCAATGTTGAATGCCTGGTGTTTGCTGTCCTTTTTTTTTTTTTTGAAGTCTCACAGTTTCTAATCTACTCAGGACTTCTAATATTAATATTAAGTGGGAGTGTCTAGATTTTCTGAACCTAAATATATTGAACTTCTTTTCCTATAATATTTTTTTGATCAATAGGATGTATGTCTTAAAAATTACACTTTTCTCATCTTTTATGGTTATCAGCCAGCATAGCTCAGGAGAAGAGATGGTTATATCCATAAAGGATGTGGTGCTTTTCTTGGCTAGGGGATACCTTGAATTAAATCTCCTCTGGTCTTAAGTCTGACTATACTTAGATGAAATTGTATTTAAGCTGAATGGACATAAACATTTTTATTTCCACAGGCTAAGTGCTCTGATGCATAGCAACACTGTTGTAGACTGGGTTTCCTGGGAAGCAGATCCTGAAATGGAGTTTAGTGGGCAAGATGTTTATGAAATAGTGCCCCTGGGATCATCACGTTGCCACGCAGTTTCTCACTCTGTAAAATTCTGCTTCCCTCCCCTCACTAGCACTCACATTCAATTAGTTTTCATAGTATTTAAAACTAAACAATATACCTACAATTACAACTGGAATAAACAAACTTGAGAACAAAACTCCAACTGATCTTTTTTTAAGCACACAACTTAAAAATGGGAGCTGAACTGCATGAGGGAGCTGAAATGTGGGCATTCCAAGTGTCATGGGCTTTTACTGTCTTATTTTGCAGAGAGATTGATATGGTCAGTTAGTTAATTAAGTGGAAATCTTGTAAAGAGACTTCTACCTCCACTTCAGGCAAACCGTTGTGCCTTCATGCTTGAATACAACATAAAACATGCATAATACAATTTTACATGTTTTAAAACATTACTAATTCAAGACACTAAGAAACTGAAGAAGACCCAAATAAATGGAAAGAATATCTGTGTACATGGAGTGGAATAATTAATATTGTCAAAATGCCCATACTACCCAAAGCAATCTACAGATTCAGTACAATCCCTTTCAAAATTTCAGTGACATTTTTCAGAGAAATAGAACAAACAATCCTAAAATGTGCGTGGAACCACAAAAGACCCCAAATAGCCAAAGCAATCTAGAGAAGGAAGAACAAAGATGGAGGCATCACATTTCCTGACTTCAAGCTATCATAATCAGAACAGTATGGTGTTAGCATAAAAACAGGTACATAGACCAATGGCATAGAATACAGAGCGCAGAAACAAACCCATGCACATATTATCAATTGATTTATGAAAACGGAGGCAAGAATATACAATGGCGAAAGGACAGTCTTTTCAATAAGCAGTATTAGAAAACCTGGATAGTCACACACAAAAGAATAAAACTGGCCCACCGTCTTAGACCATATACAAAAATTGACTCAAAATGGATTATAGACTTGAATGCAAGAACTGAAACCTAAAACTCCTAGAAAAAATCACAGGCAATGAGCTCCTTGACATCCCTCTTGGCAATGAGTTTTTGGATCTGACTCTAAAAGCAAAGGCCACAAAGGCAAAACCAAACACTGGGACTATGTCAAATTAAAAAGCTCTGGATTTCCCTGGTGGTGCAGTGGTTAAGAATATCTCCACCAATGTAAGGGAAGTTTTGATCCCTGGTGCGGGAAGGTTCCACATGCTACAGAGGAACTAAGCCCAGGTGCCACAACTACTGAGCCTGTGCTCTAGAGCATGTGAGCTGCAACTACTGAGCAAGGGTGCCTAGGGCCCATGCTCTGCAACAAGAGAAGCCACTGCAATGAGAAGTCTTTGCATCTCAATAAAGTAGTCTCCATTTGCTGTAACTAGAGAAAGCCTGCATGCAGCAATAAAGACCTCGTGCAGTCAAAAAAATTTTTTTTAATTTATTTTTTATTGAAGGATAATTGCTTTACAGAATTTTGTTTTCTGTCAAACCTCAACATAAATCAACCATAGGTATACATATATTCCCTCCCTTTTGAACCTCTCTCCCCATCCCAACTCTCTAGGTTTATACAGAGCCCCTGTTTGAGTTTCCTGAGCCATACAACAAATTCCTGTTGGCTATCTATTTTACATACAATAATGTAAGTTTCCATGTTACTCTTTCCATACATCTCATCCTCTCCTCCCCTCTCCCCATATCCATAAGTCTATTCTTTATATCTGTTTCTCCATTGAGTGAGTGAGTGAGTGAAGTTGCTCAGTTGTGTCCGACTCTTTATAACCCCATGAGCTGTAGCCTACCAGGCTCCTCTGTCCATGGGATTTTCCAGGCAAGAGTACTGGAATGGGTTGCCATTTCCTTCTCCAGGGGATATTCCTGACCCAGAGATCAAACCCAGGTCTCCCACATTGTAGGCAGACACTTTACCGTCTGAGCCACCAGGGAAGTCCTATTTCCCCATTGCTGCCCTATAAATAAGTTCTTCAGTACCATTCTTCTAGATTCCATATATATGTGTTAGAATATGATATTTCATCTTTCTCTTTCTGACTCACTTCACTCTGTATAATAGGATCTAGGTTCATCCACCTCATCAGAACTGACTCAAATGCGTTCCTTTTTATAGCTGAGTAATATTCCACTGTGTATATGTACCACAACTTCTTTATCCATTCATCTGTCAATGGACATCTAGGTTGCTTCCATGTTCTAGCTATTGTAAATAGTGCTGCAATGAACAATGGGATACATGTGTCTTTTTCAAGTTTGGTTTTCTCAGGGTATATGTCTAGGAGTGGGATTGCTGGGTCATATGGTGGTTTTATTCCTAGTTTTTTAAGGAATATCCATACCATCTTCCATAGTGGCTGTATCAATTTACATTCCCACCAACAGTGCAAGGGTGTTCCCTTTTCTCCACACCCTCTCCAGCATTTATTGTTTGAAGACTTATTGATGATGGCCATTCCGACCTGTGTGAGGTGATATCTCATTGTAGTTTTGATTTGCATTTCTCTAATAATGAGTGATGTTGAGCATCTTTTCACGTGTTTGTTAGCCATCTGTATGTCTTCTTTGGAGAAATGTCTGTTTAGATCTTTTTCCCACTTTTTGACTGGGTTGTTTGTTTTTCTGGCATTGAGTTGTATGAGCTACTTGTATATTTTGGAAATTAATCCTTTGTCAGTTGTTTCATTTGCTATTTTTTTCTCCCATTCTGAGGGCTGTCTTTTCACCTTGCTTATAGTTTCCTTTGCTGTGCAAAAGCTTTTAAGTTTAATCAGGTCCCACTTGTTTGCTTTTGTTTTTATTTCCATTACTCTAGGAGGTGGGTCATAGAGGATCTTGCTTTGATTTATGTCATCAAGTGTTCTGCCTATGTTTTCCTCTAAGAGTTTTATAGTTTCCGGTCTTACATTTAGGTCTTTAATCCATTTTGAGTTTATCTTTGTGTATGGTGTTAGGAAGTGTTCTAATTTCATTCTTTTACATGTAGCTATCCAGTTTTCCCAGCATCCTTTGTTGAAGAGGCTGTCTTTGCTCCATTGTATATTTTTGCCTCCTTTGTGAAAAATAAGGTACCTATAGGTGCATGGGTTTATTTCTGGGCTTTCTATCTTGTTCCATTGGTCTATATTTCTGTTTTTGTGCCAGCACCATACTGTCTTGATGACTGTAGCTTTGTAGTATAATCTGAAGTCAGGAAGTTTGATTCTTCCAGCTCCATTCTGCTTTCTCAAGATTGCTTTGGCTATTTGGGGTCTTTTGTGTTTCCATATGAATTGTGAAATTTTTTGTTCTAGTCTGTGAAAAATACCATTGGTAATTTGATAGGGATCGCATTGAATCTGTAGATTGCATTTGGTAGTATAGTCATTTTCACAATATTGATTCTTCCTACCCAGAAGCATGGGATATCTCTCCATCTGTTTATGTTGTCTTTGATTTCTTTAATTAGTGTCTTATAGTTTTCTGTGTACAGTTCTTTTGTCTCCTTGGGTAAGTTTATTCCTAGATATTTAATTCTTTTTGTTGCAATGGTGAATGGGATTGATTCCTTAATTTCTCTTTCTGATTTTTCATTGGTAGTGTATAGAAATGCAAGTGATTTCTGTGTATTGATTTTGTATCCTGCAACTTTGCTAACTTCACTGATTAGCTATAGTAATTCTCTGATACTATCTTTAAAGGATTTTCTATGTACAGTATGTCATCTGCAAACAGTGAGAGCTTTATTTTTTCTTTTCTGATCTGGACTCCTTTTATTTCTTTTTATTCTCTGATTGCTGTATCTAGGACTTCCAAAACTATGTTGAATAATAGTGGTGAAAGTGGACACCCTTGTCTTGTTCCTGATCTTAGGGGAAATGCTTTCAGTTTTTCACCATTACGAATAATGTTTGCTGTAGGCTTATCATATATGGCCTTTACTATGTTGAGGTAGGTTCCTTCTATTCCCATTTTTTGAAGAGTTTTAATCATAAATGGGTGCTGAGTTTTGTCAAAGGCTTTTTCTGCATCTATTGAGATTACCATATGGTTTTTATCTTTCAATTTGTTAATATGGTGTATCACATTGATTGATTTGCATATATTGAAGAATCCTTGCATTCCTGTAATAAACCCAACTTGATCATGGTGCATGAGCTTATTGATGTGTTGCTGAATTCTGTTTGCTACAATTTTGTTGAGGATCATCAGTGTTATTGGCAGGTAGTTTTCTTTTTCTGTGTTGTCTTTGTCTGGTTTTGGTATCAGGGTGATGGTGGCCTCATAGAATGAGTTTGGAAGTGCTCCTCCCTGTGAAATTTTTTGAAAGAGTTTTAGAAGGATAGGCATTAGCTCTTCTCTAAATGTTTGATAGAATTCTCCTGTGAAGCCATCTGATCCTGGGCTTTTGTCTTTTGTGAGATTTTTGATCACAGCTTCAACTTCAGTGCTTGTAATTGGGTTGTTCATAATTTCTATTTCTTTCTGGTTCAGTCTTGGAAGACTGAATTTTTCTAAGAATCTGTCCATTTCTTCAAGGTTATCCATTTTATTGCCATATAGTTGTTCATAACAATCTCTTATGATCCTTTCTATTTCTGCATTGTCTGTTGTAACCTCTCCTTTCTCATTTCTAATTTTGTTGATTTGATTCTTCTCTCTTTTTTTCTTGATGAATCTGGCTAAAGGTTTGTCAATTTTGTTTATCTTCTCAAAGAACCAGCTTTTAGTTTTATTAATCTTTACTATTGTTTCTTTCATTTCTTTTTCATTTATTTCTGCTCAGATCTTTATGATTTCTTTCCTTCTACTAATTTGGGGTTTTTTTTTGTTCTTCTTTTTCCAGTTGTTTTAGGTGTAAAGTTAGGTTGTCTATTTGATGTTTTTCTTGTTTCTTGAGGTATGATTGTATTGCTATAAACTTCCCTCTTAGAACTGCTTTTGCTGCATCCCATAGGCTTTGAGTTGTTGTGTTTTCATTGTCATTTGTTTCTAGAAATTTTTTGATTTCCCTTTTGGTTTCTTCAGTAACCTGTTGGTTATTTAGAAACATGTTGTTTAATCTCCATGTGTTTGTATTTCTCACAGTTTTTTTTTCTTGTAATTGATATCTAGTCTCATAGTGTTGTGGTTGGAAAAGATGCCTGATACGATTTCAATTTTCTTAAATTTACTGAGGTTTGATTTGTGACCCAAGATGTGGTCTATCCTGGAGAATGTTCCATGTGCACTAGAGAAGAAGGTGCGTTCTTCTGCATTTGGACGGAATGCCCTGAAGATATCAATGAGATTCATCTCATCTAATGTATCATTTAAGACTTGCGCTTCCTTATTAATTTTCTGTTTTGATAATCTGCCCATTGGTGTGAGTGGGGTGTTGAAGTCTCCTACTATTATTGTGTTACTGTCAATTTCTCCTTTTATGTCTGTTAGTGTTTGTCTTATGTATTGAGGTGCTCCTGTGTTGGGTGCATAGATGTTTACAATTATTATGTCTTCCTCTGGGATTGATCCCTTGATCATTATGCAGTGTCCTTCCTTATCTCGTGTAATCTTCTTTATTTTAAGGTCTATTTTGCCTGATATGAGCTACTCCAGCTTTCTTTTGCTTTCCATTTGCATGGAATATATTTTTCCATTCTCTCACTTTCAGTCTATCTGTGTCTTTAGGTCTGAAGTGGGTTTCTTGTAGACAGCATATATATGGGTCTTGTTTTTGTATCCATTCAGCCAGCCTGTGTCTTTGGGTTGGAGCAGTTAATCCATTTACATTTAAAGTAATTTTTGATATATATGCTCCTATTGCCATTTTCTTAATTATTTGGGGTTGATTTTGTAGATCTTGTTTCTTCTCTTGTATTTCTTGACTATACAAGTCCCTTTAACATTTGTTGTAAAGCTGGTTTGGTGGTACTGAATTCTCTTAACTTTTGCTTGTCTGGAAAACTTTTTATGTCTCCATCAATTTTGAATGAGATGCGTGCTGGGTACAGTAATCCTGGTTGTAGATTTTTCCCTTTCAGTACTTTAAATATATCCTGCCATTCCCTTCTGGCCTGCAGAGTTTCTGCTGAAAGATCAATTGTTAAGCATATGGGGTTTCCCTTGTATGTTACGTGTTGCTTCTCTTTTGCTGGTTTTAATATTCTTTCTTTGTGTTTAGTCTTTGTTAGTTTGATTAGTATGTGTCTTGGCATTTTTCTTCTTGGATTTATCCTGCATGGGACTCTTTGTGCCTCTTGGACTTGATTGACTATCTCCTTTTCCATGTTGGGGAAATTTTCAACTATCATCTCTTCAACAGTTTTCTCATACCCTTTCTTTTTCTCTTCTTCTGGGACCCCTATTATTGGAATGTTGGTGCATTTGATATTGTCCCAGAGGTCTCTGAGACTGTCTTCAGTTCTTTTCATTCTTTTTACTTTATTCTGCTCTTCAGAAGTTATTTCTACCATTTTATCTTCCAGCTCACTGATTCATTCTTCTGCTTCAGATATTCTGCTTTTGATTGCTTCTAGAGTATTTTTAATTTCAGTAATTGTGTTGTTTGTCTCTGTATGTTTATCCTTTAATTCTTCTAGGTCTTTGTTAATTGATTCTTGCATTTTCTCCATTTTGTTTTCAAGGGTTTTGATCATCTTTACTATCATTATTCTGAATTCTTTTTCAGGTAGTTTGCCTATTTCCTCTTCATTTATTCGGACTTCTGTGTTTCTAGTTGGTTCCTTCATTTGTGTAGTCTTTCTCTGCCTTTTCTTTTTTTTTTTTTTAACTTACTGTATTTGAGGTCTCCTCTTCCCAGGCTTCAAGGCTGATTCAAGTGGTTTCCTTTGTTTGAGTTCTCACTATTTGATACTCCCTAGGGTTAGTTCTCTGGTAGTCTAGGGTCTTGGAGTCAGTGCTCCCACTCCAAAGGCTCAAGGCTTGCTCTCTGGTCAGGAACTAAGATTCTACAAGTGGTTTGCTATGGTATTAGTGAAGTGAAGTCGCTCAGTCATGTCCGACTCTTTGCGACCCTGTGGACTGTAGCCTACCAGGATCCTCAGTCCATGGGATTTTCCAGGCAAGAATGCTGGAGTGGGGTGCCATTTCCTTCTCCAGGGGATCTTCCCTACCCAGGGATCAAACCTGGGTCTCCTGCATTGTAGGCAGACGCTTTACCATCTGAGCTACCAGGGAAGCCCTCGTTAAGTGAGATTAAAACAAATATCCAAAAATGAGAAACCAAAGATGAACCCCAGACAAATGGCAGTTATAAAATCAGGCAAATAATAATTAAGATAATGGAATATACACATATACATATACTCCCATATGCAATGTCAGAACAGTCCAACAAAAATAAAGTATAGTAGATTGACCCAGCAAACAAAGGAAATAAAAAATTACACTTATCAGTTAAGAATAAAACTAACTAAAGCACAAACTGGAAAACAAAACTAGAGCCAAGGTGCCAAGTGGGGAATAAAACAATGAAAACAAAACTAACAATATGCTGCTGCTGCTGCTGCTAAGTCGCTGCAGTCGTGTCCGACTCTGTGCGACCCCATAGACGGCAGCCCACCAGGCTCCCCCGTCCCTGGGATTTTCCAGGCAAGAACACTGGAGTGGGTTGCCATTTCCTTCTCCAATGCACAAAAGGGAAAAGGGAAAGTGAAGTCGCTCAGTATGTCCGACTCTTAGCGACCCCATGGACTGCAGCCTACCAGGCTCCTCCGTCCATGGGATTTTCCAGGCAAGAGTACTGGAGTGGGTCGCCAGTGCCTTCTCCAACAAATATGTTGAGAGGAAAGGAAAGAAAAGAAAAAGTAGATATGCAAAGTTAAATAGAGGTAGATGAAGAAGACTTATATACATTAAAGATTAACCGCAAGGGGAAAAGAACAGTAGGAAAGGCTAACAAAGGGATAAATGTAGAAAACATATAATAGGTTTAAATTTTTTTTAAAAAAGAGAAAAGAAGAAAAAATGAAAGAAGAAAGAAAAAAGGAAAACTCCACAGAACTGCAAAAGCCCAACGTAGAGGCAGAGGTTTATAACAACAATACAAATGTGACTGAGGAAAAAAAAGCTCAAAAGCTTAATTAGATTTCATAGTGCCAATAAAATCGACAACTACAACAGTGGGGTGGGGGGAGAAAAAAGAAAAAAAAATACAACAGATTCTATAGAACAAGTCAAAACATAAGAATAATAAATGATTTTCTTGAGTCACTGCTATGAGAGTCCTTTCCCTCGCTGGGAGTCACAGTCCATCTCACCTCTCTAGGGTGCCCTCCAACACTGTGCTGATCTCTGGACCTGCTGTGGGGGCAGCTCAGATTCTAATCTAGTCCTACTCCTGTGTGTTCTTGCCTCCAATGTCCACAGCTATCAGAACTGGTGCGTTTTCCTTTGTGGGCACTCTCAATGACCTTTTATATATTCCATAGACACAGAAAAGGAATACGTCAAGGCTGTATATTGTCATCCTGCTTATTTAACTTATATGCAGAGTACATCATGACAAACGCTGGGCTGGAGGAAGCACAAGTTGGAATCAAGATTGCTGGGAGAAATATCAATAACCTCAGATATGCAGATGACACCACCCTTATAGCAGAAAGTGAAGAACTAAAGAGCCTCTTGATGAAAGTGAAAGAGGAGAGTGAAAACGTTGGCTTAAAGCTCAACATTCAGAAAACTTAGATCATGGCGTCCAGTCCCATCACTTCATGGCAAATAGATGGGGAAACAGTGGAAACAGTGGCTGACTTCACTTTTTTGGGCTCCAAAATCACTGCAGATGGTGACTGCAGCCATGAAATTAAAAGATGCTTACTCCTTGGAAGGAAAGTTACGACCAACCTAGACAGCATATTAAAAAGCAGAGACATTACTTTGCCTACAAAGGTCCATTTGGTCAAGGCTATGGTTTTTCCAGTAGTCATGTACGGATGTGAGAGTTGGACTATAAAGAAAGCTGAACACCGAAGATTTGATGCTTTTGAACTGTGGTGTTGGAGAAGACTCTTGAGAGTCCCTTGGACTGCAAGGAGATCCAACCAGTCCATCCTAAAGGAGATCAGTCCTGGGTGTTCATTGGAAGGACTGATGTTGAAGCTGAAACTCCAATACTTTGACCACCTGATGTGAAGAGCTAACTCATTTGAAAAAGCCCTGATGCTGGGAAAGATTGAGGGTAGGAGGAGAAGGGGACAGAGGATGAGATGGTTGGATGGCATCACCGACTCAATGGACATGAGTTTGGGTAAACTCTGGGAGTTGGTGATGGACAGGGAGGCCTGGTGTGTGAATTTAATCTGCAGTTTGTACAGCTTGTGGGAAGGTTTTGGGTCTTCTTCCTTAGCCACACTGAACTTGGGGTTCAATTGTGGTTTTATTTCCACCTCTGCATGTGGGTTGTCCACTGGTATTTGCTGCTGAGGCTGCCTTGGAGGAATTGGGTTTGCCCCTGTGAGGGCCAGGTATGGAGGTGGTGCAGCTGCTTGGGTTTCAGAGGTTCTGGGAGCAGCAGGTAGTCAGGGGAGTTGGTGGCTAGGGCAGCAGGAAATACAGTGTTTTAGAAGGGTATGGCAACACAAAAATAAACTCAAAATGGATTAAAGATTTAAATGTAAGACCAGAAACTATAAAACTCCTAGAGGAAAACATAGGCAAAACACTCTCTGACATAAATCACAGCAAGATCCTCTATGACTCACCTCCCAGAATATTGGAAATAAAAGCAAAAATAAACAAATGGGGCCTAATTAAAATTAAAAGCTTTTTCACAACAAAGGAAAATATAAGCAAGGTGAAAAGACAGCCTTCAGAATGGGAGAAAATAACAGCAAACGAAGCAACTGACAAAGAATTAATCTCAAAAATATACAAGCAACTCCTGCAGCTCAATTATAGAAAAATAAACAACCCAATCAAAAAAATGGGCTTAAGAACTAAATAGACATTTCTCCAAAGAAGACATACAGATGGCTAACAAACACATGAAAAGATGCTCAACATCACTCATTATTAGAGAAATGCAAATCAAAACCACAATGAGGTACCATTTCATGCCCGTCAGAATGGCTGCTGTCCAAAAGTCTACAAACAATACATGCTGGAGAGGGTGTGGAGAAAAGGGAACCCTCTTACACTGTTGGTGGGAATGCAAACTAGTACAGCCACTATGGAGAACAGTGTGGAGATTCCTTAAAAAACTGGGACTAGAACTGCCATATGACCCAGCAATCCCACTGCTGGGCATACACACCGAGGAAACCAGAATTGAAAGAGACACATGTAACCCAATGTTCATCGCAGCACTGTTTATAATAGCCAGGACATGGAAGCAACCTAGATGCCCATCATCAGACGAGTGGATAAGGAAGCAGTGGTACATATACACAATGTAATATTACTCAGCCATTAAAAATAATACATTTGAATCAGTTCTATTGAGATGGATGAAACTGGAGCCCATTATACAGAGTGAAGTAAGCTAGAAAGAAAAACACCAATACAGTATACTAATGCATATATATGGAATTTGAAAGATGGTAACGATAACCCTATATGCGAGACAGAAAAAGAGACACAGATGCATAGAACAGTCTTATGGACTCTATGGAAGAAGGTGAGGGTGGGACGATCTGAGAGAATAGCATTGAAACATGTATATTATCATATGTGAAACAGAGCACCATTCCAGGTTCGATGCATGAGACAAATGCTCAGAGCTGGGGCAATGGGATGACCCAGAGGGATGGGATGGGGAGGGTGGGAAGGGGGTTCAGGATGGGGAACACATGTAAACCCATGGCTGATTCATGTCAATGTATGGCAAAAACCACTACAATATTCTAAAGTAATTAGCCCCCAACTAAAATGAATAAATTAATAAAAAAATAATAGAAGGGTATGGCAACCAGTATTGGCCAATACACTCTAGTATTCTTGCCTAGAGGACCCCCTTCCCTGACAGAGAAGCCTGGCAGGCCACAGTCTACAGGGTCGCAAAGAGTCAGACACGACCAAAGCGACACTGTGTGCATAGATGCAAGACTTTTTTTTGCCTGTGGCACCTCTGCCCCAGTGAGAGTTGAGCGTGAAGGTGGCACAGCTGTTCGGCATGTGGAGACCCCAGTGGCGCCAAGTGTGCAGGGACACGGACTGCCTCAGCCACAAGAGTTATGGCCCTATCAGTCTGTTTTCAAGCCTCTTGTAGCTGGTGATCAGAAGGCCTCTTTGGCCAGTCGTTCTCAGTAGCTCTGCCTGTTCAGGCACTTAGATGGCTCCCTTGCCTGGGGTCCTTCTCTGTTGTTCAGCGCATCAGGCACATAGAGGACCCCCCCTGGGTGGGGTCCTACCCTGTAGTTTGGTGAATCAGTCAATTAAAGGAGCACCCTGGGTGGGGTCCTACTCTGTAGTTCATTGCGTCAGGCATTTGATAGGCCAGCCTCTCTATTGTTCAGCTGCCCATGCTGGTGGGAGAGAGAGGCTATGGTGATGGCTCCACCCGCTATGTGTGACTCAGCAGTATCACCTTGCTTCCATGGCTGCCTGGCTTTCCTCCACAGGCATTTCCCACCACACTCTCCTCCCTCACATTCCCTTGATCCGTCTCTCCACAGTCAACAGCAGCCCTCGCCCTGGGATGGCTCCACAATCCCTAAACTCAAGCTCCCAGCTGCTGGGCCTTCCAGGGGAGCTGTGTCCCTGTCTGGGGTATGTATGGCTTCGGCAAGGGCTGTCTGATTCTTATTCCATTTAGGGTGCCACAGATCAGCTGTTTCACTCTCAGCCTTAAATGTTTCTCTTCTGACTCAGACAGTTGCTTTGATGTGGGGATCAGACCCCTGCTTCAGTTCCCCACTGGCCGAGGGCAGGTCCAGTCCTACTAATACTGCTACTTTTCCTCCTAGTTCTTTCATCCTACCGAGTTTTGTGTGGTTCTATATATTCTTTTCCACTGGTCAGGTACTCCTGTCCACTCTCAGCTGGTGTTCTGCATGCACTTCTGTGTCTGAGGGCGTATTCCTGATGTATCCGTGGAGAGAGATGTACTACATGTCCACCTACTCCTCCACCATCTTGTTCCCTTCAATTTTTTTTTAAATCTAGAAAAAAAAGCTCTGCACAGCAAAGGAAACCATCAATAAAATGAGAAGACAACCTATGAGATGGGAGAATATATTTGTAAATTAAATATGTGACAAGATGGTAATATCTAAAATACGTAAAGACCTCACATAACTTAATAGCAAAAACCCAAGCAATCTGATTAGAACTAGGAAGATCTAATTAAATATTTTACCCAAGAAAACAAACATATAACCAACACCCACATGAAAAGACGCCCTACACCACAAATTATCAAGGAAATGCAAATCAAAACCATAGATGATATATCACCTCACAACTGTCACAATGACTGTTATAAAGAAAACAAAAAATAATAAGTGTTGGTGAGGATGTGGAGAAAAGAAAACTTTTGTGCACTACTGGAGGGAATGTAAATTGGTGCAACCACTATGGAAAACAGTATGGAAGTTATTGAAAGAAAATTAGAAAGAGGAGCACAATAGGATCTAGCAGTTTAACTTCTGGGCATTTATGCAAAGAAAGTAAAAACACCAACGTAAAAAGATACATATATCCCCATGTTCACTGTAGCACTACTTATAATAGCCAAGGTATGGAAAAAAACTAAGTGTCCACCAGTGGACAAATGTGTAAAGAAAATATCACAAGCACATACAAATATTATTCAGTCATTAAAAAAGAAGGAGATCTTGCCATTTGTTATAATGTAGATGGACCTTGAGTGTATTATGGTAAGTGAAATAAATCAAACAGAGAAAAACAAGTTCTGTATGATCTCACCTGTATGTGGAATCTAAAAACCAAAATCAAGCTTAATAAACAGACTGGTGGTTCTTAGGTCCAGAGGCTGGAGGGGTAGGTGAAATGAGTGAATGGAGTCAAAATTACAAACCTCTAGTTATAAAATAAGTTAAGACTTGGGGATGCAATGTACAGCATGGTGACGATTGTTAATAATACTGTATTGAATATTTGAAAATTGCTGCAAATAGATCTTAAAAGCTCTCATCACAAGGCAAAAAATATGTAACTATGTATGGTGATGGATGTTAGATCTATTTTGGTGAATACAAATGCTGAATTATGTTGTACACTGAAACTAATATAATGTTATATGTCCGTTATCCATACTTAGTCGCTCAGTCATGTCTAACTCTTTGCGAATGGACTGTGGCCTGCCAGGCTCCTCTGTCCATGGAATTCTCCATGCAAGAATACTGGAGTGGGTTGCCATTCCCTCCTCCATGGGATCTTTCTGACCCAGGGATCAAACATGGGTCTCTTGCATCACAGGCAGATTCTTTACTGTCTGAGGTATATCTCTATAAAATTAGTAATTCATTTTTTGTTACTGTTGAGTTGGAATTTTTAGTCAAGTGGATTCTAGTATCTGAAGGGGTAGAAGACTAGAAGTAAAAAAGAGAAGAAACATCTTTCATGGAGAAAAGCTAAATGGCTGATGAATGAGTTATACCTAAAGTTTCAGAGTGAGTTGAGTAATAAGGCAGAAATGTGCAGGTTCTTAGGGCTAAAAGACCTTTAGTGGGGATGGGGAAAGGTGTTGACTGGGGGGTATGAGTAGGATAGTGGTTTGTGGTAGGAGCAGCTTTAGTTTTTTTTTTTTTTTTTAAGACTTTACTTATTAAGAGCAGTTTCAGGTTTACAGTGAAAAATAAAACATTGCCTGCTTATCAGTAAACAAAGGATGTCACAGGAAACTCAGGATGGGAAAACAGGATACCAGCCCCAGATAGCTGAGGTGCACATCAAAGGAATGATGTCAGTGAGCCCAGACTCTTGCATCTTCCCATACATAGAAAAGCACTAAATTCCTTAACTTGAGATATTTGGTTTTCTTAAATTAACAATAATCTTCTGATATTCAGACTATCTGCCTTTTATTAGAACACTCTTATATAGCCCAGCTCCCCCCTCACCTCCTTGGAGCAGTTTTCTCGGGGTTACTTGAGATGCTGTTAGGCTTGAAGTTCTAAGAATGTCTGCTGAATAAAACATAACTCTGGACTTTTAGGGTGTGCATTTTTTCAGTCGACAACAGCAAAGTTGAAGGGAAGATATAGAGATTTCCTATAAGACCCCTGCCTCATATGTGCATAGTCTCCCCCATTATCAACATCCCTTACCAGAGTAGTATATTTGTGCTACTTGATGAACCTCTATCAATACACCATTATCACCAAGACTTCATAGTTTACATTAGGGCTCACTCCTGGTGGTGTATATTCTACAGGTTTAGACAAATATTTAGTGACATGTATTCATCATTATGGTATCATGCAGAGCATTTTCACTGCCCTAAAAATATTTTGTTCTCTTCCTGTTCATCCCTCCCCAACCCTGCCCGTTCCTGCAAACCCTGGCAACACTGATTTTTGCATTTTGTAATTTTTTTTTACTGTCTCCATAGTTTTGCCTTTTTCAGAATGTTACATAGTTGTACACAAAATATGTAGCCTTTTCAGATTGGCTTCTTTCATTTAGTAGTATACACTTAAGATTCCTCCATATCTTCATCATTTCCATTTAGTGTTGAATAATATTCCACTAGCTAAACGTACCACTATTTATCTATCCATTCACATGTTGGTTTGGCTTCTAAGTTTTGGCAATTATAAATAAATAAAGCTGCTATAAATATATGTGTGTGACTGTGTTGGGGACCTAAGTTTTCAACTCTTTGGGTAAACACCAAGGAGCAGACAGCTTTTTCATTTCATTTACTTCTAAATTGTTTGAAACTTTTAGTAGTGATATTCATTAATTTTATAACTGAAGTTAATTAAACACTTAGTAATTATATATAATTAAACTGAATGAAAAATATACATTAACTTGTGGACACATCAAACCAAGTGTGGGATAGAATCATTGTACTGTATTAGGCAATTGACCAGAAAGTATAAATAGTGTCTTACAAGGGCCAATAAGGCATTAGGAGTGCACACAGTTTGATTTCTCAAATGTATTCTCTCAAACACATTTAAATTAAATGATTATGAGTGGAATCATTTGGTACTAAGTAAGCTATTATCTAAGATACCAGTTTTCACAGGAAACAAAAAGCCCATAAAAGCATAAAATTCTGCTAATTCCATTAGTAAAGAAATTTCCTAAAATCATGGAAATATTTATATCTAACAGACAAGCAAATACTTTTCCAGTGAAGAATTAGAACTAACAGAGATCAAACACTCTCCTGAAATGCAGTGCTGTTCAGGCCATGGTGCTCATCAGTGAAATGGGGAGGGTGGATCGCAAGAAGACTCCATTAGATGGATGAGCAGTTCCTGCTTTTGGGAAAGGGATGTTTCCACAGCTTTTTCCTCCAGAGCTTTCCTTTTCACTTAGTGCCATCTTTGAGTCATCCTTTTTTTCTAAGGATGGCAAAGCTGCAAGTATTAGTATGGTGTTTCCTCTATACTTAGAAAAGGTATATTTTTGGTGGGTTCATTTATCCTTCTCTTCAGCAGAGTGAAGCAGTACACTCACTAGAGGCAAAATACCAACGGTGCAAAAAGCAGGGGCAGAGTGGGGGTAGGGGAAATGGGGCATAGGGAGGTAGATTCAGACAGGAAATAATATTATTGTGTTCTCAACTACGCATGCCAGACATGACACTTACTTTGCCTTGTTTAATCTTCCCAAGAATCCTGCGATCTAAGTATTATCTCCATTTTACAGAATAAGGAAATGAATCTAAGATCATTTAAACAACTTGTGTAGGTTGCACAAGAAATGTCTCCATCATCTGTCACAGGTCTAAAATTTTAGCCCAAATGGATCCGGCCTCTAGCACATCCTTTTCTATAACAGCAGGAGGCTCTGGTTAAGAAACTAAAGACTAAGAGCCATGTAACTCATATGTGGGGCTGGGCAAGTGCCAATGCCTCACTTAGAGACATTGAAAGTCTAATGTTCTAAAAAACACCTTTGAGGTTAAACTGAACAAATCTGCAGAACTGAATTTGCATGCATCTTCTGTAAATAAGGTTGAAAGAACAAGTACATGGGTATACACCACATTCAATGCTCCTTTCTTAAATTATTTAAGGAACAAGATTGGGGGCTGGTGGTACAAATAAATACCCAGGAAAATGAGAGAAGGCAGCTTTCACTTTAGAAAAGTTATTCAGTACAGAATGATATGTCATATTTTGAACACACGTTAAGTGATATTGTGAAGGTTACTGTAAAGGGGGTCATGATGTCCAAGTCACTGTCAATGGCTCACTTATTTCAAGGAACATTTGACATAAAGTTTAAATAAAAAATCATTTTGACCTATGAAACTTGGAGTGAATGTAACTAACACCAACTGGGTTACTGAAAGTTTGTTGGTCCCTGGACCAGCAAACTGTTAGTCCACAAACTGTAACTAGTCTGTGGTAAGCACAGGGATTGGGAATAAGCATGTAGAAACCTCTATAAAAATTTGACATTACTGTAACACTATGTGATCAGTGGACTTGCATTTTGCATGCTTTTTAATACTTCCCTAATAATTTATTTTCATTGTAATTTATAAAATTATTGTTCTGTGACAATAGCTTGAGAAACACTGACCTATTTGACATGCGAATTACGATGTTAATTAAGGTCTAGCCTAATGCATATTAAGCCATATGAAGATGTATGGCTTCTATCTCTGATTCTTTATTTTACTCTCTTTATTTTATTTTTTAAAGAAAAATGAGTGCTGTTAATCACATATTAAATCTGCTTTTGTTGGCTGACTCAGTCTCAGATGTGATAATACAAAGTATTATACAAAGTACAGCCATGCTGGCATACTACAGGCAAAGATGATGAGTAAATTGGTTCTCTATGGGAGGCTCAGTGTATTTCAGAATAGAGAAATAACAGCTCAGTGCATATTCTAACAAATATAATCATGATAGCCTTAATTTAAAAAATATAACACTTGAATATTCTGACTCTTAAACAGCTCTTTGTTAAATGCCTTGAATGTGTTATTGTGTTTGCCTTGAGTTTTTAAAGGGAGTTTTATTTTTATCTTGAGTCTGCTGAGAATACATACTTCATATTTACTTCTCTAATTTCTCATATGCCAATGAAAGCTTCCAGTATTCATAAGTGAAGTCCTTTGCTGCTCAGCTATAATAGAGTTTTGTGATTTCAAATGATTATTTCAACCCATAGCCAAGCTGTCTCTAATGATGTTTAAAATCTCAGAAGTTATTCTAAAATATGTGTGTACCATTGAAGGGCCTAGCATCAACCATTTCTCTTCCCATAAAATTCTGGAGCTCTCAGTTCCTGTGCTGTTGTAGCAGCAAGAAAGAGGGTTGATTCAGGGCTGGGGCTGGGGCAGAGGAAGATGGCTTATCCAGAGGCCAATGAGTCATAGCAAGCTCTGTGGTGGTTCTTCTCCAGTTACAAACAGGCCCAGCAAGGTCATGGGTCAATCACTAGTTCTACCTCTGGGCCACTTTTGATCCTGGCTTGTGGGATCTCAATTCCCTGACCAGGGATTGAACCCAGGCCACTGGCAGTGAAAGCCCTTAATCCTAACTGCTAGGCCACCAGGGAACTCCCTCTGGGCCACTTTTAAGGGATATGAGGCATCACTCTTTTTCTTAAGGCCTTCTTTTCTTTCATAAAACTAGCCCTTTCTGGAGGGGTCTCTCCCAAACTGGTGGGAGGGTTTAAAGGGGTCTCTTCAGCCTCCCCTATTATAATCATTGATAGCAAGCAGTCAGTTTTTCTGCACTTCAAGGGTCTTTCTTGCCCAGACCCCAATGCTGGGGTGCTACCCAGAAGGTACACCCACACCTTCTTAAACCCCTGCCTAGTATTTGTCCTCCGGTCTGGAAGGATCCCTTCTTCTGTATAAACCTTCTATTAGTGCCTTTGATTTGTGTGTTCTCTAAATAAAAATAATTTGGCATTCAACTGACGCTGAATCATTTTGATCAGTGAAAATATATTTTTTCCAAAAACAGTCCACTATATTGTTTCTTGTGAGTGATACAGTATATTTTAATTTCACTTCATTTTGCATGGTGTATGTTTTTATAGCATGCCTTTCTAACCAGCTTTATAGTCTCTATTAACATTTTAATGATGAAATCATGGTAAACTTACAGCATATGAACAAGTTAACAAATACTGTGGTACTTGTAGTATTTTAGAAACAGTTATGACAGCTAAGAGTCAATGGACATATTTTTTAAAATTCTCTGGAAGGGAGCACATGAAATGTGGTTATACACTGAACTCTGGTGACTCAGAGTAAAGGACACAGTTGTACAGAAGACGTGTGTCAATCATGGGTCCTACTTTTAGCAGTCAGAGAGCACCCTGGTAAAACAGTTTCTGACCTTCAGATTGTCATGTTTTATTTACAAGATCACAGTGTGGCGTACTTAGCTGATATTGCTTCAGGGACTCTGGGGTCTGAACACATGAAGACATAACACAAAGAACCTTTTCTGTTAACCAATAATTTTTGTACTCTCAGTGAGCTTGCCTGGTGCTCAAAGCCATTGTAATTTCTATGGAATCTGTAAAACAAATCAATTCCCTAATTTAATTCAGCAGAAAAAAATGTGTGTTTGACATGTAGTGATTCAAGTCAGATTAGAACATTTATCTTTGGGGAAAAGCTCATAGTCATATTTTTTTTCCTTTTACATTAAAAGGTCCAGTATTTTAAAATCTAAATTCCTCAGTTTCTATGAACAATTCTTACATATAGTATAAATAATTAATTTCAAGTATTTATAGAGCCAGTTGGACTACATATTCCAAGAGTTCAACCGGTGTTCCTTATTCTACTATTCCATGGGTCTTTTAAAAAAAATCAATGATATGAAAATAAAGCTTTTTTCAGTATAGAAAATAATAAAATTGTCACCAAAGTATTTATTAGCTGAAGTAATTGATCACAGGGTGCTTTTTTTTTTTAACTTGGCCTTTTCAAGAAGCTGTATTCTGTGATCATTCTTAAAAGCTTCTACTGTGAACATTGTTACTTTAAATGGTCTGCTTGCTATGTTTAGCTACAAGATGCTTGACAAAGAACAGTGCACATGCTTGATAAACTCTTCATAAATTTATTATAAGGCAATATCTATTTGTCAGTCCTTGAGTCATTACTTTTGGTATCAAGCTAAGATTCAAATGAAAGGTGAACATAAAGCCTCTGCAATTATTTTAGATGACTAATATATATCACAAGAAGGGGCTAATGAGAGCAAATAAAATAACATTTGCTGGCAACATGATGGTCACTCTTATAAAACCAAGAAGTAGTTGAAATTTAAAGTTGATTAGGATCTGTTAAACCACAGGTGAGTGAGTGGTATCAAAATAAATCTAGATTAATAGCTATTTTCATTGCATTTTTCTAAATATCATTATACATAGTTTATCCAAAATTTAATCAAGTTTCTGATGTGCTAGTTACTGTTAAAATTGTATTCAAATAATACTCATTGACTGCCCTTGTGCTAGGTACCACTGAGGCTATGACCTAATGCTTAGCAAACAGAATTTTAAATACATGGTTGTGATCATATGTTTAGTGATCTAGAGAAAGGACTGAATTCCTATTAAAAGTCAACTCCCATCAAGATTAGATTTGGTGGTTTCAATAAATCTCTTTACAGATTATTGGGCTAATGCGGTCACAAATCATATATCATCTACCTCTACTGGTGTCTGCCCTCTAGGATATTAAACACAATTGGGAAGACAAGATATACAGACATGAAAAGTTAATCATCCTAGACAGTGATATAAGAGCTATCACAAGGAAATGCGTGATTGAATGTCAAATGATGCCTCCCGTCTCTGAACCAGTGACGTATATTGCTATATACAGAAGAGACCAAGCCAAGAAAAGCTAAAGGAGTTCAGAGGGGAGAGAGAGGAATGTGATCTGAAGTTCACAGAGACAGTTTCGAGAAGAGGCAAGAATGGGAGATGGCCCTCCAAGAGCAGGTGGACTCTGCAGAGATGGAGAGAAAGGCAAAGTGTGTCCACTAGCTCTGTGGTTTGAACCCACATCCTCAATTCTGTTTATTTCATCTTTGGATTATTCTGTCTATTCCCATGGAAGACTGCCCACTGTTCAGTAAAACCCTCTTATTTCTGGGCCAGGCTATGTTTATCAGTTATGTATGGCAATGTGGCTGATTTCTAGCCAATGAAATGAGTGGAAATGTATTAATCATCTACTGTCGCATAACAAATTACCCTGCAGCTAAGCCGCTTAAAACAATAAACATTTGTTATCTCCTAGTTCCTGAGGGTCAGGCATTTAGGAGTCTATTAATAAGGTGGTCTGGTTCAGCACCTCTTATGAGGCTGCAGTCAAAGTGGGGCTACAGTCATCTGAAGGCTTGCTTTGGGCTGGAGGATCCACTTTCAACCTGGCTCACTCACATGTCTGTTGGTGGGATGCCTCTGGGCCATATGTGGGATGCTTGAATGTCTTCATAATATGGCAGCCAGCTTCCCTCAGTGATTCAAGAGTAAAACTCAGCCTTGGAAGTCACATACTGTCATTTCTGCAATATCGTATTTGTTCCACAGGTCAATCCCATCCAGTACAGGAGGGGCTCAGCATGATCAAGACTAGGAGGCAGGTGCTATCTCAAAGGCTGGCTCCCAGAGGAAGAAAGAATTCCCACATGCTGCTTCAAGCGCCTTTCCCTTTTCAGATGACCAAAATGAAACACTCTCAGGGCAACTGGGGACACACATGTTAAAGGCAGTAGCCCCTCTATCAGCCTGGGTCCTGAGTGACTGCATGGAGGAGAGTACTCTGTTGATCTGTTTACTAGTGTTAGTAAGTGAGCAAGAAATCAAGTTCTACTGTATTTGAGCCATTGAACAGTTTTGGGTCTATTTGGTTCAGTAGTTAGTCCATGCCAAGCAGCGTAAGTCCCATGCAGCCAATCATTACAGTGTCTTCTACTGAAGTAAAGTCAAGCACCATAGAATGTTGAGGGAGTGCGGGGACTATCTCTATTACATTCCTTTGTCCTGTGGTGCTTTTTAAAAATTTTCAACAAGTATCATTTGAATGCCTACCGTATGTCAGGCCTTGTTCTAACTGCAAGGGGAAGACCTATAACAAAACAAAGTTCTAGCTTCATGGAGCTCATATTCTAATGGACTATCTAGTTGAGGTCTCTTGATGAACACAACAAACAAGTTTGCCAGTGTTTGTCTTCAGGGGGTTAAAAACTATAAAGGCATTTGCTCAATCTCCCAATTTGATGGAGGCCTGAGAGATTAGTGTTTCCCCTAATTGTGCTCTACACCAGTGTTAGTGCTTCTCAGGATTTTATGCACACACAGGTCACCCAGGGATCTTGTTAAAATATAAAATCTGATGCTGTGGCCAGGGTGCTGCCTGACTGTATTTCTAACAAGCTCTCAGCTCATGCTGATGGTCCATGAATCATGCTTGGTCTAACAAGGTTTTAAGGAACACTAGTTACTTGGTGTTAAGGATATCCTATGAAAACGGATTTCATGTTCAAATAAACAAGATGTTGTCCTGGTTCCTGACTGCTTTCTAATTCCTGGTGCCAGTCCTATCAGAAACTTACCAGTACTTTCTACCATGTGTTCTGTGAGATAACCCTCTACAATATATTTACCTTTTAAAATTTAAGCCACTTTGAGAGAATTTCTGAAATTCCTACCCGCCCCCCACCCCCGCGGCCCCCCAGCCCCAAACACCTTGAGTAAAGGCCAAGAGACTCAGGTGCAGGGAATGAAGGAGAAACACAACCAGGCTGCAGAGCTGAGGGCAAACTCAAAGCAATGAAGCTGCAAGGGGAACGCAAAACCGATTTCCCAAGAGCCTGAAATATCACACACTCTCCTGCCCCTTCTAAGCCTCAGCTTCCTCACTGATAAACACAGGATTTGCTGTGAGAATCAAAGAGGATGATGTGCTGCGATCTCATAACACTGATAATCTAGGCACAGGGCCATCATATTTTTCTTCTGTAAAGAACCACCTGCATCCAGGGTTTGGGAGAGTAAAGTGGAATGATGACCAACAGCAATTAGCAATTTGCTGGTGCTGAACAAATGTTAGCTACTGGGAACCCAGCTGGATTTAAGAGAGGAGAATTAACTGCTTTTCCCCACAGATAGAGAACTGGCATGTTGAAAAAAGAAAGATAACCCTGGAGAGGGAAGGTCATTGATGGAGGCTGCAGGAGGGAGGGGGACAATGGAAGGAACCAGGTCATCCACATTTCATCTCAACGCAAATGTCTTGAACACACTAGAACCAAGATGATTCCTGAAGGAATACCGCACCTCGACTAAATAGTAGTTGCTTACCAAGAAGAAACAGCTCAATTATGCTTAAAACATACCTGTTCACCTTATTATTTGATAAAATTTGTTGGTTGGGGCAGCTGCCCGTTGTCTCCTGCCCAGATGGGCTCCGTGGCCTAGTGCTCTGGTCCCTGCTGCCTGTGATCACGAGCCCAGGCCCTTGAGGGGTCGCCACCGAGGCTTCCCTCAGCCCCCAGGAAAGAGCATGGCAGCCACCACCAACTACTACCAGGGCCACCTGGACTCCAATTCCAGTAATGGCTCCTGTGCTCAATACCCTGGGGAAGCCATCCCCCACCATCCTGGTGTCCCCAAAGCCCAGCCCGGACACTGGTGGGGCAGCTTCCTTTTTGGGAAATCCACTCTCCTGGTCATGGCCACAGTGTTGGAGTTCCCAGAGCACCCGGGATCTTCCCAGGCCTCCAGAGCCCCCCTCTCCTCCTTCACCTCCTCAAGACTAAGCAGGGTGCAGCCAGAAGAAACAGTTGGTTTTTTAATATCAAAACAGCAAAACACCAAAAAGGAAATTGAGAGAACCCCACTCTTTGCTACCCAAGCCACAGAAGAGCCTTCCTGACACCCCATAACTCTGCCTTGCACCAAGTGGACAATAAACTCCAAGCAGACAGAAAAAAAGAAAGTCAATCCTCTACAATTCAAATTGTCCAGGTGAAGATTACAATCTTCACAAATTAACTATTTTGTTTATGTATCTAGAAGAAACAGCTCAATTTATATAAAAATATACATTTAGTAAAGGTATCTTTATCTTTATAATATATTTTTATTTTTATATTTATGTAAATATTTTGTTCATCTTTATAATAGTTTATCCATTGTAGCTTAAACTCCCAGGCAAAGATTCTATTTCAGTTTTCAAGTATTACCTTTATTTTCCATGCTTGTGTATCTTTGTATCCCCAACTTGTCAGCAGAGAGAGAGAGAAAAGGTCCTAAGGTTTCTCAAGGACATGTTCTTGGGGTGATGGTGATAGCAAGCAGGACCCTGCGGGGCTCCTCAGCACAAAAGCCTTTCCATGGCCCCTTATTATTTCTTGGTTACAGGAAATAGGCTTCATTCAGCCTCCAGACCTTACCTGAGTTCCAAGGAGCAGGTTCAAACAGATGCTAATCAGGGAAGGGAGGGGACGCAGAGACAAAGGATGAGCAGTCAGCAGAAACAACAGGGCAGCCTTGGGGTAGAGACTTGGTCCCCTCTCACGGCACACAGAACAATATCTTTGAGCTGTTTGCAGATACCGAAATCCCCACCAGGTGGGAGAAGTTAAATTTAACGATGGTCTGCTGCCCACAAGCACGGTAGACCCCACACCTGTTGGAACCAGGATGATGATGCTGACGCCCACGTACCTCACCACCAACCAATCAGAAGAATGTCCACAAGCTGATCATGTGCTCTTTGAAGCATTACTATAAAATTCCTCACTACCTTCTCCAGGTTGGGACACATAGTTTTAGGAGCATTAGCCCGCTGTGGCCCCCTTTTGCCTAGCAAAGCAATAAAGTTATCCTTTTCCACTTCACCCAAAACTCTGTCTCTGAGATTTAATCTGGTGTCGGGGTACAGAGGCTTCAGTGGAAATGTTCTGTGTCATGCTTGTGGTAGAGGTAACACAACTCTGTGTATTTGTCAAAATTCAGAGAACTGTACACCTAAAAAGGGTGACTTTTTACTGAATACCAATGATACATTAATAAACCTGATTTAAACCAAACCAAAATGAAAAAGAGATCACATCCTTGAACCAAGAAGTAAGAGAGCATATAAGCAGATTTTAAAACCTGATTTTACAACTGAACTTGGAAAGAAAAGTTCCAGTGTTGCAATCCAAATGACCATAAAGGAAAATCTAGACCTTCACCTCTCAGTAGGTCATGTCAGCCATGGCCCTGTGCACACTCAGCCCTGAAAGTGAAAGTCTCTCAGTTGTATCCGATTCTTTGTGATCCCATGGGCTATACAGGCCATGGAATTCTCCAGGCCAGAATACTGGAGTGGGTAGCCTTTCCCTTCTCCAGGGGATCTTCCCAAACCAGGGATCGAACCCAGGTCTCCCGCATTGCAGGTGGATCCTTTACCAGCTGAGCCACAAGGGAAGCCAACTCAGCCCTGAACAGGGAGGCAAAAGCACCAAGCGAAGGCCCTCGCTGACCCAGAAGGAACACACACCCCCTTAGCTCGATGAACCACGGTAGGTTAGCTCACATACAATCCCGCAAGCCATGATGTTTCAAAATCAGACTTTTGGTTGCAGCTGACAGATATTTGCCTCCTCCCTGCGAGCTTGCACCCTCATTGTATTCAAGTCTCTGCTCAAATGTCCCTTGGCAGAAAGGCCTCCCTTGGCAGCCCTATGCCAAATAACCTCCTCACTCTTCACTCCATCCACTTGCTCTGACTGGCTGTTTTTCTTCGTAGCATTTGTCTCTATGAGACATTGTCATATGCACATATATAAAATGGAGCTTATAGTCTAGTGGGAAAAGAACTAACTCACAATTCACACAGATAATTGCTTCCTCTCCACTAGGCTGTAAGCATCATGAAGATAGAAGGCTTTATCTTTTCTGTTCACTGCCACAGTCTCAGCACTTGAGCAGTGCTTGGTATATAATAGGTGCTCAGTAAATATTTGAAGAATAAAGCAAAGAGGAGAATTAATTTCTGAATCCAGTCCACGGCAAAAGGGATAAATAATAGAACTAAGGGCATGAATGCCCTCAGGGCTCCCTTTGACCAATAAACTGGGCTGCCACCCTGTCCGGTGTCCCTTCATGATCACAGTGAGCCGCATCCTGGTGATTTCAATGAAGCTCCAGTTTACCCTATCACAAGTCCACAGCCGAGGACAAACAGGTTCTCTATCTCAGCTCCAGGTCGCAGCGCCCTGGGGAAGTGTTCAGATTGGCCTGTCTCCCACAGATGTCCAGAGCATCCTGGAAAAAGCCACAGAGCATCTCATGTCTCCCTCTCCGATCCTGCTTGCTCTAGGGATTTTGGAGCTGTTGCCCCACTTGTAATCAGGAGGCTTTAGAGCTCTGTAGCAGATGTTGTTGGAGCCCAGCCTGTTATCTCCTGGATCCCTTCAGCATCTCTGTGCACTTCTGCTCCCCACTGTACGCTCTCTCAACAGCAGCACCTTCACCTCCTTCCTGGAGGACCACCCTGGCTGCTGGCACCCACTTGGCCTGGGTGAAGAGAGAGCTGCAGGTGCCCCCAGGGTAGCTTCTGACCAATGACTGACAGTCCAGGAGTGCAACTCCAGTCCCCGTGCTCCCAATGGGGGACAACTCTGGGGTGTGACCTCCACCGCCAGCAGAGCTCCCTCAAGACAGAGCCCACGTTACCCTCCATGGGCTTGCTGGCTGCAGCACCCTTGCTTGGCCTCCTCCCTCCCCATGCCCCCTTCCCACTACCCTCCTTGGGAACGCCTACTAATAAATCACTTTCATGTGAATTCTCATCCCCTGATTTACATGTGGGAACTCAATGTACAAGAAGCTCTGTGTGGGCCTTTAGCTCTCCACTGATTTGCTGTAAGTTTTTCAAGAGAAAATCTTTTCATAGATTCTGGTCTCCCCTCTACACACGTGCATTACAGGAATATTTACTTATTTGCTTGTAATATGTTCCAATCCTTAGAGATCTTTCTCCTCTTCCCTGTTTTAACTTGGGATCCTTTCTGTTTATTAGATCTGCTCATTTCCCCACTTTGCTTATGACTGATTGCTTGTCTAACCATCCTAACTCAACATGTTAAAGAAGCACTTGTATTTTCCCCTCTTATTTTCCAAACCTTTCTTCTATACTAGATTCCTGCTCAAGATAGCTCAGGGATTCCCAGGTGGCTCAGTGGTAAAGAACCTGCCTGCTAATGCAAGAGATGTGGGTTTGATCCCTAGATTGGGAAGATCCCGTGGAGGAGGAAATGGCAACCCACTCCAGTATTCTTGACTGGGAAATCCCATGGACAGAGGAGACTGGCAGGCTACAGTCCATGGGGTTGCAAAAAGTCGGATACGACTGAGCATGCATGCAAGATATCTCAAGGTCATGTTTGAGTTCACCTTAATTTAATCATTATTAACCATACTTTTCCTAGTTTACATCTCTGAACAGAGGAAATACAATGAAACCATCAGAACACCCAGTGGGCATCTTTACTTCTTAACTATTTTCTAAAACATTATTTAATTCAGTTAAATTCAGCAAAACTCTTAGTAATTATCAGATAAATTTATATATACACCATTGTGGAAAATAATAAAACAAGTCTCGAGTATCTACAATTCAGGCTCAATTGAGATAAACACTGAAATCAGAGGCTACAAGTTTCAAATAGAAAACACAAAGAGAATGTTTAAGACATGACAGACACAAGCATTTTTGACAAATGAAAACATTGGATTAACCATTACCCTTTGCCTAGACAGATAAAGGCGAAGTTTAGCAAATATTTACCTACAAGTTTTCACAACATTTAAGCTAAATCTTTGCTTCTATATATCGTAATTATAAGTTGAATTTCTAAGGCTGCTTACTGAAAAGGGGCAAAGAATATTTCTATAATCTTGCAAGGTTTGTTTTAGTAACTCTAAAGACTGTTGACTTGTAACCCTGAGACTACGAATGTTTATGACAGGAAACTGCATGTTAGAATGGTTGGGGTAGAAATTTGTGCTTGTTTGCTGAAGCTGGTAAATTGTGTTTGTCCTAGGAGGTTGACTTTACTCATCAACTCTTTGATAATTGATCTGTCATTTTTGACCTCACTGATCCAGCTCTAATTAACTCAACAAGTAAAAGATGTGCAGATTAGTTTGGAATTAAGGACATCGCTGAAGACATTTCTTGGGGAAAGTAATTTTACCAACAGAATAAATATGTGACTAACAGAAGAACTCTAAAACCTGAATATGGATCACAGCACTTTGTAAAAGCCCCAAATCGGAAACTATCTAAATACTGCCTGATGATAGTTGGATAAATACACTGTGGTATATTTACACAGTGGAATACTATACAGAAATGAGAATGAACAATTTACAAACAGACGCAATATAGTTGTGCTGGGGCTCATAAACAAAATGTTGAGTGAAAGAAACCAGACACAAAAGAGTACATATTGTATGCTTCCATTCATTTAAAGTAAAAAACGGGCAATACTAAACTGTAGTGTCAAGATAGTATTTATTTTGGGGCAGTAATGCTTGAAAGGGGGCATGATGAGGTGTTCTGGGTAGTTGATACTGTTCTATTTCTTGAGTTATAGGTTACTGTAACTCAAGTTTTATATATATATATATATATGTGTATATATATATATATATATATATATATATATATATATAAAACTCAAGTAGTATATGTTACTATATATACACTTATTCCTAAGTATTTTATTCTTTTAGATGCTATTATAAATTGGATTATTTAAAAATTTCTCTTACTGATACTTCATTTTTTGTATACAGAAACACAGTAGATTTATTTTTAGATATTTTTCCTATGTTGATTTTGTTTTTTGCAACTTTACTAAATTCATTTATTCTAACCATTTTTGGTGGAGTACTTAAGATTTTTATATATAAGATCATGTCATCTACAAACATAGACAATTTTATTTCTTCGTTTCTGATTCAGATGCCTTTTATTTCTTTTTCTTGCCTAACTGCTCTGTTAGAACTTCCACTACTATGTTGAATAAAAGTGACAAAAGGGGGCATCACTGTCTTATTCCTGATCTTAGAAGAAAAGCTTTCAGTTTTTCATTGTTGAATATGATGTTAGCTGTGGGTTATATACAGGCGACCCTTAAACAACACAGGTTTGAACTGGGTGGGTCCACTAATACATGTTTTCTTTTTGAATAGTAAATAAGGTACTACATGATGTACGGTTGGGTTTGGTTGAATCTGCAGATGCAGAAAGAACTGTGGATATGGAGAGCTGATGATGAGACTTGAGCATCCTCAGATTTTGGTATCTGTAGTTGTCCCTTGTGGCTCAGACAATAAAGAGTCTGCCTGCAGTGCAGGAGACCCGGGTTCAATCCCTGGGTTGGGAAGATCCCCTGGGGAAGGAAATGGCAATCTACTCCAGCATTCTTGCCTGGAGAATTCCATGGATGGAGGAGCCTGGCAGGCTACAGTCCATGGGGTCGCAAAGAGTCGGACATGACTGAGAGACTAACACACACACAGTGGTGGGTCCTGGAACCAATTCCCTGTGGATACTGAGGGAGAACTGTATGGAATTTATTATGTGAGGTACATTCCATCTATGGGCTTCCCTGGTGGCTCGGTGGTAAAGAATCCACCTGCTAATGCAGGAGACACAGGAGACCTGGGTTTGATCCCTGGGTCAGGAAGATCCCCTGGAAAAGGGAATGGCAACCCACTCTGGGATTCTTGCCTGGGAAATCCCATGGACAGAGAAGCCTGGCATGCTAGAGTCCATGGGGTCGTGAAGAGTTGGACATGACTGAGCATGCAACACATTCCATCTATACCTAATTTGTTGGGAGTTTTTATCATGAAAGGATGTTGAATTTTGTCAAATGCTTTCTCTGCATCTATTGAGACATACATATGATTTTTGTCATGCATTTTGTTCATGTGGTGTATCACATGTATTAACTTGTACATGTTGAACCATCTTGCACCCCAGGAATAAGTCTCACTTGATTATGATGTATGATCCTTTTTATGTACTGTGGAATTCAGTCTGCTAATGTTTTATTGAGGATTTTTACATCAATGTTCATCAACAATATTGACCTGTAGTTTTCTTTTATTATGATGTCCTTGTCCAGCTTTTGTATTGGGGTAATGCTGGCCTGGTAAAATGAGTTTGGAAGTGTTCCATCTTCTTCAATTTCCTATTGGTATTTTTAAATGGTCATTCTGGCTACTGTTGGAACCTGACGGGTTCTTGTAGGTGGGTGGGTGAACCTGGACAGATACAACAACAATAATAACAATGAACATCCAGGCAAGAATAAAAACACAAGATCTGGGATGTGACAGGGTGGTAAGGTGAGGCAGGGAAAGATTGGAAACAATTACTTACCATCTTCTATGATAGGAAAACACAGCTCCAGGTCCTTATCACAAATATTAGCAATCCAAACAAGCCCACTGGTGGACACTCAATACCACAGTGTTGCAACAGTTCTTTTGCTTTGCCTTAACCCCATAATCATTTACTCAAATATATCCATGGGAACTTTCATTGCACAATTCTCCCATAGATGCATCCAAAAATCCTGACCATCAGAACTGTGGATTGTTTTAGTCATCTCCAGATTTTGCCTATGAACCTGTGATTTAGTAAAGAGATGCTTCACCCACCTCAGGAATCAGCAGAAGCCTGTCATCAAGTAGTTGTATACCCTCCAGTTCAGTGGGTAAAGTGTTACCACACTAAACCTGGGTTGTGAGTCTAGAAGTCTTGAACTCAGTCTAATTCTTTGTTTTAACAGTACTCAAGCAATATGTTGTCTGTCAATGAACATCTAGGTGAAGATGATTCTTGCTTTAAATATGAGAGGAGGGGCAAGATAGGGAAGAATTTCTGATGCAAAGTCTAGGCTGGAGTTTACAGTTGGGTGCTCTCATCATCACATTTATCAAAGGTTATTATTTATTATTTTTACAGTGAAAGAAAGTCTAACCCACAGGTTCTCAGCTAGGCACTATGAAACAAAACAGAGATTATGGTTTTGAAATTCAAGGCAAATGATGTTTTGACTTGAATGCTTTTGCTTAGTTCTGCTGACAAATAAGTTTGCTTAAAAATTAGAGGGGAAAGAAAGAGACATTCTCTAGGTGTTAAAGTAGGAAAAATATAGCCCTTCTGAGATGCTTTGTTCCTCCCAAACCCCGACACTCCATATGCTTTATAGACTAAGAACTTCTGCCCGTTTTTAGTATATCAAAAAGCTAAATCTGCATGGAGAAGGGTGGCATGAATCAATGTCTTTTGGTTAAGAAGAAGATACCCCGTGAAGTCATTTTATTTATTTATTTTTTATTAGTTTATTTTCTATTTTTTAACTTTACAATATTGTATTTGTTTTGCCATACATTGACATGAATCCACCATGGGTGTACATGTTTTCCCACTCCAGAACCCCCCTTCCACCTCCCTCCCCATCCCATCCCTCCAGGTCATCCCAGTGCACCAGCCCTGAGCACCCTGTATTGAACCTTGACTGGTGATTCGTTTCACATATGATAATTTACGTGCTTCCATGCCATTCTCCTATATCATCCCCGCCTTTGCCCTCTCCCATAGAGTCCATAATACTGTTCTATTTATCTGTGTCTCTTTTGATGTCTCACATACAGGATTATCTTTACCGATTGACTAAATACCATATATATGTGCTAGTATACTGTATTGGTGTTTTTCTTTCTGGCTTACTTCACTCTGTATAATAGGCTCCAGTTTCATCCACCTCATTAGAACTGATTCAAATGTATTCTTTTTAATGGCTGAGTAATATTCCATTGTGTATATGTACCACAGCTTCCTTATCCATTCGTCTGCTGATGGGCATCTAGGTTGCTTCCATGTCCTGGCTATTATAAACAGTGCTGCGATGAACATTGGGATACACGTTTCTTTCAAGTCTGGTTTCCTCAGTGTGTATGCCCAGCAGTGGGATTGCTGGGTCATATGGCATTTCTATTTCAAAAATATAGAACGCTTCACGAATTTGTGTGTCATCCTTGTGCAGGGGCCATGCTAATCTTCTCTGTATCGTTCCAATTTTAGTATATGTGCTGCTGAAGCGAGCACCGTGAAGTCATTTTAAACCAAACTTTGAATGGAGTCAATGTTTAGTATGAAGAATGAAAAAAAAAAGTCCATGACTTAGAAAAGCGGATGCACAGTGTGGAATTTTAGAGCTAGATATTTATTGACAGATTACAACTTGCAAAGTACTGTTGGAGCAAAGAATTAGACTGAGTATAAGTCTCCTGGATTCACAACTCAGGCTTGGTGGGTTAAAACTTCACCCAATGAACTGGAGGGTGGCAAATACTTGATGACATGACATTAGGATGTCACCTTCTCCCACCTCATTCCTTGCAGTATATGTGCCCAAGGTGGATGTATCAGGTCAAACTAGGAGCCAGAACTTAAATTGGTACAACCCCATTTGCAAAGTGTTAACTATGTAACTAGAGTTTCAACATCTGTGCCATTGCTTTGTCTTTCCCAAATTCATTTTCTGAATTAGTTAATCCTTGCAAAATGGAATAACATTTAATATTTTGATATCTTCAGAGATGATGCTGAAGATTTAAGCTTGAAATATTCTACAATCTCTTAGTTGCAACACATTTTCTTATTGATCATTAAAAAGTAAAGGTATTGGGAGTTCCCTGGTGGTCCAGAGGCTAAGACTCCATGCTCCCAGTGCTGGGTGCCTGGATTCAATCCCTGGTCAGGTTTTGTTGAACCACATGCCTCAACAAAAGAGTTCACATGCTGCAACTAAAGATTCTCCATGCCTCAACTAAAGATCCTGCATGAAACAATGAAGATCAAAGATCCTGAGTGCCACAGCTAAGACCTGGCACAGCCAAATAAATAAATAAAAATTAAAAAAAAAGTAAAGACACCAATGACCAAAACTCTCTAAGCGAAGTGAAAGTCGCATCTGACTCTTTGCGACCCCATGGACTATACAGTCCATGGAATTCTCCAGGCCAGAATACTGGAGAAGCCTTTCCCTTCTCCAGGAGATCTTCCCAACCCAGGGATTGAACCCAGGTCTCCTGCATTGTGGATGGATTCTTCACCAGCTGAGCCACAAGGGAAGCCCAAGGATACTGGAGTGGGTAGCCTATCCCTTCTCCAGAGGATCTTCCTGACCCAGGAATTGAACCGGGGTCTCCTGCATTGCAGGCAGAATCTTTATCAACTGAGCTATCAGGGAAGCCCCAAACTCTCTAAGCAGAATAATGATGTATTCTATAATATGACCAGGGACTAGAAGGCAGGGTTGTACCACATGGCGCATAGGTTGCATACACATGCACACAAAATAGGAAGTGTCCCAGACTTCCCACCACCCAAGTCAACACAGCAATTCTTCATAAAATAAGTTCAGGTTCCTGGTTTCACAGATCCGTGCAAGGCAGTGATCTCTTTATTGTCTGCTAGCTGGCTTGGCAGGTACCTATGCATCAGCTAGGGAACAGGCCTGCTTTGGGAGGAGTTAGGGTGGGGATGTTTTGTTCTCTTCTTCTGGAAGCAAGCAATAGTTTATCATCCTATTTTAACAAATAGAGTTGGAAAAATGGATGCCATCTCAGTTTTTATAAATAACAGGGAGGACTTTTTCCCACCAGGATTAAGGGCATGCAAGGGACAACAGGCAGTGATTTTCTGGGCACTTAAAGAAGCTGAGGGAACAGCTTAAGCTGGAATCATAACTTTGGAGCCAAAAGATGGTGGTTCAGGGCAGAAGAAACTGTAGGCATAAAAGGAGGGTGGAGGTGGGAGCGGGGTGGTGGAGAGTACACTGCATATGGGGAAGCTGTAGGCAGTGGAGGTGTTTACAAGACTTGGGGGGAGAAGGGATCTGTTTCCTTAGACGACTTGCGGATTTAATGTGTATAATGTTGTTGTCTGTTAATTAATTCTCTCTCTAGCTTTGAGCTGAGGAGGCATTTTCTAGGAGCTGGGTACCTTTCTGGAGAAAGTGAAGCATAAGCTGGACCCTTTCTTCCACAAAAGTAATCCAGACCTTTGGTGCCAGAGGATTGTCGAATCCAAGGGTTACACTGGTAAACAGTCTCAGCCCTTGAGTTCTGAATTTCAACTCTTATTTCAAAATAGATGCACTATTTATAAGTTATTTTCCCCAGCTTTACTATTTGACCTAAATCAATCTTTTGGCTTTTGGGGATCTCAGCCATTCTCTTTGCCTATATAACAGACTTACAGGCTCATCTTGAGGAGATTCAGACTAGATGAATAATTGCCTTGAAAAAACCAGAAGCAGTGACTCATCATTCTAAAAATCCATACTGCTTGGCATTTACAGCACTCCTACTCTGTTTCATAGGAGATGAAAAAAGAATTTGCTGTTTGTGCCCTCTGAAGAATGAATTCTCTTCCCATCCCTGGAAGATGAGGTGCATTATCAATGGAGCAGGTCATTTCAGACAAAACCTCCAGTCCTTTTAAGCACGTTATTGGGAGCAGAAGTATACATGACTACAGGCTTGAGGTCTTAGGCCCACAAGAATCTGAATCTATGGGTACAAAGCCAGGGATCCAGCAATGGCTCTGGTGAGAGTGCCATGGTTAGAATTCAAGGCTTTTACCTTCCACCCCTCACCACTGGCCTATCCTCAGGCTCTTCTCAGAAACTAGAGTGATTAGCAGAATTTAAAAATCAAGAGAAAAGGCAAAGAGGTTAGAACTTGGGTCTTAAAGGGATCCCCCTGGAGGTAGAAATGGCAACCCATTCCAGTATTCTCGCCTGGAGAATCTCATGGACAGAGGAGCCTGGCGGGCCACAGTCCATGGGTTGCAGAGAGTTGGACACAACTGAGAGACTGAGCATGCGTGCTTAAAGGGATCCACAGGGGACACACTGCTCCAACCAGGAGGGTCATAAGGGCTTTACCATACCTCAGTTGTAGTAGAGAAAGGTCAGTGGGGAAGAAGAAAAGAGATAGACCACAAATGGCCTTGCATGGCAGAAACTGACTGGCTATTCAACAAACTCTTCTCTTTTCCACCTGGCCCCTTATCGGACTACATTTCCCAGCCTCCTCTGCGATTAGGTCATGCCACATGCCTGAGTTCTGGCCAATGCAATATGGGTAGAAAAGTCACATATGCCACTTTCAGGCTTGGGTTGCTTAATTCCACCTGTGCGAGCAATCTCTCTTTGTCTCTCTTGCTCTGTCTCACCCCTCCCTACTATCTGCTGACTGGACTGACACTTGGAGAAATTGTGGAAGCTATGTTTTAAAGGTTTTAGAGTCTTCTCCTCCCTGAGCTCCCAAATACTGAGAGAACAGAGGCCCCTAGCCCCCAAACTGTACTTTTTATGATAAAAAAATAAAATTCTGTTTTGTTAAACCACCAAGATTATAGGGTTTATCTCATATAACAGCTAGCTTTAATGTAAGTAGTATGTAATTCAACCTAATAGAAGAAACATTTTTATATTGCTCTCAAAATTATTATTCACATCTACTTGAAGACCTGTTTAGATTTTTTTTCTAGTTTTCCACTGTGATAACAAAGTTTTAAAGACTTAGGACTCCGCAGAAGGAAGGGATTTCAGACACCAAAGGCTAAGACCAAAGACGAAGCACCTGAAGAATGGACAGAGTTTCTCTGAACACAGAAACATGCCAGAAAGGCAAAAGGTGACCTCATTTCTCCCAGTTACAGACATGAAGGAAGAAAGGGTGGTTAACCCCTTACATTTTTGAAAAAGATGATTGATTCTCAATTGAAACAGCCTATATTTTGAAAGTTTCAAAAACATACATTTTTTAAAAAGTTTTTAAAGCCCTACATAATTTAGAAACATATGACCTAACTGATCTTCCCTCAAAATTAGTCCAGTATTTAGCACTGAGGTTTTGTATTGAATTCACAGAGACTTTTGGTATGTGGTATATTTCTCTGTTTTCCTGTCATCAATTATAAGCTGGGTACTGCTGCTTTGAATTGTCAAATTCAGAATCATTTATCTATCCTGCTTCAGGGTGCCAGCATGTTGAAGCCAGCCCGTAAAAAGTGCATAAGTAGCTATGCAAGGCATCTGCAGGATCTTTGGAACTTCTCCAGGCCACCTAGATTGGTTGATCCATCCTCATGGATTTCCTGGTGTTTCTTGACCACTTTTAAATTTTATTTCTCAGTTCCCCCTTCCCACCTAGCCCTCTTGGGTCAGTCATCTAATACTGTATGTACATCTCATACTGTACTGACCTCTGGCATGATCCTAAAACAATGCTCAACTGTCAACCAATGTTCAATTGTCAAAGCCAGAACATGGGCTGGCTGGTAGGGATATTTCTATGAGGCCACAGCAGGACATGTGGCAGCAATGCTGGTTGCCATGAGCTCAAAGAGCATGGTCAGGTGGTGCTACTACAGGTATAAAGGACACTAGTCACCTACAGATATCCCCAAGTCTCAATTTCAGTCAAAAACTTTATCCAACAACTATCACCAGCCTTTTACCAAAGCTAGTACAAAGGAGCAGAGCCACACTTTGAGTCTCCTGTGTCAATACCCTTCTATGCCTTCCTGGAGCAGATGCTATCAGTGCCCTGCCCATATCTCCTCGGTATTACTGCTGTTTACTGGTTGCCCATGTTGGTGACTGGTTTGGTAACAGATCATTAATTGGCTTTCCTCCCCCCTCTATCTCACTTCCCCATATCCCTACTGATGCTTCCTGGGATCACCTTCCATATAAACCATTCACACCCAAATCCTTGCCTTAAATGTGCTGAACAGAAGTAACCAAGCTAAGAAAGCTACTGTCCTCTGATTGTAAAGTGAAGCAGAGAAACAACCTCTAAGAAGTTAGTAAAAGAAAGCAGAAGCAATGAAAGAGGCTTATATATTCTACAGAATAAACAATAGAGCTTCTTGATAGAGACTATTCATTATCTTAGACTTGTGCTGTTCAACATGGTATCCATTAGCCACATGTGGCCATCAAGCACTAAAATGTGGCTAGAGCAACTGGGGAAATCAGTTTTAGATTTCACTGAATTTTAATTAGTTTAAATTGAAATGACCACACATGGCTAGTGACTACTGGATTAGACAGTAAAAGTTACGGAACTCTTCCATCATTGTAGAAAGTTTTGTTGGGCAGCACTTGTATGCAGCAAGGGCAGGAAATATTTGCCTGTGAAAGGCCAGATAGTAAATATTTTTGACTTTGTGGGCCATGTGACTTCTGAAATAACTACTGAACTCTGTTACTGTAGTGCGAAAGTCACCACAGACAACATGTAAGTGAACAAGCAGGGCTGTGTCCCAATAATACTTCATAAAGGTTGAATTTTTAATTTCATATAATTTTCTCATGTCACAAAAGTTGTTATTCTTCTTTTGATATTTTTCCCAACCATTTGAAAGTGGATTTCATGGCACTGTACAAAAACAGGTGGTGGGCCATTGTTCGCTGGCCCTCAGTCTAGAATATCACCATTAACTGTTACTGAGGGGATTATTATTAAGATGCCCCAGTGATATCAACACAGTGCAGGTTGTGACATTACTGACCAGTGTCAAATGAGCTGATGATCCTAAACTAAATTAACCTTTGAAGACAAAGAGCTTAGTTCAGAGTGGAAATTACTGTCAACTGAGGATGGTAAGGAGACTTTTTTCTGTTGTGTATAAGGTTTTTCTCACGGTGGTCACTGAGAATCATTAGGGCTGCTTTTAAGAAAATCATCGAAGCCCAGGATGTTCCTGTACCCCTCCCCTGGCCCATTTTGCTCCTCATAACAGTGCTTTCCTCACATAGAGGAACTCAATGGTGTTCTCTAACCTCTTGATTCCTATTCATTTGTCCTGTCTGCTACATTTCTTTCTCTACCTCCTGCCCTTGCCACAAAGATCAATACTCAGGTCTGGCAAAGATTCACTCCAAGCTTTCAAATGGCTCCTCCCAGCTGATAAAAGTTAGTTTTCAAAAACACGGTGTTCTCAGAATATGAGCCCATCAAAAGAGCTAATTTAATCTCGAGACACCAGGAATTAAAGAAGTGTTATCTATACGACACAGACAATACTTCATTTCTGAGAGCCCTTTCAGAGCCAGCTCAAAACAAAATGGGGAGGTGAATGGGAGTGGGACTGGGACTGTTTCCAGCTGGACAATTTAATACCATAGTTCTCCACAGTAACTCAATGGCGAATTGGCCACATCAAGTTAAAGGATCAAAAATGAGGTACCTGACAGGGATCAATAAAGCAGTAGGGGAGAACTGCTTCTGGAAAAGACTGAGCTATCCGCTCAATCAGCTCTCAAGAGCTCCCAGAAGAAATGGCAGGCACTAACATTTTGTCAGCTGTGCCAACAGAACCCAGGGACCCACCTGGGGCCTCTGATGGTAGCTCTAGCCGCAGAGTCAAAGGTCTCAAGGCATGGAGAGTCAGGATTTTTTTTTTCTATTGCTTCCTTTTTTAAAAATGATGCATGGTGCTTCAGCAAAAAAAAAAAAATAATAAATGTCAAAGTAATATCCTCTTCAACCGGGGTTTAAAACAGCCACTGAAAGCTCTGTGTAATCAATAATATAGATCTAATTACGGGGCCTACATTAAAGAGGTAAGAGTTATGTTAACTTTACAACTTCCTTGTGGGAAGAACAAGCAGAGCTTGAGCCCATGTGTTTTTGTATCTCTCATACCGAATGCACAGATGATAGCAGAAGAAGTACACAGAACTGGTAGAGGACCTGACTCATTATTATGCTATGGTTCAACTCTCCCAAGAGCACTCGGCTTCTTTTAGAGGTGGAGAAATATAGCCTGGGAGAGCTCGATTTGGCCAAGCCTCTGCATGACGGGCCAGTGGAGTCAGGCTGCAACCCAAGTCTTACTCCTGATTCCAGAACCAGCCCTGACCAGCTCTTCCACGCTGGGGAGAGATTCTGATGTGGACAATGGTACAGAATGGGCCTAACTTTGGCTCAGAGACTGGTGAAAGGCCATGGGTAGAGCTAAAAAACCTGGCTTGAGTGCTCGCCAGCTAAACTCTCAGAATGTGATGGAGAATCCATAAGCAAGTGAAATTGTTTTCTTTGAAGCCCTTACCAGGGCCAGGTGCCCAGAGTGACTGCTGTGTTAGCTGTCAGCCAATCAGTTTTGCCCATAAATGTGCAAAGGAATATCTGCAGGTTTCCCCTTCCCCTGTCTCCAGCCTGTTAGAAATCCTGTTTTGGATTTTTCAATTCAGTCCACCAATGGATTCCCTCACATATAAGGAAACAACTTGCATACGAAAGAATTAAATACTTCTGAGTTATTCTTCAGTGTAGGTAAACCATGCCAGTAGTGGCGGGACTGTACATACTCTAGAACTAGTGTTTAAATTTTTTTACATCAAGTATGTACCTTCTTTTTAAAAATTAAACATTATTTTGAGAGAAATGTAAATTCACATGCATTGTAAGAAATGATAGAGATTTTCCCTATGCCCTTTACTTAGTTCCCCCAGTGGTACCATCTTACAAAACTATAGTATGGTTGTTTTTGCTTTTTTTAAAAGCTGTCTTAAAAAAACAATCAGCTTCCTTGGGGTATAATTGACATAGAACATTGTGAGATATTTAAATGTACAATGTGGTGATTTGATGTATGTGTACATTTTGGAAGGGCTCCTTATGTCTAGTTAATTAACATATCCATCACCTCACCTATTTATCTTTTTTCTCTTTTTAGTGAAAATATTTAAGTTCTATTCTCTTAGTGAATTTCAATTAGAAAATAGTGTTATCAACTACAGTCACCATGTTTTAGTTAGATCCTTAGACCTTACTCATCTTCAGCTGAAAGTCTGTACCTTTTTTACCAACTTCTCCCTATTTCTCCCATCCTCCTGCCCCTGGAAACCACTTTTCTACTCTCTGTTTCTATGAGTTTGAGTTTTTTTTTTTAAGATTCCATATATAAGTGATGCTATGCAGTATCTGTCTTTCTCTTTATGGCTTATTTCACTTAGCATAATACCCTCAAGGTCCAATCATGTTGTTGCAAATGGGAGGATTTCCTTCTTTTTGTATTAACTTCTATGATAAATGAAAAATTGTTTTATCGCTAAGGGGAGGAAAGAGACAAGGGGCAGCTGGGGATTAACACACAGTCATGGGAATGGATCTGTTTATTAATTTAAGGATGGGAGAGAGTTGAGCAAGTTAAAATGATGACAGGAAGTAATGGGAGACGAGAGAGGAGACCGAATCCCCTAGGCCACCTTGCTGCACTCTCCCCGAGTTTCCTGCTACTGTGTATTCAGCATATGCTCTGCTCAAATGGCAGAGAAGAGAGGGGGTATTTTATTTCATTCCTGTTGGAGAAAAGAGAGCCTTCCTGATTGCGGCCCTGCAAATGGATTCTCCAAATGGACCAAAGCATGGATAGCTAATACTTCTGGTATGTATCCTCACCATCTCTCTTCTCTGTCCCTCTCCCTTGACATTCAAGCTCATGGGTGAGTTCATTTATCCACATCATGTGCAAATGATACATGGCAGACCAACTTTTTGCCACTGAGCTGTTCATTACCCCTATTGTCTTCTAAACTGTAACTCAAAAAACAAATAAAAAAACCCCACACAAAACAGGCCCACTTTCTGTAATTTCCTTTTCTCCATCTTCACACAGAATATTTCATTAACTTCCTTTATCACTGTGTAAAAAAGCAACCAAGCATAATATAGTAATTTTGATCTTAACTTGCAAGGAAGACATGCTTCTGTGTTTCATTTGCTCACCTTTAGCCCTACTGTGAGAAAATATTTTAAAAGATCACAATGAATAACTCTTTAGTTTCAGATGCTACTGTAACAATTACTCATCCTTTATAGCATTTTCTTGTTTACAAGGCATGTAAATATTCCCTCTGGGTATACAAATACACTGAATAAATATTCCCTTTCACAGGATGGTCATACTGGATAAGAGGTACTCAGAAATCCTTATTCTGATCTATTTTTGTGGGTTTATTCTACATACTCTACATTCATTTTAATGTGACAATTCCCCTGTGCTTTAAAATAGGATATGCTTATTCTTCCTAGATTTGAGGGACACTAAAATAAATTTGACTTAAATAGTTCCACCTGAAAAAAATGCACCAAGATATCCAGGGATAGCACCATAGAAACGAAATTTTGAAGCAAATCATATTACATACCTTTTTCGTCTAAATTCAGTACTGATGAAATATAGAAGACTGGGCATTCAACCCTGGACTCTGGAAACACCATCCTTGCTTGATAATTAGGAGTACAAGAAGCCACCTCTCTCTCCTCTCCCCTCATCCCATTTTGCTTTTCCCCAGTTCAGACATCTGGTCACCCACAGCACTGGGGTGGTGGGAGATACAATCAGATTTTGGTTTGAGGAGTAGAAGAGAAGCATCTTAATTTATAGTATCCTATTAACAACTCTGAGCTTCTCTCATGGCTCAGGTGGTAAAGAATCTGCCTGCAGTGTAGGAGACCCGGATTCGATTCCTGGGTGGGGAAGATCCCTAGAGAAGGGAACGGCTACCCACTCCAGTATTCTTGTCTGGAGAATTCCATAGACAGGAGAGCCTGGTGGGATACAGTCCAAGGGATTGCAAAGTGTCAGACACGACTGAGTACTAACATGAACATGAACAACTCTGATATGAATTCCCAAATTAAGGCTTCAAATACTCTCTTCTTAACTATGGTCTGGAGCATGTGACAAATGGAAGGGAAGGTGAAAACCATTATATCAGTTAGGATGGCATTGGACTGTATGTAATAGTAACTTTTTCTAATGTACCAAAAATCAGAATTCTAGCAGCAGCAGTACAAGATGCCAGCTGGAACACAGGTTACTTTCATCTTTCTATTCTGCCATCCTGTGGCTATCATCTCAAAGACTGCAAGATAGCTGCTCCCCCAGCACATCATGTCCACATCCCAGAGAGGAAGAAGGCAAAGAGTTAAGGGAAAGACACTGAGTTTGCCCCTTTCTAGTGTGCCCCTTTTTGTCATGAGAGCAATTGCTCTTGGGGAAGCCTCACCCATTTGACACCTGCTCACATTTCAAAGGACAAAAATGGGTCACATGGACACAAGCTGTAAGAGTGTCCAGGGAAACAGTGCAGCTTTGAAAGATACCAGGCTCCTATCAGTAGAAATCATGAATATGGGTTGGTAGCTGTCAGTAGAATAAGCAGAGAGAATGGATGGACAGCTATCAGTATCCTGTGAAAAAGTTAAGACATATCTGTCTTTATGTCAACAGATGTAGAGGGTCAAAAGAGCACTTGGACTCATCCTCTACATGCAGAGAAGCATAATGTATAGCATCTAGAATTAAGGCTTTAGATTCTGGAACAATTTATTTATTTATTTATTGCTGCACAGTGCATGCAGCACGTGGGATCTTAGTTCTCTGACCAGGGATTGAACCTTGGCCCCTGGCAGTGAAAACCCAGAATCCTAACCACTGGACTGCCAGGGAATGCCCTGGAATATGTGTATTTATTTGCAAGTTAGCTTTACCTGTTACCAATTATGACTTTGAATAGATCATTTTGCTTTTGTTTGTCATGACTACATGTCTCATGTCTACATGAGAGAGCTACTTGAGGATTAAATAAAATCATGTTTTCAAAGAGCCCTTTCTTCCATTCCCCTACATTAGAAATCCCAGCACACAGACCCCAGCAGGCACTCTCATGATTTCAAAGAGGAGAAGAAAATGATCAGCAGCCCATGAATAAGAGAAGACTTAGATAAAGCCAAGTAACTCACCCCTTAGGTCACATTCTCAGGTAGTGTGAAGTCAATTACATAATGAGACATAATGAAAGGACCAGAGCATCTACCCCACAGCGCATGGATGCAGTACATGTTTAGCTAAAGATGAGAAATGTGCTGAACTCCAAATGTGCTCAGCTACTCCAAAGTACAGAACTTTCAGCAAATAATATAGATCTTCATTTCTAGCAAAACTACTCCCAACAAACATTATGACATGATATTGTACTCCACTTAACAGAACAAACACTTCCCATCAGCTTCCGTGTAGTGTTTCAGAATCACAACGAATGGACAGAGGAACATTGTCCATGGAAACAAAAAAGTTAGCATGAAATCTGAAATGGCCCCCATGGCTTTCATCCTCAGTAACATGTTCTCCAGTCAAATATGGGAAACTTTGCTTAGTCTTGTTGTTGTTGTTGTTTTAGTCACTAAGTCGTGTCTGACTCTTTGTGACCCCATGGACTGTAGCCCGCCAGGCTCTGCTTGGGTAGATACAATTTCACTATTTCTAAGTTCCTTATATTTTTATATTTCAATTAGAGTAATCTTATTCTACATCTCAGTTCAGGAGATGGTTTGTTATACATTTTAAGGATCAAACAATCTTTGATGATATTGTTGTTAAAAGATTAAAACAGATCTGCAATTTTATATAGTCTTGGCAAGAGCTCCCATGACTAAGGAGTTGGGTCTTTGGGTCATGAACTCCACAACCCTTCCACAGTAAAGAGCAATTATGCCAGAGCAGCTATTTGCTGTCAGCTATAAGCTAAACACTGTTAAGCTACTCTAATGGAAGTGTTGTACAGTGTGTATTCTGTGTGTATTCTGTCACACCAATAAATCACACTGTATTTAAGGGTTGGATCATACTCTAAGGGTTGTATTGCTTATTTTGCATGCATCCAGGGCAGGAGCTGAAAACTGTATTAAGGAGCAACAATTGAAGGAACTAGGGATGTTTAAGCTACGGGAGCAGAAACTAATGTGAAACATGATCTCTGTCTTCAGATATTTAAATGACTCTCAGATTTTTAGAGACTATGGTCTCATTCTATACAGCTTCAAAGGTCAGAAATAAGAGTGCTGAATAAAAGTTACTCAAGGAGAGCGTTCAGTTCAGAGTGAGAAACAACTGTTTCAGCAAGGAAATGAGCGACTTGGTAAGAATTGAGTTCCTGTGCATCAAATATCTATCCAGGGGCATGGTGATCATCTGTCAGAGATATTGCATTAGGTGGGAGATAGACTAGAGTAACCTAAACATCTCTCAACCCTGAGTTAATTCTAACACTCACAGTGCTTGGTGATTCCAACTTTCCAAATTCAGAAAGAAAATATCTCCAAATCTGACATAGGAGCTACAGTGATCGTCCTTTGTTTTTAGTGTCCTTTAGGCTTTGAGCATTTTAGCGGGATTATTGTTAGGGTTATTGTATTCTAGCGGTATAAATAAGCTCTCTTACAGAAGTACCCAGCTCCCTTTAAGAAGGGCTATTCTGTTTTGGTGAGTTTTTGGTAAGTACTTCTCTTTATCCATCAGCATCAAGGTCAAAGCCACAGTTCCAAAGTCATTCTGATCAAAGGACAGAGGATTTCTTCCCTTCACTGTTCATTTTTCTTCGTCCATTTTTCTGTTGGCTATCTTGTGCTCTGAAGAGGGAGGGCAGAGGGCACCTCACCTACTAGAGTTTCCATATCCTACCCCTTGGCCTATAGCTCCCTGTCACAGATATACTGGCATTGTCTTCAGATTTATAACTTGACCTACAATGGGCTGGATGAAACAGAGGCTAGAAGCTGTCAGCTCAGAGTGCAGACTGTTGCCTCCCTCTTTCTTCTCCTCCAGGCTCTAAATGTTTTTGCAGAAACACAGAGGAAACATATTCTCAGTAACAGTAATATAGAATGCCAAGCACAACATATATTACACATGCATTTATGGCATGTGAATATATGAAATCAGCACCATATAAAAGGCATAAGTAACCTTGTCTCCTGCCACCAAAGAAGTGAAGGAGAGTAAAAATCCTTTAGTGGTTTGAGTCAGATCAATACTGAACTCTCAGGAAGGAAATTGTGGTGCTCTCACACAGAAAGCTCCTCAGACATCACCCGCACCAGACTTGGAGCCAGACATCCTGACAGAGGCTAACATAATGGCTCACAAGCGGCGAGCGGCTCCTTAAATTGCAGCCTAAATTCTCCCACAATATCTCCAACTCAAAAGGCCCCTTGTAAAGGAAGCCTGAGATGAAAGAGCACTAAATATTTCCAAATAAATTTTAAATCGCCTGATTTGGGTGAATTACATCCCAGGGAACTAAGAGAGCATGAAAATGAGGTGATAAGAATCATTACTTCTTTATGGGAATTGGCAATATAAAAAGTCACAGAAGACTGAGACAGGGAAGTAGAATTCCCATTTCCAAAGGGTGGGAGGAGATAGCTCTCACATAATATGGCTGGGTGAATTTGATATCGATTTTCAGAAATGTCCTAGATCATATTATTAAGAGAATAATTTACATGTACCTAGAAAATGATGTAGCAGTGCACTCAGCAGGGGTTCATGAAGAATGAGACTAATTTAATTTTTTCTTTAATCAAATTATTAGATGATTATGATAATCCCTGGATTATAATCCAGGGAATGCAATAAACAATATTATTTTTTCAAGGATCATCTTTTTTTTTCTTTCTTTTGTGCCATGATGCATGGCTTGTGGGATCTTAGTTCCCCAACCAAGGATTGAATGCAGGCCTTTGGCAGTGAGAGCATGGAATCCTAACCACTGGACTGCTAGGGAATTTCTGGGATCATGTTTATTGAGGTGTGATTTACATAAAATAAACTGCACCCATTACAAATGTGTGCACCCATGCAGCCATCACAATAATCAAGACATAGAACATTCCATTACCCTCAAAGTTTCTTTTGTGGTCCTTTGGAGTCAAACCCCTTCTAATTCCTGGTGCCAGGCAAATACTTAATCTGCTTGTTCTTTGTTTCTGTAGATGTTTCAGTTTTCTAGAATTTCATATGCATATAAACATATAGTATGTAAATTTTTGTGTCAGGCTTCTAGCATTCACTGTGTGGTTTTTGAAATTTATCCATGCTGTTGGATGTTACTTTTATTGAAAGTCAGATTTCATTATGTAGCCACACTACATTTTGTTTATTCACAAACAAACTGATAGACATTTGGGGTTGTTTTGCATTGTGAGGTATTAATGAAGCTACTATGAACAGTCATGTACAAATTTTGTATGGATGTATGCTTTAATTTCTCCTAGTAAGCAATGATCTCAATGCCAGAGACATTTGACGGATGTTATATGCAACTGTGAACAAGATGAAGATGTGTGAGCCAAGTACAAGAACTGTGTGTGTGTGTGTGCGTGTGTATATATATATACACACACACACACATGATATGCATCACATAGTAAAGTAACTTTGTCAATGACTATACTTAGTAGGTGTTAATTAATAGATCAAGGCCAACATGATAAGAGGTTTATGCTATGTTACAGGACTGACTCTGTCCTTAGTGTTCTTGTATCTGGTATTTTTATCATGACTTGTGGGATCAAGGCCATAATATTTATATATCTGTGAAGCTAGAAAAATTAGCTAATCAATAACAGATTCTGGGTCCAGAAAAAATCTTCTAATGATTAAGCAATGATTTTAAACAACTAAAATCAAATTTGACAGGGAAAAATGACAGGTATCAGGTATGAGTACCAAGAAACAACTGTCCAAGTTCAGGATGAAGGAAATATGACTTAGGAGAATATGTATAAAACACTTTAAGTTTTCAGTGGCTAATAGCTTCAATGTCAGCTGACAGTCTTACCACCAAATAAACCAAGTTGATTTGGGACTACATTCATAAATGTAAAATCTGAATGAAAAAAGTAGTATTTCTTCTGTACCCTGTTTTTGTTAGAGCACATGTAGATTATTGGGTAGAATTCTGAAACAACACAAATTGAGGTACATTCAGAGCAAAGGGGCCAAGATGGTGATTAGTCAAGATTGTGTTAAATAAAGACAGGTTGAAAGAACTGTCTTGGTCATAAAGACTTATGATGGGGGAGGCTATGGTTATGCTGCTGCTGCTAAGTCGCTTCAGTCGTGTCCGACTCTGTGTGACCCCATAGATGGCAGCCCACCAGGCTCCCCCGTCCCTGGGATTCTCCAGGCAAGAACACTGGAGTGGGTTGCCATTTCCTTCTCCAATGCATGAAAGGGAAAAGTGAAAGTGAAGTTGCTCAGTCGTGTCCAACTCTTAGCGACCCCATGGACTGCAGCCTACCAGACTCCTCCGTCCATGGGATTTTCCAGGCAAGAGTACTGGAGTGGGGTGCCATTGCCTTCTCCAGGCTATGGTTATAACAGTGTTTAAAAATCTGAAGAACTATCCTGTGTTAAAGGAATAAGACTCATCATGTGGCTCTGAGAGCCAAAATCATGGTTTAGGAGAAGCTACTAGAAGACATATGGAATAACACTCCAGCTATTAGGTTGGTCCAAAGAAAAATGTGTTTTCCTCAAGAGATATTGAATTATTGGTCACTGGAGGTATTCAAATACCTGGAATGTTGCCTCACCTGTATAAAGGGCATAATGATGCTAGTATAAGTGGATCAGGGATAATGTGTAGTTGTCATATTGTATTAGACTTTTTGGTTTACAGGTCTATCTCAATTAGCTAAAGAATTCCCCAAATCAAGGACCACAGCCAATTCATCTCTTATCTGCAACATCAACTCATCTATCTAGCACATGAAGGCATTCGATACAAGTTTTTTTGAATGGGTGAATTAATGAGGTAACAGATGTAAGAGCAATTTAGAAATGGATAAAGCAAAACATCAATGTTGTACTATTAATGATTAATAATTAATTTCTTCCCACTTTGCCTGTCAACACAGGTTATCTATATTCATAATTATAATAAAAATTTATCTTTGCCATATGGCTTTACTGGTGAGTTCTTTCTACCCAGAAAGAAACATACTTTTCACATTATATAAACTGTTCATGAACAGAAGAAAAGGAGAAAAACCTTTCCTATTCATTTTTATTATCAAACTTATTTTATGACATTAGCATTAAACTAAAACTTGACCAAAAAATTCAAAAAACAAAAATTGTAGTCTAATCTCAGTATGAATGTAATGCAATAAAATAATATAGCAGCAAATCAAGTCTAAAGCATATTAAAAGAATAACTCACCAAGCAATACTATCCTAAGGATATAAGAATAATATAATATTACCAAATATATTAATATAATGCATCATATCAGGATGACAAACAAGAAAAATCACACAATTACTGTAACACATGTTGAAAAGGGTGTTGATAATTCAATAGCTACCTCCGATTTAAAAAATAGCTTAGAAAGAAAAAATAACAAGTATAGCATTAGTAATAATATTAATCTCAGTATAGCAGTAAATATCTAATTAATCGTGATACACCAAGGGAATTATTCAAAATTACTCAAAGTTCTTCAAGCCAGGCTTCAACAGTATGTGAACTGTGAAATTCCAGATGTTCAAGGTGGATTTAGAAAAGGCAAAGGAACCAGAGATCAAATTGGCAACATCTGTTGGATCATCGAAAAAGCAAGAGAGTTCCAGAAAAACATCTACCTCTGCTTTATTGACTACACCAAAGCCTTTGACTGTGGGGATCACAACAAACTGTGGAAAATTCTTAAAGAGATGGGGATACCAGACCACCTGACATGCTTCTTGAGAAATCTGTATGCAGGTCAGGAAGCAACAGTTAGAACTGGACATGGAACAACAGACTGGTTCCAAATTGGGAAAGGAGTATGTCAAGGCTGTATATTATCACCGTGCTTATTTAATTTATATGCAGAGTACATCATGTGAAATGCCTGGCTGGATGAAGCACAAGCTGGAATCAAAATTGCCAGGAGAAATATCAATACCCTCAGATATGCAGATGACACCACCCTTATGGCAGAAAGTGAAGAACTAAAGAACCTCTTGTTGAAAGTGAAAGAGAAGAGTGAAAAATGTTGGCTTAAAACTCAACATTCAGAAAACTAAGATCACGGCATCTGGTCCCATCAGTTCAGTTCAGTTCAGTCGCTCAGTCGTGTCTGACTCTTTGCGACCCCATTAACCACAGCACACCAGGCCTCCCTGTCCATCACCAATTCCCGGAATCCACTCAAACTCATGTCCATTGAGTTGGTGATGCCATCCAACCATCTCATCCTCTGTCGACCCCTTCTCCTCCCGCCTTCATTCCTTCCCAGCCTCAGGGTCTTTTCAAATGAGTCAGTTCTTTACATCAGGTGCGAGTATTGGAGTTTCAGCTTCAGCATCAGTCCTTCCAATGAATATTCAGGACTGATTTTCTTTAGGATTGACTGGTTGGATCTCCTTGCAGTCCAAGGGACTCTCAAGAGTCTTCTCCAACACCACAGTTCAAAAGCATCGATTCTTTAGTGCTCAGCTTTCTTTATAGTCCAACTCTCACATCCATACATGACCTACCGGGAAAACCATAGCCTTGACTAGACAGACCTTTGTTGACAAAGTAATGTCTCTGCTTTTTAATATGCTGTCTTGGCTGGTCATAACTTTCCTTCCAAGGAGTAAGCGTCTTTTAATTCATGGCAGTGATTTTGGAGCCCAGAAAAATAAAGCCAGCCACTGTTTCCACTGTTTCCCCATCTATTTGCCATGAAGTTATGGGACTGGATGCCATGATCTTAGTTTTCTGAATGTTGAGCTTTAAGCCAACTTTTTCACTCTCCTCTTTCACTTTCATTAAGAGGCTCTTTAGTTCTTCTTCACTTTCTGCCATAAGGGTGGTGTCATCTGCATATCTGAGGTTATTGATATTTCTCCCGGCAATCTTGATTCCAGCTTGTGCTTCCTCTAGCCGAGTGTTTCTCATGATGTATTCTACTCTGTTGGTCCCATCACTTCATGGCAAATAGATGGGGAAACAATGAAAACAGTGACAGACTTTATTTTCTTGGGCTCCAAAATCACTGTAGATGGTGACTGCAGCCATGAATTAAAAGACGCTTACTCCTTGGAAGAAAAGCTATTACCAACATAGACAGCTTATTAAAAAGCAGAGACATTACTTTGCCAACAAAGGTCCGTCTAGTCAAGGCTATGGTTTTTCCAGTAGTCATGTATGGATGTGAGAGTTGGACTATAAAGAAAGCTGAGCACTGAAGAACTGATGCTTTTGAACTGTGGTGTTGGGGAAGACTCTTGAGAGTCCCTTGGACTGCAAGGAGACAAAACTAGTCAATTCTAAAGGAAATCAGTCCTAAATATTCATTGGAAGGACTGATGCTGAAGTTGAAACTCCAATACTTTGGCCACCTGATGTGAAGAACAGACTCATTGGAAAAGACCCTGATGCCGGGAAAGAGTGAAGGCGGGAAGAGAAGGGGATGACAGAGGATGAGATGGTTGGATGGCATCACCAACTCAATGGACATGAGTTTGAGTAAGCTCTGGCAACTGGTGATGGACAGGGAAGCCTGGTGTGCAGCAGTCCATGGGGTCGCAAAGAGTTGGACACGACTGAGCAACTGAACTGAACTAAAGGGAATTATTATTTAACATTGTTTTAGAAGTTCTGGAAAACCAACACAAAAGCAAAAACCCCAAATGGCAAAAAGAAAAGTAGTGGAAGTAGACATGAAACAAAGGAAGAAACCCAAAAGAATAAACTAAAAATTATTATAATTAATGAGATTTCATCATACTGGCTGGATAAACAAATTACAGAAATAAATAGATCTACTCTGTAACAAATATAACCTGTCAGAAGAGAGTATAAAACAAAAGAAACCACTTCAAATAGGAAAAAGAACATAAACACTAGGATAAATTTAATAAGAAAAGTTTAGGAGCTTGTGTGACATGTAAGAGAAGATATTAATGAATTGAGAGACCATTCATCATCTTAACGGATGGAAACACTAAATATTTAAAATATTAATAGATCTATTCTTCTCTAATTCACAGTTAAATTTGGTGTAAATACATATTGGAATTTTTTGTAATGTAACAGAATGATTCTTAATTTTAAGTGGATTAATAAATAGATGAGACTAGCTGAGAAAATATTGGAGGGGCAAGGATTATAGTACTCTATGACAGATATTAAAACCTATTGCAAAGCTTTAATAATCAAAACATTGTTATACATTGGAAAGGAGATATCATATAACAACGAGGATAAGAATTTAATAAACAAAAAGGTGGCTAGCAGGTACGGCATATACATATGGTACATATACATTACCATATATAAAATAGATAGTGGGAATTTGCTATATAATGCAGGGATCTCAAACCCGGTGCTCTGTGACAACCTAGAGGGGTGGGATGGGGTGGGAGGTGGGAGGGAGGCTCAAGAGGGATGGGACATGTGTATACCTATGGCTAATTCATATTGATGTATGGCAGAGACCAACACAACATTGTAAAGCAACTATCCTCCAATTAAAAATAAATAAATTTAATTAAAAAATACATAGACAATTGGGCAAAAGGAGATGGCCACACTGTCACTTGTGTGGTGCAACTATGGAGAATTGTATTGCAATCTTTATATTTCCACATATTTTCCCAAATCCCTATAATGAGTATGTATATCTCTTATTTTCAGAAAAAAATATTTTAAGATAAAAACTACTCTTAAGTAAAGTGACAAAAAGCTGACAAAAGGGAAAAGATAAGAAGGATCATAATGTGCCATGATTTCTTCAGACTTTCTGACAGGTTCATTTGGAATGTGTTGCATTTGGGATGTCAGTAGAAACCTGGTGAGGATATCCAAATGGAAATGGAAATTGGCAAATGGAAATAATAGTTAGAGCTTGCAGTAATATGGATTGTAAATAAGTGCAGAGACATCAGAACCTTGGACAATTTAGCCCATTTGGTTTTCAGTTTCCTCCTCAATAAAATGAGAATGATAAAGGTACCTCATAGAACTGCTGTAAGGATTAAATGAGCTAACATAGGTAAAACATTCAACCTAGTACATAAATGTTAGCTATTATCATTGTTAATTTTAGTATCACTGATGAGAGTAATGGTTAAGGTGAGGAAAGAAGATGACTGATGTTGTTGGTGCCCCAACCATATCCCTCAGCCTTTAACATTCTGCATACTGCAGTCTGACTTCCATCTATGGTACCTATAACTCTTTGCCTGAGGGAAGGTGAGAAGTGTAGGGAATTAATATTGCTGTCAACCAATAACTCATTGAATTGGTGGCTCCACAAGCAGGATAATTTGGAGGCATGTGTTCTACAGTGGGATTATGCTCCAGTTGCCCACAGTGGTAACTGGCTTGATATCACTTGTTTTATTGGCTTCCTTCCCTTACCCGCCTCACTTTCCCACCCCTCTCCTGGGATCATCTTCCCAATAAATGATGTGCATGTAAATCTTTGTCTCAGGGTCTGCTTCTAGGAGAACAAAAATTAAGACAGGCAAGGATGGAACTTGGTTTACAATAACATTCAAGGGATGACTGGGGAAAAAGAAGCCCATGATGGAACTAGAGAAGAAATAGAGAGAGGTACCAGAAAACTATGTTGTGTAGTGTAGTTTGAAAACCCAAAGTAAAGGAGAGTTTCCCAAATGAGGTAGGAGGAAACAGCATCAAATGCTATGGAGATGAGATGCAAAAAGAACTGGAAACTGTCCATCTGAGTTGGAATCTTGAGGTGCTAGGTGACCTCTGCCAGGAGATTTTTGGTATAGTGGTGGAGGAAGACAGATGGCAGTGGGTTGAGGAAGTGAATGGGAGGTGAAAAAGCAGAGGCAGCAAGTGTAGGCTATTCATTTAGGAAGTCTGGCTGTGAAGGGAAAGAGAGAGAGGGAGGGAAGAAGGGAGGGAGGGAGAGAAAGAGAGAGGCAATTACCTACCTGCACATAGGAAATCTTTAATCTCCATCTTTAAGATGGAGAGACTTGGATATACTCTAATAAGAGAAAAAGAATCCATTGAAACATGGTTGAAAAACCATATCACTCTTGATATAATGCTTTAACTACCCCCATAGCCCAAGAGTTTCCCAATATTCTCATCTTCATCAACACCTTTTTATTGAGCACCTACTGTCTGCAAAGCAGTGCTCAGTACTGAGATGAAAAGAATTGTAAGAAACAATTTCTGATCTCAAAGAGATTATACTCTAGTAAGGGAATTGGGACATCAATGTATGAAAAGGTTATTAAAAATATAAGCTAGGACACGATGATGAGAGGTACAATGAATGATTACTTTAGCTGTTCAAAGGAGGATAGGTCAGGTAGGGAAGGCTTCAAAGATTTGGGGTGTTTAGATGACTTGGCAGAAAAGTTCATTGGGGAGAAGGGTTCAAAGAGAGAAATTTAAGAGAAAGGTAAAAGTTGGTAATTAACAGGTCTGGAAGGGATTTGAATGTTAGACTAAATTGAAAAGCTTGTATTTCATTTAGTAGGCAAAAAAATGAGTCATTTAGTTTGTGAACAGAGTGAAATGTAGTATTTTGGAGAAAGTAACTTGAAAAAGGTGTGCACCATGGTTTGGAAAATAAAACAAAAGCAGGAGGGCTAGCCGAAAATGAGGAGGAGAATCAAACTTGGACTAGGATGGGTAGGATGGAGGAAAAGGACAGAGAAGGGACCTTTTATATTTTGGATATTGTTATTGTTCAGTCTCTCAGTTGTGAGTGATTCTTTGTCACCCCATGCACTGCAGCACACCATGCCTCCCTGTCCCTTACCATCTCCCAGAATTCGCCCAAGTTCACGTCCATTGAATCGGTGGTGCTATCCAACCATCTCATCCTCTGCCAGCCTCTGTAAGGTTTGCCTTATTTCATCTTCTAGATTATAAGCTACTTGGACTATGCCTTGGTAGTAACTGGAACCTATATCACGCCTCAAAAAAAGGTCTATTACATAAATGTTCCTGAATAATTGAGCAAATGAAGTAACCTGTGAATAAAATGAATAGATGAGTACACATCAAATGCATAAGCATTATGAGAGATGAACCACCAAATAGCTCTTGGAGGACAGAGAAATCAAAGAAGGATAGAGGGTTTACAAGTGTGTTTGAGGAAAATAACATCATTGATTGAATAGACTGGCACCTAGTAAATGCTCAATGAGTGTAATCTTATATATTTATATACCACAATCTTTTCTATTTATGATATTTATTTTATATATGCGTGATATTGAAAAGAGACAAATCTGGAAGGCACTGCACTCCTTTGGTAGTTTGGCAAAGAGGTAGCCCAGCAGGTCTAAGTTAACTCAACAAATGCCAGTTGCTAAGTTCCAGAGGCTCCCCTTTTCTAACTAGGCCACTTCCTCAAATATCAGCCTTCTATTGTTATATGGTTCCTGAAGATGCCCTACTCCCCATTTTAAAAATAAATATGTAGGGTACAATGGGAGATGGGATCTCTATTTTGGAACCCTGTCTGTCCAGCCTAGCCTGATCAGCCTAAGTACACCTCTGTATGGGATAATGAGAGTTTTGGAGATGTGTGCATTCTCTACTTCTCTGGTGTAAGTTTTCCTTAAAAAAAAAAACTTATGTATTTACATCATGTGATCCTAGTGTGTGTGGGACTGAAAAAGCTAACATATCATGAATAACAAATAATCAACACATATAGCTGAGATTTTAGAGGGAGAATTTTGAGGGAAATTTTAATTTTAGACATGATCCAGAGAGCTTTCATCTGTAAAAATAAATATCAATCTGATAAAAATAATGAAATCCTACTTAAATCCATTTATAAATGCTCAAATCTCTTTCATGGGCTTCCCAGGTGGCACTAGTGATAAAGAATCTACCTGCCAGTGCAGGAGACCCTGGGTTGGAAAGATCCCCTGGAGGAGGGCATGGCAACCCACTCCAGTATTCTTGCCTGGAGAATCCCATGGACAGACGAGTCAGACATGACTGAAGTGACTTAGCACACACCAAAATCCGTTTAATAGAGAAATTCCATAAAACTTGATGAAAAACAGTCATTAAACATGAACTACAGATCAGATCAACAGATACTTCTTTACTGAGTTCAAGCCTATGCTTGGTACTATTTGACAGCTAACAAATACAGAAAGAATGATAGAATAGAAATTAGAAATAGAATAGACAATTACCAATTTTCTAATTCAAGTGAAATAACAAATCTAGAAAACATGATAATCAGTGGATACTAAAATCATTAGGCCTGAGGTTATCAACTTTGCATGTGCATTGGAATCCCTTAGGGGGTTAATAAATGCAAATACCCATGTCACACCATCAATGATTCTGATTTAAATGACTATGGGTGTGGCCTTGGCATTGTGACTACTTAAATTTCCACTTGTGTGCATGTGTACTAAGTTGCTTCAGTTGTGTCAGACTCTGTGCGACCCAGTAGATCAGAAGGGTAAGAGAAGGCAGTCAGGGGATTTATTTCCCCTGACTTCCTTTCTGTGAGGTCACCTGGACTGGAAGGACACTGTTCCTCTTAAGAAGGTCTTCTCCACAGACCCTTTCCTTCTAGGTTCACTAACCTTGACATTGTCCTCCTTACTCCTTCACACCTAGTGGTGGTAACAGCTCTGCTGCTACCAACAGAAGACGGCACTAGCCTCTGTGATTCCTCCACACCTCGCAGTGCTTTTGTAACTAAACCCTCCTTGAGTGATCCCAACCTGAGAGTGCTGTCTCGTGACAGGACGGATACAGAGCCTCACTGGACCAAATCAATTCTCCTTCAAGAGAAAGGAGAAACTCCGAATATGAAGTAAACATTAAAAATCACTAAGGAAAAAAAAATAAAAAATAAAAAAATAAAAATCACTAAGGGATTATTGCTAATTTTATGAGGTGTGAGAGTGCCATAGCGGTTATGTAAACAAACAATTACTAGTTACAGATACAAACTATTTCTTGATGAAAAGATATGTCTAGGAATTATTTTAAACAGACTGCATTGGAGACCTGTGCAGTGGGGTGGAAGGTAAGAAAAAAGTACAGGGGGAATAGATGAAACAAGATGATCAAAATTTTGATAATTGAAGCGGCGTGACAGTTTACGTGTGAGGGGTCCCTAAATGTACTATTCTCTTGATTGTGTGAACAATGGAAAATTTCTATAATAAAATGTTAAAACAGAGCAACCAATCTTTTATGTTTTTCTTAGATGAGACCTGGTTTGTGGTTTTTCATTAAAGAGAGAGGCACACAAAATCTGAATTTATAGCAAATGAAGGTTTTTTTAAAAAAAAAAATTAAAAAAAATTTTAATTGGAGGATAATTGCTTTACAATGTTGTGTTGGTTTCTGCCATATGACAACATGGCAAATGAAGGTTTTAAGGGTATGTTTAAAGCATGGAAATATGAAGATTTATGTTTCTACATTTTGTTCTTTCCTGCAGAGAAAAATTGATGAGAAAGCTGCATATATTTACTGGCTATATTTTTTTTCTCTTTAGATATTCAGATAGCTATCAAATTCTGTCAATCTGCCTGTGAGCATCTGCAAAGTGGGGGGGGGGGGGGGGGATGAAGAGGGTTTGGAGGGAATGGAGGGGCCCCAATAGGCCTGAGTTCCTATTGTCTGCAACCTCAATGACAAAGTCTGTTACTGCTTGGAGCATCCTTTTTATTTTGTTTTGGATTTTTCTGGTAATAGATACTAGTAATGGAACAAATTTATGCATAAAATTGTCATTGTTTATAATCCTTTCAGGCGATTTAGTTGCTCCTGGGTCAGCTCAGAAGCAAACATAATTTCTTCTGCAATGAATTCTGCTTTAGCCAAAGGAAGCAAGGTGCCGGATTGGTTCTGCTTCAGTAGAAGTTTTGCTTCTCAAACACCACAGATAAGAGAATTTTGTAGATATTTGAGAATGAATGAATGAATACAAATTGAAAGACATATGTATCTTGCACTAAAATAAGCTTCCTTTTATCCGAAGCAAGTAGCAGACAATAAGGAAAATCCGAACACAAAGAATTCTACTGCATTCTCAACCATAAAACAAAATAAAAATAAAAGCCAAAGTATAATGTCTCTTGGGTTAATAAAGTTGCTTTGTTTTCTTATAATAAGTTGGCAGAGGTCCACCTGCATTAAAGTATTTCCTGGCATAATGCTCTTTACTCTGTTTTTCCTAGCCCCACTTTGCTAAGCTTGTTTTATTGACATTACTGTTAATTGATGGTTACTAGATATAGCCACAAGGCAGACAAATGAGGAAGGAACAGTTGAAGCTTGTTTATAAAAAATAGGAAAATGCTGCTTTTTAAACTGTAGTATTAATATAAGAACCTCAGTTTACCAAATAAATGTAGCATTAACACAAGAACCTCAAGTCACTAGGATAAAAGTTGTACTTACTACAAGTACAATGTAAGTTGTATTAAATGTTGACATTAAGGATCAATATTGGGGGAACAAAGATGATTCAAGGGTGTTTTAAAAATAGTCTCCTAGACTGTATCTGAAAGAAAATCTGTATCTCTAAACTATATCTCTATTAAGTGTCATTTGCAAATGTTGGCTAGGATATGGGAATAGATAATTTGGACTCAGGCATCTGGTGAGGTTAGTAACATAAATGTTAAGAGGAAGAACTTCTGAGTCACTCTGCCTGGGTTCAAAGTTTGGCTCCATGACTTTATAACTATCACTGCTGTCCACTTGCTGGATCTCTCTGAAAGGTTGACTCAAATTCCTCATGTGAGAAAGAGGGATGGCAAGAGGGGTTGTTGAGAGAATTAAAGAAAATTAATAACTTAGATAAAGTGACTTCAGAGCCTCAAGAAGGGACATAATCCTGAAAGGAAAGAACTACAACAACTTAAAGAATTGGCTACTTAGTTGTTCATAGGATAAAATTATTATTTTGTCACCTTAAATAATTTATGGTCCATGTTGGGGAATAGGAGAGTAGCTGACAAACAAGCAGAATGAGAGAGATTAGTCAGAATTATCAATACAACAAAACTAGCAACACTTCTGAGTGCAGCACTTTAACAGCATCATCTTTTAGGATTTGAAAGAGCTCAGCTGGAATTCCATCACCTCCACTAGCTTTGTTCATAATGATGTTTCTAAGGCCCACTTGACTTTGCACTCCAAGATGTCTGGCTCTAGGTGAGTGATCACACCATGTGTAGTCAAAGCTATGGTTTTTCCAGTAGTCATGTATGGATGTGAGAGTTGGACCATAAGGAAGGCTAAATGCTGAATAATTGATGCTTTTGAGTTGTGATGTTGGAGAAGACTCTTGAGAGTTCCTTGGACTGCAAGGAGGTCAAACCTGTCAATCCTAAAGAAAATAAATCCTGAATATTCATTGGAAGGACTGATGGTGAGGCTGAAGCTCCAATACTTTGGCCACCTGATGTGAAGAGCCAACTCATTAGAAGAGACCCTGATGCTGAGAAAGATTGAGGGCAGGAGGAGAAGGGGATGACAGAGGATGAGATGGTTGGATGGCTTCACCAACTCAATGGACATGAGTTTGAGCAAGCTCTGGGAGATGGTGAAGAACAGGGAAGCCTGGTGTGCTGCAGTCCATGGGGTCACAAAGAGTTGGACATGACTGAGTGACTGAACAACAACAGCAACAGTTCAAGAGGCTGAGCCCATGGGAAAATCAGCTCTTCTCTCCAAAGGAAAATGGTCAATTGCACTGATTTTGAAATTATTTTGTATCAAGAATTATGGACTTAACTATGGAGAACAGTATAGAGGTTCCTCTAAAAACTAAAAATAGAGTTGCCATATGATCCAGCAATCCCCTTCCTGGGTATATATTTAGAGGAAACACTGATTTGAAATGATATATGCATCCCAATGTTCATAACAGCATAATTGACAATAGCCAGAACATGGAAGCAACCTAAATATCTATCAACAGATGAATGTATAAAGAAGATGTGGTATATATACACAATGGAATATTATTTAGCCATAAAAAGAATGAAATAATGTCATTTGCAGGAACATAGATGGAATTGAGATTATCATACTAAGTGAAGTAAGTCAGAAAGAGAAAGACAAATACCATATGATATCACCTATATGTGGAATCTAAAAATAATGATACAAATCAACTTATTTATAAAACAGAAATAGATTCATAGGTATAGAAAACAAGCTCATGGTTAGCAAAGGGGCAAAGGGGGGAAGGCTAAATTATTAATAGGAGTTAGGGTTTAACATATACACACTACTATATATAAAATAGATAAACAGCAAGGATCTACTGTATAGTACAGGGAACTATATTCAATATCTTGTGATAATCTATAATGGAAAAGAAGCTGAAAAGAATGTATATATAAAACTGAATCACTTTACTGTACATCTGAAACTAACAGCACTATAAATCAACTATACTTTAATAAAAAATAATTATGGAGTCTCATCAACTCAGTCATTATTTGATATCAGCAGTTACTTTGATATTAGAGTTCAATATCAAAAATGACGTATATTCAGCCTGATTCTGTATAGCGAATGAAGTCATCAGAATGACTTCGAATATCTTGCCATCATTATTTTTATTAAACTAAAAGGAAGACTAACATTGAGTCAATTTACATTAATATTAAGTACAAACCTCAAATGAATACCAATTCACATTAATTTTCAAGTGCTGCATTCACTCTGCCTTTCCACATCAGGCCCAAGCCATGATTCAGAGGCAGCCCACTGATGAGTCATCCCCTGCTGATATCTAGATGGGTCAGAATGCCCTGCGTGGGTTGAGAGGGAGGAGGCAGAGAGTCCAAGAGCTTCCTTTGGTGTGGCACAGCAGAACCTAGGGGCTAAGATCCAAGAGAAGGACTCAACAAGCAATGTCCTTGCTCTCAGAGAACTCAGCTTCCAATTGTCTCTGAATGAGGCTTCCACATGCCCAAAGGATGCATGAGTCCTTAGACAAATGTGGAGGCTTCATGGGCAGAGAAAGATATCACTTCCAAACTAGAGGACCAATCTTGTCCCCAAATGGTCTTCGTTCTTGATGTCAGAGAAAAGGAAGTGTAGAACAAAGAACACCCAAGACCGCAAAACTGAAAGTCCCCCAAGGTTCTGTATCCCATGTGGTGCTAAAACACATCCAAACAAGCAAAAATAACTAACATAAAGGTCCTCTGGGAAAGAGTTCAGTTGTCTCAGATTCTAGCTCGGCATTCTACCCATCTTCTTCCTTCCCCCTTGCTCTCCTCTTTATCACAGTCCAGCCCTCCTACCTCTGCCCAGTGGCCCTGTTCTCAGGGATCATCTTTCTGTCTGTTCTAAGGGTGAGTAATTCCAAGTTCTACTTCCTGCCCACCATCTGACCACACAGTAGGCCAGCCTCTCTTACACATCTGTTTATACTGAAAGGCTTGTGGCCTATGAGAATTTCCCATTCCTCCATGGGTCACACACCTAAGTTAACTAGTCATTGCTACAGAAAGTCAGACTTCCCAGGTGGCGCAGTTGGTAAATAATCCTCCTGCCAGTGCAGGAGATGCAAGAGAGATGGGTGTGATCGCTGGGTGGGGAAGATCCCCTGGAGGGGGAAATGGTAACTCACTCCAGTATTCTTGCCTGGGAAATTCCAGAAAATCAGGACAAGAGGTACTCTTGAACCTTTACTGAATCAGGCAAGAGACAGTGCTTGCCACGCTGGTTTCAGTGTTCAAACACAGGCCAAGATATTACAATACCTGGCTATAGGAAATGGAACCCTGAAAAAAGGTTTTACAGCCTCCAGTTTGAATGACCTTTGCATTTATGGTTCCAGTTTTTCAGTTACTAGAAAGCATATACCTATGTCTGAGACTTTGGGAACCACTTTTGTGTATTCCATCCTGTGTATCATGAGTTTGAGCAAGCTCTGGGAATTGGTGATGGACAGGGAAGCCTGGTGTGCTGCAATCCATGGGATTGCAAAGAGTTGGACACAACTGAGTGAGTGAACTGAACTGATCATGTGTATCAGAACCCGGCAGAGCACAGAGCCCAGAACTGATAGATGACAACTTATTTTTTGATGTATTCATATCATAGAGAAATAATCTTTCCTGGAGATTAGAGTTGGATAATAACTTCTCTATTATAGAAACTCAACCAGCTCTGCAGTATATGTATTTATAGGTAACAACCTAGAGAAGCTCAAGTCAGTCACTGGTTATGGGATCATGTGAGTTAACTGCTCCTGCATCACAAGCCACCCCAAATGTTGGTAGTTTAAACAGCAATTATTTCTAATTGCTCACAAGTCTGTGGTTGCCTAGGATTGGCTGGTCTAGGCTGGGCTCTGGGTGGGAGGCTCAAGTCCACATGTCTCTCATTCTCATGCATGATCTTCTAATGCGATGGCAGAGCCACAAGAGAGTAAACAGAAACATGCAAACCTCTAAGGCCAAGGCTTTGATGGTGATTCTACACTTGTACCCACATTCCTTTGACCAAAGGATATCACATGGCCTAGCTCAAAGACAAAGGGTGGCAATAAAAACTCTGCCTTTAAGAAGGATCTCCAAAGTTACATGACAAAAGGTATGATACAGGCAGGGATGAAAAATTAGAGCCAACAAGGCACTTTATCACAATTACAATTTCTGAGAACATGGGAAATCTGACCGTAAGGCATACTTTCATGATGTTAAAATTAAGAATGAGTTTTGGATGACATCAGTTGCGAGGTACTCATTTCTTCCAGATGTTTATTCTAAGTTCTTCCTACTTCCAGGAGGGTCACAATGGTTGAAACTAAAAATTGCCATGTTCAAGTAAATGTGTCTTGTAAAAGAGCAACGAGGTACTGGTTTTGCACTGCATTCCTTCCCATCTCACCCCATGTACTAGGAAACGCAAAATTAGCTTACTTGTCCAGAGAGGTGGGTTAAGCTTGAAATCCCAAACCTTGTAAAAGTTCCAACTGATAAATTATCTACAGTGACTTTTTTTATAGACTTCAAAATTTCTTTAATCAGAAACCCATGATAACCCCTGAAACGTTTTTATTGATTTGTTCCTTAATTAAGTCACTTTTCCTCATGGTCATCCAAATTAACAAGTTTACGTTTCTTGAATCTACAATTCTATTGAATCTACAATTCTAAGAAACAAGAATCTTTACAGAAGCATGTAACAAAATAAAAAGTAAGCTTATCCACAGAGTTTTCATGGTTGGTATTTTCAATTTCATGATAAGATGGAACATGGAAAAAACTCTAAATAAAGCACCTTTGGAAACATCTTGTTGTCTTGGCTCTGGCAATTATAGAGCCACCTTGCTTCTAGTGGCAATTATAACTTTTATATATGCCAAAGAAAACATTTTCTCTAACTGCTCAAATTTGAAAGCTCTGTGCTCTACACGAAACAAGCGAAAGATGGCCTATAGTGGTTAATTAGGGGTTAGGATATTTAGACGTACTACCAAACAAATTACCAGGGCAGCTTTTCTGTAAGAAGCACGTTTACAAACCTCTTGCCTCATTTGTACACATAACAAAAGCAGTCCTTGAGCTCCAGCAATACCCATGTCCTTCCCTTGAGAAGGATGCTTTCTGCAACAGCACACACATTTCAGGTAATAGTAGAAGAACATCAAAGTCATCTTGTAGCTGAAAAACAAGCCAAAATACTCACCCACTCAGCTCCTCCCAGAGCTCTTTACTTCAGGAAGATACACATGCCTGCAATAAGAAATTGATGTATTAAAGATCCTACTTATGTTACATTTACAGCCAAACCCAGGGAGACAGCTAATGGCACTCTAAAACCAGTCATTTTGTCAGAGCTTTGGTGTCGATTACTGATCACACACAGGAAATGGTGACACAAAAAACCCAGTGACAGCACAAACAGCACCTGGCCAGGCCTGTGCATGAGCACTGATGTTTGTTACACACTTATATTTGGTTCATTTGATTAAAACTCTGGGTATCATCAGCCGGCAGGAATAATTAGAACTAGTCAGCTTGTTAATTTTTTCTTTCAGTTCAATATCTAAAAATCTATTCCCGTGAGTGCAGCCATGAGGGATGAGACAAACAACAATTAAAATTCATGAGAGGCTTATACAAAGTGGCAGAGATTCGGAAAGAATGCTGGTCCATAAGTTGGAACATAACTAATAACAATAGGCAGCATTTCATTAATGCTTCAGATGGTGCCTGGAACTGTGCTGAGTGTTCTGTGTGCCTTAATCAATTTCATTCTTTTGACAACCCTATGAGGTAGACCCTGTTGTCATTATCCATGTCTTAGAGATGTGGCTGAGAGAGACGACACCACAATGTCAAAATATACTGGACTCAACTCCTGACATTTTCCTGGCTAGAAGTGTGTCCTTGAACAAATAATTTCTCTTCTGTGTGCCTTTGCATTTTCACACAGAAATGAAGTAGTTGGACTCCATTGGTGGTTTGTCCTTGGCTGAAAATTAGGATCTCTTGGAATGCTTTTATAAGGCAACTTGCTTAATATTTACTGCATGCCAAGGGCTTTATATATAGTATCTCATTTGATCCAACAGTAGCCTGAGATATCATCATGGAAATGAGGGATACCTAATCTCATGGAAGAAAAACTGAAGTTTGAGAAATTCAGGAACTTGCCTAGATTATAAAGTTTGGAGATGGCAGCCGGGTCTGGCTCAGGCATTTCAGATCCCTAATCCTGGGCTTTGCATCCTTTATCGACTGAGCACTTTTCTTCCTGTTTCCAGGCTCATCCCCTGTTTATCTATCCTCTGCATCATTTCCTAAATGCTCTTTCTAAAATGTACGACTTACTCCCGCCTTGAAATCTGACATTATGTCTTCAGAGCTTTCTAGATATTTCAAACGCCTCACTGCAGTGCATGAGGCACTCTGGTATCTGATTAGTCCTCTAGTCTTATTTCCCACCAGTCCCCCCAGCCCCCTCCTCTGTTCAGGCAAGGTGTGTCAGACAGTTCCTCACATCTGTGTCTTCACATATGTTGCTGTTTCTTCCCGGGATGTTATTTCCCTCCTCTCCTCCCACCTCCTAGCTTAATTCTCACTTCTCCTAAGCTCAGCTCAAGCATCTACGTGTGAAGACTCTTCTGGCTATGATGGGGCTTGGTTAGGCCACCCGCGTTTGGTCCAAGAGCACCCAGGGCCCTCTTTGAGGGAGTTGATTGGAAAGGTCACTTTCTTCCAAAGCATCTTCTAACCCTTCCATGTCTGACCTGTGCGTCTGAATCAAAGCTGAGGAAGGGGAGCTGGAGAGGAGGAGATGGGTTGGAGAGGGAGTAGGATCAGGCAATTTGCTTGGGGCTCTGGACCCCACTCCACATCTTCCCCCTGGATCATGGTGATCTCCTCCTGACTGTTCCCTCTGCTTTGATCCTAGAAGCTCTTCCCAATGGGACAGGCCACAGTGATCCTTCCACATCTTCCCCCTGGATCATGGTGATCTCCTCCTGACTGTTCCCTCTGCTTTGATCCTAGAAGCTCTTCCCAATGGGACAGGCCACAGTGATCCTTTGAAACAGAAGGTAGAGCTTGGGGCTCCTGTGCTCAGAACTCTGCAATGACTCCCATCTCCCTCATAGTCAAAATCCAAGTGCTAACAAGCGCCTTTCAGACTTGATATCGCCACTTCTCAAGTTTTCATGTGATATGAGATACCCAGGGATCTTATTAAAATGCAGACTCTGACACAGTAGGTCTGAGGTGGGGCCTGAGACTCTGCATTTCTAACCAACTCCCAGGTGAAGCCGGGTGCTGCTGGTCCTTGGATCCCTGCTCTGAGTAGTAAGGCTTCCCATTTCCTCTCTGATTCCCTGTCCTATTCTCCTTGCTCTCTCCACTCCAGCCCTACGGGATTCCCTACAATTCACAGACCACACAAGAAATGTCTTTTGTCTCAGGGTCTGTGCACCAGCTATTCCTTTTCCCTGGAACACCCTTGCCCCAGATCCACTTGGCTAATGCTGACTTTTTTCACATCTTTGCTCATACCTCACCTTTTCAATGAGCTCCACTGTGACCACCTGATTTTAAAATTGCAACCTGCCCTCTGATCTCAGGTCTTGGTGTTCCTGAACCCTCTCTTGCTCTTCTGTTCTTTTTTTTTTCCTGCATAGCTTGTATGACCTTTTAACCCATGTTATAAATTTACTTCTCTATTCTAGTCATAATTTCGTTCTCTAGCTCGCTCTCCCCACCCCCAATTCCGCAAAGCCCGTTCCCGAGGAGCTCCCACTTTGTGTGTTGTGTTCACTGATGTTCCCCAAGAGTCTAGGACAGCTGCCAACAAATACTATTTGAATTTGAATGTTGTGGGTGAATGAAAAAGAGAAATCAAGATGATGTGGTGTGACTGTGCGTCCTCCATGGAGTGTATTTTCTCCAAGTGCATTTTGCTGGGTGCCTGGCATAACGAAGTGAGATACTGCTTGGCACATTCTTAAGGCTTTTCTTGGGCAAGACACAGCAAAGCATGTTGTGTTTGAGACATTTCATGTTTTCCTTTATTTCCAGATGACTTCTTCTGGAAGAAACGTTATCTGCTTCTAATAAACTTCCCATTATCTTCAGAGACAAATTTCAGGAAAGAAGTAAAGAGCAGTGCAATTACTGTCTTCCGTCTTAGCCATGACTCAGACAGGTAAGTGCTTCTTCTGTACTTCATCGTCTTCAAATTTAGTAAAGCAGTCAGGTGTGTCTTTTATGATGGCAGAAGCTGATTCCCTTTTAATTCTACCAGTCATTTCATCCTCCTTCTCCCTTCATTTCTCTCAATCCTCCTACATTACTAAGCTTTCACGAAGCATTGTTTGACTGACATTACAGTCAGCATTTTTATATAACTAAGAAGATTATATCACAGAATAAAGACATAAGATAACTTCTCCACTGATATAGCTCTTGAACTGATCTTGGGCAGTATGCATAAAGACCAATAAATTGCCTTTTTAAAAAAAAATTGGATAGTCTACTTATCCACCCTCAACAAAATAATCTCTTGAATATTAGGTTGAGCCACATGACATTGCTAACATTCAACCATTTTGACTTAGAAAAATAGCAATTTCAGTTGGTTCAAACTAAATATAATTAGCAGAGTTTCTTCTCTTCAGGGAACAATCAATTCCTTAAAAAAGAAGCAAGACTTGTGGGCTTCAAAACAAGAAGATTTCTGGAAAATAGAGCATTTAACCTTGTTAAAGCGAGAACAGGCTTGTTCTCGTCCCCATGCATAGGTTTCATCCTGACCAACCTGAGTCCTCTGAGAAAGCTCTGGGCTGGAAATGAAGTCTAGCTGACAACATTGGATAAACAAGGCTGTGGGGCTTTCTGGTGGCCATTCACACTGGATAGAAATATTCTCAGTCTCCTAGTCCACTCACAGAAATTCACCTACATGCCTTTTACCAATCCTTGTCACCAATCTTCCAATTTTGTTTCCTTTGGGTCATGTCTTTTAGGTCCTTTAGGACTTCCCTGGTGGCTCAGATGGTAAAGAATCTGCCTACAATGGGGGAGACCTTGGTTCAATCCCTGGGTCGGGAGGATCCCCTGGAGAAGGGAATGGCAACCCACTCCAGTATTCTTGCCTGGAAAACCCCATGGACCGAGGATCCTGGTCGGCTACAGTCCATGGGGTCGTAAAGAGTCGGACACGACTGAGTGACTTAACACTTAAGTCATGTGCAGTTATTCAGATCTTTACTTAGTGCCAAGGCATTTGTGTAGATGCTGACCTCAGGCCATCTCCCTTTCCACACAAAGTAGGTAGAGAGATGAACTGCTTGATATTCTCTTGTGAGAGGATTTCTCTTCTTCACCATCCTTTTGGACCATTTTGAGGGAGGCTATGTTCTGGTTATCTACCAATGCATAACAAACCACCTCAAACATAGTGGTCTAAAACATCTATTTTATGCTATTCATGGATTTGGTGGTCGGGAATTCAGATGGGGCACAGCAGAGATGGTAACACAATATCTGGGACCTCAGCTGGAACACTCAAAGGTTGGGACTGATTCCACAGCTAGGGTCTGGAATCACTTCAGGGCATCATCCTTTATGTGTTTGGTGGTTCCTGCTGGCTTTGGGCAGCAGCAGCAGCTGGCTTTGGGGGGACCTCATCCAAGTGGTCAGCTAGAACATCTACACTTGGCTTCTGCAGGTGGTCTCTCTGAGTAAGCTAGTCTGGGTCTCCTCACAGCACGAGCAAATCAAGAGAATCAGGTAGAAGCTGCATCACTGTTCATTACTTAGCCTCAGTGGTCACACAGCATCACTTCTGCCATAGTACTAAGCCTGCCCAGATTCAAAGGAAGGGGACATGGATTTCCTACCTCTTTATGAGAGGAGTGTCAAAGGCATGTCATAAAAAGAGTATGTGGGATGGGCAGCTCATAAATGCTAACTGTTATTAGGGAGTCCCAGACCATTTTGTTGAATGCAAATTGTTGAAATAATAATTCCCAATAATTGATTTTCACTTACTGAACATTTTTGAGTAATCTGGAATGATTTTTGCAACCTTTTCTGTGCCTTTAAAATTTTTGTTCATTTTTTTAGAATTAGGGTAATTTTTACTCTATTCATTTTTTAAATTTCTAATTCTTTGAGAGCCTGTGTGTACAAGTATCAGCTGTCAGCTGGAAAAGTGGCCTTCCATCAAAGAAAATTGGGGTTTATTTGTCATTGACCTCAAACTATAACTAGCTACATTGATTAATGATGGCCCAAAGCCCATGAAAACCATATAAAGATCAATGTTTAGATACAGTTTTTCTTTCTTAAAATCCAGAAAGAGATTTCTGTCTTCTGTATAGCAGCAAGGCAAACATCAGATCGATCTGCCTTCAGGCCAGCAGTGTAAGCAACCTTAAGCTTGTCCTTGCATTCACATTGTGGTTGCACATGCTTTGCATTACAGCTTCAATCCTGACAGCAAACACTGTATGAATGCTGGTCACAAAACATCAAATTCAGCTAAGAATACTTTAAAAAATAACTGTTTATACAAAGAGAGTAAAAACATGTTAAATAAATTAGGTTAATGGTGATGGTTGAAAATTAAAAGGATGAAAAGGTTAATGAGAAGGTAGACAAAATTAACTTTTATGACTGTGTTTAAAATTTGTGCAATTATTCTAGGTTGCACAGAAATTATAAATACATGAACTTAATATTGTAAATGTTAATTCTTATACTAATTTGCTTATAGATGATTCATTTAGAGCTAGAAGCAGATGTAACAATTTATTAAAGCATTTGCAAACTGGCATAGCTGGAATAAGTGGACGAGAATGAATTATAAATAAAAAAAACAAAAAACTTAGTGTGTGTGTGAGAAGACACAAACTTCTGGAGAAGAAATGGATACATATGCTTTAAAACATTTAAAACATTTAAAGGACCGTAAATCTACCCTGTGCTGGAATCTCTATAAGGGAAGATACCAACCACATCTGCTTGCTCAACATTCTATCTCCATTATCTATAAATATTTCTCTATTAATGGTGTATCAAATTATCAATATTTGAAAAAAAAACTTGGAATATTCAGTTTAATTTTCAATTTGTTTCTCTGACTAGTTGTGTTCAACCAAACATTTTCAACCAATTTATTTTCTATAAATCAACCTGGATCCATGCTAGGCAAAACACTATCATAAACCAAAAGGGCTGTGAGATACAATTTCTGGTTTCATTTTTTTTTTTTGTTTGTAATTTATTTGAGCAGAAAATGTGCGAGAAATTCCTTAAGATTTAAATAATAGATCAAGACAACAATAGGGGATCTGTCACAAGGCTCTCTGTGATTAATTATTGAACCAATTGTAATCTTCCATTTCTTCTAAAGTAGTGTATTAGGTAATATTAATCATTCCAATATAAAACACCAAGGAATAATTAATGAAACACAATAAACATCCTTTTTATATAAAGCTGAGATAAGAGAAAACTAAAGGAATTCCCCGCAAAAGCCAAAAATGGAGAGGAAAACTGGAAGAGGAGAGTTGTAAGAGGGGGACATTTGAGTTCTTGCTGCTCAGGGTTTGGGAATGGTGGGTTTTGCTCATTTCTGTAACCAAGGGGATTAGGTCATAACTGCCAAACGAAGACAAGCACCTACATGTCAGTCCAGAGCAAAGCTGAAAGGAATGACTGCATAAAGCTATAACCTGCAAAGGGCTATGTCACAGTGAAAGGGTAGAACAGAAGCAAAATATACCCACTGCCAGCAAGACAACCACCCTGTTCCCCAGGTCCTTCACTCAAAAAGTTGGAACCTAAATCTTGCACTTGGTTGTATTCCTGTTCAAATATCTACTCCCTTTACCATCCAGTATACCCCAACCCATGAAATGCACAGAAAAAGTAGTCCCCATCCAGTGATTCCCCTGGTAGAAGTAAACACCAATCTTGTCTGGAGTGTCAGTCACACCCTCAACCCAGACCACAAAAGATTCCTGCAGATAAAGCCTCACTAAACATGAGCTTACCATCTGAAAAAAAAACATTCTTTTTAAGATACACTGGTAGCCAACAAAACCAACAGTTAGATCAGGCCCTCGAGTCCTTTAGATGATGAGATTGTTAAATACATGCTCGTGCTATGAAGTATGACTGACACGACTGAGAGACTAAGCACAAACACATGAAGTATGACTAAACATATTTTCTAGAAAAAAATGTGATAAATATCAAAGTACCACCCAAAAGACCAAGCAGGATTGAAAAAGAACCAACTGATTTTCTTTGAAATGAAAAAAAAATAGTCATTAAAATACAAACTCGGTAGATAAACCACAGATTAGATGAAAGATAGAGCTGGAGAATTTCCTCAGAGAGTCACACATTCTGGGGGTGTGGGAGCAATCTCTTTAGACTGGCACAATCAGAGGAAGCATTGTGAAGGCGGTGGACTTTTAACTGAATCTTAAAGGTTGTGTAAGAATGGGTGAAAGAAGGTATTTCAGAGGAGTAGCATTATAGAAGCCAAATTTCGGAGACTAAATTAAAAACTAGTTTAGGTCATAATGAGTTGGTCACTTTGGCTGAAATGGAGAGCTTGTGTAGAGACAGTTCAGTTCAGTCGCTCAGTCGTGTCCGACTCTTTGCGACGCCATGAACTGCAGCACGCCAGGCCTCCCTATCCATCACCAACTCCCTGAATCCACCCAAACCCATGTCCATCGAGTCAATTATGCCATCTAGCCATCTCATCCTCTGTCGTCCCCTTCTCCTCCTGCCCTCAATCTTTTCCAGCATCAGGGTCTTTTCCAACGACTCAGTTCTTCGCATCAGGTGGCCAAAGTATTGGAGTTTTAGCTTCAACATCAGTCCTTCCAATGAACACCCAGGACTGATCTCCTTTAGGATGGACTGGTTGGATCTCCTTGTAGTCCAAGGGACTCTCAAGAGTCTTCTCCAACACCACAGTTCAAAAGCAATTTTTCGGTGCTCAGCTTTCTTTATAGTCCAACTCTCACATCCATACATGACCACTGGAAAAACCATAGCCTTGACTAGACGGACCTTTGTTGGCAAAGTAATGTCTCTGCTTTTTAATATGCTATCTAGGTTGGTCATAACTTTCCTTCCAAGGAGTAAGTGTGTAGAGAAGTAGAGAGATAAAGGCTGATTATGAATATTTGGGCCTATCCCTAAAGCCACATATGAAATGCACATATGAAATCACGTAAAATAAATGTGTTTTTAAAACAAAGCAGACACATGATGCCTGTTATACTGATATTATGGTCCTTTTGACACACAACACTCCAGCTTGACCAGTCTCCTTCCAATGAGCATGCACCTACTTAAAATGGAGGGGTCTTGAAGTCACTCTGCCCTTTGCCTTCCCTCCATCCACACAGAGGTATATTTCAAAAGATTTCAGGTTGAAATCTGAATGAAAGAGAAACAAATTCCATGAAACTTGTAGTTGTGCCAGGATTAGACTGGTGCTAAGCAGTTTATAACACTGTTTTTGCCAAAAAAAAAAAAAAAGGCTTTATGTTATCTCCTTAAATTAATTACCCAAAGTATAGAAGGCTTTGTTACCTCTAAATTCCTTTCAAACATCATGGTAAAATGGATTCCAGCTTGGAAATTTAAAAAGGCCTCAGAGGAAAAAGCAGATTTCAGATTCCCTAGCAAGGGGTGATCTCAGTTCCCAGGGAATTATCTCCCTTGCCTTCTTTACATGGCTTCCACCTACACAAAAGAATGTAATATCCAGCCCTCCAACAGGGGGAAGGACAGACTCACTCTGTATAAAGTGTGAAAAGTATCAATTAAATTTATCCATACAATTTCTGAGCAGACTGATTTGCACAAAGCTACTCACATTCAGCATTAGCAAGATGAAATAAAATGTCAGGGAAACCATGGAACTATTACAGGTAAATAATGGCTAGAGAGACAGACAGATAAATCAATAATAGAAAAAAGGTAGGTTTAAACAAATGAACAGTAATAAATGAATGAATAAATAAACAAAAGACAGAAGGCCTCTTTCTAGAATCGGAAGAATAAGATTTATCCTTATACACACAATTTGTGTACTACAAATTACAAAAGACTTTGTAAGAATATAAATTCAATAAAACAAGTAGTAGTAGACAGATGATAGAACAACCAAGTGAGAAAAGGGAGGCTGCAGAGGCTAAGAAATTTTTTCCCTTGACATAACTTTCTATATTTGCAAAATGAGGAGGTTTGGATACATGAACTCCAAGGCCTCTCCAGCTTTAATAAAACTGTGAAAAATTCCATAAGAACATATCTTAGGGGACCCCACACTACACACTTTTGGTATACTCTATAGTAAAACATTTGAAATTTAGCTATAGGTATAGCTCATGATAAACATTTTCCATTTCAGAAATATCAAAGGTGTTACAAAGTCCTATTAGATTAGTATAATCTTATATGCCTTCCTCAAGTCAATGATTCACAATATTAAGGAATAATTTGCCTAATCATGCAGAGATCTTTTCTTAATGTTAAAATTTTTCATTGAAATATGTTTACTTTCTCATCACTTCTAAGCCTCTACACAAGAAATGAGAGTCTGACGTTCACCCATTCTCCTCCCATTTATGCTTACTTCAAAATGCACTTTCTTGATTAATCACCATCTCCCATTTTGCTTACCCAGAAACTAACAACTTCCTTCCTCCTTTCCTCCTCATCCAATTGTCCACCAAGTCCTATTAAATCTATACCCTAAATATATTTTAGATCTCCCCCCTACTCCAAAGTTGCCATGACTCATTTCCTAAAGTTACTATATATTCCTTTGATTGCACTTGTCATACGACTATACCACAGTAGAACAGGCTCCAGCCAGTTGGCCTGGTTCACAGCCTGGGTCCAGCATTTACTCTGTGTAACTTTAGGGGAATTATATAATCCTTCTGAGCCTTAGCTCCCTCTTTAGTAAAATGAGGCTAAAAATAGTACCTTAAAGGGTTATTGAGACTATTAGGTGAGTTAAAACATGTAAAGCACTTAGATGGCTGTCTGACATGTAGTCAGCATCGTGTGTGTGTGTGTGTGTGTGTTTGTGTGTGTGTGTGCGCGTGCGCGCCCAGTTGCTCAGTTTTGTCCAACTCTATTATTCTTGGTTTAGTTTACATCAAAGTAGCTGATTCTTCTAGTATACTAGGAACATATCAGTGGCAGGGTAATATCATCATTAGCAGTATTTTAAAAACAGTAGTATGAGTATTTTTTAAAAATCTACTTTTATTAAAACTGTTTTTGTTTTTTATTAATTCTTATTTTCTATTGAGGTACAGTTGATTTACAATGTTGTGTTAGTTTCATGTGTACAGCAGAGTGGTTCAGCTATACAAGTACATATATTCATTCTTTTTCAAATAATTTTCCCATGTAGTATTAGTATTTGAAATGACTAGCTTTCGGCACAGTGTAGGTGCCTTTAAAAAATCTAGTTCAATGAATTTTACGTCAGAATAAGGCAGTTCTACACAATAACCACTAGATGGCATCAAAACCTTTCATAAGAATCAATTCCTACCAGAAACTGCTGCAGTGTAAAAGACCTATCCCTTTTGTCTCCTTTATTTGCACAACCTCATTGTCTTGTTTGTACAACCTCATCGTTGTCACAACAAAATACCACCTGCACCACCACCATCATCATCAACAACAAAAGCTAGAAGAAAGGCAACTCATAAAGAAGTTCAGAACTTTGTAATTGAAGACAATTCAGACTTAAGGTTTTGGAAAGCCTTTGCTGAAGATTAGAAATTATTAATCCAAAAATGCTGAAAATATCCTCATTGAACCCAAAGCTAGTTGCCACCCACCCACATTTACATAATAAGAATCTCTGACAGTCATGGGAAAAATGTAGACTCCAGCTCTCTGCAGAGTGACTCCCACATAGTGACCAATTGTCCCTGAGAATGACACACTCCTCTTCACTTATTAACAAGGAGTTGTTGTTTTCCTATATTGTTTGGAATGGGGGTATTGTAGGTATTCAATGACTTAATTACTGGGTTTACTTTCCTCTTTGAGAGTTTCTATAGCTTATCTTCAAATGTGTTTTTGGTGTCTTTCATTTGCACTGAAGGAGTTCATTTCTTTCTCCCTTGCTTATTTCCAGGGTCCTCAGCCTATTCTTTCTCCATGTAATTCTCATGTATAACTTTTCATATCAATGATATTTCCCACTATATCACTCTCCATATTATTATTATTGTCAGTAATTATTCTCAGTGGGGAGGGGACTGTGTATAGTTGGGATACCTCTAACCTTAGCGTCTGATGAGCTTTCAGAAGCCATTAGTTTTCTCGAATTAGTAACAATGAACTGACCCTCACTCTTAGAGTGGGACTTGCTCTCTTTCATACCTTTAAATATTCCTGGACCCTTTCACTTTCTACTTTTCTTTTTGCCTCTCTCTTTTTTTCTCCCCCTTCCCATTTTCTATTCTCTGTCTCCTCCTTCTTTGCTCTCCCTTTTAGAATTCTAACGATCTCCCTTCTACAATGTAATGTTAAACCTATAACAATGAGAGAATATCCATATAATATAAATTTGATCTCAAAAATGTTAGAAGGGAGTTTTCTTGCATACTAAATGTGTGTGTGGTATTGAAAGGTTGTTGCTGAGCTACAGAAAAACGGCCGGGATTCTTGGCCTCTGGAGGAGAAGAATTCAATCCTGGGCCAGAGGCGAGGCTGGATCGCTCAGAGCTTTGGTGTGATAAAGTTTTATTAAAGTATAAAGGAGATAGAGAAAGCTTCTGACATAGGCATCAGAAGGGGGCAGAAAGAGTACACCCCTGCTAGTCTTCAGCTGGATGTTATATAGTCACTAGCAGTTTGTTAATGTAAACTCAGAATGGCACCAGGCCCCTCATCCATAAGATGTATTTTGGAATAATCTGGGCACCGGACATTCCGGGTCATAAAACGATTGACTTGAATCTTGCAGAAAGGCAGATCATGCAAATAGCTTCATTTACATAGATTAGGGGAACAATGAGTATACCATACTGGTTTGTCAAGTAGGTTCTGAGCCATTAGGCGGAAGACAGCGTTGGGGGTAAAGGCACAGTACATTAACATAGCTTAAGACAAACATTTCCATAAGAAAAATGCATTGGTTAACTCAAAGTTTGAGAATAGTTAACTTCAGGTGAAACCAGGTGTCATGGCAACACAGTATTTTAAGAGAAACCTCTTTTAAATTTGTATAGAGAAGGGAAAAAAGATCGCTAGTTTGTTTCCTCCTGCCGCTTAAGAGAGAGATAAAATGTCTGACACTTGCAGCCTGTTTCCTCCGTTTGGAGACCCCTGGCCCTCCTGCCTGTTGCCCTCTCAGTATCTTGGTAGGAAAATATTATTTCTACTTAAAAGCAATGCTCAATCATTGCTGTCATCTGCCCATGTCTGAATGAGCATCAACTGGACAGAGGAGCAGAGGCAAAGTGCAACGACCTACTTAGGATCAACTGAAATCACGTAGATGAAAATGACTACAATTCCAGTCTCCTTTTTCTAATGACAATCTCTGTCCACGTGGAGAGAGGTTTTACTTGCCTGCTCGTTTCTCAAACCGAATCTCCATCTGAGATTTAGACTTCTTTAAATGGGGTTTGGAACCTGAGCAGCTATGATTCAGGTTATCACAGAGGGAATTCAATTTCTCGCGATGCCCTCTTTTCTTCTTACTGAGAAAGCTCAGGCAAGGAGCAGGAAGAAGGAATCACGGCTGCTCTGTTCACCCTAGTCACCAAATCCATGCTGAGCAGGTAGTAAATCAAATGAGCTAAAGCGACGCCCAGCACACTGCTATTCTTAATAAAGAGCTGAAGGAATTTCAAAGGAGGAAAGCATGTTTCTGTATTCCCCTTGGGGCAACATGAATTCTGCTAAGTATTTCCATTTCAGAATACACAAATGTAGAGAGTCTATTCTATACCCCTGTGCTTGCTGCCTGGCACAAAATGTACACACAGCTACAGATGTCTGGGTTTGCTTCTCACCAGAGGCTGGTGCACGTGGGTGAAGCTGTGGCGGTGTGATCATAGCTAGCCTGGATCTTGGCTTATGTAATGTAGTCTGTTTGCTGATGGGCTCCCGTTCAATCGCTCAAGAGTGGGTACAGGAAAACTTGTGCTCAGTCCCAGTGAGTGCTAGACTCAGGCACCAAGAGGTTAAACTGAGAATCTTTAAGGAAATAAACGTGGATGCCTGTGCATGGCTTGGTGAGGAATGATTGGGATGAATAATGGAGGCAGTTTAGGGGGTCTGAATTAGGTGTGGGAGGGTGAGGAGAGTGAAAAAGGAGAAGCACGGAAGGGAATTATGAGGGAAAAATTCTCTCGCTACGAGCGGCTAACCGTAGATCATTGGAATTCGTTCCTTATCAAATGTAAGCAGGAACCATGGAATGGAATATGGCTGAGTGGAATGCTTAATAAAGGCTTTCTCTCACTGCCCTTTCAATCTAAATACTGAAGTAAAGATAAGCAGCAGCTTGCAGGGCTTTTAAAAGGGAGGCAAAAGAGTAGAAAGACAAGAGTCATCAGTGGAGGATTTGCCACTGAAGGCACAGCTTATTGTACTGCGTTTTTTTTTTAAACAAAAATCTTCATTCGTTTTTAGTCAAAACATTTTGTAAAAAGTATTTCTACTTGCTCTGGTATTCTTGTCCATCTGCCCATCTGAAGCGACCTCACACTGCTTCCGACTATTTTGCTGAGGGTTTAATGCAAATAGCCAAAATCTTTCCACCGTTGCCCCTTCGGAGTTGTTGCATTTTCACTTCTCTATAAATACGCCCGGCAACAAGGTATTTGGAGAGCTCTCCAAGTAACAAAAGTGTTTTGAATTTCTCTTGTGCAAATCTCTCAGTGGATCCTCCATAACTGCTAACTTAGGACTGTAAAGTTGAACATTAATGAGTTCGCTATAGATCTCCCTCCCCCATAAAAAATTCTTTTTGGTATGGTTATTTTGTTTACTTCTACCGAGAGCCAGTCATTACCGAAATACATCACTAGAGGGCGGACTTTCACAGAAAAACGCCAGTTCCCCTCTCTGGCTGATCGCGTCTCCTCCCATTTGCAGGAGGGAAGAAACAGGTTTTCTTCGGAGGTATTTTCAGTTCAAAAGCAAGTTCTAGAACTTTGGTTTATTATTAGCCTGTTCTCTTACTTGGGTGGAAGGGAAGAGAGAAAAACAGCTCTGTCTGCAACTGTTGTATTCCACCCCAATTCAGTGACAGCCTCAGAAACTGTTTCCAAAGATGATAGAAAAGAGCCTGATCGCATAGGGATGTGAGAGCACAGGCTCCGGCCTCTCTCAAATGACAGATCGTCTCACGTTACTCAAGAAACCACAAAAGATTCACACCCACCCTCGCCTCCCCCAGGCCTTGTCCTTTTGCAAGTGATTTGCAATCCCAGACAAGTATTACATAACGATGAAGCAGAAGCCTGGAGCTCTGGCTGGTTATTTCTTTCTGAGAAAAGACATTTTAAAAAATCCTGTTATTACAGCACTATCTTAGATGCCTGTGGGATAAACGTTTCTGAGAATGGTTAGAAATATGAGGCAGTTGAATTGATCAAAATTTGCATCAGTGCTAAAAACTGTGACCATCTACAATTGTCCAAGGGGGCAGTTTGAATGAAAAGAAGCAATTTGGTGGGGTGGATGGCAAAGCTACAGACTTAAAGTTGGGAATCCCTGTATCTAACTGGAGCAGAGGGCTAACTAGCTAGCTGAGCCTCTTTTAGTTAGTTACATAACTTCTCTGGGCCTCAGGTCTGGGAGCCCATGATTAGATGATCTCAGAATTCTTTCCATTCTAACAAGTTTTTCTTCTTCTAAGAACAAACATAGATGACGTTGTTAATTTGACTCCTCATGGAGAATATAGCAGCATTCATGAATAAATCAAGCATTTTGCAGGATATTATAATATTTCAAACTTTCTGAAGTACTCTATATTTCTTATTTATGAAAATAGCTCATTACTTAGCAGTCATTTCTTTAGTGTTTTGATGGCAATCAACCCTGGGGCATTTCGGTCCAGGGAGTGCTAGAAAAGCACTGTGATATGGCAAGGAAAAAAAAAAAAACTTTGGTTTGGACCCTGAATCTGCCTTTGTTATGTGCCCTTGAACAAGTTGTTTAACCAGCTGGACTCTGATCTTTTTCTTCTTTTTCTGGGAAGGGGGAAAAGTGATGAGAGGATGAAAAATGTTGGGAGGAAAGTTTCGGGGAAATTATGCAAGTGGATATAACACTAATTTGGGACACACAAGAAAGAGAATAAGATGGATTTTAATCTCCCCTACCTGCTTGGGCCAGCCTAGAGCTCTCTCTCCCAGACCTCACTGTTATAATCTGAGCCACTTTTCATTCCTGTGTGTTCAGTATCTAAAGCCTATAAAGCTTGGGGCACATAGGAATGGGTGCTCTGGAAGTGCCAGAAAACCCACAGGCTTTTGGTTTTTAAACTGCAAGAATCTCTTATGGTTCTAATAGGAAATAATGGGTTAACCAGATGGCTGGGCACATAAAGAACGATCAACCGTACTAATATTTGTCATTACTACTAAAATGCCCAACTGATCAAATTATTTAGAGAGTTATTTAAACCCCAAAGAACTATGCAATATATAGCTCTCTTGGTTAGGTTTAAACTTATAAACTTTAGAATTATAAAATCTTGAATGAAGAAATTTAAAGAAGGCCAACAGGCTTCCCTCGTGGCTCAGATGGTAAAGAATTTGCCTGCAATGTGGGAGACCTGGGTTCCATCCCCGGGTTGGGAAGATCCCCTGGAAGAGGGCATTGCAACCTACTCCAGTATTCTTGCCTGGAGAGTCCCCATGGACAGAGGAGCCTGGTGAGCTAGAGTCTGTGGGGTTGCAAAGAGCTGGACACGACTGAGCGAGGGGGAGCAAGGAAGGGCTGGATTGGGAATCTGGGCTTTAGCAAATGCAAACTATTATATATATGTATGAGTGAATCACTTTGCTGTACACCAGAACCCAACACATTGAAAATCAACTATACTCCAATAAGATACATTAAAAAAAATAAATTGAAGGCAGGTGTGTTTTTCAGAAATGGGATCCTATCTTTCAAAATGACCTCATCTTGGTCTCCAAAAGTTGGAATTTGGGGGCTATTACAGTATCCAGTCTTTGCAGCCTAAGGAGACATGTGAGAAATCTTTTATCGTGGAAGGTACAGATTTCCACAATGGAGGGTAGTGCTGGCGAGAAGACAGGCCTGGTGTGCAGTGGTGGAAGGGTAGGTTGGGGTCCCGCTGTTTCCCGTGGTAGCAGCCTCACAGTCATTCCTGTGACTCCTTGACAGTTCATATTGCTCAGCTAGAGATAGCAAAGAGAGCATTATTAAAGAAAGATGATGAAAGACAGTGCTGAGAAATCCCAGTTGCCAAGCTGAGTCTAGAGACTGGTGTGTGAAGCAGTGTGTGTGTGTGCCCAGGGACTGGGGTTTTCTGTCTTTCCTTTTTGAGTTCCCAGGGCCATCTGTGTGTATAGCAGACACTCCTGGTGCCCTGGCTGCACCCCTCACTGCTCAACTTGACTTGCTTCAGGCTGCTTTCTATTGAATGTCTGTGACTCTGTGTCTGAGGTCTTTTTCTGATTGGGGAGTGTGCTCAGTCTGTGCTCAGAGCAAGCTTTTACTGCCCCCAATGTAGCTCTCAACCAATAACAGATGCAGGAGTTGCTGGAGAACTTTCTCAGTTTCCTTACCTACTGGTTGGATGGACTCTGAGGCATGCTCTAGTGCTGTAGGCTGGCTTCCAGAGTTCCTCAGAGGATGCATGTTCTTTATTGGCTTTCTTTCCTCCCCTGTACCACTTCTTCCCTCCTCTCCTGGGGTGTATAGAGGACTGGAACTCTAATCCTTGTTTCTGAGCCTGCTTTGGGAGAACCCAACGTAAGATACTGGACACGGGCTTCTATTTCAAAATTTATATGTGATTATCTGCATACAGAACATGACTTATGGTACCATGTGGATTTAGGTCTGAAAGTGGGTCCTGCCACATAGATTTGTGACCTTGGGTCAAGTTTTTTAAACCCTCCCAGTTTTGATTTGCTTATCTGAAAAAGGTGTAATAATACCTAGTTATTGGAGTGATGTGATGATTGAATGACAATACATATGAAGTGCCTGGCACAGTGACTGGCTCATAGTCTAAGCTTTTAAATCAGTATCGTCAGTCATTGACTATTATTGTCCTTATTACCCTCCTAATGTACATAGGAGACCTCGTATATTGGCCGCAAAGGATATCTTCTGGGGCTACTAGGACCATCAGAAGAGAAAAATGACTTGTAGCTTTTTCATTGCCATGGCAGAACATAATTTCCTCAGTAGCATTAAGCTTCATTTTAAATAAATGCTATATGAGCAGGAAGAATGGAGACACAAAAAAGAAATGCCACTGAAGGCGACGTGCCCCAGCTGGGCTCTGAACATGCTAGCTGTGCAAGTGGGAGCTCGAGCAGTGAGCAAAAGCAGCATCTCAGGTGTTATTTTTAGAAGCTGGAGAAGCTGGAAAGAAGTAAGGGGGAAATACGCAGCATTTATGTAACATGTTTGCAAGTAGCTCGGAAAGGACGTTTTATATTTAATGGAGTTGTTAACAATTGGGATTGACAGCCTAAAATAGAAATAAGAACATTTAACAAACTTGTGAGTATTTTATTGGGTCTGCTGTAGAATATTAGGTTTGGAGCAGTTAGTTGTATGCAGCGAAAGGTAATATACATGGCAATGAACATAACTTTGTTATTAAATTCATGTTTGATTGTAAGACTCTTGCTAATGATTTTTCTCCATCCTATTGATTGAACCATATCTCGCTCTACATGATACCAGCCTTCCTTGCCAATTAGCTTGTCTCTTCTTTGGCTTCCCTTTAATAAAACAGTATTTTCAACTTCAGTGCTTTGGTTCGTGTTGCTTCCCCACTCAAGCATGCCCTTCTGCTTACTTTCCTCTGATAGGAGTTCTAGCTTTCTTCAAATTTCCTCTGCTTCTGGAAGCCCCAGAGACTCTTTGCTTTGATTTACAGGGCTAGAAAGAGAAATTGGGTCCACGTCATGAAGGGCATTGGAAGCCAGTGGAAGCCAATGTGCCTCTTAGGAAGGTATGAATAAATGTGGCAGTGGTGTGAATGACAGCTGCAAAGAGGAACAGACTAGCACAAGTTTGGAAGGCTACTGTGAAGGCTTAGGTGCAAGGAGGTTGGGATATAAACTAGGCAAAGTAGAGCCAAAGGGCAGAAGGGATGACACTTTTGTAGTAGACCTCTGGTGTACTAGTTTAAAAAAAATCTGCTGACCAGTTAGATGTAGAGAATGGGAAGAAGACAGAGTAAAGGTTACTCTGGAGGGGTTGAAGTTTCCACTGATTTGTGAAAGGCAGTGATAGAGGGCAAGGAATAGAAGTGGAAGAGCTAAGAACTTTATTTGGATATGTGCCGATTGCACATTCCTTTGGAGCTCTGCCAGTGTGCAACCAGAGATGTGAGTTTGAATGTAACCCAGCAGGACCCTATGGGCCTTCCTGGAACAGGCCCTTCCCAGACATCCTCTGCTTCAGCTCCTCTCTGAAGTACCTAGATAACAGTATTTGATGCAAATTTTCTGAGTTGTTTTGCAAATGTGAAAATCCCCCATCAAATGGAAGATGTTAACTACTTGATGATCATGAGCACATTGCCCCAGGCCTCCTGGAGCCTAAGGATTGGTAATGTTAACCCCTGTGACATCACCCTCCTACCTCACCATCAGCCAATCAGCAAGCTGTGCACAAGTTGATCGTGTACCTTGCAACTCTGCTCTGTCACCTGGATTTTAAAAATACTTTGCCGACATTTCTGCAAAGAAGACAAACAGATGGCCAACAAACACATGAAAAGATGCTCAACATCACTCATTATTAGAGAAATGCAAATCAAAACTACAATGAGGTATCACCTCACAGCTTTCAGAATGGCCATCATCAAAGAATCTACAAACAATAAATGCTGGAAAGGATATGGAAAAAAGGGAACCCTCCTACACTGTTGGTAGGAATGTAAATTGGTACAGACACTAAGGAGAACGGTATGAAGGCTGCTCAAAAAACTAAAAATAGAGCTACCATATGACCCAGCAGTTCCACTCCTGGGGATATACCTGGAGAAAACCGTAATTCGAAAAGATGCATGTACCCCAATGTTCACTGCAGCATTATTTACAGTAGCCAAGACATGGAAGCAACCTAGATGTCCATTAACAGAGGAATGGATAAAGATGATGTGGAATGTTATTCTGCCATAAAAGGGAATGAAATAGTGCCATTTGCAGAGACATAGATAGACCTAGAGACTGTTGGATAGAGTGAAGTAAGTCAGAAAGAGAAAAAAACAAATTATCATATAATATTGCTTATATGTGGAATCTAGAAAAATGATACAGATGAACTTATTTGCAAAGCAGAAATAGAGATACAGGTATCGAGAACAAACTTATGGATAATGAGGGGGGGAAGTAGGGGTGGGATGAATTGGGAGATTGGGATTGACATACATACACTACCGTGTATAAAATAAATAACTAATGAGAACCTACTGTATAGCACAGGGAACTCCATTCAGTGCTCTGTAGTGACCTAAATGGGAAGGAAACCCAAAATAGAGGGGGCATATGTATATGTATACTGATTCACTTCACTGTACAGCAGAAACTAACACAACACTGTAAAGCAACTATAAATAAAATTTTTTTAAAAATGAAAATGTTTTGACTAAACCCTTCAGGGAGCTCAGAGTGTTTTAGAGCACGAACCACCCGTCTCTTTGCATGGCGCTGCTATAAACTTTCTCTGCTCCAAACTCTGATGTTTCAATTTGTTTGGCCTCATTGTGCATCGGGTACACAGACTTGTGCTAACATGAACTCCCAGACAAGGACAGATCAAGTTTTGGAAAAAGACTACATAATGAAATATTGGAAAAGGGTAAGAAAAGAAGCTGTCTTCAGTAAAAGCAATAGGAAAATCCAGTATTTTAAAGGTTAATAAGGGAAGAGAAAACAGCAAGTGAGAATGAAGAGAAGTGTGAGAAGTAGAAAGGGAATCGGTGTGCAGACAGACGTTGAGAGAGGTGTTTCAAAAGGAAGGGCTGCTCAACAACATGAAACCTGTGAAACCATCATGTGAGATGAGAACTGAGGAAAGTTGATTTGGTTTGATATGTGGGCAACCAAAAACAGTTGCTAGAGAGAGGTAGGTATAAAAATGGGATTGCAGGAGGCTGAAGAGGCTATGAGATGGGAGAATGGGACAGAGTGGAGGTTAAAGAGCTTCTCCGAAGACTTCTGATAGTGAAGGGTCACAGCTGAACCAAAGCTAGAAACTATGCATCAGGATCATTTTTATATGTTGAACCAGCTTCTATGGAGACCTCTGCTAAATTCTGATTTGGTCCTATTTTCTAAGTCTGTCAAAAGATCAAGAGAGAGGCTGGGGTTTGGCAAAGGTGGATCATTAACCCCCAGGGCCGCGAGTCCTGCCAGGTGCTGTTACAATGAATTGTTTAAAAAGTAAAATAAGATGATTGAAAGGTGTCTCCTACTTTGTGTGAACCAAACTTCCTTTTGTTCCTTATCACAGCAGGGAAGAAAATATATTCATGCTCTAAATGCTCAATTGTGTAAGCAGGGATATAATTTGCATACACAGCCCAGGCAATGCTATAGAGAAAATTGTACCTGGAGTCTTAATGAGGAAATTTAAGCAGATGTGATGGAAGAATTAAAACTAATGTTAGCCATTGCAGCCACTCAATTCCAGGCATAGCAATTTCTTCTTTATGTGTATGAGGAGAATTTGATGACTAAATTAGAAGGAATAGGCAGCCTAGGTGTTAGGGTAGTGGTGAGGTCCTTGACTATAAGAACTAATGATGAGAGGAAAAAAGCATGCACCTCTTTGCATAAATTACATTTTAGAGGAAATATTGGTTTTCCAATTTAATCTGGTTAACAGTTTTGGAGCGCCTGTGAGGGCACAGGCACCATGCTCTCACCACTGAGGGCATAAAGAATGAAATAAATCTCTTTTTTTAAATGGCTATATCTCTGCCCAAGATGACTAGCACCTAATCAAGTCAAATCTAGTTTACAAAAAAACATTGGAATAAGCTATAGTTAAAGCTTATTTTAAAAAGAAACTGAATCTGGACAATGATCATCAATGGATACCACATCAAAAAGAGATGCAACTAGACACTATATGCTTCCTTGTGAAAGTGCAAAATACCATATATGAAGTCTTTCTTGTTAAAATACCAAACTAGAATCTGATCAAGCCTCTAGACTAAGCTATCAATTTATAGGGAAAAGAGGATCATATTAAATGATACCATAGGGATGCAATTAGCAAAATCTAGACGGTCAGGCTTTAAGGGCAAGGAACAAGCTTTTCTCAATTGGACAATGAAAGAGAGTGAGAGAGAGGGCGCTTTCAAATGTAAAGATTGAGAGAGTCTTAAGAGACATCTACTAATTTACTAACTGCAAGATTTGGATCTTATTTTGATTCTAACACAAAGTGTAAAGAGTATGAGATTAGGGGAATTTGAACACTTATTGGATATTTAATGTTATTAAGGAGTAATTATTAACTTTTTGGTGGGAATGATAATAATATGGTTATGCCTTAGAAAAAGAATCACTATTTAGAGTCACCTGCTGAAATGCCTAAGGTTAAAATGATTTGAGATCTAGGATTTGTTTCAAAATAAACTAAAAGGAGGGGGGAAGTGGATAGGAGCATGTAAGAAATGCACTTGGCCGTGAGTTGATAACTTTTTTAACTGGGTTATGGGTACAAGGGGAGTCCCTTTTAACTTTCTTTATTTTAAAATTCCCATAATAGAAAGTTCTAAAAAGCTGGCAAAAATAGGTCTAGCATCATTCAAGATGATTAAGAATTAAAATCAGATGTTCTTTTTTCCCAATCTGTGTACTAGTTATAGAGCTACTGTGTGGCAGGTACAAGGCAGTTTTGTTCACATGGGATGGGAAGAATGACAAATTTAGCTGCATTTCCCATGGCTTGAATTGAGACATCACTGGCATCCTTTTATCTGTTTTTGCTTTCATCTTGAAGATGTTACTTCAGATGGTGATGTGAGTCTTGGCATTGAGTGGGCTGAGAGGAGTGTTACTGTGTGGCAAAACAAACTCAGAGACAAGGAGTATGGGGAAAAATGGGGATGTTCTGCCCTCACATTCCCTAAGTTTCTTCCTCCCTCCTCCCATTTTCCTGGGCTAACATTAGATACTTTAAATGCAGTGAGAAGGGATATTCCAGTCCCTTAAGCTTGGGTTGAAGATGTTTATAAAATAGAATTGAAATCATCATCATCTCATCATTTTTTAAATGATTACCCTCATGCACATAAAAATAAAATTCCTGTATTTTGCAGGCATAGGTGAATTTGCCCCTCATGACTCCTATATGTATTATTATATTATAGTTGTTATTTTACATCTTACAGACTTGAAGAAGGTTAGTGCTCTGTGCAGTGCTGGGCAGTCAGTGGCAGGGTCAGGTTTCTAACTCTGAAGCCTTTGCTCTTCACTTCAACCCCATATGCCTCTTAGCCTTTCCTTTCTAGGTTTTAGGAGTTCTGATGAGGAGATGCAACAGATTTAGAAGGGCATCATTTTTCTAACTTTTCTGCTTTCATAATTTGTAAGTTCTTCAAATGCTGTTTCATTAGGAACTCTGTCTCTTTGAACAAAAGTCTGCAGCAGTTCTGTATAAGTGCTTAGCCATTGTGCACACATAGCTGACACTTTACATGTGGATTTTCCAAAATTATCTTGGGACCATGATAGGCTCACTGCTCAGGAGAAACGTAAGTTTGGCCTGCTCACAGTGTCCAGGCTCTGGAAATCGGTCTGTATCTCACTGAGTACAGAATTAGCAAGACATAGAGTACTTCCCTTGTGGAAAACTGTCTCCCATAATCTGCACCTCAATCTGTGATGTATTCTGCACACTTTGGTTTATAGAATGAATTTAATATGTTATCATCACAGTATCTTGTCTAAAAATGCAACTGCAGAAGATGATAGAATATAAGCTTTGGAAGTAGATCTAGTTAATACATACAATGTAATAGGCCTATGGCCTTGGACAAACTACTTAATTTGTTAAATAATTTAACAAAGTTAAATAAAATGGAGATAGTAATTTAGTGCATTACTGTTGCAAGGATTACAGGGTATGGCATGGTGCCTAACACGTGGGTATAAGTGTTATTCTCTACTATTATTTTTGTTATTTCTTTGGTATCTAGCCAATAACTTTAAGGTTGAGAAGGGTGTCTGTGCAAAGAGGCAAATATACAGATGTTAGTTCTAGAGATGGGGGAGAGTTTGGGGAATTGGAGAGTGGAGAGGGTAAAGACAAATTTAAGTGAAAAGTTAATTTTTTAAAAAAGTGTGGTTCAGTAACATCGTGGATTCTGATTCAGCCAGGGAGAGCAAACTCAGAGGTGAAGTTCTCTCCAGGAAAGTAGGAATTGTCACCCATTTGAGTCTTTATAAAGTCTGATTAATTTTGTTTGAATGAAAAGTACCATTTGGGGAGGAACATTAAAACAACCTGAATCAATATTAATTTGGGAAGTTTATACAGGTCTCTTTACAGATTAGGTAAAATGAAAGAAAAGAAATATAACAGATTTAGTAATTATAACTGAGGTCATGACTCCACTGTATCATTTGATATTGTAAACAAATCTTTTAGTCATTGCTTTTTAGAGCAATATATTAAGATGCTCCATTGAAGAGATGGTGATTATAACACCCATAACATAAACAAATTTTTTTAAAAGTGTACAAAGGAATGCTTTAATTTCAGATAGAATTCCCAACACTCTCATCATATATGAAATCAAAAGATGCTGTATGTCAACAGCTCAGAATGAATGGAAGCTGATGCTGTTAAAAATAACTATAGTGACCATGAAGATATTGAGGCATAGCTATAGAAACCTGTCCAAGATGAATAAGATGTTTCCTGACCCATGACTTTGGAAAAAAGCACTATTTTAACAATACATGGCTTTATTTAATTTGTGATATTATACATATGTGTGAAAATTTTAAAGTACAATATTATAGTAAGTTAGTGCAGCCACAGTTGAAAACAGTATGGAGGTTCCTCAGGAAACTACAAATACAATTACCATATGATCCAGCAATCCCACTTCTGGGCATATACCCAAACAAAAGTATAATTTGAAAATATGCATGCACCCCTATGTTCATAGCAACACTATTCACAACAGCCAAGACATGGAAACAATTTAAATGTCCACTGACGGGTGAATGGATAAAGAAGATGTGGTACACATTTACAATGGAATACTACTCAATCACAGAAAAGAGCAAAATAATGCCAGTTGCAGCAACATGGATGGACCTAAAGACAGTAAGTCAGGAAAAGAAAGACAAGTACCATATGATATCACCTTGATGTGGAATCTAAAATATGATACAAGCGAACCTACCTATGAAACAGAATCATGGACATAGAGAACAGACTGTGGTTGCCAAGGGGAAGGGGGTTGAGGGAGGGATGGAGTGGGAGGTTGAGGTTAGCAGATGTATGCTTTTATGTATGGAATGGATAAAAAACAAGGTTCTACTGTATAGCCCAGAGAACTATATTTGATATCCTATGATAAACCATAACAGAAAAGCACATTAAAAAAAAAAAGTCTGATCTTTGCAACCCCATGGACAGGGATTTAAGGCACAGCCTTCAGATGTGAAAGTCGCTCAGTTGTGTCTGACTCTTTGTGACTCCATGGACTGTATAGTCCATGGAATTCTCTAGGCCAGAATACTGGAGTGGGTAGCCTTTCCCTTCTCCCAAGGATCTTCCCAATCCAGGGATTGAACCCAGGTCTCCCGCATTGCAGGCAGATTCTTTACCAGCTGAGCCACAAGGGAAGCCCAAGAACACTGGAGTGGGTAGCCTATCCCTTCTCCAGTGGATCTTCCCAACCCAGGAATCGAACCAGGGTCTCCTGCATTGCAGGAGGATTCTTTACCAACTGAGCAATGAGGGAAGTCCCTTAAAAAAAGAAGGTACATATACATATAATATATGTGTATATTATATATATAACTGAATATATATATAACTGAATCACTTTGCTATACAGCAGAAATTAACACACTAATTTATTTTATTTAATCAATAAAAATATTTATCAAAAAGTTCAATACTATAAGTAGACATTTGACTACTTAATCTATGGCTCTACAAGTTATTTACACTGGCTCCAGTTTTGGTGGGGAGCAGAATTTTCTCTCTGGTATATTAAGGGGAAAACAAGAAGGAAAACATTAGACTGGTTGAGATGTGTTCTCAGAAAGAATTTATACTTCAATCTGATCTCTGTGTTAAAGGATATGTACATTTGTTTATTCGCTTTAGGAAAACTAAGGCGATTTATTTTGTAATGGAGAAGATTGAGTATGTGCATGTGTCTCATGACAAGACAAGATCGGGTATGGGGGTAAGGAGGGGGATTGTGCCTCTGGGGTCAGACTTGAGCCCTCACAGCTCTAGGGTGTTCTCTTTGAAGGAAGAGATCGTTCAGCTATCGGGTTTCCCTTGGCTCAGCTGGTAAATAATCCACCTGCGATGCGGGAGACCTGGGTCCGATCCCTGGGTTGGGAAGATAACCTGGAGAAGGGAAAGGCTACCCACTCCAGTATTCTGGCCTGAAGAATTCCATGGACTCTATAGTCCTTGGGGTCACAATGAGTCGGACACAATTGAGCGACCGTCACATCTGGAGGCTGTACCTTAAATCCCTGTTAGCTTCTGCTCAAAGCCATGCTCTATCCTATCGGTGTGTTGTCAATAGCTTGTCCTGTGAAAATATGTTGTCAAGGATGTGGGGTGGCCAACCATTCATAAACTGTTGGAAGTAGGGTCAAATGGCACAACTGCTTTGGAAATCAGTTGGGTGATATCTGCTAAAGCTGAGCATATGCCCACCCAATAAGCCAGCAACCCCACACATAGGTATAGTCCCAACAGAAAGGTATACATGTGTTCACCAAAAGTCATGAACTTAAATGTTTATAATACCACTCATCATATCCAGATGCCCATCAACTGGGAAATGGATAAATACATTTTGTAATATATACTAAAGGGAATTCTCTACAGCAATGAGAATGAACTGCAACTCTGTACAACGTATGTGTAACTCTTTCAAACAATGTTGAGCGAAAGAAGCCAGGCACAAAAGAATACGAAGTACATAATTCCATTTATATCAAGACAGGCAAAACAAATCTATGGTGATATGAGTCAAGATAAGATTACCCTTGGAGAAGACTACTGACTGGCAAAGGGACCAAGGAGGGGCTTCCAGGATGCTGGTAATGCTCTTATTCTTGATCTGGGTGTTGGTTACCTGGTGTGTTCAATTTATACAAATTCTTGGAGCTATATACTTATGATATGTGTACTTTTCTGTGTATATATTAGATTTCAACAAATGTCTTAAACAAAGGTAATGTTTTCACATTCTGCAAACTGGGCACTGAGCATCTGGAGTTATTAATGCTGCTGCAATCTAAATCTTGCACTCTAATTTTGTAAACTGTTTTTGTTTTCATGTGTTTATGTCTTGTTTCTCTAATTAAATTTTAAGCTCTTTGACAGGGATGCCTATGTCTTGTTTTTGTTTGTATTCCCACAGCAGACAAATAGTGTGCATGCTCATTAAATACTTGTTCATTTATCAGGAGGAAAAGCAGTCTTGCCTAGCTACCTCGTGGAAGGGTATGGTTTTCATGTCCAATTGTAGCAGAATCTTTTAATAATTATGTTCACTAATTTAAGACAGTCTTAGAATAGAGTGGCTATTTTGAGCTCTTAACTTTGTGTTTTAGACAATCTGATGTGCCAAATGCTTTGACTAAAATCTCCTGAGATAAAGTGCCAGCTTTGGAATAGATTTTCTGAGAAGCCAACTTTGAGTGCTGGCAGAAAATGGAGTGGCTGACTGCCAGCTGTGGGTGGGAAAACTTGCTTTGAACTTTGCTTGACTATCTCGTTAACTTACTGTGCCATGGGTGAATTCTTGCTGGCTCTTCAGGGTCTGGAGAGATAGAGGAAGAAGCACAGAGAGAGAACACACAGCAACTCCAGGGCCTCAGTCACAGTGGGAAATGGTGCTGGCTTAAGACACTGTTACTGAAATGAGTCAGCATGTCAGCTCAGCCAGAGGACAAAATCTCCACAAGTTAGCTATAACTGCAGCGAAAATCCATCCTAAACTGAGAGTAAGCACTCATCTTCCTCCTTAAAGTAAAAACAGCCTTTGGTGGAAAATTTTACATCATAAATAATGCACATAAAGTAATACTTCAAAACTGTGGGGACTTATAGGTAAGAATTGCTTGAAAGATGTTTTTCTTTTTCCCCATTTTTTTGTGACTTGGCTCTGAAAATAAAATGGTTGATTCTTTTTACAGTGACATGTGGAAGAATCCTTTCAGACCCTAGGTTACTAAACACTTACGCTGAAAGAAAAATGCAGACAAACACATATTTTTCTGAAACCAATAATTTAACTGATTCCAATTTGGGATGCTATTGTGATTCTCTGGCATGATATTGTTTCCACTTGGAAACTCAGAGTTAATTCTGGCTGCTTTTGTAGTCGGTTTATAAGAGCAGCAGAAAGAAAAAGAATGGTATCCCCAGTGTTTCTGTAGGATGCTACATTGATTTCTTAGTTTCATGTACATTGCTTTTGGGGATTCAGAACTTCCCTCAAAATTTACTATTCCCTTCCCCTTTCTTGAAAGCGCACACATTCACCCACTTGAAGGCAGAATTAATCTCAGCAAGAATTCTGTGGAAGTTGGACTTCCTTTATTTGGGATCTGAGAGGAATTTGTAGAGAGCCAAAGTCTTGAACACGCTTCTAGGAGTCTGGATAATTCTGGAAGCCATTAGAAGAAAACAGAGAAGCCCTACAAGTGTAGTGAGAGTTCATCTGCAAGTGTGAAGCAGTTAATTGACATTGTCTTTTCATTTCCTTTCTCTTCTTTCACACCCAGAAAGTACCAAGGCATCAAATTTGACTGAAGGTAACTGGTCCTTTAATCAGAAAAAAAGGGAAATTTCAGCTGATTTGGAAACGCTTCTGATCTTACATTGATTTATTCTTTTTAGGGAAAGCTTGAGAGTTTTTCATTGTTTCTTGACTCTTTCCTGAAACTTCCAAAGCTTACCAGACTTGTGCCCAAATGTAGAGCTTTGTATTTTATTGTTAGTCTGAATCACATATTTAAGGAGCTAGAATTTTGAAAGCCATCTTTCAAGATGGCTTATTGTCATCTCTGTAGTCTCAAACGCTTATGAATGGGGCGGTTGTGTGTTCTGAATAGTTGAATAAATAATTCAGTGACAAACAGTTATTTAAAGAGCATTGTATAGATAAAGCAAAAACAAGACAAACTCACCAGTTTAGACAGCTAGGACTCCGAATATTCGGGAGTTAGTAATGAATTTCTGGTTTTGTGAGTCTCAATGCAGGTGATCTCATGTACAGATGTGAGAGTTGGACCATAAACAAGGCTGAGCACCAAAGAATTGATGCTTTCGAATTGTGGTTCTGTAGAAGATGTTTGAGAGTCCCTTGGACTGCAAGGAGATCAAACCAGTCAATCCTAAAGGAAATCAACTCTGAAAATTCATTGGAAGAACTGATGCTGAAGCTGAAGCTCCCATACTGTGGCCACCTGATGCAAAGAGCCACCTCATTGAAAAAGACCCTGATGTTGGGAAAGATTGAGGGCAGAAGGAGAAGGTGACGACAGAGGATGAGATGGTTGGATGGCATCACCAGCTCAATGGACATGAGTTTGAGCAAACTCTGGGAGATAGTGAAGGACAGGGAAGCCTGGTGTGCTGCAGTTCATGGGGTTGCAAAGAGTTGGACATGACTTAGCCACTGAACAACAACAACAATGTAGGTGAAAAACTGAGATGAGAGCATATGTTTTAGGGTGGAGGTGGTGGCAGGTTTTTCTTTACGTCCAAGAGCTTTTGAGGTAGAGTGTAGGACAGAGGGCTCCTGTAATTATCAGGGTAAGGAACTGAGAGCCACAAGATATCTACTGCATATTTCATGAAAGCCTGTATGGAACAGTCCAGAATCTACTGGTACCATGTCTGCTTTCAAGTTCCTCCCCCGTATCATCAGAAGGAAACTATTCACTTCTAGTTCCCTTGCATATTCTGCCTCTGTTTTTGTTTCCTACCATACTTTTCTTCTAGAGCTCACTCTCTTTCTCCTAGTCCTTGTCTCTTTTCAAGCTTATCTGCCTCACACCCATCATCCTCATTGAGTATTCAAGCATGTAGCAGCTTCAGAACCACTTAGGTAATTTGACCATCTAGTTTCCTTGATTATGAAATCAGATGCCACAGAGATGTCTCGTAAAATAACTACTACATTATATGAGTTGTTCATGCTACCTTTAAAATTTGGATGAGACTGAAATCCATTCCCTGCCATGAAGATGTCTGAAGCAGGCAAGGCTAGCATGGTCCTGTTCCTTGGGTACCAGCTACTCTCTCTAGTAATATAATTTTGGAATGGATGAATTTCAGGCTGTAGTTGTTTATATCCTGCATGATGATTTTTAAGGAGAGACAAGTAGATTAATCCAAGTCTGGAATACCTCAGAAACCACAGAACCACCTTCATTTGCTGCTATGCCACAGACAACTCTTCTAATCCTTCTAAATAATTTCTATAAATACTTGAAGAAGCCACATTGGGAGGTGGTGGTCTCCTTAAATTGTAATCTATCAGCTCTGGGAATTCAGACAGTAATAGGGGAGAAGTGACTGCTGGTGTGGCCCAGGACAAACTATACCTCTTTATCAGCTCCTTCTGCAAGGATGCCTTCATGCTACCTTGAGAGAACCTTGCTGACACTGGCATTCTAGGCTATCTCTCCCTTTTCTATGTGAAGGGACATGATCATGTAGAGAGAATGTAGGCAAAGGGTAAGAGGAGAACTTAAAGGCTCTCCCTTCATCTATCTAATTCCTGCTGTGTTTGTCTGTCCATTGCCCCAGACTGCCACTATCCCTAGAGGCACAAATTCATGACTTCCTATGGCTTCCCAAAAGTCTGAAGAGTTTTTTATTCATTGTTGTTAATTCCTTGGTTCCCTCTTTTCCTCTCACTTGTGAAGTTTCTCCATGGTTGATTCTGAGAGAGGGGAGCTAGCAACCTCTGTAGTTCTCCACCTTGTCAAGAATCAAAAACTCCCTGAAGCTATCTTTTATATTCATTTTAAGATTTGCTTGGCCAAATAATTAAGTGTTGTGTGACAGTTACACTGACTTACATTGGTAAGCAGGAAAGGAGAAACAGGAAAAAAGAAAAGGAAGACAATAAATGGCTAACATAAAATATGAGCAGAAGTAAGTATTAATATGAGTAACTAATAAATTTAAGTGTTCTAAACTCACTGTTAAAAGCCAGAGAAAATTAAACTGAGTTTAAAAATAAAGTTAAACAATATACAATCTACCTACACCAAATGAAACAAAAGGATACAGAAAGATGGAAAATAAAAAGAATGAAAAGATGTAACGAACAGACACAAGCCAACAGAATCTGGGATAGCATCTTAATATCTGATAAAATAGAATTAAACCAAAAATATAAGGGATAAACAGGTCTTTGTATACAAGCAAAAGTTATAATAGAATCAGAAGGGAAAAGGAATCATGAATATGTATGTATCTAACAATGTAACTTCAAAATATATAAAGCAACTATTCATAATATGGGGAAAATTAATTATTCAACAATAACTTATTTAGATGTTTAAATCCACCTCTTTCTAAGACTGACAGATCAAGAAATCAAGAACAAACTGAGACATAGAAGGTCTGAAAGTGAAAGTGAAGTTGTTCAGTTGTGTCCGACTCTCTGCAACCCCATGGACTGTAGCCTACCAGGTTCCTCCATCCATGGGATTTTCCAGGCAAGAATACTGGAGTGGGGTGCCATTTCCTTCTCCAGGATATTTTCCCCACCCAGGGATCGAACCTGGGTCTCCTGCATTGTAGGTAGACGCTTTACCGTGTGAGCCACCAGGGAAGTCATGAAAGGTCTAAATGTACGAATTAATAATCTTTAGCCATTAGATATTAATTAAATCCAAATCAATGCATTCTTTTTGAGTATATTTTCAAAAACTGATGCAATAGGCCACAAAGGAAGCCTCAATAAATTCCAAAGCATCAATATGAAAAACCTATGGTCTCCTACGGTAATGTAATAAAATGAGAACATAAAATTAAAGAATTGCTAAAAATTCCTATGAGATTAGAAACTGAATAGTCTACTAAAACCCCCCCTGATTAAGAAGTAAAGTATTAAAATGAAATTCAAGTGAATTACAATTAAAACACTACTTGTCAAATTTTGTGGGACACAGAGCAACGTCCTCACATAGAGAGAAATTTATAACTTTTAATACGTTTATCAAGAAACAAGAAATGTTGAAATGAGCTCCTTTCAAGTCAAGGAGTCTTAAAACTATGAATAAAATAGAGACTAAAAATAATAAATGAGCATAATGAATAACTAAGTAATTAAATTTGAAAACCTAGATGACTAGATTCTTTTCTGGAAAAAAAAATTTAAATGCTAAAATATACCTAAGAAGCTGATGAAAAAGGACAGGAAGCATCAAAAAAAATTCATGACAATTAAAAACTCCTTTTTACTTTCCAGGACCATATGTTTTTACAGGTAATTTCTACTAAATCTTAAACGAATAGTTAATTTTTACCTTAGATAAGTTGTTCTGGAAGATAGAAAATAAGTCTATTTTATGTTGTTAGACTAATGAACTCTGGTTTCCAAAACTGGACATGGGCAATATAGAAAAAGAAATATTATTTATAGATCTCTCATGTATGAATGTAGATGCCAAAATTGTAATGGAGGAAAAGAATATTATTCTCTCAATTGATGCAGAAAATGCATTTAATGAAGCAAGACCTTTTTATGATTAAGTCTTCACAAACTAGGAATAAAAAAGAATTTTCTTTATTATGGGAAAGATTACACATCAAATTTCTAGAGCAAATAATTACATTTAATTGAGAAATCTTGGAGAAATTTTTATTATCAGGAATGAGGCAAGAATACCTCTATCATGACTACTGTTGAATATAGTACTGGGACGTACAAAGTTATAAGAAAGAAAAACTAAGTTTATAAAAATTGGAAGGCAAGCAATAAAGCTATCATTATCTGTAGATGATATCAAACCAACCTAGAAAAACTAATAAAATCAAGAAACAAGCTGGGCAAACACAAGATCAACTTATGAAATTAATAGCATTTGTGTACACTAGCAGCAAGGGCCTAGAAATTATGGTTTTTAAAAAGATACCACTTATAATAGCAAAGTGAAAGTGAAAGTCACTCAGTCGTGTCTGACTTTGCAACCCCACGTCCATGGAATTCTCCAGGCCAGAATACTAGAGTGGGTTGCCATCCCCTTCTCCAGGGGGATCTTCCCAACCCAGGGATTGAACCCAGGTCTCCCACATTGCAGAGAGATTCTTTACCACCTGAGCCACCAGGGAAGCCCTATAATAGCAAAGAAAGAAGAAAGAAAGAAAGCAAAAACAAAACTCAAAAATAAAATACAAAAAATATGCAACCAACCTACCAAAAAATAAATACCTGCAAAGTTGCTGTTGACAAATTATGACCTTTGGGATAATCCAGCCAACAACCTGTTTTTGTAAATAAATTTTTTTTTGAAGCACAGATACAACAGTCTATGGCTGCTTTCATGCAACAATGACAGAGGTGAGTTTGAACAGAGACTGTATGACCTGCAAAGCCTAAGATATTTACTATCTGGCCCATTACAGAAAAAAAAAATTTGCTGATTTCTGCTCTAATGCATACAGGAATGAACATAACCTCAAATATACACCTATGTGGGAAAAAGTTTTAAAGTTCTATTAAAGGATAGAAAAGAAGATCAGAATAAATGAGGAGACATTCCATGATCTTAGAGTGAATAACTAGATTTTATTATTCTGTCACCTCCAAGTTAATTGAAATCAATTTTTTAATTGACATGAAATAATTGTTTATATTCATTATTACTACATGTAACTCAAATCCAGAATTAATCTGGATTTTTGAGGCACTCAAAAACTTTATTTTGAATTTACTATGGAAGAATAACCTTCTGCAAATACCTAAATCAATTTTTAAAAGGAAGAACTAAGAGGGGATTTATCTATTCAGATATTAAGACACAGCACAAAGCCACAACAAGAAAAACATATGTGATACTGGTATAAGAACAAACAGATCAATGGAATGGAACAGAGAACTCAGAGACTGACCTTGTATATATGAGAATTTAATATGTGATCAAAGTGGCACTAGAAATCAATGGAAAAGGATGGATTGTTTAGCAGATGGTATTGAGTAAACTAACTCACTTTATGGAGAAAAATAAAACTGGGATTCTACTTAATAACCATGTTCAAAAGTGGTTTCCAGATGCATGAAAGAATTAAATGTGAAAGATGAAGTTATAAAATTAATAGAAGATAATACTGGATATTTGTTTGTGGCCAAAGGGAATGAGACTCATAAATAAAGCTCCAAAGCAAAAAAAAGAAAAGAAAAAGAGGAACCTCACTATGTAAAAAATTAAGGGTGGTGGTAATTTAATTGCTAAGTCATGTCCAACTCTTATGATCCCCTGGACTATAGCCCACCAGGCTCGTATGTCTATGGGATTTCTCAGGCTGGAGAGGGTTGCCATTTCCTTCTTCAGGGGATCTTCCCAATCCAGGGATTGAACCTGGGTCTCCTGCATTACAGGCAGATTCTTTACCAACTGAGCCACCTGGGAAGCTGCATAATTCCTCTCCAATAACGAAAATATGGACAAAGTAAGCAGTCAGATGATAGACTGGGAGAAAATACTTCCAATGTCAAACTAACAAGAAACTCCATCAAATAAATAAGAAAATGATACTCTAGTAGAAAAATGAGCAAAAGAAAAAGAAGTAGCAGTTCATAGAAGAGGAAAACAAATGACTACATCAAGTATATGAAGATATGCTCTAAATCTTTAGTAATCAGAGAAATGCAAAATAAAACAAGGGATATCATTTTGCTCTTATCAGGTTGGCAAACATCTGAAGGGTGGGAACACTAACTAAGCCTGTGGGGAAATAGGAATCATCATACATTGCTGGAGGGATTGTGGGGGTGGAGACTATTGCAACCATTCTAGAGGGCAATATGGCATATTTTAGCCAAATTAAAAACATCTGTATACATTATAACCCAGAAATTTCACTTTTGGTTACATATCTCAGAGAATTCTCCTAGAGGTCTGTAAGGTGGCCATATTCAAAGATGCTCATCACATATTATGGCTTCCCAGGTGGCTCAGTGGCAAAGAAACCACCTACCAATGCAGGAGATGTGGGTATGATCCCTAGGTGGGGAAGATGTCCTGGAGGAGGAAATGGCAAACCCACTCCAGTATTCTTGCCTGGGAAGTCCCATGGATAGAGGAGTCTGGTGGGCTGCAGTCCACGGGGTCACAAAGAGTCAGACATGACTGAGTGACTGAGCACACACACACCACATGTTATATGTGGTAGTGGGGAGTAGGGGGCAATCAAGATATGTACCTCTGGCACTCAATATGCCAGCAAATCTGGAAAACTCAGCAGTGGCCACAGGACTGGAAAAGGTCAGTTTTCATTCCAATCCCAAAGAAAGGCAATGCCAAAGAATGCTCAAACTACTGCACAATTGCACTCATCTCACATGCTAGCAAAGCAATGCTCAAATTTCTCCAAGCCAGTACATGAACTGTGAACTTCCAGATGTTCAACCTGGATTTAGAAAAGGCAGAGGAACCAGAGATCAAATTGCCAACATCCGTTGGATCATCAAAAAAGCAAGAGAGTTCCAGAAAAACATCTACTTTTGCTTTATTGACTATGCCAAAGCCTTTGACTGGGAGGATAACAACAAAATGTGCAAAATTCTTAGAGAGATGGGAATACCAGACCACCTGACCTGCCGCCTGAGAAATCTGTATGCAGGTCAGGAAGCAACAGTTAGAACTGGAGATGGAACAACAGACTGGTTCCAAACGGGGAAAGGAGTACATCAAGGCTGTATGTTGTCACCTTGCTTATTTAACTTGTATGCAGAGTACATCATGTGAAATGCTGGGCTGGATGAAGCACAACCTGGAATCAAGATTGCTGGGAGAAATATCAATAACCTAAGATATGCAGATGACACCACCCTTATGGCAGGAAGCGAAGAAGAACTAAAGAGCCTCTTGATGAAAGTGAAAGAAGAAAGTGGAAAAAGTTGGCTTAAAAACTCATTATTCAGAAAAGTAAGATCATGGCATCCAGTCCCATCACTTCATGGCAAATAGATGGGGAAACAGTGAGAGACTTTCTTTTTTGGGGCTCCAAAATCACTGCATATGGTGACTGCAGCCATGAAATCAAAAGACGCTTGCTCCTTGGAAGAAAAGCTATGACCAACCTAGATACCATATTAAAAAGCAGAGACATTACTTTGCCAACAAAGGTCCATCTCGTCAAAGCTGTGGTTTTTCCAGTGGTTATGTATGGTTATGAGAGTTGGACTATAAAGAAAGCTGAGTGCCAAAGAATTTATGCTTTTGAACTGTGGTGTTGGAGAAAACTCTTGAGAGTCCCTTGTACTGCAAGGAGATCCAATCAGTCCATCCTAAAGGAAATCAGTCCTGAATATTCATTTGAAGGCCGGATGCTGAAGCTGAAACTCCAATATTTTGGCCACCTGATGCAAAGAACTGACTGATTTGAAAAGACTCTGATGCTGGGAAAGATTGAAGGCAGGAGGAGAAGGGGATGACAGAGGATGAGATGGTTGGATGGCATCACCGACTCGATGGACGTGAGTTTGAGCAAGCTCCAGGAGTTGGTGTTGGACAGGAAGTCCTGGCATGCTGCAGTCCATGGGGTTGCAAAGAGTCGGACACAACTGAGTGACTGAACTGACTGACCACTGAAGAAATGAGTTAAAATGTCAAGGGTGCATCTCATGGAATCCTGTGCCATAATTGGAAGCATCTGACCACTTGTACACAGTCACATGAATATCTTTAAAACATAGTGCTGAATGGGTAAAAATTAAGCAGGGTACATAAATGAGAGTGAGGAATGAAGCTAAATAAATAAGATACAATAGAGAATTCCTTGGTGGTCCAGTTGTTAAGACTCCGTGCTTTCATTGCCATGGGCCCGGACTTCAATCCTTGGTTGGGGAACTAAGATCCCACAAGCTGCACAGTGTGGCCAAATAAATAAAGAAATGAATAAAATAAAAAAAAATATACTAGAGCTGGACCTTGCATGGACCAACAATGACAGACGAACAGAGGAATAAAATGAACTCAATCTCCCCCCAGCCATTGTCCTTAGCTGAATGCCCACTGTCAACTGCTCTTGGGCCCACTGCCTCTAACTTTGTTGTTATACTGAGCTTTTACTGGGAAAAGTCTCCTTGAAAAATCTTCCCTTTTGCCTGTACTGTAAAAGGTTAGGATTTCCTCTGCTTCCTAGAGTTTTGGGTGTGACTGTCAGTCTGATCCAATTGAATTTATAACTGCCAGGTATTTCTTTCTTTTCTGATCTATTGCTGACACCCATAACAGGCTCCCAATAGACTGTGGAATGATTATTTTTATATTTCTTCTTCAATGGTTTTTGTAAGAAGGAGAGGTAAAATATCTGTGTTCACTCAATTATCTCGAATCAGAAGTCTAAAAGATTTATTATTTACTTTTTAATTTTGTGCTTCAACACTCCTAATCTAAATTTCAAACCTACGGTTGTTGAAATAGCTTTCTTAAATATTTTAAGCTTGGCTTCTGAGAAAATTGCTTTAAACTCAGTACTCCAACAAGTTTAGACAGATCTACTATTTGTGGGTTTTTAATATGCCCTCACCCTCAACATCCTGGGTGCAAATTTGAGAACATGGAGCTATCTTAAAATTGCTTTAGCACTTGAAGTGAAATTAAATTCATAAATCAATAAAGAAAAGAAAGCAAAAATGCATAAAAGCAGTGATTTATTTGTGCATTAAATGCTAATATTGACACTTCTTATACTTTTTTAAATTCCAAGAATGTCCTAAACTTGTTGATTATTTTAATCTTATTGCTACTGTGCTTGGAAATGTAATTCTTGAAATTAACTTTTAAAATTAAAATATAACATTTCAAAAAGTGCACAAATCATAAATACACAGCTTGATGAATTTTCAGAGTAAACAGACCCATGTGTAATCACCAACTATATCCAGAAATAGACTTTACCCACAGCCTAAAAGGGCCCTTCATGCAAATTGCCAGTCAAGGTAGCTCACATCCTAACTTTTAAAATCATATATTTGCTTTGCCTGTTTTTGAACTTTAAAAAGATGGAACTGAAGAATGCATATTTTGTCTGGTTTCTTTCACTCGACATATGTATGTGAGATTCATCCATGTCAGTGTGTGTAGATGTAAGATGTAGATGATTAATTTTCTGTTGCTATACAGTATTCCACTGTATGAGTAAGCCACAATTCATTTATCCTTCTCACATTGAATACTTGGATTGTTTTCAGTTTGGGATCATTAAAAACAGTGCTGCTGTAAATGTTCTTGAGATATTTCTTCATGCACCTATATGCTCACTTTTTTGGGTTATGTACCTAAAAGTGAAAGTTCTGGGTTGTAGGGGATACTTATGTTCAGCAACTTCAGGTACCACTTTTCCAAAGTGCTCTTATCAATTTACACTCACACCAGCATTGCATGAGAGTTTCAGTTACTCATATCCTTGTCAATACTTGATATTATTAGTCTGTCAAATTTTAGCCCTTTTATGAAGCATGGAGTCATACCCCATTGTGGTTTTAATTTGCATTTTCTTGGTGATCAGTATGATTCAGTACATTTTTATGTCTCTTGATTATTTGGATATCCACTCTTGGAAATGTGCATTTAAATTTTATGGCCCATTTTCCATTGTATTGTCTTTTTTTAATGGATTTGTAGTAGTCTTTCTTTCCAAAATATACAAGCAGCTCAAGTAGCTCAATACTAGAAAAATTAACAACCCAATCAAAAAGTGGGCAAAAGAACTAAACAGACATTTCTCCAAAGAAGACATACAGATGGCTAATAAACACATGAAAAGATGTTCAACATCACTCATTATTCAGTTCAGTTCAGTCACTCAGTCATGTCCGACTCTTTGTGACCCCATGAATTGCAGCACGCCAGGCCTCCCTGTCCATCACCAACTCCCGGAGTTTACCCAAACCCGTGTCCATCGAGTCGGTGATGCCATCCAACCATCTCATCCTCTGTTGTCCCCTTCTCCTCCTGCCCCCAATCCTTCCCAGCATCAGGGTCTTTTCCAATGAGTCAACTCTTCGCATGAGGTGCCCAAAGGATTAGAGTTTCAGCTTCAACATCAGTCCTTCCAATGAACACCCAGGACTGATCTCCTTTAGGATGGACTGGTTGGATCTCCTTGCAGTCCAAGGGACTCTCAAGAGTCTTCTGCAACACCACAGTTCAAAAGCATCAATTCTTCGGCGCTCAGCTTTCTTCACCGTCCAACTCTCACATCCATACATGACCACTGGAAAAACCATAGCCTTGACTAGATGGACTCATTATTAGAGAAATGCAAATCAAAACCACAATAAGGTATCATCTCACACTGGTCAGAATGGCCATCATCAAAATGTCTACAAACAATAAATGCTGGAGAGGTGTGGAGAAAAGGGATCTCTCTTACACTGTTGGTGGCAATGCAAACTAGTTCAGCCACTATGGAGAACAGTGTGGAAATTCCTTAAAAAACTGGGAATAGAACTTCCATATGACCCAGAAATCCCACTGCTGGGCATATACCCTGAGGAAACTAGAATTGAAAGAGACACATGTAGCCCAATGTTCATTACAGCACTATTTACAATAGCTAGGAAATGGAAGCAACCTAGATGTACATTGGTAGATGAATGGATAAGTAAATTGTGGTACATATACACAATGGAATATTATTCAGCTATAGAAAGGAACTCATTTGAGTCAGTTCTAATGAGGTGGATGAAACTAGAGCCTATTATACAGAGTGAAGTAAGTCAGAAAGAGAAAGACAAATACCATATATTAACGCATATATATGGAATTTAGAAAGACAATATGGACTATCCTACAGGCAGGGCAGCAAATAAGACACAGACGTAAAGAACAGACTTTTGGACTCAGTGGGAGGAAAGGGTGGGATAATTTGAGAGAAAATAGCATTGAAACATATACATTCAGTTCAGTCGCTCAGTCATGTCCAACTCTTTATGACCCAATGGACTGCAGCATGCCAGGCCTCCCTGTCCACCACGAATTCCTGGAGTTAACCCAAACCCATGTCCATCGAGTCAGTGATGCCATCCAACCATCTCATCCTTTGTCGTCCCCTTTTCCTCCTGCCTTCAATCTTTCCCAGCATCAGGGTCTTTTCAAATCAGTCAGTTCTTTGCATCAGGTGGCCAAAGTTTTGGAGTTTAAGCTTCAGCATCAGGCCTTCCAATGAATATTCAGGACTGATTTCCTTTAGGATGGATTGGTTGGATCTCCTTGAAGTCCAAGGGACTCTCAAGAGTTTTCTCCAACACCACAGTTCAAAAGCATCAATTCTTTGGGACTCACTCAGCTTTCTTTACAGTCCAACTCTCATACCCATCATGACTACTGGAAAAACCATAGCTTTGACTAGACAGACCTTTGTTGCCAAAGTAATATCTCTGCTGTTTAGTATGCTATCTAGGTTGGTCATAGCTTTTCTTCCAAGGAGCTAGCATCTTTTAATTTCATGGCTGCAGTCATCTGCAGTGATTTTGGAGCCCAAAACAATAAAGTCACTGTTTCCCCATCTATCTGCCATGAGGTGATGGGACTGGATGCCATGATCTTACTTTTATGAATGTTGAGTTTTAAGCCAACTTTTTCCACTCTCTTCTTTCACTTTCATCAAGAAGCTCTTTAGTTCTTCTTCGGTTTCTGCCATAAGAGTGGTGTCTTCTGCATATTGGAGGTTATTGATATGCCAGGAGAAACATAGGCATTACCATATGTAAAATTAATAGCCAGTAGGAATCTGATGTATGATGCAGGAAACCCAAAGCCGGTGCTCTGGGACAACCTAGAGGGACACAGTGAGGAGGGAGGTGGGAGGGGGGTATAGGATGGTGGGGACACGTGTATACCTATGGCCGATTCATGGTGATGTATGGCAAAAACGATCACAGTATTGTAAAGTAATTATCCTCCAATTAAAATAAATAAATAAATTTTTTAAAAGGTAGTGTTTCTTTCTCTCCCTCTTTCTCCAACACCCCTACCCGCCCTCAACCTTTTTCTTCCTTGTTTAAAACATATGCTGTGGGTATAAATGCTTTACCATTTCTATGTGTTGAACAGTATTTTCTCCTGGCATGTGGATTTCTTTTCACTCTTTTAATGATGTAGAAGCTCTTAACTGTAACATAGTCAGTCCAGTTTATGAATAGTGTAGTACAGTGTCTTATCTCTGGTTTCCAGTTCTTTGATAAAATTCTCCACTTGTAATTTAATTTTTTGAACATATTATCAGGGCCATTTTAAAGTCTAGGTCTTATAACTCCATTCTACGGATTTCCTGTGGGTGTTTTTCTATTGTCTTTTTAAAAATTCTGGTTTTTGGTTACATCACATCTCCTTCAATGTCTGATTATTTTTGACTGAACGACAGATATTTTCACTCAAAATTTGATAGCTGTTTTGATGCTCTATAATACAAACTTTCTCCAGAGTGGATTTATTTATTCATTTGTTAGGTAACTAGGTTTGGGGATGATCACCTTTTACCAGTCTGAAACTGAGATAACTTAAAGCTGTGCTTTAATCCTCCTGAGGACTGTTTTATTTCCAGTTCACCCTTCCTCCTAGAACATAGCCCTTTGTGGTCTTGATGGCTTGAGATATTTACCAGGGTACCTTCTCTTAAGCAGTCTGAACTCCAATTTGTGTCCCTTTATGCTCTGTTATGCTTAGCTTTTCAGCCTCTGAGCTGCTGCTTTCACTTTTGTAATTGGCAATCATCTCGATGGGAAAAGTATTCCGAAATGCCTGTCTCAAGAGTCTTGGCTTCCGTCTTCTTCTGAAATTTGATTCTGAAAATTCTCACTACCTTGGTAGTTCTTTGATTCATTCAACCTAAGGTGTTCTTTTTTTTAAATCATTTGTTCAAGCTTTTCTAATTATTGTCAGCAGGGTTGTTGATTTGAAACAACCAGGCAGCTATTGCTCCAGAGGAAAGTTTTAAAAGTAAAAATCTGATCATGCCTTCTCTCCTCAGAAACCTTTAATATATCCTAATTTCTACCCATTCCCACCTTTATTTCTGTATTTTTTTCTAAAGCAGACATACTATTTTACACTTTTATGGCTTTTCTGATATTTTGTCCTCTCCCTGGTGTTCTCTTCTGTCCCTTCGCTGCCTAAAAAATGGTCTCTTTTTTCACAACCCATGTTCTGTTTTATATTCTTCCTCAGACTCCCTTCTCTGTTTGGCCTCTTATTTCATACATACTATTCATGCTATAGGGGCTTCCCAGTGGCTCAGCGGTAAAGACCCCGACTGCTAATGCAGGAGGCACAAGAGACATGGGTTCAGTCCCTGGGTTGGGAAGACCCCTGGAGGAGGAACTGGCAATGCACTCCAGTATTCTTGTTGGGAAAATCCCATGGACAGAGGAGACTTGTGGGATACACTCCATGGGGTCTCAAAGAGTCAGATATGATTGAGTGGCTGAGCATGCACACACACATTCTAGCTCTAACTCTCATGCAGCCTTCCATTTGTTCATATGTCTGTCTTCCTCACTAGAATGTGAGTTTTGTTTTCTTTTGGCCCAGGCCACATATGCTTCATCTTTTTATTTCTAAGTGCCTAGTGCAGTATTTAGCACTAGAGAGGTATCAAATGAATATTTCTTGGACTGAAATGAATTGGGTGCCAAATTCAAATCAAAGTTTGATTTGGTTCTGAGGTTACCTCCCAGTCTGTCCTGTCTCAGGAGTTGATAAAGGCTTTACATAAGGATGACCAATTGCAATGTCTCAGGCTTCTTCCTGTCTGGTTGATGGTCTTCTCTTACAGAACTGGTCAATTACTCTTTTTCTTGTCTATTGTGTCTAATGATATCACAGACTGGTCAGTACCTTATACTAGGCCTGGTATTAACTCTAGTGACCTCTTAGCCCATGTTGAAATTGTTCAAAGTTCACAACTTAAAGTAAAGAGTACTTAATTTCTGTTTCAAGTCATTTGTTTTTATTAGATCTCCACAGTTCTCCACAAATACTTTTAGCCCATCCGGGTTTTCATTAGAAAATGGACATCTTCTATGTTGAGTGTTTCCTCACAAAGTCTTTCCTACTGTGTAGAAGTCATTTACTCTGTGCTTATCTCTCAGTTCAGTTCAGTTCAGTCGCTCAGTCGTGTCCGACTCTTTGCGACCCCATGAATCGCAGCACGCCAGGCCTCCCTGTCCATCACCAACTCCCGGAGTTTAACCAAACCCGTGTCCATCGAGTCGGTGATGCCATCCAACCATCTCATCCTCTGTCGTCCCCTTCTCCTCCTGCCCCCAATCCTTCCCAGCAATAGGTTCTTTTCCAGTGAGTCAACTCTTCGCATGAGGTGGCCAAAGTATTGGAGTTTCAGCTTCAACATCAGTCCTTCCAATGAACATCCAGGACTGATCTCCTTTAGGATGGACTGGCTGGATCTCCTTGTAGACCAAGGGACTCTCAAGAGTCTTCTCCAACACCACAGTTCAAAAGCATCAATTCTTCGGCGCTCAGCTTTCTTCACCGTCCAACTCTCACATCCATACATGACCACTGGAAAAACCATAGCCTTGACTAGACGGACTTTTGTTGGCAAAGTAATGTCTCTGCTTTTAAATATGCTATCTAGGTTGGCCATAACCTTCCTTCCAAGGAGTAAGCGTCTTTTAATTTCACGGCTGCAATCACCATCCGCAGTGATTTTGGAGCCCAAAAAAATAAAGTCTGACACAGTTTCCACTGTTTCCCCATCTATTTCCCCTGAAGTGATGGGACCAGATGCCATGATCTTAGTTTTCCGAACATTGAACTTTAAGCCAACTTTTTCACTCTCCTCTTTCACATTAATCAAGAGGCTGTTTAGTTTTTCACTTTCTGCCATAAGGGTTGTGTCATCTGCATATCTGAGGTTATTGATATTTCTCTCAGCAATCTTGATTCCAGCTTGTGCTTCTTCCAGCCCAGAGTTTCTCATGATAAACTCTGCATATAAGTTAAAAAAGCAGGGTGACAGTATACAGCCTTGACGTACTCCTTTTCCTATTTGGAACCAGTCTGTTGTTCCATGTCCAGTTCTAACTGTTGCTTCCTGACCTGCATACAGGTTTCTCAAGGGACAGGTCAGATAGTCTGGTATTCCCATCTCTTTCAGAATTTTCCAGTTTATTGTGATCCACACAGTCAAAGGCTTTGGCATAGTCAATAAAACAGAAATAGATGTTTTTCTGGAACTCTCTTGCTTTTCAATGATCCAGCAGATGTTGGTAATTTGATCTCTGGTTCCTCTGGCTTTTCTCAAGCCAGCTTGAATATCTGGAATTTCACGGTTCACGTATTGCTGAAGCCTGGCTTGAAGAATTTTGAGCATTACTTTACTAGCGTGTGAGATGAGTGCAATTATGCAGTAGTTTGAGCATTCTTTGGCATTGCCTTTTTTTGGGATTGGAATGAAAACTGACCTTTTCCAGTCCTGTGACTACTGCTGAGTTTTCCATATTTGCTGGCATATCGAGTGCAGCACTTTCACAGCATCATCTTTCAGGATTTGAAATAGCTCAAGTGAAATTCCATCACCTCCACTAGCTTTGTTCTAGTGATGCTTTCTAAGGCCCACCTGACTTCACATTCCAGGATGTCTGGCTCTAGGTGAGTGATCACACCATCGTGGTTATCTGGGTTGTGAAGATCTTTTTTGTACAGTTCTTCTGTGTATTCTTGCCACCTCTTCTTAATATCTTCTGCTTCTGTTAGGTCCATACCGTTTCTGTCCTTTATCGAGCCCATCTTTGCATGAAATGTTCCCTTGGTATCTCTAATTTTCTTGAAGAGATCTCTAGTCTTTCCCATTCTGTTGTTTTCCTCTATTTCTTTGCATTGATTACTGAGGAAGGCTTTCTTATCTCTCCTTGCTATTCTTTGGAACTCTGCATTCAGATGGGAATATCTTTCCTTTTCTCCTTTACTTTTCACTTCTCTTCTTTTCCCAGATATTTGCAAGGCCTCCTCAGACAGCCACTTTGCAGTTTTGCATTTCTTTTCCTTGGGGATGGTCTTGATCCCTGTCTCCTGTACAATGTCACGAACTTCTGTCCATAGTTCATCAGGCACTCTGTCTATCAGATCTAGTCCCTTAAATCTATTTGTCACTTCCACTGTATAATCATAACGGATTTGATTTAGGTCATACCTGAATGGTCTAGTGGTTTTCCCTACTTTCTTCAATTTAAGTCTGAATTTGGCAATAATCAGTTCATGATCTGAGCCACAGTCTGCTCCCGGTCTTGTTTTTGCTGATTGTATAGCGCTTCTCCATCTTTGGCTGCAAAGAATATAATCAATCTGATTTCAGTGGTAACCATCTGCTGATGTCCATGTGTAGAGTCTTCTCTTGTGTTGTTGGAAGAGGGTGTTTGCTATGACCAGTGTGTTCTCTTGTAAAAACTCTATTAGCCTTTGCCCTGCTTTATTCTGTACTCCAAGGCCAAATTTGCCTATTACGCCAGGTGTTTCCTGACTTCCTACTTTTGCATTCCAGTCCCCTATAAGGAAAAGGACATCTTGTTTGGGTGTTAGTTCTAAAAGGTCTTGTAGGTCTTCATAGAACCATTCAAGTTCAGCTTCTTCAGCATTACTGGTCGGGGCATAGACTTGGATTACCGTGATATTGAATGGTTTGCCTTGGAAATGAACAGAGATCATTCTGTCGTTTTTGAGATTGCATCCAAGTACTGCATTTCAGACTCTTTTGTTGACCATGATGGCTACTCCATTTCTTCTAAGGGATTTCTGCCCACAGTAGTAGATATAATGGTCATCCGAGTTAAATTCACCCATTCCAGTCCATCTTAGTTCGCTGATTCCTAGAATGTCGACGTTCAGTCTTGCCATCTCCTGTTTGACCACTTCCAATTTGCCTTGATTCATGGACCTGACATTCCAGGTTCCTATGCAATATTGCTCTTTACAGCATCGGACTTTGCTTCTATCACCAGTCACATCCACAGCTGGGTATAGTTTTTGCTTTGGCTCCATCCCATCATTCTTTCTGGAGTTATTATTTCTGGAGTGCTTATCCCTAGGACCTTGTTAAATGTGTCCCCTCCATATCTCTCCAGCCTGGATGTGTCTGAGGATCTGTTAGTTCATTCTTTCATGGCCCGTGAGCAACATGGTTTTCAAATAACTCGCATGTTCATTAAAGACAGTAATAAATATTAATGTTAGAATGCGGTGTAATATATTTATATTGACTCATTTATATCCTTCCAACCTTCAAAAACTGGTTTGAGACAGGCTGGGTAATATTATAAAATGATGACAGGATAAAAAAGAGAATTTTCAAAATAAGAAAAGGAGAAGAACTCTAACAAGAACTGCTTGCTATAAGAACCTATAGATTCTGTTTACCAAATTTAGCTCTGTGTCCCCTGGTGGCTAGGGGAGAAAAAAAAGAGAGAGAGAGAAACCCAATAGACTTTCAAACTTGCATTTTCCCTAGTTAGAACTAATTCAGCTTCTCCAGAGAAACTACCAATATCTTTATGAGGACACCTGAGAGAAATTTATCACTGGGTTCTTTATGTTAAAGTGTTTTTAGTATCATTAGAAGAAGTTTAAACATTTTGTTTTAAAAATTTATCTCTTCCTTAGCCCTCACTGAAAGCCTGTGTTTACTGTTAAAATATTCTATAAAGACAGTTGTAGAGTGAGGGGAATGTAGGCCAAGCAAGTAGCCTTCTCATGATGTAGCTTAACCCGAGGAGGGATCTGGACGATCCTTGAGGAAGGCCAGCTGACATCTCTCTATCAGTTTCTAATTCCAGTTAAATAATCTGATATTTTTAAAAAATGAAAGCTATTTTAGACATCCATTTTTGGAAAAAGGAGTAGAAATATTTACACAGGTGATTAAAGAAAGCAACTAATTTGATTTAAATCATAATTTCCTTCTCTTGCTGTGAAAATGAATGATGCCAGGTATGGTTTGGATTGCTGTTGGGTTTTCTGTATGGTCTGAATTCTCATTAGGAACCACCACCAGCACAAAGAACAGGCAGATGGTACTGTGACAGACACTGAAGATGGGGAAATGATCAGGACACATGGAGCCTACAGTCCCATAGTTAAACATCTAGGAACATGTGTTAGATATTGAAAGAATGTACAGTGTATCCTTTTCTTACTGCTGCCGCAACAAATAACCTAAAACTTGGTGACTTCAAACACATAGTTATTCACTTAGATTTCTGGATGTCAGAAGTCTAGAACGAGTTTCAAGTGATAAAATCTAGGTGTTCGCATGGCCGCATTCCTTCTGGAGGTTTAATCTGTTTCTTGCTTTTTCCAGTTTCTAGAGACTTTCTGCATTCCTTGGTTTGTGGCTCACCTTCTCTGCTTCTATCATCACAACTCCTTTTCGATAAACTCACCTACCTCACTTTTATATGAGGACTATTATGATTACATTGGGATCACTTGCATGATACAGGATATATTTTATTAGTTAAATATGCAAAATCTCTTTTACTACTGAGGCAACATGTTCAGAATTTTGGGGATTAATATGAGGACATTTTGGGGGGCGCGCAATTATTCTGCCCACTACATATTGTAAGCACACAATTGCCATAGTCTTTGTCTATCTATCTATATCTATCTACCTATCTTCCATGGCCTTTATAAACATGGTCATTACTTATAGTTTAATTTTCAAATTTTCCATCTCTGAAATGGGGAGATAATATCCCACTCAGAGGATGGTTATGAAGATTTAATAAAGTGACTATAAAGGCATTTAACACTAAACCGGCACACAGTAGGTACTTAGTACATGTTAGCTGAATGGAAATGGAAATGTAATACCTAAAACCTGTATGCCAAAGAGAGTTTGAATCTAACTTGTAAGACTCTTTGGACAGAGAAGAAGTTTTTGTTCTTTTTTTAGGTTGGTGCATATTTTCAAGAGAAAATAGAAAATGTGGCTCCAGGTAATACTAGCTTTGTGTCCCTTATTCGAGAACGAATCATATGGTGAAATATCACATGCTTTGGCATTCTCTTCCATAAAACATAAGGGTGAAAACTTAAAAATAGAAAAATAGAAAATCTCAACAATAATTCTGGTAGAAACGACTTGTAACTGTTTAGCACTTTATTTTTATTTCTGGAACAGTTTCCGCTTGAAAAGCTCAAATTACTTGGGACATGTTAGCTAATTCTTGTGGTACCAGATGTGTCTGGTGCAATGAGGGAAGAGGTAGTAGTGAAGAAGGGAAAGGGGGGAAATGGGGCAGGTGTGACAAGCTAAGGTTTGTGTTTGGAAGCAGTTCTTGGCAAAGGTGAAAATATTTTTAGGTAATCTTTTCTTTTTCCTGTGAAAGTCTGTAATACTCTAAAATTTGCTCCATTCTTACAGCCTAGAAATAGAACCCTGGAAATAGAAAGACTGCACTTTGGTGGTAATTGTGGGCTGGGAAGTGAAAGCCAAAAGTGGTGGTTCTAAAACTTTTCCTTTGTGATTTCCATGCCTCACCCGCTCTGGCTTCTCTGAGCCCCAGTGGCACATATCAACAATTTCCTGACTCTATACTCTTTTCTCTGATGACCCTCCTCCACACCAGAATAGCTCTATTTAAACTTTTATTTGGATCACCACTGCCTGACAGCAGTTCAGAGTTCTCTCCCTCATGAGATTTCAGCAGATTTCAAACTTTGATCAGAAGACAGTACTGGTGGAAGATTCAGGTGGCCAAGGAGGCACATTTCCTCCATTCTTATTGTGTTCAAGTTGCTATTTATTTTGAATCATTCATTTAACAGTTTCTTACTGAGGATCACTTCAATAAGCTATCAGGGCTGGATACTAAAGTTACAGCAGTAACTCTATAGCTTCTGCTCTTATAGTGAAAGAGACAAATAATAAATGAGGAAACCAACATGTACATTAGACAGTTCAGGCTGTTGAAGTACTGAAATAGGCAGGGTAACGAGACAGAATGCAATAGGAGCTAGTTTGGAAAAGGTGGCTAGTTTAGAGAGTTGATCTGGCTGAGTAATATAAGGAAGGCTAGTGTAGTTGGAACACGGTGAGGTGGGGAAAAGTTTCATGAGATGAGTTTACGAAGGTAGATGCCCTTTTCAGTGATGCTTAGGAGCTTGGATTTTTTTTTTTTTATTTTAGTTGGGGGCTAATTACTTTACAATATTGTAGTAGTTTTTGCCATACATTGACATGAATCAGCCATGGGTTCACATGTGCTCCCCCTCCCGAACCCTCCTCCCACCTCCCTCCCCTTCCCATCCCTCTGTGTCATCCCAACGCTCCATCCCTGAGCATCCGTCCCATGCATAAAACATGGAATAGTGTTCCGCTTCACATATGACAATATACATGTTTCAATGTTATTGTCCCAGAATGTCCCACCCTCACCTTCTCCCTCAGAGTCCACAGGACTGTTCTATGCATCTGTGTCTCTTATTCTGTCTCACATATAGGGTTACCATTACCATCTTTCAAATTCCATATACATGCATTAGTATACTGTATTGGTGCTTTTCTTTCTGGCTAGGAGCTTGGATTTTAAGAACAATGGGAAGTCATGAGGGGCTTTTAAATGGGGTAATAGCATTATCTGATTTATGGTTTAAAGATCACTCTGACTTCTGAGTGGAAATTAGAAAGGGGCAAGAGCAGGGAGATCTGCTAGGAGATGTTGGTGGTGAGGGTGCTGGTGGCATGAACCAGGGGAAAACTATACCAGTGGACAGATTTGGGGTGTTTTGGAGGTAGAGTTGGAAGGGGGAGCTGTCAGATTGGTTGTGGGGGTTGAAGAATAAAAAAGAAACTTGGGTGATCCCAGGATTGGGCTTGACCAATTAGGTGATTGCTAGTGCCATCTATCAAAATGAGTAAGTCAGATTTAGAAATGGATTTTGTGGAGAGAGGGGGTCTATGAGTCTTTGGTCTAAGTCACTAATTCAGAGAAATTTCTAGAGCAGTCTGCCTGACTTCCCAGGGAAGATGTCATAGCAGCAGAAGATACAGTTTGGGCATATTGAATATCAATGGTATTTAAAGCTACGAGACTGCATGAGTCCATCAAGGTAAGACAGAGAAGAGGTATCTGGGGCTTATAAACATTTGGAGATCAGTTGGCAAAGGAGGAAACAATCAGGGAAAGTGTGATGTCCCTGAAATCGAGAAAGGAAGTTAGTTCAACAAGAAGGAAGTGATCAGTTGTGTTGTGTCACTCAGAGGATACTAAGCTTGAGGACAGAGCGGTGACCACTGGATCTGGCAAGATGGAGCTCACTTGTGAACCTGAATGAAGTGGCTTCCATGATGTGGTGGGGAGAGAAGCCACATTGTGAAAGAGTGAATGAGATGGGAAGAAATGAGGTAAACAAATTAAGACACCAGTTTTGGCTTTCCCAGACTTAGTGTTGTTATCTTTTCAAAGTTTGTTGTGATGCCTTGAGCAATCCTTGGGAATGGGTAATGATATGGTAAAGAGGAAGAATTTATATTCTCCACTTGAGCTATATTTGTCATATAATACTAATTCCAGTGTGTTGGTCAACCATATTTGTATTAGAATCTCTTATTACCTTATTTTTAGGGTGACAGGTGAATCTTTAACTCTCTGTCCTCTCTCTCTTTGCAAATTTTTCCCACTTATCCCTTGAATAAAATATTTTGGTATGTTTCTCTGTATGTGAACTGCACTCTGTATGTGCTATGTACACATTTGGCATAGACTCTGGGGTTTCCCAGGTGGCGCTAACGGTAAAGAACCTGTGTCCCACAGTGGGAGACTAAGAAACGTGGGTTTGATCCCTGGGTTGGGAAGCACACCTGGAGGAGGGCATGGAAACCCACTCCAGTATTCTTGCCTGGAGAATCCTATGGACAGAGGAGCCTGGCGGGCTACAGTCTATAGGGTTGCAAAGAGTCAGGCACAACTTAAGTGACTCAGCACGCACCCACGCTATACCTATTACAAACATTCTTGATTGTCTTTTAGTTCTTCAATTAATTTTGGGCTTCCCTGGTGGCTCAGACAGTAAAGAATCTGGTTCGATCCCTGGGTCAGGGAGATCCCCTGGATAAGGAAATGCAAACCAACTCCAGTATTCTTGCCTGAAAAATCCCATGGACAGAAGAGCCTGGTGGGCTATAGTCTGTGGGGTTGGAAAGAGTTGGATATGACTGAGGGACTAACACTTTCACTTCATTAATTTAAATGAAATTCTCTTTCATGTGGTTAGTTTCCACATGCTCATAACCTTTCCTCTTCCAGCTTTTTTCCTCTTGGGTTTTGGGCAGAGTTCCCTTGACTAGGTAACGTTTGTATGTCCATTTTGTTGCAGAAAGAAGTCACATTTTCCCAAATGAGAACACAATTTTGGAGGAAAGTAGATATTCAGGGGACAGACTGTAGGTGGTTGCTAACTGTAGGGTAGGTATTATGTTTGATTACTACCCTTTCAGTCAACACTTACCATCATGGTCAGTGATAAATGACACCTAAGACTAGACCAGAACAGTAAGAGAAGAATAAGAGCTTTCTATGGAACATGGAAGAAGGCCCATTTTTCATCCTTTAGTTTAGATTACCATGCCTTCTCTTCTTTCCAGGTACACGGCTAGATTACATTTCTAAGCTTCACTTGCAGTTATATGCAGCCATATTGAGTTCAGGCCAGTGGAATAAATGTAGAAGTGAAGTGAGCAACTTCCAGGCTTTCTCTATAAAAATTTCTAGAATGACTCTCCATGCTTTCTCTTCCCTTGCCTCCCAGCAAGGTGCAGAGGACCCCGCAGTAAACACCAAGATATTGAAGCTGGTAAAGCCACAAGATGGAAGGAGTCTGGGTATCAGAGGACCACACGGAAGGCAATTTTACACCTAGGAATATCCTCTTTGGGTTTCACATGAACAAGAAATAAACTTACTAAGCCATTGAGGTTTTGGGGTCTGGTTGTTAACAGTTGCTGATGTTACTGACCTTAACAAATACACTTCCCTTGCTTGATTTTTCTATCTGTGAATTTGGTCATTCTTCTTTACTCTCCTGGAGGGCCTGTTTCTCACTTCATCAAATTTGACAGCTAATTTGATGACATGTTTTCTATTTTTTTTCTGGCATATATGTATTCTGTCCATCTCATCCTGAGGCAATATCTCTCACCAAATTTCTAAAGTGATTATTAGCTTTATGGTCTACTAGGTGAATAATGAAATGATCACAAGCTCTTAATACCTGTATTACTTTGGATAAGTTACTTAACTTGCCTGAGGTCACAACTTTTTCTGAAAAATAGGCATAATAGCAGCTTATAACTCAAAATATTGTCATGAGGTTGAGATGAGGTGATATGTACAGAGGACTTAGAACAGTATCTGGCATGTGGTGAGCACTCTATTATTAGGGTCAGTCTCCTACCAGTTTAACTTAATTCGATATAAACTGCTAACTGAGTCAAGCACAGATAGATACCACACTGAGGAATATGCTGTTCTCATAATTTTCTCAAATATAACATTTATTATTAATGAAGCTTGTCTTCAATGGCATTTATTGAGTGTCAACTTGGTACCAGAGATTGGGCAGTGTATTGTCAGAGATATGAATATGCCTCCAAGGAGGTCAATTACTTTCCATGTCTCTGTGAGTCCCTAGATCAAATAAATTAATACCACTTGAAGAATTACTTAGGAATATTTTGGTTTCTTCTCCAAAGCTGAATTCCTGTAGATTTCAGGGGCTTAACAAAACCCCTTACCTCACAAGGTTATTGTGCATATCAGATGGTAGACTATGTGGAAGGACTCTGTAAACTAGAAAGTGTGAAGCAAATGTTTATGAAGATGTCAACTTTCAAATTCTTAAAGTTCTTAAATGAAGTTTTCACCTTTGCATGATTTTTGTCTTCTTTCCAGATTGGATATAAGCTTGTTGTAGGTGAGGTTATGTATTATTTCATCTTTATAAATCCATACTATCTATCTCAGTGCTAAGCAGAAAGCAGGCACTAGATAATCTTTTATGGTTGAAATTTTTGTACAATGTTAACCATGAAAACCTTTGAGTTTCCCTTTCTGGTGATTCTCCGAAAAGTAGTACCCATATATTGGGTAGGGGATTTAGTTACACTGGTTTTAAGAGGAGAAACTTACTTAAAGCATGTTGCTAAGTGGAAAATATACTTTTAATACATTTAATTATCTGAGCAAAACTATTTTGAGTTTTAAGCACCAGTTTTCAATGAAAAATCTGTCAGGCAAGGAATGATTATTGAGCTCTTGGTCTGCTCTGTGCATCTGTACACACAGTGTTGAATAAGCTGTTAATCCTTCCATCTTTACAGGATATTTTAGGGATGCTCATGGTGAGGTCATGCATATCCATTTCTGTAGTGTTCTCCCACTCTACCCACTCACCATGTGTTCTGGTGCTGTGATATTTTTGTCCACTCTCATAGTACTCTCTCCTTACTTTACTTCCCTCCCCCAAAGCCAGGAAAAAGAAAGTTGATTCTTCAATTTTTCCCCCCAATTGAAAATGTGGCTGAGATTAGGAGGGAGGGCACTGCTATTTTTATTTCCCCACTTCAGATTAGTATTGAAATGACTCAGAGTAAACAGCTTGATATTCTGTAAAAGCAATTCCTCAATTGAAGAAAAAATTATATCAATGATAAGAAACAATGTTTGTTTTTCTGGAAGAGATTTTCTTACATTCCCAGCTCTCATTTTAAAATTCTTTCTGCTGTTATTGCCTTTTATGCAACTCCAGGTCTGCAGAAGGATTTTATAAAGGAAAAAATGATCAAGTCGCACTTTTTACAATGATCCAAGGTGTGATTTAAATCAAGATACATCTGTATTGGATTGCAATAGAATCTCTTCATTGTCAGTCCAGTACCATGGACAGAGAAATGTCTTCCCATCCATTTCTCTTCCCACTTTCTACCATTTCATTTGTAAAGAACAGTTAAGTTCATCTTGCCCTTATATTAAATCATTTCATGTCAGGTCTTACCTCAGGACTACTGACTCTTTGCATTTACTGTTACAAAAATATTCTAGGTATCATTTTTCTTCTTCAGCTGTAGGTAGTTTGAGATGATTGAGAGTCCCATTTCATGAACCAACTACTCTTCAAACTCTATTCTCTCAATTAAACAAATCATTTTGAAATCATTATAGATTCATAGAAGGTTGAAAAAATGAAAGAGTGAAGGTTCTTTTATTCTTTATCTAGTTTTCCCCAATGGAGGGTTTCCAGATTGAAAACAACACCACCACCACCACCCAGTTAAATCAGAAACTAAAGGAACAATGAATACTTTTTAGAAATCAGTATTCGTAGTTTGAGTATGTACCTTCCAATATTTGGGATTTACTTCTAATAAGAAAGTGCTTCATTGCTTATCTGAAATTCAAATTTAACATTTTTTTTTGTCATTAAGCCGTATCTCACCAAGGATGAGGGAGTCAAACTATTGTTTTAAAATCACTTGGAATAGTTTCTCTTTGCCTAGTTATGACACAAACTAGATATATGGTTATGTTCACTTGTGTAATTTTACTTTTGAATATTTTAGGAATTGTTTTTAGATTTAATTTTGCTTTACAGAATATTTGCATGGTTTTAAAGTCAAACTTACATGAATATAATTTCAATGCATTTCTATTCCAAAGTAATTGAAACAAGTTTGCTCATTTTCAAATTAAAAAAACAAACAAACACAGATGCAATATCGTTTCCCTAGGTACCATCCTTTTATGATTATTTTATAAAACATCTTTCTGAAATAAAATGATCTCATAAAGATAAGTGGTTTAACACTGGATGACCTTCTTTAGAGTTACTTTAAAACAAGTCACCTTGTATTCAACCTAGAGGGAAAGTGGAATTTTATGCTAACTAGCCTCCTAGTTCTTTTCATTTTGTACATAACTCAATATAATTTTGCAAAGTCTTTAAATGGAAAACCAAAAAGGGGGTTTTGAAAATGTAATCTTAATTAAGGTACTTGAATTTTATTTTATTTTTAATTATTTTTCCAGACAAGTGTTTTTAAAATTAAAAATCTAACAGGTCCTGGGTCCTGAGTTGACACAAGAGTCTTCCTGGTGATTTCAGCACAGGACAGAGAAGTTACACAGGCAGAACTGAGGAGTAGTTCCTAAAACATGCCCTATTGTACTTCTATCATTCTTTTAAACAACTCTATTATGTTTTGGGATTGTGAAAACAATCAATGATTTAATGTGTTTAAAACTATTTTGGGAAGTGGGAATGAACTTTTATTCAATGTTAATTCAACTAAAAACATGAGTTGTTGGTACAAGTCCTTTGGATATTTATGAATATTTTAATTTTAACAAGAGAAAGATGACAGTTGAGGTCTAGCCAATAGTTGCTATTATCACTTCTGGGGTAGTTTTGTATCTGTTTCTCTTCTTGCCTTCCATCTTTGCCTCTCTGTCCTTTGTGAAAAGATAACCTTAACTTTTGAAATGAGATTTCTGATTATTAAAGTAACATACGCCTATTGTAAATTGTTCTTCATATTATTAAGTCCATTTGGCCTAATGTGTTGTTAAGGGCCAATTTTTCCTTATTGATTTTCTGTCTGGATGATTTGTCCATTGATGTAAGTAAGGTATTAAGAGTCCTGTATTATTATTGTATTACAGTGATTTTTTTTATGTCTGTTCCTATTTGCTTTATATATTTAGGTGCTCCTATGTTGGGTACATAAATATTTACGAATGTTATAGCTTCTTCTTGGATTGACCCCTTTATTATTATGGAATGCCCTTGTCTTTTGTTACAGTCTTTGGAAAGTCTATCTTGTTGAATATGAATATCACTACCCTAGCTTTCTTTTCATTTCCATTTTCTTTTTCAATTTTTTATTATTCTTACTTAGAAAATATTCTACAATTCACATGAAAATCTTATGCAAAAATCCACTAACCAATAAACTTAAAAAGTAAAAGATACATCTCTTTTTCTTATTCTTAACTATCAGGGACCATGACAGGAAAAAAAGAAAAAGAAAAGTATTCCCCTGGATTTAGTATCATAAAGTGGCTTTGATAAATTCTTAGCCATACTATCTAATTATTGATAAAAAACTACAGGTGAATCTTTTAAAACAAAATGATCATTTATGGTAGCATTTTAACCAATATTTTAATAATTTGTAGGTAGCAAGCCTATGTTGCATATCAGCTTACTCAGATCTCTGGGCATACATTTCAAAACCAATTTATTTCAAAAGTTATTGTAGGAAATGATGCTGCTCAATCTTAAACATTCATATCAAATAGTTCAGAAATTTTGTTAGAGCCAAGGAACTGTTTGGTTACATGATTTAAACTTTTTCAGGATTAATTTATCGTAGTCTAGAATTTGGGACTTTTCTGTCTGCTCTCTGTGAGCTAGTGGTGACCCAATATTATTCCTCAAGAAGAATGTTGTCCCTGCTTTTGGGTGGTCCCTTGGCCTTCTAGTCACACTAATTAACGTTCATAAAAGATTATGAATCCCTATGATCAACTTGGCTGATTGTTAAAGCATATTGTTTTACATTCAACCAACACATAGGATACCCCAACATCAAGAGCTCATCTGGAAGAACAATCTCTAGCTTGCTGTCATTCAATACTTGACTACAGCCTCGTTGGAATTCTTGCAATTTATCCCTTAGATATTATTGCATATATGTAGAGTGGCATATATTCAAGGTTGTGCACTGCAGTGTTTTTTTTTTTTTTTTGGTAATATGAAAGATTGGAAACTAATATATCTTTGTGTGTGTGTGTGTGTGGCTTGTACTTTTGGTGTTGTCTGTAGAAAATCTGCCTAACCTAAGGACACAAAGATTTTCTTCTGTTTTTTTTAGAAGTTTTAGAATTTCAGGTTTTACATTTAGGTCTATGATCTATTTTCAGTTAATTTTTGCATATGGAGCATATTATGGGTTGAAGTTCACTGTGTTTGCATACGGATATATGGTTATTTCAGCAGAAGAATACCCTTGGCACCTTTGTCAAGATCAGTTGTCCATACACATGTGAGTCTATTTATGGACTCTATTTTGTTCTATTAATCTATTTATGTTGATACCAATATAAGTATCATGATTACTGTGTCTTTATAATAAGTCTTGCACTTAATCAGAATTAAAAACTTCTGCTCTTTGAAAGACACTATTAGAGAATGAAAAGACAAGCCACAGAATGGGAAAAATATTTGCAAGTCATATATCTGATGAGGGATTTGTATCCAGGACATATAAGAAGTCTAAAACTCAAAAATAAGATGACCCAACAAAAATGGGCAAAACATTTGAACTGATTGTATTTCTCCTCTGTGTCTATTTCTAGATAATCGAGAGTTCAGCATCCACAAAGTTTTATTAGTACATAGCACATTCATTTATGGATTGCCCATGGCTGCCTTCATACTTCAATGGCAGAGTCAAGTAGTTGCCACAGAGACTCTATGCCCAGCAAAGCTGAAGATATTTACTATTTGGCCTTTACGGGAATAGTTTGCCCATCCATGCTCTAGACAATGCATAGTTTTCCATTAAAGTACATTTTTCCCTACAAAAGATAAAAATATCAACACCCCTAATTTTCTCCCTCTGCCCCTCCTTCTCCCCTTTCTTATTTTCCTCCCTTACTTTAACAAATGTTTCTGGAGTGCCTACTATGTGCCAATATGCTGCTACAGATCTGGCATATAAGAGGGAGAGAAAACACAATTCTGTGCTACTATAGCCCATAGTCCATGGAAAGAGAAACATTAATCAAATCTTCACATACAGATGTGTAATTATCAACTGTGACATTCTCAGAAGGGAAGGAACAGTGTTGTAATAATGTGTATTAGAGATCCTGCCTTGGTGGGGTTAGGCGGGCAGGGAGAGCTTCCCTGAACAGTTGAAGAGGGAGCTGACTGATTTCTGTGTCTGAGCAACCCTGGCAAGTGCGTGGGAGAGGAAGGTAAGAGACATGGTTGGGAAAGAGGATAAACATCAGTTCACACAGAGCCCTGTGGGCCTTGTTCAGAGTATTGGTCTTTGTCTTGAGGGCAATGTGTGGCCACTGAAGAGTTTCTGGCAACAGAGTGGTGATGTGTCACCTGGACTCAAAGATCAGAGAATAAAGGGAGGCAGGAGTAAATTCAGGAGATGAGCTGGGAGGCTACTGCAATAGTCATAGCAAGGCCAGGATTTCTGCTTTACAAGTCAAGGCCTCATTTATTCTCAGGGATACAATGCTAGCAGTTCATGAGAAATTCTTTGTAGAGCTGGCTGTGAGAGATTTCTTCAATTCTTTTTTCTGCTGTGAGAGCCTCGCTGCATTCAGGATCTTAGTTACCTGACCAGGGGTCAAAACACTGCCCCCTGGATTGGGAGTACAGAGTCTTAACCACTGGATCACCAGGAAAGTCTGGTTTTTCTAAATGCTTTACAGTTTCCTACTAATGGTGCTTCAGGCTACAGGGGATGCTTTCTATCATTAACATTCCTACCAGCCAGAATCTTATACCCTTTAATTCTCAGTCTGCTGTGTAGGCTGGATTTGAGTCTATAACAACTGACATGGCTTATTAGATTTTAACAAGACTCGCAAATATAGTTTCCTCTTTCTTAGGGGCTCTCCTGGTTCAGGAGCAATTGCTAGGTTCCCCATTTGCACTCATTGCATCTCACATCAGCTTGACAATTTTAATTTTTCCTTAGCAAGGCCTGTCTTGATAGCCAGGTCCAATCTTACACTGGCAATGCTCTCTAGGTCTGTCTTAGTGACTCACGTTGATTCCTCCTCGGTGACCAACCACCCTATTTCATCCACGACTGAGAGGTATTCTGGGATATGAGTGCTGAAACCAGGCCAGTTGCTCATCTTATTTCCTTTTATCATATAGTCATCTTGAGAGGCAAAAAGACTCTATAAGATTATATTCACTTGAAAGAAAACTAAGCCAAGGCTCAGACAGGGTGGCTCATTCAAGGTCACACAGAGCATTCTGGGTAGGGTCAATAGTTTTTTTGGCTCTATTGAAGAGGACTGAAGAGGTGATGGATAGGGACATGGGTGCGTGTCATGCCCATATGGCTGCCTTTGAAAAAGGACTTTAAATTTTAATTGTGAGTTTAATTAACATACTTGTGATGCCAATATTTCATGGAGAGAGAGAGACTGAGAGAGAGAAAGAATGATACCCTGAAAAACAGCCCTGCTCCTTATTTTACATATCTTGGCAGCAGCTTTCAAAACTAGCTGCTCATCAGAGACACCTGGGGAGCTTTTAAAACAAAGGGGTGACCAAGTTCCCCTCCAAAGACTGCTTTCATTAATTCACGCTGGGGTCTGGATAGACACAAGTTTTTTTTTTTTTTGATGTTTTAAAATATATTTTATCTTATGCAGTAATTACATATTTGAGAGCCTCCCTAAGTCATTCAAATGCACATCTAGGATTGGTAATCACTGTTCGCAGAAGGACAAGAGGGCGTCAGAGAATGAGATGGCTGGATGGCATCACTGATGCAATGGACATGAACTTGGGCAAACTCCAGGAGACGGTGAGGAACAAGGAGGCCTGGCGTACTGCAGTCCATGGGGTCATAAAGAGTCGGACATGGCTGGGCAACTGAACAATCACTGTTCTATATCAGTGTTTCTTAAATATCCATGAGCCTATGGATCACCTAGGGACTTTGGTAAAATGCAGATTCTAGGGTGGGACCTCGAGTCTGCATTGCCAAAAAGCTCTCTAGAGATGCTCACGCTAATAGAAAATGATTGCATTATTGCATTACTATCAAAGTTGTCTGAATTCATAGTAATTGCTGAGTGCCCAGGTGATGGGTGTAGTCAAAAGCTTTGGTTTCTTAGATATATTCAAACTAATGAATTCAAACTCCCTCCCTTGTAGCCCTTAAACAGAATTTTTAAAGCTTTCTGCCTTCAACTTATTGCTGGTAGCTCCAGTGTGGTGTGCATGGTTCCTTGGGTTCTTGTATACCTGGAGCTGATTGTGCTTTTGCTCCCTGCAAAATCCATGTGGGACTGTACACACTCCTGGGGTTCAGCATGCCAGCCTCCCATTTGACTAATTGTCTCAGGGTCAGTCTTTTCCTCTTGGATACCACTGAGCTACTGAAGATCCTGGAAGGCACTATGATAACTATCCTGGGGTTGGAATCTATGGTACAAGAGTTAGCATATATAACCCAGCAGGAGGCTGCTCCCCAAAACCAAACTGGGGGCCATTTCACTTCAGTAGACATCTGTTTCCCTGTTCCAGGTTCCACAGAGAACTTTGGTTACACTTGCTCCTTTGTGGGGTCTTTTAGAATAAAGCCATTGGGGGGTGATTCACAATAGTGTTTTTCATTTTCATCCCTTGCCAGTCTATTTGGGAAATACAGTGTAATTCTGAATAAGTCTAAACAGAGAAGGAATGAATAGGACTCCTTATAATGGAGGTGCAGCTCAGACATTTAGGAGCCCTTCAACTCTGACTGCTCAGAATAAAACAAAGGAATTAAAATAAATACCACTTAATCATTGTTAAAGTAAGTGAAGATCATTACCATTTTCTGCCTAGTTTCTCACTTTAGCATCTTTTGTAGATTTAATATATTAGACATAGACACATTTGCTAACTTGCCTGCTGATATACATATAATTTCTTTTTTTAATTGAAGGAAAATTGGTTTATATGCACAATTTTAACAGGTTAATTTCAGTCTCTATAATGCTATTTTTTTGTCACCCCCCATCCCCCAACATATACTCTTCATTTTCAATGTGGGACAAAGACCACTTTGCTCAAACTTATCTTTTTTTCTTTCTTTTTAAAATAACAATGCTGTGGATAACTCTGATACCAGTTCCAGTTCCTGAACTCCACTAGCCATTTCCAGGAAGCCCATACATGAGCTCCAACCCTCCACAGTGTCTATTTTTCCCTTGTCTGATTCATAGCCAGATGCATATCTGCAGCTGACATTTAATAACACCAGAATGTTCTTATGAGTAGGAGGAGTAGGTGACTGCTTCTGGGGACATGACTCAGAGGACTGGGGAAACCCTCCTTTTACCAAACTGCTTTCTTCCCTTCTGTCTGATGCCTAAAATTCTAGCAAGAGAGCTCTCTTATTTTGGTTAAGGTTCTAGTTCTTGTTAAAAGCTCTGGGAGGTGGGTAACGCTCTAAACCAGAGCTTCTCAAACTTGAACATGCATAAGAATCACTTGGGGGATCATTTTAGACTGTAGATTTGGTTTCAGTAGGTTTAGGGTGGGGTCCATGAGTCTATATTCTAATAAGCTTCCTGGTGAGGCTGAAGTTGCTGGTGGGTGGACCACATTTTGAGTGGCAAAGTCAGATCAGTGGTTCTCAAATGTGGCCACACATTAAATTCTCCTGAGGAGTAGTTACCAATCCAGAAGTCCAGACTGTACCCCTGACCAATTAAGTGAGACTCTCTGGGGTGGGCCCCAGACATCAGTAAAGCTTCACAGTTGGTTACAATGTGCAGCCACATTTGAGAAGAAATGCTTCAAACCAGTGGTTCTCCACCCTAGCTGCTGATTAGAACCATCAAGGGAGTTTAAAAAAAATACCAATGCCTATATTTGCCCCAAATCAAGTAAATCTAAATCTTAGCTTGTGGGGTTTAGGGATTAGTGCTTTGCAAAAGCAACCTGAATGTTTTTAATGGGTGTTGAGGTTTGAGCATCACCACTCTAAGTAGACTTTGTGGATGAAACCTCCTGTGGGCAAGATTGGGTTGGGGCCCAGACAGGGATGCTGAAGAAAGCTAAAATGGGGAAGGCAGGGGAGCCAGCAAAACTTGGGGGCCTGGGTTCTGATCATTGTACTATCATGTTGTCTAGTTGGCCTGAGTAGTGGGCTGAAAGCTGAGCCTACTGCTGCTGCTGCTAAGTCGCTTCAGTTGTGTCCGACTTTGTGCGACCCCATAGACGGCAGCCCACCAGGCTCTGCCGTCCCTGGGATTCTCCAGGCAAGAATACTGGAGTGGATTGCCATTTCCTTTTCCAGTGCATGAAAGGGAAAAGTGAAAGCGAAGTCGCTCAGTCGTGTCCGACTCTTGGTGACCCCATGGACTGTAGCCTACCAGGCTCCACTGTCCATGGGACTTTCCAGGCAAGATTACTGGAGTGGGGTGCCATTGCCTTCTCTGGCTGAGCCTACTAATGGTTTTTAATTGTTCTCTGAATTAGATGCCTCAGTGAGGGTGACCAGCCATCCCAGTTCTCCCAGAACTGTCCTGGTTTTAGCACTGAAAGTCATGCACCCTGGGAAACGTCCTAGTCCAAGGCAAACTGGGACTGTTTGGCCACCCTAGCCTCACCTCTGTGGTGGGGACCCAGAGATGTGGCTACCACAGAGGAAAGGGCTTTTTCTTCTGGCCAGTCAGTTGGAAGAAAATCAGCCTTGTTGAATTCTTATGTGTATTTCATTCACATTGATGGTGAGATCCAGGCATTGTCAAGATGGTGGGGAATTTAGAAAAATCTGATCCTGAATGCATAGCATAAGGATAATTTGAATAGTTTATCTTCATTCTTCCTCTTTTTCTTATTTTTAAAAAGACTTGTGCCAACACACACACACACACACACACACACACACACACACACATATATCACTGTTTGGTTAGCATAGCATTTGACCACCATAGGCTTGGAGGCCAAACAGATTCTGAGGAGATGAGAAAAAATCCTGGTCTGTGCCTATGATGAGCTCCAGTCTGACAGACGGATGTAACCTACTCAGGAGCATTTGCAAAGCCAATGGTTTGAATGCAGATTAACAACATGGAAAGTGAATATGCAAATGGTAATAGGACATCGAGTCACAGAGTGAAATGCCACATTAAAGGAATATGGGGTTAATCAGGAAAGACCTTTTTGAAGATGTGAATGTCATTTTCTGAAATGAGGAGAATGTCACCTTTCTAAAACAAACAGAAAAGCCCCAAACACCAAAACTAAAACCAAAACAACTCAAAGTGCTCATTAAAGGGAGGAGGTCAAAACTGGATGATTCAATGTTCATGTTCTAGTTCACAAACATTGGGATATAGTCTCTGAGGTAATTCGCCCTCAGCACAATCAAAGTTTGGTTTGGAAACTACCTCGATCTGTATGATCAGGCTGCTGATAACTGGTTTCCTTGACTTAGATGCCACGAGGAATTCCTTACTGGAATTAGGACTTTGGGGTAGACTCTAACAGCAGTGATCCTCACATACGAATATCTGTCAGAATTATCTGGAACATCTATCAAGGAGAGGCTGAGCCCCACCCCCAAAGCTTCTGATTCAGTAGGTCTGGGATGGGGCCTAAGACTTCCCACTCCAGGTGATACTGATGCTGCTGGTCCAGAGACCATATTTTGAGAAAGAATGGACTAGAAGAACATTCTCCTCAAGTAGTTTCATAGACAACATAGCACAACTCTTCCGAGAACAGATCTTGCCATTTAGCACATCATGACTAAAACCGAAGGATGTAAAAGGGATGAAAATTGGAAGTCAAGAATGCTAGATGTCATCAGGGGAAACAAACAGAAAACATCTTTATTTTTGTTTGTGGGTAGAACTATAGCTATACACTAAAAATATGGTGTTTCTAGATTTCATATGCGAACAATTAAAGTAAATATTAGCACTTAAAAACATGTGGCTTAAAAATAAAGAACATCCTACTTTTTGAAATGAGGAAATAAATCCTGTTTTCTCATGAGTAATAACAGGGTCACTAAATTCTATTCTGAACATATAAATCAGACTATGTCATAAAGTCCATTTTGTTCCCTGACAGAGTTATCTTGTTGGATAATGATTGGGACCAGTGAATTTCTTAGCAGTTGAACTGTGCCCATGAGGTAATTCAATCAGTTGCTCAGGTAACACTGCCAGAAGCATTTCAATGAAAACTATGTATTTTGAATTAACGTAAGTTCTGTTTACTTTCTTAGGTTAGCTTAAGCACAATGCTTAAAGTAAATGTTTCTAACTCCTACAGGAGAAATTTAAAGTGTAGTACACTTTGTTAGTGACTGATCCACCATTCATTTTCTCTTTTCTTCCTTCCTAATAACACTGTAATTTTGTTCAGGTATCTCCAAGTCATTTACTTGGGAGGTTATCTCAGGAAACATTGTTAGAGAGTAGAGAAAGAGACAGAGAAGGGAAGGAACGTTATAAAGTGAGTTACCACTATGGTGCTCAGTGCTCCTGGGGCAGTGTGATGATGGTATAGGGCCCATTGCTGGCAGACAATTCTCAATAGGCTTTCTACCCATCTGTGACTCACCATTAAAAAAACAAAGATCATGGCATCCAGTCCCATCACTTCATGGCAGATAGATGGGGAAATGATGGAAACAGTGACAGACTTTATTTTATTCGGCTCCAAAATCACTGCAGATGGTGACTGCAGCCATGAAATTAAAAGACACTTCTTGGAAGAAAAGCAATGACAAACCTAGACAGCATATTAAAAAGCAGACATTATTTTGCCTACAAAGATCCGTATAGTCAAAGCTATGGTTTTTCCAGTAATCACGTACGGATGTGAAAGTTGGACCATAAAGAAGGCTGAGTGCCAAAAAATTGAAGCTTTCAAGCTGTGGTACTGGAGAAGACTCTTGAGAGTCCCTTGGACTACAAGGAGATCCAATCAGTCAATCCTAAAGGAAATCAACCCTGAATATTCACTGAAAGGACTGATGCTGAAGCTGAAGCTCCAATACTTTGGCCACCTGATGCAAAGAGCCAACTCACTGGAAAAGACCCTGATGCTGGGAAAGATTGAGGGCAGGAGGAGAAAGGAAAGACAGAAGATGAGATGGTTGGATGGCACCACTGACTCAATAGACATGAGTTTGAACAATCTCTGGGAGATGGTTAAGGACAGGGAAGCCTGGCATGCTGCAGTCCATGGGGTTGCAAAAAGTCGTACATGACTTAGAGACTGAACAGAACAGATCCATCTGTGACAGCTTTTGTACTGTTCTGTGTTTGCTATGAAAGCATCTTTGGAAGATAGTGTCTCCATCCAGGGGGAAAGGGCAGATTTGTTTCCTGATCATGTAATAAAGGTGCTTTTCTCTGGGACAAAAGTTGGGCAAGTTTGCTAACAGCCCCTTGTAAGATTGGGATTTCTAAGCTTGGGGCCTTTCAGCTATGACACAGACCCACTGTGTGCACAGCATCCACTAGGACTACTCCAGAGCACCCCCATGGGGTTGAGTGTTAAGGGAAACCAATGGGCACATGAAGCTCATGCTTCCTGCTGTGCTGAGTAATAAAGATCTTTGTCTCTGACCCAGGGGACTCATGTCTTCTGCCAGCATCCATGAAACGGTGGCGGGCTGACCTGCTGGCTTACAGGCAGGGAAAAATCTCATACTCTTCACAATTCTTGAAAGATGTCTCGGACTGATCCCTCCTGAGGGATGATGAAACTGGGGTATTTGACAGTCCTCAGTCCTTACCTGAAGGCTGTTCCCAGGAGATGTCAAACCTCCAACACTTTCAGCTTTCTGCATGAACAGGCTGAGTGACTTTCTGCAACTTTGGAGAAAGCTAGGCGACAAAGACATGTAAACATTGCCATTTACAATTGGCTGATGTACGCTGAAGTTGTAAGGTCTACAGGATAGAGCCAGGGCACAAAAAGGGTCTGCTATACTTCTAACTGGTGTCCACATACATCACTTTGTAGACCATCAGTGGAGAGGACAAGAAGGACATAAGATGAGGCCCATCAGAAGTCAGGGGCACCAGATCATGAAGGGTCTTTGGAACCATACTAATTAATGTGAGTTCAATGGGAGGCCATTTTTAAAATAATTTTATTTATTTATGGCTGTATTGGGTCTTCATTGCAGCATGGCCTTTTCTCTAGGTGTGGTAAGCGGAAGCTACTCTCTAGTTGCAGTGTATGGCTTTGCTTATTGAGGAGCATGGGCTCTAGGAAAGTGAACTCAGTATTTGCAGCTCCCAGGCTCTAGAGAACAGGCTTGATAATTGTGGCACACGGGTTTAGTTGCTCCGCGGCTTCTGGGATTTTCCTGGGTCAGAAATTGAACATGTGTCTCCTGCATTGGCAGGTGGATTCTTTACCACTGAGCCACCAGGGAAGCCTGCCATTGGTTTTTAAAAGTAGAGTAGGTACTATTCATTCAGCATTTACTGTGTATTAGGCATAATCCCCAGGACTTTAAATATATAACATAAATGTTAATATTCACAGCATTATTTTCATGATTTTAATATTTAATATTAATTTTCCATTTATTGAGAAAGTGAATTGTGCCAGCCCTCAAGCCTAGCTGTGTTGATTCTGAAGCCAGTGGTCTTTTCACTATGCCACAGTGACCTCTTTTCTTGAAATTCTCTACATATGAAGAAATGGGATACAATTTGCCCAATGTGCAATGATTCCTTCTAGGTATTATATTGGTCTGTGCCTTTTCATTTTACTTTGAAATAAGAGAAAGCATATGTCTTCATTAAGTTGATACACACACACACACACACATATATAATGCGACTATCAAATAACACTTTGTTCTTTATTTACTATAGACATTAAGCTAAAGCCAAAAGCAGTTTGTCGGAGAAGGCAATGGCACCCCACTCCAGTACTCTTGCCTGGAAAATCCCATGGACGGAGGAGCCTGGTGGGCTGCCATCTATGGGGTCGCACAGAGTCAGACACGACTGAAGCCGACTTAGCAGCAGCAGCAGCAGCAAAAGCAGTTTGTAGGTGATCAGTAAATTCCCTTAATTAAAATTCAAATATTCAGTGCTTATATTTTTCAGAATCATTCCAATTCAAGTTATCTTCTTATGTTAAAAAGTCTGGAAATTAACAGGATACATATTTAAATAGAAAAACTCAAATATGTCAAAGTATTCATGTTCATCTAAATGAATCCTGTGTTTTTTTGTTGCCATGTCACCACATCTTATTTATATAAAGTAGATGATTATGTCCTAAGAGCAATCTCCATTTATGTTGCTAATGTTTCATAAATAAATCTCTTCTCTACTCCTAAACACCAAAAGAACTCTTTGATATTAAATGTGCCATGATTTATCTTAGCTCCCATGTAAGAGTATTGAGGAATGCTGGCAAAAGATAATCCAGTTATTTTTGAACTCAGTATGGAGATGAAAGTAACTAGTATTTACATTTTGAAAGCTAGCTAGGTGTTGATTTTTTCCTAAATATTTTCCCAAGATGTTTAAAAACAATGTAGAAATTCAAATGGAAAAATTCTCTCTATAAATTTGCTTAGTGCAGGGATTTTGGATTTTAAAATGAAAGCCTTCTAGATTACAAAGCATTTCTTAGAGTATTTTTCCCTCAATGCTTTTCTTAGGGTGACTAAATGTCAGCACTATGCTGAAAAGGAGCATTAAGGATAAAATTTAAACTTTACAATGGAGCCATTACTGAAGTTATCTGTTTGGTCACCTACATACTTTGCAAGCTCACATTTTTTATTGTGTCTAACAAATGATAATATGACTGGACTGTATTAATTTAGGGAAATTGATCTGTTTCATACATAGGTATAATGGCATAAACTTATGGCAATTTCCAGAGTTCCTTTGATGAATATATTTACGGTAGGCAGGCACTGAAGTTTGTGTTTGGAGTTCACTCTCAAAATGCCTCTGTTTGGTTTGTCATTTCCAGTTCTGTTGAGGTAGGGGCCTGGAGGTGACAGAGCTGATGGGAATTAAGCATGTCTATTACATCATTTCATTTAAAAATTACTTAGAAATACCTATGGAATTTGAGTGAAATCTGCATCTGCAAGCAAAGGTTCATAATCTATGTTGTGAAATGTAGTGTAGTGAAGGTCAAAGCTTCCTCAGGAAACAAAGGCCATAGTTGGCCTCTAAGAATATCATGTTTCTTAGATTCCCTAGGTCCTTGATAGGAAACAGGATGAGTATTTTGGAGCTGGAGGTCAATTCTCCAGATCTTGGCATTATCACCTACCTCATTCAAGGAAGAGAAGCTAAGATTGTCTTCTGTCTGTCAGACCAGCTTTCTGGAAAGCTTGGAAGTCACCCGAGGGAGGGAAGAGTTAATGGATAAACATGCGACTTTGTGATCCAAGGTCACATGTGGGGAAGGAGGGCCATTAACTAGGGATACAAGGTGTGCTGTGTGTGCTAAGTCTCTTCAGTTGTGTCCAACTCTATGCGACTCCATGGACTATACCCCTCTAGACTCCTCTGTCCATGAGATTTCCCAGGCAAGAATACTGGAGTGGGTTGCCATTTCCTTCTCCAGGGGATCTTCCTGATCCAGGGATTGAACTCACATCTCTTATATCTCCTGCACTGGCAGGTGGGTTCTTTACCACTAGCACCACCTTGGAAGCCCATTGGGATACAAGATGGGGTCAGATAAAAAACAGTCTATGTGACACCTTAGGAGTCTTATCTTAAGTGCTTGAGAGAGAGAACTATAATTCTGAAATTCCAAGTTTCCGCAAATAAACTTGTCACCCAAATTCACTTTTCTTCCTGTACTCGCCAGCTCTGCTGGTGGTTAGTTCAGCCATTTGCCCAGTCAGCCTGTCCAATCATCACATTCAATCAGACATTCCTCATTCTATCTATCCCCCATCCGCCATGTTTGCTACCGCTGCCTTGGTTTAGGTCCCTTTCTTTCTCTAAACTCTACATGGGTATCCAATTGTTAGATAAAAAATACAAATCTGACTCTATCACTCCACTGCTAAAAAGTCAGTGTCCTCCCCCATTGCTGCCTATAAAGTAAAAAGCAAGCTCCCCTGCAGGGCAAAGTAGCATGCTGGTAAACCAGTTGTATGAAAATAAGGCCTTAGCTTGTAGTGTTTGCAAATTTCCATAGTGTAACTACTCCCACCATGGCCCATTTCAAGCTACAGCAGTTTAACAGCCAGATCTCACCATTTTTGAATATTTAACAAGTGGCTGCTAGCTGCTCAAGCACACCAAATGCATCAAGCTCTTGATGATGTGGTGCCTGCCAGCTGATCCCTGGCCAATCCTGTCCTCAGACTTTCTGCTCTAGGATGTGGTCTTAGCCCTCTGTGTGTTCCAGGCTGTTTTTCATTCATGCCATCTGAATTGCTTTCCACAGCACTCCCTTTTCATCCTCTCTTGGCATGAAACTCTTATCTTCTTCATCTTGAGAAATTCTTCAACTCCTTCAGGACCTGGCTTAGATGGATCCTCAAGGGAGACGTCTCTTTTTCACTCTCCCTGTTTTCATTTGAGTAGCCTGGGAGCAGGCCACAAGATGCAGTTCATGTGCATTTATTAGTAGATGTTCCCAGGAAAAAGGAACAGGGAAGTGTGGCAGAGGGATAGGGAAGGGAAGGAGAAAAAGCAAGGATGCATTACTGCCACGGCAGCCACTTGGGCTCCATCTCCCTAGGGAATTTAGGAGGCAGAGGAGGAAATACATCAGATTCCTCTTGATCAGGGGCAAAGGGGCTGAGGCACCTGGATCCCCACAGCTGTCAGTCATAGGGCTGCCTCTGGGGAAGTAAATTCCCAGAATTCAGTTCTCTGTACATGCACACAAAGTGGGCTCCTGCAGCCGGAAAGCTGTCCTCCAACAAAGAGACAGCATTGGCTGCTGGGAGTGAAAGCAGCCTGAAGCTGAGGGAATGGCAAGGGGGTTCCAGGAGTTAAGGGTGGAGCCCTGACAGTGCCTGTCAAATCCCCTGGTCTTCAAAACACACAGATATCTATGTGGACGCACACACAAGCCCCTCAGGCTGGTTTGGGCTCCCTCATCAGTACTTCTATAGTACCCTGGCTCTATCATCATCAATGCAGTCACCCCAGGTTTTAGAATCAAGTCTTCTTGTATCAGTGTTTCTCATTTTACTGTGACCACCTCGGGAATCTTTTGTCTTTGCAACAGTCCAGACACATAATAGGTGTTCAATGAATAAATGCATATAGATTCAAAGCACAGGGAAGGAGACTGATGGCAACACAGTGGAAGTATTTGGGGTTGGGGAAGGAGCATGGGTGCAGGATAGTCTCAGAAAGGCTGGCTGGAAGTAGGGAAGCTGAGGCACAAGACTCTGACAACAGCCTAGATAGCCTAGATCTAAGCCTTTGTTTGATCCCCCACACTGGCCCCATGCTTGGTACAGCTTGCGAAGATTACCATTAGCAACAAAAGAAACTCCTATATGCGAGACAGAATAAGAGACACAGATGCATAGAACAGTCTTATGGACTCTGAGGGAGAAGGTGAGGGTGGGATTGTTCTGAGAGAAAAGAAAAAGCATTGAAACATGTATATTATCATATGTGAAACAGAACACCTTTCCAGGTTCGATGCATGTGAGACAAATGCTCAGGGCTGGGGGCAATGGGATGACCCAGAGGGATGAAGGATGGGGAGGGAGGTGGGAGGGAAAGGGGGGGTTCAGGATGGGGAAACACATGTAAATCCTTGGCTGTTTTCATGTCATTGTTATGGCAATCAACCACTACAAATATTGTTAAAGTAAATTAGCCCCCAACTAAAATAAATAAATTTATTTTAAAAAATAAATATTGTAAATAAATAAAAATAAAATTTTGAAATAATAAAAAAAAAAAAAAAAAACCCAAAACTGGAAATTGGTTCTCCCGGGCCCCTGGGGATTAGCTTTCCACTCTTTTTCCTTTTGAAAAAGCATTGTAAATTATCAGAGTCAATTAGAAATTATGTTAGCATTATAAAAGAAACCTATTCCCAAGCCTCCAAGCCCAAGATTAGAAGAGGTTTGAATGCATTGTTCACAAGGATTCCCTGAAGTCTGATAAGCATCTAGGTGTGCTTCAAACTGCAGTGAGGCTGCTTGCAACCTGTAATTACAGATATCGCTAGCATGTCTAATTTGACAAGTAAGAAGGCACACATGAAATGGAAACTGCACCATTTGGTCAATACGTGCTGCAGAGTTCAGTTTTGATCTGCCCCAGGGTCATCTGTGTGTGCCAAAGAATACCTTATGAAAATGACAGATATTAGGAAAATAATGAGAGTAGTATTTCGCCTCCCACCTCAAATTAATACCTCAATGTAATTGCTTAAACTGCATGATCCTTGAGGACGACTGAATTCACATTACCATTGTTTAAAAAATCATTCACGCTCTGCTCTCAAACATTGGGATGTTTGTTTTTTTGCTAATTCTATTCTCTTGGAATTCAAGGCATCTGAACCAACCAGGAAAATTGGTGGGCATTTGAGTGGTATGAAATTCAAGAACAAAAGGAGTTATGATAATTATTCGGGAAAAATTATAAATATCCTAACAAGAAAAGGCTAAAAAGTATGAAAGAGAAATCTGAGATTAGATCTAAATTAAATTACAATATTGATAAAGAATTTTGTTAAAATAACAACCCTCCATTTAGTTAAATCCATTCTTTTTCTCTTGCTCCAGTCTAATTAGCAGCCGTATCTATGGCTGAAGAACTCTCAGGGTTGAAATTTTTGAGTCACCTGTCTCTTTTAGCCCACACTAACTAGATATAGAATTTCCTCTCTTTTATCCTTTCAGAATGTCATGTACACAAGTCTGGGTTTGGGACAGATGGAGCCTGTTGACATGGATTTGAGGGATTTCAGGGGACATCATTGTTAAAGTCTGAAAAATGGTTGGGTCTTTAAAGCGTATACAAATTCAACTTTCCTTTAAAAGGGGGACAAATCTTTTGGTTGACATCCACAGGCTTAAAGGAATTGGTGGACACATTAAACCAGGGGTTTCACTGTGGGTTGGAGGAGGGATCAGGAAAATGTGAAGAAAGGCAAGAGCAGAGGGAGGATGCTGGCAGCAAGATATCCGTTTCACTCTTTTGATGAGGTCTGGTTCTATGTGTTAACATCCACCCTGGCTTATGCTCTTAAAGATCACATCCCTCTACACTTTCAAATCCACTGACCTGCCCAGAGATGTTGGACTAATTTATCTCCATATTTTTTTTTCAACCTCTTTCATCATTGCACTGCCACGTCGAATCTATCTGATCCTCCCCTGGTTTTTTAGCTGGGATCACCCACCAAGGAAGAGACATGAACTTGAGAGTTTAGATATAGATTTTAGAGTCACTTTCAGGACTGGGTAAGAAGCATCAGCCAAGACTACAGGGTCCTGTCAGAATATCCTGGACTGTGTGAGAGCTGGTATCACTTAGGATAGGCAGGCAATACTTTGGAAACCAGCAACACTTGAGACTTAGTGACTTCAAATAACAGGTGTATTTATAGCTCGGTCTTCATGGTTGACTGGAGATTCTGCTCCACACTGTCAACATCCGCACTCTGGGACTCAGACTGAGGGCGGCCATCCTCTGAAAACATGGCAAAGCACGCGGTGGCTCTCAGAGCTCATATTTCACTGGCCAGTGTGCAAAGTCATATGTGCTCAGTTGTGTCTGACTCTTTGTGACCCTATGGACTGTAGCCCACCAGGCTCCTATGTCCATGGCAGGCACTGGTTAATAAAAATTAAAATAGTGGCTTTAATCTAGAGCAGCCACCCACCCCACCCCAAGACAATCCCCTACTCCCATCCTTACTACCTTATCAAGTCTCCACCTCGTCCTGCCAACTGGTCCCAGCTGCCTGGCAAGGCATCACTCTCCTCTCCCCTCTTGTGGTTTTGTGCCTTGTGCTTCCTCTGGTACTTGGATCTTAGCACTCCATTTCCGTTTCGCTCACTCTTGGCCTCAAAAGTGACTGCTCTAGCCCCCTTCCCCACATTTCAGAGGAAAGGAAGGAGAAGATGTTCTTGTCTAATTCCCACTGCAAATCTGGGAGCTAACTCTGCCAAAAGAGCCATGTGGCATTTTCGTGTAAGACTGAGAGGATTAAGTGGAAGGGTGTAGGATTCAGTGGTTGGCTGTGTTGAAATATCCATCTTCATAATTAGAGCCATTCTTCTTGTAGAACCTACCTTTTGACCTCAGAACAGGGTATACTTGCTTTTACAATTCGTCTTTTGCTGGCTCATTTTCAATATTGATTAACAACTTCACATTTTCTGGGTTAACATTTGCAGCCCTACTGAGCATTTTACTTCTCACATGGTTTCCTTTTAAAACTGGAACCTGATGAATGAAAATGACCACCTCAAGAGAATCTCCAGCAGGGCTTTTCAAACTTGAAAACCCACACAGATCACCTGGGGGTCTTGTTAAAATACAGATTCTGATTCCACAGTCTGGGGTGGGCCCTGAAATTCTGCATTTCCAACCTGCCCTCAGATACTGCTGCTGCCATTGGTCCAGGAACCCCATTTTGAGGATCCAGGATCTCAGTGGCAATAATCTCAGTTCAACTTGCAATAATCTCCCCCTCAGATAATCCTCTTTGGCTACCATACTGCCTCAGCGCAAAGCTTTATGTTTTTCTTGACTCCAGACTTTTCAGTTACAATTAATGAACAATAACTGGGTTAATGGAGGTTGCATTTAAGATCCAGCATTTTCCACAAGCATGTGTGCTAAATGTATCTTACTTTGGAAGGAATCTGGTAGAACTCTGGACCCGCCGCAGGCAGATAATGGCCAACTGGCAACTTTGCTCATGTATCTTCCCAGCGATCTCCTTCTGATGGGTCTGGAAAAGAGAAATGAAGATTGGAATGTTGCTACAGAACCATTTCTATGTGCAGGGACATTTTAGGTTGATGTGGCCTGAAGAGTTAGAGCTGAACAGCTTCCTCAGGGGGTGTGTTCAGGTGTTGTGGATCTGAGACCCTGCGAGGCACAGAAATGATCAGCACTAGTCAAACCTTCCTGAGTGCAGCATGCTTTCAAACTGTGAACACATTCATGTGTAATTAACATTGGTGGCAAACAAGTCAGTGACTATTTCTCATCTCCTATTTTTGATCACTCATTTCCCCCTTTGAGATACTTCTTTTGATTTTGGCTATTGATGCTGGATCACAGATATTTTTAGTCACTGCGGAGAACTTAAATCCTACCTTTTCCTAGCAGTAAAATTAGCCTTTGGCATGATAACTGCCCTTGCAACTCTGTTGGATGCCATATCCAGGTGAAGGCAACAGAAGTATCTTGCGAAGGCAGGCTAGGAGCCAGAGCTGGCCGAAGGGCCCACTGGTCATGACAGTGTGTCTGTCATCATCAGTTGTCTCTATGTCCATCTCCCTCCTCCCCCTTTCTTCATCCCATCCCTATCTCCCAGAGACATTTTTGTTTTATCTTCTTAACCCTTGCAGATAGCACCGTGACTGGAAACTAACTCACCAAATGTGTGCTGATGAAGCCAGGCTGAGATTGTGATGATGAAGGTGCCTGAGATTGTCTGAGGCCAAATGACTCACGTAGCCCTCTTTCCTGGCTCATCTATCACTGTTAGAAGGTGCGTCATATTCCCTTAAATATCTGTGTGTCCATATTTAAGGTTCGTATTTACCTTTTAAGGACCTAGTCCTCCCTCCTGAAGCTTAAGCTAACAGAAAGCAATAGATATAGGAAATTAAAAGAGAAAAATCTCTTAAACTTGTATATAGCAGTACAAGTTCAAAAATTAGGAGTTTCAGGGAGTTTAGTGGATCCAGCTTTCAAAATCCTAGGGGTGATTTCATTTGTTGACCTTCTCCCCTCCTTCCAGGGTGCTTTATATGTTTCTCTTTTTTCCCTCATAATATAAGCAGGAGATTTAGGCAACATGGACCTAAAAACATTTAGTTGATGATTTTCCATGACCAGAGTTAACGTCAGTAGGAGATACCACAGATCTGAGTACCCAAGAAATTTTCAAGTAAGCAGACCCCGTTTAGTCCAGCTTCCTCCCCTCATGAGCTCATCTTTTGTCCAATGTACAAAGCCTTCCAAAATTTCTACTGAGATCATTGTTCCTCACGTAGTTGCTATTTAATTCATTCGTATGTGGCAATTCTATTATACCAGTACCATGGGGAGTAAGTCCCAGGGCAAGCAGGAGCGGTTCTATCTTTGATGAGGTCTCAGTTTTGCTTAAACTCTAGCTGAGCTCTTAGCTCATCTATGTTACAGTCACAAGAATGTTACAGTCACAAGAATGTCAAAGATGAAAGAAAGATCTGAAGCATCATGGTGGCTTTTTCTAGATCCCTTGACCCATCCATTTTCCTCCTGAGCTGCTTTATTCATACTAATTAACCTTGATAACCTTCTCTCCTTTAATGCACTAAACTCCTATTCAGATCTGCACTCAATAACATACATTTGGATTCCATCTTGGACTTTTGGACCAAATGCCACTCCCTGCAGGACAGTCCAACCCTGACATCTGTTGTGGGGCCACCTAACTGCCTATCTCGTCAACTCAGCATCTATGATTCTGACTGCTGAGTTTGTGAGCTTCTTGAAGGGCCTGGATCCTCTTCGTTAATTTGTGTCCTACAGTACGTTAGCACTATGACCCTTGTTTTTGTTTCCCCAAATGAAAACGGCTTTTTCATTTATTTCTCATTATAAAAATAACCCATGCTTAGTGTCAAACATTCAAACAATACAGATTAGTATACTGAAGCCAGGAAAATAATACCATATATTTTACCACTTGGAGATTAATATGGTTCATGATCTTCTGGACCCTTTTCTACACATAGACACAATCTTATGCAACTGGAATACACTCTTTTGGCCAAATAATATAGTGTTACCATTTCAGCAAGTACAGATATTGAAACAGGTATTTATTTATTTGCACTGGATTGAACTGCCATATGAACAGAAGCCTAAGACTATTTATAGTCCTTATAACTTCACCTTATTTTTCTAGCCCTCCCCTTCTTTCCTTTCCCTCTTTTCTAACCAGGCCCCCAGCAGTCCCTGAGGGGCAGCCTTGGCTGCAGCACGTGCCAGGGAGAGGAAGAGCAGGAAGGAGGTGCAGGTGGTCAGGCAGCGGGAGGCGCGTCGCATGCTGTCACTTCCAGGAGAATTGGCCCTCTCCACTCCTGCCAGGTGGGAGTTGAAGTGACGTCAATCTCTCTTTTTATAGTGCCTCCTGATTTTCTCTACTCCCTCCACCCTTTGCCTCCTTCCCAGGCAGCAGAAGGGAGGTTTCTGCAGAGAGGGATCCACACAGTCCGCAAGCTCGTCCAGTGATTCTGATCTAGGGGCGCAGGGCTACTCTTGGAGACCTGCTGCTTGCCTCATTGCAGACCAGGTGCAGCTCACGGCTGAATAGGAATCACCCAGGGAGATGGTTAATAATACAAACTCTTGCACTTCATTCCCGGAGATTCTGTTGCTGTAGAGCTGGGATATGGCCCAAGACTTGGTTGTCTTTTGTTTTGTTTTAAAAAAACAAGATCCTTAAATGATCCTGGAGAGCAGCCAGTTTAGCCCATGCTCTACTCTCTGGCTACTCAAAGTGTGGTTCATGGACCAGCATCAGTATCACCTGGGAGCTTGTGAGAACTGCAGTTTCAGACCTCACCCTAGACCTACTGAATCAGAGCCTGTATTTTAACAAGATCCCTGGATGAGTGGTCCTGCCCTTTACAGTTCAAGAGGCACTGTTCCAGCCCAGTGCTATAGAATGGCGAAATTCTTCTTTGTGGGGTTAAGCTAAAAACATTTTAACTTACTTGATTCCCACCTACTGAACTGTTAATGGGATTTCACTAAATGTACCTACAACTTATGGTGACATTTTCCTAAATGAGAAGTGGTAACTAGTACAGCTGATTCCAAGTTAAAGGAAACTCTCCACCAGTTTGAACCTTAGCTTGTCTTTGATTTTATGCATGAAGTCCTCATGAAAGAAATCAAGGTTTGCATGAATATTTTAGATTAAAGGTTAAAATTGGACCATATTTTTCTCTTTAGAGTGATTTGACATCTCAGCTCTTAAATAACAAAGTTATTGGTAAAATATTCAAATGGTCCTAGGTAACGTTTGTACCAAGTTATGCACTGCTGAGTCCAGCCAGTAACAACTCTATTTCAGGAGAACAAAAATGGCAATTCAGTGTTCATTTTAATCAGTGAGCTCATACCCCTTGGCCAGTTCCTCTGGAGCCATCACTCAGGGAAACCTTTGGCCTTCTACACTGCTTATGAAAACCTCTTGAGTACAATTGTGATTCACCTAGATTTGTCCCAGAAAAATCATCCTTAAGCATTTGCATGTTGAACATTCAAGTTATTGTTTCATAAAGACGCTGTAAAAAAATGCTTTCTTTTCTCCCACTTATGGAAATTCGTAGAATTATTCTTCCATTTAGTTAGGTTAGAATGCAAGGTTAAAACCAAAGTCAAATTGTTCGTGATAAGCTGACTTTCCGGGTCCCACTTCCACAGTTTTCTCCTTCAGGAGTTCTTAAAGCCTTTAACATTTCTGCACCTGCTTGCTTGTTTCAAAACTCACTTCCTGGATGATTCCCCAAACTTCTGTAACACTGCATCCATTAGAGACGGAAACCTCTCTCTCCAGCCTCAACTCAGCACAGTGCCCCTCAACCTGCGATTGGTTAGGCTGACTGTGGCATTAGTGCAATGAGTCCATGATGCCATCAACAAATTAAGCTGTGCCATTTGTGATGTGTAACTCACGTCCTTAGGTTCGCAATATGGCTGCTGTGCCTCCACGTATTATCTTCGATGAAAGAAGAATGGAAAAGGGAAATATGCCTTTGTAAACAAGATTTTCAGGCAGTCCCTTTCAATGGTTTCCACTTATATCTCAGAAGCCAGAGCTGGGTGGCATGACCACCCCTAGCTGAAATAGAATCTGGACACATTGCTACCCCAGTTCCCAAATTGGAGTTCTGTAGCCAGAAAACAAGGGAAGAGGAATGGATATTAGGTAGATAGTCAGCAAGACCAGCCACTGTCACTAAGGTAATAAGACACTCATAAAGATATCTGGATTTTAAAGGGGAATAAAGCCTTCAGCAAACACCCTATTCCAACAACACAAGAGAAGACTCTATACGTGGACATCACCAGATGGTCAACACCGAAATCAGATTGATTATATTCTTTGCAGCCAAAGATGGAGAAGCTCTATACAGTCAGCAAAAACAAGACCGGGAGCAGACTGTGGCTCAGATCATGAACTGCTTATTGCCAAATTCAGACTTAAATTGAAGAAAGTAGGGAAAACCACTAGTCCATTCAGGTATTATTACCTAGATCAAATCCCTTATGAGTATACAGTAGAAGTGACAAATAGATTTAAGGGACTAGATCTGATAGACAGAGTGCCTGATGAACCATGGACAGAGGTTCGTGACATTGTACAGGAGACAGGGATCAAGACCATCCCCATGGGAAAGAAATGCAAAAAAGCAAAATGGCTGTCTGAGGAGGCCTTACAGATAGCTGGGAAAAGAAGAAAAGCGAAAAGCAAAGGAGAAAAGGAAAGATATTCCCATATGAATGCAGAGTTCCAAAGAATAGCAAGGAGAGATAAGAAAGCCCCAGGGAAGGAGTCCCCCAATTCCAACTCTAGTATCTATTGCTTGTACTAATTGTCATGGGAGCTGAAGGCCCTCCTGAATAGTGTCCTCAAGGTTGTATGGGCTTACAAAGACACTTCCTGATGGACTAAGGTAAGGATTAGGGTTTCTGAGAGAGAATTCATCTTAAAGGGAAAATGAGTCTGCTGCAATTCATTCCTTTGTTCAAAAGACAGTTATTGAGAGTCTACTATGTTCCAGGTATGGGCTTCCCAGATAATGCTGGTGGTAAAGAACTCTTCTGCCAATGCAGGAGACCTAAGAGATGCAGGTTCAGTCACTGGGTTGGAAAGATCTCCTGGAGGAGGGATGGCAGCCCATTCCAGTATTCTTGCCTGGAGAATTCCATTGACAGAGGAGCCTGGTGAGCTACAGTCCATTGGGTCGCAAAGAGTTGGACATGACCGAAGTGACTCAGCATGAAGCATGCATGTTCCAGGTATAGTTCTATATGCTAGAGATCCATCAACCAATGAAAGCATGAGAAATACTTGTACTTATGAGTTTATATTCCAGTGAAAGAAGATAGAGAATAAAGAATTAAAATACAAAGAAGTAAATTTCAGATTAATTTTGAAGAAGTTAATAGCTAGGGTAGAGTAAGTAAGGGAGATTGGCAGGACAGGGAAAAGGGCCTTGGAGTTAACATGAGTGGGATGGTGTCTTAGTCTGCCTGGGCTGCCATAACAAAATACCACAGATTGGGTGGCTTAAGCAACAGACAGTAATTTTCTCACAGTTCTGGAAGCCAAAAGTTCATGATCAAGCTGCTGGAAAATTTGGTTTCTGGTGAAAGCTCTTGTCCTGACTTGTCGATGGCTGTTTTTTGCTATGACCTCATATGACCTTTCCTCTGTGCACTGTGTGGTGAGAGAGCAAGTTCTGGTGTCTCTTCCTCTTCTTCTGAGAACAATGGCCCTACCACATTAAAGGCCCAGGATTATGGCCTCATCAAACCTTTATTGCCTCCTTATAGGCCTTACTTCCAAATAGAGTCACTTTGGGGTTGGTTAGGGCTTCAACAGATGAATTTAGGGGGTGCAATTCTGTCCATAACAGGTATTTTGGGTAGGCATCTTTTACAAGATGCAAAACCATGAAGGAAGTGAGCAAGTTATCCATGTGGCTATCTGAAGGAAGAATATTCCAGGAAGAAGAAACAGTGAGTACAAATGTCCTGATGTGAACCTACCTGCCCTGACAGGAATGTCCAAGAAATAGTGAGGATATCAGTGCAGCTAAAGTGGAGGTTGTCAAGGGAGTTGTGGGATACGAGACTGAAGACAGAAAAGAAAGGAGGGTCAGATCACACAGGGCCTTTTAGGGCATTGTACGAATGCTGCCTTCCACAGTGGAAGACATGGAGAGCCACACTCAGCAAGAAGGGCTAAAGTCTGGATGAGGAGCAGTGGTTTCACGTATAGATAGCATGGTGGTCCTGATCCAGGTATACTTGTCGTCTTCTGTTGAATGAATAAATGAATGAAGACTATACTAGGAAGAACAAGGCACTATGATTATTAGTCAAAACAAAAACAGTCACTAACCTATATAATTTGTTGGGGCTCAAGTAACCTGTATGTGTGTATTCAGTTGTGTCCAACTCTTTGCCACCCCATGGACTGTAGTCCGCCAGGCTCCTCTGTCCATGGGATTCCCAGGCAAGAATATTGGAGTGGGTAGCCATTTCCTCCTCCAGGAAATCTTTCCAACCCAAGGATCAAACCTACATCTTTGGTGTCTCCTGTATTGGCAGGTGGATTCTTTACCACTGCGCCATGTGGAAAGCCCAAATCTGTCTGTGGCTGCCATGTAACAGAGCAAAAATCATAGGGAGAGAAGCCATCCCTTGCCTCAACCCAGGGGAGACTGGAAGTGTCATTGGGGACTGCAGCCAATGCTGAGACTGCTCAGTAAGGGGAGACTCAGTGCTGGCAGATGACCATCCCAGAAAAACACAAGGGTCTTGTTACAGAAAGAATCAAACAGCTCAGGGGAAAAAGAAAGAAGAGTCAAGAAACAGACTGCTTTGTATGCAGGAACTGGAGTCCTATACGAGAAAAACAGCATGTCAAATTTGTGGTGAAAGAAGAAATAATTTAACAAATGATGCTAAGACACGTGGTTAGTGATGTGGAAAAAAAATTTACGTGGAGCTCTATTTAAATCTAGATAGATTAAATATTTGAGCATTTGAAATAAAAAATATTGTTGGAGAAACCACAGGTATATGTCTTAGGTTGGGAAGGAATTTCTAAGCATACTTTGGTAGGAGAAATCTGAAAGAAAAAGACTGAAATTTTTGACCATAAAGAGGTTTAGAGTTTCTATGTGGAAAAAGGACCATAAAGACAGATGTAAAACTTGGAAAAATATATTTGTAATATTCATGACAGAGCAAAGATTAATACCCTTAGCATTTAAAAAGCTATTATAAATCTATTAAATAATAAAACAAATAAAAACTGGATTAAGTTTGTGAATAGTAAACTTACTAATGAAGAAACACATGAAACATTAAAAATGTGAAAAATCAATGCAAATTAAAATAATAATGAGATATCCTTCGTTAGATTAGCAAGGATAAAAAGACTGCAGACACATAGTCTTGGCTAAGATGTTGGAAAGCTGTAACTTTTTAAAATATTGCTGGCTGTTACTGATAGACTTATTCTGCTGAGAAACTTGGCAATATACATCATATCCATGTGTATATTGTTCAGCTCAAAAAGTCCACTTCTAATAATTTAACCCAAGACAATGACTCCATGTACATGTAAAGATGGGTAGACAAGAATGTTTATATTTATGCTGTTTATGAAAAAAATAGCAAATAATCTAATATCTAACAATAAGAGATGGCTTAAAGAAAAGTGTGCCTAAAATGGAATAGTATGCAGCAATTAATAATAACAATAAAGCTGCACATCAATGTGAAAAAATTTCTCTATAAATTGTGTGTAGAAGATACAACTTACAAAATGAGAAAGTATTTGCCAATGATGCACCTGATAAGGGCTTAATTTCCAAAGTATACAAATAGTTCATACAACTCAATAACAAATAATCAAACAACCCAATAAAAAAAATGGACAGAAGACCTAAATAAACATTTCTCCAAAGAAGACATACAGATGACCAATAGGTACATGAAAAGCTGCTCAACATTGCTAATTATTAGAGAAGTACAAATGAAAACTACAATAAGATACCACCTCATACCAGTCTTCTAGAACGACCATTATTAAAATGTCCACAGATAACAAATGTTGCCGTTGGTGTACAGAAAAGGGAACCCTCCTACACTGTTGGTGGGAATGTAAATTGATGCAGCCACTGTGGAGAACAATATGGAGGTTTCTCAAAAAACTAAAAATAGAGTTGCCATATGATCTAGCAATTGCACTCCTGTGCATATACCCAGACAAAACTATAATTCAAAAATATACATGCAGCCCTACATTCATGGGATTCCTTGGTGGTTTGTGTGGTAAAGAATCTGCCTACAATGCAGGAGACCTGGGTTTGATTCCTGGCTGGGGAAGATCCCTTGGAGAAGGGAATGATAACCCACTCTAGTATTCTTGCCTGGAGAATCCCATGGACAGAGGAGCCTGGTGGGCTACAGTCCATGAGGTTGAAGAGTCAGACCCAACTGAGTGACTAACACACCTCTGTTCAAAACAGCACTACTGACAATAGCCAAGACGTGGAAGCAACCTAAATATACATCAACAGATTAACGGAAAAGAAGATGTGGTACATATATACAATGGAATATTACTCAGCCATCAAAAGAACAAAATAATGCCATTTGCAGCAACATGGATGGACCTAGAGATTATCAAACTAAGTGACATAATTCAGAAAGAGAAAGACAAATATCATATGATATCACTTATATGTGGAATCTAAAATATGACACAAATCAATTTATCAGTTAAACAAAAACAGACTCATGGATATAGAGAACAGACTTGTAGTTGCCAAGGTTTGGGTAGGGCAAGGAAGGATTGGGAATTTGGAAGTAGCAGAGGCAAACATATATAGGATGGATAAACAAGAAGATCCTACTGTATAGCACAAGGCACTATATTCAGTATTCTGTCATAAACCATAGAGGAAAAAATATGAAAAAGAATATATTATATATATGTATAAATGAAAAAGCAGATACAACTCACAGATCTCCAGATACTGTGGAATATAACACCATGTGCTTGCATGTACATACCTGCATAGAAAAAATAATAAAATAATAACCGTATTCTCTCTGGGTGATGTTATTCTGTGATTTAAAAAATATGTTTTCTTTTTGCTTATCTATATTACCTATTTAATTTATAATGATGTTGTAGAACTTGAATAATAGAGAAATATTTTAAAAAGTAAATTTTAAGTTGTATGTTTAAATTATTAAATTCCTGTATACCTAATATTGAATTTTTTTTCTGACACTTTTGAAGGTAAGATTTTTTTCAAGTCTAACTGATCTAATTTTTAAAATGATATTTATGTCAAGGAAGTCTTATGTTTTACATAAAGAGTATTTCCTGTGGGTGTAAATTTGGCCTCTACCTCATTATTATGACCAATATATCTTTCTCTCTGACATCTGACATTAGAGAAATGAGAATGTTGACATGGATTCATCACGTGCAACTGGCTTGTCCCACCCACAACCATGTCCTCTGAGAGCGCCTAGAAAATATTACCTTCGTGATGGCAATAAAGAACAAATTGGTGAAGATAAATCAGCATCTTTGAAAAGCACTGTATTGGTGACGGGGAACAAAGACAGGAAATATAACGATTGAAATAGAGTGATGGAGGCAGAGGCTGAGTAATAATATTCCTTAGTCACCAGACACCAATGGATGTGGTTACTACAATGGGTGACAAACCCAAATGTTTGTCACAATGACTTGACTATATGGATCTTTGGTGGTGGCTAATTGATTATGATGTATCCAGGACTGAAACAAATGACAGCTCACTGAAATTGTCCCCAATCTGTATAATCTAGAATCTTCTACTTTTGATGAACAGAGACTGAATCATCATTTTAGAGTGTATGGGATCCCCTTCCAATTCCTAGCCTCCAGTCAATCCCTAGATCTTGCCCCTTCGATACTCCAGTTGGATTGGTCCATCTGAATCTAGCTTGAACTCTGGATGATGGCTGAAGACATTTAAGAGAAAACTGTCAGAAATAATGGCTAGTAAGTTTTGGGGATATACTTCATTTTAATCTTTGTTACCTGCCTCTCCCAAACACAAACTGAGACAGTTCATACTATGTATTTAGGTCTATATCCACAATTTTTTGACATTAGAGACTGGGTTCCATGAAATAATACTTCATCACATAGATACACTTAACGTTTTTAAAATGTATTATTCTATTGTTAAATAGGAATTTGCCTTGATTTAAAAATTATGGGTAACATACATCTTTGGGCATACATCTTGTTCACATTTTAATCATTTCTGTAAGATAAAACTCTATAAGGAGAATTACTTGGTAAAAGGATTTCAATATTGTATTTAAGAACTTGATGAATATTGCAACATCATTTCCTAGTTTGTATCTATTTACACTCTGAGAATTATGGTATTTGGCTGACTGTTCCTTCATTAGCAATTAGTGTCTTTTTTTCTTTAAATTCTTTGCTAATTTGGTAGATAAAAGTGGAAACTTACTGCATCAGTTACCTATTGGTATGTAACAAACAACCCCAAAGTTTAGTAAGCTTAAACAATGACTTTGTATTTCTTATGATAATATGGGCTGGCAAGTCAGAGCTATGTGGTTCTTCTCCTGGTCTTAGGTCATTTATGCATCTGTAGTCCTGTGACAGCTCGCTGGAGCTGAGGGGCTAAGATGGCCTCACTCAAATGTCTGGAAGCGATTTCCAGCTGTTTGCTATAACCTTTTTTTCTTCCCATAATGGTCTCTTATTTTGAAATATATTTTAGATCAAGCTTCTTCACAGTCTCAGTGTTCCATTATGGTGGCAAGATTGAAAAGGGAGGCCCCACAAGGCCTAAGCTCTAGAACTAGAACAAAGTAATTTCTACCCCATTCTTTTGGTCAAAGTAGGTCATAACGCTATCCCAGCTTCAAGGGGTAGGGCAATAGACTGCATTTCTTTATGAAAGGAGTATCAAAGTCACACTGCAAAGGAGCATAGACTCAGAGAGGTGTGATTCACTGGGGGGCCATTACTATCACTCTTTATCATTTGTTATTCAATTTGATTATTTTCAATTGTTAATGAGGTTATTTTCTAGCTATTTGCATTTCTTTTTACATTGTCTTTTGGCCATCTTTATATTGTGTTTTAGGATTATCTTACCAATTTTCAAGAACTCACACATTATGGATATTAATTTTAGCTTATCATGTTTGCAGATATATTTCTCAATTTGTTGATTTACTTCTCATGTTGTGTATATATTTTTCTCTGTCATTTAAAAAATACTTTTAAATTTAAGAAACCACTACAAAATCAGATACCTATTTTTCTAGCTTTTATGCAGTTTGATCATGTTTAATTGTTTAAGCTATTAAAGTTCATTTTGGTGCATAATATGGTAATAGTTTAATATGATTTTCTTTTATAGCTGTCAATTTCTACTCTATACTTCTTATGGAAAAATTCATCCTTTCCCAACTGATTTGTAATATCTACTCAGCCCTATAGTAAATTCCGGAGTTTTGTTCTATTTGCTGTATTTCTGTTTTATTGCTCTCTCTATAAATATTTTCCCAATAACTCATTATTTCAACTATTTGAGATGTATAAATAGTTTTAATATCTAGAAGAGCAAGCCAACTGTCATTTCTCTTCAAAAGTTTTCTTGGTTATTTTTCACCTATTTTTCCAGATAAATTTCTGAAATATACTGTCAAATTTAAATCTATCTTCCTGAGATTATGATCAGGGCTGCATTACTCCTCCTTTGGGAAGAATGGTGATTTTTATAAGATTAAGTCTGCCCAATCAGGGACATGGTATCCAAGATTTTTTTCTCTTAATAAGAGAATATATATATATGTTATATATGTATATATGTATATATATATATATACACCAAACATTTCTTATTACTTCTAGGGTATGTTTTTAGGCTGTGTTATTGCATTTTCATTATATTTCTGCTTATTACATAAAGTATTGATTTCTTTATAATTATCCTGCATCCAGCCATTTTTCAATGTTTTTATTAATTCTAATAGTTTTCCTATTGATTCTCTTGCCTTAACTGGTGTGCAATTTTAATGTTTGCAAATAATAAAAATAATAAAAATTCTTTCTTCTGCCTGCCAAGTCTTTCTGTAATTTTAACATCTTATTGTATTGGCCAGAGATTTCAAAACAACATTAGATAGAATTGGTCTGGTTTTGCAAGCAATAGCAAAGAGGTTTTATAACCAGAAACTCATTCCAATGTTTCAAATGCTATAATATGTAATATGTATGCAACGTGTATTACATCTGTTTTGCCAATCCCAAGGTTGACTATGTCATTTACTACTGTTTGTTTCTTTTTTAAATTATTCCTCGGAGTGTGTGGTAAAGTATATTCACAGATTCTTTGTGAAAAAGCTCTATAGTCACATGACAAGAATTAGTAATCATTTCTTTTTTTCTCTTCTTTCCTTGTCCTTTCACTTCTCTATTTCTTGTTTATTAAAACTTCTCAGATTCGTGATCTTCCCTGGGTCATTTCCAAATTTTCCATGTGTTTGTTTAACCGTGAAGTGTGGCAATGGAACCCCTCTTCTGGAAAGGGGTTAAATCTTGTGGTTAATTGGAAGGATTAGTTCACAGTTCTTACCAGTCATAATTTCAATGTTTTGCTTGCTTTCTAGTGTGCACTGCTCAGCCTTTTATTTGTTATGGAAATTAGGTCTTTATCTGACATTAAGTCACATCTGGTTCAACTGACATTTACTTCCCAATGGCAAACAGGCTCATTACCAAAAAGCCCTCCCTAATCCTACCATCCGTCTTCTGCCCCACTTCTCTATTACTCTTTACAGAAAACTTTCCAAACAGTTCACCCATGTTGTAGCATGTATCAGAATTTCGTTCTTTTCAAACAATATTTTATATAGATATATATTTGTACATATTTATATATTTTACATATATTACATTTTATTTACCCATTCATCTGTTGATGAACATTTGCATACCTTACTTCTTCTTTCAGGTCTCTTCTCAAATGTTCTCTTCTTATAGAGCCTTCCCTGACTACCTTGTCTGAAAGAGTACCCTCTCAATGGCACTATCTCCTTACCCTGTCTTACTTTCTTCACAGACACATCCAACGCTGTATTATATGTATGTATGTATTTATTTATTTTCAGTTCTCTATCAGTGTCTCATTCACAGGCATAAATGTTCTTCTCCAGACCAATGACTGTGTCTCTAACATCAGGACTGACCCAGGGAAGACCAATGAGTTCACTTGTGTCTCTAACTCCATCTTTTCATTCAGAGATGCTCCAGTCTCCCTTTGGGGGAGGAAGTTTTTCTGCTCCATCCATTGGCAGGCATTTGATTTTGAAAAAACATCCAGTGGACAAATACTACATTTTTGCAGAACCTGCTTTGTGTTTTAGTTTCTGTTTTATCTGGTTTTACTTGTGCTTCTTTATTTAATCAATAGGTTTTTTCTTCCATGACTTCTGTCTCACTTCACCTATAAGGATGATGTCCATCTCAGATGTTTACTATAATCCATAGGCCTTTTAGATTCCTTTGAGGAAGAGTATGCTAATCTAAAATTCCTTTTGCTAACATATTGGTTTAAAACAGATCATTCTGTTAATAAAAATGTACCTGTGCTTTTGGGATGTTAATGTGTGCATAACTGCTCCCTAGTAATAAAAAACAGCATTGAGAGTCTCCGCACAGAAAGCCCCTATGGGCACAAAACCCTTCGCAGGAAAAAAGGCTTGTTAGGAAATACAAAAAATATTGCTTTGTGAAACTGTTACTTAATCTATATTTACTCACTATGTTTTTACTCTTAACGTATTTAGCCTATACAATGAAAGCATAATAGTTAGAAATTTTTATAAATAAAAGTTTAGCTTTAATACAACTAATAAGACAATTGTTGATTTAACTGATGATTCTTACTTAGAGCTGAACTTCAGCTTGCTGTTCTAAGACTTTATGGAACCACATTCTTTTCTGTTAAGCTCAAGGCATAGAGTAAATTACCAAAAACAGGTTTTACCTTAAAACTTCCTGTTGATGAATTCTTTCCTGATGTGCTCTATACAAAAGTGTTCTGACTGATCAACCCTTATCAATGGAGAGTCACGAGATGTTAGCAAGCCACCAGGCCAGAAGATGATGTAAACAAAATGAGGCTTTTTGTAACAAAAATATGCAAACGGCTTCGATGAGGGTCGAAACTGCTGGCCCATTGAGCTAAATTGATAGGCCCATTAAGATATACCCATTAAGCTAAGTTGGTATGTCCCTTAAGCTGAATTGGCATGTCCCTTAAGCTGAGTTGGTATGACTCTGTACTTTACATTTGTTTCTATATACCACTAAAAATATAAAAGCTGTCTTAAAAACAATAAACTTGGAAGACACTTGGAAACGCTAAGACTCACTGTGTCTTCTCATTCGCATCGCCGACACCGTCCATCCTGAAGGAACCCCTGGACCTGCTGGAGCTGGACTCCGGCAGTCTCCACTAGAAATATATTTACAAAAATAAAACTTTATGGAAATTGCTTCCATAAGACTGTACTAGTGTTAGTCAAGTTACCTCAGCCCCTATTAGAGCATAAGCTTTCTCTTACCTAAAGAATCCTAAGAAAGAATGTGTATATTTACATCTTACTTCATTCTAGAAAAGGATTTGTGGTAGAGTATACTAACAATCAGAGAAAATTAGTAAATTGGGGTAAGGCAAAAATAAGGTTCTAAAAAGTGAAGTAAATATTTGCCACCAGTCATTACATTAAAATGTGAAAGAAGAGAAGGTTGCAATAGGAAGTTTTTTTGGAATTGAAAAAGTGCCATATGAGTGTTTCAATTGCAGAAGAACAATGATGGAAATGAATTTATTTGTGCTCTTACAGATTAACCCACAAGTTGAGTAGACTAGTATTTTTTAATTGCTTGAGAAATATTTGGATTTTCCATGGATTTTTAGGTATTTTTACTTATTTTATTTAGATCAGTTGATAATATTTTTATTAGCCTTCTGAGAGTCAGCATTCTAAATATTCTGAATGTCACCTCTGGATTTGGTATTATTTTATTGTTCTGTACGAACATTTGTAATTCTGTTGTATGTCTCTACTGAGTGCTAGCTTTGGGCCTAATTTTTTGCTATTGCTCTATTTATGGATTGAGGTAACATAGAAAGCAAAAGAAAATTTAATGAACAAACCATAATGTCAGGAGTGTTTGCAATGCATTCAGATCAACCATCATTTGTCAGATACTTGCTGAATGAGTCATGAACTCAAGTGTGTCTACAGACCAAGCAGATAAATTAGCAAAGCAAGCCAGGTGTATGGAAAATCAATTACCAGAAATGTAATCAAGCTTTCTTTGTTTTTACTGAAATATAGTGTAAAGAGATAACATAATAAACACAGATATGCTAATGGTGATCATATTTTACTATATACAGGGGGAATGCAAATTGAAAATAGAGATAGATAACTATTAATTGTTTTCTTTCATGTTTCATTACTCTCTTGATTTGGGACTGGAAAGCAGGCACCTTAACGTCCATGAAAACATGAAGTGTCAGGTCTTATATTTCACATTGTGAGGTGCAGGGTAAAATTAAGCCTTGAATCCTCTAACTAATTTTGATTCTTAATTAAATTCAGCCTCATAACAGAAAGAAGCTCTTCATAAAGTGATAGTTCGTTTGAACGTGGATAGAATCCTTGCACAGTGTTTTTATATTTAGGATAAATAGATGTCATTACTTCACTTCTAGTGTTATATTGCTCTACAGTTCAGTAACTTCTATTTGGAGCTCCCAGTTCACACTATCAATGCTAGCTGGGGAAGATGAACTGAACAAAGCTAACTTATTTTCATAAAGTTTCAGTTTAAGAAAATATATTTGGAATTTGGGATTTAATTTCACACTTTTGGGAATGTTACTCTGGCTATGGCTGTCATTTCTTTTAATAAAGGCAGGTAGGTGAGATTTTTCTCTGATAAATGAAACTCTTAAATATTCATTTTTTGGGGGTTAATGAACAAAACAAATTACTCCATTTGATAATGTTCTTGATGAGAAATATTCAAAATATTTAGAAGGGTCATAATGTCAAGTCTTTGGTCCAACTTTTGCTGCTAAGTTGAGATAGGCATTTTTCCTTGGGTAACATGATATCATCATTTAAACAAATAATTCAACATCCATTTATGATTTTTAAAAAATCTCAGGAAACTAGGAAACTATTGAAGCAATACTAAACTTCTTGCCCCCACAGTCCCCTAATAACATTCACATGATGTGGTGGTGTTGGTGATATTATTACATACTAATGGTGCATCATCTGTCCCGCTGTCCATGACTCTTTCAGATGCTGTAACTGTGCTCTGTTGATGATGATCACAAATGCAAGTCATACTCAGAGAGTGCAGGAAAATGTGAGCAAGTCATTTTCTAATCATGTTAAATTTACCACCCAGAATTTTATAGTGCAAAGGTAGAATAGCATATCAACTAACCATGTCTTCTCTTGAAGCCTTCAGGTCATATCCACCACACTCCTAGAATTCAACCTCTCTCAATTTGAGGATACCCCTGCAGTACAATCACAGCCAACGGCTAGAAGGAGAGTGCAGGATAATCGAGGGCTAAGTGACAAGAGGAGTCCCATTTGCACAAAGAATGTCTGTCCCTAGACCCATGTGTTCCAAACTAGCAGGTAACACAGAGTTACCACATTGATCAGAGGGAAGAGAGGACACAGATGTAGTGTTGGCATTGTGGAGTGAAGGTCTCAGAAGCCCTCGAGGCCACAGGCATGGCCTTCCTTTGAGGGCCACCGACACCTTTGGAGGCTACAGAGGTAGGGGATCACCTTGTATGCCAGTAGGGGGACCACATGGTAATGGTGCCTGCTGTCAACCCATTCACCCTCAGGTGCTATAGACTGGAAGCAGCATTGCTAAAGGGTTGGTGGTGGATCCTTGGTAGATTAGAGATACTTGTGTGATATGAGTGAGAGCCACTCCAAATCAGGGAATCAGCACCAATCTTGTGCACTTTCATGGTAGAAATACTATGCTGCCTGTCTATGGGAACACTCTCCTTACCAGGCTGCTCTCTGGAACTGGGACCTCAAGACCAGTCCACAGAATTGATTTCCAGAGCTGTTTGGGGCATCTTGTTGACCTCATGCAAAGGGGTAAGATAGTGACTCAAAAAGCAACTGGAAGGGACAAATGACAATCGGTGATTGGGCAAAGTGCATTTTGCCTGGGAAGCCCTGCTGCATGGGCCAGTACCAGTGTGAGGGGAATTTAGAAAATTCCCAGCAAGGTAGTCCTAAGGCCCAGAGCCTCTTATATTTAAAACATTAAAAAAAATCCCCAAATGTAAATGGTTTGGTGTCAGGCAATTAAATTAATACGTAACTGTATTTCATAGCAGCATTTCTGACTTTATCCACATTCAAGATAAATCCTACTGAAATTGCACTCCTTTTCTAGTCTATTCAATGTTTCATCACAAAGTATGTTGGTTCAGAGTACAGGTCTTAAACTAGAAAGGTTAGATGGAAACCCCAGCTCTTCTACCTACTGGCTCTGTGACTTTGGATCAGTTAGTCAATCTGTGTTCCAGCTTCCTCATCAGTACTAGTACCTATCTCATAAAGTTGTACTGAGTATTAAATGTGTGAATGCATGTAAATACCTAAAATCCTGACTGTTGCATGATATGCACTCTGTAACTATGTGCTATTATTGTCATATGCCAGAGATTCTCAATAGAGGTGAGTTTGCCCTTCAGGGACATTTCACAATGTTTTCAGATAGTTTTGTGTGTGTGTGTGTGTGTGTGTAGGCCTGCAGGGGTGCCACTGGAACCTAATGGGTAGAGGTCAGGGATGCTGCTAAACATTCTAGGATGCACAGGACAGTCCCACAGTGAAGAATTATTTGGCCCCAGATGTCATCAATGCCAAGGTTAATAAACCCTGTTGTATACTATTGACAGTTCTTACTATGGTCTGTTTCATAATGGTGTCTTCAGTTGCATACTGTTACCATAGGTATACTTTCTTTGCAAAATAACAGTGAAATACGCACTCTCTCATTTATCTTAAAATAGGCTACCCTCTTAATCTGTCTAGAGATAGTGGATACAAGAATTATTTACTGATCCTTCCTCTGTTACAAGTGCAAGAGAGTAAGTACAGTAACAATTGCAAACCAACAACTGGCTTCAATGACTGAGAGAAAATAGAGAGTGATAAGGTGACAGGGTGTAAGACAGCTGGCCTTGGATCCCTGAAGCACTCAAGTCTAGAAAGAAACCACTTACTTACTTTCTTTCCTTCCCCCACTCTCTTACATACAAGATGGCACAGGGTCAGTTATTGTTTGAATGGTGGGAGGTGGTGGAAGGAAAAGGTGAACTAATGGACAAAAACTCCATCAGTTGATATTTCAAATATGTTTACTCTGTTCCATGCAATTGTGAAAAAAAAGTCATGAGAGTGAATCATAACAGCAACCAAAAACTTGTATGTGTTTCAAAAGGCTGGGCACATTTCTGGAAGTATTTTGATACTAAATGAAGTCTCCTTAGAGGGCAGAGGGTTCCCTATGTCCTCCATGCTCAAAGTGTGGTACACAGGCCAGCAGCATCACCCAGAGCTTGTTAGAAAGGTGAAAACTTGGCCTCACTCTGGACCCGCTAGGTCAGAATCTGGATTTTAACCAAATCTCTGGGTAATACATTGGGTTGGCAAAAAAGTTCATTTGGGTTTGTTCGCGTTTTCCCCCAACATTGTATGAAAACACCAAATGAACTTTTGGGCCAACTCAATATATGGACATGAAAATTTGAGAAGTGCTGAAATGTTCTCTCTGTCCCTGGCACATATGGTATGCATTTCAGCTTTTAATTCAGTATTGGGCCTATTAATAGGCTAAAGGTGATAGGGTGAAGCATTTTTAATCAATGAGAAAGTGATTTCCCCTTCCATTAAGTAATTTACATACCATTGAGCTTATTTATAGATTCTCAAATGATATGATTTTATAAGATATGATCTTTTCATTAAACTGATGTTATGGCTAATGATTTGTGTCATATTTGCAATTTAAAAGTTATGAATGAAGAGTATCAATCCTCTGAAAAGGTAACAAAGTGTGTTCTGCCATCTTTGTATTATAACTTGCAGACAGGAGAACCACACTTGCAATCCAGCTATGGCATTCTCTGTTTCTGATCTCTACAGTGTGTATTTATTTGCATACATCTAGATGTGATAACTAATCTCCTACAGACTTAGTTGACTGTCAGAGGCTGAAAATGAAAGAGAAGTTACAACCAAATTGAAGAAAAGGACACATTGCTTCAGTTAGGCACACTTCTTTACTAAACAAATGGGACTTGTAGACCAGGAGACTGAAAATTGTGGATCCATCAAAAACCCCAGTGTGAGCAACAGAATGGGCACTGCCTTTACAGGTCTAGGGGCCATTTGAGCCATCACCAGATGCCTGCTTCTGATTTTCATTGCCTTCATTTTTAACCCTGTCCTAATCCCAGGAAAGGAGAAAAAGAGTGGGTATCTCATTCTCTGGCAAGGGGGCTAAAGGATGGGGTGTGCAAATGATACAAAGCTCTATGAGCTGCATACTCATAATCGATGGCCAAATCTACCATCGCCATCACTTTCTCCCCTATAGCTCCTGGTAAGTTTCCCTTGTCTTTTACTCATGCTACCTTCTGAAACTACAGTAGATCCAAGAGAGCTTGCTATTAGCTATAAAACCTGAGGCAGATAGAGAACTCTGCCTTTCTAGCCAGAAAACAAAGACATTCCTTTGCCCTTCCATATTGGGTGATTTCCAAAGTACTGTATTCTGTGTGCCTTGGAAATGGTCGAGTGTTTTGGGCTGCAAGCCACCAGGAGAAATAAATTTGAACTTTATCTCCTGCTGGTGAAAGATAATGAGCATTTTCTTATGAAAGTTTGGCCCTCTCTCTTCCCAGTAGCTCACGCACATCTATTGTGCCAACTTTCATATACCATCATTATCATTATTAGACACAACAACATCTAAAATGCCATCAAAATAAATCTCATCTCAAATTGCCTTCCTGAAGTGAACTGAGGAGATTCTGACACCTGTAAATGCAGAAATGGACATTGCAATAGGCTGTGTGTTGTATCAGACCAAAAAATGAAATGAGGAACATATCAAGCTTGAAAGTTCACTGGAAGCTTCCAGATAATTCTGCCACTGTTTCAATTTAAGTAGTCTCTCATGATACATTGGATCTCATTAGGCTTTTAGCACTCAAGCCCCAGGATGCACTGTATTTAATTAACTCTTCCTGGCATAAAAGTTCTCAGAAGCTCTAAGCTCTGGTAGCCAAATAAAATTCCCTCAAAGGTAATCTCAGAAACCTCTAGAGATATATATTTCTTAAATGTCATTTATCTTTCAATATGCAAACTCAGACTTTGAGGGAGTTGTGGGTGAGGAGACAGAGATGTCTGCAGACATCTGTCATAAAAGCAGTATGAAATCTGGTTAAGAGAGAATTTATATTTGTTGCTAGTGAGTGGTTGCAAGCAAGATACATGCTCATCTTTAGATAGGATAGGTGTATGGCTAAAGCTTATTGAAACTTTTCTGAAATAACAGAAATCTGGGCTGAATATGCTCAAGTTTTGGCACGTCAAGTATTCATAGGGTTTTAATTATCTATTTGCTGTGGGTTCTTTTCCTGGGCATGTTTGGTTTGTGAAAATTCATCATGCTATGTACTTGTTATCAGTACATTTTTCTTGATGTGTGTTTCATCAAAAAGTAACAATCAAAAAATCAAACATGTAGTTTGTGAAGGTAGTCCAGCTACCTGGTGTCATGATGACAAAGCCTTGGTAAGGGCCAGGGTAGGATAATGTCACTGGAAACGGAGAGAGGAGATATTTTAATGGCCTGATAAGGCCAAGAGCCAGAGTTTCCAGAGGAAAGTTTGAGAGGCTCGAGGTGAGATGGGGATGATAACTAATAGTGGAGAAAGGAATAGTGAATCAGGATGCTAGAACTCAAAGCCAGTTGAAACAGGAAGCCAACCCAGGAGTCGAGCATAACTGGATCACAGGACACTGCTAAGAGGATTTCAGCAGGAATGAACATAAATCTGAGCAGATGAGCAAGTATGGGTGGATTTCTTCTTTCTGATTCAAAAAGTGTCAAGAGATCCTACCCATGCTCTTGGATGGGACCCAATATTCATTTAGAAGGTGGAGTTGTCAACTACCCAGAAAACATTAGTCTCCCAAATAGTATGTCCTCCAAAACTCCTTCTTGTTTATCTTGGCATCCTCTCAAGCACTTCCCCCTTCTTGTTACCATTTGATCCACCATCCCAGTCAGGGATCAGATTTTGTGGTCATTTGTACTAAGTCAGATGGCTGAATTGATCTACCAACTTTTCCACTCAACAAACACTCATTGAGCACCTACAGTGTGCCAGGACCTGTTTCAGGTGTTGAGAAGACAATGATTGGAGCAGACAAAATCTCTGCCCCTTGACACTTATACCATGTTGATGATGACTAATATACCACAGTTAAAGAGCTTATTTAATTTAGATTTATAAGCAAAGCAAAACTCTGCTGAGAATCATCAAAATATCACAATGGCTAAAATATCCACAAGTGTGTCCAATGGTTAACCTACACATGTATACACATAAAAAGGATACCATACAGAGGCATTTGCTGTTGTTGTTTAGTCACTAAGTCGTGTCCGACTCTGCAACCCCTGGACCATAGCCCACCAGGCTCTTCTGTACATGGGATTTCCCAGGCAAGAATATTGAAGTGGGTTGCCATTTCCTTCTCCACATACAGAGGCATATTCCTTGTTAACTCTCAGTCCAAGGAGAGTACATTTCATGAGGTTGAAAAGACCCACCTTTGAGGGTTAAAGTCCCTCTCTTTTACTGGATATGAATGGGCAAGTAATTTGCTTTCCCTCCCTCTCAAGGTCCCAATTTTCTCTTTTGTGGAAAGAGAATAATTTAAGTACCTATATTCTAAAGTTGTAATGAGGGTTAATATGTTGATCTTAGTTACTAACTCATAATAATTAGATAGATAATTATTTAATAAAAGGTAATGCATTCTGAATGCCCCAATACTTTCAAGTTTTCAACCTTTCTCAAGCAACTTCTTTATAAAGCCTTTACTCACGTAAACTTTCTCAAGTTTCTCAAGCTCCCATCTCTATGTTGTGAGATGCCCAGGGTCTGTTGCATCATTTTTAAGGATTGTTGGAGGTGGGGAGACTTACAATTCCTGGGAATTTTTCTTTCTGAATTCCTACTCTATCCAAATTTTTGATTCAGATTTCCTGGGCCATGATCTTGCTTCCTGCAACTTTTCCCTTGCACTGGTACCTCTGTTTCACCTTTGTTCCCTCCATGAATCACTAACATAAGGCTGTTGGGTACAGTAGACAGTGGTTGAAGATTTGGAGATGACCAAGAAAGCCCAGGGCATTGCTTAGAACAGGAGCACCCTCTTCATGAAGAATTCCTCTTAATCATCTTTCCTTCCCTAAAACTTGGCTTCATCCTTAACATCTCTTTATATCATTCTTTGTATGCGATACATCAGGAAATCCTGTTGGTTTTTACCTTCAAAATATATAAAGCACAGACCTTTTAAAAAACTGATGTTTTTCCAAGTGCTCAAGTCAATATCTGGCATAAAACAGGTACTCAAAAATTATTTGTTGAGTAAACAAAGAAAATGTGCTTAGAACAATGCCTGGCATGAGGAAATATACAAATTTAAACTTCTTAAAATATGATTTTCTGTGATCTGTAATTTAGCCTTTCAAGTGGTTACTATCAGGAGTAACTTTTCTCTGCAGAAAACTGACCATCTTAAACCTCACACTTCAAGTCAGTTAATTAGCACTTGGGTGTACCATTCCTGTCTTGGTTCTGCAGGACTGATCAACTTGAGTGTTTGCTAAAGATGGTTTCTCAGGTTTGCAGAGCTGCAGAGGAGAAATCGAGCTTTGGGGACGTTCCCCTTCCCCAATAAGAGGCAGCTCCCTTATAAAGATCAGCTTGAGACCAGATGAAAGCTTCTCACTTTACCACAATTATATCTGTAGATTTAAATAGTATCCGGTTGATTGAGGAAAGGGACCATCTGAACTGTCAGGTGTTTGCAATTAAAAATAAAATTGCACAGCCAAGAAGCCATTATCACAAGTCCTGCACATGTTCTGGTTCTACCAAATACATCACAAGAGGTATCAAGAATATGAGAAATGTGCACATTTGCATTTTAGTTCAGTGAGACAGCTTTTCTTCTTGCTGCCTCAATGAAACTTTTTAGACATATATTAACATATCTCTGCTCTGCCTAAAATATTTTTTTATAATTCTCTATAAAATACATGAAACATGCTTCCTTGGTCTAACATTCCAAAAACCCCATATCTACCACAGGAGTGGAAAACATTGGACCTGAGACCGCAGTTATATTTTTGTTCCTCACATGCCTGCAGTGAATTTGGTATCAGCATTCTTCTTCAACTTTCATACACTGCCCTTTTGTGATCAATGTCCTCATCCCAATAATTCACCCCAAATAGTCTGTCTCTCTCACTCTGTCTGACTTTATCTCTTGGTACTTTCCCAGCCTCTTTCTCTGCCAGCTATGCTAGACTCTTTGTTTTTTCAACACTAGGAACCCTCCAGCCTCAGGCCCTTTGCACTGGCTGTTATCTCTTTCTATAACATTCTCTACATGTGTAACTTCATAGGTAACTCTGTCATTTTAAGTTTGTGCTCATATCTTACCTTTTTAATGAGGCCTAGCATAACCACCAGTTTAAAGCTGTGACTCCCTTGTGGTAGGCGAATAAAAGCTCCCCAAAGATGTTCACATCCTAATCCCCAGAACCTGTGACTATGTTACCTGACATGACAAAGGGGACTTAGCAGTGTGATTAAGTTAAAGATCTTGAGATGAGAACATTATCCTGGATTATTTGGGTGGGAGACAGGGGAGTCAGAGTCAGAGAAGATGTGACACAGAAACAGAAGTAATAAAGGAGAGAGATTTGAAGATGATACCCTGCTAGGTTCAAAGATGGGAAAAGAGATCATGAGTCAAGGAACTGCAGGTGTCCCCAAGAGGCTGGAAAAGGCAAGGTAATGAATCTTCCTTAGAGCTTCCAGAAGAAATGCAGTCCTGCTAATACCTTCATTCAGAACTACTGGCCTCTAAGCCATAAGATAACAAATTTATGTTGTTTTAAACCATTATTTGTGGTAATTTGTTACAGTAATAAGTACATGCCCCCAGTCTCCTTTATTTTTCTTTTTTTCATATCACATATCAACCTCTATTATACTGGACAATGTGTTTATCTTGCTCATTGTTTATTATTCTCTCTCCCGCCTTACCCTCTGCTTCTATGCTGTAAACCCCACAAGGGCAAATATCTTCATCTATTTTGGTCACTGCTATAAATGTACACTTAGATTCTGATTTTGCTGAATTAATTGGTTAGTTAATCCTCAATCTATTTTTACCCTCTGAAATTACTTCCTACCATTTAAAATAAATCGCCCAATCTGGCCCCTGATCCTGTCTTTCCTCCCTCCCTTTCTCTCTCCTTCCCTCCCTCCCTCTCAAACACACACACACAGACACACAGACACAGACACACACCCCTGGTACACATCCCCTCTGGATTTAGAATTCTCTCCCTGTATCAGACTGGGTCCAGTTTCAAGTTATAGCTTTCCATGAAGTCCTCCCTTGACTCAACAGTTCACACTGAACTTCACATTTTCTGAACTGCTAAAGCATCTCATGTTATCCCCCGTTTTTGCACTTATGTGTTCTTACTTTTTGTATCAGCCAGTTTTCCCTCAGGAAGCAGAAAATGCACAGTAATTAGAACATGGGGAGTTTAACATAAAGAATTGTTAACTAATAAAAAGAGACTAACTGCTGAGGGGTAAAGGATAATTCTAAAGAATACAAGGAAGGCAGATAGAGGAGGCAGCCACTATCTCTAGGACTGAGGCAGAGTACCTAAGTGACACACTGGAAAAGCTCCCTAGACCCCCACAGAGGCTGAGAGATTCAGACCTCAGTGGGAGGGTGTTGGCATGGCACGCTGGATAGTGGAGAACTTCACTGAGGCTGAAGTTCAGACAGGCTGGCAAACAGGAAATCACTGGCTGGATGCCAACTAAACTCACTAGGAATCTACATAATGGGGTGCTGATGAGACTCATAGGCGATTGCCCAGGGGGTGCTACAAAAACACTCTGAGAAGCGGCCTTCTAAGTTACTAGCGGAATCTGCTGGGAAGCTGCCCGTGAGAATGCCACTGAAACTGGCTAGAAAGCCACATGTGGCAGTGCTTGGAAACGCACTGAAGACCGAGCACCTCTGGGTGTTCGCCTGCCACAGACCACTGTGTGCTGCAGAAGCAAGCAAGAAACAAAAAGCACATTAGGAAGAGGCATCCCTTCACCCTGCCACAAGTGTCTAGCACCTTCTATGAACAAATACTAACAATGTACCATCTGGCAAAGGAGAAATGTTTATAAGGTCAAGCTCCAGTATCACATAGCAGAGAAAAGAAGGGTGGATTTGGAGTTGAGGTGCAATACATTAACAATTGGTACATCTTTGTATTTATAATTTTTCTTGAATGTTAGCAATATTGTAAGCCCCTTGAGGGCAAGGGCAATGTCATACTTCTCCCCCCTTGCCTGCTCCCTGCCACAGTTTATATGGCATTTAACACAGTGCTGACCACATGTACCCAGAACTTGGTTGAATGTAAATAAGATTTTCCCAAGCCCTTATTTGCTCACTAGCCTAGGAAGACAACGACATCATCACTTCCCTTTATGCTACCCTATTCTGAGATCTAATGACAGAGCAGTTCAACCCAGAGTGAATAGCAGCTGCCACCAAGCTAGCAATTTCCAACTGCAAACAAGGCTGTGATTTCCTCCTCAGTGATGATGCCATCTTGGATGTCATTTTCAGAGATGCTGAAGCCAAGCTGGGGTGAATTGTGATTTTGTTTATTAAACTCTCACTTGGTGGGGAACAGCCCTGTCAGATGCTGGTTTTCCCAGAGTCAGTTCTTACTTAGGCCTCAAGCCAACCCATCAAGGAGGTATGTTTCAATGTGTCCCACCTTCTTCTCTTCTCATAAGGACTTAGACAGTTCACAGAACAATCTGTTCAAAATCAGATGACTCAAACTGCACAAACATTCTTTGTGTACAAAAGGGAGCACAGTCTAACAGTTATATTCATTTTAATGCATTTCTTGACCTCCAAAGGCCTTCAAAAGTCTTATTTTGTGCGAATCCAAGAATCTCTATTAAGTAGGCCATTCCAAAAATAAGATTGCCCAGCCCTAATTTTAACATTAGTCCAAGTCCTTTCCAGTATTCCCTTGTCCATGATAACATATGATAGGGTTTGTTCCTTACCCTGAATATAATGATTTGCACCAAATATCATTAGCACAACACCAGTACTTGTGGCCCATACGATTTCTTCGGAGGCAAAAATGGCTTGGTCTTGAATTAGACAAATTTGTATGAGCTCAGTGCACATGTTACTTATGTGACGTTGGCTATGTTACTTCACCTCTTTAAATTTCGGAGTCCTCCTTGGTAAATCAGGGCTAGCTGATAGAAATGGGGCAAGTTATCCTCTTTAGACTGGGTCAGTTTTCTCCATAGGAGCAAATGATACTCACTCCATAGAGTGTTATGAGAATAATGTTTAAAAAGCCCTTGGCTAATGAATGGTCAATAAATGCCAACTATGATTATATCACCAACCAAACGATGTCAACCTTTCTAGTCCAAGCCCCCATCACCTACTCCCAGAACAATTGCCATGGCCTCCCAACTGGTGTTCCTGCTTGCACTCTTGCCTACAATCTATTCACTACACAGCAACCTGAAGAATTTTCTAAACATAAATCAAGTCTTGTCCACTCCCTTACTCAAAGCCGTAAGTTGGCTTCCCATCATACTTTGAATAAAGTCCAAAGTCCTCACTAAGCCCTTCAGGGCTCCATGTGATTTGGCTTTGACCTACTTCTCCAATCTCCTCTCTTTAATTATTTCCTTTATCCTTTTCTCCCATCTAGTCCTGATTTTCTTGTGGTTCCTCAGCCATGCAAGTATGAATTTTTGTCTTCCCAGGGGACTGTTTTTATATGCTGACCCCCTTACCTGATTTTCCTTACACTGTTATTTGTTTATAGCCTCTTGTTCTATTAAAATGTAAGTTTTGTGAAGGCATGGACTTTGTTCACTATGGTTCAGTACTTGGCATAATTTAGCTGTACAATAGATATTTGTTGACACAATGAGCATTATTGTTATTATTATCCACGATATTGAGTTCTGTGGGATTTTGGGTCTTTTGTGAGGCCTTCTTTGGAATGTTTAGTTGATATGGGAATATCTCAAAGAAAAATCTTAACTCAATTTATTATTTTGTCTAGAGCCATCCCTGGACACTTGCTCAAACCAGAATTTTATATGTGAGTAAAACTCCTTTCCTCTGCCTCTCTTTCCTAAATTTACTTATCTTCTGCCTGAACAACATAAATGTAATGTCAATTGTTGAAGAGAAGCCAATTCCAACATTTTTCAAGTTATCTGAAAACAAAATGGAAGAATTTGGTTTTTGTTTTTGCTTTAGCAATGAAAATCATGCCCTAGATTATCATCAAACAAAATAAACTTAAATATCAAGTCATAGTGAAAGCATATATCTTGATTATGAAAGTTCATTCCTAGGAATACTATTGCTGATGTTCAACTCACTTTGAGCTAGTAAAATGGAAGTTTCATATGGTTCACTCTAATATCTGTGGCAGTAACTAAAATTTAGAGATTATAAAATTCAGAGATAAAGCTATAACTCTCTTTATTTCTAACTAGGAAAATTAGCTTGTATTCATAAGGATAGATAAAGTTGTTGTTCTTTAGTCGCTCAGTGTGTCCAGCTCTTTGTGACCCATGGACTGCGGCATGCCAGGCCTCCCTGTCCCTCACCATCTCCCAGAGCTTGCTCGATCTCATATCCATCGAGTTGGTGATGCCATCCAACCATCTCATCCTCTGTGGTCCCCTTCTCCTCCTGCCTTCAATCTTTCCCAGCATCACCTAGATAAGGTTATGCTGTAGCAAAAAACATCCTCCCCAAATCTCAATGGCTTAATAAAATAAAAATATATTTCTTGCTCATGCTACATGTTCCAATACAGTTTGGCAGGGGGCTTTGCTTCACCCAGTCACTCAGGTATTCAGGTTGATAGAAGTACCACCTTCTTGGGACTTCCCTGGTGGTCCAGTGGCTAAGACTCCACACTCCCAATGCAGGGGGCATCAGGGAACTAGATTTCACATGCCACAGCTAAAAATTCGAATGCAGCAACTAAGAGTTAGCACGTTGCAACTAAAGATCCCATGTGCCCCAACTAAGAACCTACACAGACAAATATATGCAAAGAGTCAGACACGACTGAGTGACTGAACTGAACTGAACTGATATATATATATATATATATATATATATATATATATATATATATATATATATATATATACCATCTTCTTACAGTTGTACCACCTGGAATGCATGGACATTTTGGTGGACGTCATAAAAAGCAAAGATGAGGGAATTGAGCATGGGCATTTTCAGTGCCTCAGTCCTGAAGTCACCCACCCAATTTCTGTTCCTTTTTTATTGGCTAGAGGTGGTCCTATGGCTCTTACAGGCTCACTTGCCACCTCCATCCTATCTCTAGCTTAGGCCATCCCCTAGATCACCTCTCTCCTCACTTTTTTGAATTCTTCTCCATTCATACCACAGTGACACCCTGTAAGGCCTGGATGGCTCTTCTCAGATGGCTCTCATGACAGTGTAACATTTACGGATCTCCTTTCATACTCCTTGGCTGGAAAGAAAGGGAGACTAAAGTTTTCTGGCAGTGCGAAGAGGAGCAAGGGAACAAAGGTGTATGTAGCCATGTTTGCTCTCTCTGCTTAGACACAATGTACCATCATTTCAATCCTTCTGGGTCTGCTGCATGCTGGTCCAGGGAGCTTTACAAAAAGGATATCTCAACAAGAGGTGAAGTGAGACATAAACCTTTTTCTTCACTCATTTCTCCAAACTGATCTGGGGATTTTTATCATCCTTATCCTATAGATTTTTTCGTGGTGAGAGGAGGGAAGCAGAGGAGAGTAGGAAAAAACTGGAGAACAAAATCTCACCTTGGCTCTAGACTTTCTTGCCCTTTCCCCCTAAACTTACTGAAGTTCATTCTCTAAGGCCTTATTTCTTCTTTATGTGGCTGGAAAATGTTCTTGTCATTACACAGTGTTCAACTTATGATTCGGATAGAAACTCTAGTCTTCCCCTGTTAGGCTTTGGATCCTGACACTGAAAGCCAAGTTCTTTTCCTCAAGAGGTTAGCTCTTGCAAATCAAAAGCACTTTGGGTTTTAGGCCATTTTCTCTGTTAAGGACTTTAAAGCTTCTAATTCATAATTAAAGTTGAATAGTGACTATTTGTTCTAAGTTGGTCCTACCATACTTTTGGGGCATGACTGACAATGATTAAATGGGCAAAGGGCAAGCCATGGGACTACTAAGAACTACTGAAAATTACTGGGAACAAAATACAGTAAACTTCATGACACCTAGATCTATAATTACTTGAATTTGAATTAATGACTGGCACTCCTCCTTCCAGTCTGTTTCTCACCTAGCGATGACCTCAACTTCTTTTTCTCTTTAGAATGTGGGTGGGTGGATGTTGTTATGGAGGCAAGGGCGAGGACTGGCGACAACTGGCAGGCTGCCCTGATGTGGAGTGTAGGTGCCTGAGTTTCCTGTATTCTCCTGGCCTGTTTCTTCATACTTGTCTGACAAAATGCTAGTCTGTGTTGCAGTTCTACATACTCAAAAGGACCAGACTCACTCCCATGAGCTATTTAGTGGACAGTGAAATTAGGAGATGCCAAAACATGGCCTGAATCAGGACAGATTTAGATCACACAGCTGAATTCCTGGAACTCTTGGCAGTCTGGCTACATAGGTTTACCCCAAACTTTTCATCAAACCTGCAATGATATGGCTCTTCATTTTACCCAAAAGATGTAAGTACCTTATTCATTAATTTGTTACTTTGTTAATGTCAGTTTTCTCCACTCGGGAATACAAGCTCTATGATGGCAGAGACTTTGTAAATATATTTGTCATGACTAACACACGCCTAATCTATGGTGGGTCCTCAGTCCATATTTGTTGAATAAATGAATGAGCATGAGGCACTATACCAGGGTATGAAGATGACTGAAGCAGGCTTTACTGCATTAAGGGAATACACAGACCAGAAAGGGAGACCTGCTGGTTAGTAATAATCCTAAATGTTGACATACTGGGACTGAAACCAGCAGGCAGGTGGAGCAGTAAGGAGCAACCTCCCTCTTTATATGGCATCTGAATTCTCTACTTTGCAGCAGCCTACTTCAATCATCATGTGCCTTCCTGGAGCTTGGGGATAGTTGACTGTGTGACCTCTACTCTTGTAGGACAAGATCTTAGACAGCCTGAAAGGACACATAAACATCACAATTAATCTGGCACCCACAGGCAGTGCCCAAGTTGATGGAGAAACAGGGTAGACAGGTTGTAATATGGTCTTACCTTGACACTTAGATATGACCCATATGGATTGTAACCAAGAGCCAGGTGGCATGATGGATGTATCTGAGGATCCCATGTGTACAGATGACTTTGACAAACAGATTGCCAGTCCCTCTGCCCCAGACCCACTGGCATGCTGGATATGCTGTCAAAACTTTGACATGACCTAGGAGAAAAAGGATATCAAATTATCTAAGGTTAAGTGCTTGGTGATTGGGGCTTGAACCGAGTGTAGGAGTGGACCATCTCTCAAAGACACTATATCTATCTCTGTATATATTTCTCACTTGAGCATAAATCAAAATTATTTGATATCTTTAAAATGATACTTGTAGGCTCACAATGTTCAAAAATATAGAGTATATTCATTGTTTAATCAGAATGTGTGTCCGTTGCTGGGAAATTCAAAGAATTCTGTCACCCTTGAGAAGTAAATCACAGTCATCAGAAGCTTCTGCAATTAAGTTTATTACAGAGAGTACAATGTAATTTACATCTGCAAACTCTGAACTAACTAAAGTAATGGGATGTCAATGTTCATAAAATACCAGCAAAGGCACTTTTGTTGAAACAGCAGTGATATAAATGAGGGTCTGTAAGGTCTGTGTGTCAGAGCAGAGAGTTGTAGAGCTGCTACTGACAGTGTGAGCTAGACAAGTGAGGATGGAAAAGTAGCCAACCAAGTAAATATTCATATTTCAAGACATGGTTCAGAAATATCCTTCCTGAAATGGGCCAAGAAAATTTTCCAGCTCCCAGCCCCCTGCCACAGTGCAGTAGATTGAGGCGTGCCTCTGGGTTTTCTGATTGTACTCTGGGGCAGCATAAAGTTAAAAACAAGTAATTCTAGAAATTATTTTCACTGTAGCAACTAAGAGCTCAAATAATATATGCTTACATTTCATGTTTTCCTGCTACTTTCTATACCAGTTACGAATGCTTTTATATGCAAGTGACAGAATATTCATCTAATAGTATTCTAATATTATGAAGACTTCTGTTTATTCAACTAGAAGCCCAGAACTAGGTGGTCCAAGATCAAACATTCAACCCAGTGATGTTGTCGAGGACTGAGGTCATCCCTGGATTCATCTACTCTTTATCTTCAGTGTACTTTGGGATGTCTCCTCTCATACTTGCAGGATGGCTGCCTCACTTATGTATGACACTATCTTATGCAAGAAACATGAAAATGGTAGGAAAAAAAGACTTTCTTTTCATCCTCTCTGTGAGAGAAAACAATTTTTCTTTCCTAGAAGGCCCAGCAGACTTCTCTTTATGTGTCATTAATCAGAATGGGTCCATACAAACAGTCCTAGAACAATTACTGAAACAGGGTGTGGGAATGCCACGATTGTCTGAGATTAATCACAATTCATTCCCTTGGGCCAGATACTGTCAAATTCTAAATTTCAAATGGTTAAAAACATGACATATAAGCATAGAGTAAATATATGTCAAATGTAACTCCTTAATGATGGAGCCATCAAAATAGTAAAACCAGTTCAAAGTTGACTAGGAGAAAGTGATAGATAGGTTCAAGGAAATAACACTAAAATGCAATTGCTAAATTAGTTATGAAATATAGTAATATTCTACAAGACTATAAAACTATAACCTTACAATATTGTAAAGTAATTAGCCCCCAACTAAAATAAATAAATTAATAAAAAAAAAACTATAACCTTAAGGGATATCTCTTTTACCAGACAGAAATTCTTCACATGTTGTTAATGTTCTACAAATTAATATATATCTTTATAGAGTCAAGAGTAAATTGTATGCTAAATAAATGTACATTTCCCTAGAGAATTAACATACTCTTTGGTTTAGTCTATCAGATGCTGAAAGTCACATGGTCATTGTTTTACCTTATTTCAAAGTTCTGGATAATAATTTTTAACAGCATAGAGCTAAAGGAATCCAACCAAGGTTTTCTTAGCAAAAGTGAAAGACGAAATGTTTGTTGGGTAGGCAATTAATAGTGTTTGCCACAAACCTCTAATTTCAAATGACTAAATATTATCAGGTAGCATAAGTATTTTTTTCTAAGATATGGTCTTAAACATGGACAACTATATCAAGCCCTCTCAAACTGTTAGCATTATATTTTTAGTATTATTAAAATACAGATCTTCTTTCACTTGCAGTGGGGTTATCTCCCAGTAAATCCATCGTAAGTTGAAAATGTGTTTAATACATCTAACTTACCAAACACCATAGCTTAGCTTAGCCTACTTTAAACATGTTCAGAACACTTACATTAGCCTACTGTTGGGCAAAATCATCTAAAACAAGGCCTGTTTTATAATGCAGTGTTGAATACCTCATGATTTATTGACTACTGCACTGAGAGCAAAAAGCAGAATAGCTGCATGGGTACAGAATGGTTGTCAGTGCATCAGTTGTTTATCCTCACAATTGTGTGACTGACAAGGGGCTGGGGCTGCTGCCACTGCCCAGCATCACGAGAGAGTGTTGTATAACATATTGCTAGCCTGGGAAAAGATCAAAATTCAAAATCTGCGGTACAGTTTCTACTGACTGTATATCACTTTTGCATCATAAAGTCAAAAAATCATAAGTCGAGCCATCATAAGTCAGGGACCATCTATATATTTTAGGTGGTACTTCAGTGTCTCCAAGAGTAATTTTTATTGACATTTCAATCGAGGTTCTAATTTTGGATGGACAGATGAATTTCTTTACTCAGCTTCTTTGAAAGTAAAATAGTGTCACTGATGAAATGATTAGGACAATAGGATGCATTTTTTTGATTTTCTCCAAAATGTGTTTTCCAGTTGTGATTTGTTTCTTTGAAGATGACCTTGAAATTTATTTCTAAAAAGAGATTTCTTCTTTCTTTCCACAAGTTCATCTATGGGTAACTAAATCCCAATGACACTTAAGTTTCCCTATGGCCTAGTCTATGTAGATTTTGTTTTTCTTTGATTATTTTTCTTATTGACTCAGTAAAGCCAAGTCTAGAGCTATATTCCAAAACTACCTCTGAATTCCACAGTGAACAGTTTGATCAAAGCAAAGCTTGCCTCTGATTTCAAATGGCTCAAGCAGAACTGGGATATTAGGTATAAGAAGCCAATGCTATGCTGTCATACGTCTTATTTGGGATAAGATTCACTATTAAGGAATTTGTCTTATGGTGAAGCTTGGAAATAGCAGCTGTTTATAATTAAACAGGTGACACTCTCTCTAGTAATTTTACTTGCAAGTGAGTCATGCCTCATGGGTTCTATTGAAACACATGAGAAACAAGTCTTGAGCTTAGCGTTTCTTCTGTGGCACCTCTTGGATTTGTCATTCTATTTTGGTGGATTAATAAAGAAGATTCTAACAAGTGAGAATTAAAATCTTGTTTCAAAAGCCAAAAACTAGTTAGCATTTTAGAGAGGGGAACACAGACAATGCTTCTATCCTAAAATCATATGTCCATAATCACAAGCTAGGTGGGGAATTTTTTCAGTGATAAGAAGAGCTAGAAAATTTTCTGCATTTATTTAAATTTCTCCTAAGGATATTTATTGTGTCATTTATGGTTGATCCTGACTAGACCAGATGATTATTGCACTGAAGAGAGGTGTAAAGAATAGAATAGTAAAGGGTTTAGGGTTCTCTCAACAGGGTCATGACACTAAGGAGGGAGCTGACCTGGAGAAATAAGTCAACTGGCCACTATGAAGAGAAATGAATATTTAATTTGTCAGGGTCTGATTTTATTTGTATTAATTATAAATATGAAAAGCAAATATTAACTTAAAACTCTCCTTTACTTCAACTGTTCTATCTTGGTTTTCTAATGTTTTGCCTTGAGAAATGTATCCTTCAAAGAAAAGTATTAGATGTGATATATAGGGAGAAATGATCAATTTAATAAATTCTTTTATGTGTGTGTTAGTTGTTTGGTCATGTCTGACTCTTTGCAACCCATGAACTGTAGCCCGCCAGGCTCCTCTGCCCATGGAATTCTCCAGGCAAGAATACTGGAGTGGGTTGCCATTTCCTTCTCCAGGGGATCTTCCCGACTCTGGGATCAAACCCAAGTCTCCCGCACTGCAGGCAGATTCTTTACTGTCTGAGCCACCAGGGAAGCTCAGAAATGTATCCTTTAAAAGAAAGTATTAGATGTGATATGTAGGGGGAAATGATCAATTTAATAAATTCTTTTATAAGCATCAAAAATAATATTCTCTCCTACCTTCTCATTTAATTATTTATCAACACACTGGTTTTATTTGGGTCTCTTTATACTCATATGTATATGTATGTATGTATGTATATATATATATATATATATATATATATATATATATATATAGACACTTTGTTTTAGAATCTGGGTCAAAGAAGATACAGTTTGTAATCTGCTTTCTCTGTGTAATACTATAACTTAAGTGTCACAATTACAAATGGCAGTCTACCTGGTAACTTGTAATATGGTTTATTTGACTATTTGTTAGACATTGATCTTAAACATTTTCAATGTTGCAATAAAAACTCTAGTGCATAACTTTTTTCATATTCTATATTATTTGTTATTTGGCAGCTGTTTTAGTCAGGATAGGCTTAGGATATTATTAGTTATTAGTCAGGATGTTTCAGTAACAAATTGACCCCAAAATACCAGTAGTACCATTATTAATACAATAATGACTTATTTCTCACTCATGTTATGTGTTCATCACATATCAGTGGGAAGAGGGGCACACAGTTCTCAGGGGCCCAGTTTGATGGAGGTTTCACACTATTGTAGCTGTCATCTGGAACATGCAGCTAGCTCAATTATCATGGCAAAGGAAGAGATATTGGAAAATTCTGAATAAACCCTTTACTGCCTCTGCCTAGAAGGGACACATGTCCCTCTGCTCACAATTTGTTGACCAGAATTAGTCTGTAAAGGGACTGAGAAATAGAATGGAGAAAATGGAACATTTGGAGAATATTACAGAGTCTTCATTGGAAAAGACCCTGATGCTGGGAAAGATTGAAGGCAGGAGGAGAAGGGGATGACAGAGGATGAGATGGTTGGATGGTATCAATGACTTGATGGACATGAGTTTGAGCAAGCTCCAGGAGGTGGTGATGGACAGGGAAGCCTGGAGTGCTGCAAGTCCATGGGGTCACAAAGAGCTGGACACGAGTGAGTGACTGAACTGAACTGAACTGAACAGAGTCTTCAAAAGCAGGGGTGTTGGAGAGGGAAGAAAGACTACTTCCTTAGAAGGAATTTCTAATTTGTTAGAATTTGTTGGTCAAAAAAGAGAGACCTGGGACTTCCCTGGTAGTCCAGTGGCTAGGACTCTATGCTCCCAACGCAGGGGGCCTGGGTTCGATCTCTGGTCAGGGAACTAGATCTCACACTGGCACAGCCAAATAAATAAATACAAATAAATTTTAAAAAGGGAGACCTATATGTACTTTTGGAAATTTCTTTGTAGAGTGTTTTACAGAAAGGTGTGTTTCCTTCATGGTGGCTGGTGATATAGAATGGTGGTGAAGAGCAATGGTGGCTGGGGTCTGAGCTGTATCTGTGTTTTCATCCTGACATGTAGTGCTTATGGGTTCTTGAGCAAATAACTTAGTCTTTCTAACCCTGACTTTACTAATATGCTATATGGGTATGATTATATCTACTGCACTTGTTGAAGATTAAATGAAAGACTATTGTGTTAAAGCATTGTCACAATGTGTCTGGCCTATAGTAAGTGCTCAAAAAATGGTAAATATTACTGTTTACTGCTTTTTATTACCTTTGTCATTATGAATACATCCTTTATAATTTTATATGTATTAGCCATTTCAGATTTGGATTAGTGGGTTCAACAAGTAATAGGTTTAGATATAGTAATTATCTTTACTTTCAAAGAAATGAGGTGAAGGCTCATACTTTTTCCTAGTCATAGAGGACCTGACCGGGAGAATATTTTTGGTTTCTGAGTAAAAGAAAAAACTCAAAATCATCTCAATTATCTTTTCTTTAATCCTAATTGGAGGTTCAATAAGAACAAGGTACAGAAAGAGAAAGAGGGTGTGTACTGTATTATCAAGATTCTAGTTCTTGTTCATAAGGCTAAACCATTATGTGTGAATGTATGTGGGGTTTTTGAAATTAATTTTTATTGGAGTATAGTTAATTTACAATGTTGTGTTAGGTTCTGCTGTACAGCAAAGTGAATCAGTTATACATATACATATATCCACTCTTTATTAGATTCTTTTCCCACATAGGCCATTACAGAGTATTGAGTAGAGATCTCTATGCTATACAGTAGGGTTTTTATTAGTTATCTGGGCTTCCCTTGTGGCTCAGCAGTAAAGAATCCACCTGCAATGCAGGAGATGTGAGTTCAATCCCTGGGTTGGGAAGATCCCCTAGAGAAGGAAATAGCAACCCACTCCAGTATTCTTGCCTGGCAAATCCCATGGACAGAGGAGCCTGGAAGGCTACAGACTACGAGGTTCACAAGAGTCGGACATGACTTAGCAACTAAACCACTACCTCCATTAGTTACCTATTTTATATATAGTAATGTGTATATGAGTATCCCATTCTTGAGATTTGAAGGCAAATAGGGTGTCATGGTAAGTTGAGAGGCGATGGGTCATGTTTTATAGGTTGTAGTGTTAAAATCATATGAGATCATTTGGCAGGGGGTGGTGACTCAAATGGTAAAGAATCTGCCTGCAGTGCGGGAGACCTGGGTTTGATCCCTGGGTCGGGAAGATCCCTTGGAGAAGGGAATGGCAAACCACTCCAATATTCTTGCCTGGAAAATCCCATGGACAGAGGAGCCTGGTGGCCTACAGTCCATGGGGTCAGAAAGAGTCAGACATGACTGAGCAACAAACACTTTCACCTTCACTTTTGTTTTATAATTTTTTACAAAGATAATTCCTTATTTAAATGTTACTTTGTGATTTTATCAAATAGGTTTTATTTATATAATATACCATCTGGTTATATGATATTGAACAAATGTCAGTGTTCTTTTTATTTTTGTGGTACTAATAAACATATTAAACAAGTTTTGAGGGCTTTTTATGTACTCTCACTGTGCCAAGTGCTATGGTATACAAAACTTAATAGTTCTGATCTAAAAGGAACATATCTTAGAGCCATGGAGCTAAAGATGTATGTGCACAGATAACTATTATTAGCAACATAATGGGACAAGGGCCAAAATAAAGCAGAAATTTGTGGATCTGAGAACTTAAGAACTGGCCAGTTTCACCTGGGTGTTTTAGGGAAACTTCAAGGAGGACAGGCTTTTGAACTAGACCTTGAAACCTGAGAAAGTTTCGACTGGTGAAGCAGGAAGAAGTACCTTACAGATAAAGGAAACAAAATGACCAAAGACACAGAGAGAGAAAGACAGTTGTTTGTATGCTTTTTACAGGCATCATGAAGCCAAGAAAGGATTTTGAGCAGGAGATAAACATCATTTCATCAGGTCCTGACCATATGACGGCTGGATTAGATGGGATAGAATGGGGTAAGAGAACCCAGTTCAGAGGTACTTGTAATGATCCAGAAGAGAAGACTGATAGGTTTGCCAGCACTGGTGAAAGCATTAGTCTTGGCAAAGGACAAGGTGTGCCTCCATTTATAATTGCTGTGACAAGCAGAAGATGGATGGAGATGAAGATAAATGAATGTATAAAACAGAGCTTGTCGGGTGAGTCCGGTTTCCTGAGAGAAGTAAAAGGCTGTGTGTTGAGAGTAAGAGGACTGGTTGGAGACTTGAGGAAACTATTAAAAGTTTGGAATTTGTCATGCATAAATAATTTTACAGAATTATTCCACAGAAATTAATGTGTGAGAATGTTCATTGAAGAATTACTTAAACAGACACTAAATCAGAAATAACATAAATACCTATTCAATAGGCAATTGGTTGACAAACTTATAATACATCCCCACAATGAGATCTTAAAAATATCACATAAAAAAAACAAGTATACTTATATACGCATATTTGTAATGTTAAAGATTTCTATACGTGTAGGATATATCTGAAAAGATACTAATGATTTTCTTCCAGGAGAGAGTATCTTTATGTCTTCCATCAAAACCAAACCAAACCAAAACCTCTGGGTGTGAATATATGTGTATGTGTTTGTGTGTGTATTTGCATATGCATACATATATGTATCACAAAAAAGTCTTGAGGGAGATGGTCAAAAAGCACATGAAAAGCTGCTCAACGTCACTAATCATCAGAAAATATAAATCAAAACAACAATAAGGTATATCATCTCACACTGGTCAGAATGGCCATCATTGAAAAATCTACAAACAATAAATGCTGGAGAGGGTGTGGAGAAAAGAGAACCCTCTTGCACTGTTGGTGGGAATGTAAATTGATAGAATCATTATGGAGACCAGCGTGGAGGTTCCTTAAAAAACTAAAAATGGAACTATCATATGATCCAGCAATCCTACTGCTGAGCATATATCCAGAGAAAACCACAATTTGAAAAGATGCATGCAGTCCAAAGTTCACTGCAGCACTATTTACAATAGCCAGGACATAGAAGCAATCTAAATGTCCATTGACAGAGGAATGGATAAAGAAGATGTGGTACATATATACTAATACAATAGAATATTACTCAGCTATAAAAACAAACAAAATAATGCCACTGGCAGAACCACGCCAAATAATGCCATTGGCAGAAACTCACTAATCTTCACATTTTATTTTAACCTTTCATTTTTGTTGACTTTTTTATTTTATAAGAAGCAAATATTAATTTTTCAATTTAAAATAATAATTACAACACAAAATATTTTTAGACAATGAGGTCTCCATGAAAGTGAAAGTGAAGTCACTCAGTCGTGTCTGACTCTTTGTGACCCCATGGACTGTAGCCTACCAGGATCCTCTGTCCATGCGATTTTCCAGGCAAGAGTACTGGAGTGGGTTGCCATTTCCTTCTCCAGGGGATCCTCCTGACCCAGATATTGAACCCTGGTCTCCTGCATTGTAGGCAGACGCCTTACTATCTGAGCCACCAGGGGTCTCCATAGAGGTATACAAAATTTATGGTTCTAAAAGGAACATATCCTTTTAAAGTTTGGGAAGTCTGGATTTGTAGTAGAAATTATTGGTACAAGGACACACTTTTCCCTCTAGCTGTGCTTGGCAGCCTAGGAGCTGGGATGGAGAAATAATTGGGGGATTTATCTAAAGTTAAGATTGTATAAAGTGGATGCAATGGAAGGTCAAGTGCACCGATTAGTCTAAATAGTGAAAAGGGAAAAGCTGAGGTGGCTGCATATAACACTCAAAGTCAATAGCCTGCAATTCCTTTAAGCTATCACACCATAAGGGATTATTGCACCACATTCCTTAGTTTTGAACCTTGCTCTATCCTGTCCTCACTCCTTTGACTACCACCCTGACTTTTCCTCTTTTCAAACTCAGTACCTTTTTAGAATGTATTGCATGTAGATACAGAAAATTCTCTAATCTGGGTAAAGAAAAAGTTTATTGTCTCATATGAAAGGAAATGCATTCTCATATAAGAAGAAATGTCCTGGAAGCAACCTAAATGTCCATCAACAGATAAATGGATAAAGAAAATGTGGTGTATACATACAATGGAATATTACTCAGCAGTAAAAAAAAATACTGAAATAATACCATTGGCAAAAACATGGATGAACCTAGAGATTATCATACTAAGGAAAATAAGCCAAACAGAGAAAGATAAATATCATGATATCAGTTATAGGTGGAATCTAAAAACAATGATACAAATGAACTTGTTTACAAAACAGAAACAGACTCACAGACTTAGAGAATGCACTTGTGTTTACCAACAGGGAAAGGTGTGCGGAGGGATAAATTAGGAGTTTGGGATTAACGTATATATATTACTATATATAAAATAGATAACAAATGACTACCTATTGTATAGCACAGGGAACTATACTCAATACTTTGTAATAACCTATAATCCAACCAGTCCATCCTAAAGGAGATCAGTCCTGGTTGTTCATTGGAAGGACTGATGTTGAAGCTGAAACTCCAATACTCTGGCCACCTCATGTGAAAAGTTGACTCATTGGAAAAAACCCTAATGCTGGGAAGGATTGGGGGCAGGAGGAGAAGGAGACGACAGAGGATGAGATGGTTGGATGGCATCACCAACTCAATGGACATGGGTTTGGGTAAACTCCGGGAGTTGGTGATGGACAGGGAGGCCTGGCGTGCTGCGATTCATGGGGTCACAAAGAGTCTGACACGACTGAGTGACTGAACTGAACTGAACTGATAAGGGAAAAGAATCTGAAAAAAAAAAATATATATATATAGCTGAATCACTTTGCAGTACCCCAGAAACTAATACAACATTGTAAATCAACTATACTTCACTTAAATAAAGAAGAAATGTATTACCTCACAGCCTAGTTTCCTCATCCATAAAATGGAGATAATAGCACACCAACTTCACAGAATTGTCATGTTTCAAATTATTTGTTAAGTGCTAAAAATATTTGTAAATAATTAGTTAAGATTATTTGCAAAATGCTTAGAGCAGCAAGTGTTAAATATATGTTAAACACAAAATTGGTGCACATAGGAAATTTGCAAGCAAGAGCAACAACTCACTGTTATTTAAATTCTAAAATGAGGTTTTCACATTCATTTATTTGTCAACTGTGTGCCAGGATCTAGGTAAATAGTAGGGAATATAGAAGGCATAGAACCTGACCACAAAGGGTGGTGACTATGGCCATGCTTTTCTTTTCACAGCAGGAAATCCCCCCTCCTCCAGGGCTGTTTGAGAGCAAGAGTAGGCATTGTGCTCTGCAGAGGCAGACAGGAAGATTTTGATTTCAGGGGTGATGTAAGGACACCAGACAGATAAGAGCATGTTCACTGGGCTCATTCCCTGGGGCCTTCTGTGTCTCTATTCACGGACACTGATGTATGGTGACTGCCCTCTGTTCTCCTTAACTGGTGGTAACTGTTTTGGTCTGAATGTTTGTAGGTTTGCAAAGGTCTTGACATCAACACATCTTCACAAAGAATCTAAGTAGTAAAAGGGAAAAAAAAAGCAACTCAACACGAAAAAAGATAACAATTAAAAATAGGCAAAGAATTTGAATAGATGTTTCTCCAAAGAAAATAAACAAATGGCCAATGAGCATTAGACAAGATACTCAACATTATTAGTCATCAAGGAAATGCAAATTAAAGCCACAATGACATGCCAGCTCATACCCATTAGAATGGATACAATCAGAAAACATACACTGATAAGTGTTGGGAAGTATGTGAAGAAACTGGAATCCTGATCCACTGCTGGAAGAAACGTAAAATGTGCAGCCACTTCGGAAAACAGTTTGACGTTTCCTCAAAAAGTTGAACATAAAATTACCATGACCCAGAAATTTCACTCCTTGGTATATTTCCAAGAACAAGGAAACATTTCCACATAAAAACTTGTGCACAAATGTTCACAGCAATATTTATAATAGTCAAAAGTGGAGCTAGACCAAATGTCCATAAATGGATGAATGAATAAACAGATGGTGGTTTATCTCCACAAAGTAATATTATTTGACAATAAAAAGGAATGAAATCATGATACAGGCTACACCATGGATGACTCTTGAAAATATTAGGCTAAATGAAAGAAGCCAGACACAAAAGACCACATATTGTATGATTCTATTTATATAAAATGTCCAGACTAGGCAATTCAATACAGCCAGAAAGTAGATTGATGGTTGCCTAGGGCTGGGGAGAAAGGTTGGAGAGAAATGGGGAAAGACTGCCAATGGTTATAGAGTTTCTTTTTGAGGTGATGAAAATGTTCATCTCTGTGGATATACTAAAAACCACTGTGAAAGGATGAGTTTTATAGTAAATTATATCATTATATCTCAAAAATCTCTTACCTAATAAAAAAAGAAACATTACTATCTGATTGGGCTCATACCAAGCCACCATCCATAAAGATTAGAAATCAAAGCTCTCATCATTTTCCTTCCTTGTTCTTCTTACCTGGGGAATATAAGAGACTGGAAGAAATCTAGAAAAGTCCCTTACTCCATTCTCCTCTTCCAGGCAGAGAGACAAAACATCTAGGGATGTGGATTTTAAAATGCAAGCATGCATGCTAACTCGCTTCAATTGTTTTCGACTCTGTGACCCCACGGACTGTAGCCCACCAGGCTCCTCTGTCCATGGGATTCTCCAGACAAGAATACTGGAGTGGGTCACCATGCCCTCCTCCAGGGGATCTTCCAGACCCAGGAATCGAACCTGTGACTCCTGCGTTTCCTGCATTGTCAGGTAGGTTCTTTACCACTAGCACCATCTGGGAAGCCCCAGATTTTTAAATGCAGCCCTCCAAATTTTAATGTCTTGACATGATCAGATTATGAAATTCCCCCAAAATGCACTTTCTTTGTGAAGTGGGCAAGACCTCTTTTTTAGAAAAACAAAATCCATATACAACTATTGTGTCCCATTTGAAAATGCCTCTTCTGTCCCATTGTTATTTGATATGGTAAAAACTCTCCTATAAAATTTATTGATAATTATCTCATATTTTATATCACTTAAATACATGTCATTATATTAAACATTTTGGTTGGAAGATATTATATTGTAATGTGGAGTTAAAAAATTTTTTCTTCATTCAGGTGATCCGTAGGCTTCATTGTAAAATTTGAATTTGCCTCACTAATCTATGATCCTTGATATGTACAATAAGCTTCCAAATGTTTTCCCAATAAACTTCAACGTTACAAACTTTGAATACACCCTTTTTCTAGTCGCAGAATATTTTAAGATTTTTCCTACTTCAGGGTGGAACAATAGAAATTGTTGGGGTTTTATATTTAGATAAGTATACAATGTATTTAAAAATATTATTTTTCCTGTATCCTATTCTTTAAATCGAAAGATTTGGTAGATCAAAAGCAATTTACAGATAATTAAAAAGTTGTATTTTAAGATGTTTTTTAACATTATCAGGCTGTAGAGCTATATCTTTATAAGTCTTTTAGTATGACAGCTATATCATCAGCTGAGTAATTTAATAGATACCAGACACTTGTTGTGCTAAGCATTTCAAAATTAATACAACGCAACTTTTAGGAGGAAACAACAGTTTCTTTAACACTTAAAATATCCTTGTGATGGAAAATTATGATTTCTTTCTAACAGATGGAGATCCTGAATAGTGGAGAAACCTGAATGTTGGAGAAATATATGTATACATATATGTATGTATCAGTTCAGTTCAGTTGCTCAGTGGCTCAGTTGTGTCTGACTCTTGTGACTCCATGGACTGCAGCACACAGGCTTCCCTGTCCATCACCAACTCCTGGAGCTTGCTCAAACTCATGTCCATTGAGTCAGTGATGCCATCCAACCATCTCATCCTCTGCCTCCCTTCTCCTCCTGCCTTCAATCTTTCCCAGCATCAAGGTCTTTTCCAATGAGTGCATTCTTCTCATCAGGTGGCCAAAGTATTGGAGCTTCAGCTTCAGCATCAGTCCTTCCAATGAATATTCAAGACTGATTTCCTTTAGAAATGACTGGTTTAATCTCCTTGCAGTCCAAGGAACTCTCAAGAGTCTTCTCCAAGGAGAGATAAGAAAGCCTTCCTCAGTGATCAATGAAATGAAACAGAGGAAAACAAATAAATGGGAAAGACTAGAGATCGCCTTTCAAGAGACTAAAGATCCAAGGGAACATTTCATGCAAAGATGTTTCACAATAAAGGAACAGAAAGGGTCTGGACTAAAGAAAAAGAATGAAGAAGAAGTGATAAGAATACACAGAAGAACTATTCAAGAAAGATCTTAATGACCCAAATAACCATGAAGGTGTGACATCCTGGAGTGTGAATCGAGTGGGCCTTAGGAAGCATCACTATGAACAAAGCTGGTGGTGGTGATGCAATTCCAGTTGAGTTATTTCAAATCCTAAAAGATAATGTTGTTAAAGTGCTGCACTCAATATGCCAGCAAATTTGGAAAACTCAGCAGTGGCCACAGGACTGGAAAAGGTCAGTTTTCATTCCAATCCCAAAGAGGCAATGCCAAAGAATGTTCAAACCAGCACACAATTGCACTCATTTCACACACTGGCAAAGTAATTGCTCAAAATTCTCCAAGGCAGACTTCAACGATGAAGCCAGAAATCTCTCTTCCACTGCAATATTTATTAAGTAACTATTGTGCAACTCTCTTGTCTGAGTCAGAGACATGAGACAAAACAAAAGTCTACTCAGATGATTTAACTGAAGAGAATTTAATGAAAATAATTTAATTTAATAAAGAAAACATAGGACATTTTAAAGACAACAAAGAATATGAAGTTTCTAGAGGCTAATTGCAGAAGGCAATTTCCATTCCAGTACTGAAGTGGCTGACACAAGGACTAGTGTCAGGAGTCCAGTGAAACTAGAATTAAGAAGAGTGTCCCAGGCCACATACTTAACACACACCTCAGGCAGAATTTTCCTTAGAAGGATTGTAGCCACCCTACCACTTCAGTATGAAATTGAGGGATTATGAAAAAGAAATTTGGATGCTTCTCTCTTCCTGCCACCTCTTTCGTTTTCCTGCTTTCTCCCGTTGGAAAAATTCAGATGGAAACGATACACTAAAGGAGTTCTATTGATGGAACCTAAGAATTTAACTTTAGGTGGAAAAAGCAAAGTGGAGAATAAAAGACAATAGATATGGATGGGACAGGCTGACAGAGGAAGAATTACTGGCAATTTACATTATCTGGATATTTACAATATACTCTTTTCTTCCCATCACTTCATGCCAAATAAATGGGGAAACAATGGAATCAGTGACAGACTTTATTTTCTTGAGCTTCAAGATCACTGCAGATGGTGACTGCAGCCTTTTAATGAAATTAAAAGACACTTGCTCCTTGGAAGAAAGCTATGACAAATTATCAGCATATTAAAAAGTAGAGACATTACTTTGCTAATAAAGGTCCATATAGTCAAAGGCTTTGTTTTTCCAGTAGTAAATTATGGATGTGAGTGTTGGACCATAAAGAAAGCTGAGTGCCAAAGAATTGATGCTTTCGAACTGTGAGTTGAAGAAGTCTCTTGAGAGTCCCTTGGACAGCAAGGAGATCAAACCAGTAAATCCTAAAGGAAATCAACCTTGAATATTCATTGGAAGGACTGATGCTGAAGCTGAAGCTCCAATACTTTGGCCACCTGATGCGAAGAGCTGACTCATTGGAAAAGACCTTGATGCTGGGAAAGATTGAAAGCAGGAGGAGAAGGGGACACAGAGGATGAGATGGTTGGATGGCATCACCGACTTGATGGACATGAGTTTGAGCAAGCTCCGGGAGATGGTGAAGGACAGGAAGTCCACATGCTTCAGTCCATGGTTTTGCAAAGAGTCAGACACCACTGAGCAACTGAACAACAATGAAATTCTCTTAGGTATCATGTGTGTCTATATATATGAACAAGATTCAGAATCAGGAAATAACTAGTCCAAATTTAACAAAATTTAATTGATCTTCCAATCATTTCCTAGACTCTAGAACTCCATATAACAGGCACTATTCTATCTTGCATGATGTAAGCAACAGAACTTAATATTCCCCCATCTCCTGAGTCAAGTCTCAAATTACAAACAGGCTTACATACTGAAATGAAGAGTGAATCTCATTACCTCTTCATTTAAGAAGGTTTGATTCCATGGTGATATTAGGAAGTGGCAAATTATTGTGTCCTCATGAGTGTAAGATTTTAAAAATAAAAGAAACCTTAGTGGTTACTAATAGTCTGAACGAGTTTCTGTGAGAAATAAGGAAACCCTAGGGAGCTGGTCCCTCTGTGATAATTCTGATATAAACTCCTCAGGTTCTCACATCCATGCTGTCATTGAGAAGTCACTCTGGTTTCACAGGTAGGATAAGGTATAGCAAAATAAAGTGAAAAAAAAAAAAGATTGCCTGAAACATATTCTGATGAATTAGCAAACATCTTGATTTAAATTGTTATTTTTCTTAGAGTACAAATATTTATAAATATACAGTGGAGTGGTATCATAGTAAAAAAGAAATGGATTGATGACAGAAACTCAAGTGAGTGTCAAGAGTACAAATTTGTTCGTCTCCAAAGACAATTCTGTCCACTTGCAAATACTTCTTTCTGAGTTTCCTTTGCCCTATAACGTAAGATGTTGTGTTCTATTTTTGTAAAAGAAGGTCATTACCATCAAATACTCAAAGGATCTTGAATGCTCATTGCTTGCAGTCCCTCATTACCTCATAGTAAAAAGAAATGGAAAGACAATAGTCCTTTACATATGAATGAGTTCAGTTCTGAGAGTGCATTTGTAATTACAATTTGTTTGTAAGTCCAACTAAGTTAGCTGCTGCTGCTGCTAAGTCGCTTCAGTCGTGTCTGACTCTTAGCGACCCCATAGACGGTAGCCCACCGGGCTCCGCCGTCCCTGGGATTCTCCAGGCAAGAATGCTGGAGTGGGTTACCATTTCCTTCTCCAGTGCATGAAAGGGAAAAGTGAAAGTGAATTCGCTCAGTCCTGTCTGACTCTTAGCGACCCCATGGACTATAGCCTACCAGGCTCTTCCGTCCATGGGATTTTCCAGGCAAGAGTACTGGAGTAGGGTGCCGTTGCCTTCTCCAACTAAGTTAGCCTAAGTACCCAGTTAACACTATCAGATATACAGGTTCATAACAGGTACTGTAATAGGTTTATAGTACAAACAAATAATACACACATGAAGACCAAGCACAAAAATAAAGACAACACATTTAATCCTATAGTACAGTACCTTCAAAAGTACACTACTACTGTGTAATAGCTGGCAAACAGGAGCCGGTGCCTATGTTTGCATCTTTGAAAGTTTGCCACTTGAATGTCGGGATGTATGGGTTACTATATTGTTTTATTTTTGGCTTTTGATTAATGATCAATAAAGGACGGGGAGGGGGATGGGGGGAGGAGAGGAGGCGGGGGGGGGGGGGGGGAGGATAAGTGGTGGGAGGGAGGGGGCCGATGGGGAAGAGGAGGGGGGAGGGGGAGGGACCGTCGCGGGGGGCTGGGTGTGGGGGGGGTGGTAGGGGGGGGGAGGGGCGGCGCAGGTGGCGAGGGGTAGGGGAGATGGAGAGGGGGGGGTCGGGGTGTGGAGTTGGGCGGAGGAAGGGGCCAGGGCAGTAATGTGGGGGGGCAAGAAGGAAGGGGGGAGGGGGGGAGGTCTAGGGGGGGTGTGGACGAGGTAGGAGGGAGGGGGGTAAGAAAGGGGGCGTTGGGGTGGGGGGTCGGGATGGTAAGTGGGGGAAGGGACGTGGGTGGAAGGGGAGTGGGCGGGGGCGGGGGCCGGGGGGGGGAGGGGGGGTAAGGGGAGGCAGGGTGGGAGCAGGAGGGGGAAGAGGGGGAGGCCGGGCTAGAGTGGGGGGGGGCCCGGGGGACTAGATTCCGGAATGTTTGGGCCAGTTGGAGATGGCCCGTATTAAGGGGGAGAGTGGGAGGATGGGAGAGGGGGCGACGCGAAACGAAGGTAAGTGGGGAGAGGGGAGGGGGGGTGTCGAAGAAAGGAGGGAGGGGGGAGGGGAGAACAGGGGGGGATGGGGGCATGTGGAGGGCCCGGAGGCGAAGGGGGGTGGCGTGGATGGGGAAGAGAGGGGAGCGAGGATGCGGGGGACGGGAGATGGGGGTGGGGTAGGGGAGGGGGGAGCGGGGGGACGGAGGAGGGAGGCCCGGGTGGGACGGATGCGTAGGCTTTGCGGGTCCGACCCCGGAGCAGCGGGCTGGGGGGGTAGGTGAGGGATGGTTGAAATACCACTTTCAGCAGGAGGGGCATGGGTGGTGCGTGGGTGAGCGGCGTAGGCAAAAAGGGGGGGGAGGTGTGAGAAGGGGGGGGGGGGCGGGTGGGGGCAGGAGGTGGACCCCGGCCGGGCGGGGAGGAGCCCGAGGGGTGGCGCGCTGGGGCGGGGCGCGGAGCCGGTGGGTGCGCGGGGTAGGAGGGCGGCGGATAGTGGGTGGGAGGCGCAGCTAGAGGCTGGGAGGGGCGGGGGACGGGGAGGCGGGCCGGGCGTGAAGCGCTGGGTGGAGGTCGGTGGGGGACTGGCGAGGGGGCGGGGGGCAGCTTCGTTGGTGGGGATGGGGGAAGGAGCGTGCGCAGAGGCGCCGGGTGGGGGCCGGCTGGGGGGCATGGGACGCCGGCGCGGGGGGGTCGCGGGCTGGGGCGTTCCCAGGTAGGCTGGCCGGGGTATCGGGCGGGTGGAACGGGTGGGGCGCCGGATCAGCGGGGGTAGATACGCGTATGGACCATCGGGGGGAACGGCGGGCCGGAGGGCCAGCCAGAGGGCGACGTACTGCGGGGGGGGGGCCGAAGCGCAGCGGGGCCGCGGAGGGACGGGTCGTGATTCCGGGGAATCGTTCAGCGAGGCGTCATGCAGGGGCCGGGTGTGGCCCTAAAGGGGTTAGAGTAGTACCGCGGATGTTGGGGGACGGGCCTTTGTCTGGGTGGGGGCGTGGTGTGGCGGAGGATGAGACGCGAGTGGGGCTGACCGTGGGCCCTAGCGTCCGCCCCTTTGGGGGCCGGGATGTGGGGGGTGGGGCCGGGAACGGGGCAGTGAAGGCAGCTGGGGACGCGAGGGGTGGGGAGTGTGGAAGGGGGGATCGTGGAACGCGCTCCCCGGCGGGAACTGCGTGCAGCGGGGGCGGGGAATGAGTGGGGGGCGGGGAAGCGTAGGCGGCGTGTGATGGGGCGTCCGGGGATAGGGGGCACGAGATGAGGCGCGAGTCTCCGTGGGCCGCGGCGTTGGAGGCAGTCCGCGGGGGCGAGGGGATCGAGGTGCCGAAGCTTGGGGGCAGGTCAGGGCGCGGGGGCCCAGTCGGGGGCCTGAGGAGTTAACACAGACGGGGGAGCAGGTGGTGGCGTGCGAGGGGTTGGGATCAGTGGCCTGCCTGGGTGGATTCGGGGTTGCAGTGCTGGCGTTCGAGGCGGCGGGCATGGGTTGAGTCCCCGGGCGACCCGAGGGGATGGCGGCGGGGTGCAGGCAGTGAGCGGCGCGGTGCGTCCGGTGGTCGCGGGCGGGCGAGTCATCAAAGCCCCAGGGGGGGTCAATGGGCGGATGGTTTGGTGGTCAGGCGGCATGAGCGGTGGTGATCGGGTAGTTGCCGCCGGCAAGCGTGTCGAGGGTGTCGGAGCCGGGTGTGGGGTTTGACGTGTCTGGAAGGGCGCGGAGGAGTGTCGCATAAGGGTCCGGTTGCTCGCCTGCTGCGCTTTGCGTGGGACGAGTCCGTGGGCTGGGGGCCGAGGTTGCGACGCGCGGTGCGACCGCGGTGTGATTAGGCAGGGTTCTGTGCCAAGCTTCGATGCAGGGCCCACTGGGTCAGTGAGCTTGGGGTGCGGGCAGGTCACGGGGGGTTGGGCGGGTATCATGTGGCGCGCATGGCGCAGGGCGGTCGCGGGGGAGACCCAGGTTGGAGGGGAGGGGTCGGAAGGAGCGGGGAGGGGGAGGGGCGGGAAGGGAAGGAGGAGGGGAGGAGAGTGGTTAACGGGGGGGAGGAAGAGGTGGTCGCAGGGGTGGGGGAGAGGGTGTAGGGGAGGGGGGGTGGGCCCAGACGCTCCCGAGAGCGTGACCTGAGACGCCGGTGGGGTGGCCCGGGATACAGATGACGGGGGGAGAGAGTAGGGGGCGGGCCGAACCGGGGGAGAGGCGAGGTGGAGATCCGGGTAGGGGCGCGTTGCCCTGGGCACCTGTCCACACCCGCCAGTCGCTATGGGACGCGGCCGGGACCACCGGCCTGCTGCTGCGGAGATGCGCGGACTCGCGCAGCAAGGAGGACGGGCGGGAGCGGGACGAGCGGGGCGGCGAGGTGGACGTTGGGGTGGTACCTGCTGGGATCGGTTGGGTCTCGGTAGGGGCCGGGCTGGCGGGCGGCAGTGGCCGCGTGGCGAGGCGGAGGGGGACGAGGGGGGATGGACGTCATGCAATGGGGCGGCGGCCCGAGGGCCGGGAGAAGGTGGTAGCGGGGCTGTCATCCTCGGGTGTAGCGGTTCGGGGAACCGCCCCAGGGTGCATTGGGGGTTGGGGGCGAGGCGCAAGGACGAGGGGCTAAAGGCCAATTGGGGGAGGTCGTGGGCGCGGGGCGGCACGCCGCGGGGGCGAGGCCCGGCGGGAGACGGGAGCGCGCGGAGCGAGCCTGGGACGAGGTTGGGGGGCTTTGGCCGTGGCGAGGGACGGGGGAGTGCGAACGGGGCGTCGCCCGTCGGGAACATTAAAATAAAAATTCCCAATAACCATAAATATAAGTTTATTATTCAAAATATAGAAAGCTTATGATTCCATTGAGTTCAGTTCAGTTCAGTCTCTCAGTCGTGTCCGACACTTTGCGACCCCATGAATTGCAGCACGCCAGGCCTCTCTGTCCATCACCAACTCCCGGAGTCTACCCAAACCCATGTCCATCAAGTCAGTGATGCCATCCAACCATCTCATCCTCTGTCGTCCCCTTCTCCTCCTGCCCCCAATCCTGCCAGCATTAGGGTCTTTTCCAATGAGTCAACTCTTCTCATGAGATGGCCAAAGTATTGGAGTTTCAGCTTCAACATCAGTCCTTCCAATGAACACCCAGGATTGGTCTCCTTTAGGATGGATTGATTGGATCTCCTTGCAGTCCAAGGGACTCTCAAGAGTCTTCTCCAACACCACAGTTCAAAAGCATCAATTCTGCGGTGCTCATCTTTCTTCACCGTCCAACTCTCACATCCATACATGACCACTGGAAAAACCATAGCCTTGACTAGACGGACTTTTGTTGGCAAGTAATGTCTCTGCTTTTAAATGTGCTATCTAGGTTGGCCATAACCTTCCTTCCAAGGAGTAAGCATCTTTTAATTTCCTGGCTGCAATCACCATCAGAAGTGATTTTGGAGCCCCCCAAAATAAAGTCTGCCACTGTTTCCACTGTTTCCCCATCTATTTCCCATGAAGTGTTGGGACCAGATGCCATGATCTTAGTTTTCTGAACGTTGAGCTTCAAGCCAACTTTTTCACTCTCCTCTTTCACTTTCATCAAGAGCCTTAAGTTCTTCTTCACTTTCTGCCATAAGGTGGGTGCTCTCATATCTGAGGTTATTGATATTTCTCCCGGCAATCTTGATTCCAGCTTGTGTTTCTTCCAGCCCAGCATTTCTCATGATGTACTCGGCAGATAAGTTAAATAAAGTTAATGTTAGTGACATATTTTAATATTCTGGTCAATAAGTCTAAAATTCTCAGGTGCATAATGAGATAATGCACATGGGCCATAAACAGGAGTGTTTCATTTACAAAGTGCATTACAAGGTGACCTCTGTCCATCACCGGCATGGTAGCTATTTATAATGAGTTTATAGCAAATGAATATCTTTAATGTGCTTAAGGAACGTAAAGTCTGAGATTATTTCCCATTCGTATCTTCACGTCACCTCTATCATGTGCAAAAGTGGAGATGCACTTTATGATTTCTTACATACTGTCTCAGTTATGTGGATCATATGATTATTTTCAATATGATTTTTTGCATGTTTTAATGAACGTTATATTGAATTCCAGTTGTAGAACTTATACTTACTCTTTGCGAGAGTTAAAATGGGGTAGAGTTACAACAAAATCATTATGATCCAAGGATATTGTTGGCAATCTTTTTTTATTACTTTTTAAATTTATATTTACTAGGATAATAATTGTTTTACAAAGTTGTATTGGCTTCTGCCATAGGCAATGTGAATTAGCCATACATATACATATGCACCCTCCCTCTTGAAACCCGGCTCCTCCTTGCACATCATTCCCCTTCTCCGTTGTCACAGAGCACCAGTTTGAGTTTCCTGTGTTGTACAGCAACTTTCCATTATCTATCTCTTTCACATATGGTTATGTATATGTTTCAATAGTACTCTCTCAATTCATCCCACCGGCTCCTTCCCCTGCTGTGTCTGAAGCCAATTCTCTATGTCTGCATCTCTATTCCTGCCCTGCAAATAGGTTCATCAGTACCACTTTTCTAGATTTCACATATCTCACACCAGGGAGATTTTAATATATGTTCTCTGTACTGCAATCACTCCATACTTGAATATTTAATATCATTGATATATGGTATATATATATATATCCATCCACCAACACAAACAGACACATTATTTATGTACTATATCTTCTTGTTTAGTATCCAAAAATAGGATTTAAGTTTGCATCTCATGGACCATTTTTGCCCCCAATAACTTTGGCTATAAAATACAAAGAAGTTCCTTATAATCTGAGCTGAGTCTTAAAAGTTGATTAATATTTGATTAATTTAGAGCCCTGAGCTAGATAAAGAGTGGAGAAAGTGACATGCATTGCAGAGTGAGGGACCAGTCTGAAAGTGAATCTGAGTTTGAAGGGCAGGTAATAGAATCTGGTTCAATCTATCTATCTATCAGGACTATCAATCCATGGACTTAAGTCCATTAAGTATGTGAAAACACATGAATCTTGATGGTCTGGTGCTTTAGAACACCGCATTATAAGGTATATTGGAAAAAACAAAGTGTCCATAATTTCAACGAAAAGTGATGTTTAAAGAATTTGTGATATTTCCAGGAAAACAAATTATCAGAAAAGATAAAGGACCTTTCAAGCATGAAAAAGACTGGAGAACCGCATAGGAATTGCATGATTGTCTGCTGAGTCCTGCTCCAGCTGTCAGGTACCCTTAGGATGCACACGTCGCGATACAAAGAGAAAACCAAACGCGAGTCATGTGTTTCCAATGTCCCTTCCGACTTTATTGTTTTTAAACAGTTTTTTTAATATTTTTGTGGTACATCGAACAAATGTAAAGAGTATAGAATCTACCAATCACTTATGGGGGAAACCAATTTACTTAATGGGCATATGAATTCAGCTTAAATGGGCCTATCAAATTCAGCTTAAATAGGCCAGCCATTTTTGACCTTCATCGAAACTGTTTGCCTGTTTTTTATTACAAAAACCTCATTTTTGTTTACATCATCTTCCGGCCCTGGGGGACCAGCTAACATCTTGTAACTCTCCATTGATAAGGGTTGATCCGTCAAACTCTTTTGTATCCGGCACAGCAGAAAAGAATTTATCAATAAAAGTTTCAAGGTAAACCGTTTTCGGTAATTTACATTACCCCTTGACTTAAAAAAAAACTGTGTACCCATAAGGTCTAGAAACAGCAACCTTGAACGGTCACTCTAAGTAAAGAATCATCTAGTTAATTCAACAATTGTCGTATTATTTTTATTAAACTAAACTTCTATTTATATGAAGTTTTTAACTATAGCTTTCAATTATATAGGCTAATACGTTATAAGAGAAAAAAACATAGTGAGTAAATATAGACTAAGTAAACAGTTTCATAAAGCAATATTTTTTTATATGTTCCTAACAAGCCTTTCTTTCCTACAAAGGCTCTGTGCCATTGGGCTTTATTTCCCTTGGGGGTGGAGGCCTCTCAATGCTGTTCTGTTGTAAGGGACAGTCATGCTCATACTCCAAAGGCACAGGACGTTTATTACAAACCAATATGTTACCAAAGGAATTTAGATCATGTATTCTCTATATCCCAGATAATTTTATTTAGGGTGCTACCGTTCAGGGGCCTTGTTGATTTGAGGTTTCAGAATGATCTATTTTAGAAGGGAATCAGGAAAAGCCTTTTGCCTAAGTCACAGAAAATAAGAAGAGGTTTATTGTAGCCAAACATCAGAAAACAGATATATCTTTAAGGTGAGTGCTGGGCAGCCTCCGAGAATTTTTCCTAGGGCTAGAGAAGCCGTGCTCAATCAGCCCTTTACCTCATGACTCTGTCATGGGTGGGATCTCGTGAGCTGGCTCCCGGCAATTGTCTTTATGTAAAGGAGCTCTGTATTAATTTAGATATTCAAAATATCAATTGCATGCTTACTAGGCTATGTTGCATGCAGTTGCATTATGAGAGGAGTGGGCATCAGATGATATGATGTGAGTAATGGAAATATGACACATGCGTTTTATTTCATTTGACTTTAGAACATTTGAAGCTGAGCAAATGCAATGTTAAAGGAAAACTACACAGAGCTGACTGAGTTTATCCTCCTGGGACTGACAGATTGAGCTGAGTTGCATCCTGTCCTTTATGTGGTCTTCCTAGGCATCTATCTGATCACAGTCATTGGCAATGTGAGCATGATTTTGTTAATCAGAGCTGACTCAAAGCTTCAGACTCCAATGAACTTCTTCCTCAGCCACCTCTCCTTTGTAGATCTCTGTTGTCCACCAATGTCACGCCTCAGATGCTGGTTCATTTTTTATCTAAGAGAAAAACTCATTTCCTTCCTTGGCTGCTTTATACAGTTCCACTTTTTCATTGCCCTAGTGATTGCAGATTACTATATGCTCACGCGATGGCTTATGATCGCTACGTGGTCATATGCAAACTCTTGTTATATGGCAGCAAAATGTCCCAATGTATCTGCCTCTCTCTCGTTGCTACTCCTTATATTTATGGCTTTGCAAATGGTCTTTCTCAGACCATCCTGATGCTCTGTCTCTCCTTCTGTTGACCCAGTGAAATCAACCGCTTTTACTGTGCAGACCCACCTCTCCTAGTCCTGGCCTGCTCAGATACTTCTGTCAAAGAGACTGCCATGTTCATAGCTGCTGGTTCCAACCTCACATGTTCTCTCACCATCATCCTCATCGACATTTTCATCTTTAGAGCCATTCTGGGTATCTGCTCTGCAGAAGGGAGGCACAAGTCCTTCTCCACCTGTGGGTCCCATCTGACAGCTGTCACTGTTTTTGTTGGGAACACTGTTCTGCAAGTATCTGAGGCCTCCTTCTGACACATCTGTTGAAAAGGGTAAAATTGTAGCTGTTTTTTATATCTTTCTTAGTCCTATGTTAAACCCTTTGATCTATAGCCTTCAGAACAAAGATGTTAAAAAAGCAATAAAGAGAGTGATTCAAGAGAAACTTTTTGCCAAATAGGGTAGACATTTTAACAAAGCATTTTGTCGATTGACCATTCTTTTTCTTTTGTAATTCACCAATAGACTTAAAAGAATGTTTTTAAATTGCTAGCTGAACTCAGTGTGTTAAAATAATACCACATATAAATTAAAGCACAAAACCAAATAATATTGTTATAGCTATATAAAATTAATAAAGGACAGATTATTCTATCTGCATTTTGAGGCATCAGTGAAATAATGTACAAAAAGGGTTTTGTCCAGCAACCATCTGTTTCAAAAGTCACAGTTCATTCTGACCTTCCAAGACATTATGTATAATCAGAGATATATATGACTCTTGATTGTAGAGAGGGCCACAGTTTCAATTCAAAAGAAAAAAAACCATATCAAATCAACACTTATCAAAATTTCAAGTTGGTATTTTTTTCTGGCTTGTACTTCTCAAGGTCTATAGGCCCCTTCCTATGTAGTCGGTGCTAACGACAGGGTTTTAATCTATTGCACCTGCCACTTCCAAAGCAGTTCCCTCTGTTTATTTTAGCTTCTTCTGTTTGCTGGTCTCTTCAGTGTCTAATTTCCGCCCTGACACAAGAGAGGCGGTGGTGGTCACATTTTTTAGTCTCACTTGTTCAGTCGTGCTGTGGGGAGGGAGAAACACTGCAAACAAATATCACTGGCATGTGCTCACAGTGATTCAGCCACGCTGGGTTTGCCCCCACTCATGGCGTGTGTGCTTTCCCAGTCTGCACTGCTCAGGCAACAGATATATTCTGTACATGCTCAGTCACTTAGTCATGTGCGACTCTGCAACCCTATGAACTGTAGCTGGCCAGGCTCCTCTGTCCACATGAGTTAATATGGTGGATTATTTGAATAGATTTTCCACATACCAGGTAAAAAACCCCAATTAGTGATGGGGAATTGCCCTGCTGGATTCCATAAACTAATATCTTATTTAGGATTTTTCATTACTAGATCATAATTGAGATTAGTCTCTAGTTTCCTTTTTTGTGTAATCTTTGTTGGGTTTTTATGTCATTTGGCTTGGTTTATAAAAAGAAAATGGGAAATTTCCTTGTTTTTCTATGCAGTGGGATGTTTAAATAGCACTCGAATCATGTGTTCTTTTGATCTTTATTCCTTTGTAAAATCAACTAAGCCTAGTGCTTAGTTGACAAAATTTTCCATTTCTTCTACTTAGATTTCTCTATAACTTCTGGTGTCATTTTGGGGTAAATTTTATTATTTTTGAAAACCATTTCTTACATCCAGTTTTCACATGTACTTGGGGGCATTGGTCAGGTAGCCGCCTGTGGGGAGTTCTCCTACTTGCCAAATGAGGGAGGATTTACTTGGGCAGTGGAGGGATTTAGTTAGTTCTGGGAGCAAATACCTCGGTTGGTTTTATTGTCTCTTTGTCTGTTTGTGGAATCTAGATTTTCCTCACATTCTATTTTGCTTTTCTCTAAGGCCCTGTAATAAGGGGCCCAGAACAGAGATTCAGTTCAGTTCAGTCACTCAGTCGTGTCCAACTCTTTGTGACCCCATGAATCGCAGCATGCCAGGCCTCCCTGTCCATCACCAACTCCCGGAGTCCACCCAAACCAATGTTCATTGAGTCAGTGATGCCATCCAACCATCTCATCCTCTGTTGTCCCCTTCTCCTCCTGCCCCCAATCCTACCCAGCATCAGGGTTTTTTCCAATGAGTCAACTCTTCACATGAGGTGGCCAAAGTATTTGAGTTTCAGCTTCAACATCAGTCCTTCCAATGAACACCCAGGACTGATCTCCTTTAGGATGGATTGATGGATCTCCTTGCAGTCCAAGGGACTCTCAAGAGTCTTCTCCAATACCACAGTTCCAAAGCACCAATTCTTCAGCATTCAACTTTCTTCACCGTCCAACTCTCACATCCATACATGACTACTGGAAAAACCATAGCCTTGACTAGACGGACCTTTGTTGACAAAGTAATGTCTCTGCTTTTAAATATGCTATCCAGGTTGGTCATAACTTTCCTTCCAAGGAGTAAGTGTCTTTTAATTTCATGGCTGCAATCACCATCTGCAGTGATTTTGGAGCCCCAAAAAATAAAGTCTGACACTGTTTCCACTGTTTCCCCATCTATTTCCCATGAAGTGATGGGACCAAATGCCATGATCTTAGTTTTCTGAATGTTGAGCTTTAAGTCAACTTTTTCACTCTCCTCTTTCACTTTCATCAAGAGGCTCTTTAGGACAGAGTTTAGGATTCCTCTAACATTCAGTTCTCTGTTTTGGCTGGCACTAGAAGTTGCTGATGTCTTTCCTCTGTGTTACTGTCACTGATAAGCTATGTTTATCCTTCCAACTCCACACCTGATCTTTGTGGGTGCCCCTTCTAGCTTTGAGTTCCTCTGGATTGCTCTTGAGAACAGTTGCTCCTACTTCTGATGCTTTGGGCTATGGCTCCTCCTGCACAGTTTTCTCTGTTGGTTTGGGTTAACTCATTTCAATTTTCTAACATTTACTCAAAGTTTCTGGTTGGTTCTTGTTTCTTTTCTTGCTTAGAGCATAGCTATGCCTTCCTCCTTGAGAAATATTCCTTTTCCTATTATCTTCAGAATAATGGGCTACAGTAGTTGAACCTAACACATAATATGCTGCTCACCCTTCTAAGCCTTAGCATGTTTTGCTTTCTAAGTGCTTTACACATACTAACCAATTTAATCCTCATAAAACTCTATAAGGGTGAAATGATTTTTATCCCTATTTTATGGATAAGTAAACTGAGATAGGGAAGGAGGAAGCACATAACTGAAAAACACACTGTGAACTTGGGCATTTGAGCTCCCAGTGGTGGTCCCTGCTTATAAACACCATTCTGTACTGTCTCTTGTCAAAAAGCATTAAGTTTTGATCCCTTTACTTAAAGTCACTTGATCCCAGTTTCCTTATCCTCAACATGGAATTAGTAATATCAACTTCCTAATTCACTGTGGGAATAAAATGTTTTGCACAGCACTTTGCACACATAGCCCTCCACAAAATTTAGCCATTATATTTTGGCTTGAAGTCACTCTAGAGTTAGAATTCCTAGGCTCTTTTATCCCCTTTGTCTTGAAAGAGGTTCTTATCATTGAAACCTGAGTATGCAATCATTTGAAAAGCATTTTCATTAGTATCACATGATCGTAAACATCATCCCTCAATTTTGCCATCCTCGCTGATACAGGCTATTAGTTAGTGTTAGTTGCTCAGCTGTGTTTGACTCTTTGTGACCCCATGAACTGTAGCCCACAAGTTTCCTCTGTCCACGGAATTCTCCAGGCAACAATACTGGAGTGGTTTGCCATTCCTTTCTCCAGGGAATCTTCCCAACCCAGAGATCAAACTTGGGTCTCCTGTATTGCAGGCGGATAAGAATCTGAGCCACCAGGGAAGCTCCAATACCAGCCATATTTAGCTGCAACTTTTTCACTCTGCCAGAATGTGTTTAATATTTCCTTATTTAATCTTAGGTATTTTACATTTCTTTGTGGTGTTATTATTATGTTTTACCTCTAGTGTCTTTTTTTCCTTCCATAGGTCAATGAGGTAATTTATTCATGATAAAGCAACTCACTCTACTTTTTTTATGTGGAGTAAGAAAGGCACTGAGATCCCTTCTGGTGTTTGGAAATGTGTTCATTTCACTGACAGACTCCTTCCTTATCAGACAAAATTACCAGTGATATGTATCTGTCTCTTTAATTTACACCTAGGACACTCAAGGTGCTGGCCGGGGGTGGGGGCGGGGTCATTTGAATAAACTGAAGTGATATTTCCAGTCTTCTTGCTGCTTGCCTATGCAAAAAGATGGGTGTTACCCTCCACTCAGGGTATTTATTGCTCCTGGGGAATGGAAAGGAGGGTATTTATTGCTTTTGTCCACCGAGGGTCATTTTGGGGCCAGTGTCTCATGCAGTGATTCTCAACCCTACCCACATATCAGAATCACCCAGGAGTTTAAAAAAATAGGCCTGATGTCAAAAGTCCCAGATCAATTAAATCTGGGTCTCTAGGATTGTACTATCAGCATCAGGATTTTTTGTAGCACTCAGGTGATTGTACTACACAGTGAAGGTTGAGAATCACTGCTCTAACTCCTCTGGTCCTGTCAAATGTAGTTTGACATTAAGATGTGATGGGAAAGTATTAGCACTAATGACTAAAGGTGGGAAAAAATTCAATTTTCAATCCCCTGCAGAAGTTTTGCTAGGTACCACCTTCTAAGTTCTAATTTTCTAAGCGCTCTGATGTTCGCTCATGCCAGGCTAACACACATCTTGCAAATCTCCTAAGTCTTGAAAAATTCCATATGCGCCTTTTATCATTCAGGATAAGAATTCAAGTACAAAAAGGGCTTATGTTTTCTGTATATCACGTGTTTTGAGGCACACCATACTAGTTTTCATATGTATTTATTTTCTTTCTAAATATTTCTTTTTAAACTGAGTTATAATTAACATAACGTGTGTAGGTTTAAGGTGTACAACATGTTTGTTTCATACATTTATATATTGCAATATGATTACCACTACAGCTTTAGCTAATGCATCTATCATGTCACATAATTACCATTGCTTTTTTGTGTGGTGAGAATATTTAACTCTTAGTAGTTTTGAATTCGTCCCTTCCTCCTGGTGGTCTCAAATCTAGATTATTGCCAGTCTCTTATATCCAGTCATGTATGCTATTGGGAGGGTGGTAAGACTGAAATGAAAATCTGTCTCTATTGTTTTTCCAGTCTGTGCTTAAAAGTAACCCTTTAACAGATCACCCCTGATGACATCCATAAATTTTAACATGGCACTCAAGGTCTTGTATTATTATCTCCCTTTGTCTACATCTGTACCTTCACTTCTTCCCACTCCATGCTCGGATCTCAGGGCAGTTTAACTCAATTGGCGTTTCCTTTGTCCTTTCTGTCTGCAGTGCCTTTGCCTAGCAAACTCCTACTTTTGCAGATTCACCAAGGCATTACTATCCCTCTCTGACATCCTCAGAGAAGTAATCAATTCTCTACATTCCTTGAACACACTGAACAGATTTTCACAATTATATTCAACACATTTTTTCATACTGATTTCTTTATGGATTTGACTTTCCTCTGTTAGTGAGTAAGCTCCTTAATGCAAAGGACTATGTCTTATTCATTTTATTTCCACAGTGCTTTAAGGTAGGTACTCAAGAAACTTTTGTTGGATTAATGACTAAAAGTATGGATCTAATTTTTAAACTGTATGTATACCTTGTATCCTCTTTGAGGCCCCTGGGAAGCCATTTAATTCAGATCTTAACAGAAGGTTAAGGTGAGCTACTTCTGTGAAATAGATTTGTCTTAGTTTATTGGTAATGGAAAAAAAAGTGAAAGCATTACTCGCTTAGTTGTGCCCAACTCTTTGCGACACGATGGACTGTATAGCCTGCCAGGCTTCTCTGTCCATGGAGTTTTCCAGGCAAGAATAGAATATCTGGAGTGGGATTGAACTTCTCTGTCCGTTCCCTTCTCCCTATTTCCAGGAAAAAAAAACAGAGGGAAGTGGGACTAGGAGGAGAAGGAGGTCAAGCAAGTGTATAGGAACAGGGAAAGTGAAACAGTGGAAAGCTGAAGTAGTACATAAATCCTCATGCACTTTAGGTTTTCCATGCATACAAGCAAAGCAAGTTCTGACAGCCAGAGGGCAGGCAGCCAATGAAGACGCACAGGTTCTGGTTGTTGGGAGGGAACTCACACCCACCAGGAGAAGGTGTGCATGAAAATGGTATAGGCATAGCACCGTCAACATGTGCTAAAATGATTATTGTCTAAATCTAGACATGGAACTTTTCTCCAGGACTCGATCATTTGGATCTTCCAGGAAGCACTCCTAGACCACTCCTGCAAAACCAAATAGCTCAGACTCGACCTGGAGCAGAAAGTAGAAGGGATGGAGCCAGAGTTCAATGAAGGCATTCTAATATGGGAAAGTTGTCACATTTCTCTTAGTTATGAAACTGGGTCTCTTCAACCGGGGCCATGGGATTACAAGAGTGCCCAAGATGATTAAGCTTAAGTTTTAAAGCAAAAGATTCACCTGTTCTCCCATGGAGTAAAAGCTCCTGGCTTAGAGCAAGGAGACCATGTAGAACAGCCTCCATTAGAAAGCCATCTGCTGCTGCTGCTGCTGCTGCTGCTAAGTCGCTTCAGTCATGTCCAACTCTGTGCGACCCCATAGACGGCAGCCCACCAGGCTCCGCCGTCCCTGGGATTCTCCAGGCAAGAACACTGGAGTGGGTTGCCATTTCCTTCTCCAATGCATGAAAATGAAAAGTTAAAGTGAAGTCGCTCAGTCGTGTCCGACTCTTAGTGACCCCATGGACTGCAGTCTACCAGGCTCTTCTGTCCATGGGATTTTCCAGGCAAGAGTACTGGAGTGGGGTGCCATTGCCTTCTCCTAGAAAGCCGTCAGGTATATGAAAATCTAGCACCTTCACTTACTGCAGTCAATTTCACTTTAAAGGGTATATGAATCACCTGGTCATCATGTTAAATGCAGATTCTGATCCAGCAGTTCTCACCTGGGACTTGAGATTCTGCATATCTACATGCTCCTAGGTGACACTGATATTGCTGGCCCAAAAGCACAGTTGGAGTGGCTGTGGTCCTGGGGCACATTTTAGAGGGAAGGGATATATGTGTACATATAGCTGATTCATGTTGTTGTACAGCAGAAACTAACACACCATTGTAAAGCAATTATATTCCAGTTAAAAATAAATGAACAAATAAAAATGGAAACACAACACAATGAAAACACACAAAAAGAACCTAAATATTGGATTTGAGGTTTAGAAAGAAAGAAATCCAAAGCAGGCTGCTACCACTTTATTTAATATCCCAAGGACTGCTGATCTTCTTGTTTCCCAGAAGAGAGACTTTAAGAAAAGATGTTCTCAGGAAACTATTAATATATGAAGTTAAAAGCCACTCAAGTGGACCATCTGCTAATATGTCCCCAGCTGGAATGAGCAAACGGAGTTATTAAGATTATAATTTAGCAAATTGTGTTTTGTAGTCTCCATATTACCCATCTGCAAAGCCTCAGAAATGGGAATGAGGCAAAAAAAAAAAAAAGAAAGAAAGAAAAGGGTTTGACTTTGGCTTCTTCCAAGTGGGTCAAGGTTTATGTGGATGAAGACTCCTACTTCATAAAAACCACTTTGCTTTCTGACTCTGATACTAAAGTGTCGATCATGGCTGTGACTTTTGTAGGCTGTGTCTGGGTTAATAGGTGTTCATTATTCTGGGTAATTAAGACTAAAGGGAGGAAAACTGCCCATATGGTACGTATTATTATAAATTTTTCTAAGTTTTTCCACTTCTAAGCCCACTGGCTGTTTTTTTTTCTCTTTTCCATAAACATTCATCACAGTAGCTTGAGCCACATTCATTGTACATGGAGAGGACAAGCGTGCTTATTTTTCCCCAGAAGCCCTACTCAGAAACAATGACATGTACAGAACAGAAGGGCATTGAAGCCAACTGAAGTGGGGGGTGATTAATGAGAACAAACTGTAACTCATGAATTGGGCAGATGAGCTTAACTATTCTGTTGGGGAGTTCTGGATTGTCTGTGTCAACTGGCTCCACCAGCATTCCTTTCTAAGGCAGGTAACTGTGCTCAGAATATTCTTTCTTATATGATTTTGGGTTCGAGTTTGCTAAGAAGGGATACTCCTATGAAATCTGAAAGGTGGAAATGAAAGCTATACCTCTTGGGATGTTGTGTTACATATAGCAGTTTTGTGGAATGCAGTGGATTTTGTTGATTTGACAGCTTCACAGATCTTCCCATGAGCTCCCATTTTGGTGACCAGAATTGTGGCTTCTTGGATTTCCTCACTTCCTTTTTCTCAGCCCACTTCACCTACTTCAGTGTTTTAAATGAAGTCCTTAGACCAATGGTTCCCAACCTTTTTGACACCAGAGACTGGTTTCGTGGAATACAATTTTTCCATAGACTGGGAGGTGGGAGATGGTTTTGGGATGATTCAAGTGCATTACATTTATTGTGCACTTTATTTCTATAATTATTACATCAGCTCCACCTCAGAACATCAGGCACTACATCCCAGAGGTTGGGGACCCCCTAGATCTTCCATCCTTTGGCTACAGCCCCATTCACATCTTCACTCCCTCAACTCCTCTCATGTTCATATGTCTTGATTTCCATGCTAAATTCCCTATTCTTGTAATAAATGTAGTGCCTCTGTTTTCCTGACTAAACGCAGACTGGCACAGGAGTTCTTGAGTTTATTGGATTTCTATTGGATTAAAGAGATATTTAAATGTTTTGATGAGCCTCACTGGTGGTGATTACTTAGTATCTTTCTTTTCCCCCATTTTATCACTTCTTCACTCTTCTGTTGGGCTGGAAGTGTCCCAGATTGGGTTCCTGAAGAAGCAGACCCTGAGATTGAGTTTAATGTGAAAGATGTCTATTAAAGCATCCCATGGGATAAACACTTATGGAAAGGAGAGAAAGGAAGCAGAAGTGAGGAAAGGAGAAGTCATCTTCAATGCAGGCTCAAGGGTAGGTGTATCCAGCTCCATGAAGAGGTCTGGAGAATATAGGACTCTTCATTTTGTCCCTGTTTGGGCAAAGATGGCCAGAATCTTAATATTCTGACACTGCTCAACTACAGGATATAGCCCACTGCACGAAGGAACATGAACTTGGGCAGGGAGGCTCTTTTGGGGTGAAGTGTTCCCTGAAGGGACTGCTGGCTGAAGACTGGTGCAAGAGCACTCCCAGAAACTGGGCAACAAGTGCTTCTTTGAAGGGGGCTCTGGGTGGTATATCATAGAGTTCACCCCAGGAATTAAGTTGGGCTGTGTTTTAAGTCAGTGTTGGAGCTATAGCTAGGAGTGAGGAAAGGAGAATAGGATTTGTGGTAGAGAGGGCAATGTGTCTAAAGGCCTGAAAGACAGAGAGTGCTTGATATTTTGAGCAACAATAGATAGTCCTATCTGACTAAAGCATGAGGTAAAAGAATTTTGATAACATTCCCAAAAGACAGAGATAATTCTTGAAAACTCAGAATCTGGCTTTAGATACTGAGCACATTTGTGGCAACTTGTTCTTGGGATACTGGAGTTAAAGTTAAGTCTTTCTAGAGGCCAGCCCAGACCATCAGCCCCATCATGTCAACACCGAGCTCACCACATCACATTCTATAGCTCTCTCTGCCAGGGTGGGAAGTAGGCACAGGACCACTACTCTTTGTGAGTTCCTCCAAATTCAAGGTGTTTCTTCATTTGCCTGATTGATGCCTGTCTCTGACCCTTTGCTTCCCAGGATGTGGCTCAGATGGGGCATTTGCCAGTGCTTTCTGAGCTGCTTCTTTTTTTTTTTTTAATACCATGTGCAGGCTCCTTTTCTCTTTCACATACTTTACTTTAGGTTCTGAGGACAACCACCCTTACCTTTAATTAAGAGTGTTTTTCCTTGATGCAATGCAAGAGGTCTCACCTCCTTGCTAGCCCTAAGCATTTCCTGCTTTCCTTTTACCTTATTCATTTACCTAGATTGTGGATGTAGTGGAAAGAACATGGACTTTGGATTCATATAGACTGGATAAGAATGGAGCCTCACTTTCTACTGATGTGATCTTAAGAATTACCCTCATCTCTCTCAGCATCAGTTTACTTATCTGTAAACTATGGAGAGATGTTGCAAAGATGAAATAAAACCATGTGTGCAAGAATTTGGCATAGATTAGACACAGGATAGGTTAATGTCCCTTTCCTTTTCTATCTGGGGTTTTAGAATCCAGCCCTGAATTTAATCTACTAAGATGGGGGAGGTCTCCTTTCTTTGAGAGTTATTGTCCCTGCTGTTTGGGTCTTGCTTATTTTCCTTCTCCCAGTGGCCATTGGCAGAGCTTAGCTCTCTTTCCCCACTGGAGCTCATATTACTAGTTCTCTGACATTAATCTTAGCTGCATCACTGAACTGGCTTTATTCCTTGGTCCAGTTCAGCTAACAGGATTACTTTAGGCATTTCCTAATCTTGATGTGTGATCAGTACCTCTAGACACAGGCAGCGCTAACGCTCCAAATGAGACAGGCACTACTGAAGTAACACTTCAGGTCTTGTGGAAGGAGAGTGAACATGTTTGTATTCCATGGCCAGATCGACCGTGATGGTTCTAACTGGCCCTCCTGGGTGTTCTTGCAAGCTAATGTTCTTCAGAGTGCTGCAGAATTACAGTCTAATTTAATTTCCCCTCTGATCAGCTTACAGATCTTTATAAATGCAGTCTGGACAGATCAATGTTAATAGCCACTGGCGTTTTGGAACTAGACAAGTGGGAAAAACAAACTGGAGCTTTACTTTTCATAGGCATTTTTAGATTTCCCAAGTGCCTTTCAGAGGCTGCTGAAGTTCCAACTGAACCTTACCCCTTGCTGCCTCTATCAGTCAGTGTTTTTTAGAACCAACAGTATATCTTTATCTATATATCTATAGATATTATATATATATATATATATATATATATATATATATATATATAAAATAATGAATTGGCTCGCATGATTATGGAGGCTGAGAAGTTCCAAGATCTGCTGTTGGCAAGCAGGAGGTCCATAAAAGCTGTTGATGTTAAATTTCAGTCCAAAAGCTGGCAGGCTCAAGACCCAAGAAAAGCCGATTTTTCAGTTCGAGATCAAAGGCAAGAAAATAAAACAATGTTTCAGCTCCAGTAAACAAGCAGGTGGAATTCCCTCTTACTCGACCGTTTTGTCCTATTCAGGTCCTCAATAAATTGGATGAGGCCTACCCACTTTAGGGAGGGCAATCTGTAATTACTAAACTGACTGATTCGAATGTTAATCTCACCCAGAAACACCCTCACAAACACACCCAGAATGTTGGATCAAATGTCTGGGTGTACCTCATGGCCCAGTCAAATTGACACATAAAATTAACCATCATACCATCCCACCCCTGCTTCCCAATAATGATATTTGCTTATGGAAACTTTGGTCCCATGGAAAAATGATGTTCCCTTAAGTACATGGGGTCACAAAGAGTTGGACATGACTGAGTGACTAACAGTTTCACATTCAAGTTGTGAATGGCTCAAAAGTAAGACGACATCTCAAATGCTCTTTTCTAATTTGAACTGAGCCAGAAACATCATTTGCACAATCTTTTATATTAGCAGGAATGACTAATGCTTGCCAATAGACATGCAGCTTTGACTCCCTAACAGTCAGTGTTGTTTTTCTGTTTGCATGTCTACTGTGGAGACTGTATATTGGGAGTGATTAGAAGTCAGTTTACTCATCCTCATCATAAATCTAACCATCAAAAATATATTTCAAGCCAATGACAATAATAACAACAAAATAGAGGTAACTATATTTATATCAGACAGAATAAGCTTTAAATAAAAATGGTAAAAAGAAGCCAAGGTCATTACATAGTAATAGAGGGGTAAATCCATCAAGGAAATATAGCTATTGTAAATATTTATGCATCCAACATCAGAGTACTTAAAGCAAAAACTTACAGAGCTAAAAGGATAAATAAATGCAATATAATAATAGTTGGGAATTTTAATACTCCATTCTCAACAATGGATAAGTCATCCAGACAGAGAATCAATGAGAAAACGGTGGATTGGAACAACACTATATGTCAAATGGATCTAATAGGCACACACATGACATTCTGTCCAATAACAGGAGGATACACATTCTTCTCAAGGGCACATGGAACATTTTGTAGGATAAACCATGTGTTAGAACACAAAATGAGTCTAAGTAAATTCAAGAAGGTTGAAATCATACCAAGTATCTGACTACAATGGTATGAAACTAGAAATCAATAACAGGAGGAAAACTGAAAGATTCACAAATACATGGAAATTAAATAACACTCTCCTGAACAACTAATGATCAAAGAAGAAATTAAAGAGAAATACAAATTATTTTTACAGCTGGAAATGGAAATAAAATATACCAAAAGTTATGGGATACAGCAAATGCAATTCTAAGAGGGAATTTAACAAATGCCTACATTAAGAAAGCAAGAGAGGTCTCAAATAAACAACCTAGCTCTATGCCTTAAGGAAACAGAAAAAGAAGAACCATCTGAGCCCAAAGTTAGCAGAAGGAGTGAAATTAAAAAGATCAGAGCAGAAGCAAATGAAATAGAGAACAGAAAAACAATAGAAAAAATTAACAAACCTAGAGTTGGTACTTTAAAAAGATAAATCAAATTGACAAAGCTTTAGCTAGACTAACTAAAGTAAAAAGAGAGAGGATCCAAATCAACAAAACTATAAATGGAAAAGTAGACTTTACAACTGATACCACAGAAATACCAAGGATCATAAGAGGCTACTATGAAAAACTAGACACCAACAAACTGGACAACCTAGAAGAAATGGAAAAGTTCTTAGAAACATATAACCTATAAAGACTGATCAGGAGGAAATATAAAAATTTGAACAGGTCAATTACTAGTAAGGAGAGTGAATGAATAATCAACAATCTCTCAACAAGGAAATGACCAGGACCAGATGGCTTTACTAGTTCAGTTCAGTTCATTCGCTCCGTCATGTCCGACTATGTGCGACCCCATGGACTGCAGCACGCAGGCCTTTCTGTCCATCACCAACTTCCGGAGTCTACTCAAACTCATGTCCATTGAGTCAGTGATGCCATCCAACCATCTCATCCTCTGTCGTCCCCTTCTCCTCCCACCTTCAATCTTTCCCAGCATCAGGGTCTTTTCAAATGAGTCAGCTCTTCGCATCAGATAGCCAAAGTATTGGAGTTTCAGCTTCAACATCGGTCCTTCCAACGAATATTCAGGACTGATTTCCTTTAGGATGGACTGGTTGGATATCCTTCCAGTCCAAGGGACTCTCAAGAATCTTCTCCAACACCACAGTTCAAAAGGATCAACTTTTCAGTGCTCGGATTTCTTTATAGTCCAACTCTCACATCCATACATGACTATTGGAAAAACCATAGCCTTGACTAGCTTTACTAGTGAATTTTACTAAACATTGGGAGAAGAATTAATACCTATCCTTCTCAAACTCTTCCAAAAACTCAAAGAGGAAGGAATACTCCCAAACTCATTTTATGAGGTCAGCATTACCCAAATAATAAAACCAGAAAAGGACACTACAAGAAAAGAAAACTATAGGCCAACAACCCTGATGAATCAAGATGCAAAAATTTTCAATGAAAACTAACAAACTGAACTCAGCAGCACCTTAGAAGTATCATTTATCATTATCAAGAGGGATTTATCCCTGGGATGCAAGGATGGTCCAACATCTGCAAATCAATAAATGTGACATGTTGTATTAATAAAATGAAAGAGAAAAATCATATAATCATCTCAATAGATGCAGAAAAAGCCTTTAACAAAAGTTAACATCCATTTGTGATAAAGCTCTTAAAAATCAGGTAGTGAAGGAATGTACCTCAACATAATAAAGGCCTTATATGACAAGCTTACAGCCAACCTCATACTCAGTGATGAAAGGTTGAAAGTTTTTTCTCTAAGATTAGGAACAGACAAGGGTGCCCACTTTCACAACTTCTATTCAAAATAGTACTGGAATTTCTAGCCAGAACAATCAGACCAGAAAAAGAAATAAAAGGCATCAGAACCGGAAATGAAGAAGTAAAACTGTCTTTATTTGTAGATGATATGATTTTATACATAGAAAACCCACAGTATTAGTCACTCAGTCAAGTCCAACTCTACGACCCATAAACTGTAGCCTGCCAGGCTCCTTCATCCATGGAATTCTCCAGGCATGAGTACTGGAGTGGGTTGCCATTCCATTCTCCAGGGGATCATCCTGATCCAGGGATCAAACCAGTGTCTCCTGCATTGCAGGCAGATTCTTTACTGTCTAAGCCACCCGGGAAAGAAAACCCTAAAGACTCTACCAAAAAAAACCTGTTAGATTGAATCAACTGAGTGGCTTACAATAACATTTATTTATTATTACAGTTCACATGATAATGAGTATCCCAGGGTTATCTAACCTTGACTTGCGCATGAATCTACATCTGCAAGTTGGTGGCTTAGTTTGGATGTCTAGAGGTCATCTGGGAGCTTTGTGATATGCTGCACGAGGCTAAGCACCTTAGTGAGCAGCTTGCTCTACATGTCTCTCATCCTCCTCCTGGGATTATGAGATGGCCTGTGAGTATGTCTTTCTCACAGCGATGGCAGAGGTGCAAGAGAGCTACCAGAAATGCACAAAGCCTCCTGAGGCCTTGGCTCAGAACTGGGGTAAAATCACTCCTATCTTATCATATTAGCCAAAGCAAGTCAAATGGCTGAGCTCAAATTCAAATTGTGGGGAAATTGACTCTTACATGGGAGGAGCAGGAAATGTGCAGGGCAAAAGACATGGATACAGAAAAGGGTGAAGAATAGGGTTGTTAGCATAATCTACCATAACCTCCCAATTCCAGTTGAAGCTACCCTAACAAGGATTATGCTCAAAAGAAACGCTGATGATTGTATTTCTTTCTCCCAGTTTTACTGAGATATAATTGACACAGAACTTTATCAGTTTAAGGTGTAAAACATAATAATTTGACTTAAATTTTCTGAAATAATGACTAGCACTCTTTCTGTTCATTATTTCTTTGAAGAGAATAGATATGACACAACCATCTGAGATGAAATCCTACTTTTGACTTGGCAAATTGATTTATATTTGGTTTTAACTGTACATGACCTTGAGTGAATTAACCAACCATTTAAAGTCCTTCTAGGAAATCATAAGAATGGAAGGGAAATCAAGCAATAAATTTTATTCCACTAAGTTTATGCATGTCTACAGTCACACCACACCAGACAAATAATCAATTTTATTTTTTTTTAATGTCTAGAGAATATGCTATTGTAACTAGTCTACAAGCAGAATAACTGGTCATTGTAAATTGCATAAAAATCCTCCAGGTACATAATTTGTTTCTTCTGTTTTTGGAGCCCCTTCTCATTTTACACTACTAAATAACTGCTCACTTACTAAATCGTGTCCAACTGTTTGTGATCCCATGAACTATAGCCCGCCAAGTTCCTCTGTCCATGGGATTTTCCAGGCAAGAATACTGGAGTGGGTTGCCATTTCCTTCTCCAGGGGATCTTCACGACACAGGGATAGAATCCACGTCTCTTTTGTCTCTGCATTGGCCAGTGAATTCTTTACCACTGAGCCACCTGGGAAGCCCATATATGGGTTGTACCTCTTCATTTCCAGGTCTGAAAATTTCTCCTTTCTTTTAGTATCATTTTCTCCTTCTGCCCACAGCCAATCTCCATTTGGACAGCCCACAAACATGTTAATTTAGACACTTAACTCAGACAGTTATATTAGTTCCCCAGATCCTATGCAGGTCTTCTGATTTTCTCAGATTCATAACACTGGTGCGATGGCTCTTCCTCTTCTCCTTTATCCTTACATTGATCTCCAGGTACTGAAGATTCTTCCTTCTTGTTTCCCCTTCTTCCATTTCCTTACTATTTCTGTCATCAGTGCTGAAGTCCAGGAGTTGTTTCTGCAGTCAGGCAATAATTTCTGTCTGTCTCCAAACTTCCCATTCTCCTACTATACTTCCAAGATATCTTCTTCCAGAATCCTGGGTTCTATTCTTATAAACCTGCTATGATTCTGAATTGCCACGCACAAGTGACTTCTGAGGACAAGATGACCCAACCTCTCCTTATCAACAAAACAAACCAACTCAATCTTTGCATTCAACAATTAAGCAAATATTTATCGATCATCTCCAATGTTTCAGTCTCCATGCTAAATGCTGGGAAGCAGGTTGATGATGAAGAACTGTTCTAGTTTCCTTGTACATGTGACTTATTTGTTTTCCCATTTGAGCCTATGTGCATGCCATTGCCCACACGAGAATGACCTTCCTTCTCCTCCCTGAGAGATTGTATCACTCATCCCTAAAATTCATTTCCTTCTTGAAGTTTTATTGAACCAACTACATGGTTTGGATTATTCCTGTCATAGCTGGTCCTAATTATTAAAATGTGTAGCTGCCATTTGTAATAGGAATGTATTATAAATACACACATTTTCATTTATTTGTTTATCAATTACAAGCTCAACTGTTAGAACAGTTGCCTAATATATTCTATTAGTAATATGCCTTTCACCTTCTATGAGACTGAATTCTCTGATTGTATCTAACAGGTAAAATTAGGTAATAGACACATTAGCTGTTTTAACAGAAAGAATTTAATATAACAAATTGTTAACCAGGTATTGTAGATCTGGAAAGGCAAAAGGGGAACACCGATATTGCAAGATTGTAACTACAGAAAGCTGCTCCTACCTCTAGGACTGGAAAGCACAAGGCAGAGGTTGGGACTGTTAAAATTTAGTAACTCGGGGACTTCCCCGGTAGTCCAGTGGCTAAGACTCCATGCTCCCAATGCAGGGGGGCCGGGTTTGATCCCTGGTCAGGGAACTAGATGCCGTATGCCACAACCTGAGTTTGTATGCCACAACTAAAGATCCCACTTGCCCCAAGAAAGATAGAAGATCCTCCATGTCACAACTAAGACCTTGGACAGCCAAATAAATAAACATAAAAAAAACTTAGTAACTCAGAGGAGGCGTTGTTGCTCAGCTGGTGTTGATATCTCTGAGGGAACAAATGTCACTGCCTGGATAAAGAAATCTTACTGGGGTAATGCTGACAGAAACAGTGAGCAAATGGGGATGGGCAAGTCCCTTCTGCCTCCTTCATTCTCACACACTTCCTCACGTGCCCTCTATTGGCAGAGTCCAACACGAATCAGGTGGCTGAGGGGAAAAGTAGCTGGCAGAGTCCCAGCCCCCGCCTCAGAGAAAAAAACAAAGCAAGGCAAGGTAGGTTTGGAACAGAGAAGGAAAAGCATTATAACCAAGAGAGTCACTTGAGAAAATTCTCTAGTGTGCAGTTGACCATGGAAATCTAAACTTACCAGATGCTCATACTGAATCCCATCTCTTACCCCATGACCTTAAAGCATTTTCTGTTCACTTTACTCCCCCAAATAAATCCATCATATTTGTGAGAGCAATGTGCAAAATCAGGACCCAGTAGGAAACTAAGAATTTGTCCATGGGGTTTTCATGTGTTCTGGGGAGCAGAGTCACTGTGGGCTGTCTCACAAAGCTTAGCTTTACCTGCTACACTGCATTGCGAAGATAACCATGCCTGGGTGAGCTTGGGAGAGTCTGCTGGATATCACTTTGCTCCAGTGAGCTTCTGACCAGACATGTGAAACCAAGCAACAAAGAAAGATGTGTGCTGTTCTGCTGAGCCAAAAGTGGCTGTTGGAGAATTTCACTGAGACTTAATTTGTTGGAAGCCCTTTTCATCTTTATGTTGTGTGTTGAGGGGAGGCGATGATTGTTTAGTCTTTGTAATTTCTTCCATTTCTGGTTATGCTTTGCCCAGAAGACTGCAGCTTTCAATTACATAGGTAGGATGTTTTCAGATTACTTTTTTAGAGACTTTTTTCTTAGTATAAAGGGATACATGTTCATTGTAGATAATTTATAAAACACAGTCAAGCAAAAAGAAAGAAACAAAAATAACTTATAATTCTGCTTCCCAGAGTCAATCAATGCTAATATTACAAATCTTGTGTTATATATCATTCCATATGCATATATATGTATATTTTTACATATATACACATACTTTAAAATATATACTTTAGAGATTTCCTGGTGTCCCAGTGGCTAAGACTGCATGCTCCCAATGCATGGGGCTCAGGTTCAATCCCTGGTCAGGAAAATAGATCCCACATGCCATAGCTAAGAGTTCGTGTGTCACAACTAAAAGATCTCAACAGGCCGCAACTAAGACCTGGTGCAGCCAAACAAATAAATATTTAATATATATGTAAATATATATAATGTATATATATAGACACACACTTAAATGTAGCATGTGTATACTATAAAAATAAGTTTTTGCTGCTTATTTTCTAATATTCTATTTAACAGTTTGCTCACTTCTGTACTGAAATTTCTAAATTGTTGTCTGTAGTAAGTGTTATTCCTATTTAGCCCTCCTGGTTACATCTAACTGGTTGCAAAATAAAAATAATCCTACATACTGTTCATGTGTATTCTTTAGCTACTTATATAGATTTGCATCAAAAATTGTCTGTATATCCCAGCCACGATCTGCTAGCACAGAGAATCAAGAAATATGTACATAGATGAGAATTTTCAAATGTACCAAAGCATCATAACTTCAGTTGGTCTTAAATCCTCTCCCACTGTTCAAGATTCTACCTACTTCTAATCTTCATGAAGATTTCTCATTTGGGGGATGCACTGGGCTTATGCAAATAGTGATTTGGTAGGTAAGTTCCAACTATGGCAACTTATCTTCACGATAACATGCCTGCCTTCCTCTTTCAGCTCATTGTTGCTCTTTATACACAGAATTTTACTCCCAGTATCCCCCTTAACAATATAGATCAAAATTTGAAATTAATTATTAAAAGAGGAAAAGGAAACAGATGATATTAATGTAAATGACACAATTTACTAAACCCAATATAAGTGAAGTCACTCCATTGTGTCCGACTCTTTGTGACCCCATGGACTGTAGCCTAGCAGGCTCCTCCATCCATGGAATTTTCCAAGCAAGAGTACTGGAGTGAGTTGCCATCTCCTTCTCCAGGGGATCTGCCTGACCCAGTGATCGAACCTGGGTCTCCTGCATTGCAGGCAGACGTTTTGCCGACTGAGCCACTAGGGAAACCCAATATATGCAAATATAATTTCCACATACAATCAAAATGAAAAATATATCATTGAGATTTGTTTCATATTGAGTCTTTGAAAATTGGCATGTGTTTTATACGTATGGTACATCTCAATTTGCATGTTGAATTTTCATTGGGAATACTTGAACTGAATTCAGATTTCATATAATTTTCAGTTAAACAAGTAGATTCACATACCTAAATTCTTCCAAGCATAGTTAAAAGTTTCCCAATAGCTGAAATCAAGTAAGTGACAAAAAATCATCTTTGTTTATTATTTGTATCCACATTGACAAACTGGTTTATTGCTTTTAGAATAATGATTTAAATTTGAATAAAAACCATATCAGTTTCAATTTACATCTGTCCAAGTTAAGTTCACTAAACCTTGTGTCAACTCAGAATGATGAATAAATTCAAAGGGATATTGTGTAAATGAAAAACAACTCAATTTATTGAAAAAACAATGCTTGAATTTTTTCCTATAGTTTTTTGCAGCCAATTTACATAATGCTGTCAATTACAATTTAAATCCTCTGCATATTGCTTCATGTTAGAAAAATGTGAAAGTCATTATTAGTGATTTATATTATGAAAACTTTCAGTATCAACATAAATTCTCATACATGTCTAGTTCACAAATAAGCTTTTCCTTTCCTTGGACTTTCAAAATGAGCTCATTCCTCAGCATCTTTAAGCATAAGGGAAATGCAAATCAAAACCACAATGAGATACAACTTCACACTCACTAGGAATGGCTATAATCAAAAAGACAGATAATAGCAGTGCTGGCAAGGATGTAGAAAAATTAGACCCCCTCATATTCTGCTGGAGAGAATTTAAAATGGTGCAGCCACTTTGGAAGGCAGTTTTGCAGTTCTTCACAAAGTTAAACATAAAGTTACCATATGAACCTAGGAATTCTACTAGGTATATTTGCAAAAGAAATGAAAACATACATCTACACAAAAACTGGTACACAAATGTCCACAGCAGTGTTATTTATAATAGTCAAAAAGTGGAGAAAATGTAAATGTCATCAACTGATGAATGGATAAATAAAATGCTATATATTCATATAATGAAATATTATTCAGCAATAAAAAGAAATGAAGTATTGATACCTGGTACAACATGAATGAACCTTGAAATCACTGTGATAGTTGAAAGAAGCCTGTCATAAAGGATCACATGCCTGAAGAACTATGGACGGAGGTTCGTGACCTTGTACAGGAGGTAGTGATCAAGACCATCCCCAAGAAAAAGAAATGCAGAAAGGCAAAACGGTTGTCTGAGGATGCCTTACAAATAGCTGAGACAAGAAGAGAAGCTAAAGGCAAAGGAGAAAAGGAAAGATATACTCATCTGAATGCAGAATTCTGAAGAGTAGCAGGGAGAGTTAAGAAAGCCTTCCTCAGTGATCAATGCAAAGAAATAGAGAAAAACAACAGAATGGGAAAGACTACAGATTTCTTCAAGAAAATTAGAGATACCAAAGGATTTCATGAAAAGATGGGCACAATAAAGGACAGAAACAGTATGGACCTAACAGAAGCAGAAGATATTAAGAAGAGGTGGCAAGAACACATGAACTATACAAAAAAGATCTTAATGACCCAGGATGGTGTGACCACTCACCTAGAGCCAGACATCTTGTAGTGCAAAGTCAAGCGGGCCATAGGAAGCATCACTACGAACAAAACTAGTTGAGGTGATTGAATTCCAGTTGAGTTATTTGAAATCCTAAAAGATGATGCTGTCAAAGTGCTTCACTCAACATGCCAGCAAATTTGGAAAACTCAGCAGTGGCCACAGGACTCAAAAAGGTCAGTTTTCATTCCAATCCCAAAGAAAGGCAATCCCAAAGAATGCTCAAACCACCACACAATTTCACTCATCTCACACGCTAGCAAAGTAATGCTCAAAATTCTCCAAGCCAGGCTTCAACAGTAAGTGAACCATGAACTTCCAGAAGTTCAAATTGGATTTAGAAAAGGCAGAGGAACTAGAGATAAAATTGTCAACATCCACTGGATCATCGAAAAAGCAGGAGAGTTCCAGAAAAAAATCTATTTCTGTTTTATTGACTATGCTAAAGGTTTTGACTGTGTGGATCACAACAAACTATGGAAAATTCTTAAAGAGATGGGAATACAGACCACCTGACCTGCCTCCTGAGAAACCAGTATGCAGATCAAGAAGCAAAAGTTAGATCTGTATATGGAACAACAGACTGGTTCCAAACTGGGAAAGGAGTACGTCAAGGCCATATATTGTCACTCTGCTTATTTAACTTCTGTGCTGAGTACATCATGCGAAATGCCGGACTGGATGAAGCACAAGCTGGAATCAAGATTACTGGGAGAAATATCAATAACCTCAGATATGCAGATGACACCACCCTTATGGCAGAAAGCAAAGAGGAACTAAAGAGCCTCTTGATGAAAGTAAAAGAGGAGAGTGAAAAATGTGGCTTAAAGATCAACATTCAGAAAACTAAGATCATGGCATCTGGCCCCATCACTTCATGGCAAATAGATGGGGAAACAATGGAAACAGTGACAGACTTTATTTTTATGGGCTCCAAAATCACTGTAGATGGTGCCTGCAGCCATGAAATTAAAAGACGCTTGTTCCTTGGAAGAAAAGTTATGACCAACCTAGATAGCATATTAAAAAGCAGAGACATTACTTTGCCAACAAAGGTCCATCTAGTCAAAGCTATGGTTTTTCCAGTAGTCATGTATGGATATGGAGTTGGACTATAAAGAAAGCTGAGCACCGAAGAATTGATGCTTTTGAACTGTGGTGTTGGAGAAGACTGAGAGTCTCTTGGACAGCAAAGAGATCCAACCAGTCCATCCTAATGGAAATCAGTCCTGAATATTCATTGGAAGGACTGATGCTGAGGCTAAAGCTCCAGTTCTTTGGCCACCACATGTGAAAAGCTGACTCATTAGAAAAGACCCTGATGCAGGGAAAGATTGAAGGCAGGAGGAGAAGGGGATGACAGAGGATGAGATGGTTGCATGGCATCACTGACTCGATGGACATGAGTTTGAGCAAGCGGTGGGAATTGGTGATGGACAGGGAAGCCTGGCGTGCTACAGTCCATGGGGTCGCAAAGAGTCAGACAGGACTGAGACACGGAACTGATACTGATTGATACTGATATAAATGAAATGTCTAAAATAGGTGAATCTATAGACAGAAAATAAATTGGTGGCTTTCAGAGGCACGGGAAAAGGGGAAACTAGGGGGAAACAAGGAATGATTGCTAATGAATATGGTATATCTTTTAGGGTGATGGAAAATGTTCTAAAATTAAATTGTGGTGATGGCTACACAGTTATGTGAATATGCTAAAAACTCATTGGATTGTATAATATGTGAATCATATTTCAATAAAGCTGGTATAAATGTTTGGCTTATTCATGTGCAATCTGATATCAGTGAAAAATGTAAATCCCACTGCCATTTTTGTCTTTGGTTATTGACTACTTGTCAGGTATTCCTTTTTCTTTAAGAAAATGTTGAATTTTATTTAAAAGTACTGTACACTAAATCTTTGCAAAGCTCTTCTACAAGCCAGCCAATAAGCATTGGCAAAGAACAGACAATCATTGTCTTCTATTTCTGTCAACAGTTCCATAAACTGGCAATGATTCATAGCATTTGCATGTGTACTGAACAATTTTAATAACTATATCCATGACATTTTCCTTAGATTTGCTTCAGAAAACTGAGCACAAATACTTTCAATATGCATTATACAGTGGAATAAAGCAATAAGAGAAACATCAGTCTTTTTTTAAAAAAATTCAATAAATTCATATTTTTGAAACTAATATAGCTGAAGCATCATCCGTTATTAAAGAAATGAATTTTTTCATATCTAGCTGAAATTCTTCTTTGACAGATTTAAAAGATCAAAAAAATATCTACACCATGGATTTGATTTTTAGGCCCTTAATTGACATCATTTCTTTATAAATTTGTAAGTCCTTTGAGACAAAATGTACCCAGAATATTATTGGGCAATGTTACTTACATTGCATGACTCATCTAAAGCTAGAGAAAAGTACATGCAATTTTTCAAATTTTGAGTCAACTGATCTTTGAAATTGTTAGGTCTTGTATTCCACAGGTAATTGTTTGGTGGCATAATTGAGAATCATTTTTTCATAAAATATTTTAAATTTTTATTTTATAATTTTATAACTTTTCTAACACAATTTCCATCACAGAAATGAAAAATCTTTCACTGTTTCTCTAACTAAATATGGTTTTCTTTTTCTCCAAGAATCTAAGCCATTATATAGCAGGCCAAAGTTATAAATTAATTTAAAATGTTTTGTTGGACATTTCATTTTGATTCCAAGTGACCCATTTCATTGATTCTTTTTTAAAATATTGATATGTAAAACTTCTTATCAACTTCATTATTTATTGGCTGAAGTAAATTATATTTATTTTTAATATTTTCTTAATATTTTCAACTTTATTTTCTTCTAAAGTGGCTTACACACAAATAGCTTATTTGTTTTGTTATGGTATAGCAAATTGCAATTGCCATTCACTTCACAGTTTGTGGTATACTTTATCCCCATTTGTTTCTTTCCTGTTCTGGTCATAGTACCAGTTTTTGCATCTCCTCTCAATTCTGTATTGACTGGATACCTTCATTTTAAATAGAAAATCTTTTCTAAGTAAAAGAGTAATTTCATTATAGGGAAGATCCCCTGGAGGAGGGCATGGAAACCCACTCCAATATTCTTGCCTGGAGAATCCCACTGACAGAGGAGTTGGCGGGCTACAGTCCATAGGGTCACAAAGAGTCAGACATGGCTGAAGCGACTTAGCACATAGCTTATTCACTTTACTGCACAGCAGAAACCAACACAACATTATAAAGGAACCATATTCCAGTTAAAGTATAATAAAAAGTAGAATCCTGAAGTATTTGTAAGATATTGGAAGACCCAAGCCCCTACCCAACTGAATGCTCTCCTGAAGGGATGTACTACTGATCACCTCCTGTGATAACTGCAGTCCGCTGGGCCAGGACACAAAGGTTCTTGGTCAGAGTGCATATCTTTATGAGTATATGTGAAGTAGTCCATGGCAACTAACAGAGATCTTCAAGGCATACCTTAAAGAAGTCAGGTTTTCAAAGAGTATGTGGGAGTAAGATCTGATGCAATCTGTGCCACTGTTAATATGGCTCTCTTTGAACACTGGCTTCATTCCTTAATAACAGATTTTCAATCTATGTGTCTTATTAGACGTGAGGGCACCTAAGCTCCAATTATTTGTGTCTATTTTCCCTATTTGACTCTTATCTCCTTAAGGCTAGGGATTCTCTTTTTTTCTTGTTTCATTTTTAACAATTAATCTTGGAATCCTTAATGTCAAACTCTGTGTCAGGGGCATAATAGATATACAGTAAATGGTTAATTGAACAAATGACTGTTTTAATTGGAGCCATTTGAATCAATGTTTAGCTTATTATTTAACCCATAGAAGGCCACTGTAACTGTAGACATCTTATGCAAGAAGGGACTCCTTTATGCAGGAAGGGAGACTGTTGACATGGCAGACCAAAGGAGGGGCAGATTTTTCCATAAGGTATATTTGCCTCACTTCAGAAAGAATATTGTCTAGATCTGTAGCTTTTCTCCTTAAAAATATAAAGTTATCCCTGATTTGTAATGAAGGGAAGATGGCCCTTGTGCATATTTTATGTACCAAGGCTTTGCTATCTTTACCAAAGATGTTTTGTTTGAAAGGAAAAGAACTCTATCTGCATTTCAACATTTAAAAACCCCTTTCTCCTAAGTTTGCAAAGGTTTTAAAAAGACCAAAAGCAATATAAATGAAAGAAAGTCTTATTTTTCATTTCATGAATGCAACAAGGGACAGCCACAATGCCTTTACACTTTCTTACTCTACCAATGAATGTGCTTGAATCAAAAACCCTAAAAATTGCCTCAGTAACAATCTCAATTTCAAACAGACTCCATCTCTGTGCTTTGCACTGAGGTTGGAAGAACACCTCATTCACAGGGATGAGTTTGATGATAGGACTGAAAAAGGCATTTCCATAGGAAACCAGTCTGGTGCTACCAATTTGAATCCCAGGTCTCGACAGCTGACAGGTGGTAAGAGCTCTGGCTTCCTCTTGACAATAAAAATGGAGGATTTCTGCAAAACTGCTATGGATTATGAAGCAGACTCATTTTCTACTGCTTTAGTCATTGAGGGCTTCCAAATTCTCTGTGGGTGTTAGAGCTTCTGTTTTCTGGTAGTGGAGAATATAATGTTTTGTTTTATCAGCATTAACTTTTGTAGGGGTTTTCAAATTCTCAGCTTTGAATAGTTTAGGAAGACAAAACTTCTCACCCACTGTACATGGTCAGGACTCTTGTGTTCTCTAGGATTAGGCTACTGGTTCTTTGGAATTCTTAGTTGGCTTATTTCTTTTGGATGACTTTGTTCTGCCAGAATAACACTTGTCCAAATAATATCATTAATTAACATTTTTATCATTTTATGTGTCTCATTCATCCGTTTATTCATCTAATAGATAGTTATAAACACCTACTGTGTGCAAAGAGCTGCAGGATCTCAAGAGAGATTAGATACAGTTCCTACCTTCTAGTACCTTGAAAACCAGTGCACATATATCTATATGCCCAATAAGTATTCCAGAAAAAGGTATGAAAAATAGCCACAAGAAAGTGCTTTGAAAATGCCAAGGAGGGAGTATTCACTTCTAGTTAGGAAAACAGAGAAACTTTGTGTAAAAGGTGGCATTTGAAAGGTGGAGGGATTTCAGTAGGAGAGAATGGCATGAGGCTGTTAGATTGATTTGTAGATCCAATGCTACACTGGAACAAGAGCCCATCGTGTGCATCTCTTTCCACTTTCTATTCAGTGACATCATGTTGGTAGTTTGAAATCAACCACAGTGGGAATATTTACAAATTATATAAATCTTTTTGTTTGCTTTTTTGTTTCTGAAAATTGGTCTACCAGCACACCACTGGACATATTGCATTATTATTCCTATTATTTTTGACTCGACTTTTGTGCTCAGTCATGTCCGACCCTTTGCAACCCCATGGCCTGTAGCCTGCCAGGCTCCTCTCTCCATGGTATTTCCCAGGCAAGAATACTGGAGTGGGTTGCCATGCCTTCCTCCAGGGGAATCTTCCTGACCCAGGGATTGAACTCTTGTCTCCTACATTGACAGGTGGATTCTTTCACCACTGAGCCACCTGGGAAGCCCTTCTATTTCTCCAACCCTCTCTAAATATATGCCCTTTCCCCCAAGGCCTTGAAGTTCCCCCAACTAGACACAAGAAGATATTTTATTGTCCCACTGATTTTGGGTTCATCCAAGCAAGCTCCTTCGATCAAAGGAATGTCAGCGATGTGATATGAGCAAATGCTTGACCATGAACTTGCCGAGGTAGAGAAGGGTATTTCCTATGCAACTTGCTATTTCCAAAAGAATGAGAAATACACACAGTAGAGATGAACTGAAGCAAGAGTGGGAAGCCAACAAAACCCATCCAATATCAGCAAAGCCCAGCCGACCTATAGACCTGTGAGTCAGAAGTAAATGCTTACATTCCTATGCAACTGAGATTCTGTAGTTGTCGTTTGCTGTTGCTGTTAAGTCGCTTAAGTCGTGTCCGACTTTGTGCGACCCCATAGACGGCAGCCCACCAGGCTCCGCCGTCCCTGGGATTCTCCAGGCAAGAACACTGGAGTGGGTTGCCATTTCCTTCTCCAATGCATGAAAGGGAAAAGTGAAAGTGAAGTCGCTCAGCCATGTCCAACTCTTCGCGACCCCATGCACTACAGCCTACCAGGCTCCTCTGTCCATGGGATTTTCCAGGCAAGAGTACTGGAGTGGGGTGCCGTTGCCTTCTCCAGTTGTCATTTACAGAGCAATAGTTAATGAACTGTGTTAGATTCCTATTACTGCTATAACAAATGCCACAATGTTAGCTTATGAAGCTAACATCAAGATTTAGCAGGGCTGGTTCCTTCTGGAGGCTCTAGGGAAAAATCTGTCCCTTGTCTCTTCTAGCTCCTAGAGACTGTCAACATTCCTTAATTTATGACTGTATCTCTCTAATCTCTCATTGTCACATTGCCTTCTCCTTTTCCTGACCTCCTGTTTTGCTCTTATAAGAACCCTTGTGATTACACTGGACCCATGTGGATAATTTATGATAATCTTCCCATGTCAAAATTTAACTTAGTCATATCTGCAACGTCCCTTTTACTATGTAAGGTAACACAGTTACAGGCTCTGGGGATAAGGATGTAGACATCTTTGGGAGCCATTACTCAGCCTACCACACTAATATAATTGGAGAATAAAGTATGCATTTGTAATGGTGGAAAATATGCTAAAAAGGTAAGTTGAAGTCAGCTGCTAGGTACTTTGAATACATATTTTGTAGAGTCCATGACAACTTTACCTAGGCTATTGATATACTGAGTGTCATGTTTGAAGAAAATTAATTTGGTGGCCTTGAGTAGGATGAATTGAACTGGGGAGAAACTAGAAGCAAGAATCTCAGCAAGCACATTAGTCCAGTAGAAAATTAATAAGCATCAGAACCAAGGGCATAGCAGTAGAAAAGGAAAGGAGGAGTACTTATTTTAGAAACTGAGTGATAAATCTAGAGTTTTAAGCTTGACTAACCTTTGATTACCTGTGATAGAAATAGAGAAATTAGGAAGAAGGGTTAGGATGGGGATGGAGCTGGGAACACTATAAGGATTAGAATCCATGATTTTTTTTTTAAATGCTGACTTTAAGGTGCTTGTAGACTATACATTTTCCCTTAAGACCATAAGCTACTTCAGTTTTGGGGCCAGTCTTATTAATTTTTGTGCTCTTGGCATCTAACAGAGTAGATGACATTTGTTAGGTTCTCAGTACATATTTATTGAAGAATGAAAGGAAGGCAGGAGAAAGAGAAGAGGAAGGAAAGAAGGGGTCGAATGCCTCTTCTTCCTCCACTCCCAACTCTGGCTGAGCCAGTACAGTGGATGGTTCGCAGGGCAGAGGAAGCAATCTGAGAAGCAGGTCTTTCAGATGCTCTAATCTCAAACTGGGAAAGTGCTCTTCTGTATTTTTGTCCAGACTGAGATTCCTTACAGGCAGCTAGGCGAATGAGCAGAACAGATGAATATGCAGCCAGGTGATAACTTCACCAACACTGACTTTACCAATATAAAGGGAGAGACAGCAGGTATGTGCTGGCCCCAGAAGGTATCAAATGTGCAAATTCAAGGAAATTTTTATGCACTTAACCCACATTTTTCCTCTTGTGATCTTTTGTGTCTCATCTTTTGTGTCTGAGGCACAAACCCTTGCCAAACTCCTTCCAGACCACTGATGGATTTATCCATAATTTTTATGTTACTTGCATTTTAAAAAACCAACACAATGGCACCACTAAAAGGGGAGATGGTTCTAGTGCCAGGGCATCTGGGGTTGGTACATATACAGTTTCAGCTTCCACTGGGACCTTAGCTCTACTTGGTTAAACTCCCATTGTTTTTGTTTTCTTTGGTTTGTCTGTCTGTCCTCAACAACTCACTCACCAAAATACTTTCCCCCCTAAATGTATTGTTTTATCTCATTTTCTCTATAACAATGATGCTTTCTCCTCTCAAATGAGAGGTTGCCATGACTCCATACCCTGATGCAATAGGATGAAGAAACCAGGATAGTTTAGCATTTTAATAGCTGATAAGGGACCATATCAACTTCAGCAATGTCAAATGTTGTGGGTAAATACCAGTAAGAATGATAACTAAAAAAAGGCCAAAAGATTTTGTTACCAGCAGAGGAAGGCCAGCCATTCATGAGTGACCTTTAAGACTGCAGTTTCAATGGAGGTTAGGGTTAAAAATTGACTGGTAAAGAGGTGGAAGCCAAGGGAAGAGGATACTCTTCTGAGATGTCTGAGGTTCAAAAATAAATGAGACAGGATGGTAGCTCAAGGTTGTAATAAGATAGTTGAAAGATTTTTTAGGACACTTAAAATCATGTTTTATAAATATTAGCCAATTATATAACTGAAAACTTTAACTTATCTGATTACTAAAGGATAAGGGGAACTGATGGAGCCTCAAGATGAAGTAATTTGTATTTCTAATAATTTGTGTGTTGTTTCTTTTAAAATACAAGCATCAGAACATTTTAAATCAGATGTGGTTATTGTTTATTTCCTACATGAAATAAGTCTTGAATTAGAACATTTCCATCTACTAACTTTCACAGAACTCTGTATCTGTTTTTCAGCAATGAAGGACTGAGGTGCCAAAAAGATATTTATTTGAACAAATACAACAAATGTAATTACCTTCAAAAGCTTTAAACAAAATCAAGTACAAATTAATCTTTCAATTTCTTTAGTTGTCTTTATACTTGAAAAAAGCCACAAATAAACACTGTTTATGATTTTCTACTGCTTCAGGGAAAGATGATTCCTCTGTTTTAAATCTGAGTGAAGGTTAAATGAGAATGCAACCCAAGATTGAATTTGTGAGGTTTTCATCAAATTAGCTCTATTCTACCACAGAAAAGTCTTTTTTTCAGTACAATATAATTGCCAAAAGAAGTTATAGTTGGCTTTATGTTAAGAGAGAAGAACACTGATTGAACATTCATTTCAAAAGAAATTGAATACTGGTATTAAAAGAGATGAACATTTTCCTCCTGGAAAATACTAATTAAATAAATCATTATTTCTTCTTACACTATGAGCTTGTCAGAAACTCCATGAGGCTTGAAGCCCAACAAAGCTTTAGGATTATGGAATGTGGTAGAAAGAGTAGGACCAGGACATCGGCCAGACATCCTGGAATGTGAAGTCAAGTGGGCCTTAGGAAGCATCACTACGAACAAAACTAGTGGAGGTGATGGAATTCCAGTTGAGCTATTTCAAATTCTGAAAGATGATGCTGTGAAAGTGCGGCACTCAATATGCCAGCAAATTTGGAAAACTCAGCAGTGGCCACAGGACTGGAAAAGGTCAGTTTTCATTCCAGTCCCAAAGAAAGCAATCCCAAAGAATGTCCAAACTACTGCACAATTGCACTCATCTCACACCCTAGTAAAGTAATGCTCAAAATTCTCCAAGCCAGGCTTCAGCAATACGTGAACCATGAACTTCCAGATGTTCAAGCTGGTTTTAGAAAAGGCAGAGGAACCAGAGATCAAATTGCCAACCTCCGCTGGATCATCAAAAAAGCAAGAGAGTTCCAGAAAAGCATCTATTTCTGCTTTACTGACTATGCCAAAGTCTTTGACTGTGTGGATCACAATAAACTGTGGGAACTTCTGAAAGAGATGGGAATACCAGACCATCTGACTTGCCTCTTGAGAAACCTGTATGCAGGTCAGGAAGCAACAGTTAGAACTGGACACGGAACAACAGACTGGTTCCAAATAGGAAAAGGAGTATGTCAAGGCTGTATATTGTCACCCTGCTTATTTAACTTATATGCAGAGTACATCATGAGAAACGCTGGGATGGAGGAAGCACAAGCTGGAATCAAGATTGCCGGGAGAAATATCAATACCCTCAGATATGCAGATGACACCACCCTTATGGCAGAAAGTGAAGAACTAAAGAGCCTCTTGATGAAAGTGAAAGAGGAGAGTGAAAAAGTTGGCTTAAAGCTCAATATTCAGAAAACTAAGATCATGGCATCTGGTCCCATCACTTCATGGGAAATAGATGGGGAAACGATGGAAACAGTGTCAGACTTTATTTTGGGGGGCTCCAAAATCACTGCAGATGGTGATTGCAGTCATGAAATTAAAAGACGCTTACTCCTTGGAAGGAAAGTTATGACCAACCTAGACAGCATATTAAAAAGGAGAGTCATTACTTTCCAACAAAGGTCCGTCTAGTCAAGGCTATGGTTTTTCCAGTGGTCATGTATGGATGTGAGAGTTGGACTATAAAGAAATCTGAGTGCTGAAGAATTGATGCTTTTGAACTGTGGTGTTGGAGAAGACTCTTGAGAGTCCCTTGCACTGCAAGGAGATCCAACCAGTCCATCCTAAAGGAGACCAGTCCTGGGTGATCATTGGAAGGACTGATGTTGAAGCTGAAACTCCGATACTTTAGCCCTCTGATGCGAAGAGCTGACTCATTTGTAAAGACCCTGGTGCTGGGAAAGATTGAGGGCAGGAGGAGAATGGGACAACAGAGGATGAGATGGCTGGATGGTATCACCGACTCGTGGACATGAGTTTGGGTAAACTCTGGGAGTTAGTTATGGACAGGAAGGTCTGGCATACTGTGATTCATTGGGTCGCAAAAAGTCGGACACAATTTAGCGACTGAACTGAACTGAACTGAATCTCCTACAGAGTAGAGCCAGTGTTATTCCTATGATTGTTCTCACATGTAATGTGGCAAAAAGCATATCCTGGTTGGCAGGCAGTACATTGCTTTGAACTGTGTGAGAGGAATATAATCTTAAAATTTAAAATGAATTGACATTGCCCCTGCCAGCCTACCTAGAGACTCCCTGGTAGCTCAGCTGGTAAAGTATCCGCCTGTAATGCAGGAGACCCGGGTTCGATTCCTGGGTGGGAAAGATACCCTGGAGAAGGGACAGGCTACCCACTCCAGTATTCTTGGGGTTCCGTGGTGGCTCAGACAGGAAAGAACCTGCCTGCAATTTGAGAGACCTGGGTTTGATCCCTGGGTTGGGAAGATCCCTTGGAGAAGGGACCGGGTACCCACTCCAGTATTCTGGCCTGGAGAATTCCATGGACAGAGGAGCCTGGCAGGCATAGTCCATGGGGTCCCAAAGAGTTGGACATGACTTTCACTTTCACTTTCTTCTACCAGCCTAAGACTCTTATAAATACACAGTCTGCTTGGAGATATTATATTTAAAAATCCTCTTCTTTGGACTGAATTGTTTCCATCGTTTCCCTTAGGCTGATTGTCCCCATTAGATAGAAAAAGGATTCTTTTCATGGCAGAGGTGCAGCTGGGGAAGGAGCTGTAGTTACTAGTCATCATTTGTTCTCTGGGATGCCCTTGAACATACTGAAGTAGCAGGCATAACTCTCTATAGATCTACCTTCAATGCTGCCCATGTTTGTCCTGGTTGGGTTTTCTTCAGAGGCAGAATGTTAGGTAAGAATTGAATGTACAGAAGTACCTGGTGGTTCAGTGGTTATGACCAATGTGCTTTCACTGCTAGGGACACAGGTTCAATCCCTGGTGGAGGAACTAAGATCCAGCAAGCTGCAGGGCATAGTCAATTAAAACAAAAAAGAACATACAAAGTGTTTTAGGGAGGTACAGGAACACTGGTTGGGAATGTGGAGGGGACATGGGGAAGGGGAGACAGTCAATGAAAGGTGCTTTCAAAAGACCAGCTACCACAGTGAGCAACTGAAGTTTACTTCTATTGGTAAACCTTGGAAATGGAAAACAGATATCTCAGCATAATCCACCGAAGGAGCCAGATATCTGAGTTATGTTTACCTCTATACTCATCAGACATCTGTTCAAAGTTGGTTCCCAGGCACTGTTGTGTGTGGGGGAGAAGTTGGTTCCAGCAGCCCCAGGTCAGCCTTCTGGGAAACATGTATGCACCAGCCACTGGAGGTCAGGCTGGTAAGATGGGCATGATAGGAGATCAGAGAGGATGTGGGAGGAGCACTAACAGCATCTCCTACATAACTGAAAATATTACCAATGGTATATCTGATTAGTGAACACACTGCACGGTGGATATAATGTGACTGTGGCAGAAAATTATCTGTCTCTTGCTCTCAACACTATTGTGAAACCAGTTTATTTCTAGCTCTTATCGTGTAGTGGTGCCACTTTCCTCACTGCCACTTGTCTTTTATCCCTTTATTTCATTCTCAATTCCACATGCCCTCTTCTATTCCACCCCTGTTGGCAAACCTCTCCTGCTTATATCACCTTTTTCCTTCTTGGCTTTTCCCAAATGGAAACCCTAAGCCTTCTGTGTCTTCTCTCAGAACAAACACCATTATGATGGGTGATGACATGATTATTATTGCAGTGATGATAATATTTGTTGACTGAATGCTCCACTGGTCACTGTTCCTGGCTGTCACAAAGATGGCTGAAGAGGCACCAAGTCAGGATAATGAGTAATAAAAACTGAAGGTCTCTTTTAGGCCTGACTTCCCTTATGCCTAGGCGGCTGTTGGCCCTGCGTGGCTCTGCTCTGGATCTGTGCCATCTGCGTCATCTATCTGGCATTGCCTGGAGGAAGACTGACTCTCGTGTCAGATGAAACTGATGATAATTCTTGGCTAAGAAAGCAAGATTCCTGAATGATCAGGACACTGAGGCCTAAGTTCATATCTGACACTCCTTTGTCCAGGCCTTCTGATCCTCATTTTACTTTCAGGACTATGACTCCTGTTAAAATGCCCTTGGGTTTGATTTTCATCATTTAATCATGCTGTCATATCTGTTTGTTCAAGAATGCTGACCTTATTTAGAAATTACTGTTGCAATGTTACCAGATGCACATACTAATGGTCCACTAGGGCCAGTCCTCATGTGAGCAGAATGCTGTGATGTGATCTCAGGGATTCTGGGATCACCACAAATATATAGTGCTCACTTGCTTCCTGACACCTGACACTTCTTAACAAGAAATAAATCGTTTCATGCTACAATTAGCGAGAGAGAGACAGAGAGAGAGACAGAGAGAAAATTCAAACTACCACAGAATACTTTCCAGAGAAGTAGTTTATTATTGACTTACCTGTATTTTTAACAGAGGAAATTGTGACAGAACTGCTATGCAGCTGATTTAAAGAACAACCAGTACAGATTGAATCAGAACAACAGGAGACTCTAGGACATATGTCTTATGGGGGAGAGGAGAGGAGATGAAACTGATAGACTACTAGATGTGTTTGATAGTATTGAGAAGCACCTGTAACTCTAGATGTACTTAATAGATGTACTTAATTTTTAAAAACACAATTAGCACTAAAAAGCTTGTAAGAAAATATAGCTACTGCTCAACTCCTCCCTAAGCCTGAGAATCACTCCTCAGAAAAAACTGTCTACTGTTTTAGCTATTTCTTCTATTTATCTACATACACAAAGTTTCATATTTATAGTATGATTTCATATTTATCTATTTTATACATTGTATATTTACTTCCTATAGTAAAAGATCAGAATTTATTACCCTTACACACTGCATATTGTCCCTCTCCTCATCTTTCCAACAAGTCATATCATAACTTTTGGTTAAATGAATACCCTGTGTTAAAATGATTATTATCATGTAAAATTGTTCACAGTTGAGGCAGATAGCATACAATAATCCCATTTCTTTACTGTACATTTTTTTCTGTAGGTAATAATTGCCTTTAATTTCTTTGCTTAGTTTTATATATATTATTTGCTAATTCTTTCCCAACTCCTCCATAGAGTTACAGGTGCTTCTCAATACTATCAAACACATCTAGTAGTCTATCAGTTTCATCTCCTCTCCTCTCCCCCATAAGACATATGTCCTAGAGTCTCCTGTTGTTCTGATTCAATCTGTACTGGTTGTTCTTTAAATCAGCTGCATAGCAGTTCTGTCACAATTTCCTCTGTTAATAAAGGAATTGTCCTTTCTCTTCTCTGTGTTGAATTTCCTGTTCCCTGTATCCTAAGTCTTCCACTTTGTAGGTTTATTCCTTTGTGATAGTGAAGCACATCCTGGAGTAGCTCTCTGGAAATACATTTCAGAATTTTTTCACACCTGAAAATGTTCTTTTCCGTTTACTCTTAAATGTTAGTTTGTCTGGATATAGAATTCCAGAATGAAAATAATCTTTAGTCAGAATGCTGTGAGCACTGCTCCAGCTTTCAGTGTTACTACTGGGAAATATGATTACAAATTGATTCCTAATACTTTGTGAGCAAACTTTATTTCTCCTTTGGGAGTTTTTAGTGGTTTCCTGTTTATTCCTGTTATTCTGGCACTTAAAATGATGTTGTTTATTGATGTGTAGCTCTTGTTTTAAAGAAAAAAGTTAAAAGGAGGTTAAGAAATTATAAAAGAGGTAATGACAGAACATTTCCCAGAAATTAAGGAAATGAGTTAGAGTGCAAGAACTCACCAAATGCCAAGTACAATATAAAAAAAATGGAAAGCTAACTAAAAGCTCTGTATGATTGAGTGTGGCCCAGCCATTTTGTTACTGCTAAGTCACCTCAGTCGTGTCTGACTCTGTGCGACCCCATGGATGGAAGCCCACCAGGCTCCGCCGTCCCCGGGATTCTCCAGGCAAGAACACTGGAGTGGGTTGCCATTTCCTTCTCCAAAAAGAGAAAAAGCCATTTTGTTAGGGACTCCTCAAATTTGAGCATTGATGAGGCTTTTTCTCTTGGGATTGTTTCTTCAGAAAAGACTCTTCCAAAATTCTACCTGGAGGATTAGAAGTCTAGAAGTAAAAAAAATGAAAGGAAGTTTTAAAATTTTGCCTGCTTCTCTCCCATACCTTTTACTGTGCCAGACTCTGGAGCCCCTCAGGCTGACTTGTTCCAGGGATGAGATCTCCTGGCTATGCTGGGTTGTGAAGAGGTGGTGGTTGCCTGGGATTGGTTACAGAGAGGAACTGGGAATCTAACTTTCCTTAAAACACTTTCAGTCAGTTTTCCTATATTTCACTCTACCTTCTGAGGTATTTGTGCCTCCTATTTCTCAGCCTTTCTGGGGTTATATAGGGCAAATTAGGTTGTTTTTTGTTGGCATCTCTCTATATATTTACTTGCAGCTTTCTGCACTTAGGTATTGCCCTTAATGGTCAAAGCTGTTTTCCCAGCACCACATCTGCTGGGAAGGAGAGAAAAAAGGAGGGTGGGCCAAATAGTTTCCTTTAAGGATGAGAGGTATATACATCTTCTTGCTCACATTCTATCGGGATAATTTAGTATCGGGGCCAAACTTACCTGCAAGGCAGGATGATAAATGTAGTCTCTAGCTAGATATGCCCTGATAAAACTTCATGTGTGCAGAGGGAGGTTATTGTGAAAAGGAAAAAAGGGATAATGGATCCTGGAGGATGGTAAGTAGTCTTTGCCATGAGGAGGAATAGTGTGATTCCCTGCAGCATTACAGTGCTTCTCCTGCCCACAAAGTACTGGTCTTCCACAGGCAGACAGGTGGTCAGCATCATGTGCACTTCTGGCATCATCTTCTGCCCTGGGCTTATGGGTTGGCTATATTGACCATCTGTATCCATGAGTCCCAGCACTCCTGCTTTCCCTCTAAGCAATTCATTTTGTCCTTTTGACATAAACACAGATCTAAACAGATAAGGCTCCCAGCATCATAGGGAATTTTAATAGGCTTTTGCTACTTATATTATGAGAGTTGGGCCACAATATAAAAATTGGTACCTATTTTACATGCTATAAGAAAGAATATGCTATGTTTAAGACAAAATGGGAAAAAATATATCTACTATGCAGTGTTTTATGTATACCCTGCAGCAGGGCTTATCAAACAGGAACATGTATAGGCATCATGTGGGAACTTGATTAAAATGCAGATTCTGGGGCCTGAGAGTCTGCATTTCTAACAATCTCTTGGGCAATGCCAACTTTGCTATCCAAGAATCATTCTTTCATGAGTCAGGCACTAAGTACTTCCTCAGGTGGCTAAGTAGTAAAGAATCTGCCTGCAATGCAGGAGATGTGGGTTCAATCCCTGGGTTGGGAAGATCTCCTGGAGAAGGGAATGGCTACCCACTCCAGTATTCTTACCTGGGAAATCCCATGAACAGAGAAGCCTGGAGGACTAAAGTCCATGGGGTTGCAAAAGAGTCAGACACAACTAAGCTACTAAAAAACAAGAAGTATTTCCTCTGTTAATATCCAATTACTCTCTGCTCTGAGATTAGATAGCTCACTTTAGAGAATTCAAATATATCTAAAGGAGACAAAAACAATAGATGTATTTCTTCTGATAAGCATAACCAAAGGAATTTCACAGGTTTCTGTAGCTTTTGCCATACACAGGAAATTCAGCCAATAATAAAACTCAATGATAAAAAATGACGGGTGGGTTACAAACCTACAAGGGACAACTTTGCCATCTAAAGCACAGAAAATCAACGGCGGAAAAGCATCCAAAGAGGAAAACTTCAGCTGGCTATTCTCCTCTCTTATGATTTAAGATGCTTAATTAATTAGTATGAACATGTACTCAAAGACCAACACATTTCAAACTATTTTAAGCAGCTGGTCTCTAGTTTCATTGTGTCTAAATTTATGGGCAGTTCTGATAGCTGTGGTGGTTGCTGGTTTTTGAAAGCTGTAGTTCAATATGGAGAGCCCTACTTCCTAGTGGAGGCAGGCCAAGATCAATGATTTTTTTCCTTAACAAACTGAAGTATAAAACAAAAATTCTTTTAATATCCACATTACTTGCTTTTTTGTTTTATGCTGACTGCATGACTTGTTGAGTGGTTCATTTTCCAAGACTGTCCCTTAGGATTAATTTGCTAGACATACTCATTTCTACCTAAAGACTTTATCGAGTTCAAGTCTCTCATATATATTTTCAATTTTTGTTTTTCTGTCTTCACATGGAGGAACAGGAAGGAAGGGAGATACACATTTGGTTGTGGGAGAGGGAATTTTGTTAAAGTCTTATTGTTGAAAAAACTGGTTTTATCCCAGTTCTCTTGAAGTAATCTTTAAGTAGATGCTCCAGAGCACAGTCAATGAAAGAAAATGGTGCTATCAGCAGCCTTGCAAATGGTTTTGGATTTGGAGTTGGGGGCGGTGAGACAGAGTAAGGAGTTAATTGCTTTTGAATTTTGAAATTGGAATATGACATACGAAAGTACAAAAAAAGTATGCAGCTTAATGGATTTTCACAAATTAAACACTAAAAATTTAACCAACATCCATATAAACAGAACATTACCAGTACTCTCAGAGGCCTTCCTTATGTTCCCTTCTAGTCACTTATATCAGACCACACCCCCACTATGCTCACCAAGAAGGAAAATAATTTATCTGACTTTAAATACCATAGACTCAGTTCAGTTCAGTTCAGTACAGTCTGGAGATCAGCGGAGAAATAACTCCAGAAAGAATGATGGGATGGAGTCAAAGCAGAAACTATACCCAGCTGTGGATGTGACTGGTGATAGAAGCAAAGTCCGATGCTATAAAGAGCAATATTGCATAGGAACCTGAAATGTTAGGTCCATGAATCAAGGCAAATTGGAAGTGGTGAAACAGGAGATGGCAACAGTGAACGTCGACATTCTAGGAATCAGCGAACTAAGATGGACTGGAATGGGTGAATTTAACTCAGATGACCATTATATCTACTACTGTGGGCAGAAATCCCTTAGAAGAAATGGAGTAGCCATCATGGTCAACAAAAGAGTCTGAAATGCAGTACTTGGATGCAATCTCAAAAACGACAGAATCATCTCTGTTCGTTTCCAAGGCAAACCATTCAATATCACAGTAATCCAAGTCTATGCCCCGAACAGTAATGCTGAAGAAGCTGAACTTGAACGGTTCTATGAAGACCTACAAGACCTTTTAGAACTAACACCCAAAAAAGATGTCCTTTTCCTTATAGGGGACTGGAGTGCAAAAGTAGGAAGTCAGGAACACCTGGCGTAACAGGCAAATTTGGCCTTGGAGTACAGAATGAAGCAGGGCAAAGGCTAATACCATAGACTAGTTTTGCCTATTTTAAAACTTTATATAACTGGAATCATATTGTATTTATTCTTTTAGGTCTGGTTTCTTTCACTCAGTATTATGTTTATGTGTATTTTTACACATATGTGGCATGTACTTTTGCATATAGTTATAATGTATTGATTTTCATTGCTGTGAATTATTTTTTGTATCAGTTCAGTTCAGCTGCTCAATTGTGTCTGACTCTTTGTGACTCCATGGACTGCAGCATGCCAGGTATCCCTGTCCATCACCAGAGCCTACTCAAACTCATGTCCATTGCATCGGTGATGCCATCCAACCATCTCATCCTCTGTCGTCCCCTTCTCCTCCCACCTTCCATCTTTCCCAGCATCAGGGTCTTTTCCAGTGAGTTGGTTCTTTGCATCAGGTGGTCAAAGTATTGGAGTTTCAGCTTCAGCATCAGTCCTTCCAATGAATATTCAGGACTGATTTCCTTTAGGATGGACGGGTTTGATCTCCTTGCAGTCCAAGGGACTCTCAAGAGTCTTCTCCAACACCACAGTTAAAAAGCATCAATTCTTCCACATAACGTACTTCTATACTGTTGATGGTTTTGGTTTTTTTCCCATTTGGGGCTATTACAAGTAGCGCTGCTATGAATATCCTAACATGCTTCCTTTGGTGAATATATATATTCATTTCTTTTAAGCATCTAGGAGTGAAATTCCTGGCTGATGGGACAGGCATATGTGCAGCTTGAGTAGGAAGCACTCTCAGGCACTTTTCAATTTGGTAGGTACCTATCTCTTCAAGCAGCATTTCAGGTAAAAGGCTGTTCTGGAGAAGGCTTAGACACTAGGACAGAGTAATCTCATGGAACAGAGGGGACAAACGAGATATGGGATATAGAGGGTTATTTCTCTCCATGATCTGTACTTCAGTTCAGTCGCTCAGTCATGTCCGACTCTTTGCGACCCCATGAATTGCAGCACGCCAGGCCTCCCTGTCCATCACCAACTCTCAGAGTTCACCCAAATCCATGTCCATTGAGTCAGTGATGCCATCCAACCATCTCATCCTCTGTCGTCCCCTTCTACTCCTGCCCCCAATCCTACCCAGCATTAGGGTCTTTTCCAATGAGTCAACTCTTCACATGAGGTGGCCAAAGTATTGGAGTTTCAGCTTCAACATCAGTCCTTCCAATGAACACCCAGGACTGATCTCCTTTAGGATGGACTGGTTGGATCTCCATGCAGTCCAAGGGATTCTCAAGAGTCTTCTCCAACACCACAGTTCAAAACCATCAATTCTTCGGCGCTCAACTTTCTTCACCGTCCAACTCTCACATCCATACATGACCACTGGAAAAACCATAGCCTTGACTAGACGGAACTTGTTGGCAAAGTAATGTCTCTGCTTTTAAATATGCTATCTAGGTTGGTCATAACCTTCCTTCCAAGGAGTAAGCGTCTTTTAATTTCATGGGTGCAGTCACCATCTGCAGTGATTTTGGAGCCCCCCAAAATAAAGTCTGACACTGTTTCCCCATCTATTTGTCATGAAGTGATGGGACCAGATGCCATGATCTTAGTTTTCTGAACGTTTAGCTTTAGGCCAACTTTTTCACTCTCCTCTTTCACTTTCATCAAGAGGCTCTTCAGTTCTTCACTTTCTGCCATAAGGTTGGTGTCATCTGCATATCTGAGGCTATTGATATATCACCCGGCAAAGTTGATTCCAGCTTGTGATTCTTCCAGCCCAGCGTTTCTCATGATGTACTCTGCATATAAGTTAAATAAGCAGGGTGACAATATACAGCCTTGACGTACTCCTTTTCCTATTTGGAACCAGTCTGTCATTCCATGTCCAGTTCTAACTGTTGCTTCCTGACCTGCATACAGGTTTCTCGAGAGGCAGGTCAGATGGTCTGGTATTCCCATCTCTTTCAGAAGTTTCCACAGTTTATTGTGATCCACACAGTCAAAGGCTTTGGCATAGTCAATAAAGCAGAAATAGATGCTTTTCTGGAACTCTCTTGCTTTTTCGATGATCCAGCGGATATTGGCAATTTGATCTCTCGTTCCTCTGCCTTTTCTAAAGCCAGCTTGAACATCTGGAAGTTCACGGTTCACGTATTGCTGAAGCCTGGCTTGGAGAATTTTGAGCATTACTTTACTAGCGTGTGAGATGAGTGCAATTATGCAGTAGTTTGAGCATTCCTTGGCATTGCCTTTCTTTGGGATTGGAATGAAAACTGACCTTTTCCAGTCCTGTGGCCACTGCTGAGTTTTTCAGATTTGATGGCATATTGAGTGCAGCACTTTCACAGCATCATCTTTCAGGATTTGAAATAGCTCAACTGGAATTCCATCACCTCCACTAGCTTTGTTCATAGTGATGCTTCCTAAGGCCCACTTGACTTCACATTCCAGGATGTCTGGCTCTTGGTGAGTGATCACACCATTGTGATCTCTGGGTCATGAAGATCTTTTTTGTACAGCTCTTCTGTGTATTCTTGCCACCTCTTCTTAATATCTTCTGCTTCTGTTAGGTCCATACCATTTCTGTCCTTTATCGAGCCCATCTTTGCATGGAATGTTCCCTTGGTAACTCTAATTTTCTTGAAGAGATCTCTAGTCTTTCCTATTCTATTGTTTTCCTCTATTTCTTTGCACTGATCATTACGGAAAGCTTTCTTCTCTCTCCTTGCTATTCTTTGGAACTCTGCATTCAGATGGGTATATCTTTCCTTTTCTCTTTTGTTTTTCACTTCTCTTCTTTTCACAGCTATTTGTAAGGCCTCCTCAGACAGCCATTTTGCTTTTTTGCATTTCTTTTTCCTGGGGATGGTCTTGATACCTGTCTCCTGTACAATGTCAGAAACCTCCATCCATAGTTCATCAGGCACTCTGTCAGATCTAGTCCCTTTAATCTATTTCTCACTTCCACTGTATAATCATAAAGGGTTTGATTTATGTCATACCTGAATGGTCTAGTGGTTTTCTCCACTTTCTTCAATTTAAGTCTGAATTTGGCAATAAGGAGTTCATGATCTGAGCCACCGTCAGCTCCCAGTCTTGTTTTTGCTGACTGTACAGAGCTTCTCCATTCATGGCTGCAAAGACTACAATCAGTCTGATTTTGGTGTTGATTATCTGGTGACGCCCATGTGTAGAGTCTTCTCTTGTGTTGTTGGAAGAGGGTGTTTGCTATGACCAGTGCGTTCTCTTGGAAAAACTCTATGAGCCTTTGCCCTACTTCATTCTGTACTCCAAGGCCAAGTTTACCTGTTACTCCAGGTGTTTCTTGACTTCCTATTTTTGCATTCCAGTCCCCTATAATGAAAATGATATCTTTTGGGGGTGTTAGTTCTAAAACGTCTTGTAGGTCTTCATAGAACCGTTCAACTTCAGCTTCTTCAGCATTACTGGTCGGGGCATAGACTTGGATAACCATGATATTGAATAGTTTGCCTTGGAAACAAACAGAGATCATTCTGTCGTTTTTGAGATTTCATCCAAGTACTGCATTTTGAACTCTTTTGTTGACTATGATGGCTACTCTATTTCTTCTAAGGGATTCTTACCCACAGTAGTAGATATAATGGTCATCTCAGTTAAATTCACCCATTCCAGTCCATTTTAGTTCACTGATTCCTAAAATGTCAACGTTCACTCTTGCCATCTCCTGTTTGACCATTTCCAGTTTGCCTTGATTCATGGACCTAACATTCCAGGTTCCTATGCACATTGCTCTTTACAGCATCGGGCATTGCTTCCATCACCAGTCACATCCACAACTGGGTGTTGTTTTTGCTTTGGATCGTCCCTTCATTCTTTCTGGAGTTATTTCTCCACTGATCTCCAGTAGCATGTTGGGCACCTACTGACCTGGGGAGTCAGTAGGTGAAAGGACATCTTTCAGTGTCCTATCTTTTCGCCTTTTCATACTGTTCAACATAATGCTTAAATGCTTGAGCTTTCTAATTACATTGTCTAGGTTTGAATTCCAGATAGTCACTCATTTGTCATGAGATTTTTGAGCAAGTCATTTAACTTTTCTGAATTACAGTTTCTTTCTCTGCAAAGTATATATAATGAATATCTATATTTCAAGGTCTTGGGAAGAGTAAATAAGATAATAAATATATAACTCTTAGTAAGTCCTTGGCATATATCCTTAATAACACATAGCTGATGATAATAATAATAGATAGCATTTACTGATAACTTACCATGTGTTAAGATCTTTATATCTCATGTGAACATCAAAACAATCTAGTAGGTAGATTCTATTATTATTTTTATTTTTTCAGATGCAGAAAGAAACTCATAGAGGATAAATGAAGAACTCAATGCCAAGCCTTACTATATACCTACTATAGGCTAGTTGTTCTGAGTTAATTTCTTTAAATAAATATAATGCATGTTAAGTAGTATCCCCAAAACTAGAACTCTCACACATTGCTGGTGGGGATATAAGGTAGTACAATCACTCTGTAAAATGATTTGTCAATTTCTAATAAAGTTAAACATAAACCTAACATATGATCTAGCCATTCCACTCCAGATATTTACTCAATAGAAATGAAAACACATATCCACAAAATGACTTATATGCAAATGTCAACAGCATTTTTGTTTGTAATAGTGAAAGCTGGAAACAATACAAATGTCCATCAATAAGTGAAAACATAAAACAGATTGTAGTGTACTTATACAATGGAATACTACTCAGTAATACATAGGAATGAATTACTGATATATGCAATAGTATGATGAACCTCAAATACATTATGGTGAGTGAGAGAAGCTAGACAAAAAAAGACTTACACTGTATGATTACACTTATATAAAATTCTAGAAAATACAAACTAATATAGGAATGCAAATTGATCTATTGAGACAGCATATCAGTGGGTACCTGGGACAGAGGGTATAAGGAGAGATGGACTACAAATGGTCACAAGAATCTCTGGGTGGGGAAGTGGAGATGTTCTATATCTTCATTATGGTGGTATCTTCACACGTATATAAAAATTCATGGAAATGTACACTTTAAATGGGTATGGTTTATTGCATGTGAACAATAACTCAATAGAGCTGTTTTTAAAGAGGTATCTCCAAGAGCCCAGCATTGATCTCATATCCCAATCCATGATGATGGTAAACTGTGGCAGGGCCACTGCTACCCTCATGCAGGCTGAGGTTGCCAGTTTTACTGAGTTAAGAAGGGAAGTTCTTTGCATTGTGGCATTTCTTTTCAGATACCTGCTGCAAAGAAGTCTCCAGCTTCTGAAGGGGCAGGAAGGTTTATCTCTCAAAGTAAACAAGAAAACAAAAAAGGCATTTTCTGTTATGTTATCCATGGTTCTATAAAGTAGTGCCAAGTGTTTATATTTTTATACCTTTTCCTGCGCTCATGGGGGAGAGGAACTGATTACAAGTGTCACTAAGCCCATGTGTGTCCTTTGACCTCTAATAATATTTATGCATATGCTAAAAATTTCTATTTTTCCAAGGGTGAGCAAAATGTTAGAATTCTTCCTCGTATGAAATTCAAATTGGCTCATAAATATTGCATTCTGAATTAGGTGCTTCACTCTAAATAACTTGTGTTTTTTATGGCTTATTTTGAAAAAAAGATGAACAGTGATGCTGGATTCCACATACAAGATAGGCATAAGGTACTTGTGCTTCAGACGCTGTGAAAAGACAGTTGAAATAGTTCTTTCCCTCCCTTCAAATCCTGTCTAGAAAAACTTCCATATGGCTGTCATTGTAGTTTTTCCTTGAACATTTTGCAAGGAAGGGTTAGATCCACAAAAAATGAGAGAAAAATGACACGGACTGAGCACTTATTAAGTACAAAGCATTGCGTTATTTGTTTTACAAAATTTGTTTCATGCAAGTGTTCCAACAACATTGCAAGGTCTGTGATATTAGTCCCATTTTATAGGTAAGGAACTGTGGTTCAGAAAGGTTAAGGTACTCATCAAGAACCCCTAAAATACTTGCCAATTTGAAGGCAAGAGTTGAGAGGCTGAGAAACTGAACAGAGGTTTTAGGAATCTCATGCATTTGGAGGTTAAAAACTTGAGTTCAGAGCTCTACAAGGAGGAGGAGTCCTTGTAGATACTGATGAGTTTCAGTTGAAACTCTTGTGAAAGATTGTACCTTAGGGAAAAGAGTGAACTGGTATATCAGTAAGATGGTGGAAGAGGAGGCTCCTAAGTTTCCCTCCCCCCATGTATGCACTGAATATATAGCTACAGATGGATCAATTCTCTCTGAGAGAAATCCAGAAACTAAATAACTCCTACCCATCAGAGGACTGAAAAAATACCCACATCAAAACAAGTAGGAAGAACTGAGACACTGACACCATCAACGCCACTCTTGAGACAGTACCTTACAATTGGGAGGGAACCCCCAACTCCCATATTCTCCCTGAGGAGAGAAAGGTTCCAACTATACATCTGGCATTCCAACATTTATAGTTGCCACTGGAGGGACTGGCTTCCAAATAACCTAGCTTGAAGAGCCAAAAGGACTTGGCATTCACAAGTCTCCCATCACGACAGAAAACAAACAAGTGGTTTTTAAATGGGTGCGTGGGCATTTCTCACAGGTATTCCCCTGGGCTAAGCACAGAGTGTATGTGTGTGTTTGTTGCTCAGTCATGTCTGACTCTGCGACCCCATGGAATGTAGCTCACCAGGCTTCTCTGTCCATGGGATTCTCCAGGCAAGAATACTGGAGTGGACTCCTTCTCCAGAGGATCTTCCTGATCCAGGGATCAAACCCTGGTCTCCATCATTGCAGGCAGATTCTTTACCATTTGAGCTACAGGGAAGTCAGCACAAAGGGAACAGGCAAAAAAGCCTAGCTCTGTTTTTCCCTAGAAGGGATTTGACTGCATACTTTTCCAGCTGCTGTCCAAGATTCAGACTTCTAATTAGCTTGCATCTGAGAGCTGACTGTACTCTTTCTGGAGCTCGAAAGGGCTTGTGGGCACTTCCCTTGTCTTCTTTCCCTAGCTTGCTACAACAATAAAACCACCTTTCCAGCTTCTGCCTGGGAGGAACTTCTCTACATATCTAATGCTCTAACTTTTACAGCTTTAACCCAAGGGACAGGCTCCTAAAACACCTAACTCAGAGATCCAAAAGGGGTTGCCATTCACATGTCCCCCAGGACCACAGAAAAGAAAGAAGCAGTTTTTAAATGGGTGCACAGGCACTTTCGACAGCTATTCCACTGGGTTCAGTGTAGAGGGAGCAGGCAAAAATGCCCAGCTTCAATTTTTCCCTGAAAAGGGTTTGACTGCATATTTTCCCCATCTGCTGGCTGAGGGTCAGGTCTCTAAACGGCCTGCATCTGGGAGCTGGCTAGACTCCACCTGGAGTCTGAAAGGGCTTTGGGATGCATCTTCTACTTTATCCTCATCACTCCAACAATAAAACCAAGTCTCTATTTTTTCCCTGGAAGGAACTTGTCTGTACATCTAGGACCCCAGCTTTTACAAATTTTACCTGAAGACTGTTTCTTAAATTACCTAGCTCTGGGAGCTGACAGGGCTCAGCATTTGTGATTCCCCCAGGACCACAGAGAACAAGTTTTATATAGTTTCCCAGGTGGCTCAGTGGTAAAGAATCTGCCTGCCAATGCGGAGATAAGGGTTCAGTCTCTGGGTCGGGAAGATCCCCTGGAGGAGGAAGTGGCAACCCACTCCAGTATTAATGCCTGGGAAATCCCATGGGCAGGGGAACCTTGTGGGCTACAGTCCATGGGGTTGCAAAGAATTGGACATGAGTTAATGACTAAACAACAACAACAACAACAACAAGTACTTTCAGTAGTTATTTCCCTTGGATCAGTACAGACTGAGTAGGTAAGACCATTCTGCTTCTTATCTCCCCTTATCTCCTCGATACGGGCAAGACTGCATTCCTAATATCCCTTCTCTGCAGCTTCCTGAGGATCAAGCATTCAATTAGCATGCATTTGGGAGCTGACCAGGCAAGAAATTAACTGTTCTTCAGGAGCCTGAACAAGCATGTGGGCACTAACCTCACTTTGAGGGAACTGGTGAGACTTCAGTTCAGTCACTCAGTCATGTTCGACCCACTGAAACCTCATGGACTGCAGCACGCCAGGCATCCTTGTCCATCACCAATTCCTGGAGCTTGCTCAAACTCATGTCCATCGAGTCGGTGATGCCATCCGACTATCTCATCCCTGTCGTCCCCTTCTTCTCCTGCCTTCAATCTTTCCCAGCATCAGGCTCTTTTCAAAAGAGTCAGTTCTTCTCATCAGGTGGCCAAAGTATTGGAGTTTCAGCTTCAGTGTCAGTCCTTCCAATGAATATTCAGGACTGATTTTCTTTAGGATGGACTAGTTGGATCTCCTTGCAGTCCAAGGGACTCTCAAGAGTCTTCTCCAACACCACAGTTAAAAAGCATCAATTCTTTGGTGCTCAGCTTTTGTTATGGTCCAACTCTCACATCCATACATGACTACTAGAAAAACCATAGCTTTGACTAGATGGACCTTTGTCAGCAATGTCTCTGCTTTTTAATATGCTGTCTAGGCTGGTCATAGCTTTTCTTCCAAGGAACAAGCATCTTTTAATTTCATGGCTGCAGTCACCATCTGCAGTGATTTTGGAGCCCAAGAAAATAAATTCTGTCACTGTTTCCATCATTTCCCCATCTGTTTGCGATGAAGTGATGGGATTGGATGAGACCTGGCACCCCCTAATCTCATGGAAGCACTAAAAACAAAGATGATGGTATAGGTTTACCAATCAGAAGGGTTTGACAGGCACTCAAAATTTTGGGCTGTGTTGATTAGCAAAGTTCATCTCCTACACAAGACCAGTCTGCTAAGACTGGGAGAGGTGACTATTTTATCTACTGTACAGAAACCAATATAGAAAGTCAAGGAATTAAAAGCAAAAAGTAAAACACAACTATATGCTGCCTAAAGAGACTCACTTTACCTTTAAGGACACATATAGATTGAAAATAAAGACATGAAAAAGATATTTCATGCAAATGCAAACCAATAGAGAGCAAGGGTAGCTATACATATATCTGAAAAAATAAACTTTAAGTCAAAAACTATTACAAGAGACAAAGAAGGTCACTATAAAATGATAGAGGGGTCAATTCAAGAGGATATAGCAATTGTAAACGTTTACACACCCAACATTGGTGCACATAAATATATAAAGCAAACAAAATATATCTGAAAGGAGAAATAGATAGCAAAACAACAACAAGGAACTTCAGGACTCCATTTTCAACAATGGATAGATCATCCAGACAGAGAAATCAGTAAGAAAATGTAGGACATGAATTCAGGTCAGTTCAGTCGCTCAGTCATGTCCGACTCCTTGCGACCCCATGAATTGCAGCACACCAGGCCTCCCTGTCCACCAACTCCCTGAGTCCACCCAAACCCATGTCCATCGAGTCGGTGATGCCATCCAGCCATCTCATCCTCCATCGTCCCCTTCTCCTCCTGCCCTCAATCTTTCCCAGGATCAGGGTCTTTTCCAATGAGTCAGCTCTTAGCATCAGATGGCCAAAGTATTGGAGCTTCAGCTTCAACATCAGTCCTTCCAATGATCACCCAGGACTGGTCTCCTATAGAATGGACTGGCTGGATCTCCTTGCAGCCCAAGGGACTCTCAAGAGTCTTCTCCAACACCACAGTTCAAAAGCATCAACACTTCGGCGCTCAGCTTTCTTTATAGTACAACTCTCATATCCACACATGACCACTGGAAAAACCATAGCCTTGACTAGACGGACCTTTGTTGGCAAAGTAATGTCTCTGCTTTTTAATATGCTGTCCAGGTTGGTCATAACTTTCCTTCCAAGGAGTAAGTGTCTTTCAATTTCATGACTGCAATCACCATCTGCAGTGATTTTGGAGCCCCCCAAAATTAAGCCAGCCACTGTTGCCACTGTTTACCCATCTATCTGCCATGAAGTGATGGGACCAGATGCCATGATCTTAGTTTTCTGAATGTTGAGCTTTAAGCCAACTTTTTCACTCTCCACTTTCACTTTCATCAAGAGGCTCTTTAGTTCTTCTTCACTTTCTGCCATTAGGGTGGTGTCATCTGCATATCTGAGGTTGTTAATATTTCTCCTGGCAATCTTGATTCCAGCTTGTGCTTCCTCCATCCCAGCGTTTCTCATGATGTACTCTGCATATAAGTTAAATAAGCAGGGTGACAATATACAGCCTTGACATACTCCTTTTCCTATTTGGAACCAGTCTGTCATTCCATGTCCAGTTCTAACTGTTGCTTCCTGACCTGCATACAAGTTTCTCAAGAGGCAGGTCAGATGGTCTGGTATTCCCATCTCTTTCAGAAGTTTCCACAGTTTATTGTGATCCACACAGTCAAAGGCTTTGGCATAGTCAATAAAGCAGAAATAGATGTTTTTCTGGAACTCTCTTGCTTTTTCAATGATCCAGCAGACGTTGGCAATTTGATCTCTGGTTCCTCTGCCTTTTCTAAAACCAGCTTGAACATCTGGAAGTTCATGGTTCACGTATTGCTGAAGCCTGGCTTGGAGAATTTTAAGCATTACTTTACTAGGGTGTGAGATGAGTGAAATTGTGCAGTAGTTTGAGCATTCTTGGACATGAATTACACTTTAAATCAAATACCCTAACAGGCATATATGAAAAATTCCTTCCAATGGCAGCAGAATACATGTTCTTCTCAAGTGAACACAAAGCATTCTCCAGGATAAATCATATATTAGACCAAAAATCAAGTCTTAACAAATTTAACATTGAAATCATGTCAATAATCTTTTCTGACCATAATTGTATGAAACTAGAAATCAACAAGAGGAGAAAAGCTGGAAAATTGAAGAATGTGTGAAAATTAAACTACAAACTCCTGAACAACCAATGAGTGAAAGAAGAAAGCAAAAGGGAAATAAAAAATATCTTGAGACCAATGAAAATGAAAACACAACATACCAAAACTTATAGGATTCACCAAAAGCAGTGCTAAAAGAGAATTTTATGGCGATGAAAGCCTACATTATGAAAAAAGAATGATCTCAAATAAACAATCTAACTTTACACCTCAAGGAACTAGAAAAACAACTGATACCACAGACATAAAAGAATATTATGAACAATTATACGCCAATATATTGGATAACTTAGAAGAAATGGATAAGTTTTTAGAAACATACAACCTACCAAGGCTGAATCCTGAAGAAATACAAAATCTAAACACACCAATTATGAGTAATATTGAATTGGTAGTTTAAAAATTTCCCAACAAACAAAAGTTCAGGATTAGATGGCTTCACTGGTAAAATATACCAAACATTTGAAGAAGATCTAATATCAGTCTTTCTCAAACTTTCCCAAAGAATGGAAGAGAAAGGAATTTTTCCAAACTCATTTTATTAGGTCAGCATTACCTTGGTATCAAAGCCAAACAAGGACTCAATGAGAAAACTACAGGCTAATATTACTGATGAACATAGATACAACATTCCTCAACAAAATATTAGCAAATCAAATTCAACAACACATTAAACTGCACACCATGATCAAGTGGGATTAATCCCTGGAAAGCATGGATAATTCAACATACAAAAATCAATCAATGTGATATACACATAAACAAAATGAAGAATAAAAATTATATGATCAAATAGATACAGAAAAAGCATTTGACAAAATTCACCATCCTTTCATTATAAAAACTTTCAACAAATTAGATACAGAAGGAATGTATATCAATATGACAAGCACACAGCAAACATAATATTCAGTGGTGGAAAGCAGAAAGCTTTTCATCTAAGATCAGGAATAAGACAAGGATGCACATTCTCACCACTATTATTCAACAGAGTACTGGAATTTCTAGCCAGAACAATTAGACAAGAAAAAAAATCAAAGGCACAACTAAAAGGAAGAACTAAAATTGTCTCTTTTTGTAGATGACATAATCTTACATAAGGAGACGCTGAAGACTCTACTAAGATATTGTTAGAACTGATAAATGAATTCAGTAAGTTACAGGATATAAAATCAACATACATAAATCAGTTGTGTTTGTAAACACTAATGATAAACTATACAAAAAAATTTTAAAAAGAACCCCATTTTCAATAGTATCAAAAAGAATAAAATAGTTAGGATTAAATTTAACCAAGGAGGTGAAAGATCTGGACACTGAAAACTATAAAATGTTGATGAAAGAAATTAAAGAAGATATAAATAAATGGAAAGATATCCTGAGTTCATAAATTGGAGGAATTAATATTAAAATGGTCATACTACCCAAAGTGATCTCTAGATTCAATGTGATTCTTACCAAAATTCCAATGTCATTTTTCACAGAAATAGAAAAAAAATCCTAAAATTCATATGGAACCACAAAAGGCCCCCAAGAGCTAAAGCAATCATTAACAAGAAGAGTAGAGCTGGAGGCATCAGACTTTCTTGTTTCAAATCATATTTTAAAGCTATAGTAATCAAAACAATACAGTATTGGCATTAAACAGATATAAGACAATGGAATAGAATCAGAAGCCCAGAAATGAACCCATGAATATACAGCCAACTAATATTTCACAACAGAACCAATAATCCTCAATGTGGAAAGATATTTTTTTCAATAAATGGTTCTGGGGAAACTGATAATCACATGTAGAAGAGTGAAACTGGATTCCTGTCTTGCACCACTCAAAAAATTAACTTGAAATAAAATACTTAAATGTAAGACCTGAAACTGTAAAACTTTTAGAAAAAAAGGTAATTTCCTTGACATTGATCTTGGCAATTATTTTTTGACCATCATACCAAAAGTACAAATGACAAAAGCAAAGCAGAAATACGTAAGTAGGAGCACATCAAACTATAAAGCTTCTGTGCAACAAAAGATAGAATTTTAAACATGAAAAAGCAACGTACAGAATAAGAAAAAATATTTGCAAACCATCTATCTGATAAGGGGCTTAATATTCATAACGTACAAAATATACTCATACAACTCAAAGAATCTAATTAAAAAATGGACAGCAGATCTGAATTGACATTTTTGCAAAGACATACAAATGGCCAATAGGTACATGAAAAGTTGCTAAACATCACTAATCATCAGGGATATGAAAATCCAAACCACAAAGAGATATCACCTCATTCCTGTTAAGTTGCCTATTCTCAAAAAGTCAAAAGATAACAAGTGCTGGTGAGAATGTGTTCAAAGGAAATAAAATCCTTATCTTGAAGAGATACTTGAACTCCTATGCTCATTGTAGCTTTATTCACAAATAGGCAAGACATGGAAACAACCTAAATGTCTGTCAACAAATGAATGGATAAAGGAAATGTGATATACACATGCATACACATATACACACATCCATCTGCCATTTGCGATGATATGCATGATACACATAATATGTATGATATGCATGTAGGATATTATGATATGTGAAATAAGACAGACATAGAAAGACAAATGTCACATGGAATTTAAAAAAACTCATAGTATGGACAGTAGAATAGTGGTTACCAGAGGATGGCACATGTGGGAAAAGAGATTTTTTAAAAAGAAAAAGGAAAGTAGAAGTAAAATGGTGATTGCCAGGAGCTGGGGAGAAGGTGTCATAGGGAGTTATTATTTAGTTGGTATAGAGTTTCATTTTTGAAAGATTCAAGGAGTACTAGAGATGGCTGGTGAGGATGGTTGCATGACAGTATGAACGCATGTAATACCACTGGACCATATATTTTAAAACAGTTAATATAGTGAGTTTTATATTACATGTCTTTTGCCACAATAAAAAATGGGTAAACTGTTAACGCACCAGCTCTCACTACAATTTAAACCAAGCTTCAAATCAGCTTAATCCCAGACAAAAGTAAGACAATCTGCCCCTATCCTAACTTCCTGTCAGAGGCAAAAGGAGATCATTTCTGGAGGAAGATAAAATTTTAAAGTCTCAAAGTACCTTCTACCATTTTAAAAATACAATGCTCAGTGTTCAATTAGTACAACTGTAACTAAGTATGACCATCCATTCATCCCATGCTCAGTTGTGTTCAACCCTTGTGACCCTATGGACTGTAGCACACCAGGCTCTTCTGTCCATGGGATTTTCCAGGCAAGGACATTGGAAGCTGTTACCAATTCCTCCTCCAAGGGATCTTCCTGGCCCAGGAATCGAACCCGTGTCTCCTGCATTGCAGGCGGATTTTTTACTGCTAGAGCCATTGGGAAAGCCCCCAATAAGTATGACAAAAGACAACAATTTATTAATACTTAAAAAGGGGAAAAAATCAGGAAATAGAAACAGATATACTAGAGACCCAGATATTGAGTTATTAGCCATAGGTTTAAAATAACTGATTAATATGTTTGATAAATTACATGACAAGAAGAGAAATTTCAGCAGAAAACTGGAAGCTGTAAGAATCAATCAGCAATTTTAAAACTGAAAAATATAAACACTGAAATTAACAACTCAGTAGATGGGATTTACACATAGGTTTAGAATTTGTTGAATTTTATATATTCCTTCCAGCTCAGAAATGCTAATATACACAGAGGATAAAATAACTTTTATTGTTTTAGTTCAACTGAGAGAATCTTATTTTAGAGTGAAACCTCTGAGTGTTAATTTTCCATCTTTTGAACATTGGAGGTAATTGTGTTAATGCAGCTTTCTTTGAGTGGAATAATAAAATGTATAGTCATAAACACATTTACAAATTACTATGTTCTTTATCAAGAGTTCAGAGGTTTGTCTTCTCTGTCTGATGTTTTGCAGTTGGTTTCAGCCAAGAAATTTGGATTACTTCACACAATGCCACTGCAATGCTAACTCTTGATGATTACTGGATTCATTTCCATTATCTTTGGCAAGAAGAGAGAATTGCTCTTGCTAACACTAATTGATAAGGAAGGTAAGTGTGAGCTCTGAACCTTGAAATCAGAATTTTTTTTGAAAAAAGGAATTTACCTTTAAAGCCTTGGTGAAGCACAGCTTTCCAAAATTACCTTTTAAATTCGTTCAATTATTCTATTAATCTTTTTTTTCCTAATTTAAAACTAGAACTCATGAATGATTTTTAAATCAAAGGTATGTCCAATACCTAGAATCTTCAGGTTCAGAATTTATTTTACCTATTATATCAGTCTTGTAGACATAATATCAAAATCACACCATCCTCTCCACTTTTCTGCCTCTAGTTCACATTTTCTAATGTCAACTACCTGAATCTGTTGATTGTAGGTGACATACTCTATTAGAGGCTTATAATCTGATTGAAGATTATGTACAATATTTGAGGCACATCTTATTTAATCCTCAAAACAAACCTGAAAATTAAGTATTATTATCTTCATGTTGAGAATGGGGAAATGGAGAGGTTCTAGACATTCTTATCATTTCTAATGACACCTAGCTAATAGGACATAAACCTGGGATTCAAACCTACATGGGAATAGTTAAACCCTACCCTTGTGCTTGAATGCCCATTTCTACTCCACTGTCAGTTAATCACTGGAAACTTTTTTCCTCCTGACATCTGTATTTCTTAGAGGAACTTTAGGTTTCCTTTTATAATGATGGATGCAAACCTAAAGAATATAGTTCTGCAGGCCATGTTTTCATTTTAAAAACAATTTTTGGTCTAGAAAGCCAATTTGAATGACTGTGTTTCTTTTCTAATGGTTTACAGTAATCATAGAGAAATCATTCAGTTCAGAGCTGAGCAATTTACATTGCCTCAGGTGTATAACTTTACATCAGGGACCTAGTAGGCTGACAGGGAGGACAGAAACCTGTTAAAGAGTAAATTCAATCACTGTCCTCAAGGAAATTGCAAGATAGTAGACAGAAGGTTATTTTCAAAGTACATACATAAAAACACAGAAATACAGATTTAAACACATAACCTAGGATCATTTTTAAGTCCAGTTTATATCTTTACTTTTCGGAATCCAGGGCTTCTCAAGATATAACATAGGGGCACAGTTTACATGAGCATTAAAGTCACAAAGAGGTTTTGTTATCCATATCTCTACACACACCCAGCATATATTTAGATCAAGAAATTCCCCAGGAGGCAATCATTGACATGGTGTTCCTGCAGAGAGACTCTTGGGATTATCTAAGAAATGTGCTCAGGCATTTGCTGCTTAGGGACTTAACTGGTTTCTTCCTAAGTAGGGCCAGCGCTAGTGATAATGAGCTCGCCTACCAAAGCAGGAGACCTAAAGAGAGGTGGGTTCGATCCCTGGGTCGGGAAGATCCCCTGGAGGAGGGCACGGCTACCTACTCCAATATTCTTGCCTGGAGAATCCCATGGACAGAACGGCCTAGCAGGCTACAGTCCATAGGGTTCACAAAGAGTCAGACACGACTGAAGCGACTGAATGTGCATGCTATTATTGAAAGCTTCCTCAACATTGAACCATGCATTCTTTAATTTCCTCAAAAGAAGACACTGCAAAAATCAAACTGTGACTTAAACTCGGGGATGTTTTTTTAAAGATCAGTAATAGACTCCAGGTGCAGTGGCCTGGAGTGCATCCTAAAATAGTCATCCCAGAAAAAACAGCTATGGTGGAGGTGTGTGCGACTTGTAAAAAGGGTCAAATAGGTAAGCCTGATAGAATTGGGGTACCTGTAATCTAAGAGGGGGAATAGAATGAAACAAAGGCCTTTATTATTTGCGTGTAAGACTTTTCAGCAGCTGAGGTTAAGAGAAGAAGACATAAATAGGCTTCTTGGGAAACTGTTCAGGAAAAAATTTCTGGACAATCTGAGCCCTCAAATATAACATGGCAGACACAAAAGAAAGATCCTGCTTCATGTACTGACATCTTGTGCAGAAGTTCAGAAAAAGGGGAGAACCAGAGGCCAGGAGCAGGAAGAAAGAAGACTTTACTGTAGCAAAGAGCAGCCAGGTAATGAGGCAATTCCATGAGGGCAGGCTGGATGCAACTACCTGATGTTTACATTTGTTCAAAGAGCCTCAAGGAACCATTTGTGGTTTTAAGGTGCAAATGATAATAGGTAAGAAGAAATCAGAGGCAAGAGATAGACAAGGAGATCCCACTCTGATAATTGCTGTGTCTTATCTATTAAATTCTAAATAACTACAAATTTGGAGCTAGAATCTTCAGGTTTAGAATTAATTTTATCTATTAAATGTCTTAACATAATTTCAAAATCATACCACCCTTCTCCATTTCCCCCAATATAATGACTTTAATTCAGTTGCTAATGTCAAGACAGAAATGATATGTTTTCAATTTTAATTAAACTGTAAAGAAAAAGAAAAAAAAAACCCTTCCACTTCAAGCCGTTACAAAGTAACTGACCCTTGACTTAGTCTCCTGTCAGTAACAAATAAAAATTAGACAAAATATTACGTGGCGACTATTCTCAGGCAGTGAGTAATAGGCTGTGTAGTACTGTAATAATCCTTGAGGAAATGAAAATATACAAAATGAACCCCACAATCATGCCAACTTTTTGCCTAAGAGTACTTCTTTGCCTCATACTGGGAGATGGAGCCCAAGCAGAACATCTTCCTTAAAAAGCCAGAAATTGGGCTTCTGGGCTGCTGAAGAGACTGAAATGTGTGGAACTGAATACCAGAGAAAATGGAACTTTGGAGAAGTTTACATGGTCGGAGGTTCAGGGCTGGGCTGCACATAGGCAGGGATTGCCTCTACTAGGCTTATCAGAGATTGTATATTATTGGGTTGATTGCTAAATGGAGACACCAGAGGTTATGCACTGTAAAAGATATTGGCATTCTGGCTGCAGAGGAGAGATCCCACCGAGGACCTCAGGCATTCAGTTGAGAAGCCCACACCTCAGGAGAAAGGACCATGTCCTAGATAAGGGACAGGAAGTTAAGACCCACTCTAACAGAATAAAACTAAGTCCAACAGGACCCAGAGATTTCACTAGTAATTCAAGAGATTTTTTGAAACAACACTCAGTGTTTTTCTTTAAAATAAGATGATGTAATTTAGACTCTACAATTTATCATTTATAATATTTATTAATAGCATACAACCTCCATCCCCACCCCTACAAACAAAACCTCCTCAGGCATACAGTAAGTACAGGCCAGGGATGCTGCTAAACATCTTACAATGCACAGGACAGCCTCCACAACAGAAATTATTTGACCCAAAATGTCAGTCGTGCTGAGGCTCAGAAATTCTGCTCTAAGACAAGCACTAAGAAAGATATAAAGAGGTATTACACAGGAATTAAAATGGAATTATAAAAAATATTTGTTAATGCAAAAGAAGTCAGGAAGGGAGGAATAGAGAAACAAAAAGCAGACTGAACAATTAAAAAAAAAAAAACAGAAAGATGGTAGGCTTATCCAAGTCTCATCAATAATTAGGCCATATGCAAACAGTAACTCAAGTTGTGCCACAGATGTGAACATAAAAACTAAAACAATAAAATGTTTAGAAAAATGCTCCTAGAGAATATCTTTGTTATCTAACAGCAGGCAAAGATTTTTAAAATAGGGCACAGAAATCAATAAACATAAAAAAAATTGATAACTTCATCAAAATTTAATACTTTTGCTTATTAAAGTAGACAGGTGAGAAAATGCAAAGGCAAACCAGAGACTAGCAGAAAGTATTCACAATATAGATATCTGATAAAGGGTTTACAGGAAAGGTATACAAAGAATGCATTCAATGCAACAATATAAAGGTAATCAACTCAATTAAAAATGGTGAAAATACTTGAAGAGACACCTAAGAAAGGAAGACATATAAATGCCCAATAAGCACAGAGGAAAGGGCTCAAATGTATTAATTCTCATGGAAATAGAAACTAAAATCACAATGAGCAATTAAGATCACAATTCAACCACTAGAATGACTAAAATTAAAATGACTGCCAACACCAAATTTCGTTGAGGATATGGAGCAACTCATATATTGCTGATAAAGTGGAAAATGATATAATCTTTCATACTATACATCTACTATGTGATCCAGCAATCCCACTCCCATGCATAACTGACAGAAATGAAAATATAATTCCACAAAAACCATTTGTACAAGAATGTTTATAGATGCTTTATTTATCATGGCCTCAAACTGGAAACACTTCCAATTGGTGGCATCATTGTACAATATTCCTCAGCAATAAGAAATTGTGAACATCAAACAGTGTGAATGAATGTCAAAATCATTATATTGAGTGAAAAAAGAATACATTCTTTATGTTGATAACAGATAAAATTAATCAAGAATGATCAAAATTAGAACAGTGCTTGTTTATGGGAATGTAGAAATTGATTGAAAGGGGGCATTAGGGAATTTTCTAAAGTGGTAGAAATGTTTTGCATTTTGATTGAGGCATTAGTTACATGGGTGTGTACATTTTTCAAAACTAATTAAATTGTACCCTTAATATCTGTGCATCTCACTGTATGTAAATTTTATCCCAATTAAAAAAAATCTCTAAGGGAAAATTATTTCAGGGCCAGATAATGATCAATCTTGCAAGCCAGGTTAATGACTTTAGACTTTATTTTGCATGCAACAGTCCTTCAATAGAGATTTTTAACCAGGGACTGAATATATTTATTTTTTAAGGATCACATTTTTCACAAATATGTAGAAGACAGATTGGAGAAATGGAAATGTGTGGTGGGGTTGGAGAGAGTTAAGGAAGAGTTGAAGATGGTTGCCATTTACCAAGGTAAAGACCATGAGTGGTTTTTATTGGGCAAAGTGAATGAAGAGTCAAGGGGCCAAGAAACTGGTTCAGTTACAGATGAGGTGAAGCTGCCTGCAGGGACTCTATACTGAGTTTTTAAACCAGCACTTGGAGGTATGGATTTGGAACACAGGAGAGTGATCAGCACTGGAGTCAGAGCTAGAGATGAAGATTAGGTGGCTTGAGAAAATATGCAGAGTAGGAGGGAAAAAAAGTGCTAAAGGTAGTGCAACACCTGGGAACTCAGAACTGATAGCTTGTACCAAGCTTGAGCGTTCAGAAAAGTGTATAAAGCTTCTAAACACTAAAAATATTACCTGCTCACTTTCATAAACCCCAAAGTGCCCTCCTGTCTTAGTCATACAGACTTACATGCTACTTATCACTGATAACATACAAGAGGGACAAAGGAGGGTAGGTTTGATAATTAACTAATTGGAATTTTCAACACCCTGTCAGGAGCCACCTTTGGCTTGAAGGAATGTCGTAGAGATCACAATACAGGGCAGTAAAAGTGGCATATTTAACCAACCTTGGGAGCTTGAAACTGAGTTGCAGAATGTTCAGCAGCAGGTAGCATTCCTGCAGTTCTTGTATTTTAGTAATATATTATTCGTCATTTGATTATCAGATAAAAAACCCACATAAAAACCTTCCTGCTTCTCTTTCAATGGACAGTTGTGGCAGCAGTGGTAGTGAGTCCTTAAGGTGGCATTCATGGTGGCAATGGCTGAATGTGTTCCTGAGCTTCCCAAGGCTTTCAGGTAACCCCTCTCCCCACAACTCTGGGTTGAAGCAGCATCCAACAGACAGAACATACAGTACAGCTAACTTTAAGATAAAACCAGGGGAGAGGCTCCAGTGAAGCCTAAAGAGAAGAGATGGGAGAAAAATGAGAAATTAGGAAAGAAGAAAAGCCAAGGGCTAGGAAGAACAACTCTGAATACTGCTGCCAAGAGGTCAGCAGGATAAACACTTGGATGTGACTACTAGAGTTCAAAGTGAGGATATCCTTAGAATTAAGGACCATTTCCCACAGAGTTATGAAAGCCAGACTGTGGGGAGCTGAAAAGTAGAAAGATAGATATAAAGTGTAGGCATCAAATACACCTCTTACTTTGAAATAAGAATGGGTGGGTGGGTGGGGTAGTAGCTTGCAGAAGAACCTGAACTTGGAAAGATTTGTTTAGGAAATAAAAACTTAAGCAACTTTGATGGATAAAGTAAGGGTCAAGTGGAAAAGAAGGCAGAAACTGAAGAGAGGATAAAGGATAAATAGAAATGAGTGAGGCAGGAAGCAGAAGAAAGAATAAGAGAGCCAACATACAACCTGCCACCAACATTCCAGGCACATTATGGATCAAGACATGTGGAAGCTATTTTTCTTGGCAAGCTTTTGAATTTCCCTAACCTCCCTTTTTCTCTCTAGGCTACACTTACAACAGTGTACTGCTCAGTTACACATGAGTGATCCACATTCACCCTCACACTCAACATACTCATAAATCAACAATTTCTTCTTTCCAAAACTTATTTTCTCTCATGCTTTTCATATTTCATCTAACCTTTCTGCTACACTGGTAAATAAGGCCCTGCATCTGTATGGCATACCAGGAGTATTCAAGGTTAATGAGAAGATACTGAACTTGAGTTTGATAATAAGCATTCACAACTCATAGGCCCTCTGATTCTTTGGCTTGACTTCTACCCACTCCCAAGGAGACAACAGCCTAGAACCTAGATCCTCTCTTGTACTCTTCATAATCAATGGAGACCTCAGCTTAACCTTCCAGAAGCTGGAATCTTCCCCCATTGACTTGAATTGTCTCTGGATCTTGATTGAGGCTTGGGTGCTCATCTCACCCCCCAGTGGAATGATTAACTTGACAGAATTATGGACAGCTACATCCACATATCTCTTTATCCCTATTATCCTTGGTCACCTTCCCAATATATGACGCCTTAAGTTTTCTGACCATCTTCTGCCACATTCACATTTCCAGAATTTTCTGTGTCTTCTCACTCCCATTCCAAACTCCCACTGATTCTCACCTTCCAAAAACTTTCCCCTTAGCTTTCAAGAACTCCCTTTTCTATGGTTATGTCAACTAAAAAAATATGCACAACCTAAAAGTTGACAGTTATGTTTTAGTTAGTGAACATTGTAAGGACTTCAAGCCTGGGAAGTGGCATTTCAAGTAACCCAGAGAAAACTGCTTTGAGGAGGTGAGGGGAGTTTTGCAACAAATGGCTGGTAATAGGAACAAAAGATTACTGTTAATAAAAGAAAACTAGACATCTCAAGTTAAGGAATTTAACGCTTTTGTTTGTATGGGAAGATGGGAGAGTCTGGGCTCACTGAAATCATTCCTTTGATATGCACCTCAGCTATCTGGACTTAGCTCTCTTGGACTTCCCTGGTGGCTCAGATAGTAAAGCATCTGCCTACAATGAGGGAGATCCAGGTTCAATCCCTGGGTTGGGAAGATCTCCTGGAGAAGGAAATGGCAACCCACTCCAGTATTCTTGCCTGGAAAATCCCTTGGATGGAGGAACCTGGTAGGCTACAGTTCATGGGGTCGCAAGAGTGAGACATGACTGAGCGTCTTCACTTTCCTTTTTCCTTTCAGCTATCTGGGGCCAGTATCTTTCATTTTTTCATCCTGAGTTCCCTCAGGTTTCACCATGGGGTGTGACAGTCTGATGGCTGCTAGACTGCAGGGATTCTTTATTTCCTTCCTGCATTCCCTTGGGGCTCACTGCTGTAGACTGTGACATCCTTTGTTTACTGATAAGGCAGGTAATGTTTTAGTTCTCAGTTACAACCTTTCCATATTCATCTCCTTTTCTTGGAGATTCCCTTCATCTCCTTTTTGAAACTGAAAGCAAGAGATCCCCCACAAAGCTCAGCTTCACCAAAAAGCCTCTTAAGTGAGGGTTACTCTTTTCCCTACACCTCTTCAGTTTCCCCTACTGCTTTCAGGACATTGTTCTTCCATCTTCTTGGAGAAAAGCAACCCACTGATGTTTATGCCATTGGCTTGTTATGCAATATTGAAGGAAATTCAACCTTGTTTTCAGTTATTTTATATAGTCATCAATTTTACATAGAAAATAACTTTTACACAAAGACTCTTTAGACATGTCCCTAACTTAAGAGAATCTGCAAAGACTTTTATACTGGCTAAGTAAGTAAAGCTAGATCAGTACAGTCATAGTAAGCACGTTAATTATTCCAAAGATGATGAGTAAATTCAGCCTCCAGTGGTTATTCAATGTTAAAGCAGCCTCCGTAGTTCACAGCAATTCAACCTTCAGAGTTCACAACTTTGAGTGAAAAAATCCTGCTTTCTACGCAAACATCTTAACAAATGTAGTTTTTGATAATAAACATTGATTGTGTCAAGGTTACAAGTCAACAGTTCTTAGAATTACTTTTTTAAAATCTCTCAGTGTTACAGGAAACTTCTCTGTCATTTTTAGTAATTAGAACTAGACAGAAATTTAACGTCGTGATGAGAATATATTGCATAGATATTGATTTGACTCAAATTTTATGCTAGCTTCCCTTGTGGCTCCACTGGTAAAGAATCCGCCTGCAGTGTGGGAGACCTGGGTTTAATTCCTGGGTTGGGAAGATCCCCTAGAGAAGGGAAAGGCTACCCACTCCAGTATTCTGGCCTGGAGAATCCCATGGACTGTATAGTCCATGGGGTCACAGAGTTGGACATGACTGAGTGACTTTCACTTCACTTATGCTAGTTGGTATGTAACTCTTCCCCAGCCTTTTGTCTAAATAAAAACTAATGGCTAACCTAGTGCATCGTCTGCACACACTACTTGGGTCCACAGTTTTTTTACTTCAAGTTCTCCATTAAGAACTTTAAGCCCGTGTATAATTTTATTATACAGGCTGAATCAAGTTAATGTAATAATTACTCCTTTAAAATTTCAAAGAGTAAACCACTCTTTTCCTTTCCTCATTGCTATAATCTACCAAACTCCTGGTCTTCCTTTTAATCCTTTTCAGATATTAATACAATTATAGCTGATTTCCTATGTACCCAAGTATCTGCCATTATCCCGAATAGTACCTCAGCCACAAACAAGAGGTGTTACCGGCTAAATTGTCTTCACCCAAAATTAATGTTAAAGTCTTAACCCCCAGTACCTCACAATGTGACTGTATGTGAAAACAGGGTCTTTAAAGAGGTAATTAAGATTAAATGAGGTCATTATGGTGGGCCCTAAGCCAATATGGTATCTTTATAAGAAGAGGAGATTAGGGCATAGACACACATAGAAAATCATGTGAAGACACATGTGAAGATGGCTATTTATAAGCCAAGGAGTAAAAGCTCAGCAGAACCCATCCTGCATACCCCTTGATTTCAGACTTGTAGCTTCCAGGACTGTGAGAAAATATATTCTGTCATTTAAGCCACCCAGTGTTTGGTGTTTTGTACACACAGTATTAACTATGTACCAGGCATGGTTCCAAGTGATTTACCTCTATTGAGAGTTGGACTATAAAGAAATCTAAGCACTGAAGAATTGATGCTTTTGAACTATGGTGTTGGAGAAGACTCTTGAGAGTCCCTTGGACAGCAAGGAGATCCAATCAGTCAGTCCTAAAGGAAATCAGTCTTCAATATTCATTAGAAGGGCTGATGCTGAAGCTGAAACTCCAATACTTTGGCCACCTGATGCTAAGAACTGACTCATTGGGAAAGACCCTGATGCTGGGCAAAATTGAAGACAGGAGGAGAAGGGGACAACAGAGGATGAGATGGTTGGATGGCATCACCCACTTGATGGATATGAGTTTGAGTAAGCTCTGGGAGTTAGTGATGGACAGGGAGGCCTGGCATGCTGCAGTGAATGGGGTTGCAAAGAGTCAGACATGACTGAGCGACTGAACTGAACTGAGCTCATTTAATCCTCACAGGATCTGTTTGAAATGGGCACACAAGGAAATGAGGTACAAGGAAATGAAATAATTCCCTAAGCTTACACAGCTTAGCAGAGACAGAAGACAGTTTGTCAGATTCCAGTAAAGAATCTATAACAATGATTATTAGCTCCTACAAAGCAATGGGTATGCCATTAGCCCTTATTTAAATGGAGGCATAAAAATTAGAGACTATTTACATGTTACCCACTGTATTCTACTCTGTTGAGTGGCCTTAATATCCATGTGGATATTTAGCCCCTCATTTCATCACTGTAAGTCCACCTATGGCTACTGTTCTATTACTCTTCTCTCATCCAGGACCAAAGAGTTTTCAAAGTTACTCTCACTAGAATGTCTCCCTTCACTTCAGTGTTACTCTTTAGTCCATTACAAAATGGTTACTATGCCTACCATGTCTCTGAAGCAGCCAGTACTAAGGTTATTTGCCATCTCCTTTGTGCTAAATACCATGAAAAGCATTCATTTTATTTGTTTTTGTAATTTTGAATAGGTAATACACACATATGAATGATATTTTCAGAGTTCAAAAGGGGACTTCCCTGGTGGTCCAGTAGTTAAGACTCTATGTTTCCAATTCAGGGCACACAGGTTTGATCCTTGGTTGGGGAACTAATCCCACATGCCACATGGTGGAGTAAAAAAAAATTTTTTTCAAATGTTCAAAAGGGTAAAATGAAAAGGAAGCCTCTCTAAACCCATGTTTTCCTGCTTAGTTCCCTTCTCAAGAAGCAACAGCTCTCACCAGATTTTTTGTTTGTTTGTTTCATTCTAGAGCTATTTTATGCAAAAAATTAGTAAAAGTCTTTATTTTTTTTGAAAAAAAAATCATAAAATGGAGTATACTAAAAACACTGTTCTTAGAGATCATTTCACATTAGTACTTAGAGAACTCATTTGTTCCTTTGAACAACTAAATTCCCCCTTCTTTTTGCTGTGTCTTGAATATTTCCTTAAAACTTCTTTGCTTTAAGCAATAAGCACTTTTGAAATTAAGGAGAAAATGAGGGATTCCTAGGAAGTGAGTGTTATGTTAGCTCTAGGTGAGTCATTGCTATGTAGTGAAGGAGGAGGAGAGTCTCAAAGCTGATTACAGGCTGTCGAGGGTGGCAGTACATGAAGATGATAACAAAATTCTGCTTCCCTTTTGCATTTGTAAGAAAAGGAACATATTATGATATGATATGGCACATAAATTTGAAATAATGTAATTCCTGAGCATAGATTTGCCAAAAAGCTCAGAATATACATTTACTAATTATCATATTATGTCATGGTTTCACAATATTATATGTTAAGGATATGTTTCAGATAGTAGTTTCCTTGCATTGTTTTTTAGCACTACAGGTTCTGTAATTAATAGTCAAAGCTGAAATGGAAAAGGAAAATATTGGTCTTAAAGTCTCTTAAGAGATTTTGAGAATAGCAGCTTACATTTTGTTTGCCTGTGAACGAAACAGTATTAGACTAATGCATATATATGGAATTTGAAAGATGGTAACGATAACCCTATATGCGAGGCAGAAAAAGAGACACAGATGCATAGAACAGTCTTATGGACTCTGAGGGAGAAGGTGAGGGTGGGATGTTCCGAGAGAATAGCATTGAAACATGTATATTATCATATGTGAAACAGATCACCATTCCAGGTTCGATGCATGAGACAAATGCTCAGGGCTGGGGCAATGGGATGACCCAGACGGATGGGATGGGGAGGGAGGTGGGAGGGGGGTTCAGGATGCGGAACACATGTAAACCCATGGCTGATTCATGTCAATGTATGGCAAAAACCACTACAATATTGTAAAGTAATTAGCCCCCAACTAAAATAAATAAATTTATTTAAAAAAAACACAAAACAGTATTAGATTAAAAAACTATCTGACTGAATACAAATCATTAGTACAGTTTCTGGAATTTGTCTTTATTTTATAGTATAGGGCTGTAAAGGTTACTATTTATGCTGCTGTAATATTTTCTTAGACACCAGAATGACCAAAATTTGGATAAGTTGTCATAAGAAGTAATGTCCCTCTAGTATAGCAATATTCAAAGGGTCAGATTTTCAGTCATCTTGATAACTAGATTGCTATATTAGATCATATACTTTATATATTTTTGCCTTTTATAAAAATATAGTTTCTAAAATCCAAATAGCAAGGGTTAATATTTAATAAAGTACTCGATTATCATAAATTTATATCTGAACAAACTTTGATATCTTAATCATTAATCGTTAGTCCCTAAAATCTATTACTTAGTTTTTATCCTAACTCTCCCTCAAAAGGCTGTAAAAATCAATACAAGGTGAACATTTTCTTTGAGTTAGATGACTTCCAGACATATACATGCATTTGACTCTGCTTTTTTTGTTGTTGTTTTTCAGTCACTAAGTCATGTCTGACTCTTTGCGACCCATGGACTGCATCATACCAGATTCCCTGTCCTTCACTGTCTCCTGGAGTTCCCTCAAACTCATGCCCATTGAGTTGGTGATCCCATCTAACCATCTAATCCTCTGCCACCCCCTTCTCCTCATGCCCTCAATCTTTTCCAGCATCAAGGTCTTTTCCAATAAATCAGTTCTTCACATCAGGTGGCCAAATTATTGGAACTTCAGCTTCAGCACAGCCCTTCCAATGAATATACAGATTTGATTTCCTTTAGGACTGACTGGTTTGGTCTTCTTGCTGTCCAAGGGACTCTCAAGAGTCTTCCCTAGCTCCACAGTTTGAAAGTATCAATTCTTCAGTGTTCAGCCTTCTTTATGGTCCAACTCTCACATCTGTATATGACTAAAGCATTTTTGAAGGTTTCCAAAATCTTGATTGGAAAAATTACTGCAAGTGAATTTACTTCCTTTACTTCATTTTACTTCCTTTTAAAATCTTCTCATTCTGCAAATTGACATTTTATATATAATTATAATTATTTTTATAAATGATCTTTTATAATTGACTCTTTTATAAATAATTTTTGTATCATTCTTTCTTATTTCACGTATTATTTCATGTATCATTCTTTCTTATTTCATCAGTATGCAATCTTCTCTTATTTTTCTAGGATATTATGACAGTTTATTGAAATTCTATTTGCATAGTGTATCGTTTTGGGGGTTGCATTTTTTCTCTTTGGTTTTGGTCTCTCTCTTCCATATTTAAATTCTAATTTATTTTTTTCTAAATATTCTTTTATTTTTTCCTGTAAAAGTTTGGCCTTTCAGTTTTAAATTCTTAAGCTATCTGGAACAGACTATGAACTTGAGATCCAATTTTATTATTTTTCCATGTGGATATTAAACTTCCTTAGCACATCTTTTCAGCCTTATTGAAGTATAATTGATAAATTTAAATTGCCTGTATTTAAGATGTACAATTTGATATTTTTATTTTCAAATTCAAATTCTTTTCCGAACTGGCTATATTTTTTATTGTCAATTCATTTTCCAGAGGGGAGATCAAAAAGCCAGTTGGGAGGAGTTCTGTTTCTAGACGTAATTTACTAGTTTGTTTCAGAACAATCAACCTGTAGAGAAGATCTAGAAAAACTGTATGAAACGTGAGAGAAGCATTTTTTTCAGGTATCTGAGTCACCAAGACAGAAATAACATACAGAGCTAATATACCAGAGAGAAAATAGGCCCAGAGAGGGAAAATAGAGGTTGTGGTAGTTTGGTGGACAAAAAAATAGAGTTTAAGAAATCCAATGGAGGTATAGCCCAGGTAAACAGTTTGACCTTATGTTCTGACCACAAATGACTACCTAAGAGTTAGGGTATGTCCGAAATAGAGCAGCTCTTACAAAGTCAAAAGTTCAACTATGAATCAGATATTTAATAAATCTTTGATTGGATTAAAGTGGTCTTTTTAGATTATCAGAAGCAAGACTAAATTCTCTCTGGATAAATACAACATCATCTCAAGCCTCAAATTATCTCTAAATGTTTCATACATAATGCCTAACATTCAATGAAAAAATAACCAATTATGCACCCAACATAAATTGATCAAAGAATAATAGAAACATAAATATATATGAAAATTGAAAAAAAGTAGTTATCAAGCATGGATATTAAAATAGTTGTGATTAATATTTTCAAGGATTTAAATGGCGATATGAAGTTTAACAGGGTACTGGAAAATATAAAATATCATCAAATGGAAATTTAAGAAATTGAAAATGAAATATCTGAAATTAAGATATGGATTTTAGCAGCATGTTAGACACAGCTGAAAACAGAATAATAAACTGGAAGCTAGAAAAGAAAATGCCTAAGCTGAAGCACATAGAACAGAAGGATGGAAAATAGACAAGAGCATAAGAGATATATGGAACACAATGAAATAATCTGACTTTTCATTGATTTCATTTTCAATCAATAAATATGATTGAAGTTCCAGAAGGAGATGAGAGAAAAGACAGAGCAGAAGTGACATTAGAGAAGATAATTTTTGAAAATGGATAAAAGGCATCAGATTGTATATTCAAGAAACTCTAGAAGTCCAAAGCTTGGAAAGTACAAAGGAATCATTCTGAGGCATATAATAGTAAACCTGCTGAAAACCAAAGTCTATGAAAACATAATGTTTGATGTGATTCAAAATATAATTAGAATTAAAATATATAACAACACAAAATCTGGGAAAGGGGTAAATGGAGTAAAACAGTTTCATGGTCTTATTTTCTGGAAAGTGGTACCACTTTTCATCAGACTGTAATAAGTCAAGGATGTATGTGGTAACTTCTAGGATAAGCACTAATAGAGTATGAGAACAATGCTAATGCTACTGAAGAACAATAAAAGAAAAAATAAAAATACTCAATATGAAAGAAGGCAAGAAGGAGAGAAAAACATAAGATATATGGAATATATAGGAAACAAAAAGAAGGATTAGACATTAAGGCTCATGTCACCATCTTTTCTGGAAGCAGAGCTTGCTTTTGGTGAAAATCTCTGATGCAACTTTATTCTTTTGAAAAAATATTTGTTATTCTCACTGTATCTCTAGAATGTTTGTATAGTTATATAATTATTCAGTTCAGTTCAGTCACTCAGTCGTGTCCAACTCTTTGCAACCCCATGGACTGCAGCATGCCAGGCCTCCCAGTCTATCACCAACTCCGAGTTTACTCATACTCATGTCCATAGAGTCGGTGATGCCATCTAGCCATCTTATCCTCTGTTGTCCCCTTCTCCTCCAGCCTTCAATCTTTCCCAGCATCAGGGTCTTTTCAAATGATGAAGCTCTTCGCATCAGGTGGCCAAAGTATTGGAGTTTCAGCTTCAGCATTAGTCCTTCCAGTGAATATTCAGGACTGATCTCCTTTAGGATGGACTGGTTGGATCTCCTTGCAGTCCAAGGGACTCTCAAGAGTCTTCTCCAACACCACAGTTCAAAAGCATCAATTCTTCAGTGCTCAGCTTTCTTTATAATCCACCTCTTACATCCATACATGACTACTGGAAAAACCACAGCTTTGACCTTTGTTGGCAAAGTAATGTCTCTGCTTTTTAATAAGCTGTCTAGGTTGGTCATAACTTTTCGTCCTTATTAGATTATAGTTATTTGATGTTTATTGGTATGTTTGCCCTGAATACCCATCATATTCAATTTGAAAGGAAAGGATTGGAAGATAAGCCTTTACATTTTAACCTTATTATTATTTTTTTTGAAATCTGGTTTACTTTAAAAGGATTCATTAGGACCCAACTGTTACCTGAAGCTGTAGGTATGCTTTTTGAGGCTTCTTCCATATAGAGCAAGTATTCATAAAATAATCTCTCATATAGTCTAGACCAAGTTTATCCTATATCCTGCACTCTGACATTTCCCTATAACAGAAATAGTATCTCTAATTGAATTTATATATTTATTGGTAACCCTGTAAGAGATGGCTTTAAAATATCTTTTCCTAATTTGAAAAAAAATTCCCTTATTGTTGCAACTATTCTAAGGAAAGGAAATGTATTCAAAAATGCCTTTCTAAGTTTTACGAATGTTTCATTATAATTAGTTTGCAAAAACTGGGGTGTATAGTATGTTGTCATGTGTTCTACAGTTCTTTTTCCAACATATCCACAAAACAGTGAAAATTGGTATTTGTAATAATGACCCTGAGGTCATTTTGAAGAAAAAAAATCAGCAGAAAAGAGCATTTCTTTCCCTCTTTCACTTCACTTATATAAAATAATACGAATAAGAATTATTGCTGTTATAGTAGTGTTAGCTTCTGTGCCCTAACTCTGTGGTTCAGTGGTATGTGTTTTGCATGGATTGGTTTATTTAATCTTTACAACCAGTCTCTGAAGTAGTTACTATTATCATGTCCATTCTATAGACAAGTGCTTCCTTGGGTCCACCAGATCTCTCCAATAGAAAGGAAAACTATGTACAGCAGAAATTAACACAACATTGTAAACCAATTATACTCCAATAAAAAAAGAAAATCTTTCTCTGCAATTGTTGAGTAATCCAAGGGTCATATTTTTACACCATGCAAACATCCTGTTCCCCAATAATCCTTTATCCAATGACTATCATTCTTATATAAACCAATTATCACATTATGGCTGCATAAGGGTGATTTTCTCTTTTCATCAGTCTTTCTATATTTATTAGCTTACATCTTTCAGCAGAAAAGAGCATTTCCTTCCCTCTTCTTTTCCCTGAGCATCACTTAGGCACATTGATTTTTATTTATTTAGCATTATAATAATTTATGGCCATTATTCTTTTTGATGCTCAAATTGTCTTAAATTTACCCAGTAGGAGCTCCTTCAAATTGGCTTTTATGTCCTTGCAATACTCTTTGAGTGTTTTCTTGCTTTCTGGCACAGCAAAATATTTCAGGTTCACCCCCATACTCTTCTTGCCCCAGACCTATAACCAGCCTTTTCTCTAAAGAACCCTGTTTCCTCTCAGAGTAAAATGACATTTAGATACCAAATTTGAATATCAGGTAAGTTCAATGCCACTCTGTGTGGTGTCATTATCTCCAGACTCCTCCACTGGACAGCCAGAAAAGAGCTTTTTTTTTTAAATAATGAACTGATTTTGATATTTCCATTTTCATTATTCTGATGGAGAGTCAAAAGAATTGAATTTACAGCTGTGCCTCCCATTTTGTGTCCTTTGTGAGCTCTCCTCTCTGTTGGCCATTGGAAGATGCTGCTATCTGCAATCTAATCTCTATCTCTTCCAGAGTTTCTGACACCCACCTTTGATTCCAGAGAAGACTTAAATGACTGTTTCCAGGCTGACTTTTTCAGATGCTATTATTTGCCCCCATTTCACATCCAGGCTAGGGCTGGATACCAAATAACACCCTGTGCCATCTCGCTGTGCCATATCCCTGGTTGCTAAGAGAACATCATATTTTAAGGACATAGTTTGGCTATTTGAAAAGTGTGGGACTTTCATTAGCTTCTAGTCAGAATTGTTTTCTGTTCACAGGCAAGATACAACTTTATTATTCTCAAGGGTATTCTTATAAAACTATATCTTTTCCAGCTTCACCTTATCTTGCTTTTGTTTTTGTTTTTTGTAGACATCTTGTGTGCATTTGAAAATTCATTACCAAAAAAAGGTGAGAGTGAGAGTTAAAGTCACTCAATCGTGTCCAACTCTTTATGACCCCATGGACTATACAGTTCACGGAATTCTCCAGACAAGAACACTGGAGTGGGTAGCCTTTCACTTCTCCAGGAGATCTTCCCAACCCAGGGATCAAACCCAGGTCTCCTGTATTGCACGTGGATTCTTTACCAGCTGAGCCACAAGGGAAGCCCAAGAATACTAGAGTGGGTAGCCTATCCCTTCTCCAGTGGATCTTCCCCACCCAGGAATCCAACTGGGGTCTCCTGCATTACAGGCAGATTCTTTACCAGTGGAGCTATCAGGGAAGCCCCCCAAAATATTTTTTTAATTGCTAACTATCACTCATATTTATCATGTTGTGTTCATTTAAACACCGTCTATCATTTTTACAGTAGCAATAATTGCAATTTGATCTACATTAGCTCATCTATAGTACATGTTTAGATCCCCTTGGCCTAGTGACTTTTCTTACTAACTTGTCCTTTTTTTATTGTGACAGGAAAAGGATTTAGATAATTACTAGTTTTCTTTTTCTAGTCTTTTTTTTCCTTCTTCTTCTTTAGTTTGTTCAAAGGATCTGGAATCCTCAGGTTGAATCCACTGCTCAGAGTTCCTTTTCCATTGCCCTTACAATATTTCTCACATTCATTTTCTTGGTGAATCTCTTATCCTGTTTCCCATCAACTATCTCCTCTTTCTCTCTCTAGCATGGTGGCTGAGTATGGTTTCTGGTCTAAGGCCATATCAAAAAAAAAAAAAGAGTATGGTTTCTGGAGATATAGCTATGTAGCTTTAGGCAGTCTACTTAATTTTTCTGTCTTATGTTTTTATCTGAAAATCGAGGATAATTTAACAGTACCTACCTCATAATGTTGTTGTGAAATTACTTGAACAATATGTGCAACTCATGTAGAACAGTGCCTCACATGAAAAAGAAGTTTCAATAAGTGTGAGCATCTTTTATTATTTACTGGTGCCCATAGCCTTTATGGGCTTACCTGGTGGCTCAGTGGTAAAGAATCCACCTGCAATGCAGGAGAACAGGGTCCCCTGGGTCGGGAAGACCCCCTGGAGGAGGGCATGGCAACCCACTCTAGTACTCTTGCCTAGAGAATCCCATGGACAGAGGAGTCTGGTGGGCTACAGTCCATAGAGTCACAGAGTCGGACACGACTGAGCAACTAAGCAGCAGCAGCAGCATAAGCTTTGTATGTAGATGTCTTTATCACCATATTTGCCTCTAGGACCAAATATCTGTCCCTCATCCCTCTACTATTAAACTCAACAGATTCTTACCACCTCCATTTTTTACATAGAAGGCAAAGGTGTTTCACCTGAGTCAATGACAAGTGGGAAAGACAGGAAAGGAGGGGAGAGAGGAGTGCAAGCGGACCACTGCTCCTCCTAGACATGCTGAGTTTGTTGCCTCTGTCATGTCTTTCTGTAGATGGAGTTGCCAGATAAAATACAGTAAGATGAGTTCAATTTGAATTTTAATAAACAACAAATCATTTGTTGTCATGGACATACTTGTACTGTAAGGTAAATATTTTTAATGTTATGTATATTATGATGTTTTGACATCCTAATAGAAAACCTTTCTGGGTGGGAAGAGGTTGCCCCTTTCCAAGCTAGCCATTTCTTAGACATTGCAAAGGACCTAGGCAGAGCGTGTTTTTGATGTATAAACTAAGCAATCCAGAGCCATCACTCCCGTATCTTGCCTGTACACAACACAGGACCATATTCCTTTGCCTTAATCAGCCCAGGCCAGATGCCAGGCAACTAGGTACTACTTCTATAGCTCAAAGCCCAAAACAATTTTTCAATCTAGCCAATCCTAAACTGTTCACTCTGCCCTGCTTTGCCTCTCCTGTGGAAACCCCAATAGAGGCTGTGACCTAAACCTTTCCTTTGCTCCTGACTTCTGCCTCCTGGCCACTCTGATATCTTTCCTAAGTGGCCTTGACCAGTGTAGCATGTCTCCTGTCTCTAGAATCTATGAATATAATAAATGCCTCCTGTCCTCTCTTGTAGCCACACCTGACCGACCATCTCATAAAAGAATACAAAACGTATACTAACGAATGATTTGTTGTTTATCTGAAATTAAACTAGGCATCCTGTATTTTTATTGGCTCAATCTGGGGACCCCAGCTGGAGGTCCCATGACAGAGACCAATACAACATGCTCTGTCTGCCTGGTCATGGTTCAGTACAAAGGGGAGCTATCACAGATGCTGTCGGTCTGCTGCTCTCTCCTTTGGACCTAACTGGCTAGCAGGCTCCAGCCCACTTTCAGCTACCAATGTCTGTGTCTCTGGGCCTGGGGGCTTTTTCTGAAACTGGAAAGGCAAATCAGAGACATTGTTGAAATAGTTACTGCCTCTCGACCACCTCAGTAGCCTTCAACCAATGACTGCCAGAAGTTGGGGTATAAAGGCCCCAGCTCCCTGGATCCCTGGGTATGATAATTCTGAAGCATACATTTGATAGTATTTTCTGAGTCTTTTCTCAGGATGTCCACTGTGGTAGTTGACTTAATAATAAATAGACTTTCTCCTTGAAAGGGCTGCCTTTCTTTTTCCCATATTCCTTTCACTCTATCAGTGGTCCTTTGACTCCCAAATACACAACTGGCAATAGAATCCTCGTGGCAGGCTCTGATTCTTGGAAATCCAACTAAGATATGAGCTTTTGATTTATCCTTTGTTTTCAGCATTTTTCTGATAATGTCTGTATATGTCGGCCCTTTTGGTCAATGCTACTACTTGAGAGGAATGAAGTATATGGCTTTTGTTCTTAAAAAGAAAATAAAAACTCTCTCCAATTGTTATATTGTTTCAGAAAAGTGTTTCATTTTTCATACTTGGCTTACATTTTAGCAATTGTCTGCTCTGCTTTTTTTGACAACAAGTAATCTGTTTCTTTCTCCAAGATGCCAAGAGATTGGTTTGGAATTGGCTATTAAAACTAGCTCTGGCACAACAAATGAAAGACCTTCCACTGATGCTTGCGAGGAACTCTAACAAAGGTAGGATAATATGCAGTAAAATTACTTGCCTCTTTGAGTTGGCAAAGAATATAATTAAAATAAAAAATGACATCTTATGTGACAGAGTCTGAGTAGGAAGCATAGCGTTTATCACCTCCTGTTCGCTAGCTTTTCTTTAGGGAAAAAAAAGTCAGCAAGATTTTATCTTGGATGACGCCTACTCACCTGGCTTGGCTTAAGCTAAAAAAACATGAAAATGGTGGGGTGTAAAATAACGTGCCAGATATGCAAGTTGGCTTAAACACTAAAGCCAAATTTTACTTCCCCAAAAAAGGGATGATCAGTAAATCCATACTATATATTGAAAACTAATACAGGTGCAAACATTGTTAAAGAAAGTGGAGCATGGGTTGTTGTCACTACTTAAGTGTGGGGAGAAGTAGCAATGTCTGCCCATTCAGGATTATATCTTTATTTTATAATAAATATTTTTATCTCTAGTAATTACCACTAAGGGAAAACTTCCTGAAAACTGACCCAACTTCACTGAGGAGTAAAAATTACATCTGTTGAACTCTGGAGTCTTGGTGAAGAACTCATATAAGAACTCAAGATCACTCAAATCTAGGCCTCATCTCAGACCACAGCATCCTTTCTTTCCTAAATACAGTCTCTGAGTGGGAGGTTCTCAATGTAGTACTGACGTAGGTGTGAACATTCAGTGTTTAAAGTCATGGAAGCAACTTAAATTAAATTGCCTTGAGGTTTTTCAAGCTTTGAAATTTCTATTTTGGATTTTTTAAAAATGAGGGGTGAGGAGTGAGAAAGAGAAACAGCTTGTTCACTGGATAGCTTTCTGTCCACCCGCTTCCCCAACCCCCCAACTCTCGAAATCAGCAGTCATTTTACTGGCACTAGTACAAGTCTGTCAGTACTGGAGAGAATGTACTTTTTGGTGTGTGCTTTTTGTATCGGTGACTTTAGTGAAAAAACCCTTTCAGTAAGGTCTTCTCTTTATCAAGTAGAGTCACAGCCATCACCAAGAGAAGCTATATTTACAAGACCATGTTCCCTTGCAAGCTTGCTTGTACAATCTGCTCCTGAACATTCCATCTGGCATGGAAGGAAAAGATTCAAGACATGGGCTTACTTAAAGCAATATATATAGTTTTTAAAATCAGAGATTCACATTCTGAGAAATAAAAGGAATAGATTCTGCTCCTGCTTCTATTAAGCTTTCACAATTCCTTTATTTAGGTTATTGATCTGAATTGATTTTGGTGTCCAGAAAAGCAGCAACAAAGATGTAAAATCTAAAGGAAAGTTAAACTGGCCATCAACCCGTCCACAAATAATGTTTCTAAAAAATAGTATTAGCCAAACCTCAAGTTTATGTGGATTTGCTTTGTATCTTGATTCTGCTGGTTGTTTTTGTTTATGCTGATCAGTGGATGCAGATTGGTTCCATGTCCTTACGTATATAATGTTCATTTGGGAAGTAAGTGGCAGCAGTACTAATACCTGGCAAGTAGTGGGTGCTAAATGAATATTTATTGAATGAAAGAATACTTTACATTTTAATAGCATTATGCAGTTTTTCAAGCACTGCAATAATCGCTGTTTTATTTGATTCTCACAAGTATAATAGCTAGGGAAGAAACCGAGGATCACTGATTCTACATCCCTGACTAAGGTCAACCAGCTGGCAAGAGCCTAAGTTAGAATTTAAACTCAGATTACATAAATGGAAGATCATACCTTGACTCTACCTGGCATGTAGGCATGGAATGCAAGGCACCTTTGGGGAAGAAAAATTAGTTCAGTTTGAGGGCAGTTTAGGAAACATTATGTAAGGAGCTGATAGGACACTATTATGGAATGGTAAATTTGGATCATCTTGTAGAAGACCTTCAGTGGCAGGTTAATGTGTTTGGACTCTACTTCAAAGTCAGTGGATAGTATTGTCCTGTAGGCAGATTATCTTTTTCCATGATGGACTGGAGCATGATGAGAGTGGTAGCAAGCTGAGATGTTTCTTCCTCAGAAAAAAGAAAAAAGAGAAGTTGAGAAAGCTTGAAGTGGGGAGAGGTGAAGTTGGGATGCTGTGCTCAAAGGTATTGGCCTTTGTAGTCTCACAGTATGATTCCTAGTGTGAGTGGAAGTAGGGTAGGACAGAAGCTTTGTGGAGGCACTTTAGAACCTCTCATATGAATGGAAAATAAAAGAGCTTGTAGACAGCAGTTAAGGTTTATCTGAGACTAGATGTCACAAATTGTGGTGGACCCAACTGGGAAAGTGTTGAGCTTTTAGCGATACAGTCAATGGAGTGGGAAAAGTAGAAAATATAGATATTAAAGAGGAAAGGCATTATACATTTGGGGGTTTATGCACCTAAGACATACTCAGGTAAAGTTGTTAACTAAAAATTAGGGTGACAAAGTAAAAGAATTGGAAAGCATAGAAGACCAGGAAGTAGTCATGAGAAGATTAAAGCTCTGGCTCATTACATGTGAGGATGTTGGAGAGGGGATTGTAGAGCCAGAGGAGGAATATGAGAGAAATGAAAATTTCAGAAGCATAATGAGTGACTAAAATGCAGTGGAGTTGGAGGTATTGGGCTTTAGGAAATCAGTATAACAGAGGCCAGTCTAATAGGAGAATCATCAACAAGGATGACGACCTCAATGAGGAGAGTCTAAAGCAAAGGACCAGAGAAGAAATACAGTGAAGTGAAATGAAAGACCAAATCAAATTGAATTTCTTCATATCTGATTATTCATCTATCCCCCTGCCCTAGCCTACCCCACCTTCAACACTCATTTCCAGATTATATTTCCAGGTCTTCAGTGAACAAAAATTCACACTTAAACACAGCCTTTAAAATTATAGATAGTCTATATGCTATTTATAGGGAAGAATAAAACTTTGCTGTTTTCATGAATGAATAGAACAAGGCTGAAAAGTGCATTAATACAATTCTTGGCAGGGAAGAGATTGAGAGGTATAGCCAACAGCTGTGAAACTAGAGTAAGCACAAAGATAGGGAAGGTTGCAAACTGGACTGGAACAAACGCATTTAGACTTTGCTGAGGAAATGCCAAGGGTTATTTCTTAGAGTAATCCAAACTTGCTTAAAATTGATTTGAAAAGAAATAAGTGAATTGTAGGAAAACCATAAATAATAGCAGAGTGGCTAGAGAGAATTTCAAAGTTTAGATAATGATTCTGTTGCAAATTAATGTGGGCTGCAATTTTTTTGTTTTGTTTTCCAGCAAGCCTTTCACTGGTATCAGTGCCAGTCTCCATGGTGCTGAGTTCATTCTCCTAAAGTCCTGAACTCCTTCTTTGCTTCCCCTGTCTCCCCAACACATTCACTCTTATCTGACTTTGTTAGGAAAGAACAGAAATCATACATTGCCAGCTTCTTCAGCTTCCCTCCATTCCGTCTCACATTTTCTCTTCATCATTAGCCTCCTTCAACTTCTTCGCTCCCTTCCACCTTGGAGACATAAAGTTTGTACCTCTTTGCTAAGGGAGTGAAGGCTTACTTTCCATGTGTATCCCTCTTATCTCCCCTCAAGGCCCCTCCGTATTCATCAGCAAGTTCCTCATTCCAGAACTATTAGTCTTTCTCTCTTCCATGTCTATTTAGTAAGTCTCTTGAAAGCTATTCCATATCTCATAACTTTATTTCCTCCCTATAATTCACTTCCCAACTTATATATCAGGTTATGGCTCAAGGAATTCTAACATACCAAAGGCAACCAAAGTGAACAAATTCATAACAAAGTGTGTATAATTCCCTACTAAAAAATAGAGACTAACATTGCCCAAGATAAGTTGATGTTTGGCTCCTTATAACTGCAACTAACTATTGTGTGTGTGTGTGTGTGTGTGTGTATAGTATATACAGTGTATAGATATATATATATTGTATATTATCTGTATACTATTTATATATGTGGTATATAATATATATTGTATATATTATATATACTGTAATATATTTAGTATATACTATACATATTATATATACGTTATATATACTATTGTGTATATACATATATATATATACACAAAATAGTTGGCTGCATATATAGTATATAAATATGTTTATAGATAGTATATACAGTGTGTATATATATATACCCAAGCAGTATTCTTGCCTGGAGAATCCCATGGACAGAGGAGCCTGGCGGGCTACAGTCCATGGGGTCACAAAGAGTCGGACATGACTGAGTGACTAAACAAGAACAACAATACTATCTATTTACTATTTATATATATGGTATAAAATATATATTGTATATATTATATATATTATATACTATATTTCTTTCTCCAGTGGACCACATTCTGCCAGACCTCTCCACCATGACCCGTCAGCCAGAACCACAAGCTGGAATCAAGATTGCCGGGAGAAATATCAATAACCTCAGATATGCAGACGACACCACCCTTATGGCAGAAAGTGAAGAACTAAAGAGCCTCTTGGTGAAAGTGAAAGAGGAGAGTGAAAAAGTTGGCTTAAAGCTCAACATTCAGAAAACTTAGATCATGGCAAATAGATGGGGAAACAGTGGAAACAGCAGCTGACTTTATTTTTGGGGGCTCCAAAATCACTGCAGATGGTGATTGCAGCCATGAAATTAAAAGACGCTTACTCCTTGGAAGGAAAGTTAAGACCAACCTAGAGAGCATATTTAAAAGCAGAGACATTACTGTGCCAATAAAAGTCCGTCTAGTCAAGGCTATGGTTTTTCCAGTAGTCATGTATGGATGTGAGAGTTGGACTATAAAGAAAGCTGAACACCAAAGAATTGATGCTTTTGAACTGTGGTGTTGGAGAAGACTCTTGAGAGTCCCTTGGACTGCAAGGAGATCCAACCAGTCCATCCTAAAGGAGATCAGTCCTGGATGTTCATTGGAAGGACTGATGTTGAAGCTGAAACTCCAATACTTTGGCCACCTGATGCGAAGAGCTGACTCATTGGAAAAGACCCTGATGCTGGGAAAGATTGACGGCAGGAGGAGAAGGGGACGACAGAGGATGAGATGGTTGGATGGCATCACCGACTCAATGGACATGGGTTTGGGTGGACTCCGGGAGTTAGTGATGGACAGGGAGGCCTGGCGTGCTGCAGTTCATGGGGTCACAAAGAGTCGGACACGACTGAGCAACTGAATTGAACTGAACTGAACTGAACTATACTATATTCAGTGTATACTATATATGTATATAGTATATACTCTCTATACACTGTTGTGTATATACATATATATATGCACACAATAGTTGGTTGTGTATGTAGTATATAAATACGTGTAAAACTAAAACTAGATTTTAGTTTTAAACAGTTGTGAATTTTCATATACATTTTATTATTTGACTCCGTTTAGCAGTATTCCAGATAAAAATAACTTCTTGTCTAGGGTGAATTTCACTTCAGTTTTGGCATCTGAATCAATCTGAAGAGTGTTATTCTCAAGCTGGAAAAGTCCTAATTGCTTTTGTAAAAACTGAGACAGTTCATACAGAATAAGTCCTCAACTCTCTGGCAACTGATAATTGGAAACCAGAAGTATTTTCCATATTGTGGTGAAGACTGTTTCTAAAAATTCTATTGCCAGAGGATGGAGATAAGACAAATTGGGGGAAGGGTGGTTAGAAGGTATATTTTTTGTTTGTTTGTATATGGAGTCAGACCAACTGATATCTCACACTTAAAATGACAAAAATATTGGAGCATTTAAAAAATATGTGGTAAGCTTCTTTACCACTGAAGTTAGAATGACATGATGATGGCAAACATATTTTTGGTCTGGTAGACAGTGAAAATCATGGAAAAAAGGGAACTACAGCACTCTTAGGAGCAGATGGCAGTGCTTTCAAAACTTTTTGAGCTTTTTCTTTGCCTTTTTCAAACTTGTGTAATGTAACCAATTAAAATAACTAAAGTCAGATGGTATAATGATAGTGAGCACTATAGCACCTCACAGACTGATTGGATAGATAAATGAAGTAATACTAATGATAGATTCCATTAGTTAAGAGTGGATAAAGGAAAATTAGAGGTGATTCCAATATAAGTCACGTTGTCTTGACTTCTATTTTGGCCACTTTATAATGTGTCTCTACTTACTTATCTCTGAAAGATATCCATTAATATTGAGATGGCATCTGATGTTTTTAGCTTATTTTGAACTAATTTTAGACTTTCAGAAAAGCTAATTTTGGATTTACTAGCAAAACTAATACAGTGTGTTTTCATATAACCCTTACCCAGCTTTTCTTAGTGTTAACATCTTATGTAACCATGGTACAATTATCAAAACCAGGAAATTAACACTGGTACAATACTTTAAACTGCAGACTTCATTCAGATTTCACCATATTTTCCATTCAAGTCCTTTTTATGGTCTAGGATTCAATCCAAGATCACAAATATCATTAAATTGTTATGTCTCCTTGGTCTCCTTTAATCTGTGACAGTCCTCAGTCTTTCCTTCCCTTTCATGACCTTGACACTTTTGAAGAGGACTATCAGTAATTTTCTAGAATGTCTCTCAATTTGTGTTTGTCTGGTGTTTTCTCCTGATGAGATTGAGGTTAGCATTTTTGGCAAGAATGCCACAGAGTGATATTGTGTCCTTCTTTGTTTTATATCAAAGGGTTCATGGTGTCAGTACGTCCTGTTACTGGTGATGTTAATCTTGACCACTTAGTTAAAATGAGGTCTGTTGGATTTCTCCACTTTAAAGGTGCCATCACTCCCTTTGTAGTTAATAAACATCTTGGGAGACTTGACTTTTAACAGTGAAGTAGGGCAAGATTGCTCATATGTTTTCAAATGACTGGGCAACCAATTTCCCACTACCATTTGCAGCTAATAAAATAAAACTTACATATTCAACCCCTATTTGGGGAAATGGTAATTATGTAATTTATTTTGGTTCTACAGTTATACATTTCAGGTATGTCATCAGATAAAATCTCTTGGAAGTCCTTGGTGTTAGAGGTTTTGCTTGTTTCTATTTCTTATCTTTTCTTAAATAGTCATAATCTCTTTCCCTGTATGTGTAGAGAAAGAAATACTTTATCAAAAAAGTCATCAACTTTTATTTTTAGATCACCGACAAGTCTGAGCTTAATTAATTATAACAATATTAGTCATGTTGACCAAATATTAAAATCCTCTTCTAATAAAATAGTGGAATGGCATAATTCCTTGAGTTACAATTTCCAGGTTGACTGTGTCACTGATATCCTGTTCTTTAATCTCTCCAACTAATTTCTTTATTCCTTTGTTTGTTTATTCATCCATTCTTCATTCACTCATGCACTTACACACTAAGTAAATGTTGAGTACATACTAAGTAAAAAGTATTATTACATTGAATGATTCAGGAGATAGAAGAGTAAGACACTATACCTGCCCACAGAACATTTACGGTTTACTATTCTAGTAGCAAAAGAGCTATCATATACTACTAAATTATGGTATTCACCCCTCATTCATGGTTTGACTTTCCATGCTTTTCACTTACCCACATTCAACACAATCTGAAAATATTAAATAGAAAATTTTAGAGATAAATGATTGATAAGGTTTTTGTTTTTTGCTTTTTCTCTCAAAAAACATGGAATATCTTAATAATATGTACCATATTAACAATTTTTCTTCTTGATCATACAAAGATATAATGACAAAGTACCTTTCAATATTAAAACCATGTCATATTACTGTATATTAAAACCAAATTAAACTTCTTCAGAGAAAAAGGAAACTAACAATCCAAATAAAGATCGTATCTATGCTATGAAATTGACCCAGAAGGCAAAGTACTCATTTTTTGATTGAAAAAAGCTGCAGGGTTTTCTTTTATATTTTGGTGTTGCTTGGTATAGCATTGTGATTTTGATTTGCCTTTCACAAACAATTAATGATGTTGCACATCCTTTAATGTGCAATTTATTTGCAATTGTATATCTTCTTTGGAGAAATGTCTATTTTAGTCTTTTACCCATTTTAAAATTTAGTTGTTTGTTTTTTCCTAAGTTGTAGGAGTTCTTTGTATATTTTGGATATTAACCTCTTATCAGATATATAATTTTCCAATTCTGTGTGTTGCCATTTTATTCTGTTGATTGTACCCTGTGATACACAAAAGTTTTTAATTTTGATGTATTCCTATTTATCTATTTTTACTTTTATTGTCATATCTAAAAGATCATTGCCAAATCTAACATTATAAAGATTTCCCCTAAATTGTCATTTAAAGTTTTTTTTTTTTTAATTTTTAGCTGGACATCAATTGCTTTACTGTTCCTATATTATCATTTAAGTGTTCTATACTTTTAGCTCTTATGTTTAGGTCATTGATCCATCTTAAGTTAATTTTTCTATGTGGTGTAAGATAATGGGTTGGACTTTATATTTTTTTACCTGTAGATTTCGTTTTCTCAGCTCCATTTCTTGAAAAGAGTATCCTTTCTCCATTGAGTGATCTTGGACACTCTTGTCAAAAATCACTTGAATTTGCATATGAGAGTTTATTCCTGAGCTCTCTATTTTATTCCATTAGACTATATGCTTGTCATTATGCCAGTACCACACTATTATGATCACTGTAGCTTTTATAGTAAGTTCGGAAACCAAAAAGCGTGAGACTTCCAAGTTTGTTGTTCTTTTTCAAAATTGGTTTGGCTTTTTGGTTTCTTTGAAATTTCATATGAATTTTAGAATGGGCTTTTCTATTTTTACAAAAAACATTATTGGATTTTGATAAGGATTGCATTAAATCTGTAGATCACTTTGGGTATAGGTAGTATCTGCTTATGAGGATTATAATTTATCCATTCAACCCTATGAGGTAGGCACTATTTTTATTGGAGTATAATTGACTTACAATACTATATTACTTTCAGGTATATAACATGGTAATTAGCTATTTTTATATGTCATAAAATGATCAGCATAAATCTAGTTACCATCTGTCATCATAAAAAGTTATAATATTATCAAATATATTCCTTATGTTGTACATTACATCCCTGTGACTTATTAACAGTTAGCCCTCCAGATCTGTAGACTGTGATCTGTGGATCCCACAACCAATGACCCAACCAACCACAAAGTGAAATCTGCCATTGGTTCAACCCTTGGATGAGGAGCCTGTGAATATGGAGAGACAACTGCACTACATTATTTTATATACAGGACTTGAACTTCCACCAATTTTGGTATCTACAGGGGTTCCCAGAACCATTTTCCTGTGGAAACTAAAAGACAACTCTATTTTATAAGTGGAAATTGGTACCTCTAAAAATCCTTCACCTATATCATTCACTTATCCACTCCCTCCTCTGTGGCAACCATCAGCTTGTTCTATATGTCTATGAGTATGTGACAATTTTGTTATATTTGTTCATTTGTTGTATGACTTCTTTTTGTATATTTCCATTATTCTGTCTTCCAGATGGCTAATCTGAGCCTTCCCTAATGTCTCAGTAGGTAAAGAATCCACCTGCAATACAGGAGACCCAGGTTCAATCCCTGGGTCGGGAAGATTTCCTGCAGTAGGAAATGGCAACCCAATCAGTATTCTTGCCTGGTGAATTCCATCGACAGTGGAGCATGGCAGGCTAAAGTCCATTGGTGTCACAAGAGTCGGACACGACTTAGCGACTAAACCACTACAGATGGCTAATCCAGTCTTCCATATCATCTAATCTACTATTGATTCCCTTTAGTGTATTTTTCATTTCAGTTATTATATTCCTCAGCTTTGATTGGTTCTTTCTTATATTTTCTAACTTTTTGTTGAAGTTTTCACTGTGTCCCTCCATTCTTCTCCTGAGTTTAGTAAGCATCTTTATTGTCATTACTTTGAAATTTTAACAGGTAAATTACTTATTTAGGATTTTTTCTGGGTTTTATCTTGTTTTTTTCATTTGGAGCATATTCCTCTGTCTCCTCATTTTTTACTTTCTGTGTTAGTTCTTATGAATTAGGTGAAATAGCTACCTTTACCAGTCTTGAAGGGGTATCCTTGTCTAGGAGTGTCCCCTCTATAGACTGTGTGCTAGGTGCTTTTGGTGGGCCAGCATGAGCTGGAGTTGGCTCAGGCCAGTGGGTACAAAGATGTTGGTCAAAGGGTACAAACATGCAATTAGAAGATGAATAAGTTCTGAAGATGTAATGCACAGCATTGTGATTATAGTTAACCTTCTTTCCTTCACTCCTCTGGAAGATGTAAGGTCACCATTTAACAACTGTCAATATTCTTGTTTTCAATGTACACGTTGACCCTGTACCCAAATACCAAACATACCATGAAATAACCTTCCAGTTTTAAATAGCTTCTTAATTCGAGAGACTCCCAGAGAGAATCAATATGACTTTGTTTTCATTTCCACTTGCATATCCTATAAATATGCAGAAAAGTATAAACTTTGTATAGATTCTTATCACAGCATGTGGAGTTTAATACTCAGCCACCACCCCAGCCGCAAAAGCAAATAGCCATACAAGGAAGTGGAAAGAGCCACTCAGCACTACTCTATGAGCAGTTTAAAATAACAGCTTTGTAGAACATATGTGAGCTCAGAATAAAGAGCCCTGGTAAATTCATGCAATATGCTTTGTACACTAATAAAATTCATCATGGTCTCTTGCAGTTCAATGATTATTCATGCTCTCCTCATTCTGATTTTTTTGAGGGAAGGAGGAGAACAAATGGAAATAGTGCATGTTGAGATGAAGGCAAATGGGATGTGATTTTTCTCAGGTGTGTAGTTCAGTGAGCGAGCGCAGCCTGAATATGAAGGTCGGAAGCAGTGTTGCTTTTTCCTGTCAGAGCACTGGAATTAAGTGAAATGGATTTGAAATAGAAGAACATATTGTACTGTACTTCTTATGGAAGAAAACATATCCCTATAACATTTTGTACAAGCTAACATTAGACATGGTAATTAAATTCAGTGGTTGTTCCAAGATTAATAGATGCTTTCCTTCAAGTACTTTGCTAGCAGAACAGAATCAGATGGAAGCAAAATAAGAGAAAAATGATTCTCATCCTTTTCATTTCATTGAGCTGCAGAAAGCACTTTGCAGCTAACCCTTCACAAAGACCCAACATGTAGTCTCATGAGGTGGTCTTCTTTCCCTCTGATGCACGTAATTCCCAAACACACCGAATGTAAAGCAAATCCTTTGACAGCCAGCCAAGTTCCATCTAGGCTTTTGACAGGAATATCATCGTGCATATTAGTGAAAGTGAAAGTCACTCAGTCGTGTCCAACTCTTTGTGACCCCCATGGACTATACAGTCCATGCAATTCTCTAGGCCAGAAATACTGGAGTGGGTAGCCTTTCCCTTCTCCAGGGGATCTTCCCAACCCAGGGATCAAACCCAGATCTCCCACATTGCAGGCGGATTCTTTATCAGCTGAGTCACAATGGAAGCCCAAGAATACTGGAGTGGGTAGCCTATCCCTTCTCCAGCAGATCTTCCTGACCCAGGAATTGAACAAGGATCTCCTGTATTGCAGGCAGATTCTTTGCCAACTAAGCTATCAGGGAAGCTGCATATTAACTGTAACCAAAATTTAAATCTGAATTCAAAACTCTCAGCTGGTGTCAATAAAGGTGGTGTTAAATAAGTTATGTTGGCTGCTGCTGCTGCTGCTGCTGCTGCTGCTGCTGCTAAGTCGCTTCGGTCGTGTCCAACTCTGTGTGACGCCATAGACAGCAGCCCACCAGGCCCCGCCATCCCTGGGATTCTCCAGGCAAGAACACTGGAGTGGGTTGCCATTTCCTTCTCCAATGCATGAAAGTGAAAAGTGAAAGTGAAGCTGCTCAGTCGTGTCTGCTCTTCGTGACCCCATGGACTGCAGCCTACCAGGCTCCTCCGTCCATGGGATTTTCCAGGCAAGAGTACTGGAGTGGGTTGCCATTGCCTTCTCCGTATGTTGGCTAGGGACTGACTTTTGTTTTTCAAAGAAAATACTACATTTAGGTTAGATCAGCTTACTTTTTTGTTTACATATGAAAAAGCACCAAATTGAGCAGCATATTTTATTGGTAAATAAATTTCCTTTTACTAGATCTTTTTTCTAGTGAAGATACTCTCTAATCACTTTAAAATTAGACAAAACAACAACATATACTTCCTGACGGGATGTTCTGAGAGGAATACAACACTACCTTTTGGGTATTACTGTCAAAAACACATAATCTCAACATGATCATTAGAAAACATCAGACAAATCCAAACAAAGGGTCATTCAATAATTCTTTGAAAATGTCAGTGTTATAAAAGACAAAGAAAGGCAACAGAACTGTTTTGGATTAAAGGAGACTAAAGCAATAAGATGATTAAATGTAATATTACACCTTGGACAGAATCCTAAATTTTAAAAGAATTGCTATAAAGGGCATTATTCAATTGGCAAGATTGAAATGTGGATTAGAGATTAAATAGTAGTACTGTATCCATGTAAAATTTCCTGATTTTGGTAATGTGATTATGTAAGATAATATTCATGCTCTTGGGGAATATAGATTTATATATCTAGGAGTAAAGGGGCATTATTTCTGCAACTGACTCTGAAATAATTCAGAAAAAATATATCAACATCTATCTATCCTTCCATCAATCCATCCAGAGGCAGAGAGAATGATAAAATAAATGGAGAAGAATATTAACAACTAGATATTTTATCTATTTATTTATTTTAATATTTATTTTATTATTTATTATTTATTTTAATATTTATCTAGATAAATCTAGACAAAGAGTACATGAGACTTTTTCATACTATTTATGCAAGGTTGCAACTCTTATGTAAGCTGAAGTTATTTCCAAATAAAAAAAAATTTTTTAAGATATTTTTAAAAGCTTTAAAAAGATATTCTCTATACTTGGCATTAAGCATCAGTAGTCTCAAAAGTCTTGTCTTGCTTTCATCTTGTATACAATGAAATTATTACCATTAAAAAATTCTTAGCAGTGTCAAAGAACTGCAAAAAATTATTACCTGTTTTAAATTATGCAAAATTTATCTAAAATCTGTTGGATTTGAAATATGATTCACTGGTGTCAGTTTCAGAGATCAAGCTTACATACTTATTCAGTGGATACTGCAAATTTTCCTTACTTTTGTTGCGTGGGAATTTTTGGTTTGGTTCTTTAGCTTAATTCAATGTGTCCCATTTTGAGGAACATTAATAATGGAAATGTTTTATCTAAGTATCATGTTTTAAAATAACTTTTAGTTTGATTATTCATAAATGAAATCACTTCAGACAGCTGCTATTTTTAAGGAAATTTGTGGGTGTATGGTCCCAGTGTTTTGGGGGGAGCATTATTGACATGTAGTAGGAGGAGGTCAGAATTGATAGACAGTGTATGGGGTACACCTAACTCATGAAAAATTGTCTTTCTTCCTGCACTGTTTTTAATGTCCCACTGGACATTCATCGTGGCAGAAACCTGTTGATAATTATTAAAAGTAGAGCATAATTCCATTTTTTAATTTAAAAATACTTTACACAATTTTAATAATAACTGTATTTTATAGGAATGTAAATGTTTCTACCATAAACACTGAAGAAAGAGTGAACTTACTCTTTTTTTTTTTAATTCTATCATAAAGTGTTTACAAGTGAAGGGCTGGAAAAAGATATTTCATGCAAATGGAGACCAAAAAAAAGCAGGAGTAGCAATACTCATATCAGATAAAATAGACTTTGAGATAAAGGCCATGAAAAGAGACAAAGAAGGACACTACATAATGATCAAAGGATCAATCCAAGAAGATATAACAATTATAAATATATGTGCACCCAACATAGGAGCACCACAAAATGTAAAGCAAATGCTAACAAGTATGACACCTATGGATAGATCAACTAAACAGAAAATTAGCAAGGAAACACAAATATTAAATCATGTAATGGAACAGTTAGAACTAATTGTTATCTATACGACATTTCACCCCCAAACAATGAATTTCACCTTTTTCTCAAGTGCACAGGGAACCTTCTCCACAATAGATCACATCCTGGGCCATAAATCTAGCCTTGGTAAATTCAAAAAATTGAAATCATTCCAAAGATCTTTTCTGATCACAATACGGTAAGATTAGATGTCAACTACAGGAAAAAAAAAACTATTAAAAATACAAACATATGGAGGCTAAACAACACGCTTCTGAATAACCAACAAATCACAGAAGAAATCAAAAAAGAAATCAAAATATGCATAGAAATGAATGAAAATTAGAACACAACAACCCAAAACCTATGGGACTCAGTAAAAGCAGTGCTAAGGGAAAGGTTCATAGCTATAAAAGCTTACCTCAAGAAACAATAGAAAAATCAAATAAATAACCTTAACCTAACTCTACACCTAAAGCAACTAGAAAAATAAGAAATGAAGAACCCCAGGGTTAGTGGAAGAGAAGAAATCATAAAAAAATAGAGCAGAAATAAATGAAAAACAAAAAAGGATACCATAACAAAAATCAACAAAGCTAAAAGCTGGTTCTTTGAGAAGATAGATAAAACAGACAAACCATTAGTCAGACTCAGCAAGAAACAAAGGGAGAAGAATCAAATCAACAAAATTAGAAATGAAAATGGAGAAATCACAACAGACAACACAGAAAAAAAAAGAATCATAAGATACTACTATCAGCAACTATATGCCAATAAAACGGACAACTTGGAAGAAATGTCAAATTCTTAGAAAAGTATAACTTTCCAAAACTTAACCAGGAAGAAACAGAAAATCTTAACAGACCCATCACAAGCACAGAAATCAAACTGTTATCAGAAATCTTCCAACAAAAAAAAAGCCCAGGCTTCAGAGCTGAATTGTACCAACAATTTAGAGAAGAGCTAACACCTATCCTCTCAAACTCTTCCAGAAAATTGCAGAGAAAGGTAAACTTCCATACTCATTCTATGAGACCACCATCACCCTAATACCAAAACCAGACAAAGATGCCAGAAAAAAAAGGAAACTACACGCCAATATCACTGATGAACACAGACGCAAAAATCCTTAACAAAATCCCAGCAAACAGAATCCAACAACATATTAAAAAGATCATACATCATGACCAAGTGGGCTTTATCCCAGGGATGCAAGGATTCTTCAGTATTCTTAAATCAATTAATGTGATACACCACATTAACAAATTGAAAGATAAAAACCATATGATTATCTCAATAGATGCAGAGAAAGCATTTGACAAAATTCAACATCCATTTATGATAAAAATCTTCCAGAAAGCAGTCATAGAAAGAACACACCTCAACAAAATAAAAGCTATATATGATAAACCCACAGCAAACATTATCCTCAATGGTGAAAAATTGAAAGCATTTCCCCTAAAGTCAGGAACAAGACAAGGGTGCCCACTCTCATCACTCTATTCAACATGCTTTTGGAAGTTTTAGCCACAGCAATCAGAGAAGAAAAAGAAATAAAAGGAATCCAGATTGGAAAAGAAGAAGTAAAACTCTCACTGTTTGCAGACGACATGATCCTCTACATATAAAACCCTAAAGCCTCCAATCAATACAGTGTAAAAATGAGTTTAATAACCCAAAGCAATCTATAGATTCAATGCAATCCTTAAAAGAAGAATCAAGCTACAAACGGTATTTAACTCACAGAACTAGAACAAAGAATTTTTCAGACACAAAATGTATGGGCCAGAGAAAAAAACCGACTGGTCACCGTCAAATAGCACAAGAAGACCAAAGCAATCTTTGAGGAAAATGAAGAATTGTATGGATTTAGAATGGAAATAGAATATATGGAAAGAAGAATGGAAAATGCGATGGAGGATATCACCCTGCAATGAATGCCACTTCAGGCTTCATAACTACAAAAGCCACCACTAGCAACAGTCATCAAGAAAGTATGGTACTGGCACAAAGACAGAAACAGCTAAAACACAGCTCGAAAATGGGAAATGGGAGAAACTAAAAATTTTGTATAGCCCAGAAATAAAGAAACGAGGGTCTACCTTGGGAGCCTAGATGGAAAACTAGGCAAACCTGCCTCCGGGCATCTTTGAGGCGAAAAAAAGGACAGCTGAATTTAAACACTGGAAAAAAGAAAACATCAATAAAAAAACTCCAATCACTTCTCGAGCTCGCTATGGCTACAAAGGAAAACTTAGAGAACTCAAGAAAACTATCTTCTCCCCGCTACTGCTCGTCACAAATCCCACCAGAAATATAGAAAAAAGAAAAAAAACTCTCTCCTCAGAGATAGCTCCATGTCTTCACCTACTCCCACCCCGTCTTCCCACAAGTCGTCCCTTCAAGAAAGGAACTACATCGCGAGAAAAGGGAGATCTCTCGCGTAAGGGAAGTGTTGCAAGGCGAAAATGACTAAACCACCTCCTAAAGGAAAGAAACTAGAACATTCCTCTAACACTCTAGACCGGGTACTCACTCGTGAATTATGGATCTCAATAGGGGGAAACTGTATCGCCAGAAAACTCTCGAAACTCCTCGAGAAGGAGAACATAGACAAAACTCTCTCCGCGCTTCGACATAAATCACAAGGCAGGATCCTCTATGACCCACTTCCCAGAGTAATGGAAATAAAAGCAAAAATAAACAACAGGACGTAATTAAACTTAAAAGCTTTTGCACAACGAAGGAAACTATAAGCAAGGTGAAAAAGCAGCCTTCAGAATGGAAGAAAACAATAGCAAATGAAGTAACAGACAATTAATCTCAAAAATATACAAGGAGGTTCTGCAGCTCAATACCAGAAAAATAAATGACCCAATCAAAAAATGGGCCAAAGAACTAAACAGACATTTCTCCAAAGAAGCCATTACAGATGGCTAACACATGAAAAGATGCTCAACAGTACGTGAACTGAGAACTTTCAGATGTTCAAGCTGGATTTAGAAAAGGCAGAGGAGCCAGAGATCAAATTGCTGACATGCGTTGGATCATAGAAAAAACAAGAGAATTCCAGAAAAAAAAAAACCATCTACTTCAGATTCATTGGCTACACCAAAGTCTTTGTGCTGTCACAGCAAACTGGAAAATTCTTCAAGAGATGGGAGTAGCAGACCACCTGACCTGTCTCCTTTGAAATCTCTATGCAGGTCAAGAAGCAACAGTTAGAACTGGACATGGAACAACAGACTGGTTCTAAATTGAGAAAGGAGTACGTCAAGGCTGTATATTGTCACTGTGCTTATTTAACTCATAATGCAGAGTACATCATGAGAAATGCTGGGCTGGATGAAGCACAAGGTGGAATCAAGCTTTCAGGGAGAAATATTAATAACCTCAGATATGCAGATGACAGCACCCTTATGGCAGAAAGAGAAGAGGAATTGAAGAGCCTGTTGATGAAAGTGAGAGAGGAGAGTAAAAAGTTGGCTTAAAGCTCAACATTCAGAAAGCTAAGATCATGGCATCTGGTCCCATCACTTCATGGCAAATAGATGGGGAAACAATGGAAACAGTGAGAGACTTTATTTTCTTGGGTTCCAAAAATCACTGCAGATGGTGCCTGCAGCAATGAAATTAAAAGACACTTGCTCCTTGGAATGATGACCAATCTAGACAACATGTTAAAAAGCAGAGGCATTACTTTGCCAACAAATGTCCATCTAGTCAAAGCTATGGTTTTTCCAGTAGTCATGTAAAGATGTGAGAATTGGACCATGAAGAAAGCTGAGCGCCAAAGAATTGATGCTTTTGAACTGCTGTGTTGGGGAAGACTGTGGTGTTGGAGAGTCCCTTGGACTGCAAGGAGATCAAACCAATCAATCCTAAAGGAAATCAGTCCTAAATATTCATTGGAAGGACTGATGCTGAAGCTGGAGGTCCAATCCTTTGGCCACCTGATGTGAAGAACTGACTCACTGGAAAAGACCCTGATGCTGGGAAAGATTGAGGGCAGGAGGAGAAGAGGACAGTAGAGGATGAGATGGTTGGATGGCATCATCGACTCAATGGACATGAGTTTGAGTAAGCTCCAGGATTTAATGATGGACAGAGAAGCCTGGCGTGCTGCAGTCCATGAGATCACAAAGAATCAGACACAACTGAGCAACTGAAATGATACTGATTGATACTGATTTATATGAAATGTCTAGAACAGGCCAATCTATAGACAGAAAGTAAATTGGTCGCTTCCAGGGGCACGGGAAGAGAGGAAATTAGGGGGAAATAGGGAATGACTGCTAACGTGTATGGTATATCTTTTAGGGTGATGAAAAGTAAAATGATGGTTGCCAGGATTTTGGAAGAGGAGGAATGGGGAGTTATTGTTTCAGTTCAGTTCAGTCGCTCAGTCATGTCTGACTCTTTGCAACCCCATGAATCGCAGCATGCCAGGCCTCCCTGTCCATCACCAACTCCCGGAGTCTACCCAAACCCATGTCCATCGAGTCGGTGATGCCATCCAGCCATCTCATACTCTGTCAATCCCTTCTCCTCCTGCCCCCAATCCTACCCAGCATTAGGGTCTTTTCCAATGAGTCAACTCTTCGCATGAGGTGGCCACCGTATTGGAGTTTCAGCTTCAACATCAGTCCTCCCAATGAACATCCAGGACTGATCTCCTTTAGGATGGACTGGTTGGATCTCCTTGCAGTCCAAGGGACTCTCAAGAGTCTTCTCCAACACCACAGTTCAGAAGCATCAATTCTTTGGTGCTCAGCTTTCTTCACCGTCCAAACTCTCACATCCATACATGACTACTGGAAAAACCATAGCCTTGATGAGACGGACCTTTGTTGACAAAGTAATGTCTCTGCTTTTAAATATGCTCTTTAGGTTGGTCATAACCTCCCTTCCAAGGAGTAAGCGTCTTTTAATTTCATGGCTGCAATCACCATCTGCAGTGATTTGGGAGCCCCCAAAAATAAAGCCTGACACTGTTTCCACTGTTTCCCCATCTATTTCCCACGAAGTGATGGGACCAGATGCCATGATCTTAGTTTTCTGAATCTTGAGCTTTAAGCCAACTTTTTCACTCTACTCTTTCACTTTCATCAAGAGGCTCTTTAGTTCTTCTTCGCTTCCTGCCATAAGGGTGGTGTCATCTGCATATCTGAGGTTATTGACATTTCTCCCTGGAAGCTTGATTCCAGCTTCTGCTTCCTTCAGCCCAGCGTTTCTCATGATGTACTCTGCATAGAAGTTAAATAAGCAGGGTGACAATATACAGCCTTGATGTACTCCTTTTCCTATTTGGAACTAGTCTGTTGTTCCATGTCCAGTTGTAACTGTTGCTTCCTGACCTGCATACAGGTTTCTCAAGAGGCAGGTCAAGTGGTCTGATATTCCCATCTCTTTAAGAATAAACAGTAAACTGTGGAAAATTCTTAAAGAGTTATTGTTTAGTGGGTATAGAGTTTCAGTTTTGCCAGAATCTTGGAGATAGGGTGCACAACAATGTGAATGTTAACATTACTGAACTCTGTGCTTAAAATTGTTGAGACAGTACATTTTTTGTAAAGTGTATTATAACACACACACACACACACACACACAAACAAACCTGTGTAGAATGGCATAAAATATGATAGAGTTGAGAGCCACTGTTTCACAGGCTTGAAGAAGGGGCAGGGTCTATGGTCTGTTTGAGCCAACTTTTGTATTCTCAGCATGTTACACTTCCTCCAGTGTTGAGACAAGGAGGAGTGAAAGAGAAAAGTCATTCCTTTATATGACTATCAATGGCAAGTTGGTTGAGCTCATTGTGTAGCTGTTCACTGAGCACTCAACCTACTGTCAAAAGACTTGATGTGGACAGGTGGTGATCCCAACAGCCTTGCTGATGAAGGAATCACCTCCAACCAGCTCTCCTTGGAGACTGACTCACAGCTGAAGTCTTACATCACATCCACATTTACCACTTTCCTGTGAGCACCTCTGCTCCAAGTGAGCAGTATCCTAGCTATTCTGCAGCCTTTCTCTGAGACCTGTTGGCATAGAAGGGATCCATCTTTCCAAATGCTTCAGAAAGTGAAAACTGGGAACTTGAATGGTCAGACATTTTTTAAGAGACATTGTCTCTTACATGTCTCACCTCTGCTCGGTACCTTTAGGAAGCAGAACAATATGACAAATGATAAAGATAAAGCTCCTCCTTATAGACCTACCCAAATATTGGTTAATTTTCTCAATAATTAAGGAGTAACCAAGAGTAACTCTCTCCTGTTTTCCTCAGGAAGGTGAGGTGAAGGGATAATCTCCTGGTAGGAATACAGGAGGAACACAGGAACACATGAACAGTGCTCACAGTTTGTACTCATATTTCCAAGGGCAGATGGACCCTAGGCATACCCCCAGGAGAACTGCTCTCTTTCCTCTCAGTAACCCTGGTTTTTTTCTTTATGGAAAATGCAGGTGGCATTGAATCTGTGAGCCAAAAACTAAGCTGTCTCCAAATCCAGTTCAGGAAAATTTGTCTTTGTTCTAAATAAGGCTTGATCTCAGCTATGTCTACTTTATTCTATAATCTCTATAGAAGAAAAAAGGTCTCAAACGTTCCCTCATGCCACTCTACCACACAAGCCTCACCCACAGTGTTTCCTTACAGATATGTACCCTTTACCTGGTTTGTTCCTACTCTTGCTAGAGGCTTCCCAAATTTCATGCCCCCTACCCCCACCACACATACACTCATATTCTGGCTTTCACAGTTTCAGCTTCAGTTTTTTGTTTAGACTACCCATTAGTCTGATCTTGCTTTAGATTTCAGTTACCTACACTGATTCATTCATTCACTTAGTCACACAAAAACATCCTTGTGTTGGATGAGCTTTGCTCTAGGCTGGACAATCTAGAATACCTTGGCTATAGCAGTTCTGATTCACATGTGTTTCATCCTGCCCTGGGAGCCTCAAAGTTAGGTGTGTCCTGATACAATCTTCTGCACTTCTCATCTCCTCTACCTCACCATTTCTGCTGTCTTATTTCTCTTAGACTGCGTCCACATTATCTGCCCAAACCCCACTTCAGTTTGCCATGCCTTTTGGATATTGTTAAAGGTGACTTTAATAACCTCAGATATGCAGATGACAGCACCCTTACAGCAGAAAGCGAAGAGGAATTGAAGAGCCTCTTGATGAAAGTGAAAGAGGAGGGTGAAAAAGATGTCTTAAATCTCAACATTCAAAAAACGAAGATCATGGCATCTGGTCCCATCACTTCATGGCAAATAGATGGGGAAACAATGGAAACAGTGAGAGACTTTATTTTTTGGGGCTCCAAAATCACTGCAGATGGTGACCGCAGCCATGAAATTAAAAGATGCTTGCTCCTTGGAAGAAAAGCTATGACCAATCTAGACAACATATTAAAAGCAGAGGCATTACTTTGCCGACAAAGGTCCATCTAATCAAAGCTATGGTTTTTCCAGTAGTCATGTACAGATGTGAGAGTTGGACCATAAAGAAAGCTGAGCGCTAAAGAATTGATGCTTTTGAACTGTGGTGTTGGGGAAGACTCTTGAGAGCCCCTTGGACTACAAGGAGATCAAACCAATCAATCCTAAAGGAAATCAGTCCTGAATATTCATTTGGAAGGACTGATGCTGAAGCTGAAGGTCTAATCCTTTGGCCACCTGATGCAAAGAACTGACTCACTGGGAAAGACCCTGATTCTGGGAAAGATTGAAGGTGGTAGCAGAAGGGAACGACAGAAGATGAGACAGTTGGATGGCATCACCAACTTGATGGACAAGAGTCTGAGGAAGCTCTGGGAGTTAGTGATGGATAGGGAAGCCTGGAGTGCTGCAGTCCATGGGTCACAAAGTGTTGTACACGACTGAGTGAGCTGATCTGAATAACTTTTCTCTCAATTTGCATTTAGGCTGCTCAAATTCAGTTTGTTCACCTCATAGTCATGTTCACATCTTTGTCCTATATAGTAAAATGCCAAAATACAGTCAAAGTTTTTTCTTAATCACATCAAGTTGTTTTAGGACTAGAAAGCAGTTTGTAGAAATATAATCACTAGAGATAAGTGATTATTAAAAGATATTCTAGATCTGAATTTTAAAAATTACTAAGTGTTATTTGATCAGTAGATGGTCTTCTTGCCCAAGCCTGCACCTCTGAATCGGGTTTTGAGAATGTGAACAAGCCCAGGACACTGTAGGGGATGTAAAAATTTAAATGGTGGGGCTCCCTATGCATTCTTTCATTGAGTGGTGATGAAATAACTGATAATTCTGAGATGGTGTAAGCAGTTGACATGAACTTGAAGTCTTACCTCTTGCAGGCTGATTCAAAGAAGTTCACAGAGCACCTCTGTATTAATGCTCTTGGTGGCTTGGCATGAAATATTTTTGTGTTACAAAGGTAGTGGTAGAACCAAGTGTGATCTCAGGACAGTGTGATATGATGGAAAGATCACTGAACTGGTAGTTTGGAACTCTGAATTCTGGACCCTGATAAGCCACAATGTTAGCTACACATACTTAGATGAGTCTCTTAACCTCCCTGAATCTTAACTTCTTCATTTGCAAATATAGATTGGTACTAGATATTCTTAAGATTTTTGCCTAGCTCTAAGATTCTATCACCCTAAAAATTATTACATACCTGACATTTGGAGTCCTTCCTAATTTGTTCCTAAATACATCATAGTTGCTAAAAGGAAATCAAGTGATTTGGCAGAGTTTTATCCCTGTGTGTATTAATTTTATGTGTGATCAAAAGATAACGTGTACCATAAATAATGTCTTCAGTCCTATTGTATCTTGAAGTTAGACAAGAGTATATACCTTACTTCATATAAACTTATCTTAAATACTAGAAAGACAGCTCAAAATACTGATAATGGATTAGCATTATCATATTTACCCGTAAAGAATCCTTTCTCCCATTTATCAAATGATATAATAAAGGCCTTGCTAATGAATGGTGACTGGGGTGTCTTTTACCACCTCAAGAACTGATTTTAAGCAAACAATGATGGCTTATTTTTCAAATCCCTTGTGTTGTTATTTTACTCACAAATAGAAAGGGATTGCAAAGATATTGTAATTGATTTGCTGGCAAGTTTACAGCCTCTATCATTGATTTATCGGGTTTATACGGCTCCTTGTGAATTTCAGCATCTAGAGTTATCCACTTATTATTTTCCAGTGCATTAAGTTGGTGGTATGATAGGCTGTCTTCAGATATAGGCTATGTCTTCCATCTACTTCTTACTACCCTTAGTGAGTTAGATGTTTTTAGATTATCATTACTGCCGTTTGAGCTCTTGGAATCCACACATTCACTCAGTAGTTCACTGGAACTCTATTACTGGAAGCCAAGTGTTTTGGACACCTGGGAGTAAACAGTCATTATGAAAAACAATAATTTTTCCCATATTACTCTATAAATAAATGAGATAACGTCAGAGTACTTTGTACATCATAAAACAATTTGCAAAATCATCTTACAATTCTCTTTCTATTTTTTATCTTTTATTGTTGTTCAGAATGGTAAAATTAACAAAATCTTTGTTTGTCCATACATGACTATTAGCTTACTCTAGTTTTCACCACCAGTCTGATGTCCCTAAATGTCGTCTTTAATTAAAACACTGAAGTTGCCATATTTACTCTTTGAGTCACAATACTTCTCTTCTGTATTTAGTCTCTTTGTATATGTGCACTTCTATAAATAAGTAAAAGCTTCACAATGCAAAAGAGCCACCATTCCCTAATTAAAGCCGTTTTTTGTTGCTTTTGTCCTTTAATTAAAATCTCACTCTAGTCAAATGCATTGATTTTTAAGTCAATTTTTTCTTGTCTCTTAAATTTTAAATGACCAAGAGATACCTCTGTGGAAACACTTTTTAAATTTAGTCCTCTTAAAAGTGTCAATCCCAGTATGACTCCATAGTCTTGCATTCAGGCTTAGAAAAAATTTTAATGTTACATTATGGAGTCCTCATTCTCTGTTTGATAAAATCCTTCCATTTTTATCCCCTTTTAAGCTGCTGCTCTAAAATCACTCCTAGCTTTTGATGTTTCTTTAAATTTTTAAGGAGATACTGCATCATAGAAGCATGCTATGTTATTCTGCTCCATTTTTTTTTTTCTATCAAACAAATCTATGTTAGGGAAAATCCACTTCTACATCTAACACTGTCAATGCTTCTATTATAGCATACACAAAATCGATGTCCTAATTTATGTCCATCAGCTTAGATTAGGCTTTCTCAGCCTCAGTGCTACATACATTTTAAGCCAAATACTACTTTGCTGTGAGGGCTGACCTATGCCTTGTAGAATGTTCGGCAGCATCCTAGGCCTCCACCCATTAGATGCCAGCATCATCTCCCCCAAGTTGTGACAATCAAAAATGTCTCCAAATGCCTTGGGGGGCAATATTGCCCCTAACAGAACCACTGACTTATCTATACCAATCAGGCTATTCCTCGGCACAGTTTTTACATTTTTAAAGGTGGAAGCTTTGATTTGCTCAATTTAACTTGCAATGTGTGATCATTCTCTCTTACTAAGAGTACAAGAGCTATTCTATGTTTGCAGCAAACTGTTCATCTGTAGTAGAGACCACCTACTTACACAAGCTTATATGTGTGAAGTGTGTTAGTTGCTCAGTAGTGTCTGACTCTTTGTGACCCTATGTACTGTAGCCTGTCAGGCTTCTCTGTCCGTGGTATTCTCCAGGCAACAAAACTGGAGTGGGTAGCTATTCCCTTCTCCAGGGGATCTTCCCGACCCAGGGAATGAACCTGGGTTTCCTGCAATGCAGGTAAGATTCTTTACCATCTGAGCTTACTGTGTGGTATTTATGCTAAAAGCACTACTTATACATTTTCTCATTTAGTTCTGTTTCACATATAAAGAAACAAGGGCAGGAAACCCAATTTCCTGGAAACTTTTCACCAATACAGTATACTAATGCATATATATGGAATTTGAAAGGTGGTAACGGTAACCCTATATGCGAGACAGAATAAGAGACACAGATGCATAGAACAGTCTTATGGACTCTGAGGGAGAAGGTGAGGGTGGGACGTTCTGGGACAATAGCATTGAAACATGTATATTGTCATTTGTGAAACAGAACACCATTCCATGTTCTATGCATGGGACGGGTGCTCAGGGCTGGGGCATTGGGATGGCCCAGAGGGATGGGATGGGGAGGGGGGGGGGTGGTTCAGGATGGGGAGCACGTGTGGACCCATGGCTGATTCATGTCAATGTATGGCAAAAACTACTACAATATTGTAAAGTAATTAGCCCCCAACTAAAAAAAAAAAATTCAGAGAAAGCAAATATTCTAGTCCTTTAAAACCCCTAAACTGCTTTTTTAATTTGTTATGCTAATTTTGTGACTTCAAGCAACTTATTAAACCTCCAAATGCTTTAATTTTTGTCAATTGTGTTACTTATTATTACCATTATTACCTATTAAGAAAAAAATTATTTACCTATTAAGAAAAAATTACTCTTTGGCTTAGAATTCTATTTGAAACCTTCGAAAGAAACTTTGGATTTTTATGTAGCTTGTTGACTTGCTATAATACTAGAGTTACTTTTGCTTTCCTTCTTGCTGAAACTGCTGACATACTGGACACATAGACACTCAATAAATCCTTTCCAACTGACTGCATAAACAACCAGGAGTAAATACAAATTGATTATCTATAGAAATTTAACGTATTTTTCCCAAGGATATTAACAGGTCTTGATATTCCACTGTTGATGATCCACTATGAGTATTTGTGTGTTTTGACATGTTCTAGTAGTTTATTTCTCTAAATCAGAGAGCTCCGATCAGCACTTTTTCCCAAAGTTCTGGGCTATCAGAAGTAGCTATTATTCACTTAGGTCTCACTAGATATTAACTTTAAAATCTGAGACAACTTGCAGACAAAGGAGAAGGAGGGAGAACTCAGTCATCAATTTAGTTATGTGGAGCTGGCCTTATGAAACTGAATTTCATCTTGAACCCTTCTGTCTTCACTTCTTCAGGCTGCTGTACATAGTCTGTTGCCTCAGAGTAATGATTAATCACCTTCTGAAGGCCCCTGATGTGCAGTCCGAGGCAAATGAGGTATGACTATGTCACCAAAATAGTGAATGGATGGTCACAGGAGGGCAAACAATGTCTGGCAGTATTGGTTACTACTTAATAATTGATAAATGGGATGGAGTGTTTTCTTTTCTCTGAAAGATGAAGGGTGAGGTCACTACAAAGCATTGGCAGGAAAGGTAAACATTAGGAAGAAAGGTACTGGGAACTTAGGACTGATTTAGGCAGGAAATGAGTTTAGCTACAGTAACATCCACTTTTGACAGCATCTACACAGCATGTGCCTGGCACAGCACATGGAAAGGGAAAACATTTTGACTGCATTTCTTTGAGGGAAAATAAGGAGTATTAGATTGCATTCTCAAAGGCAGATCTGCAATCCATCTTCTCAGAGGGCTTAATATTTTAATGCTTTTGGTTTGGACTATATCTGAGTTTTAGTGGTCTGGCTCCACACTGAGGATATGAAGTATTATTTTCTGTCTAAATGAAGCTACTTTTTAGACCTTTATTATTAAATCTGTATTTCCAGATTTGGGCAATATTCATTAAGAAGAGCTGTGAGCCTTTTGTATTCAAATCAATTAATGTTGTCCCTTAACTTCCAAGAATAAACCATGCAAAGCTAATTGAGATAGTGTTCACTCTTCTAGCACAGACAAGTGGAAGTTTTTAGGGTCATTGCTAATTATTAAGCAAATGCAAATCAAAGCTATAATGAGGTATTACCTCACACCAGTCAGAATGGCCATCATCAAAAAGTCTAAAAATAACAAATACTGGAGAGGGTGTGGGGAAAAAGGAACTCTCTTACACTGTTGGTGGGAATGTAAATTGGTACACTGACTATGGACAACAGCATAGAGGTTCTTCAAAAAATTAAAAATAGGGCTACAATATGACCCTGCAATTGTACTCCTGGGTGTATATTCAGAAAAGATGAAAACTAATTTGAAAAGATACATGCACCCCAATGATTGGATAAAGAAGATATATATACATATATATCTATATATATATATAGATATAGATATATATACACACACACACACACACACAATGGAATATTACTCAGCCAAAGAAAGAATAAAATAATGCCATTTGCAGCAACACAGATGGACCTAGAGATTATCATACCAAGTGAAGCAAGCCAGACAGAGAAAGACAATATCATATGGTACTACTTACACGTGGAATTTGAAAAAAAAATGATACAAATGAATTTATTTACAAAACACAAATAGACCCACAGACATAGAAAACAAATTTATGGTTACCAAAGGGGAAGGGGGAGAGGGATAAATTAAGACGATAGGATTAATATATACACACCACTACATATAAAATAGATTACCAAGGACTCACCGTATAGCAAAAGGAACTAAGGAACTATACTCCGTGTTTTGTAATAACCTATAAGGGAAAAGAATCTGAAAATTGTGTGTGTGTGTGTGTGTGTGTGTGCGCGTGCATGCAATTATACACACATACACACATATATATATATATCTGAATCACTGTGCTGTACACCTGAAACTAACATGACATTGTAAATCAAGTATATTTCAATAAAACAAGAAAATAAATACTATTCTCTCTTTCATATTATAGTAAAGAGATAAACCAAGTCTTATTTCCAGTAGCTTTCCCTTGAGTGATACAGTTATAAACAGGAAACATGAGCCCAAGCACCCACTGAATGAAGAACAGGCAAGATTTCTGGTAAAGAGATGCTCACAGACATGTATTCACATTAAAAGCAGTTGTTTATGAAGACACATTTTTCAATCACCTTGTAAATTAATGTTTAAATTCCTTGCAAGAAACACCATATGCTAGTCAAAGCATCTACTTAGATGGCCTAAGAAGCCAGCTCTGAAAATAAAGCCAACACTTGTTAAGCCAAGAAACATTAGTGTTAAATGCAAATTCCAAGATTGATCTACAAGACAATCATACTCATGTAAAATTTTCTGATGTGTAAAATGAGAAAACTTTAAAAGACAAAATATAGAATGCTAAACACATGGAATACAAAGTGGTGCTCAATTACTTCAGAAGCATTTTTCCTTTCCCCCAAATATATAATGTTTCATGTATATATATATATGATTTTGGAGTTGTTTTGGGAACTATAAATATTTGCTATAAGAAAGCCTTCCTCAGTGATCAGTGCAAAGAAATAGAGGAAAACAATAGAATTGGAAAGACTAGAGATCTCTTCAAGAAAATTAGAGATACCAAGGGAACATTTCATGCCAAGATGGGCTCAATAAAGGACAGAAATGGTATGGACCTAATAGAAACAGAAGACATTAAGAACAGGTGGCAAGAATACACAGAAGAACTGTACAAAAAAGATCTTCACGACCTAGATAATCACGATGGTGTGATCACTCATCTAGAGCCAGACATCCTGGAATATGAAGTCAAGTGGGCCTTAAGAAGCATCACTACGAACAAAACTAGTGGAGGTGATGGAATTCCAGTTGAGCTATTTCAAATCCTAAAAGATGATGCTGTGAAAGTGCTATACTCAGTATGCCAGCAAATTTGAAAAACTCAGCAGTGGCCACAGGACTGGAACAGATCAGCTTTCATTTCAATTCCAATGCAGGGCAATGCCAAAGAGTGTTCAAGCTACCACACAATTGCACTTATCTCATACACTAGCAAAGTAATGCTGAAAATTCTCCAAGCCAGGCTTCAACCATATGTGAACTGAGAACTTCCAGATGTTCAATCTGGATTTAGAAAAGGCAGAGGAACCAGAGATCAAATTGCCAACATATGCTGGATCATTGAAAAAGCAAGAGAGTTCTAGAAAAACATCTATTTCTGCTTTATTGACTATGCCGAAGCCTTTGGATCACAATAAACTGTGGAAAATTCTGAAAGAGATGGGAATACCAGACCACCTGACCTGCCTCTTGAGAAATCTGTATATAGGTCAGGAAGCAACAGTTAGAACTGGACATGGAACAACAGAATGGTTCCAAATAGGAAAAGGAGTATGTCAAGGCTGTATATTGTCACCTTGCTTATTTAACTTATATACAGAGTACATCATGAGAAACGCTGGGCTGGAGGAAGCACAAGCTGGAATCAAGCCTGCAGGGAGAAATATCAATAACCTCATACATGCAGATGGCACCACCCTTATGGCAGAAAGTGAAGAAGACCTAAAGAGCCTCTTGATGAAAGTGAAAGAAGATAGTGAAAAAGTTGGCTTAAAGCTCAACATTCAGAAAACTAAGATCACGGCATTCAGTCCCATCACTTCATGGCAAATAGATGGGGAAACAGTAGAAACAGTGGCTGACTTTATTTTTGGGGTCTCCAAAATCACTGCTGATGGTGATTGCAGCCATGAAATTAAAAGACGCTTACTCCTTGGAAGGAAAGTTATGACCAACCTAGAGAGCATATTAAAAAACAGAGACATTACTTTGTCAACAAAGGTCCGTCTCATCAAGGCTATGGTTTTTCCAGTAGTCATGTATGGATGTGAGAATTGGACTATAAAGAAAGCTGAGCTCCGAAGAATTGATGCTTTTGAACTGTGGTGTTGGAGAAGACTCTTGAGAGTCCCTTGGACTGCAAGGAGATCCAACCAGTCCATCCTAAAGAGATCAGTTCTGGGTGTTCATTGGGAGGACTGATGTTGAAGCTGAAACTCCAATACTTTGGCCACCTGATGTGAAGAACTGACTCCCTGGAAAAGACTCTGATGCTGGGAAAGATTGAAGGCAGGAGGAGAAGGGGACGACAGAGGATGAGATGGTTGGATGGCATCACCGACTCAATGGAGATGAGTTTGAGTAAACTCCAGGAGTTGATGATGGACAGGGATGCCTGGTGTGCTGTGGTCCATGGGGTCGTGACGAGTCGGACACGACTGAGCGACTGAACTGAACAGAACTGAACTGATAGCATCTTAATAGTTAATTAGTGTTTGTATTTCTTTGATAGTTTTAATTAAGAAACTTGGGCTGTTCTTCAGTAACTAGTAGATATATAATGCCTATATTGATTTAGGTTTCAGTAAAGGATTTGGAAGTTAGTTTTTGTGATTCTAAAACAAAAATGCTTCAAGGTAAATTTCCAAAACAGTTGATCCCAATGCACTGGGTTCTCAACTGTAAGTTGGTGATGATCATGTAATGTGTTGAATGAAAAATGTATCTACATAGATTAAAGCAATGGAAGGAATACTGTTTCAAGAAGATGAACAGATTGGCTATTTGGGATCACTATTAGAAGCAGGGATAGGCAGCATTTGTTGAGGGCAGACAATATGATATTGTGCTTTATAGATTTTACAGTCAGAAGGTAATATTGACATATATTCTCTCTGGTGGATTTATCAATTCCCCATTAATATTTTGCATGGATTTCCTAGACAAAATGTAAAGCAATGAAATTTGAGTTTGGTATCCCCAGATCCTCATTTCTTTCATGATTTTTTCTTCATCCTATGAATATATGTGGTTGAGCTTTCTTATCTAATTTCTTTCTTCTCATTCCAGCCCTTCCTTCCTCACACTGCTCCCCTCAAAAAAAAAAAAACACAACTTAAAGGAATGTATTCATATTAAAAAAACCAGGCCATCTAAACATGACACACATGCCTTCACTAGGCTGCCTAGACAATAAACTGGCTGGAATCTAGAAGAGTCCATCTTTTCCATGAATGGAAGACAGTACTCAAGCTCAGCTTCCAACAACACTGATAACTTTCTGTCCACACCCATTCTCGTCACAGAGGATTATAACATCTCAAGGGCTCCAGAGGCCCCAGGTACTGGGGTAGTTAGCATCCTAAATCCAGTTTCCTGGTTCTATCAATAGCACCTTTATTTCACTCAACAACAAGGTGAGAAGGTGATCTCTCACTTGTTCTACAAGAAGAGAAACTCAAGAGTAAACTGTTCTCTTCCTGGGAGTCAAACTCAAGCCAGGTCCAGAAAATGCTCCCCAGTGGATGATGGACAGATCAGAAAACCATGGTCATCTCTGATAGCTGACTTAAACCTTGTGAGTATTTTCTTTCCTCACCGATACTTACTCCTTAACTCAGTATTTTTTTTAGTTGTGAAAGTTGTCCTTAACCCATCATATGATAGGTGGCAACCCTGAAAATAATCCCCTGGTTCAACAACTTTCTTATTTATTCTTTATTCACTCATAATTATGACACCAAAATATATATGCTTGAATCATCATGTCTAAGTGTGCAATGAAAGATATTTTTCACATTAGAAAGATATTTTAGTATCAAGTAACATATGAAGGGGGAGTATTTCAAACATTTTTATTAAGAAATTTTTTCTGGGGATTCTAAACTCAAACTACATAAGTGGTCATCTATTGTGTGAGGTTGACCCTGGAAAACCTTTATTTGGACATTAAGAAATGGAATAATAATAAAAAAAAAAGAAATGGAAGAATAGGTATTAGATGGAGTAAATTTCCTTAAAGAAAAGGCATTGAAAACTTTAACATGGAGTAAGTAGCTAGTGGTCTCTTTCTCTCTGTCTCCACCTCTCCCTTCCTGCTTGCTTACAAGCAAATATTTATTTATTATATCTTTCCTTCCTATCTTCCTTCATCATGTTGTCTCTTCTCTGGAATATAAGCTTCACAGGGACAGCATCCTTGTGAGACTGGTATACTCATTCCCAGAACAGTGCCTGTCACACTGTGGGCACTCAATTAAAATCTCTTCAGTGAATGAATAAATGAACATGTACTATGTGCCACTAGAGATACAAGAATGGACCATACTTACATAATCTTAGTTTTTACAGGTCTTGCAGTCCAGTAGTTTTTGCTTTCTGTCACTATACACTAGTTTTCTTTTCTTTTTTTTTATTAAATTAGTTTATTTTCTATTTTTTAATTTTACAATATTGTAGTTTTCAATTTCTATAATTTTCTATAAATGGAATCATACAGTATGTACTCTTATTTTTGTTCGACTCCTTTCAGTCACAGTAATTATCTTGAGATTCATTCATGCTGTCACATGTATTAAAAGTACATTTCTTTTTATTGCTGAGTAGTATTCCATCATATAGATATACCACCACTTGCTTATCTATTCACATGTTGATGGTTCAGCTATTTTCAGTTGGAGGCTATATCAAGTATAGCTGCTATGGATGTTTGGTACAAGCCTCTGTAGGGACATATGTTTTCATTTCTCCTAGGTAAATATGTAGGAATGGGAATGGCTGGATAATATACTGGCATATGTTTAACTTTTGAAGGAACTCCCCAACTTTTTGCCAAAATGGTTGTACAATTTTACATTCCCACCCTGAGTATATAAGAGTTTCATTTGTTTCACATCCTTGACAGCACTTGATATGGCTAGACTTAATTTCTGCCGTTCTAATAGGTATGTAGGGGTATATAATAGGTATGTGGTGCTGCAGAAGACTCTTGAAACTTGAGAGTCACTTGGACTGCAAGGAGATCAAACCAGTCAATCCTAAAGGAAATGAACTCTGAATATTCACTGGAAGGACTGTTGCTGAAGCTGAAGCTCCAATACTTTAGCCAGCTGACGTAAAGAGATGACTCATTGGAAAAGACCCTGATGCTGGGAAAGACTGAAGGCAACAGGAGAAGGTGGTGGCAAAGGATGAGATGGTAAAATGATATCACCAACTCAATGGACATGAATTTCAGCAAACTCCAGGAGATAGTGGAGGGCAGAGGAGCCTGGCATGCTGCAGTCCATGTGGTCGCAAAGAGTTGGACATAACTTAGTGACTGAACAACAGCAACAACCGGGGTATCTCATTGTGGTTTTCATTTGTATTTCTCTAATTATGATTTTGGACATCTTTTCATGTGGTTATTATCCATGTATGTACCTTTGTTGGTGAAATATCTTCAAGTACATATTCTATTTTTAGTGGAATGTGTAATTTCTTACTATTGAATATTGAGAGTACTTTATACATTGTGGATACAAGTTCATCAGAGAGGTGAATTGCAAATATTTTCTTCCAGTCATTTGCTTGTTTTTGCACCCTTTTAACAGAATTTTGAAGAGCAGCTTCTAGTTCTGATGGAGTTCAACTTTTTTTTTTTATATACATCATGCTTTTGATATCATTCCTAAGAAATCCTTAACAAAATCACAAAAATTCTCTTATGCTTTCTTCCAGAACTTTCATAGTTTTAGCTTTAGATCTAAGATCTATTTTACGTTAACATTTGTATATGGTGTGAGATATGAGCCAATTTTCATTTTTTATATACAGACATTCAATTGAACCAGCAACATTTATTTAAATGACTCTCTCTACCCCCAAATTACCATTAAACTTTTGTTGAAAATCAGTTGATTGTATAAGCATGATTTCATTACAAATCTCTTATGTGGTTTCATTCATCTGTCTACTTTTATATCAATACCACACTGTCTTAATTACTGTCACTTTAAAATAAGTCTCAGATAGTTTAAGTCCTTTAAATTTATTTTTATTTCTTAAAGGTACGTGTGTACATGCATCTTCAGTTGTATCTGACTCTTTGCCACCCCATGGACTGTAGCCTACCAGGCTCCTCTGTCCCTGGGATTTTCCCAGCAAGTATTACTGGAGTGAGTTGCCATTTCCTTCTCCAGTTAAAGGTACAATGTATATGTATTTTCATGTAACAACCACCTACAACAAGATAAAGAATTATTCCATCATCACAAAGATCTCTCTCATGCTATTCCTTTATAATCACATTCACCTCTCTGCCTTCTCCCTTCATCTATAACTCCTGACCACTAATCTATTTTCCATCTCTATAGTTCTGACATTTCAAGAATGTTATGTAAATAGAATCATATAATGTATAACCTTTAGAGATTGGCTTTATTTTCTCATTCAGGACAATTTCCTTGAGATCCATCAAGTTCCTGTATATATTAATAGTTTGCTCCTTTTTATTACTGAGTAACATACCATCTTACATGTGCACCACAGTTTATTTAACCACTTACCCATTGAGGGATAGTTAGGTTGTTACCAGTTTTTGACTATTGAAAATAAAACTGTGCATGCGTGATCAGTTGCCTCAGTCATGTCTGATTCTTTGCAACCCTATGGACTGTAGCCCACTAGGCTCCTCTGTCCATGGGATTCTCCAGGCAAGAATACTGGATTGGGTTGCCAGGCCCTTCCCAACCCAGGGAACAAACCCACATCTCTTGTGTCTCCTGCATTGTGAGGCAGGTTCTTTACCACTAGTGCCACCTGGGAAGTCCAAAATAAAGCTATGTGGACATAAATTTTCATTTTGGGGGGGATGAATGCCTAAGAGTTCAATTCTTGGGTTATGTGGTAAATGCATATTTAGATTTTTAAGGAAACTGTAAAACTATTTTCCAGTGTTGATGAATCATTTTACACTCTAACAAGCAATCTATGAGAGATCCCGTTTCTCTGTATCCTTGCAAACAATTGGTGTCATTTTTTTAATTTTGCCATTCTTATAGGTGTACAGCAATAGCTGTTCATGATCTTAATTTGCATTTCCTCAATGGCTAGGGATGTTGAATATATTTTTATCCCCCATGGTAAACTATCTCTCATGTCTTTTGCCCATTTTCTAAATTACTTGCTTGATTTTTACTGTTGACTTTTGAGAGTTCTTTATATACTCTACATGAGTCCTTTACGGATAAAGGACATGTGGTTTGCAAATTTTTTCCAGTCTGTAGTTCATCTTGTCACTCTCTTAACAAGGTCTTTCACAGAACAAAAGTTTTAAATTATTAAGTCTAATTTTGATTTTTTCTTTTATGAATTATGTTTTTGGGGTCATGTCTGAAAACTTTTCACAAAAGTTCAAGTCTCAAAGATTTTTCTCCTATCTTACATTTGAAGTTTTATAGCTTTAGGCTTTATATTTAAATCTATGGGACATTTTGAGTTAATTTTTGTATAGGGTATGAGGTTTAGATTGAGGTTCACTTTTTTTGCCTACAAATATTCAATTATTTCAGCACCTTTCGTTGACAAGACTATCCTTCCTCCATTGAATTTGTTTACGATTTTGCAAAAAATCAATTTTCTGTAATTGTGTGGCACTATTTCTGGTTTTAATATTCTGTTTCATTGATCAATGTGTCTATCCCTTCACCAGTACCAACAGAGTCTTGATGACTGTTACCAGGTTATAATTCTTGGAATAGGATAGATTGATTCCTCGCACTTCACTCTTCTTTTTCAAAAAAATTGGCTAGTCTAGTCCCTTAGTCTTTCCATATGAATTTTGGAATATTCTTGCCTGTATCTACAACAAATGTCATGCTGAGATGTTGATAGTGTGATACATCTGTACATAGATCTGAGATGAACTGATTTTTTATTCTTTCTATTATGAGTCTTCCAAATCTTGAAAATGATATGCTTCTCCATTTATTTACATATCTCATTTCTTTTATCAGCATTTTATAGTTCAGCATACAAGTTCTGTACATATTTTGTTAGATTTATTATCCACATATTTCCCTTCCTTTAGAGAAATTATAAACAGTGTTGTGGTTTTTATTTTGGTTTTCACGGTTCATTCCTAGTCTACAGAAACACAATTAACATACACTGATCTTATATTCTGTGAAAAGGGTGTAAATCTGTAGATTCCTTGGGATTTTCTATGCAGACTATCATGTCATCTATAAATAGGTACAGTTTTATTTCTTTCTTTCAGATCTTTATGACATTTCTTTCCTTTTCTTGCTTTATTGTGCTGGCTAGAACTTCTAAGACCATGTTAAATAGGAGTTGTGAGAGAAGACATACTTGCCTTATTCCTCATCTTAGAACCAAATTATTCAGCCTTTAAAAATTAAGTATAATGTTAGCTGTAAGTTATTTGTTTTCATTTTGTTTTAGATGTTCTTTATCAAGTTGAGAAAATTCTCTTCTATAACTAGTTTCCTGAGAGGTTTTATCCCAAAGGGGTATTGAACTTCATCAAATGCCTTTTCTGCAGTTGAAATGATCATGTAATTTTTTTTTCCTTCACTAGCCTGTTGGTATGGTGAATTCCACTGATGAATTTTTGACTACTGAATCAGCCTTGCTTCCTTGGGACAAACTCTTCTTGGTCGTGGTATATAATCATTTTTATGTGTTGATAAATACTACATCTTAATAGTTTGTCAAGAATATTTGCATCTATATTCATGAGAGATATTGGTTTTTAGTAGTTTTGGGTGGCGGGCAGAGTACTGTCTTTTTTCTGATTTTAGCATCTAGTTATTACTGGATTAATAAAATAAATTTAGGATTGTCCTCCAAAGATTTCTTCTTGGGGAATTTTCAACTATGAATTTCATTTACTCAATAGTTTTAATCAAAAAAATCTGTTTCATAAGGGATGAATTGTGATAGTTTGAATTGTTCAAAGCATTGGTCCAGTTTTCCTAAATTGTCAAATTTATATGGATAGTGCTTTACATAATAGTTACTGTCATAATATATCTATGATATTATTAACTTGTATCTTCTTTTCTTGTCAGCTTCTCTAGAGGTTTGTCAATTTTATTGAACTTTTAAAATAACTGGTTTTTTGTTTCATTATGTTTCTTTATTATTTTTATGTTTCTAATTTCATTAATTCCTTCTGTTTATTAACTCTTTCCTTCTACTTGCTCTTTCTAGTTTCTTGAGGTAGTAACTTAAATTATTGATTTCAGACATTTCCTCTTTTTTAATTCAAATATTTAGCACTATAAATTTTCCTGTCAACACGACTATAGTTGTATTTCACAAATTTTGATATGTATTTTTATTTTCCCTTACTTAAATGTATTTAAAATTTTTTTTCCCTTGAGATTTTTTTTTTTATTTTTGGCTTATTTAGAAGTGTGCTATTTTGTTTACAGATATTTGGAGATTTTACTCTTCTTTCTGATTTCTAGTTTGCTTCTATTGTGTTCAAAGATGCACTCTGTATGGTTAAATTGTTTTAAATGTTTTGAGGTTTAATTTATGCCTGGATATATGACATCTTGATGTATATTTCATAGCTCTAGAAAAGGATATGCATTCAGTTGGATGGAGTGTTCCATAAATGCCAGTGAGATTCTGTTGGTTAATGCTGTTGTTGTGTTCTTCTAGAACCACCCTGATTTTTCTCTCTAGTTGTTTTTATCAGTTTTTGAGAGAGAAGTGTTAAAAGTATTCAATTACTATTATGAATTTGTATATTTCTCCTTTCAATTCTGTAAGTATTTGCTTCACATATTTTGATGCTCTGTTTTTGCATATTTACATTTAGGATTATTATGTTTTGGTGGATTGACTCATTATCATTATGCAATATACTTTTTTGTCCCTAGTAACACTTTTTTGCTCTGAAGTCTACTTTAACTGATATTAATAGCCAGTTGTCCTTTTTCTTAATTATTAGTTTCATTCTCTATTTTTTCATCATTTTACTTTCAACCTACCTATATCATTTTATTAGAAGTGAGTTTCCTGTAGATGGCATATTATTGGGTCATTTTTTTTAAACCACCATGTCAATCTCTGTTTTTTTAATTGATATATTTAAATCACTTACAGATCAAACCTGTGTTTCCTGTATCTCCTGCATTGTAGGCAGATTCTTTACTCAATGAGCCATCAGGGAAGCCTATGTTAGAGCCCAAGTTTGCTAATTTATAATATTTAGTTTTTGTTTGTTTGTTCTTATTTTAAATTTCTGTTTTCTTTTTGCTGCTCTTCTGTGTATTATTTGAATATTTTAAAAAATCCATTTGTTCCCATCTATTATGTTTTTAGTGTATCTCTTTGTATAGCCTTTCACTAGCTGGTTTAGATACTTTTCTCTCTCTCTCCATCCATCCATCCACCTAAAACCACAGTCTAATGTTGTTATGGACTTAATGCTCTCTTCACACAAAATGCATATGCTGAAGCCCTAACCCCTAACCTCTAACTGTATTTGAAGAAAGGACTTTTAAGGAAGGAAGTTTAAATGAGTTCATAATGATAGGACCCTGATAGAATAGTGTCCTTGTAAGAAATTCTCTCTCTCTGTTAAAAGAAGATAGAAACATTTGGGGAAATGTCATCAAAATGTCTACACATGATTGAAGACAAAGTTGCAGCTGTATTCTAAGAAACAGCTGACAAGTAACAACCAGTAAGTACTGTTGTCTTTTAGGAAGTCCTCAGAACCAATTGGAAGAGAAATAGATTTCAGGAAGAAATCTTACTCAGATAGTCAAGAAAGGGATAATTCCAGAAGCCTATAAAACTTAGAATGCTAAGCTTACTTTTCAAAACTCTCTCCAAATGACAATGACTCCAGTTCATATTTAATTATTTGAATATGTGATTTTTTTGTAAATCAGATGAGAAAAAAGTAAGTTTCTGTAGCTTTTGGTATTTCCTTACCTTTTAGTTGCACATATTTTTCACATTTGTTGGTTATAATGCATACTTTATTCAAGAAGTTTTACTGGACTTTAGAGCTGCCCATTCTTTGAGGATGTAGATATACACATTTTTGGATTTTTTAATGGTTTCCATTAGCTCCTAGTCTTTCTTCTTGGATTTTTGGAAAGGCAAATTTTTAATCTTTCCCAGCCTGCTATAGTGAATAGAGCACAGGCACTGGAGGCAGAGGAACATGAATTCAAATTTGGATCAAGTGACCTTTGGCATCATAAATGTCTTTGTCAAACTACTCTCTAAAACATCAATCTCCTACTTAAAGCGGGCAAATTAGAGTTGCCTTTTCAAGTATGACATTGATATTTGTGGCAAAAATAAAATTCTGGAGAAAAGACTTTAGAATAATGAGGATGTCAGAAAAGCTCATTTTGTGAACCTAGACATCACTCTTTAAAAGTATTTTACGAAAACAATCATCGGTAATAAAATATAAACACTTCTAAAGACTCCCCCTATGAAGTCTTTAAGGAAGTTAAAATAAGAAAAGTTCATCTGTGTTTAAATAAATAAATATGAGCCTTATTTGAAAAACTGACAGTTCCCTGCCCTTACCAAAATATGACACCCTCCAAAAAGCAGACTTATGAAAGAAAAATGTATGTTTGTATCAATAGATGGCTTGGTTTAGCAGATATGTGGCAAAACACTTTCTGTAAAGGTTGCCTTGACTGTTGTGAAATGTTCAAAATTTTATTTTAGGGGTTTATTGCATGGTATTCAGTTCTAAGGATGGCACGACATTGTTAATAATGAAGGTATTTAAAATAGGACTCAGGCAAAGCTCACTATTTACAGAGCTGCCTAACTGGTGTGAATCTGCACAGACCTATTTCTGGGCTTTTGTTTGTAATTAATGATAATTTACAAAGTAAATGGCTCTGGATTTGCAAATGGGAACAACAGCTTGTATACATTTCAGGGGGCTAAATGGAAGTTTTCCTCTTTGACACAGGCAAATTGGTGTATGATGGATAGGAGATAGCTTTATTTTTATGCTCTTGTATAAAATTCAATTTAATTGTCTTTGGGTTTTAAATCAGCTCATTGATAATATGTGAAAATGAAGAAAAGAGAAATTAATTAGTCTTTGAGGATATATTTACATTTTAGTAGATGCTATTTGAAATACTGGATTATTTTCTATCATATGTACTGTTTCTATGGTGCAGTAAGGTGGAAACAGCATTAAATTAAGTGAACACATGCATAGAATATGGGCTTCCCAGGTGGCTCAGAGGGTAAAGAATGCACCTACAATGCAGGAGACACGGGTTTCATCCCTGGGTTGGGAAGATCCCCTGGAGAAGGAAATAGCAACATACTCCAGCATTCCTGCCTGGGAAATCCCATGTACGAAGGAGCCTGGCAGGCTTCAGTCCATGGGGTCGGACACTACTGAAGCGACTGAGCACACAGGTATGCATGCATATAATGTAAAAATAAGTACACATTGATCATCTGTTATGCCTTAGGCATTGTGCTAAGCAATTTATATGCATTATTTTGTTAATATTTTCTGTACTCCAGTTCTATTTCGACTTACCAGCCATTCACACTTAAGTACATCATTGAACATCTCTGAATTTTTGTTTTCTCATCACTATAGTAGGAACTTTGATAAATGTCTTACTTCTCATCTACTAATTTATTGATGCAGCAATATGTACAGAGTGCCTATTATATGGCAGTAGTTGTGCTAGCTGCTGTGGATACAACAGTGAATAAGACATTGTTTCACCTAAACAGAGCTTACAGTTTAATTTTCTAAACATGATGTATATAGAAATGTAAGTGTGTCTTTTTTTCCAACACTTGTTCAAAAACATAAAAATACTTTAAAGTGCCATATCTAACAAAGTTGTTACTGGAATCAATTGAGATAATGTACGTGAAAAGTACTTCATGAATGATAAAATGATATAAATCTACTTTGCTCGAAATGATCTTAATAGTAAGTCAACAAATTTCTTATGACAAAACATACTTTCAGGTGAAATTTTAGATTAAACTCTAAAAGAATGCATATATAACTTCATTGACTTGAACTTCAAACTGTTGCTGGGATAATTGAAATATACCTAATACTCATCAAAGGCTGCCACTCAGTAAGAGTATAATGTGGGGAATGATGTTAACATAGTGGTCCTACTTTACAAAACAAAACGGACCTTATTTAAATATCTTTAAATAATTGCTATATAAAGATATTTTCCAAATGAAGAAGCTTATGTATAATTTGGCTGAAAGCATTTTATTCAAGGACAGATAATAATGCTCCATGACAAACTCTTGTGAAAGGAACTTTTAAGTTGGAAGATGTACTACCAAATATATTCATTCATTCATTCAATAACAGTTCAGTTCAGTCATTCAGTCGTGTCCAAATCTTTGTGACCCCATGGACTGCAGCATGCCAGGCTTCCCTGTCCATCACCAACTCCCGCAGCTTGATCAAACTCATGTCCATCGAGTTGGTGACGCCATCCAACCATCTCATCCTCTGTTGTCCCCTTCTCCTTCTGCCTTCAATCTTTCCCAGTATCAGGGTCTTTTCAAATGAGTGAGTTCTTCGCATCAGATGGCCAAAGGATTGGACCTTCAGCTTCAACATCAGTCCTTCCAATGAATATTCAGGACTGATTTCCTTTAGGATTGATTGGTTTGATCTCCTTGTAGTCCAAGGGACTCTCAAGAGTCTTCCCCAACACCACAGTTCAAAAGCATCAATTCTTTGGCTCTCAGATTTCTTTATGGTCCAACTCTCACATCCATACATGAGCACTGGAAAAAAACATAGCTTTGACTAGATGGACCTTTGTTGGCAAAGCAATGTCTCTGCTTTTTAATATGCTGTCTAGGTTGGTCATAGCTTTTCTTCCAAGCAAGAAGCATCTTTTAATTTCATGGCTGCAGTCACCATCTACAGTGATTTTGGAGCCCAAGAAAATAAAGTCTGTCACTGTTTCCACTGTTTCCCCATCTTTTTGCCATGAAGGGATGGACTGGATGTCATGATCTTCATTTTCTGAATGTTGAGTTTTAAGCTAACTTTTTCACTCTCCTCTTTCACATTCATCAAGAGGCTCTTTAGTCCCTCTGCGCTTTCTGCCATAAGGGTGGTGTCATCTGCATATCTGAGGTTATTGATATTTCTCCCAGCAATCTTGATTCCAGCTTGTGCTTCATCCAGGCCAGCATTTCTCATGATGTACTCTGCATGTAAGTTAAATAAGCAGGGTGACAATATACAGCCTTGACATACTCCTTTCCCAATTTGGAACCAGTCCAATTGGAACCAGTTGGAACCAGTCCAATTGGAACCAGTCCCATGTCCAGTTCTAACTGTTGCTTCTTGATCTGCATACAGCTTTGTCAGGGGGCAGGTAAGTTGGTCTGGTATTCCCATCTGTTGAAGAATTTTCCACAGTTTATTGTGATCCACACAGTCAAAGGCTTTGGCATAGTCAATAAAGCAGAAATTGATGTTTTCCTGGAACTCTCTAGCTTTTTTGATGATCCAAGAGATGTTGGCAAATTGATCTCTGGTTCCTCTGCCTTTTCTAAATCCAGCTTGAACATCTGGAAGTTCTCAGTTCACATACGGTTGAAGCCTGGCTTGGAGAATTTTCAGCATTACTTTGCTAGTGTATGAGATAAGTGCAATTGTGTGGTAGTTTGAACATTCTTTGGCATTGCCCTTCATTGGGATTGAAATGAAAACTGATCTGTTCCAGTCCTGTGGCCACTGCTGAATTTTTTCAAATTTGCTGGCATACTGAGTATAGAACTTTCACAGCATCATCTTCTAGGATTTGAAATAGCTCAACTGGAATACCATCACCTCCACTAGTTTTGTTCATAGTGATGCTTCTTAAGGCCCACTTGACTTTGCATTCCAGGATGTCTGGCTTTAGGTGAGTGAGCACACCATCATGGTTATCTGGGTAGTGAAGATCTTTTTTGTACAGTTCTTCTGTATATTCTTGCCACCTCTTAATATCTTCTGCTTCTGTTAGGTCCATACCATTTCTGTCTGTTATTGTGCTCATCTTTGCATGAAATGTTCCCTTGGTATCTCTAATTTTCTTGAAAATATCTCTAGTCTTTCCCATTCTATTGTTTGCCTCTATTTCTTTGCACTTCATTCAATAACAAACCTTCTGAATCCAAAAATAATTTGGATTCCAAGGACTGATTGACTTAATTCTTCATCCCTAACAACAGGTAAAAGAAAGGAATGGAAACTGGAGGGCAGTTGAAAGACACAGCAAAATGAAATCATTTTCTTTTATTTTTGAACAGAAACTAGATTTTTGGTTTTCCTTTATTTTGGAGTTTATTTTGTCTTGGTTTTCTTAATTATCACAGATACACAGATACATTGGTTTTTATTGCTTGAGTTTTGACCGTTGGTTCTCCTGATTTCTACCCTTGACACAGTACTGGGAGAACATGAGTAACCAGTGAAATTTTCTCTAAAATGAAAAATTATTCCCTTTCATGATTTGAATTTCCCTTAAGATAAGGCTGGCACATTCCAACATGAAATAACTATAAATTAAAGCGGGGAATGGCAAACTATGGCTCAAGGGACAAATCTAGTCCACTGCCTGTTTTGTAAATAAAGTTGTTTAGAATATGGCCACTCCGACTCACTTGGATACACTACAGAAGCAGAACTGACTAGTTGCAACAAAGACTTCATGGCTTGCAAAGCCAAAAATATTTACTATATGACTTTACACAAAAAGTTTGCCAACTCCTAAGCTAAAGAGTTAACTGACTTTAAATATATAGGATCATTTTGCAATTAACATATAGCACTTATATAACCATGATAGTTAATTATATCTTTAAATTCTTAAAGCTATTTGTGAAGATTTTTAAAATCAAAGTGAGCATTTTCCTTCAAAGGCAGAATTCAATCAAGTCTTCCCTCCCCCAACTTTTTCTACCATCTCTAAAGCAGCAGGGAGTACTGGTTATTTAAACATCTTAATTATAGTACTAAAGAAAGAAAGCATAATCATTTCTCTCCCAATTGTTCAGGAAAATCATTGCCTTTTCAACAAGGATACTAAAGTGATAGCTACAACGTGATATAAAATAGCTGGTGCATGATATCATCAAATTAAATTATATATTTCACAAATTTAGCAAAACTCAACCTAAAGTTTGATATGGAAACTATGTCTTAAATTTGAAAACCCCAAATCTTATAAGGGAAAGGATAATTCTCATTAATGTAATTATAAAATTTCCATGATAATCGCAAACTATTCTGGGTGAAAAGCATAGTTCTATTCAATGCTTTCGAAAGAAGAAATGTCAGATCTTGCTGTTCAGACTATAGCTTCTCCAAAGATATTAATTTAATACAGCAAAAGCAAAAGTTAATTTAAAATGTGAGGATGTTATATTTGCTGAATGAATCAATGAATCATAACACCACTTAGTTTAGGTAATTCACAAAGTGACTGCATGATTTGTTTGCAAGAACATGAAGAATCCCATTGTTCTGAAATATTTTCTGATGTCTCTGTGAACTCAAGTGTGGGTAACATAGGGAGGAGATGTCCTGAACAAAGTGAAATATCCTCTTGACTTTGGTCATCTATGCTTAATTAGTTATCCTCCTGTATCAATAACGTGTTCTGCTTTGCTCTCCTTCATCTGCTTATTTTCCTTCTCTCTTTTCCTAAAAGTAATTATTCCCTAAAGCGGTCTCTCAGCACTTCCCCACTTAAAAATTTTGATATAATTTCAAACTTAGAGAAATGTTGCACGAATAGTACAAGGAATTTCCATACACCCTTTTTCTAGATTCACAATTGTTTAACTTTGCTTCATTTGCTTTATAAATCTCTCTCCATATATAAAAATATATAGTTATGTGTGTGCATATTATTTTCTGAACCATTTAATAGTTGAAGACATTGTGCCCCTTGATCCCTACAAATTTCAATATGTGTCTTCTAAGAACAAGTACCTTCTCTTATGTAACCACACCATAGTTATCAAAGGTAAGACATTCAATATTAATATGACAGTATTATCTAATCCATGTCCATATCCAAAAGTCATCAATTGTTTCAACAACATCATTTATAGCTGTTTTTTCCAGTATAGAATCCCAATCTAGTGTCATGCCTTCCATTTAGCCATCATGTCTCTCAGTTTCTTTATTCTGGTATAGTTCTTCAGTCTTACTTTGTGTCTCTTGACCTGAATATTTTGAAAGGGTATAGGCTAGCTATTTTGTAGGAAATATCTTAGTTTGGATTTGTCTTATGTTTTCTAAGCATCCATCATTTTCTTCCTTCCAAAACAACCTATAATCTGGATCTCATCTAATCTACTAACTTCACCATCTTCCCATCTTTGTCCTCACTTCTCCTGTCTTCCCTTGTCTTACAGATAAATCGCAATTTCTGTTTCTGGAGATGCAGCAGAGCAGCTATCTTGGGGGGAAGAACAGCCCTCCAATATAAAACATATTGACAGGCTGGAGAAACATCATTTTAAATTCATAGTTGAGCCCATAAGAAAGTAAGGAAAACCACAGGGGACAAAAATACAATGAGACCTGAAAACTTGGGTGGGAAACTGTTGCTGGCCATCTGAGGGGAAAGATTTGGGGTCTGATTCCTCAGTAGTTACTTATAGGGTACAGAGTCAAAGAAAGCATGAAGTAGAAAAGAGAATCTACTAGCAAAAGAAGATGACAAATAAAATTTGTTTACAGTAACAAACTGACCAGGGCTCTGGATACAAAAACAAAACAAATTGTAAAATCTTCTTTTCTGAGAATTTAAGATCATAGGTTTGTTTTTGCAGATTTGGGGTTCATAACTTACATATTTTAGGATGCCCCAAATCAAAGTAAGAAATGTATAAGGTGGTCCTGAGTTTGCTTAGCATAAGCAAATTCATATCTCTTCAGAGGGTCATATTCCATTCCTTACAGGATTTCCTTAAATAAAAATCAATCAAAAAGAAGTTCATAATCCAATATTAGAAAACACATGGAGGAGAAAACCTACCAGGAATTAGAGAATCTGACTATCCAAAAATTCAGATGATATAATTACTGGATCCAAAAATTCAGATGATATAATTACTGGCTATATGCCACAAAATAAGTATACTTAAAGTGATTAAAGAATAAGAAAATTGAAGTAATAACATGACCCACTACAAAATATTCCCAGACAAATTTTTACAAATATAAATAGAACTTCCAGTAATAAAAATATAGTCACAGAAGTAAACAAAATACAATAATAGATGGTTTGACAGAAGAACAGATTCATCTGAAAATAGATGAAAAATCATGATTTCAGCACAGAGTTGCTTAAAGAGAACAGAATAAGATCTAACATATTTCTCAATAACATCAATGGATTAATGTCTTCTGTTGACATTATGCTGAGAGAAAACAACTGTCAATCTAGAATTGTAGTATATGAAACAATATGCTTTAAGAATAAAGGTGAAATAAGCACTTTTTTTTCAGACAAAAACTGAGTTTATCAGCAAACCTTTATTAAAAGAACTTCTAAAGTGTATGTTTTAAAAAGAAGGAAAATGTTCCCAAAGAAAGGACTGAATGCAAGAAAGACTGGTGAGCAAAGAAACAGGAAGACATATGGGTCTAAAAAGAAATCACTGAATAATGGTAACCTTAACTTGAACGCATCCTCAACTTGAACTTGCCTAAATCCAACACTCTCATTTACTTCTACAGGTGCCTGAAACTCCCCTGAAACAAATATAAAAGAATTTTTAAGGCATGAATTCAGAAGGACAATGCAAACAAATAAGAAAGATAGCAATTATGGAAGATGGAAAGCTAAATTAACTAATTTAGCAGGACTGAGAGAGCTGAATATAAAGACTAGAGCAATCAGATTGTTTCCACAGAACCCTGAGTTGGAGGTAAGAGTTACCTCTCAAAGCAGATGGACATGCAGAGTTCAAAATAAGAGGATATATTGAAAGTCTATTTAAAAAACAAATTCTCTCATCTTTTCCCTCCTATTACATAGCCAGGCAACTGCCCCTCTGAATGCAGGTCGTTTTTATTTTGGCAGGAGTAAAACCCAGAGTTTCTGGACTTGAAAACAAGGGTACAGTATGAAAAAGTAGTATTAAGTCCAAGTTCACATAAGAAATGTTAAGACCTTCCGTTTTCTTCTCCAATCCAGCACCCAGAATACTGACAAGCAGCCTCCTACTGGAAGCTTCTTTCTGATGTAATCTGACAAGCCTGAAAGAAAAGTCCCAAAGATAAGGATGTAAGGACTCGTCAAGGAAATGGCTCAGCCACATTATCTTAGAATGAGTTTAAGTATATCAAGATGAGGTTTATATAACAAGGGAAAAGTTTGGGCTTTAATTTGTGTTAAGTATTTTGAAAACTAAGCAAAACAAAATGCAAAACAAAGAAACAAAATTACTAACTTCAGAGAAAACAAAACCTTTTTCAGGAAAGGAAGTGTGATCATGGCATACAATCTGGCTGTCAGATAGATTAGCATTTGTGTAGTCATAGCAACATAAATGTTGAATATTGGTATCACATCCTGTGTCTTGTACTGGAAAGACAATAGACAATCTAAACCTAAAGAATTAAGAAGCAGTGATATTTACTGTTATATTTAAAATGGATAACCAACAAGGATCTACTGTATAGCACATAGAACTCTGCTCAATGTTATGTGGCAGCCTGGATAGGAGGGAAGTTTGGGGGAGAAAGGATACATATATATGTATAGCTGAGTCCCTTTGCTGTTCATCTGAAACCATCACAACATTGTTAATCGGCTATGTCTCAATACAAAATAAAAAGTTTAAAAATCTTAAAAAATAAAGCAACGGTATTTAGCGATATTTAACAAGAAGTATGGAGGTGAGTGCATGCACATGGAGGTGAGACTAAAAGAATGATGTAGCAGCATTAAAGTAGTCCTCTTTGAGGTGCAGAAAATGAGGGGGAAGGATATAGCAGAGCACAGCTATATTCCCCTAAAAGCCTTATGGATTTCTTGGAAGCCATCTCCATTGAAAATATTGATAAAAAATGAAACAAATTAAAATTTAATGGTACAAAACCAATTAATGTCTAACTTGCAAATTAAAAACAAGACATAACGAAAATACTAGAGAAAGTAACATGTAAAAAGAGAGGAGTTGCAAGGAATTTAAAATGTTCGTTCTACAGAAGGAGATATTAAATTTAGTCTTTGTTAATAATGCATGTTAAAATTTTAAGGAATGGAAAAAGATTATAATTTCCAAGCCAGTAGAGGAGAAAAATTAAATTTATAAAATGCACACATATAATATACATGAAAAATATAGAGAGATATCAGTGGAAATGAGATAGATATATTGATAGATACAACAGATATAGAAGCACTGCTATCACGAAGTCAGGGGTTCTACTATAATACTAATGTTTAAATCATATTCCAATTTTTTAGTGATCAGTTAATTTAAAAATTTCCTTTTCAGCTGAGACAAGAGCAGGCTGAATGGGTCATTACCATCATTTTTTATGATAATAATAGCAATGAGTTGTGGTGTTTGCTCTAAATTTTCTTCAAAGGAAGAATAAGAGATTTTAGCTAAGTTTGAATAATATGAATGATAATAAAAATACCCCTGAATTAAGGAATAGGCCTAACCTAGACCCTGCTGAGGTTAGAGTACATTTGGATAAAAAATCGACATCAGATGAATCATGCTTGTTGTTATTTATCATTAGATATTCAGTTCAGTTCAGTTCAGTGCAGTCGCTCAGTCATGTCCAACTCTTTGCGACCCCATGAACCGCAGCATGCCAGGCCTCCCTGTCTATCACCAATTCCCAGAATACACCCAAACCCATGCCCATTGAGTTGGTGATGCCATCCAACCATCTCATCCTCTGTCGTCCCCTTCTCCTCCTGCCCTCAATCTTTCCCAGCATCAGGGTCTTTTCAAATGAGTCAGCTTTTCACATGAGGTGGCCAAAGTATTGAGTTTCAGCTTCAGCATCAGTCCTTCCAATGAATATTCAGGACTGATTTCCTTTAGGACGGACTGGTCGGATCTCCTTGCAGTCCAAGGGACTCTCAAGAGTCTTCTCCAACACCACAGTTCAAAAGCATCAATTCTTCTGTGCTCAGCTTTCTTTACAGTCCAACTCTCACATCCATACATGACCACTTGGAAAAACCATATCCTTGACTAGTCCTGTGGCCACTGTTGATTTTTCCATATTTGCTGGCATATTGAGTGCAGCACTTTCACAGCATCATCTTTTAGGATTTCAAATAACTCAACTGGAATTCCATCACCTCCACTAGCTTTGTTCGTAGTGATGCTTCCTAAGGCCCACTTGACTTCACATTCCAGGATGTCTGGCTCTAGGTGAGTGATCACACCATCGTGACTATCTGGGTCATGAAGATCTTTTTTGTACAGTTCTTCTGTGTATTCTTGCCACCTCTTCTTAATATCTTCTGCTTCTGTTAGGTCCCTACCATTTCTGTCCTTTTTTGAGCCTGTCTTTTCATGAAATGTTCCCTTGGTATCTAATTTTCTTAAAGAGATCTCTAGTCTTTCCCATTCTATTGTTTTCCTCTATTTCTTTGCACTGATTGCTGAGGAAGGCTTTCTTATCTCTCCTTGCTATTCTTTGGAACTCTGCATTCAAATGGGTATATCTTTCCTTTTCTCCTTTGCTTTTCGCTTCCCGTCTTTTCACAGCTATTTGTAAGGCCTCCTCAGACAGCCATTTTGCTGTTTTTGCATTTCTTTTTCTTGGGGATGGTCTTGATGCCTGTCTTCTGTACAATGTCATGAACCTCCATCCATAGTTCATCAGGCACTCTGTCTACCAGATCTAGTCCCTTAAATCTATTTCACACTTCCACTGTATAGTCCTAAGGGATTTGATTTAGGTCATACCTGAATGGTCTAGTGGTTTTCTCCACTTTCTTCAATTTCAGTCTGAATTTGGCAATAAAGAGTTCATGACCTGAGCCACAGTCAGCTCTTGGTCGTGTTTTTGCTGACTGTATAGAGCTTCTCCATCTTTGGCTGCAAAGAATATAATCAATCTGATTTCGGTGTTGACCATCTGGTGATGTTCATGTGTAGAGTCTTCTCTTGTGTTGTTGGAAGAGGGTGTTTGCTATGACTAATGTGTTCTCTTGGCAGAACTCTGTTAGCCTTTGCCCTGCTTCATTCTGTACCCCAAGGCCAAATTTCCCTGTTATTCCAGGTGTTTCTTTACTTCCTACCTTTGCATTCCAGTCTCCTATAATGAAAAGGACATCTTTTTTGGGTGTTAGTTCTAGAAGGTCTTGTAGGTCTTCACAGAACTGTTCAACTTCAGCTTCTTCAGTGTTACTGTACAACAAAATCCCATTGAATAGTGGAGTTATTTCCATAACAACTCATCAAATCATTTATTTTCGTTCTAACTCAAATTTCAGAATTGTGAAGAAAAACTTTGGAAGGGAACGTTCCATGTGTTTTTAATGCCAATTCCATCAAAAACCTGTATATTTTCTGATAAGACCTACTAGCAAATTAGGAAGCTGGTTGGGAACTTTTGTTTCTTTTTCTTCTTTTCTTTTAATGGACTAAATACTGAAAAAAGAAACCGAAAAGCCAAGGTCTAGAAGTACAAAGCAAGGAAGCAACTGCATCTTTATTAAATGCCCAGAGTAATGTGAACACAAAACAGTCCCATTGTTTTTAATTTGAAAGTTGCCTGAAATATTAAATCAAATTGAACAAACTGTCAGAAAGAGAGCAGGTTGCATTTTGTGGTTTTATTTTCTTTTTCATTAAGATTCTGACTACATGTCACCCTTTGTGCTTTTTATACCTTGTATGAGTCTTATCACATAGCAACCGTTTGTCAAGTTTCACTTTGAGCAGTAGTTCTTAAACCTAGATGCAACATCAGAATCACCTGGGATGATTTAGAATCTACCAATACCTACTGATACTACAGGGGCTTCCCTGGTAGCTCAGTGGTAAAGAATCTGCCTGCCAATGCAGGAGATGAGGGTTCAATCCCTGGGTCGGGAAGATCTCCCAGAAGGGGAAATGGCAACCCACTCCAGTATTCTTGCCTGAGAAATCCCATGGACAGTGGATGCTGGCAGGCTTCAGTCCATGGGATTGCAAAAGGGTTGGAAACAACTTCGTGACTAAACAACAACTGATACTACAGATTCTGATGTAGTTGGTCCAGAGAGGAACCTGAGTATTGTAGGGGTTTTATTCTCAGATGATTCTAATATTTATCAAAGTCTGAGAACTACTGAGTTGGAGGGTCCAACTTAGGCTTCATGTAATTTCCAAACTCCTGGGTCTCTAAGGGCTTTCTAAATTTTAAAAAGGCCATTTGTTTCTCTGGTTAAAATGAATAATGTTGAACAAAAGATCTCCTATCTTTTCTTCCTTTAAAGTTAGTGATGCCTGTAATTCCCCTCTCTTTCTCTGAGCCTCATCTTGTTTCTCACTCGCACTGCTTTCCCAATCATTTAAATATTTGCCATGATCCCAGGCAGTAAGTACAAAGAGTGGACACCCAGCCTCACTTGCTTCACTGTGACTCATCCTAAAGGCTGTTTGCCGAATGGGGCTCTGGTTTTTGTTTCAGACTTCGTGCAGGGGCATCCAAAACCCTACACAACAATGCCTGTTCTCTCTCTACTCCCCCTCGGTCCCCGCCCAACCTCCTACTCTCTATTTAAAACCAAGCCAGAGGAAAAACAAGGCATTTGTCCTCAACAGTTTGCAAACCAGTCATGTTTTTCCAACATATGCAGGGCTAGCATTCACCAATCCAGGACTCAGAGAACTAGTTCCCTAAGCATTTATCAAACATACTTGTAAACCTCTGAGGACATTCAGAATTTCCAGCCTCAGAATGAGGATGGAATAGGGCTTTCATAGTGCTTATGAAAAAGGATTTGTAGGAATTTTATATTTTCCCAAATCTCTAAGCAGCAGAAAGAGGCCTCTATTAGAGGTGTTTGCTAGCCAAAGTCTTCCATGAGAGCTCAAAATGACTGTGTTGCAGATAGAGCTGTATACTTACTGGTTAACTACAGAGGGGAGGAGCATGGTGAGGGTTTGGGACAGAGGCTAGAGCTAGATCTGTGCATTGGACTGTGGTCAGGATACGAGAAGCAAGGACACTGACATATGAACTCCAAGAACCAGAGAGTGACTAAAAGACAGTGGGTAGTAGTCCCTGCCTGATATGGGAACTGTGGAGGAAGAAAAGGGGTTGACAGACTTCTGACACACAGCAAAAAGGAATCTAGTGCTAACAACCTTCTGAGATCCAGGCAGGCCAGCAATCACTATTGGGTTAACTTCCTGGGTGACCCCCACTCTATTCCCTGAGAATGGGATGGGGTCTGAAATGGTTAAGGAGGCAGTGGAGTAGAGGAGTACAGTAGGGTACAGTAGCCTCAAGTGAATTGAACAGGGACCCTTTAAGAATCATTATTAGCATATCTTGATCTCAATTCAAGACACAGTTATGAGTACTTGAGAATCAACATTTTAAGCCTCAGTTTTCTCGTCTTTAAACTGGGTGAAGAAATACTTGCCTCTCAAGAGGGTGATAAAGATTAAATGGCATTATCAATGTAAGTGATTAAATGTGGTAGATTTTATACAAAAAAAATGGCCTCTGTCATCCCTTTCTCTGTGCCCACACCCCACTGTAAATGTGACTTTGTAGCCCAGGTGGCGCTAGTGGTTAAGAATCCGCCTGCCAATTCAGGAAACACAAGAGATGCAAGTTTGATCTCTGGGTCAGGAAGATGCTCTGGAGGAGGAAATGGCAACCCATTCCAGTATTTTTGCCTGGAGAATTCCATGGACAGAGGAGCCTGGTGGGCTACAGTCCATGGGGTTGCAAAGAGTTGAATATGACTGAAGCAACTAAGCACAGTTCTTTATACTAAGTGATGTAGTCTTCACTCCATGAGTCTGGACTGGCCCTGTGACTTGTTCTGGGACAATGGAATGCAACGTGAGTGTCCCAAAACTAGGCTTCAAGAGGCCCTCTTGCGCTCTTGGAACACTGCTGCTGCCATGTAAACAAGCTCCAGCTAGCCTCCTATAGGATGACAAGCATGTGGCCTAGTTGCCCTGAACATGTGAGAGGACAGCCAGCCAACCCCACAGAGTGTAAGGATTTAACCAAATGAAAGTTGACTGTAGATATATCAGGAAGCCAGCAAAGACCAGAAATGCTCAGCTGAGTTCAGTCTCTGTTGCTAACCCAAATTTTGAGATAAATTTAAAATAGCTGCCTTAAGCCACTGGGGAGGTTTTAAGCAGCAAAAGCTAACGGATAGAGTATCTGATAAAGATTAAGAGCCCAATGATGATAGCTGCTATTAATAATAATATTAACTGAGTGCAAGATGGAAGACCTGGAGTCAAATGAGACTCACACATACATACTATCTGGTCTAAACATTGGTTGTTGTACAGTATTTGTAAGTTTTCAAGAAAACAATATTTTAAAATTGGGAGACTTTGCATAAAATCAGCTGCCCGAGGTCTCCTTTCCCAGGCAATGATGGCAAGATCTAAATAGTTTCTGCCCCTTGAAACTGTGTGATTATTCCCTAGATAGTTTTCACCACTCTCCATGTTTTCTTTTGTTTTTCAGCCGCTAAATCATGTCCAACTCTTTGCAACTGCAGCATGCCAGGCTTCCCTGTCCTTCACTATCTCCCAGAGTTAGCTGAAGTTCAAGTCCTTTGAGTCGGTGATGTCATCTAACCATCTCACCATTTGCCGCCTCCTGCTTTTGCCTTTAATCTTTCCCAGCATCAGGGTCTTTTCCAGTGAGTCAGCTTGTCGCATCAGATAGTCAAAGGATTGGAGCTTTAGCTTCAGCATCAGTCCTTCCAATGAATATTCAGGACTGATTTCCTTTAGGGTGGACTGGTTTGATCTCCTTGCTGTCCAAGGTACTCTCAAGAATCTTCTCCAGCACCACAGTTTGAAAGCATCAATTCTTTGGTACTCAGCCTTCTTTATGGTCCAACTCTCACATACATGTATGATTACTGGAAAAACCATAGCTTTGACTAGACAGAATTTTGTTGGCAGAATGATGATTCTGCTTTTTAATATGCTATCCAGGTTTGTCATAGATTTCCTTCCAAGGAGCAAACGCCTTTTAATTTCATGGCTGCAGTCACCATCTGCAGTGATTTTGGAGCCCAAGAAGGTGAAATCCGTCACTGTTTCCACTTTTCCCTCATCTATTTGCCATGATGTATGGATGTGAGAGTTGGACTGTGAAGAAAGCTGAGCGCCAAAGAATTGATGCTTTTGAACTGTGGTGTTGGAGAAGACTCTTGAGATTCCCTTGGACTGCAAGGAGATCCAACCAGTCCATCCTAAAGGAGATCAGTCCTGGGTGTTCATTGGAAGAACTGATGTTGAAGCTGAAACTCCAATACTTTGGCCACCTCATGCAAAGAGTTGACTCGTTGGAAAAGACCCTAATGCTGGGAAGGATTGGGGGCAGGAGGAGAAGGGGACGACAGAGGATGAGATGGCTGGATGGCATCACTGACTCAATGGACATGAGTTTGGTTAAACTCTGGGAGTTGTTGATGAACAGGGAGGCCTGGCGTGCTGCGATTCATGGGGTTGCAAAGAGTCGGACACAACTGAGTGACTGAACTGAACTGATTTGCCGTGAAGTGATGGGACCGGATGCCATGATCTTCATTTTTCGAATGTTGAGTTTTAAGCCAGCTTTTTCACTCTCTTCTTTCACCCTCATCAAGAGGCTCTTTAGTTCCTCTTCATTAAAGTGGTATCGTCTGCATGTCTGAGGTTGTTGATATTTCTCCCTGCAGTCTTGATTCTAGCTTGTGAGTCATTCATCTTGATGTTTCTCATGATGTACTCTGCGTAGAAGTTGAATAAGCAGGGTGACAATATACGGCCTTGACGTACTCCTTTCCCAATTTGGAACCAGTCAGTTTTTCCATGTAAGATTCTAACTGTTGCTTTGTGACCCACATACAAGTTTCTCAGACGTCAGGTAAGGTGGTCTGTTATTCCTCTCTCTCTAAGAATTGTCCACATTTTGTTGTGATCCACAGTCAAAGGCTTTAGCATAGTCACTGAAGCAGAAGTAGATGTTTTTCTGGAATTCCCTTGCTTTCTCTATAATCCAGTGGATGTTGGCAATTTGATCCTGGTTCCTCTGCTTTTTCTAAACCCAGCTTGTACATCTGGAAGTTCTCGGTTCATGTACTGCTGAAGCCTAGCTTGAAGGATTTTGAGTATAACCTCACTAGAATGTGAAATAGCACACAATTATACAGTAGTCTGAACATTATTTGGCACTGCCCTTATTTGGTATTGGAATGAATACTGACCTTTTCCAGTCCTGTGGCCACTGCTGAGTTTTCCAAATTTTCTGACATATTGATTGCAGCACTTTCACAGCATCAACTTTTAGAATTTTAAATACTTCAACTAGAATTCCATCACCTCCACTAGCTTTGTTCGTAGTTATGCTTCCTGAGTCTCACCTGACTTCACACTCCAGGATATTGGGCTCTATGTGAGTGACCACACCATCGCAGTTATCTGGGTGATTAAGATCTTTTTGTATAGTTCTTCTGTGTATTCTTGCCACCTCTTATTAATCTCTTCTGCCTCTGTCAGGTCCTTGTCATTGCTGTCCTTTATTGTGCCCATCTTTGCATGCAATGTTCCCTTGGTATCTCTAACTTTCTTGAAGAGATCTCTAGTCTCTCCCATTCTATTGTTTTCCTCTACTTCTTTGCATTGTTCATTTAAGAAGGCCTTCTTATCTCTCCTTGCTATTCCCTGGAACTCTGCATTTAATTGGGTATATATTTCCCTTTCTCCCTTGCCTTTTTCTTCTCTTCTGTCCTCAGTTATTTGTAAAGCCTCCAATAAACCACTTTGCCTTATTGCATTTCTTTTTCTTTGGGATGGTTTTGGTCACTGACTCCTGTATTGTGTTATGAACCTCTGTCTATAGTTTTCCTGACACTCTGTATACCAGATCTAATCCCTTGAATCTATTTGTCACCTCCATTGTATAATCATAAGGGATTTGATTTAGGTCATACCTGAAAGGTCTAGTGGTTTCCCCTACTTTCTTCAATTTAAGCCTGCGTTTTGCAATAAGGAGCTCATGATCTGAGCCACAGTCGGCTCCCAGTCTTGTTTTTGATGACAATATAGAGCTTCTCTATCTTCAGCTACAAAGAATACAATCAGTCTGATTTTGGGATTGACCATTTGTTGATGTCCATGTGTAGAGCCATCTCTTGTGTTGCTGGAAAAGGATGTTTGCTATGACCAGTGTGTTTTCTTGACAAAACTCTGTTAGCCTTTGCCCTGCTTCATTTTGTTCTCCAAGGCCAAACTTGCCTGTATTCCAGGTATCTCTTGACTTCCTACTTTTGTGTTCCAATCCCCTATGATGAAAAGGACATCTTTTTTTGGTGTTATTTCTAGAAGGTCTTGTAGATCTTCATAGAATCAGTAACCTTCAACTTCTTCAGCCTCAGTGGTTGGGGCATAGACTTGGATTACTGTGACCCACTACACCATGGATCTGATCCACTATAGCTTTCTGAATCTTAGTGAAACCATTACATCTGAGAACTATGCTCAGCAAATGGATGAGATGCACCAAAACCTGCAATGCCTGCAGCCAACAATGGTCAACAGAAAGGGCCCAATTCTTCTCTACAACCAAGCTCGACAGCATATTGCACAACCAATGCTTCAAAAGTTGAACAAATTGAGCTATGAAGTTTTGCCTCATCCACCATATTCACCTGACCTCTCACCAACAGAGTATCACTTCTTCAAGCATCTCAACAACTTTTTTTGCAGAGAAAATGCTTCCACAAGAAGCAGGATGCAGAAAATGCTTTCCAAGAGTTCATCAAATCTTGAAGCACAGATTTTTACACTATAGGAATAAACCAACTTATTTCTCATTGGCAAAAATGTGTTGATTGTAATGGCTCCTATTTTGATTAATAAAGATGTGTTTGAGCCTAGTTACAATGATTTAAAATTCATGGTCTGAAACCACAATTACTTTTACACCAACCTAATACAACTCAGCCAAAACCTATTTAAAGGCCAAAATGAAAATAAAAATATTTTATATATACAAATTTTAAAAGCAGGCATAAAGACTTTCTTCCTGAAAGCAACAGTAGAAAATTAGAGAAGCCCCTCATGGGGCATAGAAAGGCTATCTTCTTACTTATTGGAGTCATGAAAGAAAGTTATCATTGGCCCAGAGAATAACAGTGAGACTTCCATCCATTACCCTGGGTAAACCACCTATGTGATGGTTGTATGAGAGCATATTTATGCTATGACATTGCCACATACAAGAAAAATGGCTTCTTTTATCTAAGTCTTGATGGGCAGAATGACCATTATGTGAGTAAATTGAAATTGTAACAGCCTTCACTGCACCTTTTGTCCCTTTCCCTGTGTCTCACAGGTGTAGGGCACACAGAAAAACTGAGCAGCATCCTGTGCCACTGAGGATCTTTTAGTACTGTGCAAAAATACAACCATATTAAACAGATGTGCAGTGTGAGGTGTGAGTACTTGCCCTTTAGCTGAGTTTGATATGGAATCTGCCCCATTTTTATAGCATCTCATTCTCATTACTGTTATTTATATTAGATACAGAAATGATTCACATGATGATGTTTCTCTCCCTCTTCTCATCCTGGGCGATGGGGTTGGGGACAATAAAGAATATGCTTATTCATTTTCAAATCCCTTTAATTTTGTAATTCACATCCCACCAAATCAGAACTAGATTTTTAACAGCTGCTGTGAAATCATTTTAATATCCACAAACAGGCTCAGTGCCTCAAAAAAAAAATCACCTTCTCAAATATCCCCTTTTCCTGGTTGAGTTGAAGATCTATACTTCATGTTGTTTTAATGTGACTGTGCAATCATCCCCTCTAATTTTGTCATACAGTGTGCTCTACAGGAAGCTCCCATTGCAGGAGATTTATGGGACTCCTGGCGAGGGATTCAATCAGAAATTGGGGAATGTAAATGAGCAGTGGGATTGGTGTTTTCTACCTTTACTTTTTTATTACAATTTTCTTGAAAGATCTCTTACTTCACAGTTCCATATTAAACAAGAAAAAACAGAATCTGAGGTTTCCTGAATTTTATGTTTAAGAAAAATTTGTACTGCACAAAGTCTATTTCTCAAAATAATCACTCTACATTCCTCAGGTGGTTGTATAAGTGCAGATGTCCAGAGGAGGCTTTCTTTTTAGTTATATTGCAGCAGCTTCTTCTTCCTACTTTACTCACCTCAAAAGAATGGTTCAGGCAGAGAATGAACTATGATGCAACATCTTAACCATTAAGTTGTAAAAGGTAAAGCTATCCACTTTTCAATGCTCTCCTACTGATAGCTTATGGTGAACAGTGTCGGATTCGTGATCTCCGAAGAAGAAGATTTAACTTCGGGACCAGGGACTAGGTTTGACCACTCAAGAGCTTTTGTATAGCAGAGTTTTATTAAAGTATAAAAAGGGACAGAGAAAGCTTCTGACATAGACATCAGAAGTGGGGCAGAGAGTGCCCCCCTTTGCTAGTGTTAGCAAGGGAGTTATAAACTTTTTAAATTGGTTATTACAATAAATCAAAATAATGTCTCAAGGTTGTAAAGGTCTTATTAGACCCACTCCCATAATTTACATTTTAAGGTAACAAGATTCAGTTCAGTTCAGTTCAGTTCAGTCGCTCAGTCGTGTCCGACTCTTCATGACCCCATGGACTGCAGCACGCCAGGCCTCCTTGTCCATCACCAACTCCTGGAGTTTACTCAAACTCATGTCCATTGAGTTGGTGATGCCATCCAACCATCTCATCCTCTGTCGTCCCCTTCTCCTCCCGCCTTCAATCTTTCCCAGCATCAGGGTCTTTTCAAATGAGTCAGTTCTTCGCATCAGGATTATCCAGAAGGTTTTCAGGAAGGAGAAATTGTCCTCAAGCAGGATACATTGTTATTATACAACCCTTAGTACAGAGTTTAAACAGTTGTTTGTTGTATAATCATCAGTTCTGGGCTTAAAGAAAAAAACGTTTTATGTGACTAAGACTAAGGAATGTAGAGAAAAAATGTTTGTCCTTTCCTCCTCCTTGAGAATTTGAGATCCCTGTCTTTGCCTTGAGAGCCCCAGACCCCTTTCTCCTCCTCGGGGACCCCGAACTTCTTATCAACCTGCCTAGGAGTTGACTCTCTCACTACTATAATATTCACTTGACTAGGAACTTTACAGCTAGAGTAAACCTTGTAAGAATCCTCCAAACTTGTTGTTATTATGAGCCTTTTATAGAGGAGGAAACTGAGGCTCAGAGAAATCAAGAACCTTGACCAGAACCACATGGTGGTTATTTGGTGCCATTAACATTTGAATCTATTAATAGCTTTGTCTCCTGCTAATACCTATGTACTATGTACTATGTAACACCTATGTACTTTTCAGTTGTCCACCAATGGAGAGACTTTTCTTCTTCATTTGAGGATGTTTGGAAGTAAGCCATTGAGAAAATATCATGACATCAATAGGTAATGCTGAAAATAACAGTGCTGCCAACAGCAAATCTTCCCTTAAGCAAGGATTATCTCTAGAGACAGTTGATGATCCTTTGGGGTTCCACAACTTCATCATTCAAAAATAGCCACTTCCTTGTTTGAATGCCTCTGTCTGAAGAGGGGGTCAATTTTGATTCTACATTGACATTTTGCAGCATGCCACGAGGAGCTCCTGTATTAAATGGTGTCACCTTAGCTTGCTACCTCTTTTTTGTTTTTGTTTTCAAAGGCTCTGAATACCACTCACTTTATTTGTTAGGTGTTTGATATCTCATTTTTATCTAATGCTTATTAACACTGGGATTGAAAATTAATGTAAGGTACATTCAAAAATAAAACTTTAATTTGTTACTAAGATGTTTAATTTCACACTACCAGAAATGCATTGCATTGATCCTGTTTCCAACATAATCCATATATCTGTTTCTTTATGTTGAAGTCCACTGTGGTGATTTACTCTTGAAATCACAATGAACCTAATTTATAAAGAAAAAACTATTCAGAAACAGCAAACAATAGTTTCTCCTGTGGAAACAGTTTCTCCTCTGCCCCAGACCTTGAAGAAGTTGGAGTCAATTAAATTTTAATTAATTACCTTGCAGACAAGAGTTAATATGGCAGGCCTGTGACTGCTCTAATTTTTAATTTAATTTTACTTATTATTATTTTTTTACTTCACAGGCAGGTTTCTTTGGGTTTGTTTGCTCCTTGGCTTGATTGAATACTTGTAGAAGATGAAAATACCCGCTACAGGATAAGTTTGTCGTTGACAAGCTTCTGGTAGCAGTGAGACTATGTCAGCACAACTTCCAGGGTGCAGCTGTTATACCTTAAATGGCCTGTTCTCAAGGTTGGCCCTTGGCTAGCATCAGGGAACTTGGATTTTGGGAATGTTGCCACCACCCTAACTTATAAGAGTGTGTCACTGCACCTAAACTGTTTGTACAAACAATATGACATACAGAGCACACACTTTACTTTGGAGAGTCTGGAATTTTAATATGCACTAGGCAAAGGGTGCCTATTTGACCAGCCTCCAATAAAAACCCAGGGTACTGAGTCTCTAATGGACCTCCCTAGTAAGCGACATTTATATCAATCTATCTTCAAGTTCATGGAGTCTACCCTCAAATATGTCCAGTCTATTGATGAGACCATTGAAGGAATTCTTTGTTGATATTGGCTGATCTTGGATGGGAATTTCCTAGTCCTTCCTCAGTAGCAGCCAATCTCCAGTTGCTATTGGATCTTGAGCCCAACCAAGATAACTTTCTCCCCTTACTCCAGGGGGAGCAGATTTTTGTTTTCATATTTTCCCCAAGTTATAAGCCTTTGAGGCAGAGACTGTGCTTGGTCTTTTCATCTCACATTGCAAGACACACAGTAGGTTCTCAATAAGTGACTATTGAATGATGAGTAATTGTGTCAATTACCTATGCTTCTAGAATAATATTAAAAAGAAAAGGAGAAAATAAACTGGATACATAGCCTCTGATCTTAAAGAATGTATACTATTGATGCACAGACAAAACTAACATGAGTACATTAAATATTATGACCAATTAATATAGTTTGCCTTGCAAAGTAAGATTTTCTTGATATGTCAGATCATTACTGACACTCTGATACTTTGAAAAATATCAGATGATTATTTCTACAAGGAGTAGAATAGATACAGATCTTTAGATTTGTGCCAGAAATAATGAGTAATGATACTTTTCATATTACAAAGAGTTTCTTCTAGAATTTAGTTTTTTTTAATTAAGAATATATTACATTTTTGACTCAGATTTTCTCAACAACTGTTTCATATTCTCCAAAGGTTTTTTAAGTGGCACAAATTGATTTCACCAAAAGGAATATATATCTCTTCTTAAAGGAGCACATCTTAACAAATTAATTCCATAAACAGCAGGGTAAGTTATAATTCTTTTTTTATAGATAACATTTTTTTTCTACCACATAAAAAGATTTGCATTTCTAGTTTCTTCAGTTATCTTTGCCTATGTAACAAACCACCCCAAAACCTAGTGGCATAAAACAACAACAATCTATTATTTATGATGACTGTGTTGATTGGACAGTTCTTTTCCTCTGTCCAGTGTTAGCTGGGCTCAGTCACATGACTGCATTGAGCTGGTGCCTGGTTCGATCCGCAAGGCCCATGAAGGCTTCACTTTCATATCTGGGCCTTGATATTAATTGTCACTTGGGGTGCTTTGGTTTTACTCCATGTGGACTCTTTCTCCACATGGCAGCTCATCTTCTGGGACCTTGCCACATGTCTTCTGTCTCCACTATGACAAACGGGTTCCAATGAAACAAAAGTGTAAGCTTCCCCCTGACACAGTGGCACTTCTGCTATATTCTATTGGTTAAAGAAAGTCACAGATCAGCCCAAATTCAAGAGAAGGGAAGGTAGAGGCTTCCTCTCTATGAGACAAATAGCATGCAAGCATAGAGAAAGGATATATTTTCACAGACATGTTTACAGACCATCTACCATAATTCACTCTTCAACAATTCACATTCCTTACATATGCAAAATGCACTCAATATAATCCTCAACAATGTCATACCATTGTTGCATCAGCTCAAAGTCTAGGATCTTGTCATCTAAAACAAGTTCAGATGTGGATCCTTGGGTGCAGTTTTGAGGTTTGCTGTGGGGTTTTTGTTTGTTTTTTGTTTTTGTTTCGTGCAGCTGCTTAAGCATTTTTCCCCTCAAAGAAGAAAACTGTGAATTAAGAAAACAAGTTATGTGTCCCCCATACACTCATCATACAAAAGTGAGACAAACTAGGAAAATCAGTTGACATGTCCATTCAAACAGGAGGGGGCGAAAGGTATAACACAGTCACTGGCCCATAGCAATTCTGGTCTGCCCAGTGTAACCTCTTTCTATATGGAAGCCCATCCTCCTCAGCCTGTAGAGCCTCTCCACATGTCCTCTTTATCCAGCAGGGTAGCCCAGACTTCCTTATAACACAACAGCTAGGTTCCAAGGAAGCAAAGGTGAACCCTGCCTCTGAAGAGCTAGGCCTAGAAGTGGCAAAGTCACCAGTCAGCCTGTATTCAAGGGAAGAAAATAGACTCTACCTCTTCTTAGGAGGAATGGGAGCAGCATGTGTATATAGGTTGGGGAGACCTTGCTGGCAACCATATTTGGAGGCTATCTAAATACCTTCCTTAGCGTGTATCCAACAAGAAAGAACTTCAGGTTTTCAGTTTTCAAGTTCAGCTTTTCAAAATCTGTGAACACATAACCTAACATATTGCTTCCGGGTAGAAATAGATCCATTACACGTACATAAATGCTTTTATGGAAATCTTATAATATGTCTGAAATTATTTTTTTGAGATGGAGGCTTTAAATACACAAAGCAGAGAGGCATGAAAGTTTGATTTTGACCTTGGAATTCAGCCAATGTCTTGTTTTCAACTTTGATTTTGGCTGCAGCCTTTGAGAAGCTAAATAGCCTTCTGTATATTTTAACATTATTTGAAAGATTATTGGTTGCCATTATATATACTTACTGTAATAACAACAGTAAAATAATAATAGTGTAATGACAGTAAGCTAGATCCTCAGAATTTATTGTTAACTTCTGTATATTCACTTTCACATATAGATATGCATTCTGGGTATAATATAGAGTTAAAATTTCCTTGAGTATTTTATTTGTTGAAATTATAACAGTGAATTGTAATATGAATGTACATTTATTATTGCAGAAGTAAAATTCTATAATAATTAATGATGATAGTGAAAGCCATTAATTTTTATATATAAAACAGCTATTAAAAACTTTCAAAGAGCTACATGAATAAGGGAAAAGATTGACAATTATTGTAAATATTATGAAAGTACATGAGGAAAATAACTTTAGAAAGAACAAGTTTTTTCTTTTTTCAATAATTATTTATACAATTTGAATAATAATAAATGACTGAATAACAGTGATTAGATTACATATTAATTCTAATTTCTGTAGAATTATTTTGTTAACAATTATAATATCAAATATAACAACCTTTTAAGAACTTAATTTAAAATGTAGTTATTTACTTCCATTTAAGTAGAGTATTTCAAGAAAAAAAGCCCTATTGAGAATTCATTGCATCTTGGGTGGATGATTTAAAACCTGAATGTCAATTTTGCCACCCCAAATTATCACAAGCAGAAAAACACTAAAAAAATAAACTAAAAGTCTACTTAATAAATAACTTTTGACTCTGATAAAATAAAGAATATAAAGAATACAGAGAAAGAAAATGTTAGAGAAAAATGAGGTAGCCCAAGCCTATTTTGTTCTTACCATCAAACTTTAAAATGATAGATTTTAAAAGAATGCACTTAAGAAGACAATCCCATGTAGTTTTAAGTGTTCAGAACTTAAAATTTTTAAATAAAAAGCTTACATAAATATATAGAATGCCAATCATTTTTATGAGTTGAAGAGAAAGGATTTTTGAGTTTTTTGAATTGGGAAATTTAAAAAATCCCAGGTACAAAGTTTCATCTAGAAAACACATTACTGAGAGAAAAACTTTCTGAATTATATTTTGCTATCAACAAGTTTAGTGGTATTATTGAATATGCAATCTCTGTATCTTGTACATCAGACAATTGGTAGTTCAGAAATCAGCAGAACTCTTTTAAGTTTAGCAACTTGGTGAATCAATGATGATTTCAACTGTACTTCTGCTTTATTGCTTCGAGGGATTCCTAGGTTTTACACAAAAAACATAGCTCATTTGATTAAAAAAACTATTTATAGGATAGAAAATTGGTGAGTAGAATTACCATGTAATTGTCTTTGAGACTTCAATAAACATGAAGAGTTATACATAATTCAGGATCCACAATCCTACAATGCTTTGTCCACTTTGTTTACTTGTGTGTTCAGAAAGAAATTATAGGACATCAGAAAAATAGTGAAACATTTTCATCATTCTTAAGCAAGGGAAAGATTTCTAGTCATATAAGAGATTTAGGGATGGTATGTTACACAGAGATGCAAGCTATTTTGAGTGTGCTTGGTCACTTGCTTTACAAGATGTCCAAACATGATGGAAGGAACACTATTACATGTCTAAAAAGGCAACCTGAATATAAGAAAGCTTTAATATCTTACTTTATAAGTAATAGTAATATAGCAATATTTAACAACTGTAGGCTGCTTATAGGCAAAGTCATTGTTACTGAAATCTGTGCCTTTGAGAATGAAAGTGTTTCTTATACAACAGCTGTTGAAAAGATACTTCTATCATTTCTCTCTAGTCAGAATGCTAGGAGTGGTATCCAGGCAATGAAAGCTGAAATGCAGATGGAAATTCAGGGAAGATTTTACCTTGAAAGTTACATAGTTCCAAAGTCAATTGACTATGCCAAAGCCTTTGACTGTGTGGATCACAATAAACTGTGGAAAATTCTGAAAGAGATGGGAATACCAGACCACCCGACCTGCCTCTTGAGAAACCTGTATGCAGGTCAGGAAGCAACAGTTAGAACTGGACATGGAACAGCAGACTGGCTCCAAATAGGAAAGGAGTACGTCAAGGCTGTATATTGTCACCCTGCTTATTTAACTTCTATGCAGAGTACATCATGAGAAACGCTGGGCTGGAGGAAGCACAAGCTGGAATCAAGATTGCCAGGAGAAATATCAATAACCTCAGGTATGCAGCTGACACCACCCTTATGGCAGAAAGTGAAGAAGACCTAAAGAGCTTCTTGATGAAAGTGAAAGAGGAGAGTGAAAAAGTTGGCTTAAAGCTCAACATTCAGAAAACTAAGATCATGGCATCTGGTCCCATCACTCTCTGGACTGCAAGGAGGTCCAACCAGTCATGGGGTCGTAAAGAGTCGGACACAACTGAGTGACTGAACTGAACTGAACTGAAAGTCAGTCATATTGCCCCATTCCAGAAAAAAGGTTTAGAATTTTTTTCTCCAAGTTATTGTTTCAAATAACAAATGTATGAAAAATATTAGAAAGCTTCTTTGAGTAGTGTAGAACATTTTCATTTGTGGGAGGCTTTAATGCATTAGCATCATCACCAATCAGTCAATCAGCCAATCATCATGACAAAGAGTTAAAAAGAAGATACATCTTTACCAGAGCCATTAGCATAGGGGCTTCCCTGGTGAATCAGTGGTAAAGAATCCACCTGCCAATGCACTAGATGAGGGTTTGATCACTGATCCTGGAAAATCCTACATGCTGCGGAGCAACTGAGCCCGTGTGCCACAGCTACTGAGCCCATGCACTAGAGCCTGAGAGCTGCAACTACTGAGCCCATGTGCTACAACTACTGAAGCCTGAACACCCTAGAGCCCATGTTCTGCAACAAGAAATGCCACCTCAATGAGAAGCTCATGCACTGCGACTAGAGAGTGGACCCTGCTCACCGCAACTAGAGAAAAACTCAGGCAGCAATGAAGACCTAGCATAGCCAAATATAAATAAATAAATAAATACTTTTTAAAAACTAAAGAAGAACAACATAATGTGGTGGCAACATCTCCATCAGTATCGTACATTGGCAAAACTAGCCAGAGATGATCTTGTTCCTCAACCACTTCATTTGAAAGCAAGAGGCTATTTAGTATCGTGGGAACAAACCAGTACTTAGTACATTATCACTCTTGCATTATGTTATCAAACATTTAAAATCTAACCACTAAATTTTTTTCCTAATTTGAAGAGGCAGTATCATTTACAGATGTCTGCCTAGAAGGGCACCATCACAAGTGGATTGTTTTTCCTAACTATGATAGTGAGACATTGTAAAAAATAAGATTTTACACAGTATTTGAAAGCTTCTGTACATCCTCCCACCCAGACACAACCACCATTTATAGTCTTGTGTTTATTTCATTTATTTATTTCTTATGAGATGCCTGCCATTGGATATAATCCAGCTGTTGCTCAGTGTCAGTTCCCTTCTTAGTCCTTATTATCAAATGTGGGGTACAGGAGTGGAAGGGGATTTGAAAGTAACCACTTAGTACTTGCTCAGTTTAATGACAGGATTTTTTATTTTGCAAGAACTCAAAAAAAGGAGCAATGTAAAACTTTCCACTGGAGACAGCCACCACATCAACATCAGTCTGTTCTAGGGTCCAACTCCATACAGAGCCAGGCTCCTCTCCCTTTCCTCCCACTCTTGCCTTGCAGTTGGTTCTGAGCATCTTGCTGCACAGATTTCCCTCCCTCCCTTCCTCCTTGACTCCAGAAAGTCAAACAGCTTCTTGCCGAGGAACCCTGTTGGGGCAGTGTCACCTGTGGGTCCTGGATGCACCAGTTTGATCCAAGTCCTTGGGAAAATTTTATTTTAAACTGGTCTTCATTAATTTTGCAGTAATGCAACCTTGTATTTTATAGGATTGAAATGTTTGGACTCTATTTATGTCATCAGGATGGATTTGGTGAAAGTTCAAAATTTACTAGGAAGTTATTCATTTCCTTTAGATTTTCAATTTTGCTGCCATGGACTTGCATACCATCTCTAAGTTTTTTCAGTCTTATCCATTTTTGTAGTTATAATATCCATTCCATTCCCAATAATGGTATTTTGGTTTCTCTTTTCTGAATTGGACTTGCCAGATGATGGCCTATTTGATTTTTTCAAAGAAAACTCATTATCCTTCCCATTATTTTTTTTAATCTTCTGTATTAAATTCCTCTTCCTACTTTCTCTTGGATTTTTATTGTTGATTTCCTAAATTGAGTCATGTAGTTCACAAATTTTCAATCATTTTTAAAAATAAAAATATATGACTATAAATTTCCCGAATACAGGTCCTATATAAAGTATAACTTTTATTACTTCCTAGATCATTTGTAATTTTCTCTTTGATCTGGAAGTCATTTAGGAAGAGATTTCTTGATTTCTAAGTAGGTTTTTCTGTGATTTTATGATTTTATTGAATGTTATTTGATTATGATAAAAAAAAGTGTAGCCTAAAAAAATACTTTAGGAAATTTATTAAGGATTTCTCAGTGGTCAACAAATAATTGATTTTTGTAAGTGTTCTGTTACATAAGAAGTGAATGGTGACTTTATTTTTAAGTTCCTTATATTATGCAAATGCTGTGTCTTTATTTTTTGACAAGTTTGTCAAAATTTGAAAGAATATTAAAGCCTTCCATTATTATTGTGTTTCTTATAAAGAACTTGTATTTCTGAGAGATTTTGTTTTATATATCCGGCTCTTGTGATATTTGGTTACACATCTTCTCATGGAGTAAAACTTTTATTGTCATAAAATATTCCCCTTTCTCTGTGGTTTAATTTTTTCTAGTAAACTATTAAATATATTTATTAATATTTAATTTTTTGTGTGACAAATGGGTATATATCATTATTGTATCATCAAAGATTGGAATATATGATTCATGTCATATATTTGAGACAGAGTTAAAGCTGTTCTAATTTTTACCCTTCTCAAGGCATCACCACAAATGGAAGTTTATAAATAATCTGTATATACATATATCTTGCTACACTCAGTGTAATACCAAGTATATGAGATACACTTGAACTAACATTTAACAGATAGCTTCCATATTAATCTGTTTTTTGTTTTGTTTTTCTTTTTACCTTTTGGTCCATTTTACCATTTCTCCCAACCCCCTGACTCTCCACTTCTGAAAACTACAAGACATTAATGAAAGAAATTGAAGGAGACACAAATAAATGAAGAGATATTCTATGTACATAGATAGATTGGAAGAATTAATATTGTTAAAATGTCCATACCACCTAAAGCAATCTACAGATTCAATGCAATCCCTATCAAAATTCCAATGGTATTTTTCAAAGAAATAGAAGAAATAATCCTAAAATTTGTGTGAAACCACAAAAACTCTGAATAGCCAAAGAAATCTTAGAAATGAAGAACAAAGCTAGAGGCATCATGCTCCCTGATTTCAAGCTACATAACAAAGCTATAGTAATAGAAATAATACTGGCATAAAAACAGACACATAGGTAAATAAAACAGAATTGAGAGCCCAGAAATAAGCCCATGAATATATGTAAATTAATTTACAACAAAGGAATCAAGGATATACAATGGGGAGAGGACAGACTTTTCAATAAATGGTGTTGGTGGAACTGGACAGCCACATACAAAAGAATGAAACTTGACCACTATTTTACACCATACACAAAAAGTAACTCGAAGTGTATTAAAGACTTGAACACAACAACTGAAACCATAAAATTCCTTGAAGAAAACAGACAATAAACTCCTTGAAACTATATTTTTAATGATAAGATTGCATAATTATAATAACTAACATCTATCCCAGAAAGTAATTCTATGATGGTGATTTTCAGCTTCAAATAAATGTTGATTTTAGAATTAGGACATTTGACATTTTGCAAGACGTTTATTTAGGTTCCTCTGACAAAAGAGAAAATCATGAGAATATAGTGGGCTATTGGGCAGAGAACTTAGTCACTGCAACAGAGTGATAAGCCAAGGACCAAATCATTGAAAACTGAGATGCAAGCCAGAGGGAGATACAAGCAAAACTACTACATATATGTGCTACACAATGTTGAGTACCTGATAAGAAGTTCCTTAGTCAATCCTCCCACAGGCCCAAGTGACCTCAGATAGAATTCAGAAAATATTTGGGGGACTGTGTCATATTCCTGTATAACAAACCACCCAAAGTGCAATGGCTTAAAACAACAATCATTTGATTGACTTAACTCAAGATTATTGTAATGGAACTGGATATAGGGAAGGGTGAAGAACCATGGCCAGTTTTGTAATCTATCTACCACAGGTTCATTGATCCCAAATATGAGGGCTGGAGGGATCTGGAGACAGGCAGGGCCAGGTAGTTCTCCATAAGACGTCAGTATTTAAATAGATTGCTTCACAACATAGCTGAAATGCTCTAACACAATCCATTCATTCTGAGTGGAAAATTACTTTAAAATCATCATTTAGTTGATGCCTTCAATTGTGAAAGCATCTTACTCATGCTTTTGAAGCTCCTCTCTGGTAATTAGTTTATTTGAACATCACAAGTGCTCTGCTGAGCATATGTTGTTATACTTATTTCCCTTTTGAGGAAACAGAACTCAGAGCAGTGGTTCTCGAAGTCTGCATTAGAATCACTTTGAAAGGCTGTTAAAAACAGAAGTTTGGGGAGCTACAACCTCAATCTGTTGTATTTGTTAAGATTTCAAGCTGCAAGCAATAGCAATTGACCCTGGATGATTTAAGCAAATATCAAATGCATTGGTAAGCCAACGGTAGCTCACAGAATCACCAGAAGACAGAATAATAAGGCACAGAAAACAAGCATTGCCAAGGGAGGCTAAGGAGGTATCTGATGAAGACACTACTCTGGCCACTGCCAGACAATGTACTCATGAGCCTGCACCACTGCTACTGGGAATTCTACACATCAGGCACCACCACGGATCCCTCCCTCCTGCCACAGATGCTCTGGAGATGGGCCGCTGCCACCACCGCCATCCAGTGTCACAAGACTGTGTTCCAGTGCCCCCAGATTCACTGCGTCACTTGCTCCACATTCAATATCTCAAGTAACAGCAAATGATCAATAGAGTCCTACCTGCAAATGAGCTTAGAAAACACATATCTTCCTTTTCAGCTTCCATGCTAGAAAGCAGGCTCTGTTCTTTCCCAAAACTCTTGGGTCAAGGATTTCCTTAAACATAGGAAGGTGGTCTAGAACCTAGATAGACAGAGAAAGAGAAAAAAAGACTAATGTTCACTCTACAATTAGAATAAAAATATTGGTTGGAAAATATAGCACACATTATGGTGCCTCACTCTTATCCCTTCAGCTCTCACCTTCATGTGTTGTCAAAGGCAGCTTTACTGCAAAATTCATAACTCTACACAAGAACTGTTGGTCTGGTCATAAAAGCGCTTGGCCTGTCCAATAGCAACCAGAAGTGCCATAAAGTTTATGCCCAGCAGCAGTCCTTCCACTGTGCATGGACAAGGAGTTAAGTAGATTATATCCCAACTTCCTTGTATTTCAACCAGCATAACTCTGAGGCATATTCTTATACCAGCCTGAAGAATTTTTCAAGGGATTGAGATCGTTTCCCACAGTGGGGACTGCTTATTTGAAAGTTTGCAAAAGTGATTTATGTGCTCAAAAATGTGTTTCCATATCAAAAGTTTAAGAACCATTTATTCTGACAAATGGAAAGGCTTGTGCAAATTCCCATTAATGGTTAGGGTTCCATGTCTAACCTTAAACCCAGATCTCTTCTTTTGATTCTTGGGCAGTTCTTCCCTCACTTATATTCATGGCAAAAAAAGGACATCTGGATTTTTATTTCCAGATGACTTTATGTAAGGAGAGATTTATGAAACAACCAACATAATCATGCCCAGATTTCAAAGAACAGATAATGTCACTAGTGATTATTCATTTTAAATATACAACGACAGTCTTTCCTTTTTGTTTCCTTTTGTGGATGTTTCTATCTTTGCAAACACTTTGCATAGAATTCACCCCCAATATTGTTGCTTTGATAGATAATTTTATTTCCATTTTAGAAAAGATGAAAGAGACAAATTCAAAATGAAATAGTCATCAAAGAATGAACCTTAAAAAAAATAGAACTCTTGCATTGTAATACTCAGGAAGAGAAATGCATTTGTTACTTATGTAACCTAATGTTAGCAGCTTGTCTGTATAAATGATATTGTACAACAATATTTGTGAAAGGGGAAACAAAGGCAGAATGAAACTCACAGTGTTGGCCCACAATAATTTACAGAGTAATATAATGAGTACAAAAAAACTTTATTAAATAAAATTGAAATTGAGCCAGAGACGAATAATTAGAAACCAAATGTGAGAAGAAATAACTAATTTAGGATGTATCCTGAGAGTATCAACAGAATGCATTTAGGGTTGTTCTTTTTACACATCAGTGGAATAGAGAAAGTGAATTAGAATCTTCAGTAGGAATAAATGACTCAGGTGTTTGGCTTAGCCATGTCTATTAGATTATTTTTCTTCGTATATTTTAACCAACTACCCATACATTTTCACTCATGTGAACTATGTTCTCAATTGTGTACACCAAAGGTTTTCTCAAATGTTCTATCTGGCAGTGCAACATACATTTCCCATCTTCTCTGAGTTTGTAACAAGTGCTAGGAATTACCACTAATTTGATCTTGGGCTAGAATCCTATAACCTCTCAGAACTTTGGCATTTGCTCTTTATATGACCATATACATAATAGTTTTCATTTTACAAAGATATTATATGACCAAATGAGATAATATCTGTGCAAATACTTCATAAAGTAACATACACATATTAATATGTATTATTGTATTATTATTGGCATTCTTCCCGATGAGGTATCAAGTACATATTTAGAACATGACTATGGGATCTGACAGGCTTGGACAAAAATCTTGATTTTTCCCAATGATTTGATAAAATCATTTAATGTCCCTTAGCCTCAGTTTTTCCATCTGGAAAGTAGAGATAACAATATTATTATCTGAACACAAAATGTGCTTCATAGAAGAGGATATCAATGATGTTCATGATGATGTTGATGATTTTTTGTTTTTTAAAGATTTTTTGATGTGAACCATTTTTAAAGCATTTATTGAATTTGTTTTACAATGTTGATTTTTTTTAAATATATTTTGTTTTTTTGGGCCATGAGACATGTAGGATCTTAGTTCCCTGATGAGGGATTAAACCCACACCCATTGTATTGGAAGGTGAAGTCTTAACCACTGGACCGCCAGGGAAGTTCTGATGCTGATGATTCTGATAATAATCTGTCACAACTGGGGACCTTTTCTGTATTTTTCTACTCACAGTACTATTTCTTGGATCAGTTTTCTTAAGTATATTCAAAATCATAAAATAGCAATATTGGGGGCCCAAAATATGCACCTAAAGATCTCCTATTGACTAATACTTTAATATGCTACCACTGCACATCACTTTGTATTTCTGAAAGGGTATAAGAAAAATGGTATTTCTATCTCAAAGTTCCCTATTAGTTCATCACTATCAAAAGTATCAGTCAGCTACAGCCACAACAGTGTTGCATAACAAACCATCCTGAAACTCAGAGATCCACAATCAATGGAGGTGGCTCTACTCTAACTGTTTCTCATCCTCTCTGGACCAGTGGGCTAGTTGGGGATAAGTACTTCTTATAGCAATAGTATAGGTTTAAGAAATAAAGTGGAAATATGTGTGATTGAGGCTGAAGCTCAGAACTGGCACTTGATGTCTTCTCCATTACATCAAATCAAGTCACATGGTTGAGTCCAAAGTCAAGTGGGAAAGCGAACTATAATCTATTCTTTTAATGCAACATCACATGGCAAAGAAATTGGATACAGGGAAGGGTGAAGTATCAAGGTAATAATGGCAATCAACCTAAACTGAAATCCTTGAGAAAAGAGTCTAAGCTTCATTCACTGACGAATCGGTTTCTAAACCAAAGCCTAATACATTGATTAATTGATCATTCAACAAGCATACGGGGAATGGTGGAGAGGTATGACAGAATGTGGTCCATGGGAGAAGGGAATGGCAAACCACTTCAGTATTCTTGCCTTGAGAACCCCATGAACAGTATGAAAAGGCAAAAAGATAGGACACTGAAAGATGAACTCCCCAGGTCAGTAGATGCCCAATATGCTACTGGAGATCAGCAGAGAGATAACTCCAGAAAGAAAGAAGGGATGGAGCTAAAGCAAAAACAACACCCAGTTGTGGATGGGACTGGTGATAGAAGCAAGATTCGATGCTGTAAAGAGCAATATTGCATAGGAACCTGGAATGTTAGGTCCACGAATCAGGGCAAATTGGAAGTGGTCAAACAGGAGATGACAAGAGCGAAAATCGACATTCTAGGAATCAGTGAACAAAGATGGACTGGAATGGGTGAATTTAACTCAGATGACCATTATATTTACTACTGTGGGCAGGAATCCCTTAGAAGAAATGGAGTAGCCATCGTAGTCAACAAAAGAGTCTGAAATGCAGTACTTGGATTCAATCTCAAAAAAGAATGATCTCTGTTCGTTTCCAATGCAAACCATTCAATATCATGGTAATTCAAGTCTATGACCCAACCAGTAATGCTGAAGAAGCTGAAGGTGAACAGTTCTGTGAAGACCTACAAGACCTTCTAGAACTAACACCCAAAAAAGATGTGCTTTTCATTATAGGGGACTGGAATGCAAAAGCAGGAAGTCAAGAAACACCTGGAGTAAGAGGCAAATTTGGCCTTGGAGTACAGAATGAAGCAGGGCAAAGGCTAATAGAGTTCTGCCAAGAGAACGCACTGGTCATAGCAAACACCCTATTCCAACAACACAAGAGAAGACTCTACACATGGACATCACCAGATGGTCAACATCGAAATCAGACTGATTATATTCTTTGCAGCCAAAGATGGAGAAGCTCTGTTCAGTAAGCAAAAACAAGACCGGGAGCTGACTATGGCTCAGATCATGAACTCCTTATTGCCAAATTCAGACTGAAATTGAAGAAAGTGGAGAAAACCACTAGATCATTCAGGTATAACCTAAATCAAATCCCTTATGACTATACAGTGGAAGTGAGAAATAGATTTAAAGGACTAGATCTGATAGACAGAATGCTTGATGAACTATGGACAGAGGTTCATGACATTGTACAGGAGACAGGAATCAAGACCATCTCCAAGAAAAAGAAATGCAAAAAAGCAAAATGGCTGTCTGAGGAGGCCTTACAAATAGCTGTGAAAAGACGGGAAGCGAAAAGCAAAGGAGAAAAGGAAAGATATACCCATTTGAATGCAGAGTTCCAAAGAATAGCAAGGAGAGATAAGAAAGCCTTCCTCAGCAATCAGTGCAAAGAAATAGAGGAAAACAATAGAATGGGAAAAACTAGAGATCTGTTTAAGAAAATTAGAGATACCAAGAGAACATTTCATGAAAAGACAGGCTCAAAAAAGGACAGAAATGGTAGGGACCTAACAGAAGCAGAAGATATTAAGAGGTGGCAAGAATACACAGAAGAACTGTACAAAAAAGATCTTCATGACCCAGATAGTCACGATGGTGTGATCACTCACCTAGAGCCAGACATCCTGGAATGTGAAGACAAGTGGACCTTAGGAAGCATCACTACGAACAAAGCTAGTGGAGGTGATGGAATTCCAGTTGAGCTATTTCAAATCCTGAAAGATGATGCTGTGAAAGTGCTGCACTCGATATGCCAGCAAATATGGAAAACTCAGCAGTGGCCAGAGGACTGGAAAAGGTCAGTTTTCATTCCAATCCCAAAGAAAAGAAATGCCAAAGAATGCTCAAACTATCGCACAATTGCACTCATCTCACACGCTAGTAAAGTAATGCTTAAAATTCTCCAAGCCACGCTTCAGCAATACATGAAACGTGAAATTCCAGATGTTCAAGCTGATTTTAGAAAAGGCAGAGGAACCAGAGATCAAATTGCCAACATATGCTGGATCATTGAAAAAGCAAGAGAGTTCCAGAAAAACATCTACCTCTGCTTTATTGACTATGCCAAAGCCTTTGTGTGGATCACAATAAAGTGTGGATAATTCTGAAAGAGATGGGAATACCAGACCACCTGACCTGCCTCTTGAGAAATCTGTATGTAGGTCAGGAAGCAACAGTGAGAACTGGACATGGAACAACAGACTGGTTCCAAATAGGAAAAGGAGTACGTCAAGGCTGTATATTGTCACCCTGCTAATTTAACTTCTATGCAGAGTACATCATGAGAAACACTGGGCTGGAGGAAGCACAAGCTGGAATCAAGATTGCCGGGAGAAATATCAATAACCTCAGATATGTAGATGACACCACCCTTATGGCAGAAAGCGAAGAAGAACTAAAGAGCCTTTTGATGAAAGTGAAAGAGGAGAGTGAAAACATTGGCTTAAAGCTCAACATTCAGAAAACTAAGATCATGGCATCCGGTCCCATCACTTCATGGCAGATAGATGAGGAAACAGTGGCAACAGTGGCTGACTTTATTTTTCTGGGCTCCAAAATCACTGCTGATGGTGCTTGCAGCCATGAAATTAAAAGACGCTTACTCCTTGGAAGGAAAGTTATGACCAACCTAGACAGCATATTAAAAAGCAGAGACATTACTTTGCCAACAAAGGTCCATCTAGTCAAGGCTGTGTTTTTTCCAGTGGCCATGTATGGATGTGAGAGTTGGACAGTGAAGAAAGCTGAGTGCCAAAGAATTGATGCTTTTGAAGTGTGGTGTTGGAGAAGACTCTTGAGAGTCCCTTGGACTGCAAGGAAATCCAACCAGTCCATCCTATGGGAGATAGTCCTGGGTGTTCATTGGAAGGACTGATGTTGAGGCTGAAAACTCCAATACTTTGGCTACCTGATGTGAAGAGCTGACTCATTGGAAAAGATCCTGATGCTGGGAAAGATTGAGGGCAGGAGGAGAAAGGGACGACAGAGGATGAGATGGCTGGATGGCATCATCGACTCGATGGACATGGGTTTAGGTGTACTGCGGTTGTTGGTGATGGACAGGGAGGCCTGGCGTGCTGCGGTTCATGGGGTCACATAGAGTCGGATACGACTGAGCAACTGAACTGAGATAACTGAACTGAACAACAAGCATTGTACTAGAGCTGAGAATATACAGCCTGAAACAAAGCCCCTCCACCAATATAAACCAATCCAATGAAAAGTTATCTGAGACAATAATAACCTACTTGTAGGAACACAAAAGAGGAAGTGGTAGGCACATGTAATAGGCACCAAGTAAGTACTGGCCACCTGATGTGAAGAGCCAACTCATTGGAAAAGACCCTGATGCTTGGATAAATTAAGGGCAAAAGGAGAAATGGGTGGCAGAAGATAAGATGGTTGGCATCGCTGACTGAATGGACATGAATTTGAGCAAACTTCAGGAGATAGTGAAGGACAGGGAAGCCTGACGTGCTACAGTTCGTGGGGTTCAAAGAGTCTGACACGACTTACAGACTGAACAACAACAAAGTATTAAGTGAATTAAGGAAGGAAAGAAAGCCTATTCATGATGCTAGATTTTGAGAAAACATGTAGGAATCAGACAAGCAAGAATACCAAGGCAATAGGGGGGAAATAATTATAATAACTATCATCTTCTCACCTTTTCAGAAAGAACTTGAATTCCTTGCTATATATGGGAACTCCTTTCACATGAGGCCTACCACTGAGTTTCTCACAGCTATAGCAGTCCAGGTAAAGAATCTGCCTGCCAATGCAGGAGATGCCAGAGATGCAGATTCGATCCTTGGGTCAGGAAGATTCCCTGAGAACGGAATGGCTACCCACTCCAGTATTCTTGCCTGGAGAATTCCATGAACAGAGGAGCCTTGTGGGTTACAGTCCATCAGGTCGCAAAGAGTTGGACATGACTGAGCACACACACAAACATACAGAAGCCCAAAATGCCATACACTCACTTTCCAAGCCTCTTTTGCTGCTGGAGTGTGGCCATATGCTTTCCAACCATTTGTACTGCCTCTAGATTCTGAAACTAATGGAAAGAGAGGTAAGGCCAATAAGGAATTCATTCCTGAGCAGAAAATGCTGTATCTATTTTCCAGGAGTAGCTGTGGCCATAGCTCCAAGCAGTAGTGTGGTGTTCAGCATTGGTGGTTTGGACTATGCACCCCATTGTGTCTATTACTAGTCACAGTAATAACTATTTTTACAGGGCCAGTTCTGATGTTTTATTCTGGGCGTTGATCTTGACTCCAAACTTGGTTCTCTGGTACTCATGGGAAATTCCAATATCCTTTAAATTCCTTGATGGCTCAATTAGAATTCATTTTCATTCTTGTAGCTATATCAGAGGGCTAGACCAAAAACTGAAGGAAAATTCAAAGTCAGTGATCAGGTAAAGTGAGATTATTGTAAATAAAAGAAAGATGAGATGTTAAAACCTCTAGCAAGTGATGGGTGAGCTCAAATAACCCAACAATCAATGGCAGAAGTCTTAAAAGTCCTTAGCTTCAATCACAACCAATAACTTGTATCAAGGTTCGGCAGCCCTGACTGCACTTTAAATTATTAGGGTTTTTTTTTTTTTAAATCCCAATGCTCAGGTCACATCCTAGATAACTTAGATCAGAATTTCAGATAGCAATAGTTTTTTAAAAGCTCCCAGATGACTAAATGTGCAGCCAATGCTGAAATAGGATTAGAGGAAGTTTGAACCACAGAGGGAAAATAAAACAGGTGCACCTGGCTGGAGTGAGAGATGAAGGAGAGGAATAAGAACTGATAATGACAGAAAATGAACACACAGATAGGATGTACTGAATCATATATGGTGTCTAATATAAACTGCTAACCTCGTCATGCTCTCTCATTTAAAATTATATAGTGTTTATCCAAACTACTCTTCTCTTCAAATCTACCTTCTGTCTTAGCTCAGGTCATCATCAGCTCTCATGTGGCCTATTGCTACTACTTTCTAGTTGGCTTTCCTGCCTCCATTCATTCTTACCTCTAATCCATCCAATGCAATGCTACCAGACTGGAACAATCTTTCTAAAAAGCAAATCTGATTGTGTTACTATGCGGCTTAACCTAATCCAAGAGATTCCTTGAACACTACCAGATAAATCCCAAACTTTTTATAAGAGTTGAAAATATTTCTGCTCTGTCCCTATTTAAGTTCTCAGCCTCATCTTCTGCCTCATTCTGGATCCTCAGCCACTCTCCAAGCACTTGCCTATTCCTCAATATGCCATCATCTTTCACATCTTTATACCCCTTTGTCAATGCAATTGTCCTTTCTCTGAATCATATGTAAACATTTGTAAGATAATATTTAATGCATTTTTTGTTTACTACTTAGGTATTTTGATCCATGTAACAGTATTCACTAAAAATATCGGAAACTTCTAGAATATAGAAACTCTGATTTCTAGCCTACAAAATACTTTCTGATAATTCTGATGTGTTCAATAGTGATGAATCTGAGGAATGAAAATAGTGCAATAGATGTGGCACGTTTAAAAAGGGTCAGGAAGAAGAGAAATTGCCTAATTTTTTGTGTTCCAGGGAAACATGAATTTCACCAATGTGATTATCTCACTCATATTTTTCAATATTAAAATAATGCTTTATTTAACTCAAGTGTTTTACTTATGTTAAGTCTGAAAAGATCAGGTTTAAATAGTCTATCCAGCAAGCAAGAATGTTTATATATGGAGTCCATAATAATTATCTGATTTGGTATGATATTTTCCAATTTAAAAGAAATCCAGAGTTTTATTTCTTATAAATCATGAAAGATTCCTAGATTTAGCAAGTTTTCCTCACTTCAAAATGTTTTTCTTTACCTATTCAACCTTCATTATCATTCCAGTTTGGTTTCAAAGAAAAATTTTGAATAGCTACATATGGTAATATTAATTCATGTATTAAAATAATTAATATAAACAGTTTATAGATATGGAACAGGATATTGCCATTATTCATTATTAAAAGCATCTAATTTTTAATTTTTGAATATCAGATTTATAATCAGTTTTCTTGCCTATAAGTCTAAACCCGTGGCTGTGATTACCATAGAGGGTACAATAACACATGGTGACAAAAAGATACAGTGCCTCATTTGGCCTCTAATTTGCCATCTCTCTTGTCCATGTCTTATAATTCCAAACTTGCAACATTTTTGTTTTAAAGGAGAGTTTTTCTCATGTTATGGTGCTATTGTCAGGTGTCAGAATATCCAGCCAAAGTTTCAACTAAAACAGCAATTTAGCCTTTCCACCATGTGAGGATATAGTGAGAGGGCCCCAGCTATGAACCAGACAGAGGGTCCTCATCAGAATTGGACCATGCTAATACCTTTATCTTGGACTTCTCAGCCTCCAGAACTGTGAGAAATGATTTTCTGTTGTTTATAAGCTACCCAGTCTGTAGCATTTTCGTATAGCAGTTGGAATGGACTAAGAAAGAAAATTGGTACCAAAAAGTGGGGGTGATGCTGTAACAAGTGCCTAAAAACATGGAAGAGGCTTTGGAACTGGGTATTGGGCAGAGGCATGAAGAATTTTGAGATTCAGGCTAGAAAAAGCCTATTTTATTGTTAATGGACATTAAGAATGATTCTCCAAAGGGCTCAGGAGAGGAGGAATGCTGTGGAGAAATCTTCAGGCTTCTTAGAGAAAACCTAAGTAGTCATGAACAAATGTTGGTAGAAATTCGGACAGTAAAGATCATTCTGATGAAGTATCAGATGGAAATGAGGAACATGTTATTGGAAATTGGAGGAAATGCAATTTTTGTTACAAAGTGTCAAAGACCTTGGCTGAATTATTTGTTTCCTAGTATTTTGTGGGAGGTAGAACTTGAGAACAATGAAAATGGAAATTTGACGGAAGAAATTTCTAAGCAAAGTATTGAAGGAACGGCCTAGTTCCTCTTGAATGCTTGTAGTAAAATGTGAGGAGAGAAATGATATGAAGGTAGAATTGTTCATCAGAAAGGATGTAGACTGGTTGACAATTTGGAAAATTCTCAATCTATCCATATTGAAAGAAGTAAGAAATCTTGTTCAAAGAGTACACAAAAGGTGTCCCGAATTTGATGAAGAGATTGGTAGGGATTGACCATTTCGGTAGAAGAGAGGAGCTATTCATCAAGACAATGGGGAGATTGATTGGCCATCTAAACAGAAGCCTGGACTTATTGTCCAAAAAAACCCCAGAAGAGTGGTCCCCAGGGCATTTTAGAGAGGAGAGGTTATCCCTCTGGGAGATAGTGGAAGACAGAGGAGCCTGGCATGCTGCAAAGAGTCGGACTATTTAGCGACTAAACCACAACAGTTATCCCTGTCTCCACAGGCCCATAGTGCAAGAGCCTGCAGGGCAGAATGATTTCAAAGAAGGTGTTCTCTCTGCCAGGTGGTTCCACTTCCTGAATTCTGGCACCAGCTTCTCCCCCATTCCAGCCTGGGCCACAGATGGTCTTGTTTCTGCTCTCCCTCTTGGACTTGCGCCTTCAACATAAGAACAAACCTGGGCTCTGCTAGAGGATGATGGATTACATGGAATTGAGACAGGCCACCCCAGCTCAGGCCATCCTAGAGCAGCCTTCCTCTGGCTACAGGGTAGCTGACTACAGACACATGAGTATTGCTCAGCCCAATTTGCCAATGGTGAGTTAAATAAATGGTGGTTTTTCTAAGCCATCTTCTTTTGTGGTGGTTTGTTACACAGAAATAACAAAATGATTTGCTAAAATACCACCATATAATAATTATAAGCCATGTACTTAAGTGAAAATAAAGAGCCTGTTTAGTTTCAGAACTCAAATTTACAAGGCAAAAATGTCATTTTTCCATTTGGAATGTTTCATTATCAACATTTTATTTCTGGTAGCATCCTATTCTTCCGTGAGTTTCTAGAGCAATTTTAATTAGTTTTATTATAGTGCTTTTTCTACCCTCTCAGAATCCAATTTGGTTCCCTAAATTGGAAATTCGTATTCAAGAGACAGAGATTAAGAGGACCTTTTTCCTAGGGTAAATCACAGTATAATGAGGAAGGTAGAAATATGAGAAATGTCTGATTATTTCTGTTAAAGCAGCAAGTCCTAGCTCAAAGAGAAATACACTTTTTCTTATGATGTGAGGAAGAGTGAAAGATAGAAAAAAGAGAGGTTCTTCTAAGGTTTTTAGTAGCTCTTTGTAGATAATGAAATTATTATATTCCCAGAAAAATATAAAGAACAACATAATGGTCATTTATAACGCTGTTTTCCAGAGATAGTTAACATTTTAGCACATTTCTTTCCATGTTTTAGATATAATTTGCATAGTTTTAAAATCTTTTATAATGTATAATATTCTTTTTTCCATAAAAATATACATTAAGCATTTTCCCATCAAAGTTTTTTTTCTGCAAAATAATTTAAATGGCTATGTAATATTCTATTCTCTGCAAAATTTTTATTAACTTTATAATTCAATAAAATGATGTATAATTTAGGTTCTTTTCCATTGCAAACTGATATAAACACTATGTTGATGAATATTATTTTGCAAATATCTCTGTACATATATTCATGTTTCTGGTTATTTTATTTGGATATATGCCTAGAATTAAAATTATCAGAAAAAAAGGAATTAATATTCCTCTGGCTATTGAAACATCAAATTGTCCTATCCAAAAGGTGGCATCTGGCTCTATTGGCTGCAGTGAGTGAGAGATTCTTTCTATATGCATTTTACCAGTATGAAAGTATATGCTTGTTTAAAAATCTGAGCTATTTTGAAAGACATAAAAAAATTCTTATGGCTTAATTTTGTATTTTTATTGCCAGTAGTGTTGACTAGTTTTTCAGGTATTTATTATTAATTTTTATTTTTGATGTTGGAAGAATTTTCTAATCATGTCATTTCCTTCATTTATTGAAAGCATTTTAATTTTCACGAGCTCTTTGTAGATGAAGGATTTTAATCTTTGTCTCGCATATCTTGCATACACTAGTCCCAGCTATGGTTTGGTTTCCAATTTTGATATACAGAAGTCTTACACTGTTATGGAGACATATCTATTGCAATTGTTATGTCACTTTACAGTTTAGAATTCTTTTCTTTACCCTAAGATCAGATAATTATACAGCCATTTCCTTCTGTGCTTGTATGCATTTCAATTTTTTTTTTCAGCTTCTAAATATTTAATCAGTGGGTCAGTCATAGATTCTAGTGATTATGTGTTTGGGAAGAATGAATTATCCCAGGTGAACTGTGGTAGAGGAATCTTTCTTATCTTTTAGGGAATATACACTTATGAAATTATAATGAAGTTAAAAGATACTTAGTTTAACTTTGACAGTTGAATTTTTTCTGTCATTCTGTTGGGCTTTTTCTCTCTAATCCACAGAGATACAGCACTATCTCCAAGAGAGATGACCTAGATTCATTCTCTGTTTGACAAAAGCCAGTTGAGAGGAATGAGATCTGTTTCCACATCAGTGATCAGCCTGACCATTGTGATGAGAAGTTGGGAACACACATACATTCAAGAAAATGGATGGACAATACAGCATATTGGAAGTAGGCCTCAGTGTTTTTTGTTTTAATAAAATCACTCTAAATTGTGCAAATTTTCCTCTTCTTAATTGCTTTCTGATGACTTTCTAATATAACAAAGAACTTTATTTTCTAAAGATATCAGCTAGGGAATTCCCTGGCAGTCCAGTGGTTAGGACTCTGTGCTCTGATGAGAGCACAGGTTCAATCCCTGGTTGGGGAACTAAAATCCCATCCCACAAGCCATGTGGCTTGGCCGAAAAAAAGGTATCAGCTAAACCTATTTTTTATTGCAATATGCTAAGTTATCACTCAGAGAAGGCAATGGCAACCCACTCCAGTACTCTTGCCTGGAAAATCCCATGGACAGAGGAGCCTGGTAGGCTGCAGTCCATGGGGTCGCTAAGAGTCGGACATGACTGAGCGACTTCACTTTCACTTTTCACTTTCATGCATTGGAGAAGGAAATGGCAACCCACTCCAGTGTTCGTGCCTGGAGAATCCCAGGGACGGCAGAGCCTGGTGGGCTGTCATCTATGGGGTTGCACAGAGTCGGACACGACTGCAGCGACTTAGCAGCAGCAGCAGCAGCAAGTTATCACTGCAATAAACTGTGAGCTAGAGTAACATAACTTATTAACAGAATTGGAGGACTTTTTAGAAATTATTTTGTATTCCCTACCTACTTCCAAACCTAGAACATTTTACAAAAGCTAAATACTATGAATCCATCAAATCTAATTATTAGAGGGGAAGTACCAAGTAATGGGAACAATGATTGGGATAGATATGGGAAAGGCAAGAATGGAGTAATTAGAACAGAAAATGGAGCCAAGGAAGGCTATTTTTTAATGAATCAAGTAGCTCTAAACTTCCTGGAACCCATGGTAAAAAGGGAAATATGAGGGTTACACAACTATAAAACAAAGGGAGATTCACAGATCACCAGGAGAGACCACCCATAGCTCATAAACTCTGGGAGAAACTGAACATATGAGGACTGAACAATACAATGAACAGCATCTTCAAAGCAATTTTATAAAAACTATAGAGACCTTCTTCATATGCCCATTTTTATATTGGTTCAATATTTTTTAAACCAAAGGATAATCTTAATAGTAGCTTTGCGAAGGCATTTATTGAGGAAACAGTTGAGAAGGCAATATTGAAATAAGGGAAAACTCAGAATGAGAATCTATAGCAAAGAAGTATCTGCAAGTAGTTAGTGAGTAGAATTAGGGTTTGTGAAATCAGTCAATTCACTAGCACATTTACAAGTTATCGGAACGTTACGGAAAGAGAGATGAAGCCAAGATGGGAGTGGGGAGAATGAGAGAAAACTGTAGGAGGCTTACATTTTGGCTTCAGAGCCCACCATGTTCCTCCACGTTCTTTCAAGTCTGCATTTTTAATGACTACCTTTTCTCCCCCTCACACTGTAGAGGTAGGTTCCCCTTTTCGAGGGAGGGATCAGGATACAGAGTTGAACAGAACTTAGGTGATGAGAAGTTATTTATAAAAATGATTATATTTTGATAAAGATGGAAGTTTTAGTTCAGGACCCTCTCTTCTAATTTCCCTACAATCCTATATGAGTCCATTTCTCCCTTATTTTATGACAAAATTAAACACTGTTACTAGATACCGAGAAATGAGAGAAAATAAATTTTCATAATTACATGGCTTAAATCAGGGGTCTCCAACCTCCGGGGCCATGGACCAGTACCTCCTGTCAGATCAGCAGCAGCATTAGATTAGAAATAAAGTGCACAATAAATGTAATGCGCTTGAATCATCCCCAAACCATCTCCTCCGTCCCCGGTCCATGGAAAAATAGTCTTCCACCAAAACGGTCCATGGTGCCAAAAAGGTTGGGGTTCACTACCTTAAACGCAATTCTGTATTCAAGTTGGATAATCCCATCATACTGTAGGGGAGCAAAATTAGCCACCCCAAAATGTGTCTCTTTGGCATGAGAATTGTTTTTGGGTAGTTATCTTTGAGGAACAGAAGACTCAGGTAGTTTTTCTTTTTATCTCCCCCTAAACTACCTAAAAGAATTTAAATAGGAAGCCTGCACCCAGAAGAGACCTGTTACCAACGACAATTTCTTTTTACATCAGAAAGACTTCTTTACTTGGCCTGGCAAACATTTGTTTACCAAACATTTGCTCTTCCCATCTCCCTGTGAATTGTTTTCCTCCCCTTTGATGTCCTAGACCAATACCCAATTCTCTTTAGCTCTGGATGACCTGTTTGTGGAACCACTTGAGTGCCTGGGGGCTTCATATTCTTATGGATATGTAATTTAATTCTTAGATCAGCCAGTAGTACTTAGAAGGGTATAGAAAAAAATTTTTCTCCCCAACAAAATGAATTCCTTTCTAACTTTTTGTTATGGAATATTTCAAGCATATAGAAAGTAGGGAGAAGCATATAATGAATCCATGAACAGTCCCCGTGCTGCACTATTTAGTCACATTTTTGCCAGTCTTGTTTCATCTCTCCCATTTCCCACTTTTTCCATTTTATTATAAAAAAATTCAAATATAAAGTTGTAAAGTGAATCTTCATATGTCCACTCTCTAGACTCAACAATCTTTTCCTATACTTGTTTTATAACGTATCTATCCATCTCTTTATCCATCCACCAAACTTTTATGTATTTCTAAGTAAGCAGACATCAAAAAATTTCAAGTAGCATATTAGTAACAGACTTCAGCATTTGTTTATAGTCCCTTATTTTGAAGTAAATTTTATATACAGTTAAATGTTGAAATGTACCATTTGATGAGTTTTGACATACACTTGTGTAGCCCAAACCCCTATTAAGACATAGAACATATCTGTTTCCCTAGGAAAATCTGTCATGTCCCTTCCCAATCAATTCATGCCTCTACTATGACTCCAAAAGACATTTTTTCTGACATTTTTCACCTTAAATTAGTTTTGCCTTTTTTAGAGCTTCATATAAATGGGGTCATATAGTAAATGCTCTTCTGTAAAACACAATGTTTCTGAGATTTATCCATGTGGTTTGTATAAGTAACTTATTTCAATCCCATTAAATATTTTTTTGATGTAGTATTTTAAAGAAAATCTTAGCCATCATGTCCTTTTGCCCATCCATGCTTCTATTTCATCTTTATTCTCATTTGTACACAAGTGTAGTCTGCCTCTAGTTTTTCCCATCATAACCTCTTTATTTCCTTTCGTCTGGTAAGCCACAGGTCATCCTAGTTTTGTCCCATTGACTCTATGCTACAAACACGTGTAGGCCACCAGATACTTGCTGATAGTAGCCTGAATGAGGGAAATTTAACAATTTGTCTTTGCAGTAAACATTTTTTGCTATACTATTCTTTAATTTTTTTTCTATGGAATCATTTTTTTCCTCCCTAGATCTTCCAAGAAATTTTCTGCCCACTTCATTTTCCCACCCCCATCTCTGCACCACATCACAATCACAGCATTACTCCACTCCTCTTTGCTCCGTAAGAACTATTTTACATGAATGGTCCTATTTTCATGGATCCTTTGATTCTTTCATTAATAGTTGGAGAAAGATACAATAGATGAGTAGGGAATCATGGTGGGTTGGTGAGTACAATTTTTACTCTACCTGAAAGCCCCTCCTTTTCCTAAATATCTTTGGTAAAAATACTAAAGACGGTGTTTTATACTTTCTGTCAATTTGCAATTATTTTACTCTCAAATTTCCAGAGATAAGCTTTTGACCTGAACTACCAGCAGTTTAATTGTGGGACTGGGAATGAACAAGGTTAGTCTATGTTCCGCTTCACCACAGATGTCAAGTTAATTAGTAAAAAGCCCAGAAGGAGCGGTTTAGGGATTTGATTTTCATCACCCACTGGAGGGAAAAACATCAGCTACCGAGAGAGTGTTCTCAGTTTGTCTGCACCCTGTTATTTCTCCACTTAAAATATGACATCCAGAATAAAATGCACCCTCCTGGGGCATCACATGTGGTGGTAAACACATTTGCTTCTTATTTTGTGAGAAGCAGAAAAATGCAAGTGATTTCCTTATTTCTAAAGTATGTTGGCACCTAGAATTTTAAGCAAAATTTTATTAAATAAATATAATCTTTGCTTAAATCAAGATTATATTTGAAATGTCTCTTTTATAATTTTATATTATATTATATCGTACAAGTAATATATTCTTTCAGTTAAAAAGTAAGCCTCAATAGTACAGTTTTTGAAAAGTACAATATTTTGAACCAACTCACCATAAAATATGGTAAAATGTCTAATCTGGAGGCATTGATAAAAATTAGCTTTCCAGGACACCATAAGTTTCCTCTTCCTCTATTTAGAAATGGCCACAACAGGATGTGAAACAGCACATAATTGTTATGATAAAGGCATTCCACTTTTGTATAAAAATAAATGTGTGTTGAAAATAAAACTTCTCCACCCTTTTTCCATATTTCTGTCCTCTTTTCCACAAAGTTTCTGTTGTTAATCTTGAAAAATTCTTGTTGAAACAATAAATGAAAACAAGGAAAAATTGGATGGATTTAATAGTAGATGGCAATTATCATTTAGGGGTTGACAGAATGTTTACATTCATTATAACTTTTGATGTGTTCAAAATTCATGAAGTATGTTCAATAGGTGGGGCTCAGTAACATTCACTGATTTGTCCAAGGTCACACAGCTGTGAAAATCAGGACTTGAACTTTGCTCACCTAAGCTTACATCTAGTTTTCCTCCTCTTATATCAGACATCTCCATTAAAGACTGAAGACATACATATACAAATGACTTATGTGTAACATAAGATTCCACACATCATGTCCACGTGGGATTATCAGGAAGCATTTTTGAATGATGCATCAGACCTTTGTTACTGTCACAGAAGAGAGAGGCTAAATCTCTCTCCCATTCCAAACTACTTACGGCTTCTGCATTTGGATGTAAATGAAATATGCAAATATTTCAGGTTTATGTGTCTTTTGTAAACACAACTTCCTGTTGGATTTTAGGAGGATTCTAAAATGACTTAAATGACTTCCTGAATATTAAATAGCTCATGAAGAGCAAGATCTTGATGAATTATGTGTAATCAGAGACATAAATCCAAGACATGAATTTTAAAATTCCCGTCAAACACACGTGCTTCAAAGCAGCAGAAGAAAAGAGAAGTTTACATAAAAAAAGATGTTTGGGGTTTTTCCCCATCCTAAATGGTCACAAATTCTGTGAAAGGTCAAAGGTCTAACAAACAATATTGCCTCTTTGTACATTTTGCCCTCAGGGTCATTTTTTGAGATTTTAAATCCTTTCAAAGCATTAAGGCAAAGGATAACTAGATCCATCCTAAAAATTATTTCTGAAATAGGGGCTGGGTCTCTGTATCAAGTCCTTCCTTCTAGCATCCATGACGTGATGGCTACTGTGGGATACGGACCTCTAGGAAGTGAGGTCATGGGGTTTCTTCAGCCTGTGTCCTGGTTTTATAGGTTCTCCATATGAGGGCAAAGGAAACAAGAGAAGAACAACACTAACAGAGAAGAAACGTGGTCAGCCTGGAGTTGTGGCCAGAGGAAGGTTGCTTCCATCACCTCTATCTCCTCTTTAAAGTGCTGCTCATGGGCCTTTATTATTCTGTACATCCTCTGTAGGACCACTCAGAACCATGGCAATTCCCTTCTAAATCACAATCTTGGCTCAAAGCTCCCTCGAAAAAGCCTTCCTTTCCCTATTCACCAATGCCCCAGGGCAACACAGCTTTCTCAGCTTTCTATCAGATGGAGAGCTGACTCTTCAGCTGTTTCTGCGGACCTCCGTGAAGCTTGTGCATGCTGGCAGGCACTGTCTTCAAGCCCTTACTCCAAAGCTACTACACCAAATACGGAATAGAAAATTAGACAGTTAGAAGAGAGAGAAATAGGAACTCTTAAAATGATGTAAGAATAGTGGTAAGATAAAGAGAAATGCCAAGATGTTAGTGAGACAGAAGGAAACAAAACAAAGAGGCTTATGTGGTGAGGAGGAGGTGACATGCTGCTCTAGGGAAAATGCTCCTCTCCCTATGAGTTCTTCAGAGCCTTTGGGGATGCCCAGGAAACTCTTATTAGGGCACATACCTCAATGGAAGAATTTTAGAATATTAATGCCACGTATATTAAGAGAAAAATAATTTTGCAGGGTACCAAATGATTGAACTTCTAAGTCAACAGGTCAGCTTTTTACAACAGGGAAGTGTACATTATATATAAGAATTCTAAAATGAATACTTTTATGATATCCAAACTCTAAAATTAGTCATCCATCTTTTCCTCCCCTACAGAAAAAATACAGTGAGGTTTGCATGCTTCAGACTGTGTATTTTCCATATTTTTAATCATCTTTATTAGGTATCAATCATCTTGTGGCCAATATCATTCTATATTTTATATATATTCTATATTCTATATATATTCTATATTCTATATATAGATCTATATATATAGAATTCTATATTCTATATTCTCTCTATATATTCTATATATTCTATATATATAGAATTCTATATTCTATATATATATATTCTATATTCTATCATTCTAAAGCAAACAAGAAAAAGATCAAAACTGACATTATACATTTGCTGATCTTTATAATCAATGGATTTGACAGGTGTGAGAATGCATTTATGGATTTTTTTTTTTAATGTTGATGGCATCTCTCTGTATAATGGTCTGTATGACCTTCTGAAATATTACAATAGAAATTGATGCATTCCTGTTTTTCCTTTATATTTGCTGTGAAATTGATATATTCCTTAGGAAAACAGCTTTCAGCGTCTTATAAACCCCACTTAAATCCAATGAAAATCATATCACTTATGATAAAAGGACCAGAGAGGATTGAGCACTTTGTCTGAGCCAGGTGCTTTTATTAATATAAGCATTTCACTTAATTCTTACACCAATCTCTTTTAATTGGCTCTATCCTCCTTCTACATTTGAGAAAACAGAGCCTCCAACTGCAATATAGTTGTAGAAACAGTATCTAAAGTTGTATATTTCTAATTCTAAAATATGTGCCCCTTTCATTATACCCTATGACTTTGTTCTATAAAACTGTTTGTCTTGTTTAGAAAACAAAGTTACACACTATGCCAAAACATTCCTACTTTTGGATCTGTCCAGCAGAAGAGGGAGATGCAGCGAATATGTGCTCTAGTCCTTAATGGTCAACTCCTGTTTGTGCTTCTACTCAAAGTTAAATGGCCATTTAAAGCCCACAAGCATTAACTATTCCTTCTAAAAAGAATTTTGAGGTGCTTAACACTCCTGGATAGAAGTTCAACAATTAAACCTTTATTCAGAGTTCACATTAAAAAGTATATTTATCTGCACGAAAGTACTGTGACTGAATATTTTTATTATTATTTTGATTTTTGTTTGTGACTTGTTTTGGTCCCATGGGGTTTCCTTTAAGAAGAGCACATTTGTATTACATGTACTTGGTAGAAAATGACACAATTTTTGAGGGGCTCCTCTAAAGTAAGGTTTCCACTGAGATTTTATGGAAGAAATAAGCTGAAAAAAAAAACAGGAATATTTATAATCCTAAACACTGCAACCTTAGTTATGAATTAAGTTTCTACAGAAGATTACTATAATGAACAATTCAATAATCATAGTGTTGTACTTTAGCTAAAAGCCCAAAAATAGAAAAATAAGAAACATGGAGACTTAACTAAAGAATACATCTAGATGGCAGCTACCCACTCTATACCATTTTCCTCCTGAAATTGCCTTTCTATACATAACAACTTGTAGATCCTCCCTCTTCTCCAGGGAAAACCTACTTTTCTCTAACAGCAATTCTATTAAAACAAAGCTAATTACTGCCACAAAGATATGTGGTGCAGAGAAAGATATTGATCTTGACAATCCCAACAAAATTAAAGCACTGAAACTATTTTGTAGAGGACTATTTGTTTGGGTCAGCTTTGTGTGGCAGTCTTTAAAATATGATATACTAATATGAGGCATTTAGGTAAGCACTTCTGGACTGTTTAGTGTGTCAAATACTTTGAAATAGCCAGTTGTCCACCCTTCTGAGTTGAAAGACATAGTATGTCCTTTGTGAGACAGATGGTTATTCAGCAAATAAGGAATAATTTCTCATGTTACAGGCAGACATATGACTGCATTGATCTGAAAATGCTTAACTAACATAGACATTCAGAAAGTGGGAAAATAATTATTCTGGTCAAAGGTTAATTTGCTGTACTGCAATACTGGGCACTGAGAGGAATATTCTAATCATTTTTGGTGCCACAATTGTGTATCAAGTCCAGCAGTGGGTGTGCAGTTGATTATATGCCAGTGGCAGGCTGCTGAAATGCTATTTTAGCTGGGGCCAACTTGCAGTTATTATAATGATTTGACACCTCTGCCCAAATTTAGTGTCAGGAAAGTTGAAATCTCATTTCTGAGGAAGAGTATTTGAGGTGGGGAAGTACTTTCTGAATTATCACTTGTTTAATTTTAGAACAAAAGCCACATAGTTATCCTAGTGTATCACATTGATCCAAATGCTTATAAAGTGGTCACCATCACACACAAAGTTTCTGGACTTTTGTTGTTGTTATTGAGAATCTCCCTTGGGAAAATGATGAGGAAATGATTATATTTGTTTGTGCAGATCACAAACTCTAACACAGGTTATTTTGCATGGAGTGGGGGAGTGCCATTCCATCTTATTACATTTTCCCCCCTATTTATAAAATAGTGATAGGGCTTCCCTGATGGCTCAGTGGTAAAAAATCAGCCTGCCCATGCAGAAGACTTGGGTTCTATCCCTGGTCTGGGAAGATCCCACATGCTGCAGAGAGCTAAGCCCGTGCACCACAACTGTTGAGCCTGTGCTCTGGAGCCTGGAAGCCACAACTACTGAGCTCATGAGCCCTGGAGCCTATGCTCTGCAACAGGAGAAGCCACCACAATGAGAGACCCATGCACCACAACTAGAGAGTAGCCTCCACTCACTGCAACTAGAGAAAAGCCTGGGCACAGCAACAAAGACCCAGCACAGTCAAAAATAAATAAATAAAATTAAAAAAAAGAAAACAGTGATATTCCATGTTCATGAAACCCTATAAATTTTCTAAGACAGCAGAAATTCTCAGAGTAATTTCAATAGTATAAACTAGAACCTATCTTACTTGACAAAGCTCCTTTTCTTGAATTTCTTTTTTGTGAGTTGTTTGACTGCAAATTAAGACCACAATGTACCAGTCTTTTTTCTCCTCCTGGCCCTCCATCAAGTAATCTTGCAGTCCTCCTCCCAGCCACTTTCTACTTACCACTCAGGATATTCTGATAAAAATGTAAATCTGATTATACTCATTTCCCTTAGTTTCCAAGCACCAAAGTCTTCTTCCCAAGACAGAGGCTAGGGAGATGGATGGCCTTTGTCTAATAGCTAATTGGAAAATTTCAAGAGGCAATTTCTAGCTTTAACCAGGTCTTTGTGCAGCTAACTGAGTGGTCATTAAGAGGTATATGGCTTAGTAATGGGCCATTTCTTATTCTTGGCAAGCTCAGAGGAGGTACAATCTGAGAGAAGGGGATAATAGAAAGGAACTAGCACTGCTTTGCATAATTACATACTGTACTAACTCCATGGTGAAAGAGGTGACCTTGTAAATTATGGAAACTTAGGGAATTATCGCCTTTTCCTTCTTGTGAGACTTGTTTGTACTGTCTCTGCCAAATAATATTTGCCCTCTGAAGACTATGGGTGAGGGTATGTGGGCACACGTAAGTATGTGTTTCAACAGTTAACAACTGGGTAATCAGAAAAACAGAGACTTTCATACGAGTCATCCTGGTGGGAGGAGCTCAGAATTAAAACATGAGAGTGGTGCCAAGGAGCACCTGGAGGTTGCTATGGAATGCAGAATGTCAAAGATTACTGCGGACTGTCCCACTGTACAAGACCTATCTGCACTGGAAAGATGTCCTGAAAGGCAGGTGAAGATTTGTTAGACAGACATTAGAAGATGGTTGTCTTGGAGAGTAAGTGGATCTGAGAACATGAGTGTGAAATTTGGCACCCTTCCCTACATATATACTGGGTCCTTTTCCTTTGACTTAAAGGGGTAAACATATTTGCTTGTCCTTTTAGATATTTTTTTTATTCCCTGCTCCAATGTAATTTTTAACTATGTAGGGAATTCTAATAGCCATACAGCTTTAAAGGGTGGAACTATTGGAATAAATTAACAGAACAAAAGAAGAAAATGTGTTCTGCCTCATTTCTCCTTCACTGGGGCCACACAGAGGTGCTGCAGCCCATTAGGGAACTTGCTTAATGTCTAAGCTACAACTGCAGTGGAGTGAGAGGGAGGGAGGCATCATGGAGAGGAGGGCGCTGTGGACAGCACAGGAGCCAAATCAGACAAGTCCTCCTCCCTTCCCAACATGCAAAGGAAGTGAAGCTTAGTGAGGAACTCAACTGCCATTTTGGAGAAGGCAATGGCACCCCACTCCAGTACTCTTGCCTGGAAAATCCCATGGACGGAGGAGCCTGGAGGGCTGCAGTCCATGGGGTCACTAACAGTGGGACACGACTGAGCGACTTCACTTTCACTTTTCACTTTCATGCATTGGAGAAGGAAATGGCAACCCACTCCGGTGTTCTTGCCTGGAGAATCCCAGGGACGGGGGAGCCTGGTGGGCTGCCATCTATGGGGTCACACAGAGTCGGACACGACTGAGGTGACTTAGCAGCAGCAGCAGCAACTGCCATTTGCATAGATGATCCTGTTACTGCCCTGATTAGAATCCTTCAATAGCTTACTACTGCCCTGAGGAAAATGAATGAAGTACTTAGAGTAGTCTACAAGGTGGGCTTCCCGGGTGGCTCAGTAGTAAAAAAAATTCGTGTGCCAATAAAGGAGACACAGGAGATGCCTGCTCAATCCCTGTGCTGGGAAGATCCCCTGGAGAAGGAAATGGCAACCCACTCTAGTGTTCTTTCCTGAAAATCCTATGGACAGAGGAGCCTGGTGTGCTATAGTCCATGCGGTCACAAAGAGTCGGACACACTTAGTGACTAAACCACCACCAGACTCTGTTACATCTCTTAGTTCAGAACTCCTAGTTCTGCTTAGTTAAGATCAACCACAATTAGTCAATGTTTCTCATCTTTGCTAGACTATAAACACCTTTGAGACAGCTATTATGTCTGAGGGGGACTAGAATATGCACCCTCAAATATGCCACTTCAGCATAAGTATTCTTTTTGAGCAGAAGTCAAAGAGCTCTTTGCTCTCCACTCCTTTCTAAAAGCAGGACATAATTTTCCATTGTAAATGTGTCTCCCTCTCTGTACCAGGAAGAAAAGCACTCCTAGAAACAACTCTTAACTCCTAAAATGATTTTTATCTGCATAACAAACCTTACTAAACAACCAATCATACATTTCTTCTCCTTACCCTCCCATTAACTTACCATCCCCTCCTTCAGGAATCGCCTTAACCATTTTTCCTTTGTCTAGCCAAAGGTGGTATATAAGCCTCAAATTCTAACAACCTCGTCGAGCCACATTTCTTTGTGAACTTCCATACATACATATACAATTAAATCTTTTTTTGTTGTTGTTTTTTGCTTCTGTTAACCTGTCTTTTGTCAGTTTAATTTATAGGGGCCAGATTGAACCTAAGAAGCTACATAGTGGAAAAAGTTTCTTCCTCCAGTATGATTCTGTCTTGTCCACTGATTCAGTCCTGAGGATCTAGCCAAGTGCCTGAAATCCAGTGTGTGTGAAAGTCACTCAGTCATGCCCAATTCTTTGTGACCTCATGGACTATAGCCTGCCAGGCTCCTCCCCATGGACTGCAGCCTGCCAGGCTCCTCTGTTCATGGAATTCTCTAGGCCAGAATACTGGAGTGGGTAGCCGTTCCCTTCTCCAGGGGATCTTTCCAACCCAGGGATCAAACCCAGGTCTCTCGCATTGTGGGTAGACTCTTTACCGTCTGAGTGACCAGGGAAGCCGAAGAATACTGGAATGGGTACCTTATCCCTTCTCCAGGGGATCTTCCTGACCCAGGAATCAAACTGGAATCTCCTGCATTGCAGGCAGATTCTTTACCAGTTGAGCTACCAATTCAGTTCAGTTCAGTTCAGTTGTTCAGTCGTGTCCGACTCTTTGTGACCCTATGGACTGCAGCACGTCAGGCTTCCCTGTCCATCACCAACTCCTGGAGCTTGCTCAAACTCATGTCCATCAAGTCGGTGATGCCATACAACCATCTAATCCTCTGTCATCCCCTTCTCCTCCTGCCTTCAATCTTTTCCAGCAAGAATACTGGAGTGGGTTGCCATGCCCTCCTCCGGGGGATCTTCCTGACTCAGGGATTGAACCCGTATCTCTTATGTCTCCTGCATTGGCAGGTGGGTTCTTTACCACTAGCGCCACCTGGGAGCTACCAGGTAAGCCCTGAAATCCAGTAGGTACTCAAAATTATTTGTTGAGCATTTGAATTCATCAGGGCAACAAACAAAAATTTATGTATGAGATTATTAATTATACAGTTAACCCTTGAACAAGGTGGGGAAATTCACATATAAGCTTTACAGTTTCACATCCTCAAATTTAACCAACTACAGATTGTGTGGTTCCAGATGAAAAGCTGGATTTAGAAAGGGAGAGGAACCAGAGATCAAATTGCCAAAATCCGTTGGATCATAGAAAAAGCAAGGGAATTCCAGAGAAACATCTACTTCTGCTTCATTGACAACACTAAAGCCTTTGACTGTGTGGATCAAAACAAACTGGAAAACTCTTAAAGAGATGGAAATACCAGACCACCTCACCTGTCTCCTGAGAAACCTGTATGCAGGAAAAGAAGCAACAATTAGAACCAGACATGGAACAATGGACTGGTTCAAAATTGGGAAAGGAGTACCTCAAGGCTGTTTATCGTCATCCTGCTTATTTAACTTATATGCAGAGTATATCATGTGAAAAGGCAGACTGGATGAATCACAAGCTGGAATCAAGATTGACAGGAGAAATATCAACAACCTCAGATAGGCAAATGGTAGAAAGTGAAGAGGAACTAAAGAGTCTCTTGATGAGAATGAAAGAGGAAAGTGAAAAGGCTGGCTTAAAACTCAACATTCAAATAACTAAGATCATGGCATCTGGTTCCATGACTTCATGGCAAATAGACTGGGGGAAAAGTGGAAACAGTGACAGATTTTATTTTGGGGGGCTCTAAAATCACTGCAGATGGTGACTGCAGCCATGAAATTAAAAGACACTTACTCCTTGGAAGAAAAACTATGACATACCTAGATAGCATATTAAAAAGCAGAGACATCACATTGCCGACAAAGGTCTGTATAATCAAAACTATGGTTTTTCCATTAGTCATGTGCAGATGTGAGAGTTGGACCATAAAGAAAGCTGAGCACCAAAGAATTGATGCTTTAAAATTGTTGTGCTGGAAAAGACTCTTGAGAGTCCCTTGGCCATCAAGAACATCAAACCAGTCAACCTAGAGGAAATCAACCCTGAATATATATTGGAAAGACTGATGCTGAAACTGAAGCTTCACTACTTTGGCCACCTGGTGTGAAGAACCAACTCATTGGAAAAGACCCTGATGCTGGAAAAGATTGAGGGCATGGGAAGGGGTCAACAGAGGATGAGATGGTTGGATGGCATTACTGACTCAATAGACATGAATCTGAGCAAACAACAGATTGTGTGGTACTATGTGTGTTCTAATTCTGCCAGGCTCCTCTGTCCATGGGATTCTCCAGGCAAGAATACTGGATTGGGTTGTCATGCCCTTCTCCAGGGGATGTAGTACTATAGGGCATATTTAATCAAAAAAAATCTGCATATATGTGGACCCAGGTAATTTAAACAGTGTTATTCAAGGGTCAATTGTGTTATTATTTAAAATAATAAAGACTTGGATATTATATATATATATATATTTAACATTGCAATGCAGCAGGACCCTATGGGACCTTTCCAGGACAGACCCATTACCCCATATCCTCTGCTTTAACTCCTCTCTGAAGTACCTAGATAATAGTATCTGATGTATGCTAAAACCACCACAAAAGGGATGGAATTAACTACTTGATGATCAGGAGCACTTAGCCCACAGACCTTCTGGCATCAACCAACCAGAAAATTATGGATGAACTGATCACATATTTTGGAATGTCCCTCCCTCACCTTGCCTTTAAAAATGCTTTGGTGAAACCCTTTGAGGAGTTCAGGGTTTTTGAAAGTGAGGCACTCCTTTTCCTAGTATTGGTGTCTTACAATAAAGCTGCACTTTCTTTCACCACAATCCATGTCAGTAGATTTGTTAGGGGGATCTGGCCAGGTATGATAGTAATCACTTGCATGAGTAGTTACAATGGGAGGTCCTGGTAAGGAACTTGGAATGATAAGCTACCAACAACCAGAAGAAATCAGAAAAAGTCAAAAGGAGAGCGGGGACGCCAATTCATATGTCATACCAACCTCCCAGAATCCTTCTTGACTGAATGATGCACGTGCCACCAGGAAGGACCTTGAGTCAGAGTAATTGACCAGAGACAACCTGAAACCAATCCCGTCACCATAAAACCAGAGACTGCAAGTCTGTGTGACACAGAAGTTCTCCTGGGTTTCCTTACCCTGCTACTCTCCACTCAGGTGCCCCTTCCCAGTAAAGTCTCTTGCTTTGTCTCCTCAGACAATTTATTTCCTATTGTTAGATAAGAGCCTACCCTCAGGCCCTGGAAGGGGTCTCCCTTCCTGCAACAGACTGGCCTTACTGAATGTGGGTGGCAAACTCAAGTTTGGTTCAGTAACAACATAGGAAAAGTGACTAAATTAGATGTATATGTTAAAATATTGTCTACCAATCATTGTTTAGCCTATTGATGTAAAGCATTTCAAAGTGTTTTATCTCCCAAAATAAATTTAAAATGTCTCAAGTATTAGAAAGATAATTGTGTCCCCCCCCCTTTTCACCATCGAGTATAGTAGCAGTATCAGGCTTCTTAAAAGTTTTTGTTTCTTTTTCACTTCCCATTCATTTCAAGATTAACTCCAATTTGGAATCTTCCCCCACTTTTACCATCTACAGTGTCCTCCTAAATCTTTATTCTACTTGACCTCTGCCAAAGTTGACTCGATTGAAATGTTTCACTTTCAAAACTACCATTATTAAAAACTGCTAGGATAACTTTAGAGGTTGAAGAAGGGGTACTGAATGAACTGGAGCAGGAGGAAACTTTCTGTGTTGATAGAATATTCTTCATCTTGACATGAGTGATCAAGATTTGTACATTTTACTCTATGCTAATTATACATTAAAAAAGAAGTCTGTTACCATTTAGAAAACACACTTTAACCAGAGCTTCTCCAATTTTCATTTACTTAATACCTTCTTTTTTATTCCATGATTTCTGCTTTATCCAACAGCCTGGTGCTATTTTTTAATTAAAGGTAAATTTACATACAGTAAAATGTACAAGTCTCAGGTGTACAATTCAATGCGTTTTTAAAAAATACACACTTTATATTGTACAGAAAGCATACATGTCTTCCTAAGCACTGCTTTAGCTACATCCCACACATTTTGATATGTTGTATTTTCATTATCATTCATTTCAACATATTTTATAATTTCTTTTGTGAATTCTTCTTTGGTCCATAGGTTATTTAGAAAATAATCCCTCAGATAATTGAAGTATTTCAACATATCTTATTATTACTGTATGTCTAATTTAATTCTATTGTGATCAGAGAACAAATAGAACTCTGTATGATTTCAGTCTTATGAAATTCATTGAAACTTATTTTATGCCCTAGACAATGGTTTGTCTTGGTCTTTTTCCCAGTTTTTAATTGGGCTGCCTTTTATTTTTGAGTTGAAAGTATTCTTTATATATTCTTGATACTAGATTTTAATTAGAAATAAATTTGAAAATAATTTTTTTCACATTCTATAGGTGTCTTTTCACTTTCCTCATAGCTTCCTTTGAAGCATGGAACTTTTTATTTTTATAAAGTCCATTTTATCTATTCTTTTTCTTTTCTTGCTTATGTGTTTTCATATCTGAGTCTATTTCCTAACCCAAAACTATAAAGCTTTACCCTCTGTGTTTTCTTCCAAGAGTTTTATAGTTTGGGCTATTACATTTAGGCCTTTGATCTATTTTGAGTTAATTTTTATGTATGATGTGAGGTAAGAGACCAACTTCATTCTTTTGCATGTAGATATCCAATGCTCCAGCATCATTTGTTGAAAAGACTATTCCTTTTTCCTATTAAATAATCTTGGCACCTTTATGAAAATCAGTTGACCATAAATGTGAGAGTTTATTTCTGGATTTTCAATTCTCTTCCATTAATTTATGTCTATCCTCATGCTAGTATATGTCTTCTTGATTACTGTTGCTTTGTAGTAAGTTTTGAAATACAGAAGTGTGAGTCACCCAACTTTATTCTTTTTTGAGATTGTTTTGGCTATTTTTTGTCCCTTGCATTTCCATATGGACTTTTGGTTCAGCTTACCAATTTCTACAAAGAAGCCTGATGGGATTCTAGTAGAGACCATGTTGAATCTGTAGATAAATTTGGAGAGCATTACCATCTTAACAATATCAAGTTTTATGAAAGAAACATTGAACATAGAAAAAAGTTCTATTTCCTTCTATTTGTTTCAATATTCTTTAATTTCTTTCAATAACGTTTTGTAACTTTACATTTACTTTATTAAATTTATTCCCATTTTATTCTTTTTGCTGCTATTATAAATGAAATTGCTTTCTTGATTTCATTTTGGCTTGTTCACTGTAAATGTATAAAAATACAATTGATTTTTGTATATTGATCTTGTATCCTGCAACCTTGCTGAACCCATTTATTAGTTCTAATAGCTTTTTAGTGATTTTTTAGAAACTACAATACATAAGATCATGTCATCTGTAAACAGAAATAGTTTTACTTCTTCCCTTCCGATATAGATGTCTTTTATTTCATTTTCTTGTCTAATTTTCATACCTAGAACCTCCAGTACAATGTTGAAATAGAAGTGGCAAGAGTAGACATTCTTGTCTTATGCCTGATCTTAGGAGGAAAATATCAAAACTTTCATCATTATATATTTTGTTAGCTATAGATTTTTGTAGATGTGCTTTAGCAGATTGAGGAAGTTTCTTTCTATCCCTGGTTTGTTGAGTGTTTTATCATGAAAGGGTCTTGGATCTTATCAAATTCTTTTTCTGCATCTATTGAGATGATCATGTGGTTTTTTTTTTTATTCTATTGATATGGTGTAATACATTTTTGGATGTTAAACTGACCTTGTGTTACTGAAATAAAACCCATTTGGTCATGGTGTACAATTCTTTTTACATGTGATTCAATTTGGTTTGCTAGTATTTTTTTGGAGGATTTTTGTGCTTATATGCATAAGAGATATTGGTCTATACCTTTCTTTATGATATCTTTGCCTGCTTTTAGTATCAGGGTAATAATGACCTCACAGAATGAACTGGGAAGTGTGTCCTGCTTGTCTGTTCTTTGGAGGAATTTGAGAAGAATTAGTAGTCATTTAAAATATATATTTGGTCTAATTCACCTGTGAAGCCATCTGGGCTTGGGCTTTTAAATTTGTAGGTAATATTTCGATTACTATTTCAATTGCTTACATTTTTCAAATTATGTGCATGTTGCTGCTGTTAGATTTTTGTTGTTGTTGTTCAATCCTTCAATCGTGAAAAACCATAGCTTGTAACTGAATGGAACTTTGTTGGCAGAGTGATGTCTCTGATTATCAATACACTGTCTAGGTTTCTCATAGCTTTCCTTCCAAGGAGCAAGCATCTTTTAATTTCATGGCTGCAGTCACCATCCACAGTGATTTTGGAGACCAAGAAAATAAAAACTATTAGATGTAATGCTCAAAAAATATCAGTGAGACATGCCAGTGATATTTGTTTGCAGTGTTCCTCCCTCCCCGCAGCACAATTGAACAAGTGAGCCTAAATAAATGACCACCTTCACCCCCTTGTGTCAGGGTGGAAATGAGATACTGAAGAGACTTGCAAACAGAGGAAGCCAAAATAAACAAAGAGGGAACCGCTTTGGAAGTGACAGGTGCAACAGATTAAAACCCTGTAGTTAGAATTGGCTACATTGGAAGGGACCTATAGACCTTGAGAAGTATAAGTTGGAACAAGGAACTATCTGAAATTGAACTGACCCCACATTGCCCTCAACAGCCACAGAGAAATTCCTAGATATATTTTACTATAATCATTTTTTTTAATTTTTTAATTTTTAAGTTCTTTATTACTCCTTTAATTTTCATTTTTAAAACCTAATATTACCTTGCAAAAAAAAGACCCTATCTTTAAAGCAAATTTCATATTTTTTTTATAACTTTTGCAATCTTGGTCTTTTTTCTTAATATTGTATTTTTGAGAGTCTAACTTCTACTCTATAATTTTAATCTTTGCTTTTTGGTATTTGTTGTCAATTCTGTACTTTTAAGAATCCAATCTTCAGTACCCATTTTTACTTAGGAGTGTGATTACTGGCTTGATTGCTCTCTCCCCTTTTGACTCTCCTTTTTCTCCCCAAGGTCACCTCTATCTCCTCCCTCCCCCTTCTCTTCTCTACTTAACTCTGTGAATCTCTTTGGGTATTCCGGGCTGTGGAGAACACTTAGGGAACTGATCACAGGCTAGATTGGTGTCTTTCCTTTTGACTCCCCCTCCTCTCCTCCTGATCACCTCTATCTATCTCCTCCCTCTTCTCTTCTCCATGTAACTCTGTGAACCTCTCTGGGTGTCCCCCACTGTGGAGAATCTTTTCACTATTAACCTAGATGTTTTATCATTGGTTCTGTATGGATGCAGAAGTCTTGAGGCTATTGTAAGAATAAGACTGAAAACCAGAGGCAGGAGGCTTAAATCCAAAACTTGAGAACACCAGAAAACTCCTGACTCCTGGGAACATTAATCGACAAGAGCTTATCCAAAAGCCATCATACCTACCCTGAAACCAAGATCCACCCAAGAGCCAACAAGTTTCAGAGCAAGACATACCAAGCTAATTCTCCAACAACACAGGAACATAACCCTGAGCATTAAAATAGAGGCAGCCAAAAGTCACACCAAACCTATAGACATCTCAAAACTCACTACTGGACCCTTCATTGCACTCCAGAGAGAAGAGATCCAGCTCCACCCATCAGAACACTGATGCAAGCTTCCCTAACCAAGAAACCTTGACAAGCCACTCGTCCAACCCCACCCACAGGGAGGAACCTCCACAATAAATAGGAACCACAAACTTCCAGCATACAGAAAGCCCACCCCAAACACAGCAACCTAAACAAGATGAAAAGGCAGAGAAATATTCAGCAAGAAAAGGAACATGATAAAAGCCCACCAAACCAAACAAAAGAGGAGGGGATAGGGAGTCTACCTGAAAGAGGAAAAAAGGAAAAAAAGAATTAAAAGAAACGAGGACAACCTCACAGACCTCTAGAGGGGAAAGGGAGATAGAAAAGAGAAAAGAAAATGAAGGGGAAAGAAAAAAAAAAAAAAAGACAATGTTAAACGCACCACCATTCAAATCATACAAGTCCCAGAAGAAGAAGACAAAAAGAAAGGCCATGAGAAAATACTTGAGGAGACAATAGTTGAAAACTTCCCTAAAGTAGGGAAGGAAATAGCCAGCCAAGTCCAAGAAACCCAGAGAGTCCCAAACAGGAAAAACCGAAGGTGAAACACCCCAAGACACAAATTAATCAAATTAACAAAGGTCAAACACAAAGAACAAATATTAAAAGCAGCAAGGGAAAAAAAACAAATAACTCACAAGGGGATCCCCGTAAGGATAACAGCTGATCTTTCAATAGAAACTCTTCAAGCCAGAAGGGAATGGCAAGACATGCTTAAAGTAATGAAAGAGAAAATCCTACAACCCAGATTACAGTATCCAGCAAAGATCTCATTAAAATATGAAGTAGAAATAAGCTTTACAGACAAGCAAAAGCTCAGAGAATTCAGCACCACCAAACCAGCTCTTCAACAAATGCTAAAAGATCTTCTCTAGATAAGAAACACAAAAAAGGTGTGTAAACTCGAACCCGAAACAACACAGTAAATGGCAACAAGATCATCAGTTCAGTTCAGTTGCTCAGTCACATCTGATTCTTTGAGACTCCATGAATCACAGCACCCTGGGCTTCGCTGTCCATCACCAACTCCTGGAGTTTACCCAAACTCATGTCCATAGAGTCGGTGATGCCATCCAACCATCTCATCCTCTGTCGTCCCCTTCTCCTCCTGCCCCCAATCCTTCCCAGCAATGGGGTCTTTTCCAGTGAGTCAACTCTTTGCACGAGGTGGCCAAAGTATTGGAGTTTCATCCTCAACATCAGTCCTTCCAATGAACACACAGGACTGATCTCCTTTAGGATAGACTGGTTGGATCTCCTTGCAGTCCAAGGGACTCTCAAGAGTCTTCTCCAACACCACAGTTCAAAAGCATCAATTCTTCGGCGCTCAGCTTTCTTCACTGTCCAACACTCACATCCATACATGACCACTGGAAAAACCATAGCCTTGACTAGATTGACCTTTGTTGGCAAAGTAATGTCTCAGCTTTTTAATAGGCTATCTAATTTGGTCATAACTTTCCTTCCAAGGGGTAAGTGTCTTTTAATTTCATGGCTGCAATCACCATCAGCAGTGATCTTGGAGCCCCAAAAATAAAGTCTGACACTGTTTCCACTGTTTCCCATCTATTTGCCATGAAGTGATGGGACTGTATGCCATGATCTTAGTTTTCTGAATGTTGAGCTTTAAGCCAACTTTTTCACTCTCTTCTTTCACTTTCATCAAGAGGCTCTTTAGCTCCTTTTCACTTTCTGCCATAAGGGTGGTGTCATCTGCATATCTGAGGTTATTGATATTTCTCCCAGCAATCTTGATTCCAGCTTGTGATTCTTCCAGCCCAGCGTTTCTCATGATGTACTCTGCATATAAGTTAAATAAGCAGGGTGACAATATACAGCCTTGACGCACTCCTTTTCCTATTTGGAACCAGTCTGTTGCTCCATGTCCAGTTCTAACTGTTGCTTCCTGACCTGCATACAGGTTTCTCAAGAGGCAGGTCAGGTGGTCTGGTATTCCCATCTCTTTCAGAATTTTCCACAGTTTACTGTGATCCACACAGTCAAAGGCTTTGGCATAGTCAATAAAGCAGAAATAGATGTTTTTCTGGTACTTTCTTGCTTTTTTAATGATCCAGCGGATGATGGCAATTCGATCTCTGGTTCCTCTGCCTTTTCTGAAACCAGCTTGAACATTTGGAAGTTCATGGTTCACGTATTGCTGAAGCCTGGCTTGGAGAATTTTGAGCATTACTTTACTAGCGTGTGAGATGAGTGCAATTGTGCGATAGTTTGAGCAGTCTTTGGCATTGCGTTTCTTTGGGATTGGGATGAAAACTGACCTTTTCCAGTCCTGTGGCCACTGCTGAGTTTTCCAAATTTGCTGGCTTATTGATTGCAACACTTTCACAGCATCATCTTAGAGGATTTGAAATAGCTCAACTGGAATTCCATCACTTCCACTAGCTTTGTTCGTAGTGATGGTTTCTAAGGCCTACTTGAATTCACATTCCAGGATGTCTGGCTCTAGGTGAGTGATCATACCATCATGATTATCTGGGTCATGAAGATCTTTTTTGCACAGTTCTGTGTATTCTTGCCACCTCTTCTTAATATCTTCTGCTTCTGTTAGGTCCATACCATTTCTGTTGTTTATTATGTCCATCTTTGCATGAAATGTACCCTTGGTATCTCTAATGTTTTTGAAGAGATCTCTAGTCTTCCCCATTCTATTGTTTTCTTCTTTTTCTTTGCATTGATCACTGAGGAAGGTTTTCTTATCTCTCCTTGCTATTCTTTGGAACTCTGCATTCAAATGGTTGTATCTTTCCTTCTCTCCTTTGCTTTTCACTTCTCTTCTTTTCACAGGTATTTGTAAGTCCTCCTCAGACAGCCATTTTGCTTTTTTGCATTTGTTTTCCATGAGGATGGTCTTGATCCCTGTCTCCTGTACAATGTAACGAACCTCCGTCCATAGTTCATCAGGCACTCTGTCTATCAGATCTAGTCCCTTATATCTATTTCTCACTTCCACTGTATAATTATAAGGGATTTGATTTAGGTCATACCTGAATGGTCTAGTGATTTTCCCTACTTTCTTCAATTTAAGTCTGAATTTGGCAATAAGGAGTTCATGATCTGAACCACAGTCAGCTCCCGGTCTTATTTTTGCTGACTGTATAGAACTTGTCCATCTTAGGCTGCAAAGAATATAATCAATCTGCTTTTGGTGTTGACCATTTGGTGATGCCAATGTGTACAGTCTTCTCTTGTGTTGTTTGAAGAGGGTGTTTGCTATGTCCAGTGCATTCTCTTGGCAAAGCTCTATTAGCCTTTGCCCTGTACTTACCTGTGAGAGTTCATCTTTCAGTGTCCTATCTTTTTGCCTTTTCATACTGTTCATGGTAGTTCTCAAGGCAAGAATACTGAAGCGGTTTGCCATTGCCTTCTCCTCGGTGGACGACGTTTTGTCAGAACTCTCCACCATGACCCATCCGTCTTGGGTGACCCTACTCGATTCATGTCTCAAAGTTTGATCTGCACTGCATTAGCTGTAATTTTAAGTGGCTAATTCTTGGAAAGGTAGGTGAAGTTGGCAGGAAGTCAAGGGTGAGATTTCTCAGGTGGAAAATAGAATTTCACTGGGGTGAGAGAGCGGTGGCTGCACAGCACTGGAGCAGCTGTGAGGAGATAACCCACGTCCAAAGGCAGAGAAGTCGCAGCAAGACAGTAGGTGCTAGGCTGCGCGGCAGTGAAATGACTTTGAGAAGATACCCCACATCCAAGGGCAAAGGAGAAGTCCCAGCAAGATGGTAGGAGGGGTGAAATCGCATTTAGAATCAAACCCCATACCTGCCAGAGACACTCAGAGGGCTCAAACAAACCTTGTGCAACACCAGGACTCAGAGACCCCACAGAGACTGAGACAAAACTGTGTTTGAGTGTCTCCTGTGGAGGTACGGGTTAGCAGTGGCCTGCCGCAGGGGCAGGGGCTCCGGGTGCAGCAGACCTGGGTATAGCATAAGCCCTCTTGGAGGAGGTCACCGTTAACCCTACAATAGAGCCATCAGAACTTACACAGGACTGGGGAAATAGACTTTTGGAGGGCACAAACTGAAACTTGTGGGGGCCAGGACCCAGGAGAAAGGAGCAGTGACCCCACAAGAGACTGACCCAGACTTGCCCGTGAGTGTCCAGGAGTCTCCAGCAGAGGCATGGGTCGGCAGTGGCCTGCTGCTGGGTTGGAGCAGTGCGTGCATGGGACCTTTTGAAGGAGGTCGCCATTATCTTCATTACTTCCACCATAGTTTGGCCACAGGTAAATAACAGGGGAGGGAACACAGCCCCACCCATCAACAGAAAATTGGATTAAAGATTTACTGAGCCCATGGCCCCGCCCATCAGGACAAGACTCAGTTTTCCCCTCAGTCAGTCTCTCCCATCAGGAAGCTCTCATGAGCCTCTTTTTTATTATTTTTTTTATTTATTTATCTTTTTTTCTCTCATAAGCCTCTTATCCTTCTCCATCAGAGGGAGTTGAGGACTGAATGGTAGCAAATAAACCTCTTAGTCAGAAATAACTGCCTGGAAAAGTTGAGATTTGGACAATGAGTAGAGCAACCTCACCTCTATCAGAATGGCATTATTTAAGGGGAATGATCAGCTCTTTAACAAAACTGGCATTAATGAGTTCTCCAAGTTAGGTCAGAATTATTTGCTGGCCTAATACAAAAGCCATTGACTTGTTTTTAAATAAGACCCTCCCCTCCCTATCCCAAGTTTGAGCAAAAGAAACAACTTTTTGAACCTTCAGAGAATAGAGAATGGCTTCAGGTAGAAGGCATTTTTAATCCTCTTGCAAAAAATATACAAGAAACAGAATTAATAGAATTAGCTATAACTCTACATTAAGGATGAAGTTTAGAAACTTCATAGCTCAGTTTAGAAACATAGCTCAGTTGGTAAAGAATCTGCCTGCAATGCAGGAGACTCCAGTTTGATTCCTGGGTCGGGAAGATTCCCTGGAGAAGGGATAGGCTACCCACTCCAGTATTCTTGGGCTTCCCTTATGGGTCATGTGGTAAAGAATCCACCTATAATGCAGGAGACCTGGGTTCAATCCCTGGGTTGGGAAGATCCCCTGGAAAAGGGAAAGGCTACCCACTCCAGTGTTCTGGCCTGGAGAATTCCATGGACTGTATAGTCCATGGGGTTGCAAAGAGTTGGACATGACTGAGCGACTTTCACTTTACTTCACTGTACATAAAGAATGAAGTTTAGAAACTAGTTAGAAGTGTCTGGGGATTTATTTCTTTCTCTTTTTTTAATGGTAATGTGCATAAATTCAGAGAGAACACTTAAAACATTTATTGTTTTAATTTACAAAAGTTTACTTTTTGCAATAATGTTATAGTTAAGCTTACTCTGAAAACATTTATTCACTACACTACTAAACCTGACAGATTTTTAGTCTTAATTAGCTAAGATCATCCTTTTTGAACTTGGGTTAATTCCAGCTATTAATTTACCCCCTGAAGAGCAAATCTGCCAAAGATTCTCATTACCTATTCCTGTGAATAAGCAATTCACTCACTAATATCCTCAACACTCTTTCTACTAACTTGTGGCCTCTTCTTTCCTCCCAGTGATTCAGAGGTGTCTGATGATGAAGGACTTTTTTCTCTAAGCAAGGCTTTATTAGTCTATTTTTTAAACAGCTTTATTGAGATATAATTCACATACCACACAGTTCCCCATCTAAAGCTTACAATAAATGGCTTTTAGTAACCCACACACTTACTGTCGATTAATCTTTGACAAAAGAGGCAAGAATATACAATGGAGAAAAGACAATCTCTTCAGCAAGTGGTATTGGGAAAGCTGGACATATCAGTGAATGCTGCTATCACACCTTAGAACACTCCCTCACACCATACACAAAAACAAACTCAAAATGGTTTAAAGGCTTAAATATAAGGCATGCCACCATAAAACTCCTAGAAGAGAACATAGACAAAACATTCTCTGACATAAGGCATACCAATGTTTTCCTAGGTTAGTCTTCCAAGGCAATAGAGATAAAAGCAAAAATAAACAAATGGGACCTAGTCAAACTTACAAGCTTTTGCACAGCAGAGGATACCATCAACAAAATGAAAAGCAACCTACAGACTAGCAGAAAATATTTGCAAATGATGAACCCAACAAGGGCTTAATTTCCAAAATATACAAGTTCATACAACTCAATAACAAAAAGGACATAAACCAATCCAAAAAATGGGCAGAAAACCTAAATAGATATTTTGCCAAAGAATGCATACAGGTGGCCAATAGGCACAAGAAAAGATGCTCCACATCACAAATTATTAGAGAAGTACAAATTAAAACTACAATAAGGTATACCTCACACAAGTAAGAATGACCATCATTTAAAAGCCTACAAATAACAAATGCTAGAGAGTGTGTGGAGAAAAAGGAATCCTGCTACACTGTTGGTGGAATGTAAGTTGGTGCAGCCACTAAGGAAAATAGCATGGAGATTTTTCAGAAAACTAAAAATAGTATTACCATATGATCTAGCAATCCCACTCCTGGGCATATATCCAGAGAAAACCATCATTCAAAAGGATGCATGTACCCCAATGTTCATTGCAGCACTAATTACAATAGCCAAGGCACAGAATTAAGACTCACTGACAGATGAATGGATAAAGAAGATGTGGTACATATATATAATGGAATACTACCCAGCCATAAGAAAGAATGAAATAAAGCTGTGTGCAGCAGCACGGATGGACCTAGAGATTATCATACTACATGAGGTATGTCAGACAGAGAAAGAGAAATACTATATGATATCGCTTATATGTGGACTCTAAAATATGATAGAAATAAACTTATTTACAAAATGGAAACAGACTCAGACATAGAAAGCAATATATATGTGTATATATAAATATATAACTGAATCACTTTGCTGTATACCAGAAACACAACATTGTAAATCAAACTACACTCCAATTTTTAATGGTTTTAAGTATTATTCAGAAAGTTGCACATCAATTACCACAATCAATTTTGAATATTTTTATCACTCTCAAAAGAAACCTTGCACCCCTTAGCTGTCACCCCCAATTCCCTTATCCCTCCCATACCTAGGCAACCACTAACCACTAATCTATTCTATATTTTTAAGGATTTGCCTATTCTTGACATTTCATATACATGGAATCACACAATGTGTAGTTTTTTGTGACTGGCTTCTTTCACTTAGCATAATGTTTTTAAGGTTTATCCATGCTGCAGCATGTGCCAGTACTTTATTTCTTTTTATTGCTTAATAATATTCCAATGTGTGGATATACCACATTTTACTTATCTATTCACCAGTTGATGGACATTTGGTACATTTCCACTTTTTGGTTTTTATGAATAATACTACTGTGAACATTCAGGTACAAGTTTTGGCGTAAACATATGTTTTCATTTCTCTTGGGTATATACTTAGGACTAGAATTACTAAGTCATATGTAAAATTTAAGTTTAACTATTTGAGGAACTTCTAGACTGTTTTCCAAAGTGACTGAAACATTTTACATTCCAACTAGTGGTGTATGAGAGGTCCAATTTCTGTAGATCCTTGACAACACTTGTTATTATCTGTCTTTTGAATTATAGCCAATATAGTGGCTGTGAAGTGATATCTCAATGTGGTCTTGATTTGTATTTCTCTGATGACTAGTGTTGTTGAGCCTCTTTTTTTTTTCTTTTTAAATCAGCCATTTGTTTATCTTCTTTGGAGAAACATCTATTCAAATTTTTTCCCTATTTTTACATTGGGTTGTTTGTCTTTTACTATTAAGTTGTAAGAGTTCTTGATATATTTGAGATGTTTGTTCTAATCAGATCTTTGATTTGCCAAATGTTTCTCCCATCCTTCAGGTTGTTCTTTCACTTTCTTAATAGTGTCCTTTAAAGCACAAATTACTTGAAATTTGATGATGTCTAGGTGACCTATGTGTTTCTTTTGTTGCTTGCTTTTGATGTCATATCTTACTTAATCTAATCCAAAATAACAAACATTAATGCTTGTTCTAAGAATGTTATAGTTTTAACTTTTACAGTTGAGTCTTTCATCCATTTTGAGTTAACCTTTATGTATGGCATGAAGTAGTTCAACATCATTATTTTGCATGTACATATTCAGCTGTCTCAGCACTATTTGTTGAAACAGACTACTCTTTCCCTTGGCACCCTTGTTGAAAATCAGTTAACTGTAAATGTGAGGGCTTATTTCTGGACTCTCAATTGTATCCCGTTTATCTATATGTCTTTCCTTGCGCCAGTTTCAAACTTTGTTGGTTATTGTTGCTTTGTAGTAAATTTTGAGACTGCGATATGTGAGTCATCTAACTTTGCTTTTCTTTTTCAAGATTGTTTTGGCTATTTTAGGTCCCTTTCATTTCCACATGAATTTTAGGATGAGCTTGTCAAATGTGGCAAAGAAGTCAGCTGGGATTCTTATAGGGATTGCTTGGATCTGCAGATCAATTTGTGAAGTACTGCCGTCTTACCAATATTAGATTTTCCAATCCATGTGCATGAAATGTCTTTCCATTTATTTGGGTCTTCTCTAATTCCTCTCAGCAATGTTTTGTGGTTTTTCAGAGTATATGTTTTGTACTACTTTTGCAAATTTTATTACTAATTATTTTATTATCTTTAATGCTACAGTAAATCTAATTATTTTCTTATAGAGGCCTTTGTTTGTAATTGGAAGTTTCACAAAAGATTGAAGGCTGAAACTCTAGAGGGCAAAAATTGTTACAAACAAGAAAAATATCAATTTTAGCTTACCCACTGCAGAAGGCTGCTCAGGCTATGCAGTGTCCCATCACATCTAAAAGACTTGGCACAGTGTCCTAGTTGCTGAGAGTGTCACTACCAATTACTGTGTTTGCAAAGCAGCTTCTGTTCAAACTCAGGAAACAGGTGAGGTCTGTGTTGGGCTCCTCAACTCTGCTTTGTTTGGAGCTTCGATCACAATTCCCCAAAGTCCTTTGAAGGCATACCAGCTTTCCTGATATTCCTTGGTTAATCAGAGGCCACCAGGAAGGTCTCCTATCTAGGCTTGCCTTTACTGACAGAATCCTGAATCCTTCACTCTCAACTACCCACCTCCCACCTCAAGCTCTCTGTGTGATGATATTCTTCTTAACACAGAAGTCAGTATATTAGAGGGTTAAGGCATTGCTTTTGCAAAGACAGTGGCAGACTATGAGGGGATAGCAGGGGCAGGAGAGGTGGCTGTAAATGCATTATCACAGGCAGCAGGGATGTAGGAGGACTTCAGTGAGAAGTGCAGTCACACACATCGATGGAAGATTCAGGAATAAGGTCAAGGAAAACTGGCCACAAAAAGAAGTCAAGGCAACAATAGTCAGTAGAGCAGACTGAGATGACATAAGGGGCAGGATCAAAAAATAAGACAGTTTGTGGCTTGAACAAAGGCTAGAAGTCAGCGGTGGAGCCAGATCTTGAGACAGTAGCAAGAGAACTGATGTTCAGTGTAAGCTGGGTTCCTTAGTCACTATCAGTTTAACTCCTTCCCCATGAGGTGGTCCTCCAAGTTCTTACAGAGTTCATGCTTCTGGTATCAGTTAGGGTTTGATCCAAAAAGCAGAATCGGGACTTCCCTGTTAGCCTAGTGGTTAGGATTCCAGACTTTCACTGCCATGACTCAGGTTTAATCCCTGGTCCAGGAATTGAGATCCCACAAGCCATGTAACATGACCAAAGGGAAAAAAAGCAGAATCATTAGGAGATATCTGTCCCTACCTCTATTACCAGCTCTTTCTGTATTACCATCTCTATCTCAAGCTATGTCTATTTATTAATATCTATATTTATAGACAGGTTCATTAAGGAATTTCTTATATGAATTTTACCATAATCAATTTTGGAAGCTGATCAAATAGCCAATGTGAAATTGTTGCTTCTGAGTCTGGCACTGGAGCCCAAACTCTTAGAGCTGGCATTTAAAAAGGAAAGACAAACATGAGGTAAAGGAAATGAATGTAAACTGGAACCTGCAAGGCTGAGCTGGGAATCACAACAATAAAGTGAAACCCTGTTGATTGAGCATCATGAGCTTTATTTAAGACTCCAACTTTGATGACGAGGGTCTCCTACATAAGTTGGCACCCTTTGCCTCAGAGCTAAACACCTAATTGTCCCAGAAGTTAGAAAAGCCATGGTGAGGCAGGAGATAAGAAAGAACCTATGTGAGCTGCAACAGCACCTCGTGCCCTGCAGTGATTTTTCAGGAGTAAGAAAATGGCCCTGCTTCATTTGTATCTTCATAATCTGATACACAACATCTCTTGTGACTCACACTAACCCAAAAGTGTGCAGGTTAGGGAACTCTGGAGAGATGTAGTTCCAGATTAGCTAAGTCAATACTGAACAAATCTACAATACTTGTCAACACAGATCATGTTTACTCAGTGAAGAACTCCTTCTTATTCTTCTAGGAGTGCTTGATGTTCCATCTTCAGAAGAGAATCCTTACTCTGTAGAGTTCATGTTCCCAATGAATAAGTAGGGAACTACCTCAAAGCCTTCTGGAGTGAGAATTTTGATAGCTGGAATTTCAACTGGAGCCCTAAGAAGAATTTTCCACTCCATGAACTACTTTAAAAGACTACAAGAAACATAGGTAAAAGTATGGTTTCTCAGTTCAGTGACATTAAACTGGTCTCTAACAAAGCTGGCCCTTTATGTTCTCTTGGATTATGGTACAGTCTTATATTTTTACCACAATCTATCTTCCTATGAAATTTGCTCCAAAGTAATGGGGAATGGAACAAGTGAAGAGGGAGATGGTTTCTTGATAGTTATAACTGGCTCTCTTTCTTTTGGAAGAAAAGGTATGGCAAACCTAGACAGCATATTAAAAAGCAGAGACATTACATTGCCAGCAAAGGTCTGTATAGTCAAAGCTAGGGTTTTTCCAGTAGTCATGTATGGATGTGACAGCTGGACCATAAAGAGGGCTGAGCACCAAAGAATTGCTGCTTTTGAACTGTGGTGTTGGAGAAGACTCTTGAGAGTCCCTTGGACAGCAAGGAGATCCAATCAGTCCATCCTAAAGGCAATCAGTCCTGAATATTCATTGGAAGGACTGATGTTGAAGCTGAAACTCCAATACTTTGACCACCTGATGGAAAGAGTCGACTTATTGGAAAAGACCCTGATGCTGGGAAAGATTGTAGGCAGGAGAAGGGGACGACAGAGGACAAAATGGTTAGATGGCATCACCGACTCAATGGACATGAGTTTGAGCAAGCTCTGGGAGATGGTGAAGGACAAGGAAGCCTGGCATGCTCAGTCCATGGGGTCGCAAAGAGTCAGACATGACTGAGCGACTGAACAACAACAGAGCTCTCTAAACAGGACTAAGAATATCTTGTTGAAGAGCAAACAGATGTATATTGGAACAACTCATATTCTCCTTAAGACAAGTATTATTTTCCTTCAGGCACTGATTTAGGATTTCCCTATTCTATAAAAATGAATGCACCCAGCATTACCGGTTTAATTTCTTTCTAGTTTTGCTTGTGATCATTGTTAAGGAATGGAAATAGAAAATCACAACAGAAAGGAAAAAAAAAAAACCTGGCTTTGGATGGTTATAAAAAACTAGAGTTTGAAGAAATTCCAAGAATGAAAAGAATTATAGGTTAGCCTTACAAATTGTTAGCTGCCCTGGGACAAGCATGATTAATGTGTGCAGTAAAGCTCCAGTGTGTTTCTTGTTCTGCCCTAGGATTCTATCTCTCTTCCAGTAAAGATGACATCTCTCTCCATACACATAAATCCATCCTCATCACCAATAACTCTGAAAAAGAAAAGTAGGCATTTGCAATGTTTAGAAATTTTGTATGCTTATTTTCAACAAATGGCCTGGATGGGTTTTTCCAATAAACTACAAAGCAAACATATTTTGGTTCCTCTAGAGGGAAATATCTCTTCTTAAACACAAGTGAACAAGATAATGATTTATTTACCAAGAATGGAAAATACATCCTTCATCAAAATCTATAACTTCTATGTTTCTCTGGAGTAAATAGTTATGATAACTGATTATCTTCTATTTTTTATTTCTTTGCTACATAATCCTCCTCATTAGGAACCTCTTTAGAAATAGAATGCCCTATATTCTTAATGACTACAGAGCCAGATTTATGCCTCTAGTTTCCTTCTTGTTGAAATCCCATTAGAAAAGATGGTCTATTGTTATATTTCCACTGCAAATTGCACACCTGATATTTCAGGACATTTAATAATTAAATGAGCAGCATGACTCCTGAGTAAATAAAATGATTTAATGGCAACTGACAAAAGTGTATACTTTAGATCCAACAGCTTCCAACCTAAGAGGAAAAGGTGCCAACACCCATTTAAAGAATAAGATGGAGAAAGATACAAGTGAAATTACTATGGATTGGAGAAAATCCAGCAATAAGAGCATAGGCCTTCTCTAAAGCTCTCTTATAATTGAGAACTGGGAATACTTTATACAGTGATTGGGGATGCCTGTTCTGTCTTTGTGACATGTGTCATGTATTAATATCTTAGCCCAATACCTCATTTGATCCAGTTTGGGGTGGTGGTAGTGTCTGTTTTATTTTTGTTTGCTTTGCAAATGCAATGTCTAGCGAGAAATGGGTGGTTCTTAACTTTAAAAAATACACAGTCTAAATATTGGGCTAATGGAAAGTCAAAGATGGTTAGAATTAGCAACCAGACCACTAGCCTTTCAGCTGACGCTAAATCCATACTGACTTTCCCCTAATACTGTCTCCAGGCCTGTTTGTTTTCACTCTTCACTGGAAAACATACTTTTGCCTTCATTTTCTTTATATCTCAAAAGGAGCCTTGGCTGGTTTGTAGGATTTTGCCTAAAAAGGCAAACCTTGACCTTGTCTACATTTCAGTGATTAGTAGTTATCACAGTTGTAACCTTATCAGCTATAAACGTGATGTACAAGAGGACATCAATCAACTGAAATTCAAACAATGAATAGGTCATTTTTCCTAACTACAGAGAAGTAAGGAGTTTTATTATACTCTAAATAATGTATGGTGTATAGGAGTCAGAGTTTAGTGAAGTGACAAAGAGGGTTTGATCAAATTCCTTCCCAAGAACCATCACTGTCTTAATTCTATAGAATTCAGAAATTTTCTCCATTTCAAGAGTTTACTAGAATCAGATATAAATATAATCTAATAATCATGTTGCTCTGGAATAACATTTTTAATATCCATTCTTCTAAATGCCACTTACCATTAAGATCAGCAGTGGCTGGTTTTGAATTTTCTCTTGCCATCAAATTCATGTTTGTTAAAATGGAAATTAAAGAAATTTTCAGCTGGTGAAGTGGGTATTCTTTAAAAGAATTCAAGGAATTAATATGGGGACCACAAGTTTCTCTTCCTTCTTGATAACCCAAACAAAGAAAGAAATACTAAAAAGAGCGTAGGCATAAAATTGACTACTTGGTTGAAAGGTTTTCAAAGTCACCTGTACCACTAACTAGTCACAACATTGGATAATCCAAATTAAGTCTGTGGGTATAATTTTCTCATCAAAAAAAACAGGGATGGTCTTTGCTTGGCCTGCTTCTCTGTTTTGATGGCCAAATGAGGAAGGAGCAAGTATTTTGCCAGCTGCAGAGCATCATATAAAACTAAGATGTTATAACAGGAAGCTGTCTGTGGATGACAAGGCCACTGGGAGTCAGAAACAACTCAAGATGGACAAATATTTGGCCTTGTTTTTCTCTGCATCAATGGTTCTTAACCATAGCTGCACATTGGGAAACTCTAAAAAATACTAATGCCTGAGCCCCACCACCAGTGACTCTGTTGTCATTGGTCTGGGATTTGGCCTAGGCTTCAGTATTTCTTAAAATTTACCATTAATTATAGTGCATACCAAGGTCAGTAAATAATTGCAGAAGGATTTTTGGATGCCTGACTTCTGCCTATACCTGTGCTTCTGGTCTAGCTTAAATGTAGACCTATAGAGATATCCTCCTGAGGATTCACTGGACTCAGCCACAGGAGGTGAATCACTGGGATAGGCTCAGAAAACTTGCACATGAGTCATGTATGTGTCACCTTTAAGCTGTATGACTTTGGGCATTTCATGACCTTGCCAATGATAGTAACAATATGAGAGGAAGCATTTACTGTGCACTGACTGTGGACTGGTAATTGGACATAGTAAACACGTCTAGCCCTCAGTAACAACTCAAGGTAGACATTATTATCCCATTTTATAGCAGAGGAAACTGAGGCTTATCTATATTCAGTGACTTACTCCTGCTTTTTCCTTATTTGCAAAATGGATAGAACAATAACATGTCATACATAATGATCAGATGAAATACATGGAAGTTCTTTCCAAATTAAATCAACTGCATATAAATTCAGAAATCATATAGCAGTGTTGAAAAAAGCATAAGATTTAGCTTCAGATAGACTTGGGTTTCTCACTTCTGTCCAATTAATCACATCACAACCTTAAGCAGTTTACTTAGCATCCTTTTGACTGTGTTTTCAAAACCATATAATGGAGATAATGATACTTTTGTAAGATTGCTGTGGATTACAGATAATGTACTTAATGAACAAAGCATAGTGTCTGGCACTACAGCTCAATAAAAGCAGCTATTGTCATTTCCAACAGTTTGCATCTCTGTAAGATCAGGTAGTTCCTGCTCCCAATCTGAAGATTAATAGCTATTGAATCTGGAATTCATTCTTTTGGTCTTTGTTGTGTTATCAGAGTTCTGTTTTTCCTATATTACATCCAGGATTTGGAATCATTAGGGTGGGGCTTTTAGTTTTGAATATACTCCATCTTTTGGTCTATCTCTACAGTTAAACAGAGCTTACTGCAGTAGGCCCTGGAAAGTCAGTTCACCCTGGCCACCATAATCTTCATCATACTGATCAGAGTATCCACTAGGAGCTTCTAAATTAATACGTAAATTTGGAGACCCCAAGTCTCAGCCTCATTCTTCAAAGGAGAATTCAAACTATGTCTGACAGTCATTACAGAGAAATGTGAGCCTTTTCCCTATTCCCTACTCCTTAAAAAAAAAAAGAAAGAAAGAAAGAAAGAAACTCTTGAACCATTTCAACCAACTGAGGTAAATTACTTTACTAAAAAATGAAAAAGCTTGAGAAGCCTAAGGGTCAACACTATAGGATAAACTATCCATTGGACAAGTAACTGTCCCCTTATATGTGGTATGGGGTGGTGGTTCACCTTAACACTCCTGAGTGATTACTTAAATATTTTCTAGTGCATATGTCAAAAGAGAAGAACAGGGAATATGGTTATGTTCTTAGTCCTGCTTGAAGAGTCACCAGGAGATGCTGTTACTAGCATGTGTGTCATGACATTTACACAACTCACATGCTCCTTTGGTTCCATTTCATCACCAATCATCTGTTTAATACTTACTCTAAACATGACATGTAAGGGATTACAGATGCCATGTACAATGTAATCTCTGTGTTCAGGGAGTATGTAATTTATTCAGAAAGACAAGATTCCACATAGATCATAATTCAAAATCAATATATAATTAAATGATTGTTTCTGTAGTACGAATGAGGTAGACATGCTATTTGAGTTTTTATGAATGTGAGCTCAATGTGGGACAGGGTAATTTGGAAAGTCTTTGTGGAGGTGATAAAATATGAGATGGATCTTGAAAGAATGAAGATATGGAAATATTTTGGTAACAGGGAGAGCAAAAGCATTTTAGATAACATGATAATGGAGGGTTTCAAGTCAATGTTCTCTCTGTCACTCTCTTATCCTCTCTCTCTTCACTTTATCTTACTCTCCCGTCTCTTTTCCTCTATCACAGAACAAAACTAGTTGCTGAACCAAATAGAACTTGAGGAGAATCAAAACATTGTTAACTACTGGCTTCTACAGGGAATTGCCCTGCTCTGAAAAGATGCAGTAGCCTTCTAGCACACAGTTGCCTCTCCCATGAAGATATTTACAACTGAGGCAGAGAATTGATAGCTCCCATGCTAGGAGTCAAACTTCCCTGGTCATGGTGTTGTATGAAGCTAAACTCATAATGCAGGTTCTCCTAATGTCATACTTTCATCTAATGATTATTCCTCTGTGTGAGATGATCTGTAAGTCAGTCATTGTGCTTTCCAAAGTACTCAGATCACACTTTTAACTGCTCCTACATCAACAGCATGGAAGCCCGTAGAGTGAGCATCAGCCTCTGCCTCCTCTGTGTTCCATTCTGGCTTTGGACAATCAATGCAGTTCACTGATTGCATGTCCATCTGTTCATTCCATCTCGGCCTGAGCACATTGCCTATGATTTCCGCTTTGCCTCTGTGTCCAAAATATATATGTTCTCCCTTCTTTCTACATTAATTGATTTCCCTGACCCCCAGTTGTGACTCCTTTCTTGGCCATCCACTTTTCACTCATAATTGCACCCACGGCTATTACTGCCACCTCCACTTTGGCCATTCTAAAGTCTGGGTCTCCATCCAAAACTTCTCTCTTAGTTTCAGACCTATAGAACTGTGGTGTTGGAGAAGACTCTTGAGAGTCCCCTGGACTGTAAGATCAAACCAGTCAATCCTAAAGGAAATCAGTTCTGAATATTCATTGGAAGGACTGATGCTGAAGCTGAAACTCCAACGCTTTGGCCACCTGATGCGAAGAACTGACTCATTTGAAAAGACCCTGATGCTGAAACTCCAATACTTTGGCCACCTTATGTGAAGAACTGACTCATTGAAAAAGACCCTGATGCTGGGAAAGATTGAAGGTAGGAGGAGAAAGGGACAACAGAAGACAAGATGGTTGGATGGCATCACCAACTCAATTGACATGAGTTTGAACAAGCTCTGGGAGATGGTGAAGGACAAGGAAGCCTGGCTTCCTGCAGTCCATGGGGTCGCAAAGAGTTGGACACTGAGCAACTGAACTTAACTGAACTGAGAGGTGACTGCTGGCTTGATATCTCTATCTGGAAGTTCAGTACACAATTCAACATCAACCTATCCAAATTTATATTCTTCCCCTCTCCCAAATTTATTCTTCCTTTCATTCACCTTCTCAATCCATGGTTTCACCATCTGTTTGGTTATCTGTTTTAAGATTCATTGTGGCTGTGAGCAACAGAAACCCAAAAGAACGGTGGCTTAGACAAAAAAGAAATTTATTTTTTCTTGCATGTAAATGAGAGTACTTCAGGGCTCATTTGGCAGCTCTGCAATCCTAAGAGACCCAAGTCCTTTCAATCTTGCTCCTCTGCCTTCCTCTATATGCAGTTTCCTCCTTATCTTCCAAAATGGCTGCTCTACCTCCGGTAATTATGGCTGAATTCCAGTCATCAAAAAGGAAGAGAAGGTCGTGCTCCTTCCCATTAAGGACCCATCTTGGGACTTTCACATACCACTTTCTCTTACAGCCACTGGCCAGAACTGAGTTACTTGGCTGCAAAGGATACTGGGAAATGTGGGCTTCTTTCATTCCCATTAAAATTCAAAGCTTCTATTACTAGGAAAGAAGGGCGTAATATAATGTGGGGAAACAACTAGCTAGAAATATGGGAGTCATTCTCATCTCCTGCATTTTCCTCACCTTCTGCCTTCAAGACCAATATTTCTTATAACTCTATCCCCTAAAATGCTCTCAAGTTTACTCAGGTCCCATCTCTCACAAGGACTATGAAACAAACTTTCTGAAGAAATCCTCTGAGTTCAGTACCACGGGCTCCTATGTATTCAACCCATTCACCACAAGCTCCTAAAGTTTTCTTTCAAACAGGGAAATTTGATTCTGTATCGCCTTCAGGACAAAATCTAAACTCCCGGGAGTGGTATACAAGCCCACCAATTCTTGAACTTATCCTATTCTCTAGTCATAAAAAAATACCTGTACTTACTGGAAGACATGACACTCCTCTGGGTCCCTTACCTTTTCCATATTGTTCCCTTTGCCTAGAATGTAAACACCTACTTGCCCTCCCAGCCCCAGCACAGATTTCACCTGCTCTGTGAGGTCTCCTCTGACTCTCCCAGGCTGGACTGCATGGCCTCACAGCACCTGCACCGACCTCCATACAAGCATATTGCCTTGGAATTTTAGGTTTACAATTCCAGAATGTAAGCTCCAAGGCTGTGCCTTATTTGTCTTTAAACCTACAATCTCCAAGAACAGTGCCTTGTCTGGGGCAGGGGTTCAATGGATGATTAAACAAGTGAATGAAGAAAATCAAATACCTAAGCTTGGTAGAACTGTGTGCAAAATTAGAGTAAATAGACTCCACGGGAAAGTTTGAGGACTTTTCCTATATTCAGAGTAAAGAAACTTAGTACGTAAGCTCAAATACATTTATTTGGAGTATCTAATCTTTTTCAGTTGCTTTCTGATTCTTAACTGTGTGCTGTGAGTAGTTATCATTAGATAAGTGACTTTCAATATGGAGTATTATTTTGGTATGTTCAAAATTCAGCATAAAGTATGCAGCATAAAAAAAGAATAAAAAATATAATTCTCACTTTGAAGTCTATTTATAGACCTCCTTGACAGGAGTCAGACAACCTCCTTCCTACTATTGGCTCAGCAACTAGCTTGGACAAGTTGACTAACTTTTCTGGGTTCAGTTGCCCCCAAATAAGAGATTTGAAAAATGATGTCTAAGTTCTCCTGCAGCTCAAACATGCTATAGTTGCATAAAACCATGCTCTGAAAAGAAGGTTGATGTGCTTTGCATTACAGAGCATTTTCTGCCTTTAGTATTTTATTCTGACTTGGGAAAAAACACTCAGGATTTCTCAAAGGAAGGATCAAGAATGCAGGGGAGTAAGGTCCAGGTAAAAATGATCTTAAAACAAAAGAGCAAGAGTTGAGGTAGAAAATGAGGTTTGTGACCCAGTCTATTTTACTCCTCTATTCTCACACCGTCCTATTTATTTTTTAGGGCAAGAGATGAAAGTAGGTTGGACTGGATGGGGGATGGGCAAAGGGGCATCCTGCAGCTGCAGTTTCCTTTCATGTCCCCCTTAAACCAGGTGACAGGGTGGAGGAAAAACTAATCGAGGTGGGATGACTTCCGATGTGCCTGAGGGTCCCAAGTTCTTTCATCTCCCCTTTCCTTCTCAACATTTCAAATATGCATAATAACAAATACCAGGACTGCAATCCTGACAGGGCTGGGCTGAGCATTTTCTGAAAATGCTGTGCTGAAAATATGTGCTTTCTCGACTCTGGGGCCTGGGGTATTTTGTGATGAGAGACTGAGGACTTTGGCTGCCTTTTTCTCTTCCAGATGAAAAGGTGGCTGCATTTGGAATTTCTGTGTTGGTAGTTTGACAGACATGAAGGTGAAAATACATGTGATTGAGAAAGCAAATGAGAGGCTGATTTCTCCTAAAAGATGGGAATTGTGCTCTCTGAGGTATGCGGTGTGATGTGAGAGTGTGTGAACTAGTCCCCAGAAGGTTCTAATGGGATTCTCTTCTTCAATAACTTTTTTAAGCCCTGAGGCTCTGTCATACAAGGCTCCATTCTGCTGACTGAGTGTGTTCCTGAGGTGGTTAACAAGTAACTCTGCTTTTAGCTCTTAGCTGGCAGGAGTTTTCAGTTGTTCCAGTACTAACGCATACCTTAGCCTCTCTCGAGGATGTTCAGATTCACAGTTGCATTTTGTTTTGTTTTTGATAGTTTATGTGGCAAATGGATGGGGTGGTCTTCGAAAAAGATCTCCCAGGCTTCCAGATTCCTCATTATGTTGGGGAACTAGTCAAAAGAGGAGCCATTAGCTCTACCAAGTAAGTTGCAGTGGTCTTTTGTAATGGCTTTCACTGGAAATAATTCCCCTTGACCTCTTCACCCCAAATTGGATCAATGCCATATTGTTTGCAAGGTACTTCTTTTGCAAGCCCTCATTTCCCTGTAGTTGGAAACCTGGCAACTGGTCAAACCTGGCAACAGCTACTGCCACTGTAAGTAGCAGGGCCAGTGGATGCATTCTCACCCTCTCCAGTACCAGTTTTCGGTGGGGCTCCCAAGAGGGGTGAGTTATCTTCCAAATGTCTTTACATTTACTTGGCCATTTTCTTTCTAATTTTACATTTTATTTCCTTTATTTTTTGAATGAGTATTAAATTCACATGGCCCAAATTGAAAAGGTGTAAGAGTACTAGGTACAAAGTCTTGCTCTTACTCCTGTCCCCTAGCCTACCTGTCCTCCCCTCCAGAGGCAACCAATGTTACTGGTTTTTGGAATCCTTCCAAAGATATTCTGTAGGACTTCTCAGGTGGCTCAGTGGTAAAGAATCTGCCCACCAATGCAGGAGACTCAGCTTCGATCCCTGGTTTTGGGAAGACCCCCTGGAGTAGGAAATGGCAACCCATTCCAGTATTCTTGCCTGGGAAAGCCCATGGACAAAGGAGGCTGGCGGGCTACAGTCCACGGGGTCGAAAAGAGTTGGACATGACTGAAGCAACTAAACAACAACAACAACAAAGATACTCTGTACTTATACAAGTAAATATGTATATAGCCTATTTTTATTCCTTTATAAGTGCAAATGGTAGCACACTCTCCACAGCTGGCCCCTTGTTTGACTGACTAACGTGTCTTGAAGTTTTTCCCATCACCAGTCCATATACAACTACCTCACTCTTTTTTTACGGCTGCACAGTATTATATGGCATGGACATGCGATCATATATTTAATCAATTATGAGACCATTTTTATCTTTAGAAATATGTGTACAGAAGACATTGCTACAGGGAACTGCATCATCACAGCTTCCTCCTCCTCTACTAAGGTAAATCATGTGGTATCTGCGTCTCCTCCCAGGGGCACTAAGTTTGGTGATGAACTTCCCCATAGCCTGCAGCATGCACAGCCCCTCACCTCTCTGCTACCAGACCTCAGATACATGGGAATCATCTCCTTTGCTCCAGTGAGAAAGCTGAATTTCTACTCTCTCAACCTATATTATTTTATTAGCAATACTATTTTTATATAGTTTCTATTATTATGCTCTGGGCATGGGAAAGACTGGTTTTAAATTTCCAGGCCACTTAAGACTGTGACACGTCACTGGGATGTCACAGCAACTAAGTACCATGTTACCCTTTTCCCTAGTGTTATACACATGTCGTCAGGCAACTCCACTGTACCTAGACACATATCACAGGTTACAGAGAAATCACTAGAGCAACCAGGTTTGTTCTAGGAGTTGGATAATAACATTCCCTGTATTTAACAGTGCTACTGGTTCCTTTACATAACTCTGTAATATATATGGGGACCAGACTGAGCTTCCAAGGGCAGGAATCAACTATCTTATTCATTTTGTTTCCTTCACTGCCTACCAAAGTACTTGGCATCTAGTAAGTATTTACTATAGGCTAAAAGACTTGGGTATTTGGAAAAAAAAATATAAAAGATAAATCATGTTGAGTTTTACATAAGGTTTTTGTATTTGTTTGCCAAACCTGTATGCAGGTCAAGAAGCAACAGTTAGAACTGGACATGGAACAAAGGGCTGGTTCAAAATTGGGAAAGGAGTAAATCAAGGCTGTATATTGTCACCCTGCTTATTTAACTTATATGTAGAGTACATTATGAGAAATGCTGGGATGGATGAAGCCACAGGCTGGAATCAAGGTTGCCAGAAGAATATCAATAACATCAGAATATGCAGATGACAACACCTTTATGGCAGAAAGCGAAGAGGAACTAAAGAGTCTCTTGATGAAGGTGAAAGAGGAGAGTGAAAAAGTTGGCTTAAAACTCAACATTCAAAAAAACAAAGATCATGGCATCCAGTCCATCACTTCATGGCAAATAGATGGGAAAAACAGTGGAAAACAGTGACAGACTTTATTTTATTGGGCTCCAAAATCACTGCAGATAGTGACTGCAGCCATGAAATTAAAAGATGCTTGCTCATTGGAAGAAAAGTTATGACAAACCTAGACAGCATATTAAAAAGCTGAGACACTACTTTGCCGACAAAGGTCTGTATAGTCAAAGCTATGGCTCTTCCAGTAGTCATGTATGGATGTGAGAGTTGGATCATAAAGAAGGCTGAGTGCAGGAGAACTGATGCTTTTGAACTGTGGTGTTGGAGAAGACTCTTGAGAGTTCCTTGGACAGCAAGGAGATCAAACCAGTTAACCTTAAAGGAAATAAACCCTGAATATTCACTGGACTGATGCTGAAGCTGAAACTCCAATACTTTGGCCACCTGCTTCAGAGTCAACTCATTAGAAAAGACCCCAGTGCTGGGAAAGATTGAAGGCAGGAGGAGAAGGGGACGACAGAAGACAAGATGGTTGGATGGCATCACTGACTCAATGGACATGAGTTTGAGCAAGCTCCAGGAGATGTTGAAGGACAGGGAAGCCTGGCATGCTGCAGAAGCCTGGGGAATTCTAGAAGCCTGGGGCTGCAGAGTCGGACATGACTGAGTGACTGAACAACAACAACAACTTGTATTTGTCAGTGTTTGATCAGAGAAGCAAAACCATAAGCAATTATGTTAAATAAGAAATTTATTATAGGAATTTGACCTTATATAATCAAGGAAGCTGATTAGTTTTTGTTTGGCTGTGGCTTCTGCACCAGGCACTGGGTCTAAATTCAGCAGAACAGGCAGCCCAGAAGGAAAGCTGGAAGTTGAGGACTAACTAGAACTTGTATGAGTCTCTAACTGCCCTCAAGCCTCTAGTCAGTGATGGATTGACATGAAGGAGAACCTGACACCCTTTATCACAAAGCTGAACACAGACTTGATGCAGGTATCAGAGAAGCTGAAGAGGTAGGTAGAGGAAGCAGACCTTACTGTTGTCGCAGAAGCTGCATACACTGTCTTAGGATTGAAGAAGCTGTAGAGTGTTTGGCAGGACCTGGAGGAGCTGTGAACTCAGCTGCTGCCCCACACCAAGAGGGTGAGCTAGCAGATCAGCAACACCATGTGGGCATTGCAAGAGCACTGTGACCATGCACTGTCCTTCCAAGTATAAAAAAGAATATGTATGTTGCTTTATTTCCACCATTCAAATCTTACCCAAAATGTCTCCGTGTGTGCTCAGTTGTGTCCAACTCTTTGTGACCCCATGGACTGTAGCCTTCAAGGCTCCTCTATCCATAGAATTTTCCAGGCAAGAATACTGGAGTGGGTTGCCACATCCTTCTCTAGGGGATCTTCCTGATCCAGGGGTCAAGCCCGTGTCTCCTGTATTGGCAGGTGGATTCTTTACCCCCGCGCCACCTGGGAAGCCCCAACATGTCTCTAGTGATCCATATTAACAAAAAACTATGCAGAGGAGGGAATTGTGGGAAATGTAGCTCCATGTTAGCTAAAATCAGATTCTTTAAAAAGAAACATTCACATCACAGCAGTCAAAATGGACATCATTAAAAACTCTACAAATGCTCAAGAGGGTGTGAAGAAAAGGGAACCTTCCTACACTTTTGGTGGCACTGTAAATTGGTGCAGCCACTATGGAGAAACAGTATGAGGGTTCCTCAAAAAACTAAAGATAGAGCTAAACATATAACCCAGCAAACCCACTCCTGGACATTTTCTGGAGAAAGCCATAATTCGAAAAGATACATGCACCCCAATATTCACTGTAGCCCTATTTACAATAGCCAAGACATGGTAACAACCTAAGTGACCATCAACAGATGATGAATAAAGAAGATGTGGTATATATATACAATGGAATATTACTCAGCCATAAAAAGAATGAAATAATGCCATCTGCAGCAACATGGATAGATGTAAAGATTATCATACTGAGTGAAGTTAAGTCAGACAAAGACAAATATATGATATCACTTACATGTGGAACCGAAAAAAAGTTATATAAATGAACTCATTTACAAAACAGATTTGTAGACTTATAAAACAAACTTTTGGTTATCAAAGGGCAAAGGTGGGAGGAGGGATAAATTAGGAGTTTGGGATTAGTAATATACTACTATATATAAAATAGATAATCAACAAGGGTCTACTGTATAGCACAGGGGACTCTAGTCAGTACTCTGTAATAACCTATATGGGAAAAGAATCTGAAAAAGAATGGATATACATATATGTATAACTGAATCACTTTGCTGTACACCTGAAACAAATACAACATGGTAAATCAACTATACTCCAATATAAAATTAGAATTAAAAAAGAAACATTCAAAGACTATAAGTTAGCTTCCCAATTTAATTTTCAATAGCTATAGAGAGGCAAAGAAGAATAATATGCTATTATGCTATTCCCAAAAGATAGTATTTTTTATTCTCATGGGAAACCCATGATTTTACTTGGAATGCAATAAACACTTCCCTGGAGAGAATCTGATTTACAAAGGCAAAAGATTATCTCTAGATTATATTGCACAGCACAGTTTAGGCAGGAAACAAAGGCAATTGCATTTTTCTAGTAGCTGTTTTTTCTTAGTTAAGTATTTTTCTCAGCCCACTCAAGGTTAAAAATGTGCATATTAATTCTTTTTTTCTTCTTCTTGAATTTACTTTAATTTTATTCTTAAATTTTCTAAAATCAGTAAAAACATCCTGGTAGTAGATCTCAGAGAATCTATTAATGCTTTAAAATTAACAGAGATATTTCAGCCCAAAGTTGCTGAGTTCTATTCACTATGGTAGATTGCACAATTGCTTCCAATTTTTCCACTCCTTCTTGTTTCCCACCTTTGCTGTGTCACTTCACAGCTCCTCTGATTACAGGGAGAAAGTATATTTCTTTACCACCTGCCTTTGGGCTTGGCCATGTGACTTGCTTTGGCCAATGGTATGTTGGCAGCAGCAACAGTGGCAAGTTCTGAGCTTGGACCTTGTGTCTTTCACTCTCCTCTTGGACCCCTGCCATCTCATGAGAAGAGCTTGTCCTAGGGAGTATAGCCCCTCAGACTGGCCTCCAAATGAGCACACATGGAGTAGAGCTGCCCTAGGTGACCTGAAAATCTGTGAGAACAAATGACTGCTATTTAAAGCCAATGAGTTAGGGGGTGGTTTGTTATATAGCATTTTTGTAGAAATACCTGTTCCAGTTATTTTCTGCTACTTAATCCCCTTATCACTACCAAAACAAAACAAAATTTAGTGGCTTGCAGCAGCAATAATCATATATTGGCCCACAGATCAGCAATTTGGGTGGAGCTCTGCAAGGAAGACAAGAGGCTCACTCATGTGACTGGCAAGTTGGTGATGGCTGCCAGCTACAGCTCACTGAGTCTTCTCCTTGGGTTGCTGGCTTTCTCACACATGGTAGCTGTGTTTCAAGAATGACCATCTCAAGAGACAGAAAATAAAACGTGCCCATTTCTTAAAGCCCAGGCCCAGGCCCAGAAACTGAGCCACTCTCACCTTTGCCACAATCTAGCAGTCAAGCATTCACAGAGCCCATATTAAAGGGTAGAGGATATAGACTTTGCTTCTTGAGGAGTACTTAAGAATTTTGGGATCATGTTCCAAAACTATCACAATATATATCTGATAGACACCTTCAAGCATAAACCCTTCTACCAGCATTGGAAAACATCTTTGGGGGTAAAATAATGAAAAGGAAGGAGTAAGGGAAAAGGCAGAAGAGGTACATAAGAGCTATCACCCATCTTCTACCCCTCTTCTTCGAAGTTTCCTGGTTTCTAATCTAGCAACCTCAGATATTCAGATGACACCACTCTTATGTCAGAAAGCAAAGAGGAACTGAAGAGCCTCTTGATGAAAGGAAAAGAGGAGAGTGAAAAAGCTGGCTTAAAACTCAACATTCAAAAAACGTCACGGTATCTGGTCCCATCACTTCATGGCAAATAGATGGGAAAACAATGGAAACAGTGAGAGACTTTATTTTCTTGGGTTCTAAAATCCCTGCAGATGGTGACTACAGCCATGAAATTAAAAGATGCTTGCTTCTTGGAAGAAAAGCTATGACCAACCTAGACAGCATATTAAAAAACAGAGACATTACTTTGCCGACAAAGGTCCGTCTAGTCAAAGTTATGGTTTTTCCAGTAGTCACATATGTATGTGAGAGTTGGACTATAAAGGAAGCTGAGCCCTGAAGAATTGATGCTTTTGAACTGTGGTGTTGGATAAGACTCTTGAGAGTCCCTTGGACTGCAAGGAGATCCAACCAGTCCATCCTAAATGAGGTCAATCCTGAGTGTTCATTGGAAGGACTGATGCTGAAGCTCCAATACTTTGGCCACCAGATGCGAAGAGCTGACTCATTGGAAAAGCCCCTGATGCTGGGAAAGATTGAAGGCGGGAGGAGAAGGGGATGACAGAGGATGAGATGGTTGGATGGCATCACTGACTTGATGGACATGAGTTTGAGCAAGCTGCTGGAGTTGGTGCTGGACAGGGAGGCCTGGTGTGTTGCAGTCCATGGGGCCTCAAAGAGTCAGACACGACTGAGTGATTGAACTGAACTGAACTGAATCTAGCAACAGAACAAAAAAAAGAGACCAATATTTTTATGGCCCCCTTGGCAGTCAGAGACATTAAAAGAACTTTGGATTTGAGGAGTCAGAGAGTAGGAATCTGACAAAACAAAATTTTGGCCACTGTGATGTTAAGGATAGAAAAAAGAAGTTTAATCAGGTGATTTGGCTCTGTCTATTCCATACTACCTAAGTGAGACCTCTGGAACATTACTTAACCACTCTGGGTCTCAGGTCTTGTATCTGTAAAACAAAGTGAACAGGGTGGTTTTTGAGATTTCTTCCTGTTCTGACACTCTACGAATCATTGTCATTTTCTTTATGACTCTGACATCTAGATGATGGCCTGGACTTTCTATATTTAACTCATCAGAATCTATTTTTGCTACATGCCCTAAATAATGAATGGGATTCCTCAGTAAAACCAAACCTTACAAGGTCTGAGCAATAATGAGCTTCAGAATAATGATGGCTGAGCTAAGTGGGACAGCTATGCTAGTGACTGAGCACTCACTCCTCCCTGTAATTGGAATAAAATGAAAACATCTTTTCTTCTTCTACTTCAGCAAAGAAGAGGCAGGCTAATATTTTCAAAGGGAAGTTTACTAAAAGCTAGGGAAACAAAATAGAAACAACTGTTCCCCAAATAATAGTAATACGAAACTAAAATACTCATTTCTAAATATAGAAAATAAAAGCAGTGAAGAGTTTTTCTGAACTGAAATCTTATGTAAATAGTGACCTCCTGTCTCTGTGGTGCTATGGATTAATTCTGTTAAGACATGGGTTCAAATCCTATATCTGCTGCTGAATCTTTTACCTAGGTTAAGTTACCAAAGCATATTGAGCCTTAATTTCTTCACCTCTAAAATGAGAATAAACATACCTGCTATGGTCTGAATATTGATGTCCCCCAAATCCACATGTTGACATGCTAATCCTGTAGGTAATGATATTTGGAGGAAGGGTCTTTGGAAGGTGCTTAGGTCATGCTTAGGTTAACCTCTAACTTGTCTCCAGATATTCTCCCTACCTCCTTGATTTACTAGAGACTTCATTCTTATTGTCCTATAACTGGGAAGATTGCAAAATTTGATTTCTGAATCTCTTCCTCAGAATCCTTTAAGCCTGAACCACACCACTGTACTTATTTTGAAACCATGCAGATTGGCACCACTATAAATTTCTGGTCATCAATATTAACGTATCAAAGAGACCCTTAGCTCAGGCCTTCCAGCTTGCTGGGTTTTCTTGCTCCATGGCAACTATTTCCAACTGCTCATACTCCTGACTTTCTCAACAAATGATTTTGCTTCCTACTTCACAGAGAAATTAGAGGCCATTAGTCAAGACTTTTTCTTATGCCCTGTTAAGTCAGTCCTCATCCTTTCATCTTTCCCTGCTGTTATGTAGGGGAAGGCTAATGCCTCTGTTCCCTGGTTGTCTGAATCCATCCCTTCCTACCTTCTCAAGAATCTTGCCATCTTAACTCTGCCCTTTATCTTTAATCTTGAAGTTCTCAATTACTACTCAGCATTTAAACATGCTCAAGGCTAATTCATTCAAACAAGACTAAATAACTATAAAACCAAAAATCCTCACGTGATTCCATTGTATAATAAAGACCTTGACCTTCTCAAGAAGAAGTATGTCCATCCCTGGCTCCTGGGAAGTAAACTCTGAGCTCTTGGAATTTCCCAAGTGATAAGCCTATCCTTGTCATTCAAAGCGGGCCCCTAGTACCATGTGAAATCAGCCCAATATTCTGGGAGTGGACAGCTGGAGACAGAGTTCAACCACATGGATGACCAATCAGTCAATCATTTCTACATAGTGAAGCTCCAATAAAAATTCTGGTACCACAGCTGGGTGAGCTTCACAGGTTGGCAATACTCCGTGCATATTTTCACACATTAATACTGGGGAGGTAATACATCCTAAGAACAATGGAGGCTTCACCTATGACCCTCCCAAACTCTGTCCTACATATCATTTACTTTATCTAGCTGGTTCTAATTTGTATCCTTTCCCTGTAATAAACTATGAGTATAATAGGTTTCAGTGAGCTCTGTGAATCTTTCTGGTAAATTATTGAAGCTTAGGGTTGTTTGGGGAACTCTCAAAGTTACAGTTGGTATCAGAAGTGAGGGTGATTTTGTGTGGACTCTTCTAACTTCGTAGTTGAACCCCAACTCCTTGTATTAATAGTTGGGATGAGAAGTCTTAGACAGATTTGGTAGTCTAAACGACTCTGTCCTCAACATTGCAGTTTGTGTAACTCTGGGCACCACATTTCTTTTCCAGCTATTATTGATGTTACTTTCCCCTTTTATAATTGAGACACATTTTTTGGTCTGAAAATATAATCCGTTTAATTGAAAAACCTGGAGTATACTACCCCACTCTCCTGGTTAAGCGGGCTGAAGAGACCGGACCGCTTACATAGCCACTTCGGATGTTGTTCAAAGCGCAGCAGGCAAAGACAATACCCAGGACCTCCATAAAGGCAATGCTCAAGCCCATTGCAATCACCACTTTGCTCCTTAGCCAGCCCCCAGTCTTCTCCACACAGCCTTCAGCATGCATCTCCTTTATGTTGAAATTAATCCCACAGCCTTTAGTGATGCTGACACAGTAGGAGCCAGGGACTTGCTTGGTCATGAGCAGGATCTTTTCCCAGTCTGTGTAGTTAGCTGCCCCGCAGCACTTAAAATATTCCTGCATCCTGTCCAGAATCGATGACATGTGATTGTTTTTTGGATAATTCTGTATCTGCTGCTGGAAGTCCTTATTAAACTCTGACATCACCTTGTCTTGAAGCATATAGCCTGCAATGACCGCAACCACTTCCGCCAGCATGATTAGGAACAAGCAGATGACAAGCATGATCATAAGACAGTAGTTCTTCTTGCAGGCCCCATAGCAGCCCACAAAGGCCACAAAGGAGAGGCAGACACCCACTGCAATGACGACCATGGGCAACAGGGATTCAGGGATGGCCCCCAACTTAATGGTCTGACTCGGGTCGAGCTCGACCCCTAGGCCCACAGCAGTCAGTCCCATTCCACAGATGCAACAGGCCAGCAGAAGAACACAGAGCAAGACCTTGACACATTTTTTTCCTCCTTTCACTGCCATGGTTGTCAGGCTTTGGCTCCAGAAGGCTGTGTGCTGCTCTTGCCTTGGCTCAGGGTCTTTCTATATAGCTAAAATTTTGAGAAAAAAATTATCTACAAAGTCCATCTCCATTTCCTTTCCTACTCATTCCTAAACCCACAGCAACTGGTTTCTGCTCATATCATTCCCATGATATTCCCACATACCTCACCAATGAGCACCTTGTCACTAAATCCAATGGACAGTGACTTTCTCCTCTGATCTGTCAGAAACATTCACCACTCCATCTTTGAATGACTTTTATCTCTTGGCTTCTGTGATACCACATTTCCTGAATTCCCTCCTATCTCTGGCCACTACCTCTCAGCTTTCTTTTTGGTACCTCTTCCTCAACCTGCCCCACATATTAACATTTTCTAGAGACTCTCCAAATGATTTCATGCACTAGTGAGTCCCAAACCTATAACTTAGCTTTAAACTCATCCTTAGCTTCATTCAAATATCAACATGTCTGTGCATGCATGCTAAGTTGCTTCAGTCTTGTCCTACTTTTTGTGACCCCATGGACTTTAGCCCACAAGGCTCCTCTGTCCAGGAGATTCTTTAGGCAAGAATACTGGAGTGGGTTGCCATGCTCTCCTCCAGGGGATCTTCCCGACCCAGGGATCGAACCCAAGTCTCTTCTGTCTCCTGCATTGGCAGGCAGATTCTTTACCACTAGTGCCACCTGGGAAGCTCTTTAACAGGTCTACTTGAATTTAAACTAGGCTGTCTTCATTGCTCTAGTCCCACAATATAGCATAGTACCTGGCATATAGTAGGTACTCAGTAAATATTTGTTGAGTGAATGAATAAATGAATTAGTGTGCCATGTCTCACCAGAACTGAAGCTCAATTTGTTCATAATTAAACTCATCAATAGAGCCCAAACACACTCCTCTCCTGGAGTTTTCTGTCTCAAATAAATGGTGTCACCATCCTCTCTGTTGCCTAAGTTAGAAACCTTGGGAATCATCCTTCAATTTTCTCTCTCCTCATCTCCACATCCCATCCATCAAAAAGCTCTGTCAATTCTTCAATTCTTACTTCCTTAAAATCCTTCATATCCATCTACTTCTCTCCACCTCACAGGCAATACATTAATGCAGTCACTGCCATCCATTACGAGGACTACTCCAGCAGCCTCCATATTGTTCTCCCTTAGATCTTACCCCTTCTACCCATTCTTCATATTTCAGCCAGAGTGATGTTTCTGGTTGGACCTCTCTTCTACAGTTAACCTATTGAGCACTGATTCTTTGCTATTCTTACTATCTTGTTTTTTATGCAGTCTTTTCTTTCCATTAGCCCTCACATTCAATCAATTATCAAATCCTGCCCAACTGACATCCAGCATAATTTTGAGCCTTTCCTTCCCCTCCATTCCTCCATACTGCCACTGCCCTGATTTAAGCTTTTACCTTTCCTCAGTAGGATATTACAGAAGTCTCCTAACAGATCTCCTTGCTTCTGGTCTTGCTTCATTAAAAATTTATCCATTCTTCCACCACAGTCAGAAACATTATCTATCATGACATCTGACTGCATCACTCTCTCTAAAACCTCAAATATTTCTCCACTGCTTATAAAAGAAAGTTTAAGCTTCTCAGTATGGCATATAAAGCCCTCCATGACCTAGCCTCTGACTATCCTACAAGCTTACACCATTTTCCACTTAATACTTTATCCTTAAAGAAAACTTAATGACTTGTAGACACACACACACATAGAACATACAATCCATGTTTCCCTTCATACCTTTGATAATGTTGTTTCTTTTTGTCTACAATGTTTTCCCCACCTTTCTTTGCTTGAGGGCCTCTTCTGAGATCCTATAATACCTTGAAAATGTCTCAGGTATTATCAGTTACCATTATATTGAAATTAATTATTTAATACCTGCACTCCACTAGACAGTTAGCTCTTGAAGGACAGGGACCGTATCCTTAGCAGCGAGCATTGTGACTTAATCGAGCTGAGATTCCAACTTCTTGGGGAGCCAATAGAACTGGATAGCCAGTTCTCCTGGTAGTAGTTCAGTTGATTTTAGTCAGTGACTCTTGTAGATGGCAGGTACCTTTTGGGTCATTCAGTCCCACTTCCCCTCACAGGAAACTCCTCTACAATAGGGGCCAAAATAATTCAGTTAAATGTGATAGAGCATTTCAACCTCAGACGGCTCTTATTTGTAATGTATACATATGGTCCCTTCTGGTGAAAGTGAAAATTGATAATACTTTCTTAGGAAATAATTTGGGAACACATGTGTTTATGTGTGTTTATATATTTCTTATACGTTTGTTTATATTTTTATTCCTAAAATTTTTATATTTTTATTCCTAGCAATGTCTCTTTCAGAAATCTCTTCCCAGAAAATTGTCCAAAAATATCGAGAAAATTTATCACATAATAATGTTCATCATAGATGAATGGATAAAGAAGATGTGAAATACACACACACACACACACACACACACACACACATATACATACAATGGAATATTACTCAGCCATTAAAAAGAATGAAATTTTGACATTTGCAACAACATGGATGGATCTGGAGGGTATTATGCTAAGTGAAGTAAGCGAGACAGAGAGAGACAAATACTGTATGCTTTCACTTATATGTGGAACAAAAAAAAATAGACAAATGAACATAACAAAACAGAAATAGAATAGACTCAGATAGAGAACAAGCTAGTGGTCACCAGTGGGGAGAGGGGTGGTAGGGAGAGGCAAGACTGGGGAAGGGGATTAAGAGGTACAAACTACTAGGTATAAAATAAGATACAAGAATATAATGTACAGTACAGGGAATATAGTCAATATTTTATAATAACTTTAAATGGGGTATAAACTATAAAAATATCAAATCACTAAGCTGTACACCTAAAACTAATATTAACTATACTTCAATAAAATAAAATAAATAATAATAACATTCATCACAAAAATACTCATAATAGAGAAAAACTATAAATAGGGAGAGCTTCCCTCATAGCTCAGTCAGTAAAGAATCCACCTGCAATGCAGGAGTCTACCTGCAATGCAGGAGACCCAGGTTCAATTCCTGGTTTGGGAAGATTCCCTGGAGAAGGAAATGGCAACCCACTCCAGTATTCTTGCCTGGGAAATCCCATTAACAGAGGAGCCTGGCATGCTACTGTCCATGAGGTTGCTAGAGTCAGACACGACTTAATGACTAAACCATAAATAGGGAAAATTAGGGGAATTGTTAAGCAAATTATGGTACATTCATAAAGTAGAATTTAAATTAAGTCATTTCAAGTGAAAAGTCAAGGTATAAAATTGCTTACTCAAATATAATAGTAGTATGTATACAAAAAGATGTTTAGAAAAAGATACTGAAAATAAATAGTTGTTGATTGTGGTTGATAGTGTCCTCATTTTACCTCCCAAATTTTCTACAGTAAGCGTGGATTATTTTTACAATAAGAAAAATTGCATGTTTTGTTTTATTTTGGTTTTTGTTAAGTTTTGTTGTTATTGTTTTAAGGAAACTAGCACTACTCTCTCTTTTTTTTTAAATAAATTTATTTATTTTAGTTGGGGGCTAATTACTTTTACAATATTGTAGTAGTTTTTGCCATACATTGACATGAATCAGCCATGGGTTTCACATGTGCTCCCCCTCCCGAACCCTCCTCCCACCTCCCTCCCATCCCATCCCTCTGGGTCATCCCAATGCTCCAGCCCTGAGCATCCGTCCCATGCATAGAACATGGAATGGTGTTCCACTTCACATATGACAATATACATGTTTCAATGTTATTGTCCCAGAACGTCCCTCTCTCACCTTCTTCCTCAGAGTCCATAAGACTGTTCTATGCATCTGTGTCTCTTATTCTGTCTCGCATATAGGGTTACCATTACCATCTTTCAAATTCCATATACATGCATTAGTATACTGTATTGGTGCTTTTCTTTCTGGCTCACTTCACTCTGTATAATGGGCTCCAGTTTCATCCATCTCAATAGAACCGATTCAAATGTATTTTTTTAATGGCTGAGTAATATTCCATTGTGTATATGTACCACAGCTTCCTTATCCATTCGCCTGCCGATGGACATCTAGGTTGCTTCCATGTCCTGGCTATTGTAAACAGTGCTGCGATGAACATTGGGGTACACGCATCTCTTTCAATTCTGGTTTCCTCGGTGTGTATGCCCAGCAGTGGGATTGCTGGGTCATATGGCAGTTCTATTCCCAGTTTTTTAAGGAATCTCCACACTGTTCTCCATAGTGGCTGTACTAGTTTGCATTCCCACCAACAGGGAAACTAGCACTACTCTCTTAAGAAACAAGTTTCTGATCTTGGAATTCTCTCTTCTGCTGAGGCACTTCTCTCTTGCTACCGTGTTTCCACAATTTATCTCCTAAATACAGCCCAGCACACCCAAAAGAGTAGAGTACTTATTTGTGTTCCCTTCCTCACTCCTCTTTGTGGTACTCTCGCCTCATAAATGGATACAGGAAGCCTCAACATTTTCTCCCTTAGAATCACAGCCTTCTAGCTAATACAAGAGCTTCTTATTTTACAGATGGGAATGCTGATGTACTCTGAATTCAAGTGATGTGATCAAGGTTTCATAACGAATTAGTAACAGACCCAGGACTAGAACTCAGGCTTTATGACTACTATGACCACACTTTCCAGTGTTCTACAACTCATCTTGCTAACAAGAGGACAGCTGCTTTCTCAAGATTTTCAGAAGAAGAGCCCATAACCCAAAGCAAAACAAAAAACAAAACAAACAAAAACAGCAACTAAAACAAAGTAGGATCTGCAGAAACTAATGAAAACAGAAACACTCTAGTTTCTGTTTTGGGGAAAGAGTAGAGGGACTCCGAGAACTACTTTGACCCTGAGGTTATTTCCAGAGGGCATACTGGAAAAACAAACAAGAGTCAATTACTATTTTGACTCCAATTATCTGGGAAAAAAATTTAAAACTATTGCCTCCTTTCATCTCTTGAATGCTGTTGACTAAAGGAGCTGCTGATTAGAGCTGTTAGTCAGGAATGCTGAGCAGCTCAGGGCAAGAACCCTGCATTCCAGACTGACCGTGCCGACCAGGAACAGCAGGGTGAAAAGAAGCACTGAGCACACATTCCCAACTCTTTGCTACCCTCTGGCAAACAGACTGTGTTTACTTAGATTGCTATAAAAGGTATTTATCTAATTAGAGAGTGTTTCCCCCCTTTTATTAGTAAGCAATTAGACCACACTTTAGTACATTAAGGAGGTTTTGTAAATCCAACTGCAAGCATATAAATTCTGTAATTGTGTAATTGCATATTGGGCACAAAACCATGGATTTTCTTCTATTTTGGCTTGACCATTTTTTGAAGCAATTTAGGGTTTTCTAAGCTAATGCTTATATGGCGAGTGTTTTTTAAAGCCTAGGCTAATACATATAATTAAGCCATTCTTTGGTCTTAAACCCAAACCAGAAAATGACACAAATTCCACACAAACTTGTATCAACTATTTGTCTTCCTTCTTCATCTTAAAGCTTAGGGATATTTGTTTCACAATGTAGCGTAGTGTCATTTTTTAGCTAAGAAACCATAAAATTCTCATAGCCAAATCATTCCACAAATTCTCATTTAAACATCTGTAGCTCACAGGTATGCGACTGAATTTATCTTAATTAGATTATGTTTGTAAGACAGGAGTGGGAAAGAAAAGTAAAGATCATATCAATTTGCATATTCACTTTGTTATGTTAAAAGTATTAGGTTGAACTATATAATATTGCTAACACTTAGCCATTCTTCATTTACAATGGTAATTTTATGTTTCAACTTCTATTATATGTGTTGTCTCTAGTTTCCACAAGGACATCATAAATATCAAAAATATAAACCATCTGGTTCATACCCTTAATAAACGATTCATCCACCTATAAAAGGTGTCAAAAGACTTTATAAGATACATTGATAATATATATTACTACTGTTTTACTACTAGAGGCCTGTGGAATCTTGGGCAAAATACTAGGCTTTTGGAACTCTCTGTTTCTTTCTCTGACAAATCAATGGATTATACTAAAACTCACAAACCTTTTAAAATTTCTGTAAAAGGTATATCACTGATCAAAATTAGGACAAGCTGCAGATAAAGCTATTACGTTAATCAAGTTGAGATCTACATCATCATGGAAACAGATCACAGTACTGAATTTTTATATGCTCTAAGAAATCTTCCAGCGCATTGAATTAGATAATAAACAACTGATTCACTGATCGATTGATTAACAGTACTAATGAGAACCATCATTTATTAAGTACCTATAATGAGCTACATACTTAAGCACCTTTTATACATTATTTCATATTAATTCTTATATCACATACATGAGCAGTGGTGTGCAGGCAAACGGTTACAAGCAACTATGCTAAGGGACCAAAAGCCTTGATTTGTAGTGTTTGAATTTCCATGGTATAAATATTTCCACTCTGGTGATTTCCAACTAAACATGGGCAGGAGCGGGAAGAGATGTGCAGTACTATATATAAGCACACCGTTTATGTATTACTTCCACTATACTTGGCTTCCCTGATAGCTCAGTTGGTAAAGAATCTGCCGCAATGCAGGAGACCCCAGTTGGATTCCTGGGTTGGGAAGATACGCTGGAGAAGGGATTGGCTATACACTACAGTATTCTCGAGCTTCCTTCGTGGCTCAGCTGGTAAAGAATCCACCTGCAATGTGGAAGACCTGGGTTCAATCCCTGGGGTGGGAAGATCCCCTGGAAAATGGAAAGGCTACCCACTCCAGTATTCTTGCCTGGAGAAATCCATGGACTGTATAGTCCATGGTGTTGCAAAGAGTCGGACACGACTGAGAGACTTTCGCTTTCACTTTCCACTACACTGATACAGTACACTTAACTTCAAAATCACAGATGATGATAAAATATAACAAGATAATTAGGAAGTGATGGGTTTTGAGCATTCATTATTTTTGTCTTAATATAATTTTAAGCATAAATTTATATAATTTAATTTTTTAACAATGACACTGTTTAATAACCAACACACAAAATTCTTAAACATTCAGCAGTCTTTGTGAACCAAGGGCACCACTGTATGTGAAGCTGCTTTTACTACCAGATTTCATTGAGAATAGGGAATAGAAATACACAAAGTATTAAGTACTAAGGTTATCCACTAGTAAGTTCAAATCCTGATTTGCCAGATTATAAACCTTAATTTCTTAATTCTGAGGAACCTTATACAATGGATTTTAAGAGGGTAACTTTTAAAAAAAATAATCCAAAAAATGTGGCTTTGGTTACAGATGAAAAGATACTAATAAGCAAGGCAAAAGTGAAAGGAGAAAGCAAGATGAGAATTTAAAGGGCTGTCTTCCAGAAGAGGGCCTGTTAAAAAGATGCAGGTTACTGGTGACAAGTTTCTTTTTCATGACATTCTCTAAGGTTAGCCAGAAAGAACTAGCAATTGAAAAAAGGGAAGTCAGAACAGTGAACAAGCCAATCTATTCTAAGACATCACTAAGGGGTACTGAGGTGTAAAGTCCCAGTGGGAGGGGCTCACCAGTCTGAAATGCTTCAAAGACCGCTGTCTCCTTTATTTGCCTGCACCATGGTCCCTATTGACTATGACAGACACTGCCACATTTTCCCCAATTGTCTGAGCCTATTTTCTCCAGATAAGAGAAGGAAAATGCCACATTCATGTTGGTAACTTTTTGATCCCTAAGTAATTTCCAGTATAGTTTACAAAAGCATTTAAGCAAATTGTGTTGCATATAGCATTCTATCTCTTCAGAAGTTTATAGCATTTTGATTAAGCAGTGCTTTGATGGTACCATTGGCCAAGTAGTCTGTGTTCAGTGTGAATGGGCCAAACTTTCATGTTTATGATGACTCAAGCTTATTCTACCACCAGACACTAAGATCAGTGTCTGGCCCATAAGAAGTGCTATATAATCATTAGCTTTTTATTGCAACTATTTAGAATTCCTGGGTTTCTGGTGAATCCCAGGGTATGGAAAGACTTTTCTCAGAATGTTGTCTGAGAACAACATATTGTAGAATTCTCTCCACAAGCAATATATTAACTACTGATTTGCTCTTTCCTAGGGCTGGTGTGGCCAATATTTGCAGTTGGTCTTTAGTGTACTTGCATGTTTGGTGCTAAAAACATTTCATTTAATCACTTTTGGTGGCCTTTTGTAAAAACAGCTTTTTCTCCCTAAAGAGGTTGAGCTCCGGTTGTCTTTTGATGTGGGGTCATAAGGTGTCTGGGTTGATGATGGGTGATATGCACTGATGTGAAAACTATGCTCTTGATAGTGCAGCCAGTGTGTCTTCGCCAGGGCTGAGATCAAAGTAACTTCCTCATGAGAGCTAGGAAATGATTCCTTTGATGATCAACTCTTGCTTTTCAGTGGCTTTCTAAAAGTTATTAAAGGGCTATGTGAACAAATTCAAAGTAATACATCTTTTAGTGTTTACAGCAAATTGTAGATTAAACTTATGGGCTTCATTAGAATCAATAAGTGGATTTTTTTTTTTATAATGGACAGTGAGAACAGTGTGCACTCTAAGAAAATAGTCTTTCTCAGACTTTCTGGCTCAAAGCAAGAATTATGTCTTACTAGTGTTCCTTGTAATTATATTGAATTCATATTTATTACTAAATTTGTAATAGTCTTATCCAAAATGTTAGCCATCTCCATAACTTTATTTCTTTGAACACATAATTTTTTCACCATCATAGCAGCTATTTCAAATCACATTTTTTAGAGCTAGGAAAGGGCTTCAGGTTCATTTAGTACAAACACCTTATTTTACAGTTGAAGAATCAAAGATCCAGGAAGGTTAAATGCCTAGACCCAAATCTAGCACATCAGTATCTTACTAGTTCTGAACTTAAACTTTTTAAATAAATTATAAGTGATGTGTGGAATACCATCCATTTGTAAAGGTGAAAAAGCTCTCCTTTAGCAATTCTAACTTCCTGGAAAGACTTTTCAAGATGTCTTAATTTGATATCATCAAAATCAACCACACGGTTTTGATAGGACCTTGAGTGGTGACCACTGAAAACACAGGATGACAGAGATTGGGAGGGGGCTGGAAAGGTGCCTAAATTGTGTTGCCCAACTCAATAGCTACTAGCCACGTGTAGACATTTTAAATTTTACATTCACCCCCACCCGGAGGGATGGGATGGGGAGGGAGGTGGGAGGGGGGTTCTGGGAAGGGAACACATATACACCCATGGTGGATTCATGTCAATGTATGGCAAAACAAATACAATATTGTAAAATTAAAAAATAGATAAATAAACTAATTTAAAATTTTAAAAAAGCCAAAAAAATTTTACATTCATTAAAAGCAAATAAAATTTAAAACTTTTTTCCTCATTCCTACTAGTCACAGTTTAAGTGTTTAAGAGCCACATTCAGCTATGGTTTTGGACAACACAGAAGAGAACTTTTCTGTTGGACAGCACTGGAAGGTTGGTTTGGACCTCAACTGAGCTTTTAATTTTGCTGGGGCTTCCCAAATTGGAAGGTCCTTCCTTCTTGAGGTAGGCTTCAGTCCCAACTCCAGACCAAACTCTCAGGGAGCAGACAAACGCTTTTTGGAGTGACAATCTACTCAGCTCCTAAATTGCACCACCACCACCAGTCTATAACAAAAGAATGAGATTCCACATGCCAGACTCCTGGCCCATCTCAGTCTTGGCCTTTTGGGGGAATGAGGGTGCAGGGAAGAGCATGAAGAAGAGAGGGGTGATGTTTGGCATTTAGGAGACATATCCAAAACTTTCTAAAACTTGTTTAACTTTTAACTTCCCTCCCCTCCTTTTATCACCAATACCCAATTCCTCCATCCTCAGTAGATGACAGAAATGTTGCTTTAGTGAGTTCCAGCTACTTTCTTCCCCTTTAGGGCTAGAGGCGGTGCTTAGACAGAATCAGGGGAAAGAGACAAGTGAAGGCAGGAGCTTCAATCAATCCCTCACTGAGTCTGCTGAGGCCCTCAGCATGCTCAGCACAGTCAGCTTCACTGAGGATACAGAGATGGCAAAAATCACTTTATAATGACTCCTTTTCCCAGCTTTTCATTTTCAGCTCCCTCAGCCTGAAGGCCTGAAACTGGGCCTCACTGTCAAGATCCCTCCTTGCCCACCTTGGCAGCACCTCGGTCCAAGTCAGCCTGTAGGATCCTTCCCCCACCCTACGCCGCAAACACCAGAGTAGTTCACAATGAGGGGTTAAGGACTTAACAGGTCTGCCTTTCTCTGCTCCCTTGCGCAGTCCTGTCGACTCTTTGCAACCCCATATGTCTCCTGCATTATAGGGGGATTCTTTACCACTGAGCCACCAACAGGTCTGCCTACTCAGAGGAATTTACATTTCATAAACTACCTTTGCACTCTTCCTCCTCCCCTCCTGCCACTTTCTGTTTACTGCCCAATAAGATGGGGTTGTTGTTGTTGTTGTTGTTGAGTCGCCAAGTCTTGCATGAGTCAAACTAACTGATTTCTAAATCCCTTCCAAGCACAGAAGTTGTCAGAGCTGCTGTTTCTGGGGGTTCTCACCTTTAGCCCCAAAAAACACTGGCCCCCTGGGGCAAGAGATACTTCTTGGCAGCAAGTGTCTTTTAATTTCCATCCACATTTTTCCTCAAACTTTTTACTCTTCCTCCATGTTAAGGTACATCCCCAAATTAGCAGAGGAAAAAGCCCCCCAAATACTCTCATGTGTTGGGTTGTCAAAACTGGGATCCTTAAAGCACCTGATAGAAGTCATAAAAGATAGAAAGGTTGTCTCCTTGGCCATCACCATGCCCAAAGTAAACCACAGTTTTTGAACAACAAAATTCTTCAGAAACCCCCAGCACTGAGCTTCTTTAGAGCAACAGTGCAAACTTAAGTGTTTCCCCTAGATAATAACAGTAGCTGCCATTTTCTGAGCAACTATTATATGCCAGGCATGCTTACTTACCTCTTTATAAGTGATACCTCATTAACCCCAGTTCTAGCATCAACTCCATTCCACAGATGCAAAAAAAAAGTTCAGATAGTTCTGATGATTTGCACTGATTCATACAGCTTATATTTTGGGGCCAGGATTAGAGTAAGACTTCATCAATTGCTTCAGTCCATGTGTTTTATACTCTGCCATTAATTTTCAAATTATGTTCCAAGAAATCTTAACTATCCTCTCAAGATGTTCAAGACTGTTGAGGGGCTTGAGAAAGGGATGGAGAAAGAGAAGAGAGAGAGGCCACAAGGTCACCCCATCCCTGTGCATGTCTTATCTATCTCATTCAACCCCCTCCCACACTCTCTACCCGCCCCTTTGCCCCCGGCTCACGCAACCCCTGCCAGCCCAAATACAGCTCCAGCAGATACTCTTAACTGTTTTAAGTACTGAGATTCTACATTCTATCTCTTGGCTTTATAAAAAAGTTCAAAAACCATTGTGCTAGGGTCTGTTTTCTCCAGTGTCCCTCTGACACCATCTCAGCAATAGCCTTTGTCCTTTTATAACGAATTGACATTTACATGTAATTTATCCCATAACTGAAGAATGATTAATTTAAAAAAATCATTGTACATCTTTAACTACATTGTCTTAATTACAAATTCAGAAATACTCTGGCAGAAATGGATTATTCATAGGCATGTGAGGTCGATTCATCAGAATGTGAAAGAAGGTGTCTGGGCCACTGCTGCTTACTTCCTCACAAAAAATGAATTAGGTTTCGAGAAGATGATCATTCGATGTGTGATGGCCCTTGGCCAAACAAAATATATTCACTTTCACTTTCTTCCAAAAGGATCATTTTCTCAATCAGAGGCAATAGGAAAGACTTTCAAAGAAGGGTTTTGTTCACCCTTTTTTTTTTCTCATTTTTTAACCACCAAGAGGATTTATAGCCTCATATATTTTTCTATTAGGTATAACCACTTGTAAGCCTAAACAGAGTTAAGTTTCTATTCAGTTTTACTCCCCACGGTGTTTTTTTTAATATATTTATATATAAAAAAAGTATCAAGATGTTTTCCCAAAGATTTCTTGTTTTACTCAAGGTGTTCTTGGAGGTTCACTTTTGTTTGTTAGTATGTTTGTATATACATGCATACTCACACACAGACCAGGAGGTTCCTGTGTGTAAGGGGGTCACAGGGGTAGTATTCTCCAGGTATCACAGACTGAAATACTGTGGAACAAAGAACAGTGCAAGTTAATTGGTAGAAGAGGAAGCTGCCCTTGGACAACATCTTAGTTCAGCTGACTCACCAAACAGCAATCAACATTAAGCAAATGTCTCTTATGAGTAACCAGAGAAGGAAAAAAGAAATGTTCAAATAGGGGTTGAATAAATCACTTGGCAAAGAGATTATTGTGACATGTAGATCTGGATCCAGAGGAAAGTCTGGATCCAGAGGAAAGATGAGGCATTTAGTCCACAGTGATGATTGGATATCTCTATTTGTCAGGAATGACTCTGGTTCTTACACAGAGGAACGGATATTTATCCAGAGTAGAAAGCTGCCATATGGGTTGAGGGGGACCATGTGAGATGCATGGTCATAAAATGAAACTGAGAAAATACACTCCAAGGGAGACAAAGATAATTTTATGTTCCTGGGAGAAGTGGCATGTTTGTTCACAGTGAAGTGCATATATATTTTTTCTTGGTTATTTTCACTGATCTTCCAGGGAGAGAGGAAAGGAAAATGATGATACCCTGTGGAAGAATGGAAACTTTGCTGGGGAAGAGTACCTCCAAGGCCTGGAAGAATCATAACAAGGATCCCTCTAAGAGGCAGCCAGCAGTACTTATATCAGTGAGCAGAGAGTCTGTCCAGGCCCAAGGAAGCTCCAAGCACTGCATCCAGAAAAGGGTGATAACCAAAAGAACTGAGAGACCATGAAGACAGAAAAAGATATTGTCTTCTGTGAATTGCACTTTTGTATATGATATATTCTCTACAATGTGTCAAATCTGGCTGCAAGTATGGAGCCCTATGAAGTCCATTCTTTTCCATGTGCAGGGATAGGAGGCACTAAACACCAAGAGAAGGATGATCGACCCCTAAAATAACCAGTAACTTACCTCTTCTCTAGAAGCCTTACTTCATAATTGAAATCTGATTAGTTATCAATACCTATGAATGACTTCATACTAATGAGGTATCTAGTGGGCACAGCACACAGGTTCTCTCCTTTTACCATAAACAGTTATACCACATCATTTTACCCTTAATATAACCTCATGAGGAAGATGAAATTAAAGTTCCTAGGGATTTAGTAACTTGCTCAAGGCCACACAGGTAGGTGGTGGTGCTACAGTTGAGCCTATATCTGTCTGGATTCAAACCTAACCCTCGTCACGTGCTTTCTCATGACTCGTCAGACAGGAAGTTAGGAAAATGTAGGAAAGTTTATGGTGATAACCAAATTCATGGTGGAAACCAAACTATGTTATAGGATTTCCTTCCCTCTGCTATTACAAAACTTTTTTCCCTAATGTTCTAAGTAAGCATTCTCTCATTTAGCCAGAGGAAAGGGAAAGAGGTCCTGTTCTTTGGTAATTTGTTTAATTTATTTAAAAACAAGATCGATAAACACAATTTATAATGAATATTTGACTTTGAGATAATTTTTCTTTGCTTAACCCTGGATAGAGAATCAATTTTTTTCCAGAGAAAGGGTGAAAAATGCCAAATTAATCAAGAACCAACAGCAACTCAATTTAGTGTGGCTTCCATTAGAGTATAAAACAATCAAATTGCCCACATTTAAATTCAAGTGCAGAGAACAGAACATTTTTTCATAAGAACAAATTATATTAAATACTTTAGTTCTTTATGAAAATTGGACTAGTACAAGATGTGATAGGAAAAATATGTAAAGAAGAACAGAGATGTCGAAGAGACTGTTTTTGACAAGCTCTCAGTGGGCTATGCTCTATTCTCAGTTCTAAATTGTTTAGCTGCCTGAACCTGGACAAACTATAGAGTCAGATACTACAGAATGCAAAATTTTCAACTCTGAGAGCATCATATTATAGATGAGCACACAAAGTTTCATTTCATAGTAAGTGACTTGCCAATCATCAAATATTGGAGAACTAGGACTGTCCCCTGCTTCATTCATTTAACTTCCAGATGCCTGCTTTCTACTCTGTAAAATAAATAGGAAGCAAGTTGATATCTCAGAAGAGGCACTTCATTTGGAGATGACAGCCTGGATTTGAGCTTCTTTCTTCACTACCCACCCATTGATCTCAGGCAAATTCATAGCTCTTGTTCAGTTTTCACAAGTTCTAAAACTAAAATTAAAATTCCTGTCCAAGCTATATCACGGAGGTGTCGAGAAAGACTAAAATGATAATGTATAGGTAAGTACTTTGAAAACAGTGAAGCACTTCAGAGGAGCAAAGGAAATACAATTATACTGATGATGATTAAATCCTCTTGCTCTCAAATTCTAGTTGGAAGGGAGAGCTTGCATTTGGAACAAGTGAGTTCTCTTGGTAGAATGGGGGCCAAATTATGGAGACTCAGAAATGACAAGATGTGAGTTTAGATGGCTTTTTAAAAACAGTACAACTGGTAGAATTGCCAAATAAAATACAGGATGTCTGGTCAAATTTGAATTTCAGATAAACAACAGATAATGTGTTAGTGTAAATATGCCCCAAATATTGCACAAGACACATTTAAACTAATAAATTATCTATTGTTTTTTATGTGAAATTTAAATTTTATTTTATTTTATTTTTACTAAATCAGGCAACTCTAATGATTGAGGGGGGCTTCCCTGGTAGCTCAGCTGGTAAAGAATCTGCCTGAAATGTTCGATTCTTGCATTGGGAAGTTCCCCTGGAGAAGGGATAGGCTACCTACTCCAGTATCCTTGGGCTTACTTGGTGGCTCAGACAGTAAAGAATCTGCCTGCAATGAGGGAGACCTGGGTTTGATTCTTGGGTTGGGAAGATTCCCCTAGAAAAGAGGACATGGCAACCCACTCCAGTATTCTTGCTTGGAGAATCCCCATGGACCAAGGAACCTGGTGGGATGCAGTCCATGGAGTTGCAAAGAGTCAGACACAACTGAGCGACTAAGCACAGTGATTGAGGGATTTCTGTGCAGGGTAGAAAGTGATGTCTGAAAGTAATGGTTCAAGACTATTGTGGGTACATGGGTATCAGGAAGAAGTGGAAGTAAGGAGACCACACTGGTTTGGGTTCCCCTAAAAAGAGAGCCTAAAAAAAGATTTAAGGGCAATCATTTATATGGGAGGTGAGGCCTGGAAATTTGATAAGGAATAGAGGAAAGTGAGAACCACTCTTAAGGGTGCATTATATGAGTCCTTCTTGTAAGCAGTGGGGTATAGATTTCACTGGTTTCAATGAAAATCTATACAATACCTCCTAGGAGGAAGGCTAGGGTATTCATTCACCAGCTCCCAAACCCCTATTGATTAAGGGTTTCCCATGGATGGTGAAAGGGATCAGAATAAAGCCCCTCAAAATATTATACTTTGGCATATGGATTATTTTAAGTGAAGGCAATTGAAAATCAGCAAACATAGAAAAAAAAAAACACCTCTCTACCTTAACCTATTTGCCTAAAAGCAGGGCATAAATTTCCCCTTGTGAATGTGTTCTCCCTCCATTCTTTCATAACAAGAGGGGTAGAATTACTCTTCGTCATTGGAGATGACTCTAGACTCTTATTATCTCAGAAACAGGGAAGCCCAAGGATACTGGAGTGGGTAGCCTATTCCTTCTCCAGGGGAACTTCCCGACCCAGGAATCGAACTGGGTCTTCTGCATTGCAGGTGGATTCTTTACCAGCTGAGCTACCAGGGAAGCCCCCCTCAATCATTAGAGTTGCTTGATTTAGAAGAATCAAGTTGCACCAAGAAGAATCTCTGTAATAAACCTTACTAAATAACCCTTACCTTCCATTAGTTTCCCCCATGTATTTACATTTCCATAATTTACTACCCCTAAAAGTTCAACACTTCCCTCCAATTTTTTTGGTCTCATCACTTTTTCCAAAATATATTTCTTTTTTTTAAAATGGTATATAAGCTTCCAGGACTGAGTGTCTCTTTGACATTTCACTTCCTTTTCTGTGAGACTTCCAAACTATGTAAAAATATTAGCATCAAATAAAACTTATATGTCTTTTTCCCTATTGATCTGTCTTTTTTCAATTTAGTTTGCAGGTCCCAGACACTAAACTAAGAGGGTAGAGGAAAAAGTTTTCTTCTACCCCTACCAAGGTCTTAAGTCCTTTACACATCTGGGATGTATACCTCCTTGGGATGAGCAGTTTCCAAAAGCTTCAGAGAAAGCTGGAGGTAGTCAAGATTCAAGAAGTTTAGGGCACCTGTGGTGGGATGTGTCAGCAGTCATCTAATCCTACACTAACTGTCTAGAACAGCTGCAGCTGAAATAAGAAGAGAATGGAGGGGATGTGATGTGGGACACTTAAAATATCTACAGAGAGTACAAATAGGCCACTAATGCAGAAATGATGAAGTTATCCATTTGTTCCCTGGGTTGGGAAGATCCCCTGGAGAAGGAAATGGGAACCCACTCCAGTATTCTTGCTTGGAAAATCCCATGGGTAGAGGACCCTGACAAACTACAGTCCATGGGGTCACAAAGGGTTGGACATGACTGAGCTTGCACATGTGACAAATAATGCCTGACTGCACATATTCTCTGGACATATATCATTTATAAGCAGGTTTCACCCCTACTTCTTTGGAGGAGTTTCCCTCAAAGCTACTAAGAGGCTGTCTCCCAGACTATAGTCCTCAGGCCCTTAAATAGAACTTAAACTTACAACTCTATTATTATGCAGTTTCCTTTATGTCAATAATGGTAAGCAGATTCTAAACCCTGGGAATTCAAAGAATGATACAGTTTCTGCTTTCAGAGAACTTCCAGTCTATTAGAAAAAGAAAGTAAAATATAAATATAGCAATTAGAATGTAATTTGCTAGGTATTATCACAGAGGTAATACAGTATTATCAAAATAAAAGCAAGTGGCCAGAAAAAGAGAGCAAAAAGCAAAAGTGATTTTAAAGACTAATCAGTCAAATTAGGTAAATTAATATCTCTCCCCTGTCTCTCACACCCAGCATCCAGATATGACTCTAAGATTTTGAATGAAGGTAACTCAGAAATGATAGAATTTATAGACCCAGGAAGTTGGGAAGATGAGCTTGTTTCTGATGGAAAAACTAGTTATCTCCAGATTGTATGAAGTTGGAAGTGGTTAGGATCTTTAAAGATATCTAGAAGGTCTGTGAAGATAAAGGGCTGGTGTTTGGTCTAAAGATCAGGACTGGAACTCATCTGAAAATCTGGAAGGCTTGAAAGAGAATGAGAGTCAGAAGGAGGGCATATTCAGTAAGTAAAATATTGATGAAAGAATGAAGCTGGTGCCAAGAATGATGCCTCAGAGAGTATTGTGACTAGAGATTGAGGAGAAAAAGATAACATAGTAGGAATAAACCTACCTAAGGAGGCAAAAGACGTGTACTCCAAAAACTAGAAGATGCTGATGAAAGAAAGTGAAGATGGCACAAACAGTTAAAGAGATATACTGTGTTCTTGGGTTGGAAAACCAGTTTTCTTAAAATGACTATCCTATCCAAGGTAATCTACAGATTTGGTGCAATCATTATCACATTACCAATGGCATTTTCCACAGAACCAGAACAAAAAATTAATCTGTATGGAAACATCCAGAATTTCCAAAACAATTTTGAGAAAGAAAAATGGATCTGGAGCAATCGTGCTCCCTGACTTTAGACTATACTACAAATCTAAAGTAATCAAAACAGTATAGTACTGGCACCAAAACAAATATATAGATTAATGGAACAGAATAGAAATCCCAGAAATAAACACACACACTTATGGTCAACTAATCTATGACAAAGGAGGCAAGACTATACAATGAGGAAAAGATAGCCTCTTCAATAAGTGGTGCTAGGAAAACTGGACAACTACATATAAAATAATGAAGTTAAAGCATTCTCTAATATCATATATAAAAATAAAGTGCATTAAAGACTAATATGTAAGACCAGATACTAGAAAACTCCTAGAGGAAATCATAAGCAGAGCAGTCTTTGACATAAATTGCAGCAACATCTTTTTGGATCCATCTCCTAGACTAATAGAAACAAAAGTAAAAATAAATGGGACCTAATCAAACTTATAAGCTTTTGCACAGCATATGAAACCGTAAACAAAATGAAATAGGAGAAAATACTTGCAAAGGATGAAATTGGTGAGGAATTAATCTCCAAAACATATAAACAGCTCATACAGCTCAATATCAAAAAAACAACCAACCCAATCAAAAAGTGGGCAGATCTGTAAAGCCATTTCTCTAAAGAAAACATACAGGTGGCCAACAGGAACATAAAAAGATGCTCAACATTGCTAATTATTAGATAAATGCAAATCAAAACTACAATAAGGTACCACCACACATGGGTCAGAATGGCAATCATTAAAACGTCTACAAATAAGAAATGTTGGAGAGGGTGTAGAGAAAAAGGAACCCTCCTACACTGTTGGTGAGAATGTAAATTGGTGCACCCACTATGGAAAACAGTATGAGGTTTCTTGAAAAACTAAAAATAGAGCTAACACATATCTAGCAATCCCACTCCTGGGTGCATATCTAGAAAAGATGAAAACTCTAATTCAAAAAGATACACGCACCCTAATTTTCACTGTAGCACTATTTACAATAGCAAAGACACAGAAGCAACCTAAACATCCATCCACAGATGAATAAATAAAGAAGAGGTGGTATATGTGTGTGTGTGTGTGTGTGTGTGTGTGTGTGTGTGTGTGTGTGTGTATGGATATATACATATGCCAAGAAAAATGAATGAAATAATGTCATTTGCAGGGACATGGATGGACTTAGAGATTATCATACTAAGTAAAATAAGTCAGACAGAGAAAGACAAATATTACATGATATCACTTATATGTGGAATCTAAAAAAAAAATGATACAAATGAACTTATTTGTATGGCAAAAACTACTACAATATTGTAAAGTAATTAGCCCCCAACTAAAATAAATAAATTTATTAAAAAAAAAAAAAAAGATAACACAGGATACATAAAAAAAAATTAAAAAAAACAAACAAACAGGAACTGACTCACAAGACACCAAAAACAAACTTATAGTTATCAAAGGGAAAGGAGAGGAATAAATTAGAAACTTGGGGTTAACAGATACACAGGACTATATATAAAATAGATAAATAACAAGGACTTACTGTATAGCACAGGGAACTGTATTCAATATCTTATAATAAGATATTGTGGAAAAGAATAGACATATATGTTATATATATATATATGTATAACTGAATCACTTTACTGTATTCTCGGAACATTGTAAATCAATTATACTTCAATTTTAAAAAAAAGATTACATAGGGACTGAGACAGAGTTATAGAGCAAACCAAGGGAGGAGTTACAAGAGGGAGACTGTCTGGCAAGGAAGTAAGCAAGGTTAGCTGAGTTGGTCATTCAGTAAACACCAAACCATTGTGGTCACGTTAAACCCAAATGGACAGTAGTTTGGTTATACTTTACAAATATTTAAGGAAAATTCAATTCTTAACCTTTGACAATCAAACAAAAGGAAGTTAAAAGAAGGCTAATACAGCAAAAATACATGACTGCCATCATTAGCATAAGCCACAGTCTACCGGAAGTTAGGCAGGTCAAGTGAGTCTCAGGAGCATATGCTTTTCTACTCCTAGTAGAGGTATCTGTTCTTTGAATGGTCCCAAGTTAATACTCAGTAGGGGAGAAGGCAATGGCAACCCACTCCAGTATTCTTGCCTGGAAAATCCCATGGACAGAGGAGCCTGCTAGGCTGCAGTCCATGGGGTCGCTAAGAGTCGGACATGACTGAGTGACTTCGCTTTCACTTTTCCTTTCATGCATTGGAGAAGGAAATGGCAACCCACTCCAGTATTCTTGCCTGGAGAATCCCAGGGACAGGGGAGCCTGGTGGGCTGCCGTCTATGGGGTCTCACAGAGTCAGACACGACTGAAGCGACTTAGCAGCAGCAGCAGCAATCCTCAGAGGTGGGCACTATCATCGACCATGCAGATTCCTCTTCAATAAAGAATCTGTTGTCACAGATTCTGGGAGTGCCATCCACCTTCAACTGTCCCCTCAGGGATCGCCTTAGCTCCTGAGAGCTGCTAGGTCCCAGGTCACGGTGTTCTGAGGAGGGATGCATTCCAATGACTAATGAAGATAGAGGGATAAGGCCTGGATATCTAAACCCAAATAGAACCTCTTGATGAGGTCACCCATGGTCGTCATTGCCTACTTCACAGCTTCACTTTGTTTGCCTAGTTTTTTTTTTTCCACTCCTTTCCACAAGACACTGCTTATGAAATCTCTTGCAAAGTAAACTCCATGTCAGAATCTGCTTCCAAGGGAAACCACTCTGTGGTATCATGTGATCTATATTACCAGTTAAGTGTCTGCAAGAAATAGACAACTCCATCTCATCTGGCTTAAACAATAAAGAAACACTGTTTTCTTATATTACTTTAAATCCAGAGGTGGGATTGCTCCATGGTTCATTAATCCAGTGGCTCACTAAAACCATCCAGTCCCCTAAGTTTCTTTCTCCTCTGCCATCCTCAGCATGGTAGCTTTGTACTTCAGCTTTGCATTCCTCACACTAACAAAATGGATCACATGCAGGTAGCAAAAGGGAAAGGACTGCTATTTTCCAGGTGAATCTTTTTTAAGACCAAGACATCCTTTCCCAGAAACCCTCTGGCTGACCTCCCTTCAGTCACTGGCTAGAACTGGGGCTCACATCTCCCTCCAAACCAATCACTGGCAGGGGAATGGGATGGCCTTGATTTGCAGAAAACAATCAAACCTTGCTCATGAATATTTTTGTGGAATGGACATACTCCTGAAAAATAAAATAGGGTAACTATATTGCCACACCCTAGAACGTGTTTTTTCAGGTTTTTTCTTCCAAGTAACTAATTTTACATAATTTAAAATCTAGGTTAGGTAGCTGGAGGGAACTGTTATTTTAATAGAAAGCACCTGGATGGGCCTTCTGTGAATCTTCTTGCAAGGACAATGAAACGACTTTTTTTTTTTTTGCCCGGAGGTAAGATATGTGGTATTGTTTTCTAATCATCAGTGAACCTTCTATGCATTAGATATACATGCACTTTCACCAGAGTTTGAGTTCAGTGCAAAGCAGCAGCACCTGACATCCTGTACCAATTTTTCTGAATTTGGAAGGAAAAGAGGCACATTTTCAAATAAGCCGGTCTCAAAAGCACAAATACTGTATGATCCCACTTATATTGAAGTGAAGGACTGAAGGCAAAAGGAGAAGAGGGTGACAGAGGATGAGATGGTTAGATGGTATCACTGACTCAGCGGACATGAATCTGAGCAAACCCTGAGAGATAGTGGACAGGGAAGCCTGGCATGCTGCAGTCCATAGGGTTGCAAGGAGTCAGACAAAACTTAGCAACTGAACAACAACAACAGATGTGAGATACCTAGAATAATCATGCTCATAGAGACAGGAGAATGGTAGTTGCCAGGATCTGGGCGGGGGGGATGGGTAGTTACTGTTTAAGGGGTACAGAGTTTCTGTTTTGGAGAATGGAAAGAATTCTTCCAATGGATGATGCTGATGGCTGCAAAACAGTATAAATGTACTTAATGTCACTGAAGTATACACATAAAAATGGTAAATTTTATCTCACATATATGTTACCATGATTTAAAAAAGAAGAAGCATATTTTCATTGAACACCTGTGGGAAGAAAACCCAACAGCTGGAGTTAAGGAAAAAAGTTTTTTCTTTTTAAAACTTGAAAAGCCTTAATCACTAACTGGAACTGCTTTAGCTTATAAACACCTACTGCAAACATATTTTATTGTTATATTGGTAAAATGGCTTTGTGTTTCTTAAACGGTGGGAAAAATTGAAGGCGGGAGGAGAAGGGGATGACAGAGGATGAGATGGGTGGATGGCATCACTGACTCAATGGACATGAGTTTGAGTAAACTCCATGAGTTGGTGATGGACAGGGAGGCCTAGAGTGCTGCAGTCCATGGGGCTGCAAAGAGTCGGACACGACTGAGCAACTGAACTGAACTGAACTGATCTTAAATGCTTGTTGCTGTTAGTTCATCATGTAGCAAAATTAATTCTAAAGAGAGCTTTGATTTTAAATGGTTAGTTATTCCTAAAATTCTATTATTTTAATAATAGATTTCAATCATCCTATTCAGAAGACAAGTGGCTACTTATTTAAATCTTATTTATGTCCACATTCATGTTATTTTCTGAATTAGATGAAAATAATAAACTATGCTGGGGCCAAAAAATGATCAAAATTGGATGAACATATTAATGTATTTTAATAGCTTGACTGGGAGTTTCATAAACCTCATCCCTAGCCAAAGTATGTCACTTGAAATAAATGCCAACTTATCTCCTGCTCAGAAAAGAATACTCCACTGAAATATTTTCTAGCTACTCAAAGCCAAAAAGGGATATTCATCTATTGATGTAAAACAAATTTTTGCACTAGGCAGAGGTTGCAATAGATAATTGATAAGAGCTTTTTCAACTCCATGATGCTGTGATATACTGAATTTTTGAAAATGACTTTCAGAGAGAGAGGAAGTGATGAATTTCTCGTGCATATCCCCTCCTAGAAATAACAATTTGAAAAACATCCACATAGGAAAATATCTTCACAAGAGCTAAGGATGCCAGGTGAGTGTTTACAGCACATGGGCGAAGCTAGAAATAAGAAAAGAGGCACCGAAGAAGAAAGGAGAGATATATTCATACTATCCCGTCACCCTTCCTTCAAGCCCAGGCAGTCTAGCATGGAGAGAGATACCTTCTTCATGAGAGAAGGAAAATCAAGTGAATGCCCAATTTTACCACAGATGCCAGCACCAGCCCACCCCAGCAACAGGCCAGTGCCCATGATGCTAGGTGGCTCCTTGTGAACTTCCAGGAACTTAGGTCCTTGGCCCACCCAGATACCTGCTGGCTCCAGCATACCCAGGCAGCTCCTGTGATACCAGACTCCCAGAGGGCTTCCACAGTCCACCCTAGCACCACCCATCTCTTATGGCACTAGGTTCCCCAAAAGTTCGGGTGAACCTAGGTCTAGGCACATCCCAGGGCCAGCTGGCTCTCAAGGCCTGGGGTGGCTCCTGTGGCCCCAGACTCCCAATCAGCACCCCATAAACACAGCCTCTAGGAGGACACCCACATATTCAGTCTCCCAGCTAGGCTCAGCCTCAGGTTGACTATCACAGATCCAGGCTTTCATCCAACTCCAGTACCAGGTTAACCTCTGCACACCTAGCGTCCAGACTATCTCCTGTGGACCTAGGTTTCCAGCTGGCTCCTGTGGTCTCAACCTCCAGGCCAGCTACTGTGAAACCAGGCTCTGAGACGACTTCAGTAACAAACTGACCCTCAGGGACCAACACTCTTGGCCTGCCCCAGGGTCCTCAGTGTCTGGTTGGCCCCTGCGGACCCAGGATCCAGGTTTACCCACATAGACCCAGGATCCAGATTTGCCCACATAGACCCAGGACCAAGGCTCATTCATCAGAGACTCAAGTGACAGGCCTATACCAGTGAACCCAGCTCCAGGCCCCTCATCCGCTGACTCAGGTACCAGGATGGTCTCTATGTATCTAACCACCAGGTCTTTCCACCTGCTGATCTAGGTATCAGATCTACACACTCAGGGACTCCAGCAGCAAGCCTGCCCATGAACACCACCAGACCACCCATACAGAATCTTGGACTGGCTGATTGGTGAAAGGCTTACCTGCTGAAGCTAGTCTATAAAGACTGGAAGAAGTACTACTTCAAATGTGCAAACACTAATGCAAGGCATCAATGATCATGAATAACCAAGGAAACAGGACATCACCAAAGGAAACTAATAAACTCCAATGACTAACCCTAAAAAACTGAAAATCTATGAACTATCTGGTGAAGAATTCAGAATAATCCTCTTAAAGAAATTCAGTGAACTACAAAATACACAGATAAATAACTAAATGAAATTGGAAAACAATGCATGAACAAAATGGGAAGTACAACAAAGAAATAGAAATCTTAAAGCAAATCAAACAGAAAACCTGGAGTTGAAGAATACAATGACCTCTATCTTACACCACTCACAAAAATTAACTTGAAATGTATTAAAGCATTAAATGTAAGATCTGAAGCTGTAACAGCACTAGAAGAAAGCACAGGTGAAAAGCTCATTGACATTGATTGGCAATGAGTTTTTTCTATATGACACCAAAAGTACAAGCAACAATAGCAAAAAATCAGTAAGTGGGACTACATCATAAAAAGCTTCTTCATAGTGAAAGAAAAAAACAATCGACAAAATGATAAGGCAAACTATGGAATGGGAGAAAATATTTGCAAACCATCTATCTAATAAGAGGCTAATATCCAAAATATATACGGAACTCCATAGCAAAAAACAAACAATCTGATTAAAAAACGGGCAGAAAACTTGGATATAAGACATGAAACCACAAAAAAATTGAGATATCACCTCATACCTATTAGATGGCTTTTTATAAAAAAGTCAAGAGATATTGGCAAGAAAGAAGAGAAAAGGGAACCCTACACACTGTTGGTAGGAAAGTAAATGATCGGTTGGACTTGGGCTTCCCTGGTGGCTCAGCGGTAAAGAATCCGCCTGCCAGTGCAGGAGACACGGGTTTGATTCCTGGGTTGGGAGGATCCCGTGGAGAAGGAAATGGCTACCCACTTCCATATGCTTGCCTGGGAAATCCCACGGACAGAGGAGCCTGGCGGGCTACAGTCCATGGGGTCGCAAAGAGTCGGACGTGACTTAGCAACTAAACAACAGAAACAACACTGTCTTGGGTAATTTCTGTAGTGATAAAGAGAAACACATTCAGACTACCTGAAACATTGGTACTCAAGAGATGGTTCTTGAGTACCATCTAATGGTTCTTTTTCCAAGCACATGGGATTATCTGCAAGTTTCCTCTGGCCATAAAAGCATGCCTAGCCCAAGCAAGGAGCACATCAGAAGTGTCAAGGAATTCCAAGTCCTGGAAGTAGCCATCCACCAATGATAATTGAGTGTGGTGAATAAATATCTCTGCTTTGTTGTCCCTTGGGTAGACAACCAAATTGTCCTTTATGCTATCTTCTGGGAGCCCCCAACATGAATAAGCCCCAGTTGCCTATAGTAGTAATATGCTCATGAAAACACCTATATTGGCTTTCTTCCCTTCTCTGTCTCAATTCCCCATCCACTACCAGTGTTTCGTTGGACCACTTACCAAATAAATCACTTGCACTGAAATTCTTATCCTAAGGTCTGCTTCCAGGGAAACTTAAATGAAGATAATCAGTATGGAAGAAATGATCCCATAGGAATACAAGAACTGGCACTGGAATGAGACTCAGTCTCATGGCAAACGGGTTTGGCATTGGGAACCCATGAGTATTCACTATAAGCTCCCATCATTATTACATAGAACATGCTGGGTTTCTTTGTCAGTCTCTTCTCCTCTTCCCTCTAGACTAATTTCTCACTCTTTATTCTGCAGATCTTTTCTCAACTTCAGAGCTCTTATGTATTCATAAATTTGAATTACTCATAATGTTGACTCACTCATGCCCTATTATGACCCTCCCACTTCTCTCTACTTCATGAATTTTCAGTTTCAGGCTTCACTATTAATCATAGGAATCTAATTTCATCTTTCAATTCAAATGGTGGAGAGTGAAAATCTAACATACTTAATCTTTGAGCAGAGTTAATTACAATAGATTAGTGATGCACAATTAGGCACCATCTAATCCAGGACACTTATATGAGAGTAAAAGAGGCACTGTTAATAATTAAGGCAAAACAATAGGTACTGTTTTGGGCAAATTGAGACATATGGTCACCTGGGCATATGACACTTATCAATTTATACTGATTTCCCTAAGTTCAGTTTTCCAGTGATTATTAAATTAGCCATGACTGTTGTGTCTGTGCAAGGAGTAAGGGGAGTAAGGGGTGGTAGCTGGCACATGACTGTTCCTTAAATAGACCAATGACTTTCGAAGGAAATAAAAAAACATGGTCATTGTTAATTTATAGAACATTCATATTATCGGAGAAGGCAATGGCAACCTACTCCAGTATTCTTGCCTGGAAAATCCCGTGGATGGAGGAGCCTGGTAAGCTGCAGTCCATGGGGTCGCTACGAGTTGGACACGACTGAGTGACTTCACTTTCACTTTTCACTTTCTTGCATTGGAGAAGGAAATGGCAACCCACTCCAGTATTCTTGCCTGGAGAATCTCAGGGACGGGGGAGCCTGGTGGGCTGCCATCTATGGGGTCGCACAGAGTCGGACACGACTGAAGTGACTTAGCAGCAGCAGCAGCCAGTAGTTGTAACTCTGTAAGAGTTCATAGTAGAGTAGATTATATTCTTGAAAGATGGTTGTAATAATATCTCCTATCCAACATAGTTCTCTATGAGGTGACTTTGTGACTTCCCCATCAAGTGCATGTGTGCCAAGACACCTCAGTTGTGTCTGGCTCTTTGTGACCCTATGTACTATAGCTGATCAGGCTCCTCTGTCCATGGGTTTTCCAGGCAAGAATATCGGAGTGGTTGCCATGCCCTCCTCCATGAGATTTTCCCGACCCAGGGATAGAACCCCGTCTCTAATGTCTCCTGCACTGGCAGGCAGGTTCTTTACCACTAGCGCCACTTGGGATTAATTCTTCTCCCTTTGAGTTGGAGCAGGCCTATGACTACATTTCCTGTATTGGCAGGCGGGTTCTTTACCACTGTGTCACCTCCTGGGAAGCAAGGCAGAAAAGAGCAGGAAATGGATGTGAGAGTAAACGGGAAATTAACTGTAATAGCAACCAACACACAAATACATATACACGTTCATGCATGCAGGTGCCTAGTAGACCAGGGCTGTGTGTAGGCACCTGCATGCATGAGCGTGCATATGTGTTTGTGTGTTGGATGCCTGCCAATATAGGAAACACTAGAGACACAGGTTCGATCCCTGGGTTGGGAAGATCCCTTGGAGAAGGAAATGGCAACTCACTCCAGTATTCTTGCCTGGAGAATTCCATGGACAGGGGAGCCTGGCGGGCTAAAGTGCATGGTGTCGCAAAGAATTGGACACAACTGAGTGACTGGGCATGCACACAGGGACTGTAAGTCAAAGAACCACATATTCCAGACCCCTTTGCCAACTGGCTTCCAGGCATGATAAACCAGTCAGAGGCACTGGTGGAGAACTATATAGTAAAAGGAGGGGAGAAGTAAGAGAACATCCCTCTCTTTCTCTGTTTTGGTGTGTCTCCAGCAGTAGCCGTATCTCTTCCATGGCTCTAATTCTTGACAGCCTCTCTCTTCATGGTCCCACCTGCCCCTGACTAGGCATGCCTTACTTAGTTTCCACTGGGTTTCCCTGATTCCTGGACTCTGGGAGTACTGTCTCCTCTGTTCTCTCTCCAAACCTTGGGTTGGTAGTGGTATTATGCTGTTCCTAATTTCTAGGATAGCTCTCTGTCTCCTGTTTGGTTCGTTAGATCTTTAAACATCTCTGTAACAAACTGCCTATAGTAAATTCCTTCCACTTGAAACATCTAGCATGGTTTCCATCTTCTGACAGTTCTTTATCTCATACAATTCTTGGCATAAGGGTAGTCCCACAAAACTGACTCTCAGAATCAAACTATTTGGGGTTAAACACAATTATGACTTCCTTGGTGAGAAAAATGGGATATTAGTAAGCCATGATCCTAGTAGACCATGACCACATTCATAATTGATGCTGAAGCTGAAACTCCAATACTTTGACCACCTGATGTGGTCATTTGAAAAGACCCTGATGCTGGGAAAGATTGAAGGCGGGAGGAGAAGGGGTCGACAGAGGATGAGATGGTTGAATGGCATCACCGATTCAATGGACATGAGTTTGAGTAAACTCCTGGAGTTGGTGATGGACAGGGAGGACTGGTATGCTGCAGTCCATGGGGTCACAAAGAGTCAAACATGACTGAACTGAACTGAATATTTATTGCCAGTTGAAGTAATATAGATCAGGCATTTTATGATGACACACACTGCTATAGATATCTTGTGTTAGAGTTTTAAGTGAAACTTTAGCTTGTGCTGCACTAAAACAATTCACAGCTGCTTGCTTTTTCTTTTTTAACTTTGCAGCCGAATACTTTAGGGAACAGATGATGACATGGGGAAGGACAAATTGTTATTCTCTTAAGAACATTTAAGGGCTTGTTTTTGAAGGGTTTATCTCTATTCCCACTCTTACAGAAGACCAGGCCTCTACATCAGAAGCATGAGTTGCAGAAGTGCAGAGGAGTAGGAAAAACATACACTACAGAATCATGAAAGTCCTCGTTTGAAACCCTGAATTTTGGAATCATATAGTATTGAAGAAATCTTTTTAACACATACTTTATAAGGACAGGAATGTAGAGTGAAAAGAAGATTCTCAATCTAAATGCTATGGAACAACTACTTTTCAGAATCGTATCTTATATGTGGTTCTGGAAAGATAGATAGTTACAAAATGTTTCCCAAATATTAATAACAAGACACACTGATCCAGTGGCTATAATTGTTTGAAATGGAAGAGTTAAATATTTGGATAGCCCCAAAGTCAGTTTTCTCAAGTATCTGGGAAAACTACATCCTTTATATCAGCAATGGGGTGTTTCTATTCATCACTGGGCCTTAGAAACTATCAATTCTGAGTCATGATAAATGACTTCACTTACTGCAAAATGACTCATAAACAATTTAGAGCCCAAGAGATTGTTCTGCAAGCTACATTAAATATATTTGGCTATCTTCCTTACTTAAAAATCAATATCCATACGGATCTTTAGATAAATTCCCTTTCAGAACAGGTTAAATCAGTAAGCAGTCCATGAAACTGGAATGTCTGTAGGTACTTTAGTATTACACAGAATATTTTGTTGTGCCTCAATTTTTGTTAAATTTTAACTGTCTTTAGTTTCCTTATTCTCCTCTTTGACAACCAGACATTGACAGGTGTGCTGGGTTAGAAGAACCACATAAAAAGTTCCACAAGACCATTTTTAGATTATTTCATAATTTGATTTAATAGAGGCTGAGGGTCCAGTACAGAATTTTATTTTGTGTGCTGTAATATTAAATATATATGTGTGAGGACTCTTCCATCCCTGAGATAAGGAAAGCAGTAGGACTTCCCTATTAACCCACTGTCTTCAAGGTTAATGAGGAAGAAAAAAATAAAAGGAAAATGGTCTCTAGGTTTGCCAAAAGGTGAAGAAACACTTAAAGTCGAAACTCACATCATCAGTTTATGAACGTGAAGATTAACAAGACCCAGTGTTGCCAAGGGTGAAAGGAAATGGACAGCTGTCCTTTCAGAAGACAGTTTGATATGGCAAACCAATTTTTGAATATTATCTTAAGGAAATGACCCCATAGGTATGATTATCCCAAGGATATTCCTCAAAACATAAAAAAATGGAAGGGGAAGGAAATAAAGTCAATATTTATCAATAGGGTATCAGTCAAGTAAACTATGGTTGTCTATGTCTTAGTTTGGTTTCTCCAGATTTGTGCTATCTAAAATGTTAGTCATTAGCCATACGTAACTAATGAACACTTGACATGTGGCTAGCTACACATACCTGATTTCAAAGATACAATATAACAAAAAGATATAGAATATTTCAGTAATAATTTTTACTTTGATTTTCTGTTGAAATGATAATTTTTACATATTAGGTAAGATAAAACATTAAAATTAATTTCATCTGTTTCTTTTTACTTTTTAACGTGGCTACTAAAATAATTTTAAATGACATATATGATTCACACTTGTGATTTGCTTTATACTTCTAGGGATAGTACTAGTCTAGAAGTAAATCTTTAGATGAAGTTATATGCAAGTCATTTATTAATGAAGTGACTATAGGAGAAACTGATAAAGGAGCAGGAAAAGCAGGATAGGGAAAGGAAAGGAGCAGGAAAAGCAGGATAGTGGGTAGCTTTTCCCTTCCCCAGGGGATCTTGCCAATCCAGGGATTGAACCCAGATCTCCTGCATTGCAGGTGGATTCTTTACCAGCTCAGCTATCAGGGAAGCCCCCAATTTATTAATGAAGTGACTGAAGGAGAAACTGATAAAGGAGCAGGAAAAGTAGGATAGGGAATCAGAGGGAGCTGAACAAGGGTATAATTCAGATGAAATCTCAGTCTCAGCCTGATCCTGCAAGGAGCTCTGGAGCATGAATTACATGTCAAAGTTTGTCCCACCTTGAAGCAAGGGAGCTTGGTTTTCATACCCTTACATTAGTCAGTCTTGGCTATGGGGTCACTCTGAGGGTATGTAAACACTCAGGCATTTTTGGCTTTCCATTGCATTGGAGCAGTTCCAGTAGTACAAGGGATGCTCTCTTAAAGATCACAGGTGCAAGCCACTGGAAACAAGGCCTATGGGAACTGGAAGATGGGCACATAGAATAAATTATAGGGACCTAAAGGGATTAGAATAGTCCACTGACAGTAACAGCCACACTTTATAAAATGGAATGCTAGACAATAATTTTGTATATGTAGATTTTTAGACATAGAAAATGCTAGTAACATAGAGTGGCACATTAAAAACTTTATTAAACATCCTATACAGGATGATCTCAAGTATGCAAAATAGTGCACATATTCATAACTGTATAGAAAATATTTGGAAGTATTTTCCACCAAAACAACATATTTTAAGTCTGAGTTTTGATAGTTCACTTTTTTTCATTTGATTACTTTTAAACAATACATATGCTTCATGTATTAGAAAAACAATAAAGCTATTGAATGCATTAATAAAGTGAAAGTGATAAGCAAAACCTAAGATCTCCAATTTGAGAACCTGTGAAATTATATTAAATTTATATCTTGGCTCTCCACAAAATTTTTATGATACCTGGAATGCATTTGGTGATGCGACCATGGCTGACATTCACCTAGTATGCATCCGTATGGTCAAGCAGCCAGCATCTGCTCTGGTTGGCCAATGTGTGCTGTACTGGTTAGTAACCTGATGAAAAGAACCATTAAGACATAAGTGTATATGGTCAAATCAGCCCCGAGTTAGCTAGAGGATCAATGAGGAGGATGCTGGATCAGAAGACCAAAGATGCAATACATCTAAATAATACCAAAAAAATACTAATTGAGTACAGAACAAAATATCACCATTTGGAATAAAGATGGGATAAATAACAGTGCCTTGAAGAACCATACTGAAGCCTAAGGCAAAAAAAAAAAATCAGTAATGCTGATCCTGTCTTTGCTAAAAAATGTTTATTTTGTTCATGATGAATATTTGCATTAATTTTAAGGTACTGCATTAAAATATTATTTATTTTGACTGCTGAGATTTTGGTAAGTGCCTCACTTGCCTCACTCATCCACTATACTACTTCTAGTACAGCCCTGACATGGAGCTATGTCATGAAACAACCTTAGTCTAATGATTTAGTGCGTGCAACCATTGTCTGAATATTATTTTTGAAGGTTGGCTGTTAGGGTAACATCTAAAAAACCTTGCTGCAAACCCTTTCCTTCATCAATAGCAATCTAACACTGTATTTACCTAAATTGCAAGAAGAAAAAAAGACAAAAACATTTTATATTCAGACATTTCTGCAGGCATTTGAACAACGCCATGTATGTTGTTATGATGTTAAGACACAAAGATTTCCGGATCTATTTGTGAACTGCTGACAGAGCAGTAAATAATTTGACTGTGTTGAATATGTGCTAACATTTATACGCAGTTAATACAAAGAAAACAAAAGTGAAAACATTAAGGGGTAAAATGATTCATACAGACACAAAAGTGATTATTAAAAAGAAAACTCATAGGCCAGGATTAAAGAGAAATAGCCCCCAGCAAAATAGCTTTGGCAGAAATTCCAACATTCATTCTTGGTTCCATGGGACCTTACGCTAAAGTTGACAGAAAGATAAGTGCAGGATGTTGCTGCAATGCACTTTTATATTATTTACCAATTTGTTTGCTTCCAGATATTTATATTCCCAGAGTATAGTGTATGTTGAAAGCATAGATATACTGCAAATTGCTGGCCTCCCCCTTTCTCATTCATTCCCACAAATATCTCTTTCATAAAACCCTGCCCTTAAATAGTTGGCACTATGAGTGGTAAAAATAGAAACTTGGAGATTGAGCATTGTTTCTTGGTGGTAGTTTTCTCCTGAAAGCTTCGTGTTAAATTGTGTATGAAGTAACATATTTATTATTGTCTCAATGCATTTATGTAACTATGGTGTTTAATTTTTCCTTCAAACCTTACTGCATATTTTCAAATTGCATTTCTGATGTTGATCCTAGACCTTACAAAGTATCCTTTTGTTTAAAAATATAGTGATTCATACTCTTGCTTGAAAACAAAATCTCAAATAGGGATGATTAGTCTGCTATGAAGCAGTTCAGAATTAATGCTTGAATAATTTTCTTAAATGATACTACATAGTTTCTCCACAGGGGGAAATACGATATATGAAATGTTCAGTTATTTTGGGGATACTTGTTTTGTATTGTGAAAATCAGAGCTTGAAGTAAATCCTTTAGAATTAAATAGCACTCGAAACCAAAAATTATTATATGCTTATTTAGCAAGGTGAATACAACAGAGGGTAGGTGATGCTTGAGAACAATGATGTATGATAAAATACATAGGGTGATGGACTCTTACATGATTGCTTGAGATGAGTTGAAATGAAAAAGAACTTGGGCAGCAGAAAATTGAGCTCATAGTAGATTCTGTTGGTGTTCAAACCATATCTCCTTAGCACAAACTGTTCCAGAATGTTTTGAGGGCACTGGATGGAAAATAAATGCCCCTGTATCTTGTCCTACATTGTCTCCCATAGCTCCTGAGTGCACTGAGTCCCAGGTGCTCACAGTGACAGCATGTTTGATAAAGCACTCTGCATGGGCTTACTTCCCTTCCCTGTTTCAATTCTGTTTTCTTACACGGGTGTCCCGAGATCACCTTCCAAACAAACAAACAATTTGCATTTGAGCCCTTGATGCAGGATCTGCTTCAGGAAGGATACCAAACTAAAATAATCTCTCTGGATTAAGTCAATGAAGAAATGAACCTAGTAATTAACTTAAATTGATCATTCTATCAATCCACAAATCCTTGAGTTTGATGCATCTTTCCTAGGACTGTTAGAGGCTGTAAGCTCTGCTGTCTTCTACAAAATAAAAATGAGAAATATCTCATTTAATAGGCCTCCTTCCTCTCTTCCCAAAGTATCTAGTGCTTGAAAACAAACTCTCATGGCCAGGAGTGTACAATCTTGATGTCAAAAATTAGGCACACAATTTAAAAAATGGATAATTTTGCACTAACATTCTCAAAGACTCTACATAATGACAATTTTTATGGCTCAGTGTTGATAAATGAAAGGATACCCTGCAGGCCAACTGTGTACATCCATAAAATAAACTATTGAACAGCTTAGGGGGGAATTTTTTTTATATAAATGAAACAGGTCCACTTGACCAGAGTTTGTTCAAAAGTCATTAGTAACCTTTGGCATTTCATTTGGACTTCTATATGCTTGCCACTGGGGCTACATTAATATTTGAACATCACACTAGCAAAACGCAGATGCATCAAGGCAGTGAAAAGACAAGATATTAGAACGGTCTTCCACTCTGTCTAAATAAATCAGCAGGATAATGCTGAGGAGACTAGATATATGTGTGTCCTATTTAAATATACAATATAGAGACAAATGAAATGTGTTGTCATATAGAGCAGTGATCTTTGTATGTCCCAAATTCCACCATTCATTCCCATGTTTGAATCTAAATGTCCTGCCCTTTTATCATTATTTTGTATCATTTACCACTGGAAAATATGGTGTATTATTCAGATGTCAGTCTAGGTATATTTTAATTCACACCTGAAAATCCCAATCATTCTGTATGTGAATGTTTATAGCTGTATTCATGATAGCCAAAAAAACTGTACTCAATCCAAATGCCCATCAACAGGTAAGTGGATAAACAAACCATGGCATATACATGCAATGAAATACTACACTACAATAGAAAGGAAGAGCATGAATGAATCTCAAAAATATACAATAAGTGAAAGGAGCCAGACACAAATGGCTGTACCCTGCATTTTCCATTTATATGAAATTCTAGAAAAGGGGAATCTATAATAGAAAGCAGATCAGTGGTTGCCTGGAGCCAGGGGAGGAATGACTGCAAAGGGGCATGAGGGAACTTCCTGAGATGATGAAAATGTTCTATATAATTAGTAAGTATGGCATTCAGAAAAAAGACTGAGCACAGTTGTACTTTGTCTGGGGTTCAGACAGAATTGAGTATCACCTTGAATTGTTGGACCCTCAGAAAACTAAGATCATGGCATCTGGTCCCATCACTTCATGGGAAATAGATGGGGAAACAGTGGAAACAGTGTCAGACTTTATTTTTTGGGGCTCCAAAATCACTGCTGACGGTGATTGCAGCCATGAAATTAAAAGACGCTTACTCTTTGGAAGGAAGGTTATGGCCAACCTAGATAGCATATTTAAAAGCAGAGACATTACTTTGCCAACAAAAGTCCGTCTAGTCAAGGCTATGGTTTTTCCAGTGGTCATGTATGGATGTGAGAGTTGGACGGTGAAGAAAGCTGAGCGCCGAAGAATTGATGCTTTTGAACTGTGGTGTTGGAGAAGACTCTTGAGAGTCCCTTGGACTGCAAGGAGATCCAACCAGTCCATCCTAAAGGAGATCAGTCCTGGGTGTTCATTGGAAGGACTGATGTTGAAGTTGAAACTCCAATACTTTGGCCACCTCATGCAAAGAGTTGACTCATTGGAAAAGACCCTAGTGCTGGGTAGGATTGGGGGCAGGAGGAGAAGGGGGCGACAGAGGATGAGATGGTTGGATGGCATCACCGACTCGATGGACATAGGTTTGGGTAGACTCCGGGAGTTGGTGATGGACAGGGAGGCCTGGCGTGCTGCGATTCATGGGGTTGCAAAGAGTCGGACATGACTGAGCGACTGAACTGAACTGGTAGTAATACAGATGGACCCAGAGATTGTCATGCGGAGTGAAGCAAGTCACGGAAACAAAGTCAAATATCGAATGATATTGCTCATATGTGGAATCTAAAACAATGGTACAAATGAACTTACTTACAAAAGAGAAATAGAGTTCAGTTCAGTTCAGTCATGCGGTCGTGTCCAACTCTTTGCGACCCCATGGACTGCAGCACGCCAGACTTCCCTGTCCATCACCAACACCCGGAGTTTACCCAAACTCATGTCCATTGAGTCGGTGATGCCATCCAACCATCTCATCCTCTGTTGTCCCCTTTCCTCCTGCCCCTAATCTTTCCCAGCATCAGGGTCTTTTCAAATGAGTCAGCTCTTCACATCAGGTGGCCAAAGTATTGGAGTTTCAGCTTCAACATCAGTCCTTTCAATGAACACCCAGGACTGATCTCCTTTAGGATGGACTGGTTGGATCTCCTTGCAGGCCAAGGGACTCACAAGAGTCTTATTCAACACCCCAGTTCAAAAGCATCAATTCTTCAGCGCTCAGCTTTCTTTATAGTCCAACTCTCACATCCATACATGACTAATGGAAAAACCATAGCCTTGACTAGATGGACCTTTGTTGGCAAAGTAATGTCTCTGCTTTTTAATATGCTGTCTAGGTTGTGTCTTTTAATTTTATGGCTGAAGTTACCATCTGCAGTGATTTTGGAGCCCCCAAAAATAAAGTCTGACACTGTTTCCACTGTTTCCCCATCTATTTGCCATGAAGTGATGGGACCAGATGCTATGATCTTTGTTTTCTGAATGTTGAGCTTTAAGCCAACTTTTTCACTCTCCTCTTTCACTTTCATCAAGAGGCTCTTTAGGTCTTCTTCACTTTCTGCCATAAGGGTGGTGTCATCTGTATATCTGAGGTTATTGATATTTCTCCTGGCAATCTTGATTCCAGCTTCTGCTTCTTCCAGCCCAGCGTTTCTCATGATGTATTCTGCATATAAGTTAAATAAGCAGTGTGACAATATACAGCCTTGATGTATTAGCCTTGCTAGTTTTCCTATTTGGAACCAGTCTGTTGTTCCATGTCCATTTCTAACTGTTGCTTCCTGACCCGCATACACATTTCTCAAAAGGCAGGTCAGGTGGTCTGCTATTCCCATCTCTTCCAGAATTTTCCACAGTTTGTTGTCAAATAGAGTTACAGGTATAGAAAAGAATCTTATGGTTACCAGGGGCGGAAAGTGGGAGAGGGAAAAATTGTGAGATTGGGATTGATATATACACACTACTATATATAAAATAGATAACTAATAAGGACCTATTGTAGAGCATAGGGAACTCTACTCAATACTCTGTAATGACCTATATGAGAAAAAAGTTTAAAAAAAGAGTGGTTTTGTACACACACACACACACACACACACACACACACACATACATATAAAACTGATTCACTGTGCTGTATAGCAGAAAGTAACACAACATTGTAAATTAACTCTACTCCAGTAAACAAAAAAAGATATTGGCTGTTAAATTCTTCCAGTTGCACTGTAGTTGATTTTCTTCTGGTTATAATCAATTAAAATTAAAGTTCACAGTTTCTGTTTAAATATCAGCAGTTGATAGTGCTAGATGGTAGAATTGGAGTTCCTTTAAAACACTTTTTTCCTCTCCCCAGATATATTTCTAATGAACACTTATTAAGTTTTAATTAGACATTTATGATTTTTATAATTTTAAGTAGTATAATTTTAAACAAAAAGCCGATTTGATTCAATCAAATATATACATACATATCAATAAGAAATCAAAATTTAATTTTTTTGTCCCTTCAGGTTTTCTCTAATAAAGAGGCTCTTATTTCACCCATGGGCTTTACTTTGTTTAAGGGTAGATAGAAACGGTGGTTTTTGGTAGAAAAGCCTAAAAGTTTCCTTCTTGTTACTGGAGCTATTAAGAGCCACAAACTGCTAAAATGAGCTCATTTACTTTAACATCATCCTCCAGATGGGGGGAGCTGGGGCAGTATGCAACAACAGCAACAGCTGCTGCTGTTCCCAATGGAACAATGGAAGGAAGAAGAGCCTTTCTTTTGGCCTCTCCCATCTCTCCTTCCAGTTTTTTAAGGCCTCGGACTCAGCCCTACTTGAGGTGCAATGCTCAGGGCCTTGAACTTAGCAAATCAAGGCTAAAGGGCTACACTGTTATGAGTCCCAGAGGTATTTGTTTCTTAACATTCCCTTCTTTCTTTATTTATAGTTTATAGCCTGCTGACTCCAGAAAGAGGACTTAAGATGCAGCATTTCATAGATCAGGAACTCCAGAGGCTCAAAGGAATGCACCTCCAATGTGGAAATTTCTGGCCTTTGCATGAGGGAGGTACTTGGGAGTAAGTCATACCACATAGGTAGCTGTTGGCCTTCCAAGTCATCAAAACTAACCCTGGGAATATTTTTTAAAAATATGAAAAGTACTTGGAAAGTTACTGCAGGAAAACAGCAAAATCCACAGAGTAATAGTGTACAATGCTTGCTCTCCAACATGCCCACCCACAGCTCTACCCAACTCTTGATTTTCTACTTTTTGCTTCCACATTTAGTTCTGACACAAAATGCTTTAGGAATGAATCTTATCTTTCGCTCTGCTTCTAATCTGGACTCTTGCACTTATCTTTAAGGATCATACAGGTCTGTGTTTGATCCCTATGATTATAAAAATTCACCCTGAGGGGGTGGAGACCGACAGGCAGAGGTAACACACAGATGTATGAGCCTGAAGGCCAATAGCAAGCAAAACCTACACAAGTAGTGCCTTGGAAGATACCTGCCTTGCAAACATGTTTTATTTACCATTTGAAACATGCAGAACCTAAACATTAGTTTTATTGTTATTTTGTTGTTTTCTGTCCCACAAATAGCTTAGTGTTGAGAACGAAAAAGTCTGTTTCTTTCTAAAATTTAACCTGAAATTAGCTTGGCTCTCTTAACTAGGACTGACAAAATGTTGGGTTGTGGAAGCAGAGAAGTCAATATAAATTAGCAGAGTCAGTGGGCCAAGAGAGAGCCTAGACCTGATTCTGGGTGCAAATTCTAGGTAAAGATTTATTAGCTGGTCTAGATGTGAAGAAAGCCTGAATATTTCATTCATTTTGAGTAATATTCCTGTGTGTATGTGTGTGTGTGTGATTTTATCATCTATCAATAAATACTTAGGTTACTTCTGTATCTTGGCTACTACTAATATTGCAGTGAACACTGGGATGCACATATCTTTTTTAATTAAATTTTCTTCAGATATATACTTAGAAGTAGAAGTGGATTGTACAGTAGTTCTATTTTTCACTTTTTGAGGAACCTCCATATTGTTTTCTTTTTAAAAATATTTATTTTTGGCTGCATTGGGTCTTCAGTGCTGCATGGGGGTTTTCTCTAGTTGCAGAGAGTGGGGGCTACTCTCTAATTAAGGTGGGATGGGCTTCTCATTGCAGTGGCTTCTCTTGTTGTAGAGCATGGGCTCTAGGGTACACGGCTTCGGTAGTTGCTTCATGTGGGCTCAGGAGTGGTGGCTCACGGACTCCAGAGCACAGGCTCAGTAGTTGTGGCACACGGGCTTATTTGCCCCACAGGATGTGGGATCTTCCCGGACCAGGGACTGAATGAGTGTTCCCACATTGCAAGGTAGATTCTTAATCACTGGACCATCATGGAAACCTCAGACTGTTTTCAATAGTAGCTGTACCGATTTACATTCCCACTAACAGTACAGTACATGAGGGATCCCTTTACTCCACACCTCGCCAACATGTTATTTGTTGTCTTGGTAACAGCCATTCTGACAGGTGTGAGGCAATATTTCACTGCGGTTTTGATTTGCATTTCCCTGATGGTTAGTGATGTTGAAATCTTTTCATGTGCCAGTGGGCCATGTGTATGACTTCTATGGAAAAATGTCTATGCATGTCCTCTCCAAATTTTTTAATCACTTTTTTAAAAATATTGAGTTGTTTGAGTTCTTTATATATTTTGGATATTACCCCTTATCAGATATATCATTTGCAAATATCTTCTCCCATCAGTAGACAGCCTCTTTGTTTTGTTGATAGTTTCCTTCACTGTGCAAGGCCTTTCAGTTTGACATAGTCCCATTTATTTATTTTTGCTTTTGCTGCCCTTGACTGAGGAGACATACCCAAAGAAAATACCACTATGTCCAAAGTCAAAGAGCATATTGTCTGTTGTCCTCTAGGGCTTTTATTCTTTCAGGTCTCACACTTAAGTCTTGAATCAATTTTGAGTTTATTTTTGTATACAGTGTGAGAAAGTAGTCTAGTTTGACTCATTCACACATTGTTGTTCTTCATTCACTAAATCATGTCTGACTCTTTGCAACCCTATGCACTGCAGCACCCCAGCATTCCCTGTCCTTCACTATCTCCTGGAGATTGCTCAAACTCATGTCCATTGAATTGGTGATGCCATCCAACCATCTCATCCTCTGTTGTCCCCTTTTCCTCCTGCCCTCAATCTTTGCCAGCATCAGGGTCTTTTCAAATGAGTCAGTTCTTCACATCAGGTGGCCAAAGTACTGGAGCTTCAGCTTCAGCAACAGTCCTTCCAATGAACATTCAGGGTTGATTTCTTTTAGATTCACAGGTTTGATCTCCTTGCTGTTCAAGGGACTCTCAGGAGTCTTCTCCAGCACCACAGTTCAAAAGCATCAATTCTTTAGCATTTGGGCTTCTTTATGGTCCAACTCTCACATCTCTACATGACTAATGGAAAAACCATAGCTTTGACTATATGGACCTTTGTCAGCAAAGTGATATCTCTGCTTTTTAATATGCTGTCTAGGTTTGTCATAGCTTTTCTTCCAAGGAGCGTGCATCTTTTAATCTTGTGGCTGCAGCCACTGTCTGCAGTGATTTTGGAGCCCAAGAAAATAAAATCTGCCACTGTTTCCATTTTTTCCCCATCTATTTGCCACTGAGTGATGGGACTGAATGCCATGATCTTAGTTTTTTGAATGTTTAATTTTAAGCCACTTTTTTCACTGTAGCTGTCCAGCTTTTCCAGTACCATTGTGTATTCCTGCCTTTGAAAGAAATCCTTTTAAAAAATACATTTTTGGATTTTATTTGTTGATGTTTTCTTTAAGATGTTTGCAACCAAATTCATGGAAGACATTTGCATATAGTCTTCTTTTTCTTTTTTTTTCTTTCTCCTTCTTTTCTTTACGTGCTTCCATCCATCCATCCATCTTTTCTTTTTTTTTTTAACTACTTTTGTCTGGTTTTGACATGAGAGTAATGCCAGCCTCACAAAATGAAATGTAAAGCATTCCTTTCTTCTTTATTTTTTAGAAAAGATTGTATAAACTGGTGCTAATTCTTCTTTAAGTATTTGGTAGAATTCTCCAATGAAACCATCTGGGCCTGGAGATATCTTTTGTGGGAGAATTTAAATGATGAATTCATTTCTTTAATGACTATAGGACTATTAAGATTATTTAATCTTGCTTTGATTTGGTAATTTCTAGTTTTTAAAGAATTGGTCTATTTTTTCCTAAGTTTTAGTATTTGTTTATGAGCACAAACTTCTTTGTAGTATTCTCTGCTGGATCTACAGTAATATCCCCTGTTTCATTCCTGATATTAGTGATTTTTGTCTTCTCTCTTTCAATCATTATCAGTCTTGCTAGAGGTTTATCAATTTTACTGATTTTTTCCCCTAAAAACCAGCTCTTTGTTTCATTAATTTTCTCTATTGTTTTCCTGTTTTCCATTTCATTGATTTCTATTCTTATAATTATTATTTACTTCCTTCCTCTTGCTTTGGGTTTATTTTGCTCTTTTTAGTAGCTCCTGAGGTAGGAAATGCATGGAAAATCCATGGAAAAGAAATGCAAAACAGCAAAATGGCTGAGGAGGCCTTACAGATAGCTGGAATGAGAAAAGAAGCGAAAAGCAAAGGAGAAAAGGAAAGATATTCCCATCTGAATGCAGAGTTCCAAAGAATAGCAAGGAGAGATAAGAAATCCTTCCTTGGCAATCAATGCAAAGAAATAGAGGAAAACAACAGATTGGGAAAGACTAGAGATCTCTTCAAGAAAATTAGAGATACCAAAGGAACATTTCATGCAAAGATAGGCTCGATAAAGGACAGAAACGGTATGGACCTAACAGAAGCAGAAGATATTAAGAAGAGGTGGCAAGAATACACAGAAGAACTGTACAAAAAAGATCTTCATGACCCAGATAATCACGATGGTGTGACCACTCACCTAGAGCCAGACATCCAGGAATGTGAAGTCAAGTGGGCCTTAGAAAGCATCACTACAAACAAAGCTAGTGCAGGTGATGGAATTCCAGTTGAGCTATTTCAAATCCTGAAAGATGATGCTGTGAAAGTATGGCACTCAATACGCCAGCAAATTTGGAAAACTCAGCAGTGGCCACAGGACTGGAAAAGGTCAGTTTTCATTCCAATCTCAAAGAAAGGCAATGCCAGTGAATGCTCAAACTACCACACAATTGCACTCATCTCACATGCTAGTAAAGTAATGCTCAAAATTCTCCAAGCCAGGCTTCAGCAATATGTGAACCGTGAACTTCCAGATGTGTAAACTGGTTTTAGAAAAGGCAGAGGAACCAGAGATCAAATTGCCAATATCCACTGGATCATCGAAAAAGCAAGAGAGAGTTCCAGAAAAAACATCTCCTTCTACTTTATTGACTATGCCAAAGCCTTTGACTGTGTGGATCACAATAAACTGTGGAAAATTCTGAAAGAGATGGGAATATCATACCATCTGACCTGTCTCGAGAAACCTGTATGCAGGTCAGGAAGCAACAGTTAGAACTGGACATGGAACAACAGACTCGTTCCAAATAGGAAAAGGAGTACATCAAGGCTGTATATTGTCAACCTGCTTATCTTATATGCAGAGTCATCATGAGAAAATGCGTGGAGGAAGCACTTCATGGGAGAAATAGAACCTCAGGGGAACACCACCCTTATGGCAGAAAGGAAAAGAACTAAAGAGCCTCTTGATGAAAGTGAAAGAGGAGAGTGTGAAAAAGTTCGACTGAAGCTCAACGTTCAGAAAACTAAGATCATGGCATCTGGGGGTCTCATGGGAAAATCAGTGGAAACAGTGTCAGACTTTATTTTTGGGGGCTCCAAAATCACTGCTGATGGTGATTGCAGCCATGAAATTAAAAGACGCTTACTCCTTGGAAGGAGGGTTATGGCCAACCTAGATAGCATATTTAAAAGCAGAGACATTACTTTGCCAACAAAAGTCCGTCTAGTCAAGGCTATGGTTTTTCCAGTAGTCGTGTATGGATGTGAGAGTTGGATGGTGAAGAAAGCTGAGTGCCGCAGAAATGATGCTTTTGAACTGTGGTGTTGGAGAAGACTCTTGAGAGTCCCTTGGACTGCAAGGAGATCCAATCAATCCATTCTAAAGGAGATCAGTCCTGGGTGTTCATTGGAAGGACTGATGTTGAAGCTGAAACTCCAATACTTTGGCCACCTCATGCAAAGAGTTGACTCATTGGAAAAGACCCTAATGCTGGGTAGGATTGGGGGCAGGAGGAGAAGGGGGCGACAGAAGATGAGATGCTTGGATGGCATCACTGACTTGATGGACATGGGTTTGGGTAGACTCCAGGAGTTGGTGATGGACAGAGAGGCCTGGCGTGCTGCAATTCATGGGGTCGCAAAGAGTAGGACACGACTGAATGACTGAACTGAACTGAACTGAGGTAAGAATGAAGATTATTGATTTGAGACTTCTCCGCTTTTCTAATATTAATAGAAGCACTCAGTGGTATAAATTTCTCTCTCAGCACCACTTTAGCTGTGGCGCACATATTTTTTATTTTTTATGTTTTCATTTGCAATGAGTTCTATGTATTTTTAAAATATGCTTTGAGACTTCTTTTTTAATTCATGGATTACTTAGAAGTATGGACTTACCCTGCTTCATCGTAAATGGTTGAAGTAGAAGTTCAGCTGCCCCCTTGACCCTGCTGACACTTTCTCGGCAAAAATGGGACACCAACTCTTACTGCCTTTTTGTCTTTGAGTGGAGGTATAATTTCAGCTTCCCCCAAACCTTACTGACACCAGGGAGAGGGGAAGCCAAGGGATGATTTACAGTGATTTGTTGTTGTAGTATGAGAACAATAGCTCACCTCCCAGCTGGACTCCAGTGAAACTCAGTTGGAGTGGTATGATTTCTCCATTGGTGTTTAACTGGAGTAGGGAGGTTACTGCTAAAAAGGTTTTCTGATGTTAGGTTGCTCCTTTTCCCAATCCTTTGGGAAACGGTAATAGGCTTTTCTTGGAGCTTTTTGGTCTGTGCCTGTTGGTGGTTCAGGTTAGAGGCTTCTATATCATCTGAGACATATGGGAGACAATAAGAAAACCTAGGGAACTTCACCACTGTCTTTATTTCAGCCTTAAGTCCTTAGGATGTGCCTTCTTTTTTCCACCTTTCAGTCTCCCTATGCTTGTTTGTTATGCTACATCTGGGGATTTTTAGGTATAAAAGAGAGGACCTGGGAGGAATGCGACTATTCCATCTTGACTGGAACCAGAAATCTATGATAAGTTTTTGATGAAGTGAAGTATTAGTCACTCAGTCATGTTTAAATCTTTGTGACCCTATGGACTGTAGCCTGCCAGGCTCCTCTGTCCTTGGAATTTTCCAGGCAAGAATACTGGAGTGAGCAGCCATTCCCTTCTCCAGGGGATCTTTCCAACCCAGGGATCAAACCAAGGTCTCCTACATTGCAGATGGATTCTTTACTGTCAGAGCGACCATGGAAGCCCTCAAGGGTTCTCCTACATGAAAAGTTGGGAGACATTACTGTAGTATATTGTCAGATGTTTTCCTTCTGTATAGATTTTTGTGCATTTTTCTTTAAAAAATATTTGATTAGAATACATATATGACTTTTATATGTCCTTTTAATATTATAACAAGTAATTTTCAATTCTTTCATATCTCCTCATAAGCATAATATTAATGGCTAATCGAATCATCCTTCTAGTAGAGCTACATAGTTTGTTTCTACTTTTTCACCATTACAAATAACAGTATAATAAATGTATATGAGCAAAGAGCTTTTCTTTAGTTCAGGTTATTTTCTTGGTTTATATGTCTATAAATTAAATTATTATGTTCAGGCAAAACATTAAAGTCAGTTGGCATATATTTTAATTTTTATTGTATTATGACAAGGGAGTACCCCCTTTTCACCTAAAACCCAGCTTTACCTAAAGACCAATTGAAATGTCTTTCTGAACTGAGATAAAATTGTTTTATATAAACTACATTGGAAAAGCTGATGTGAAATGTAGAAAATTGCCCTAATCCAAGGGAATCATTATTCAGTTCAAAACAAAAACAAAACAGTGTGCGGCTACTTCAAAATCCTCAGGAAATATGCCTGACACATTCTTTGATGTGATTCAGAGCCTGAAACAGGTAAAATGGTAGCTGTCTATGTTATTCACCATGGGTGATACCAAGGAAACAGAGGCAATATCTTGTGCAATCTGTGTTTGTTAGGACAAAGGGGTTGCCTGTTGTCATTTCACAGTCTCTCTCTCTCTAAGGTAACATGACTTTCTAGAAAACCTTAGGTTTCAAAACCACACAAACCTAAGTTCAAATCCCATCAATTCCAAATCCTCTCAGGGTATCAATTTTCTCATCTGTATACTCATTTTATAAAGTTACCTTAATGATTTACTTAACTGAAACAGGTATGTAAATGTTGCAGCATAGTATCCAGCGTGTTTTACAAAGAATATTTCAGAGCAAACCTCCTACACTGAATGCTAGTGAGAGCAGCTGTAAAACCACTAAAACCCAAGGATTTGTTCCATCATTTGACCTAATTATTGTGCTAGTATCTTCCATTTGCCTCTCTGAATCCCTTTTACCCCTTTTCCAACCAGCTCTATACCTACAGGGATGCCTTACCTGTTACCTCTTTTCCCAGCTTATTCATTTCCCAATTCCGGGTTCACATGAGAATGTTTAATTGGTGGACCACAAATCACATTCAGAATCCTAGCTGCAAGGGGGTTTTACAGTCTTTGCAGTACAAAAAGGCACACTAGAAAAAGGTTGGAATAGACCAATGAGCCACTCCTGAGCATCTGCTACAGTATGCCATCAAGCTCAAGCAGTTGGTGATGGCCTTTCTTTGGCATCTGAAAAGTCTGAGAGAAGTACAACTATAAATTGAAGCTTATAATTAACGCAAGAGTCCATAAATGGAACGAAAGGAGTTGATTGCAAACCTCAAAAGAAGTCACATGAAAATCTTCTTCTTAAAGATATCAAATGTAAAGATCTTCATGAATGCAATCTTTCTAAATAATGTAGTCTCTGCCTCCATTCCTGATGCTAGAAAGGAGCCTACAGCAAAATACCTTAGTACACACACTAACAGGGAGACAGTTTCAGGACCTGGATCTGGGCTATGCACTCTGGTAGGTCTGTGCAGCATAAGAGATGGAGCTGGTAATTACTCTGCATGAAGATGTCTCCCCCAGTGATGCTGTATATAACCAGCATAGTTCCTCCTCTGCTGCTAATACTTTGGAAAAGAGAATAAGTACAAATTTTTTATTTCAGTTTAATAATTCTGTTTCAAGCTTACAAAAATAAGCAAGGAATTATTGGAGTTATCCCAGAAAAACATTGACAATTAGTAAAGTAAGATAACCAAAGAACAACTGCAATTCCAGTGAACATGACTTAGGACCACAACATGATTATAAAATAAAATTAAACAATCACATATATGTACTCTATCTGGAGCAAAAGCTTTTAGGGGGGAACTGTTGCTCAGCCTAGAATGCCATTTCCCAAAGTGGGTTTCCAAGGATTCCAATAGTGCTTTTTGGTGTTGTCAGTTTTTTATTAATGATCACAAAATCCTCCCATTGCAGTATGCCTGCACCTTTGTGATATGACTCTGCCCTTTCTCCCACCCAGAAAGTCTATTTATCCACCTCTTTAAATCTGGGCTGGACTTAACTTGCTTTGACCAATGGAATGTGGCAGAAGTGGTTTTTTTCATGAGTTCCAAAGCCTCAGCTTTAAGAAGTCATGTAACTTGCACCTTTCCCATCTTGAACACTGCCCTGAGGCTACCTAAGGAAACCAGTTTAGCCTACTAAAGGATGAGAGCCCACATGGAGAGTAACAGGCCAGTACCAACCACCAAGCATATGACTGAGGCCATCTCAGACCTTCCTATCCAGCCAACCTTACAACAGAATGCCACTTGAGAAGTAAGTCCAGCAGAACAGCTCAATCGACCCACAGAATCATGAGAAATAATACATCGATGTTTTAAGCCAAAAATTTAAAAAGACTTCCCTTAGTTGCCCTCTTACAGTTACTTTTACGATAAGATCCAGGTTCATTAATTTGGTTTCTAACGTCCCTCACAACATGGTTCCTTATAATACAGACCCTGCAAATCTCCACTAAGAGCCTAGATTCTGTTTATGATTCTATGTAATGGGAAATGTTCGCCTGTTTTCCTTAAGGAAGAACTGGAAAACATGGGAAGCTGTTTAGGCTGCTTTCATTATTTGTATAATTACAAAACTCAACAAAGCAGCTGCCAGTGTGCAAAACAGCTGCCAATGTGCAGTCTGACAAAGGGAGCCTATCACACACAGAGTGTTTTCTGGAGAATTCACAGAGAGCTGTGCTAGGGTGTGTAGGGCAGTCTGCAGAGTTGTATGCCACAAGCTATTGCCAACAGCTGCCTCTGCTGGAATCCATGCCTGCTCTCTCTCTCTCTCCCTCTTCCTCCCCTTTTCTCTCTCTCTCTCTCTCTCTCTCTCTCTCTCTCTCTCTCACACACACACACACACACACACACACACACACACACACAGAAAGAGAAAGAGAAACAGAAGCTTGCTTTATGTTTTCACACAGAGAGGCTTTCTTTTGAATTGATTTTTGTTTAAAGACTGTCTTAGAAAATGTCCCCAAACTAATGTCTTGAAAAATAAATAACAAGGTATAAATTCTACAGTTGCCACTCTCCACACTCATAAAACTCTGTTAGCACCCATTTGGATGATATGTTTCCTTGCTGAACCTTGCTTTTCTTACTATATAAAAGTATGCCCCATCTGAAAAGTAAGAGGAGAGGTGTCCCAGAGCACATCCAAAAACGTCATGGGTTACTGGGTGATAATGCTTTCTCCTACCATTGGTTTCCTCTTCTCACATAGTTAAGTCCATAGCCACTTCTTGCTCTTGGAACTATGGGTGGGGATAATTTACTGAGGGCTTCCCTAGTGGCTCAGAGGTAAATAATCTGACTGTCAGTGCAGGAGACATGGGTTCGATCCTGGCCTGGAACAATCCCCTGGAGAAGGGAATGGCTACCCACTCCGGTATTCTTGCCTGGGAAATCCCACGGACAGAGGAGCCTGGCAGGCCACAGTTGCAAAGAGTCGGACACAACTTAGCAACTAAGCAACAACAACAACAACAAATTTATTGAATGATGAAGCAGCTGGAAATAAATAACAGCAATCAAGATGCATCACAAAACTTGGGGGTTATCAAAGGAAACTCCCATGTGAAAAAGTCTGAGGAATGAGAATTGAAAGAGACACGTGTACCCCAATGTTCATCGCAGCACTGTTTACAATAGCCAGGACATGGAAGCAACCTAGATGTCCATCAGCAGACGAATGGATAAGGAAGCTGTGGTACATATACACAATGGAATATTACTCAGCCATTAAAAAGAATACATTTGAATCAGTTCTATTGAGATGGATGAAACTGGAGCCCATTATACAGAGTGAAGTAAGCCAGAAAGAAAAACACCAATACAGTACACTAATGCATATATATGGAATTTGAAAGATGGTAACGATAACCCTATATGCGAGACAGAATAAGAGACACAGATGCATAGAACAGTCTTATGGACTCTGAGGGAGAAGGTGAGGGTGGGACGTTCTGGGACAATAGCATTGAAACATGTATATTATCATATGTGAAACAGAACACCATTCCAGGTTCAATGCATGAGACAAATGCTCAGAGCTGGGGCAATGGGATGACCCAGACGGATGGGATGGGGAGGGAGATGGGAGGGGGGTTCAGGATGGGGAACACATGTAAACCCATGGCTGATTCATGTCAATGTATGGCAAAAACCACTACAATATGGTAAAGTAATTAGCCCCCAACTAAAATAAATAAATTTATTAAAAAAAGAAAAAGAAAAAGAAAAAGTCTGAGGAATGAATGAAATGCTTTCTTTTCCTTAGAAGTATCCTTCCTTATCTCCCCAGCTTTATCTCTAGCCACTCTTTCCCAAATCTCTGAGTTAACCTACTGCACTGTACTCTTGCTTCTTATGTGGCCTCAAGAGAAATAACATGAATTTGATCAGGATAGCTTGTAGTCATAGACAAAACCCTAACCTTATCTTGTCACCTACAGTGCACCTAAACATGATTGGAAAAAGGTATGCAAGTGAGCTCATTTTATATCTAGGACTATAAGCCACACGCAGATATTCAGTGCTGCCTGGCAGTCCTATTATACTTGCTGCTGCTGCTTAGTCGCTTCAGTCACATACAACTCTTTGCGACCCTATGGACTGCAGCCTGCCAGGATCCTCTGTCCATGGGATTCTCTAGGCAAGAGTACTAGAGTGGGTAGCCATGCCCTCTTCCAGGGGATCTTCCCAACTGAGGTATTGAACCCAGGTCACCTGCACTGCAGGCAGATTCTTTACCACTGAGCCACCAGGGAAGCCCCCCTATTATACTTACCAAAGGTCAAATAATTCTCCCATTATTTAAGATGCTATGTCATGCTATTGCCTCCTGCCTCACAACTTCAACACCTTTTCCCTACTCCTAACTTTTAGCTCTTGACTTTATTTCCAGTTTCACTGAAAAATTAGTCACAAAGAATTCTCACTTGCACATGCTTCACCACCAGATCTTTCAATTTCATTGTATAAGCAGGGAGGGTAAGAGGTCCTGAGAGAAAGAGAATCAGGTATGGCTTTCTTGACAGGAAAGATGCCATCTTTGGCCTAAGCCATTTTGGGATCTAAGCCTGGCCACAATGCTTGCCCTTAAAATGGTCTCAGTAATTAATCAAAATCACTGCAGATGGTGATTGCAGCCATGAAATTAAAAGATGCTTACTCCTTGGAAGGAAAGTTATGACCAACCTGGATAGCATATTAAAAAGCAGAGACATTACTTTGTCAACAAAGGTCCATCTAGTCAAGGCTATGGTTTTTCCAGTAGTCATGTATGGATGTGAGAGTTGGACTATAAAGAAAGCTGAACGCTGAAGAATTGATGCTTTTGAACTGTGGTGTTGGGGAAGACTCTTGAGAATCCCTTGGACTGTAAGGAGATCCAACCAGTCAATCCTAGGGGAGATCAGTCCTGAATATCCATTGAAAGGACTGATGTTGAGGCTGAAACTCCAATACTTTGGCCACCTGATGCGAAGAGCTGACTCATTTGAAAAGACTCTGATGCTGGGAAAGATTGAGGGCAGGAGGAGAAGGGGATGACAGAGGATGAGATGGTTGGATGGCATCACTGACTCAATGGACATGAGTTTGGGTAAACTCCGGGAGTTGGTGATGGACAGGGAGGCCTGGCGTGCTGCAGTTCATGGGGTTGCAAAGAGTCGGACATGACTGAGCAACTGAACTGAACCAAATTAATTATCTTAAGGGGACAAAATAATGCAGAAATAAATGACTGTTATTAGGTAAGAGAAGTAACAATAGCAAAGATAATGTATCAGTTGTAAAGACTCCCTGTTGTATTTCAATGGTAAGGACTAACCTGAAGCACTCAACCACCAGATCAACTGGAACCTAAGGGATGATGGTATTGACCTCTTCTGACCCTCATGACTTCAGTCAACTAAAGCTTGGACTCTGTGGACTGCTCAAGCCCATTCAAGAATATGCATGTACCCTTAGTTTAAAATTTCCCCAGTTTTAACAGCTTTGCTGTTCAGGAGATTTTACTTTGGGGGAAGATCTCCAGTGTTCCCCTTACTTGCTGCAAGTAATAAATCCTTTCTCTTCCTACTCTTTGGCTTGGTTCTTTCTTTTGGCTTGACACTCACCAAGAGGCAAAATCAGGTTTGGGGTCATGATCGCATCTACATCCATATACTCTGCCTTTTCTTCAGTTATAAAAGATAAACTGTCTAGCTGCTATGTTGATGTATTGTCACCCATACCCTTCTCACTACTTCAGGAACAATAGCTCTATAACTGTTCCTCTTTTCTCCTGCAGCATCTACTCTTCTATCATTCTCACCAGCACAAAAAACATGCATTAATAAGTCCAATTATAAAAATCTACATTGTTTCATAATTAGTCACCACCCCACTCCAGCCAGAATGGCCATCATTAAAAAGTCTACAAATAAATGCTAGAGAGGATATGGAGAAAGGGGAACCCTCCTACACTGTTAGTGGGAGTGTAATTGGTACAGCCACTATAGAGAACAGTAGGGAGGATCCTCAGGAAACTAAAAATAGAGTTGCCATATGATGAAGCAATTGCAACTCCTGGGCATATCCCTAGACAAAACTATAAATCAAAAAAATATATGCAGCACTATGTTCATAGCAGCACTCTTTACAATAGCCAAGACATGGAAACAACCTAAATGTCCATCAACAGGTGAATGGATAAAAAAGATGCAGTATATATATATATATATATATATATATATATATATATATATACACACACACACACACAATGGACTATTGCTCCACCATTAAAAAGAATGAAATAATGCCATTTGCAGCAACATGGATGGACCTAGAGATTATCATACTAAGCAAAATAAGTCTGAAAGAGAAAGATAAATACTATATGATATCACTTACATGTGGAATCTAAAATACGACACAAATAAACATATCTACAAAGCAGACACAGACTCCTAGACACAGAGAACAGATTTGTGGATGCTGAGGGGTAAGGAAAGTGGGGGAGGAGGAAAGGATTGGAAGTTTGGGATTAGCAGATATAAACTATCATATATAGGATGCATAAACAACAAATTCCTACTGTATAGCACAAGGAACTATATTCAATATCCTGTGATAAACCATCGTGGAAAAGAATATGAAAAAGAATATATATATGTGTATATGTATAACTGAATCTCTGTGAAGAGATTAAGAAGAGATGGTGAGAATTCACAGATGACAGATTTTATTTACTTGGGCTCCACAATCATTGTGGACAGTGACTGCAGCCATGAAATTAAAAGATTCTTGCTCCTTGGAAGGAAAGCTATGACAAACTTAGACAGCATGTTAAAAAGTAGAGACATCCCTTTGCCAGCAAAAGTCTGTATAGTCAAAGGTATGTTTTTTCCAGTAGTCATGTACAGATGTAAGAGTTGGTCCATAAAGGAGGCTGAGCACCAAAGAATTGATGCTTTTGAACTGTGGTGCTGGAGAAGACTCTTGAGAGCCCCTTGGACTGCAAAGAGATCAAACCAGTCAATCCTAAAGGAAATCAACCCTGAGTATTCATTGGAAGGACTGCTGCTGAAGCTGAAGCTCCAATTCTCTGGACACGTGATGTGAAGAGCTGACTCACTGGAAAAGACCCTGATGCTGGGAAAGACTGAAGGCAAAAGTAGAAGGAGTGGGCAGAGGATGAGATGGTTAGATACCATCACCAACTCAATGGCCATGAATTTGAGCAAACTCAGGCTTCCCTAGTAGCTCAGTTGGTAAAGAATCTGCCTGCAATGCAGAAGACCCCGGTTCAATTCCTGGGTCGGGAAGATCCACTGGAGGAGGGATAGGCTACCCACTCCAGTATTCTTGGTCTTCCCTGGTGGCTCAGCTGGTAAAGGATCTGCCTGCAATATAGGAGACCTGGGTTCAATTCCTGGGTTGGGAAGATCCCCTGGAGAAAGGAAAGGCTACCCACTCCAGTATTCTGGCCTGGAGAATTCCATGGACTGTATAGTCCATGGGGCTGCAAAGAGTCGGACACAACTGAGCGACTTTCACTTCACTTCAAGGAGGTAGTAGAGGACAGAGGAAACTGGCGTGCTGCAGTCCATGGGATCACAAAGAATAAAGACATAACTTAGTGACTGAACAACAATAACAACATACCTGAGTCATTTGGTGTATGGCAGAAACTAAACACAACATTGTAAATCAACTATACATCAATAAAATTGTTTTTTAAATCTCCACTGTTTCAACATTCCCTCACCATTTTATTATTCCACTTTACAGCTAAAGTCTTTGAAAATGTTGCCCATACAGCCTTCACTTCTTTCCTTCCAACTGCTCCTTGAACCTAGTACAACATGGTTTTTGTTATCAACATTTCAATGAAATAAGCCTCTTCCCAAGTCCCTTCCAAATTGCCAGATCCAATGTCAATCCTCAGTTGTTATGTTCCTTGAGCTCTTGGCATCATTTGTCAAAGTTGATTGTTCTCTCCTTCATGAAACTTTCTTTATTTGGCTTCCAGGACCAATATTGTTTCCATGATGGCTGCCTATTCTGAGTCTCCTTTGTTATTTTCTTGTTCCATATTTCTATATATCATAATGCCCCTGAGTCAATCCTCATACATCTCTCTATCTACATGCTCTCTCTAAAGGATTTCATCGCTTTAAATACAAACTATAAACTGATACCTCCCAAATATTTCCAGCTCCAACTATCCCTTGAATTTCAATTTCATATCTATTGCCTGCTCTTGGATTTCTAATGGACATCTCAAAATTAGCATGTTGAAAAATTAACCCTAGCTTCCCCTCCCCCAAACCTGCCCCTTCTTCAGTGTTCCCCATCTCAGCAAATGTTTTCCATGACAGTAAATGGCACTGCTATAGGGTGAATATTTGTGTTTCCCCCAAAATTAACATATTGAAATTCTAAGCCCTAATACTATGGTATTAGGAGCTGAGGCCTTTGGGAGGTGGTTAGGTCATGAGAGTGGACCTTTCATGAATGGGATTAGTATGCTTATAAAAGAGACCCCAGAGAAGTCACTCACCCCTTCTGTCATGTGAAGACACAGCAAGAAGACAGCTGTCTATGAACCAAGAAGTGGGCCCTCACCAGACACTGAATCTGCCAATACTTGGATCTTGCACTTTCCAGCCTCCAGAAATGTGAGAAATAAAATTTTGTTGTTTATAAACCACCAGTCTATGGTATTCTGTTACAGCAGGCCAGACAGACTAAGACAGGCACCGTTATTCATCATTTGCTCAAGTCACAAAAGTTGTAGTCATCTTTTACTCTCTTACACACTACACCTAATCCCGTTAGCAAATCCTGTAGCTTCTACCACCGCTCATCTCACCACTCCCACCAGTATACTCCAGGTCTCGGCAACCATGACCACTCATCTGAATTACTGCAGTAGTCTTCTGCCTTGTACTCTTATCTCACTACATTTCATTGTTCTATAGTTTCCAGGATGACCCTTTAAAAAATATATGTCAGTGTATGTCTTTCCCATGTTCAAAATCTTCTAGTGGTTTTCTAAAACACTTGGAAAAAATCTAAAGTCTTTATTGTAGCCTACAAAATCTGTCACTTCATGGCCTCTTAATATTTCTCTGTCCTCATTTTCTGCCACTAGCTCTCTTTTTCACTAAGCTCAAACCAGACATGAGCCTCCTGTTCTTCTTCAATCACAACAAACATGTTCCCACCTGAGGGCCTTGACTTTCTCCCCTCTCAGAGACTGTCTTCCTCAGTATCTTCACATGACTCATTCTCTCACTTCATTCAGGTCTCTGCTCAAATGTTACTGTCTTAAATGGCATCACCCATAATTCATTCTCATGTACTGATTAATTTCTTTTTCATAAAACTTACCACTAACTAACATTAAACTACACAATTTTATTTTGTTCACTAGAATGACTATTTTACCTAATAGCTTTTCACTAAATACTGTTGTATTAATTAATCAATAACTTCCTGAAAAACCTTGTGAAAGAAGACTATGTTTGTCTTAATAGGGTCTGGTCAGTCCCTGGAGGAAAGATGGATGGGAACATCTATTTCCTTTGAGCAGTAGCTTCATCTAAAGTCCTAATGGGAAAATCTAGGCACCAGCAAGGATTCCTTTACAATGATCTTTGTAAATTAATTAAAATATATAAACAAAAAAATCTAAAATGCCTGGGCAGTCCCACTTTAAGGAGCAGTTCTTCTGATTCCCACTTGATACAAATCACTATTTGAATGTACTCTGTGAATACATCATTTCAGTATTTCAAACAGTTTCTGATTTGAATTTTAAAACAGTACTTCTATCTTTAAATGAAGAAATGTCTGAAGTAGTACCTAATAATAAAGCTTAATAAGCCAGAAGTCTTTTTAAAAAAGATTTGTCATGCTGATTAAACTGATAGGAGTCTTTGAAGATGCTTTCATTGGCTGGGTGGAGCCGTCAGGCCTTCCTCTTCAATGTTCTGTTTGCTTTGCATCCCAGGGATTTTTTTTCCCACAAGGATAATTGACGGTTTTTTCAACTAAACTCTAATACTGGTGCTCTTTCCACAATTCACAGGGATACTGTGAATTGCATCCCTGTAGGGAAAAATTAGACTAATAGATGGGAATTTTTCAGTCTTAAAATTCTATCCATAAATTTTTTCTCATAATGGCTGCTAGCAGTACTAGTAGTAGACAAAATTATAGAAGTGGCAGGAAATGCAGACTAGTGCAGTAATTTAGAAACTTTTTATTTGCATGTGTGGTTGTGGTCATATACTGCAAACGTATGCCATGTTTACTTTGAGTAAAATTTCTCCTAGTTCACAAGACTGAGTTATGAATGTCAGGATTTTGTGTTTTTTCTCAAAGAGCACTATGATTCCCCAATGCTTCACTATCTGAACCTAACTGACAATCTCCTCTTTTAGAGAAGCAAACTAACATTTACTGAGAGCATAATTTACCTTCTTATATAAAACTTTTTAAAAATTTTAAATGGTTTATGAAAACCACATTTCATAGATGTGGAAACTGAGAGTTTAGGAGTAGCGATTATCTATTTCAAGTCACACAGCGTGTAAACACAAATAGATGTGATTACATACCAAAATATCAGTTGCTTTGTGAGCTTGGCCTGTAGACACCAAAACAATGCCAAAGTTGTGTACTGAGCACCCTTTTTCTTAACTTAATATTTTGAAAATACAAAAAATAAAAATGAGAAAAGAACATAATGAACACCTGTAAACAATGTCCTTTCTCACATTTCCTCACCCCTAAATTTGGGTTTATTATATTCCCATAAATGTATTTTGATTTGCATTGTACTGAATTCTTAGGTTGATGTTGGGACAATTAACATATTTATAATTATGGAGTCTTCTCCATAAACATGGCTTGCTATTGTTGCTGTTCATAAACATGGTGCTTCTTACCATTTCCTCAGGTTTCCCTTAAAGTCTTATAATAACAGTTTGTATTTTTTCTTCATAAAGGTCATATACATCCTTTGTTGGATCCACTGTTCTTCTTCTTAAACTGCTGCTGAAAATGGCACCTTTAAAAATTACACTTTGGTCTAACTTTATTACTGATGGATAGAAATACAAATGATCATCCCATATTGATCTTTTCTTTAGTGAATTTGCTTAACTTTCTTATCAATTCTAATAATTTTTCTAGCAGTTTTCTTGTATCTTCAGTATAGACAATTGCATAGTCCACAGTGGTAGTTTTATTCCTTACTTTCCTATTCTAATAAATTTTATTCTCTTTTTTAAAAAAATCTTGTCTTACCATGCTAGACTAGAATCTCCAGTGAAATGCTGAAATGAAGCAAAGATAATGGTATCCTTTTATTGATCCTTATTTTAAAAATAAGGCTGCTAGAATTAAACTATTGAATATGATGCTTATTATGGAAGTTTATAATATATACTCTTAATCAGGTTAAGAAAATTCTTCTGTATTGTCAGTCTGTAAGAGATTTCTAAGTCATAAATACTGAATTCTTTCAAATTATTCTTCTGGTTCTATTGAGATAACAATATTTTTCCTTTATTCATTTATTGTGTTGAATTACATTAATGGATTTTCTTAATGGTAAACCAATCTTGTGAAACTGGATTTTAAAAAGAAACTATCTCAGTCTCAGTTTTAGCTGAAGCGTCATCATTAAACAACACATTCCAATGTGAGGTGTGAGACCACCATGCAGGTCTTGTAAAAGAGGTAGTCGCAAACTGATTTTGTGACCCTTAGCTGACCACCAATCCCCACATCTAAAAGAAGGTGGAAAGGCCAAGAAAGGGCTTGGAAATTAGGAGAGGAATTGGAAGAAAGCTGTAGGCATTCTATGCATCTAACTTTCTCCTAGTGAAAGGGTGTGGGAGCAGGGCTCACATTCAACTTGTGCTAGGGAAAGGAACTTCAATGGAACTATTTGAAGATTTGATATGTGTCACCCAGATCTCAGAAGACAAATAAGTACACCAGTTATCAACTCCACTTGAGAAATATGAAGAATAGGAGGGTCTCAGAAAAGCCCACAGGAATACTCCATAAGAAAAACAAATTGGTTTTAAAACACCACCTAGGCTCAAATAGCTCAAAAGACGCTTGCTCCTTGGAAGGAAAGCTATGACAAACCTAGATAGCATATTAAAAAGCAGAAACATCGTTTTGCCAACAAAGGTCCATATAGTCAAAGCTATGGTTTTCCCGGGAGGCATGTATGGATGTGAGAGTTCAGTTCAGTTCAGTTCAGTTCAGTTCAGTTGCTCAGTTGTGTCCGACTCTTTGTGACCCCATGAATTGCAGCATGCCAGGCCTTCCTGTCCATCACCAACTCCCAGAGTCTACCCAAATCCATGTCCATCGAGTTGGTGATGTCATCCAACCATCTCATCCTCTGTCTCCCCCTTCTCCTCCTGCCCCCAGTCCTACCCAGCATTAGGGTCTTTTCCAATGAGTCAACTCTTTGCATGAGGTGGCCAAAGTATTGGAGTTTCAGCCTCAACATCAGTCCTTCCAATGAACACCCAGGATTGATCTCCTTTAGGATGGATTGATTGGATCTCCTTGCAGTCCAAGGGACCCTCAAGAGTCTTCTCCAACACCACAGTTCAAAAGCATCAATTCTGCGGCACTCAGCTTTCTTCACCGTCCAACTCTCACATCCATACATGACCACTGGAAAAACCATAGCCTTGACTAGACGGACTTTTGTTGGCAAAGTAATGTCTCTGCTTTTAAACATGCTATCTAGGTTGGCCATAACCCTCCTTCCAAAGAGTAAGCATCTTTTAATTTCATGGCTGCAATCACCATCAGCAGTGATTTTGGAGCCCCAAAAAATAAAGTCTGACACTGTTTCCACTGTTTCCCTATCTATTTCCCATGAAATAGATCTTTCTTTAATAATCTATTTATTTTTATTTTTGGTTGCACTGGTTATTCATTGCTGAGTGTGGGCTTTCTCTAGTTGTGGGGGCTACTCTTCATTGTGGTGCATGGGCTTCTCATTGCAGTGGCTCCTCTTATTGTGGAGTACAGGCTCTAGGCACACGGGCTCAGTAGTTGTGAAGTATGGCCTTAGTTGCTCTGTGGCATGTAGAATTTTCCAAGACCAGGGATGAAACCCACATCCCCTGCAGCAGGCAGATTCTTACCCACTGTACCACCAGGGAAGTCCCCTGAACAAACTATCTTTTCCCCTATTGTTTAGTCTTGGTATGGGAGGGAGTAGTAGCCTTCTTTAGCCTTTTGGTACTCTTCAACTTACATCATAGAAGTGGATAGGTGTTTACACCCGAGGAGGATCCTTTATACTGGGCATCTTGGAGATTCAACATTTTGTGTGGCAGAAAACATTTATTTCATTTCTTCTTTTCCCATCTAAAAGATTTATTCCCTCTATTCCTCTACTTTTGAAAGTAATTCTTTTCATGTACACATTTTTCTCATTCTTTTCTTGTACAGGCTTTCCCTTTCATCTAATTGTAAATTCCTAAGTGAGATCTCATTTCCTCCTTTCTGCAAGATTTGCAGTTTACATGACATACTACCCAATTCAACACCATAAAATTACAAATATCACAAAAATTACATTTAAAATGGAGGAAAGTGCATTTTTTTAAAGTAAAAGAAATTCAAGGATATCAACCATTCAGGGAGATTATGTTAATACTCTCTCTTCAATTATAGTTGACAACTAAGAAAGGAAAGGAGAAAATAATTTGTTTTCTTAGAAGGATAGGAAGAAGCAATAGAGCTCAGGGCTTGTGATAAATCCTAAAGGAGAAGAAAAATAGATAGCATATCACTTCTAAAAAGGGTCTAGAACAGAGCGAGTATTCAAATATAACTAGGCAAACTCAAACTCATCTAGTTTTAAGCAAAGACAAATTAAAGTATCTGTTTCTTTTCTTTTCCTCTGTATCCCTAGAGAGTCAGAGAATCGGCAAAGATAAACTAATTCCTCCTCTTTATAAGAAGTGGAAGGAGACGTGGTTCTAGAAATTTCACAATGTGCACTCATCTCATCACACTTTCAGAAAGTGCCATCAAATGGATTATATTTGGACACCAAGCAACTTAGCTCCTGAAATCGATCTATCATTCTCCAAATGTTCTAACCATTCAAAGTATTTTGTAAGAATGTCCTGAATAGAAAAACCAGAGCACCAGTCACTCATGGCTGCAGACCAGGACATTGCACATGCCTCCAAAGGTTGTTTACTTTAATGTTAGAATTCAGAAGAATTAAGTTTACTTGTCAATTCCTCCACCCACAAGGAAACGTCAAAACACTAAGTTAACCTGTTAAGCTATTACTGCTCTGGGTTGTTTTAGGGGGGACATGGAAAAATGTTTCCCCAGGCTTCAAACTTCAAAGTCATCTTTGATACCCTCCTTTCGTCAGACTCTCCCCAACAAGTCCTTTAACTAGTTATTTCTTCATATTTTCTCTTATGTCCTGCCTTTCTTTTCCATGTTCACTATCAAGTTGGGAACACTGTAATAATACTTCAGCAGTGGTAGCAACTAAACAACAATAAAGTGGTATTTCTACATTTATTCTCTTGTCTCACTTCCAGTTTATTACTCCCACATAACAGAGATTTACATTTCTAGAACCTATCATGGCAGATCCATATTTATAAAACTTCAGTGATTGCCCCTTGGATGTAAGATGAAGTTTAAAATATTGCAAATAGCTTCTTGGACATATTTGTTGTTCTGTCGCTAAGTCATGTCCAACTCTGCGACCCCATGGACTGCAGCATACATATTTTGGACATATAATTTACAGTAATTTACAGACAGTATCATATTTTAATTCTCCTTAGCCATGCCAGCTGTTCTTTTTGATATCACATACTTAAAAGAAGGAAGGAGGACGATATATTGAATGTGTAAAACAGATTGAAAAGGAGAAATGGCATCAAATCCCAGAGCCTTGGTTCCAGTGTTGAAGATTCACTTAATTAACAAGAGCATTGTTTCTCTTGGGGATGGATGTGGCTTATAACTATCAAAGTGATAATAATACATATGTCCCCATCTTTCTTATCTTATGGAAAGACAGAGGTCAGAGTTTTAAGACTCAAAGCATGAGGCTAAGTGAAAAGCTACAAAATTCATTATTGCACTCCAGTTTATGATAAGGACTCAAACTTCTTAAAGTGCACACAACTGCCTAAACCCTGTTCTTTAGCGCCAAGCTAACTTTTCCCTGGTGCCTTTTCCACAAAGCTACTTAAAACTAGGAAGATTCAACTCTCTTGGCTCCATTTATCCTAAGACCCAGTAAGAGAAATGTGGAAAGAAAGGATCTAAACTGCCTACTCTATCTTATTTGGAGGCTAGATTTAAGAAATCAAAACATAGTTTTCAAACTAAGCACTGATCAAAATTACCTATGATGCATAACACATTTTTGAGCCAAAGCATATGTACCATCTAAAACCTAAACATTACTATGGCCTTTGCTGTAAACATTGATATAACCCTTTAGCTATAAGATAAAGTTCAAACATATTGCAAAATGGTTTCTGGGCTAACCTTAGTCATTTACTGGCAGCCTATTATTTTAATTCTCTCTAGCCATAACAGCTACCTTTCAAAAGGAAAATAACTCTGGTAACATTCTGCAAAAGAAATTTCTAATTCACATACCGGTAATGGCATTATCTGATTTTCCAATTTTAAGAAACTCAGAACTATTTCAAAAAATCTGTCTTCAAATATCCCTTTATTAATCTAGCCTTAACACAATTTTTTTCATCCAGCATTCTCTCAGTGTAGTTTAAATGAGCTAACATATGCACAGAACTTAGAACTGTGCCTAACACATAGCAAGCCCTATTGGACTATTTACTATTATTACTGTATAAATACTAATGGGAAATGTGCAATCTTTGGATTAAGAGAGACCTGAATCTTGGATTCTGTGTCTGGACTAACTAGCTTGGTGATCATGAGTGATCAATCTTCTGAGCCTTGGTTTCTTCTTTCTCAAAATAAGAGAGAATAATAACTCTAATGAAAGTTGTAGAATAAAAGATAATGAAGACAAAATGATTAGTACAAGAACTGGCACATAGCAGGCATTCAATGAAGGAAAGATTTTACTATTATTCACTGCTGTACTTTGTTCCCTCTGCTCCCAAGATTGAAATACCCGTCACCCTTACTTCTGTCTCTTCATCTGAACCCCGTTTGTCTTTTACTAAGAAACCAGACACAGGGGAATTCCTCTTTCCTGTTCCCACCTTTGCATTTACCTGTACACCTCATTTGGCTCATATATGATAAGTATATTGTATAGTTAAGGACTCAATTTCAAATATTCCTGATATTTTTTAAACAGTTTTAATGATATATAATTCACATGCCACCTAATTCATTCATTTAAAGCAGGCAAATCAACAGATTTTAGCATATTCATAGAGTTTTCCATCCATTGCCACAGTCTTTAGAACATTTACATTACGCCCCAAAGAAATCTCACTCCCCATAGTCACCTACTCCTAGATCACCCTATCCCCCCAAAGACCTAGGCAACAACTAACCTAGGCAACAACCAAAGCCCTAGGCAACAACCAACTAACTTTCTATCTGTACATATTTCCTTATTCTGGATATTTAGTATAAATAAAATCATATGTAATCTGCTGTGACTAGCTTCTTTCACTTAGCATAAGGTGTATCTAAGTTGTAGCAGTATTTGTACTTCATTTTACCGCTGAATAATATTCCAATGTATGAACATAATATTAAAGTCTTTTTAACTGCTTTTCGATTCTCTGTGCTGCCTCTCAGAATACAATCTCCAGACTCTAAATTTCAATGTAAATGTCTACAGCAGGTGGATGTTAAGTACATGCCACATATATGAAGTATTCAAATATCACCACCCAGCAAAACACATCTTCAGACAAAATTTGTCCACAGCCAATTAGTTTGCTGTCTACTCCAATAGGCATGAAAGGTAGTATAAGAATATAATCATTAATTAATTTGAATGTTTATTGAACACCTCCTATCTTAGTTTGGGTTCCCCTAGGAATAGCCCTTGAGACAAGAATTTCAGTGCAAATGGTATATTTGGGAGGCGCTGTCAGGAAACACTAATAGGGAAGTGAGGGATAGAAAGTGAGCTATGGAAGGGAAGGTAGCTAATATAAGATGCGTGCTTCAGGCAAGTGGCACTGTGGGCAACTAGAGCTTAATTGCACTGGGAAACTCTGGGAGTTAGTGTAGAACATGCATCTTAGAGTTATACCAACTGAGTGGGGAGCATTCTGAGGTTTTGATTTAACAACTCTGTCAATCAGCCAATAGTTGAGGGCTCCTCTTAGACACTACTAATTCTCTGCCCTTCTGGCCTATCATTTGCTGCAGAGCAGAACAGGTTCTTATGACCAAAGAAATCCCTCCAGTAAAGAGATTATGTGAGCGCTGGTAGGTGGAGGTCCGTCTGATGTGCTAGGAGGCGGTAGAGGGCAAGGGGATGGGAGATGTGGACAGTGTCTGCTGTAACTCCTACTTGGATTTCCATACAAAAGGAAAGAAATACAAGGAATATTAATTGAATTTTCCCTATATGCAAGACAGTGTTATAGGCACTGAGAATGCAACTGTGAATAAAACAGGAAAATACCTACCCTCAGGTAATTTATATTCAAGTGAGAGAGAAACAGTAAACAACACAAATAAATTGTAGAGTCTATTGGAAGAGAATGAGTACTAGAGCGGAAAGTGAGACAAGGAGTCTGGGGAGTGCCCTGCTAAATAAAATGGTCACTGGAATTGTAACATGTGAGCAGAGCTCAAAGGTCTTGTTTTATCCTCCAGTCTCCCTTTAAAGATGCTTTAAGATAATGACCAAGTTTGAAGGTTTGTCAAATCAATTCCAGATCCAACATTCCAGAAGAAGAGGTTTTTGTTAACACTCAAGGATTTCTCAGCAATGTTTCCCACTACTTAAGCTATGAGATGAAGAGAGCTAGGCAAACACTAGAAAAGGGAAAAGGGAAGCCAAGTGTGGCTGGAGTCATGAGACTAGGGAGCAACCCTCCTCCACAATTCCTACCACCATCCTATGTAGCTAACAGTGCATCTTCACTGCAGCCTCCCTCGGGTATAGCACTCATTCCAGAGCTTCTCCTGGCACCAGCAGCAGGCACCCACCGAGAAAATAATGAGCAAGCACCTCCTAGGAAAGCCTTAGTGGAGCACTCCTTTACCACATGTAGGACCTATAGCAAAGCAGCTTCTCTTCCTCTCCAAAGAACTTTGCCAGCTAAGGTCATGTCAGGGTTCAAATAGCGTGTTTATTCCTGGCCCTGGGGGACACATTCTCATGGTTCATAAACCTACTGTGCTGCAATGTATAAATGTGTACAATAAAACCAACTCCAGGGCCCCCCTCCTACCTCCAGCACTTAATGCAAAGCCCTTAGCATTCTCTTCTGCCTACTTTTTCAGTCTCATCTCTTGTTGCCCCCCAAGCAGCTGTTGCACTGGAGAGGGGGCCAGGGGAATGCTATTGACACACTGACAACTCTCAGCTTTTGGAATGTACTGCCTCTGTAAAACCTTCCATTATTATCCTCTCCTCCTCCTCCTGCATCTTCTCACATAATTCTCCAGCAGAATTAGCCTCTTTCATTCTTTGAAAGCATCTTTATAATAGCATTTAGCTCATTGCATTGAAACTGATTTTACACCTCTCTTAGAGCAGCCAGGCTCTGAACATTCCCATCCATATATTGGCAACCAAGGCCTTCTGCAGTATACCCCTTCATCTTATCCCAGCTCATCACTTACTTTTTTCTGCAATAAGCCCTCTGACTAGGCAGTCTTTTCACTGTTTCCTTCACTTCTACCCACCTTGAACGTGCTATGTTTATTACTGCCTGATACTATGGTCCAAAACTGATAATTATTCATTCTATCCTTCTGAATTTTGAACCAATTGATGAATGGATATAGGACTGTAATGGGGCCAAAATCCTAGCTTCACTTCTACTAAAGCTGCCTTGGAGAATGTAGTTCAGGTCTGAAGCCAGAATGAACTTCCTATTTCCTTACCCCAAGTCCAGACCTTGAAATCCACACAAGGGAAACTAGATCTTCAGAAGAGATTCTTAGCTAGATACTTCAGGGAACTTGGCCTTCCTCACACCTTAGCAAGCACAGATGGACCAGGAGAAAAATATCAGTAATCTCTAGTCCACCAGTGTAATTGTGTAGATTAGAATGGTCTTAAGGGTGCCACAGTCTAAACATTCCACCACTCAGATAAATTATTTCTGTTCCCACAGAGAACACTGTGTGACAGGAGTAAGGAAGAATCAAAACTTTCTCTTTAATACTCTCAACAGAGTAGATGTTTTCATTCTACAGGCTGAGGCAAGCATGTAAAGAGAGAGACAAAATGTTCCTCCTTCAACTGTACATTTCCATACCCATTACCCTCATCTACATTACCCTCACCCAAGGAAAACTTCTTGCCCCCTGTTTTTAAAAAACCTCTTCATCCCTCAAGTCTGAGTTCAAGACCATCTTTTCCCTGAAGACATGTCTGATCACCTAAACCTCCATTTCCCTTCTGTTAAATACTGAATGCATGTTCACAATAGGTCACTTAGTTGCATGTGGCTTTATGTTATTTTTGTTTCATATGTATGAGCCGGTATCTCCAATGGGATTCTGTGTTGTTACAAAACTTAATTCACTTTCCACCTCCAAGCATTCAACAGTTCTTTGTTGGATATTCATTGGTTGTGGAAAGTAGTGGAATGAAATGGGACTGGGTGGAATGAAAAGGAATAGAACATGATAGGATGGGATGGGATGGCATGAAATCACATGAAGACTGGGGATGGGAAGTTGGATTAAAACACAAAGAGCCTGGAAGTCAATCAAGCATATATTGAATGTTTTACGACAGCAATGTCATCACATAGTCATTGAAAACTGCTATTTCACAGAGGCCTTTAGGAGCCCAAACATCATATCTTCACCAGCATTCATCCAGAGGTTGCAGAAGCAGAATGGCCACTTGAGGTTCACCAAGCCCAGTTCCTGGCACTGGGGACAACTGTACCCTGTCCTCCCAAGACAAAAATCTCTCCATCCTGACGTCAAAGGTGTTTGGGTATTGAATATTCTTTCTGCTCTTCTGTGCTTTCTTGCCAGAGAACTCAAGTCACCTCACAAGCAATTCATTACTCTCCAAATAAGTTAAAGGCCAGTTTTTATGTCCTTTCTTCACAATCCTTGAAACTGACTCTAAGCAAAATTGAGAAACTGAAAAATCTTATCTTTGGCGAATCTCCATTCCTCCAAAAAAAGTTTCTTCTTTTCTTATCCCCAATACTATCTTTCCTTCAAAACTACAATTGATCAGGTATTTGGGGTAAATGAGGCTTATCTTGGTATCCTTCCTATCATCCCACAAAGGCCTGAGTGAGAGCTCACAAGAATAATACAGGTTAACTGACTTATTTGATGTAACAAGAGCTACAGAGACAATCCCAGAATAAGACTCAAACCACTTTGTAAATGCCACCAGCCTCGACCTGAAAAAACCCACAGTTTTGCTCTAATATTATTATACCCACATAGTCTCTCAGAGTTTTTAAAAATATATATTGTTTTCAGGTCAGTAACTATTTTTCAATTTCCTTCTATTCTTACAAAATAAGTACAATGCAATTCCAAATAGCATCTGTATAGCTCTGGATTTAAAAAAAAACTTCAGTACAAATTTAAGCCTCAAATGCTATACTGTGAACCTTAAAGTATCAGCAAAGACTAGAATAAGGTGTAAAATAACAGTAGTAGATAATCTCCTACAGAGGGGCAAACAGCTATATTTATGACCCAGACAAACTTTGCTCTCTGGCTTTTCTGTAAGGGACATTGATTTCTTAGGGACAATATATAGATAGGTAGTCCCCAATGCTGAATCTCTTTACCAATTAGGAATTTGATTTTAAAACTCTTTTCAAATTCATGTAAACAAAATATATTATAAAATGTTACCAAGTTACATGTCTAATAAAGAAACAACCTAGTGTTGCAACACTCACTTGCACCTAGTAAATGATATTTTGGTAAAAGGAAGTACCAAAGTAGCTTCGAACCCACATTTTTGTCTACAAAAACAATGCTAGGCTTTATTGCATAAGTACTGTAAATTAATAGTGTGTGTCTGTCCAGGATCTTTCTCCACCAACAGCGTGGCTATAAATAGAGAAATATCTCATAACCTAATGTGGACATCTGGATATATAGGCAGTAGCTTCTTTTCATTTCCAGCTGTCGTGTGGCTCTGTTATGTGGTGCTGCTTATTAGATATATCTGTTTCACTTCCTACTGCCTCTACCTACAGATTCAGCAGTCTGCCAGAGCTAACTCCTTAAAAATGGCAGGATCTGCACAGTCAGTCAGTCAGTTCAATCCCTCAGTCGTGTCCAACTCTTTGCGACCCCATGGACTGCGGCACGCCAGGCCTCCCTATCCATCACCAACTCCCAGAGCCTGCTCAAACTCAGGTCCATTGAGTCAGTGATGCCATCCAACCATCTCATCCTCTGTTGTCCCCTTCTCCTCTTGCCTTCAATCTTTCCCAGCATCTGGGTCTTTTCCAATAAGTCAGTTCTTCACATCAGATGGCAAAAGTATCGGAGCTGCAGCTTCGGCATCACTCCTTCCAGTGAATATTTAGGACTGATCTCCTTTAGGATGGACTGGTTGGATCCTTGCAGTCCAAGGGACTCTCAAGAGTCTTCTCCAACACCACAGTTTAAAAACTTCAAAAACATCAATTCTTTGGTGCTCAACTTTCTTTATGGTCCAACTCTCACATTCATACATGACTACTGGAAAAACCATAGCTTTGACTAGATGACCTTTGTTGGCAAAATAATGTCTCTGCTTTTAAATATGCTCTCTAGGTTGGTCACAACTTTTCTTTCAAGGAGCAAGTGCTTTTAATTTCATGGCTGCAGTCACCATCTGCAGTGATTTTGGAGCTCCCAATAATAAAGTGTGTCACTGTTTCCACTGTTTCCCCATCTATTTGTCATGAAATCATGGGACTGCATGCCATGATCTTGGTTTTTTGAATGTTGAGCTTTAAGTCAGCTTTTTCACTTTCCTCTTTCACTTTCATCAAGAGGCTCTTCAGTTCCTCTTCACTTTCTGCCATAAAGGTGGTATCATCTGCATATCTGAGGTTATTGATATTTCTCCTGGCAATCTTGATTCCAGCTTGTGCTTCCTCCAGCCCAGCGTTTCTCATGATGTACTCTGCGTATAAGTTAAATAAGCAGGGTGACAATACACAGCCTTGACATATTCCTTTCCCATTTAGGAACCAGTCTGTTGTTCCATGTCCAGTTCTAACTATTGCTTCTTGGCCTGCATACAGATTTCTCAGGAGGCAGGTAAGGTGGTCTGGTATTTCCATCTCTTTCAGAATTTTCCACAGTTTGTTGTGATCCAAACAGTCAAAGGCTTCGGCATAGTCAATAAAGCAGAAATAGATGTTTTTCTGGAACTCTCTTGCTTTTTTGATGATTCAACAGATGTTGGAAATTTGAGCTCTGTTTCCCCTGCCTTTTCTAAATCCACCTTGAACATCTGGAAGTTCATGGTTCATGTACTGTTGAAGCCTAGCTTGGAGAATTTTTAGCATTACTTTGCTAGCATATGAGATGAGTACAATTGTGCAGTAGTTTGAACATTCTTTGGCATTGCCTTTCTTTGAGATTGGAATGAAAACTGACCTTTTCAAGTCCTGTGGCCACTGCTGAGTTTTCAAAATTTGCTGGCATATTGAGTGCAGCACTTTCACAGCATCATGTTTTAGGACTTGAAATAGCTCAACTGGAATTCCACTAGCTTTGATCATAACGATGCATTCTAAGGCCCACTTGACTTTGCATTCCAGGATGTCTGGCTCTAGGTGAGTGATCACACCACTGTGTTTTTCTGGGTCATGACGATCTTTTTTGTATAGCTCTTCTGTGTATTCTTGTCACTTCTTCTTAATATCTTCTGCTTGTGTTAGGTCCATACCATTTCTCTCCTTTATTGTGCCCATCTTTGCATGAAATATTTCCTTGGTATCTCTAATTCTCTTGAAGAGATCTCTAGTCTTTCCCATTCTATTGTTTTCCTCTATTTCTTTGCACTGATCACTGAGGTAGGCTTTCTTATCTCTCCTTGCCGTTCTTTGGAACTCTGCATTCAAATGGGCTTATCTTTCCTTTTCTCCTTTGCCTTTAGCTCTCTTCTTTTCTTAGCTATTTGTACGGCCTCATCAGACAACCATTTTTCCTTTTTGCATTTCTTCTTCTTGGGGATGGTGTTGATCACTGCCTCCTGTACAATGTCACAAACCTCTGTCCATAGTTCCTCAGGCACTCTGCCTATCAAATCTAATCCCTTGAATCTATTTGTCAGTTCCACTGCATAATCGTAAGGGATTTGATTTAGGTCATGCCTGAATGGTCTAGTGGTTTTCCCTACTTTCTTGAATTTAAGTCTGAATTTTGCAATAAGGAGTTCATGACTTGAGCCACAGTCAGCTCCTAGTCTTGTTTTTGCTGACTGTATGCTTCTCTATCTTCAGCTGCAAAGAATATAATTAATCTGATTTTGGTATTGACCATCTGGTGATGCCCATGTGTAGAGCCATCTCTTGTGTGTTTGCTATAAAGAGAGTGTTTGCTATGACCTGTGTTTTCTCTTGGCAAAACTCTGTCAGCCTTTGCCCTGCATCATTTTGTACTCCAAGGCCAAACTGCTTGTTACTCCAGGTATCTCTTGACTTCCTACTTTGCATTCCAGTCACCTATGATGAAAAGAGGACTTTTCATCTTTTTTTGGTGTTAGTTCTAAAAGTTCTTGTAGGTCATCATAGAATTGTTCAACTTCAGCTTCTTCAGAAATAGTGGTTGGGGCATAGATTTGGATTACACATACTAGCACCTACCCAGTCCACTATAGAGTACTTTTTTCATCCTGTTTTCCCAGGAGCCTACTGTCCAATGACAGTCAGTACTAATAATGTAAATCAAGGACAACCAAATGGATAAGTAGTTTGATAGGAGAAAAAGAACTAGGAAAGGGCTTTGGAACCATTCTTAACTAACTGTAGTGAAATGAGAGGCTGCGAATTGCTATTGTACCTGAAGAAATTATTTCCGGTTAAGGTTTTGCCAGTGTTTTCCCGAGTTATCCTTGTGAACAGTGCTGCCTCCTCATGGCCAACAGTTGTCCAGTCACTGGTCTATAGAAACACAGGCCTGGAGGTATTCACCCCTACAATCTCCTGTCCCTCTACACACACAGTCTCCTCGATAAGTGCTATGGTATTCTACTCACTCAAAAACATAGAGGCCAGTTGGGGACAGCCATCTAGGCAGGGTTTTAGTGGGCATTAAAATATCTTTTCCTTTGCCATGGCTATGATGAAAATTTCTCTTTTCTCTTCGTTCCCTTTTACTCTAGACTAAGAATAGGCAAACTATTTTTTTTTCTGAAAAGGACTAGATAGTATATATGCTAGGCTTTGCAGGCCCTATAAGGTCTTTGTTGTATATTCTTCTTCTTTTTTTTAAACTACCTTTTTAAAATATAAAAATCATTCTTAGCTCATAAGCCATACAAAAATAGGCCATGGGACAGAACTGGCCCACTGGCCACAGTTTGCTAACCTCTGCTCTACACTATCAGCTACCTAGTGTACAAGTCAGTTATTGACACATAATGCTATATAACAAACCACTCCCAAATTCAGTGGTATACAACCAGAAGCATTTCTTCTCCTACTCCCAGGTCTGTAGGTCAACTCAAGTAGCTCTGCTCACTTCTTAGCCTGACATGTGTGTCTAATATTATTATACCCATAGTTTCTGTTTTTAAAGGGATTTTGACATAAGACAATATTGCTGTTTTGGAAAAAATATATCCTTATTTACAAAGGAAAGTCACTAAAGTTAAGAGTGCTCTGTATTGGAAAGGAAACATTATGCTAGCTGAATTTCTTCCATACTTACCATCTGATTTCTTTTAAATAATAAAGTAGCTAGCATTTATTAGCATGTGCCAGGCATTACAGTAAGCCCTATAAACATATTGATTTATTTAATCCTCATAACTATCATTCCCAAAGGAAAACCATTGCCCAAGGTCATACTTCAAGGAAATGGAAGAGTCTGTGAATCATCAGACTGTACTGCCTCCCAAGATTTCATTATGGCCTTTGATAATCTTCATTGCACTTCTACTGTGTAGAATAATAGAACAAACAAAAACAGGAGTCTATATTCAGATTTTAAGGATTAAATTACATTTTTTAAAATAAAACTAACCCTCCTGGGATGCAAGATAAGTGTCCTTATGAATTAGATTTACCGTGTTCATAATGCCCACATTGTGAGATCAATTCATAAAGCCTTTGAGCTACCTGAACAAAAGAGTGACTGTATAATCACAAGCCAATTTTGTTATGACAACCGATCAGGTATGCCGAAGGGTGATTATTTTAGACACACACATGTGTTGAACATTGAAACATCTGGCCTTAGCCATTTAAATGTAAATGGCTTAAGGAAAATTGCTCCTATCTTTTTATAACAGTGTATGTTGGAGTTAACTTTCTTTGAGATATAATATATACAGTGTAAACTATGTAAATGTACAAATCTTAAGGATGCAGCTTGGTAAATTTTACTACATAAGCACACCCTCCCCTTAACCCTCCTTCTCTCTTTCTTGTAACCATCATTCACATCAAGATATAGAATATTTCCAGTACCTTCCAAAAGCTCCCTCCTTCCTCTTTCCACTCTACACTCTGGTCCACACCTACCCTCAGGTAACCAGTATTTAGTCTCTTATCTTCCTCAGCTAGTTTTCCTCTTTTAAAATTTGATATAAATGGAATCGTACATACAGACTCCTTTGTGTCTGGCTTTTATAACTCAACATAATACATGAGGGGTACATCCATGTTGTTAAGTATACCAGTAGCTTGTTCTTTTTATTGCTGTGTAGTTTTCCATTGTATGAATATACTACCAATTATTTATCCATTTTCCTATTGAAACAAACATTTGGCTTGTTTCCAGCTTTGGGTATTATGAATAAAGCTCTTATGAATATTCTTACATATGTCTTCTTGTGGACATATGCACTCATTTTTCCATGGTATGCTAAAGAGTGGAATTACAAGGTCATAGGGGAGGTGTGTCTTTAGCTTTAGTAGAGCTTTCCAAAATGATTTTGTGGAGTTCCATGTTAAAACACCTAAGCAAGATCTCTAACACTGCTTAATGATGCTGCTCTGTTTAATGGTTCGTTTGTAAGTAAGGTTTTTACATTATGTACACACACAATCACATTAAAATGCAATTATTTTCTAAATATCTCTAGATATGTTGGTTTCCTTTTTCTACTTTAAGAAATCTAGGAGTAATAATATTATTTTTTTATCACAGACAAATGAAAATATTCCTAAAGTATATCATCTCAAAACTGTTACAATAAAAAAATATAAAACCAATTTTATGCCTCAACTGTGAGAGTTAAATCTCTCTGGGCCACCAGGGAAGTCCCAAAATCTCCATCTTAATGAGATAAGTAATAAGTGATCAGGATAGATATTGGGGAAAAGAGTACCTTCAACAAAACTACAGGAACATGAAGATTTGGAGAGATAAAATGCTATTTTTGATACAATAAAATTTTGAGTTTTGGTGTGATTACTAAGTTTGGTGAACATACTTGGTTATTTCATAGAACATGTCTTCATCTTCTAATTACATGCCTCATTTGAAATGAATCAAAAGGTTGTGTTTATTTATTGATTCTGGCTATAACTGCATAACAATCGGTTTTCTGAGCCCAAGAACTGAATTCCACTGGAACTTTTCTATTGGTATATCAGTCAGAGAAGGCAAATCTCCGTGCTCTACAGCCACTGTAGAAATATTAAAGAGAAGACACCAGGAACAGAGTGTTCCATTTTGATGGAGAACAAAATTCTCTGCTCTTTCTGAGTTAGACCTGGAGACCCTAAACTGAAGCAAGTTGTAGGATCTTGGTTTTCCTCCTGTTGGACAGGCTGTTTGGCTTATGGCCTGCTATCTTAGGAGATATAAGAGGTAGGCAAAAGTCAGGACATGGGAGGAGATTGATATTAGAGAAAGAGATAAAGGCTGTGTGTGGCAGAGCAACCAGGAAGGTCTGACATAGTATAAAAAGTTGTGCCCAGCTCCATGGTAAGGGCTACTGTCATTTAGATTGTCAGTCTCTACTGGGGACCACATATACACATAAGTCATTTGGTTCAGCTTTGGTCCTACTCTTTTCTCAGCATCTTTCTGTGACTGAAGTTCCAGCCTGCTTTGGGAGCCACACATTAATTCTTTCAGAGAGAACCACATTCTAGGCTTACCTGAGGGCCAGGATCCTTGAGAAACAATGTGGAAGTCCAGTTCTCTTTTCTCTTTCAGGTCTGGCTTACTAGATAGTTTTAATCCAAGCTTTGTCACTACTATGACTACTACATCTTCACTTGATGCTGTGATTGACACTAGTATAACTAAAATGTGCTCAAAAATAGAATGTAGTGATTATGAAAGTTGAGGGACATTAGTTAATTTACTCTGAGAAACTTGGGAAGGCTGAAGGGGAAGAACAGAACAAAGGGTAACACTGAGGGTTATAGAGCAAAGGGCTACATTCATGGTCTACACACTAGGAAAACATGCAGATCAGGTGAGGAAATATTTCAGCAGAGCAGCTATTAGGGGAAATACCTTAGCTCAGGCCAGGCTGAAGCTCAGTAAATCGGTGGCCATATCCAGTTAAATTTGTAATAGTGAAAGTGAGGCTGGGAATTTCCACAAACAATTATGCCCCCCAAATATATAATAGCAAAGGGTACTAAAGTGGCAATGCCAACAGAAGGCAAGGCATTGCAGAAGTATCAATGAAGTTGATCAATGAAGTATCAGTGAAATGCATGTCAAAGCCAAAGATGATGATAAATATTCACAGGTGGGAAGAACAATGACCAGTTTCTCTTGAATATGTTTGTTTATACTTCCCCATGAATTATCTAAAAGCAAATGAAAAAAAACAAGCTCCCTAATGAGAAGGACTCATGCAAGAGAATAATACTTGCTAAATACAAACATTAAGTTTTTTACCAAGAAGAAATGTTATTTAAAGTAGGTAAATAACTCTACAAAACAGAATGTAAAAGTACACAAAGTTTGTATATTTGCCATTTGTTCTTTTCTGTAATTCAAAAGTGAGATATCTTTATCTGTGATATCTATATATCCTAGATCTCAACCCTAGTTGCAAATTAGAACTCAGGGTGGGTGACCTTTAAAAAAATGATGCTGAGGTCCCAGTGCAGCCTAAGTAAATCAAACTGGGAATGAAGCCTCATCAGAATCCAATTCAACCATATGTCAATATGGTTTGCTTTTTTTCCATAAAGGAGTTTGAAGTGCTTCACAGTTCTTAGGATGAAATTTAGTCTAACATGAATTCACCTTACTTGGCTTAATTATTACCACTGTTTAGGCTATATATGGCAGGTACTAAAGTTGAAGCTTCAAAGCACTGACTGAACACAATAAGGAATACATTAATGATTTAGGTCGTATTCCTGTTCTCATGAACCTCATGAGCTAGTAGAAGTCCTTAATAATCATAATATAATAGTAAATACAAGCTAGAGCCATGGAAGAGGTACTCATGGAGGCAATTCAAAGGATAAAGCTATCGCATATATTTGCAAGGATGAGAGAAACCTCCATAAAACAGATGATCATAACATAAGTTAAAAGGATAACTAGTTCTTGATAAGCAGAGATAGAGGGAAGGATATTCCAGAATGCAGAAACAGCATAATCAAAAGAGTAAAGACCATAAATTTTGGGGTGTTTTCCAGAAGTAGTGAGTAGTGTATTTCAGATAGTAGACAGAAGCAAAGAATACACACAGGATAGTAATGGGAAAAAAACCAGAAATATAAAATATGGTTAGATTATGCAGGCCCTTTAATGCTAAGATTGACACGTTGAAATTCATTCTGTAGTAGAGGAGAGATTTTTTTTTCTTTTGAGCGAGGGAGTCTGTGATCAAAGGAGTCTTTTGGGAAACTAATTTGAACACTGGTCTATAGAAGTGTTTTGAAGAGAAAGAATTTTTGTGGGATGAACAGCAAGGAAGAGGCTGTTACAAAACCTAGGTGACTAGCAACGCCAATAATTGGCTCAGTGGCAGTAGTCATGAAAAAGAAGTAATGGATTTGAAAGTAATTATGAAGGTAGATTTGACAAAACAAGGAATTGCTTAGATATATACAGGATAAGGCTGAGGGAGAGGTCCAAAGTGAGTTTGTGGTTTTAAACCAAATAGATGATACCATTATAGAGAATGAGAATAATAATAAATCTAGCTAGCATTTATTGAGCACATACTGTGTGTCAGGCTAAGTTTTTTACTTACATTTTCTCATTTAATCCTCTAACAATCGTATGAAAATTAAATTGTGCAGATAAAGAAACTGAAATGTAGAAAGGTTAAAATTTTGCCCAAGATCACCTAGCTAGCAAGTGGTGGGAGAGAGTGGTATAGATGTATGTAACTACTTTATTAAATAGTTTGAACTCAATAGAGTACAAACAGAAAATGACTTCATTTTTCCTATCCATTGACTTAAAGCATTTTGCCAAGATCTCCTTCTCTACCTGCTTTTGATGTGTCAGGCCAATTCTAATTTATTCCCTTTCTAGTAACCATAAATTGCATTAGAATCTTAAAAGATCTAAATCAAGTCAAAGTCAGAATAAATCAAAACTGCAATATCATGTCCAAATCAAGCCTCTCTTCCTCCATTTCAGACCTGAGCCATGGCCCTACAGTGGGGATAGGGGAGCGCTTCATCCATTTCATTCTTAACTTGTCTGCTAGCTTTCTACTAGGCATCACAGATTCCACCAACTGGTGCCCTGCTTTTGAAAGTCACCAAGTAAGAAGCAGAGTACAATCATATTGGCAATATATGCCCTTAAATTTTAGGAGACCATTATTAAACTCTCCTAAGGAATATCTGCATTCTGTGCTATGAATTTTGCAGCTCAGCAAGCATCCAGTTGGGAGTAACATGCCAATCCCTGTATTTTTTTTCCTGACAACTAGAATGTCTTAAGTAGAGTTCTCTCAAAGAAAGCCCTGAGAGAAAGATTGAAGTGCAAGAAGTCAATTTGGAAGGTGATCCTAGGAAACACTGACAGAAGAGAAGTAAGCCTGAGAAACAAAGAAACTCAATATATGCTGTGTTATTACTATCAAGAAAGCTACATCAGTAAGTAACAGGGGCTGGAGAAACTCAGAGTTAATGTAAAATACCTGCCTCAAAGTTATACATGAGGTGTGAGAGAACTAAGATATTTATACACAAATGCCAGTCAATGGTTCAGAGTTGTACCTGGGTGCTAGTTTCCCAACATTTTTCAGCTTGCCCTGTGCTGAGGAAGAGAGGGCAAGTGCAAGCTTCAGAAAAAAAACATCCAAGTGAGGAGTACCAGATGTTGGTAGTTGAAAAAAGGCCAGAGCACAAGAAAATGAAAATTCCCAGAAAAACCTAACTAGGGCAACAATTCACTAAAATCTTACAAATTCCCTCCTTCAGGGCATACCTTTCTTTAGTGAGTGCTCCTCAAATTGTTTAGCTTTATTTATGGGGCTTCCCAAGTGGCTCAGTGGTGAAGAATCCACCTGCCAATGCAGGAGATGTGGGTTCTATCCCTGAGTTGGAAAGATCCCCTGGAGAAGGAAATGGCAACCCACTCCAGTAATTTTTCCTGGGAAATCCCACGGACAGAGGAGCCTGGCAGGTTACAGTCCACGGGATCACAAAGAGTCAGACACAGCTGATCATGAATGCATACCCTCTATGGGTTGGCTGGGGTCAAGCGAGTGAGGGTATGCATGCATTATCAATCATGGCTGACTCTTTGTGACCCTGTGGACTGTAGCCCACCAGGCTCCTCTGTCCATGGGATTTCCCAGGCAAAAATACTGGAGGGAGTTGCCATTTCCTTCTCCAAGGGATCTTCCCGACCCAGGGATCGAACCCACATCTCCTGCATTGGCAGGTGGATTGTTTACCACTGAGCCACCTGGGAAGGCTGAGTGAGAATCTACCCACCTCTTGTTAAACCCTAAGAGGGCCCTGGCAATATCTTGGCTCTAATGTCAGAATGTGGTATATTTAACACCTACTGTCCTCAGTTTGGAGACTTTAATAGAAATTCAAACAACAGAAATATTTTTCAATCTCCTATTCCAGAGATTCTGTCATACAGAAATAGTAGGAGGACAAACTGAATGGTGTTCCAAAAGAAGAAAGAGCCAAATATATGTGCAATGAAGTAGCACTGTTTATAATTCTGAAAAAATGAAAACAACCTAAATACCCACCAAAAAGGAAAAAGCTAAATAATTATGGTGCCTCTACGTATGGTAATATATCAAGTACGAAACACTTTGAGAAAATAAGGCCAATGTAGCTGTACTAATTTGGAAAGGCTGCTAAGAAAAACATCAAATTACAGAATATAGAATAATCTTAATAATATATACATACATATATATACATACACACTCATGAACATGTATACATACATAAATATGTAAATATATAATCCATTTGTGCATCCCTACAGCAATCCTTTCTTCCTCTTCTAAAGAGTATTTTTATTTTTTTCTGTATCTCAGATCCTGAGTCTTTGTAGTGCTGTTTAGAGATAATAGGTGGCAATACTAACTTAGAGAAGCTTAGAGACTCTAATTTGATTCACAATAAGCAGAGTATAAGAGCTCCCTGGGGGAAAAAGAAATAGGTGGGTTGTAGTTTGTTGGAGAGAGGGAAAAAAAGAGACAGACAGACAGACATAGTGATCTTGAGTGAAAGAACTGTTCAAAGAGAAATTTTTGGAAATTTTGCTTTTTGTGTGTGTGTTTACTGGGATATTATTTCCTGCTCCTCATTCTCAGTTCAAGAATTTTTAGGAAAAGCATACGTTAGAGTTCAATGTTTTAGAAAGTTAAATTTGGACTCTTTTGAATGTGACATTTTTATGAGATCAGTTTAAGGTAGTAGTAGGAAAGCCTTGTTTTATTGGTAGGATACATATATATTTTGCATACTATATATATTTCATATAATGTATATTTCACATGTACAAAATGGATATTATGTGTGAAATATATATTATATTCTATATTACATATTACATTATGTATTATATGGAATTAGGGTTACTATAGTACATTTTATTCATCATATTTATTTTATATGCATAGAAAACACCTTTAAAAAACATCCAATAAACTGTTGATAGCCAGAAATAATAACTTCTGGGTAAATAGGTTGGGTGAGGATGTTGGAGAAGAATGGAAGTTTATACATTCATATTATATATTTCTTCTATACAATATGAATTTTCACAGGACTTCTTAATATTGATAATTTTAAAATAGCAAAAAAAAAATGAAAAAAATTATAACCTATTCTAGGATCAATTGTTAGAGCAGTTGGGTAGCTGGATGCTAAGTTCTTGAGAAATGTTTAGAGGTGAGATTAAAATATTTAGCTGAAAACAGATTATATACCTTTATGTGCCTCAACAAGAACTTTGACCTTAACCCGATTGTCAACAAAGGACCTACAGGAATTTTTGCCCTGAAACGACCTGACTGGTTGTAATTTAGATACAGGATACAATTTCCTAATATCCTTTTAACTTACTACACTTTCCATCCTTACTTCTTGCATTTTTGGTTTTTTCTAAGTAATTATCTCAGGTGCATTAACTTGTTGGGCACCTGAATAAATTAACATGTGTAGTGAATTCTTTGGAACTGTAAATAATTATATACATGTAGGTTTATCATCATCATCATTATTACTATTACTATATCATCCATAGTAATTCATAGCTTTTGTATTTAAATAATTGCTTTTTGGTTGCCAATCATGTAATGTATCCTCTTTTTAGTATCTTTCAGTTTAGTCTTCCATTCCAGTTTTAAATAACATTTTCATCACCATTTATTTATTCTTCCAGAGTCTATACATGCCTTCCCTTTCTGCTTTATGTACTATTATTTTAAAACCTTGCTATCTTTATCATTGTCTGTTATTGAACAAGTACTCATTTTGTCAGACGGATAAGAAATAGACTTATTACCAGAAAGTGTCCTCTAATATGTACTATCAGACACCTGTGCCAGGAGAAAGAAAATTCAGGACAAGAGCAGATTTGGATTAGAAGTGATGTAATTGAAAGGCCTATCTAATGTCAATATGTATTTCTCAATCAAGTAAACTTAATCAAGTCTTCCAGGACCTTCCAAAACTCAGAGAAAAGAGAATATTTAGCATTAATCAAGCAAATACCTAGCAGGTAGCAAAAGGAAGCCATATACCTGAGGCAAAAGGAAGAAAGCAAAAGGAGGGTAGTCCAACATTCATTTTGTTTTCTGAAACATGAATAGACTCCTGGTTTTTTTCTTAAAACAGAGGAAGACCATTTTCATCACGACATTAATCAAACTCCCACTAACTGCTTTAGGAAAAGAAAGATCTACAGAATCCAAGAACTTGAGCTTCTTAAGAAGCTGTTTTCTCCCCTCTTGAAGAGCTTAATGGGAATTCATTTTGCCTTCAATTAAATCCAACCTCAGAGCTCACTGCAGGCCAGAGACTTATCCTAGATAATAATTCAGGGAAGCAAACAAATTTGCTGGATTCTCCCAGCAAGAAATTTTATTCCATATTAGTCTCCTGGAGAACTCACAGGTGGAATTCTCCTAGAAAGAGATAAATGATGGCACTTCAGTTCTCATTTACCTTTCTAGGCACGGTGAAGCCAGAGATTCCTTGTTGCCTCATTCTGTTGGTTGTACCAGGTTCTGAACCTTGAAAGCTAGCAAAGGTTTTTCTATTCAGATTTACCTGTTACGGAATCTGTTTATGCTCATATTAACGTCTTAAAAATTTTTTTTTAGAATTGTCACTGTGATGTTTTACATGTTACTCATGAATATCCATTTCATCTTCAAATGGTATCATCTAGTTTAAGTTTTTAGGGGCACAAAATTTGAACAAGGAGTAGTTAGTATTTAAAACAAAACTGAATAGAACAAAAGCACTACCTTGTGACTCACAGTGTTGTGTTGGGGGGGGAGGGGCAGGTGTTATAGCTGTGGCATTTTCTGGAAGCCTCAAGATTATAAAACAGGGAGTTTAAAAACACATGCAAGAAAAAATTTGGCAGACCTCGATTTCAGGCTGTATGTCAGATTATATAGCATGAATTATTACTCTCTCAACTGAAACACTAAAATGCTGGATAAAGTAGAAAGGGCATCATCACTGTTGAGCTCAAATAAAAGTAGAGAATCGATGGAGCCAGAAGTTTTTAAAGGTTAAACCAAGAATCTGGAGCAGCAGGGTGTGGGGTCAGGTAGGAAGGGAAGACAAAGGCAGCTTTTAATCTTGGGGATTTGTCAAACCTTGGAGATTTTGAGCTTCTTCTTTTCACAACTGACAACTGTGCAAGGTGCAGAGGATAGGACTAGGGCCATTCCAAGTTGAGTTAGCAGTAAATCATCCTCAGCATATATATGGGACTCCAAAGGACCACACCCACCACACCCATGGGATAACAGTGAATGGAAAATCAAATTCCACAAGAGACAGAAGGAAAACTTGCCAATCATGACCTGCTACTAGATGAAAACAGCATGAAGTATTCCCTGAGAATTCAAAATCATAAGAAAGCCCTCTCTATAGTTTACAGTTCAAACTCACAGTATTTATATGATCCAAAAATTTCAAATGGAAACTTAAATTTAATATAGTTTAGGTTTGGTTTTACTGTTCCCAGAAACAGAAATTTGTTCTGGAAGAACTCAATTTTAATCTAGACTTTTAAAACTTACCTAAAATTAAATTGTAAGGAAAATGAACATCTCAGAGTTAAAAATCACAAAACACATCAGAAACAAACCATCAAGAGTAAAAACCAGAAAAATGAATAGGAAATAGAATCACACACAAAAAACTTGAGATATTAGAATTGTCAGGTACAGAATAGAAAATAATTATGTTTATAGAAATAAAAGAATAAGGTGAAAGCAGATATGAAAATAGCCAACTAGAATTTCTAGAAAGGAAAAAATATACAGTAATTTTTAATTTTAAATAATAATAGAGTCACAGGAAGTTGTAAAGGTAGCACTGAGAGTTCCCATGTAATCATCATTCAAATTTACCCATTGGTTCCATCTTACATAACAATATGCAATGTCAAAATCAGGAAATTGACATTGGTATAAAGTATATATATTGTTCTATGTCACTCTATCAAATAGATTCTGTAACCACCATGGAAATCGAGATATCATCCCAAAGACCTGCATTTATGGTCATATCCATCCCCTAAACTTCCACCATCCCTAAACTGTGGAAACCACTTATATATTCTTCTCTAAAATGCAGTGTCATCATTTTGAAAGAGTCATAAAAAAGGAATCATACAATATGTAACCTTTTGAGTTTGGCTTTTTTTCACTCAGCATAATGCCCTTGAGATCCATCCAAGTTATTGTGTACATCAATCACATATTCCTTCTTATTGCTCTGTAGTATTCAGTAGATGTACCATTCAATGACTGTAGGACAATTTGGTAGTTTCTAGTCTTTTACAATTGCAAATAAACTGTCATGAACAATCATGTGAAGGTTGTGTGTGTGTGTGTGTGCATAAGTTTTAATTTTTCTAGGATAAATACCCAGGAGTGTGATTGCTGGGTCATATGGTAAACATATGTTTAGTTTTTTAAGAAAGTACCAAATTATTTTCCATAATGTCTATATCATTTTCAGTTCAGTTCAGTTCAGTTCAGTCACTCAGTCATGTCCGACTTTCTGAAACCCCATGAATCACAGCACGCAGTGATTCTTGTGTGTAGTACTGCAAAGGGTTTTAGACTGGGGAACATCATGGACTCCTTCAGGTACACAAAAATTATCCAAGGGAATGTGAGCATGGATGGTTTTAAAGCAATCAATTTCTAAATCTTTAACTCTACTGTGTATTCTTCCTAAACTTGGCCTGACCAAGATCAATCTTGCCATCATTTTGCTTCTCCTTTCCCACTTTTGCTATTAGAATAATACATCTCCCACTTTATGAAAAGAAAAGCCTATTTCTCAACCATTCTGAACCTTACTCTTGAGCATTGCCCTCAAGTGTGGAAACTTCCCCAGTGCTAAACAAGGGGACAAATCAAAATATTGATTTCAGTGTTGTAAAAGTGAATGGTTCTAATGAGAAGATAACAAATCCTTTGCCAAGTCACAGTTTGCAATTCTGTGCTTTCAGAAAAATTGAAATTAGTACTGAATCAAATTACTGGTTGACAGATCGTTACAAGTAGTTTTTGATAAAGCACATGTGATTTTTGGCATAAAATTCAGAAGATATTCAAAGACCTGAGTGACACTGCTATAACTAAGCTCCTTCCCTCTCATCCACTTATGTATGTGTATGTGCACAAGCTTGCTCAGTGCTTACATAACATGTAAAACTGGAAGAGAATTGATGCTGACCCCTGTCTCATTCTAGCAATGTTATTGTCATCCTTAAACACATAAGTAAATGAAAGAGAGCCCCATTCTCACCATCAAGAGATGCATTTTCAATGAAATTTGGCAGTTTATTTTGATGATTATAAAAACTTTTAACATATTTATATTGTTTGGGTTATATACTAATACTGGCAAGTCAAGAGTTTTGGGAATTCTCAAACTCTGTAAGAATAATAAATCTCTCTCCCATCCCTGCCACAAACACACTATTAAGCTTCCTACCATGACTTCATTTGTATCTGTTCTTTAAATTTTTTAATAACCATGGATGTAAGTTATTGTTAAAATATTCCAATGTGTCACAATTAAAGTTACCACCAAAGCAATGGTTATAAAGGCTCATCATTCTCTGTGGGCCAAGTATGTGGTTTAGCACATTGCACTAGGAAGAGTTAGATCCCCAGAGTTATTAACAGCCAAGCTTTGTAGCCATCCAAAGTATTTCCTTTTATTTGTAGTTTAATTCTCATTAGCTAGTATCTCATCTTCAGTTTATTTGAGATTTTTGTCATTTAAGTCAGAGTTTATTCTCAAACCTACATCAGTTATAATTTTGATTAAAAATATGTCAAATTGTATTGCATTTCGGCTCAAACTAAGCTAACTTGAGTTCCATGAAATGCCCTGGACGATGGATGAAATCAAGGACAGGTGCAGACATGGGGCTGATAAGCTAGTTACACGCACACACTCCCCATAACAGTCTAATCTGGACCAGGTAGCGACTGCAATTTGGTTAGACAAGCCAAGGTGGAGAGTGGCATGAGCTTGCAAATCAAGAGAGAGAATTTGGATGGAGTGATCAGAGCTCCTATGCTGGCACAAGTCAGAGACGGTCAGGAGCTATCATAAATAGGCAAGAAGACATGATTAAGGAAGAGGCGATTCATTCCTTAAAAACAAAGCAGGCCTCAAATTCTGTGGGGACAAGGAGAGGTCTAAGTTAATAACTATGCTGCTATAATAAGGTAAAATATGTTGACTGTCCTAAAATTTCAGGCAAGTTTCCATAAGGATTTGTATTTATTTAGTAAAGTCAGGGAAAGCTTTCTCTGAGATGTGATCTTGAGATGGGCAGGATGATAGATCTTGACATTTCTCTTTTTTTTTTTTTGACATTTCTTTTTAACAAAAGTTCTGAAATGCATTTCTTTCATGCCCATGATCCGTTATCATAAATACTGTACTTAGAAGCCTGGTGGGAGGCTGAAGTTTGGAAAGAAATGTTCAGAGAGAAATTCTTTATGACAAAAATGGCAGAAGGACATTAAGATGGGATTTTCAGTAGTCCAGTGGTTGGGCAGGCTGTGTAATAATGTAACCATCCACTATTCCCAAACCTTAAAATGTGGTACAAGCAAAAGCCTTTTTTCATGATTGCTTTGTGGAACCAGGGAAAAGGTCAATGTTCCACGTTAGGATTGGCAAAAAGGGAAGAGACCTGTCACTGGAAATGAGATATGAGGATACAGAGACATGCTGACCAATACAGTAGCTACTAGCCACATGTGAATATTGAACATTTAAATCATAGCTGATGCCACATGTTGAAATGATAACAATTGGGCATGTTGGGTTTTAAAACATACAATACTAAAATTAATGTCATTTGTCTCATTTTGCTTTTCCTAATGCAGCTACAAAGAATTAAAATTCTGTATATGGCTTTTATTATATTTCTTATTTTGGGGGGTCATGCTGAGTGGCTTGTGGGATCTTAGTTCTCCAATGAGGGACTGAACTCAGGCTTATGGCAGTGAAAGTGCTGAGTCTTAACCACTGGACCACCAGGGAAGTCCTATAATGGACAGTGCAAAACAAATACAATATTGTAAAGTTAAAAAATATAAAATAAACTAATTAAAAAAAAAGAATGCAGAAGAACATAAGTATTGTTAATAGAACAAGAGCTGACTATGAGAAATGTATGCTTCCCCAAGAATTCTTAGGGATGTTAGGAAATGCTAAGTCTCCCACAATGTGAGATGTGGACTCAAGCTACTTTAAGTATTAAATTGAGAGTACTCTCCCAGGCCTGAGGAATTTGGGAATATGAAGTTATAGGAATTACAAATCGAAATTTTAATCCAATGACTTTTTTATTTTAATAAATGATACCACTTAAAATTTACTAATTTCACCATTTTTTTAATTTATTTTTAATTGGAGGATAATTGCTTTACAATATTGTATTGGTTTCTGCCATACATCAACATGAGTCAGCCATAGGCATACATATGTCCCCTCCCTCTTAAGCTTCCCTCCTACCTCCCACCCCATCCCACCCCACCAGGTTTGAGCTCCCTGTATCATACATCGAATTCCCACTGGCTATCTATCTTACATATGGCAATGTATAGGTTTCAATGTTAAAAAAAATATGTATTCTTATAAAACAAAATAGCATGTTGTTCACAAGAAACCCTGTACTGTGTTCTAAGTATTATATAAAGATGTTTTCAGTTCTCTTAACTGTTATATAAACAGTGAAATTATCTGCTCAAAGTTATCCACAACATAACATCTCTGGTAGGAGAGAAATGACAAGAGGCAGTCAATAAAACAGTTCAGTAGGTAGAATTATTCCTGCCCTTTACTCTCTCCACCTGAAGCAGGAGGTACTAAAAGAAAGAGAATGCTAGAATTAGCCCTTAGTTCTATAGAAACAAATATATTTTGTGATTACTGCTTGTGCCTCTTCTTCCTCTCACCTGGATATAATGGTGAGTGGTGTCTGTTGAAAACAGTGCCATTCCACCTGGGAAAATTCTGAAACAAAGGTTGTGAAATAATGTTCCAATGTATCCTTCCCCTCAAAATAGCACTGGGTTTTTCTGTATGTAGAGATGAGGAAAAGGAGTATGAGGCTAACATTGGAAATTACTTACAATGTAACTCCCCTCAGGAAAGTTAAAAGAAATGAGTGTGGAATGGTGGGATTTTAAGTATGGTGTAAAAGACCAGCCCTTTACAGTCAATCTATGTGGAAATCTATGCCTTCAGATTCAACTGGACTATCTTCTATACTTTTGATAGAGCCCCATCTTGGCTGTAAAATAATTTTCTACTTAGAAAAAACATCCAGTGGGGATGGACACACTCACTGCTTTGAAATTATTTTTTTATATCTAACATTAAAGGGAGATGTTATTGTGAGGAGTGGTATAGTTTAAATTCTTTGAGATGTTGGAACAACAACAACAAAAATGTGTCTTTAACATATACCCAGGAGAACAGGGGCCTTGTATATAAGAATGTATGTATGACTAGTATGGTGCTTGGCACAGAGTAGGTGCTTGCTGTAGATTCAAGATGGCTTCTTTCAACATACAGATGGGCAGTAGGCACATGAAGACATGCTCAACATAACTAACTGTTAGAGAAATGTAAATCAAAACTAAATGAGCTATCACCTCACACTGTTCAGAATGGCCATCAATAAAATGTCTACAAAGAAGACATGTTAGAGAGGGCGTGGAGAAAAGGGCACGCTTCTACACTGTTGGTGGGATTGTAAGTTGCTACAGCCACTATGAAAAACAGTGTGGAGGTGCCTCAAAAAAATAAAAATAGAACTACCATATCCAGTAATCCTATTACTGGGCATATATCCAGACAAAACTATAATTTGAAAAGATACATGCACCTCCATGTTCATAGCAGCACTATTCACAATAGCCACGCCATGGAAACAACCTAAATGTCCATCAACAGATGAATGGATTGGAAAAAAAAGTGGTATATACAGACAGTGGAATACTACTCAGACATAAAAAAGAATGAAATAATGCCATTTGCAGCAACATGGAGGGACTTAGACATTATCACACTAAGTGAAATAAGTCAGAAAGAGAAAGACACATACCATATGATATCACTTATATGTGGAATCTAAAATACAGCACAAATGAACCTATCTACAAAACAGAAACAGATTCACAAAGAGAACAGATTTGTAGTTGCCAAGGGGAGGAGGAGAGGGGAAGGAAGTATCTTGTGATATCCTGTGATAAACCATAATGGAAAAGAATATTTAAAAAAGAATGTCTATAGTATATAACTGAATCACTTCACTGTATAGCAGAGATTGGCACAATATTATAAATCAGCTATGTGTGTGTTAGTCACTCAGTCGTGTCCACCCCTTTGAGACCCCATGGACTGTAACCTACCAGGCTCCTCCATACATGGGATTTTCCAGGCAAGAATACTGGATTCATGTCAATGTATGGCAAAAGCCACCACAATATTGTAAAGTAATTAGCCTCTGATTAAAATAAATAAATAAATAAAATAATACTGGAGTGGATTGCCATTTCCTGCTTCAGGGGTTCTTCCTGACCCAGGGATTGAACCCGGGTCTCCTGCATTGCAGGCAGACTCTTTACCATCTGAGCCACCAGGGAAGCCCTAAATCAACTCTACTTCAATAAAAAATTTATAAAATGTGTCTTAAAAGGATAAGGTATTTAGTTAGCATTGGAAAGTGTGCTCAACACTTCATTTCAAGTTCAGAATATATAACCTTTGTTCTACTATGGGATTATGACAAAAATCCTACATAAATCACACATCTCTTTATCTGTGCTTCTTGTTGCATTTCCCCTGGTAATCTTTTACATCAATTTCTCTCTCCTACACCTTCCAGAACCAAATACTTTCTCATATCTCAGCATCATCTTGGAATATTCTCTTCTCTGGCAATAAGTAACCATGTCACTCATGTTGAGAACTGTCTTAAATGGCAATAACGTGTGTATGAACTTGCTGAAATCAGCTTGGGTTGTCTCCCCAGAGACTCGTCCACTTCTTCATTTCAAACAGTACAGGACTACACAGTCCTCCATGTTGCACTTCAGGAAATCTGGCTCCATTCCTAGCCTCAGTGGGTGACTTGATTTGATCAAGCCAATCATTGAGATTCCATCACCAACTCATCCTGACCAGTGACTGGCGAGTGAGATGTGAAAGGAAATCTTGTCTTATAGTCAGTTGTAGCGGGACATATCTTGGAAACATTTCTTAACAGGAAACATGCAAGTACTTTTTTTTTTTCCTGCCTCTGAATTTAAGTGTACAAAAATGTGATGATAGAGCTACTGCAGCCATTTTACAACCATGAGGGAAGCTATCATATAGAAAATTAATCTTAATAGTCCTAGTTTTCTTCCATTTTACAAAATACCCTTAGGAAAATCTCTAAGTTTGGGCTTAAAATGGATAATCCAATGAATAAATAAAACATAAAGGCTTTTAAGGTAGAGGGCTCTCTCTGTCATCATAAGTTTTATTATTCATTTTCTCTACCCAAATGTCTCATTTTCCATTTCCCACATACTACAGGATTTTAGGTCTATTCCATGGCTGCTTTAGCAATCAGAGCTTTCTCTTCAGTCAGAGACTGACTTGTCTAGACCCTTGATAGTTGCAGCAAACATAGGCTGGCCAACATGAGTAGTGGTAGTGGTAGGAGCTGCTGTTGTAGATGTTTTCCAGGAAGTCTAACAAAGAATCAAGGTCTACTATTGGGAAAGTTGAAGGAACATTAAAGCATAACTCAGCCAAGGTTATATGTAACATCTGAGTTCTCTCTCTGAGAAAATCTTTTGTACTAATAAAGTGTGCATTTCAGAGGCTAAAATTTTAGTAAAAAAAATCATGTGCAAACAGAACACCAAAGAGACTATTTGAGGCTTCCTGATTCTTTAAAATGTGTCCTTAGAGGAACAAGACATTTGGTCAAGAAAGATATATAGTTTAGTAATTCCTGAACATTAACAGACTTATTTCAATTTGACAAGCCTTCACTGAAAGCCTAGTTTGACCTTAGCCCTGTGCTAGGCAGTTGGCATAAGCATACAAGAAAGAATTGTTCTCTGCTTCTAAGAAGCTCAAACTTGGTCTTGAGTCTAGCTAACAACTAATAAATGGAGGTATAAACAGGGTTCTTTGTGAGCAAAAGGTTGGAGCTATCAATGCTAACTGGGAGAGCAGGGGATATATCACAAAGAAGTAACATTTGAACTGTATCATAAAGGATGAGAAAGATCAATAGGGAAGAATGGAACCCAGATGGTTTCATTTGAGTGGTGCAAAAAGACATCCCTGGAATGACAATAGAGCTGCAATTAGGTTGTATGGTTTTTATGACTTCATCTTTGGAAGTTAGATAAACAATGAGACTCATTTCCCCCATCTTCCTTTCCCTGACTTGCCAGCTGTTAGGATTTCTCCCATCTTTGACTATTGTTCAGCTCCTCAGTCTGAGAGCTGCAATTTCAGTCTTAATGTCTGCTCTTTGTGTGACAGTTCTTGCATAAAATGCATTCTCAGTCCCTTCCATGGTACTTATTCTTGATGGAGGGAACAGATGGCAGAAGCCAAAGTCATTTCTCTTTATGGACCATTCAAGATGTAAGTGAGGGACATAGATGCTATGACATATGACCATTACAGACCTTTTACACTGTTCTTACTTCAATCATTTGATGGTTTTCAAGAAGTACTTAGCCATTTTCCTCATTTAGATTTAACAAGGAAACAGAAATGACCATCAATTCTCAGTCTTTTCCCAGTCAGCTTCTACAGATTTTAAATATGATGGCATGATTTAACTTTTTACTATGGATTTAATAAAGGACTTCCCAGGTGACTCAGTGGTAAAGAATTTTCCTGTCAATGCAGGAGATATAAGAGATGCGAGTTAGATCCTTGGGTTGGGAAGAGCATCTGGAGAAGGGAATGGCAACCCACTCCAGTATTCCTGCCTGGAAAATCCCATGGACAGAGGAGCCTGGCGGGCTACAGTTCATTGGTTGCAAACAGTTGGGCATGACTGAGCGCACATGCACACACACATACACACACACACACACGGATATAATGGCTATACTATGTTGTTCTTTGGCATTTGCTCAGTCCTGGTGTCTTCAACATATAATATACACAGTAGGTACTACTGTTTGTTTGACTCATACGAAGAGATAGGTTACCTATCTCTCCTGAGCAACATCATGATGATGAACATTGGTCTAGATAAGACATAAAGTTTGGGTTCAAATTTGAGATCCACTACTTGATAGCAGTGTGGTCTTGGGTAAATAATTGCAACTCTCTATACCTTAAAATCATTATGTTTAAAACAGGGATATCCATACTTAGTTCCTAAAATTACTAGACAGAGTGCCTAAAATAATGTACGTAAAGGATTTAGCACAGTGTGAGGTACAGAATAAATGGTTACTATACTCATTATACACAGGGTTCTATGCTTGGAACACAACCTGAGACAGTCAAGAAAAGCCTTATAGAAGAGACATTATCTGCATTCAGACTAGAAGAGTAAGTAGGGCTTCCTAGAGGACAGAGACATAAAGGGTCTTCTGGGCAAAAGGAACAGCATGCAAAAATGTATGGGGGCAAAAAAAAAATGACTTAATATCATTTGAGGACCTGGAAGTATGTTGGTATAACTGAAACCCAGGGTGCATCTGAAACAACAGGAGTCAGGTCAAAGGAGTAGGTAGATGAGGCCAAAGGAATAGGCTGAAGTCAAAATATAAAAGCTTTTGTATGCCATTAGAAGATATTCATACTTTAACTTGTGGCTGGTCAAGACTAACAAGAGTTTTAAGTAGGAGAGTGACATGGTCATACTCTCATTTGGGGTCAAGTTGGTAAATGTGTGTGTGGTGGCGATCACCAGGGAGGATGACACCAGAAACAGAGAAGCTATTAAAATATGGCTATTGTGGTAATCCAGTCAAGAAACTACAAGGGACTGAACTGAGGTAGTCAATGGGGATCTACAAGAGGAGGGCAGTGTCAGCAAGGTGATCAAAGGCAGAATCAGTAGGAGCTTATGACCAATAGAAAAGACCAGGGGGTGATAAGAAGAGAGAAACATCTAGGATATCTGTCATCTTTCTAATTTGGAAAACTATGTGGATTGAGAGGTCATTAACTTACATTGTAAAAAGAGCTCAGTTTTGAACATGTTGAGCTCGAGGGCTCTGTCAGATATCCAAGTAGAAAGATCAATTTGGCAATTCTACAATTCAGAACAGACAAATGGATTGAAGTTGTGGATTTTGTAGTGGTCAAATCTAAATTAATTATGACAACTATGATGGAGTTTGTAATAAAGAGTCTAATTCCATTTTTTATTTTTGACTGCTGATAGCTTTCAAGCTCTACCTCTCTGTCTTTCTATATATCAGGGCAAGCTGATAAGAAGGCCTAGATGCTCACCACTTTGGTGCTAGCGAAAAATTCAAACTATGGAAGTCCCAGCCCATACAAGGGAACCCTCGTCCCAGCCCCACAACCTAGCCACAATAAAATCCAAAGCCAGGTGCCCCTCCTTGCTCTCGCAATACATTTTTGGAAGTACTTGGGAACCCAAACTTCTCTCTTCAGAAAGTCTCATTATGTGAAAATAAATATTATTCCTACCCTCTTGATGCATATGTGGCCTCATCAGTTTCAATATCCAAATCAGTTTTGAGGGGGTTCCATTTCACCTCTCTTGTATGAAAACAACAGGGCCATTATGTAAAAGTCCAATGTTGGGGGTCTTTCTCATGGTAATATGTAGCTTTTGAGTACTTAAGTGATTAAGATGATAGCAATGTAATCACTTAGAGATGATATGTATAATGTATAATATGTATGAATACAATCAAAAGGAAAGTAGTCAGGGTATGTAGAACCTTGAGAGAAAACCAGCATTTAAACATTAGGTAGAAGAAGATGAGTGCAGGAAGGAACCTGAAAATGACTTGGCAGAAAACTTTTAAGAAAGAATTCAATCAAGGAGAGCATTTTAATGTTTGAGAGAATAGCATTGAATCATGTATATTATCATATGCGAAACAGATCGCCAGTTCAGGTTTGATGCATGAGACAGGGTGCTCAGGGCTGGTGCACTGGGATGACTCTGAGGGATGGGATGGGGAAGGAGGTGGTAAGGGGGTTCAGGATGGGGAACACATGTAAACCCATGGCTGATTCATGTCAATGTATGGCAAAAAACACTACAACATTGTAAAGTAATTAGCCTCCAATTAAAATAAATAAATTTAAAAAAATAAATACAAATAAGCTAAAAAAAAAAAGAAAAATAATTCATTAGGATCAAACAGTTAATAGGGTTCAAATTAGATTTGAAAAAAATGTTATTAGTTTAATAATTAGGACGTGACTGGTAAAAAGAAAGTATGGTTTATATTTACAGAACATCTCCACATAGGAAGAAAAAACTGTCCCTTGAAGTTTTGACCATTATTATCCTTGGTCCACTTTCCTTCAGAGCGTTAGGAAACTTTCACTGAGACAATCACACAAGCTGCTCTCACATTAACACCCTAGGTAAATACGGATTTTAAAAAATCATAGAATAATTGAACAAGCTCTTTAAATCATATTTCACTTAGAGCTCAAGGATAACAAAGAACAAATAAACTCAAAGAATATCTGGTTGAAAAAGTACAGCCCATTGGCCAGAAATTATAGAATTCTTTCCTGTCCTAAATTCTAGTCTTATTCCTGGTATTTGACACTAGCTTAGGACTCACCTAGATATCTGCACTTAAAATCCTAGAACCAGTATAACCAGCACAGCCTTGCACCAGCATTAAGAAATGCTATATGAATAGAATGTTACGGCTTATGAGAGTCCATGAGTTCCAGTTTGATATTATCTGCCCAAATCAGTTAATGTCAATGTTCCAGGTTGAAGAGGATTCTAATATCACAATGGAGTTTGGTGTGTTTTCTGACTTTGATTTTTCCACAGTGAACAGAGATTTGTTCTGTCATCTGTTGACTGACTGTGACCACATCTTACAGTACCTGTTGGCTCATAGTTCTGCCTTTAGACACCACAAGCTAATCTGTTCCTCCTCCAGTTTCACAGCTACAAGATCTATCTCAGTTACATCTCAAAGCCAGTATGTGATTTATGGTTTTTACACTAAGTTCTTTTTTTATACATCGTTGAACTTTCCAAGGAACAAGTCAAATTAGCAAGCACTCCCCACACTATGAATTAATTGTGATGCAGGTCAAAGTATAGGTTCAAAGTTACTGTCTTTCTTATTGCAACACATAGAGGTTGTTTAGTTTTACAGATTAGGATCATTGTCTATGGAATCAGACAGACTTCTGCTCAAATTGAAGACTGACCACACACAAGCCATGTGACCCTGAGTGAGATGTATAAGTTATCTGAGCCTCAGTCTTTACATCTATAAAATGGGAATTAAAATATCTATCTCATAGAGTTTTAAGGGCATAGGGTGTGTGTTTGTGTGCACACACACGTGTGTTATGTGTAGCATAGCACATAGGGCAGAGAAATACTTTAAAATGACAAATATTATTACAATGAGAAAAACTTAGGTGAGAGTAACATTTTAGACCCATTTTATATATCAGGAATCTAAGGTTTGGAGAAGATAAGTAAACATCCTGTGTAATAATGGATCAATCTTCAACTGTGGAGATGCTTGAGTAGTATTCACATCTATGCAAGTCAGGGAAAATTTGGTTGCAAACAACAGAATACCCAAACCAAACTAGCTCAGGCCAAAAAAAAGAATGAAAGTAGTTTATTGATTTACATAAATGAAATTCAGAGGCTGCCTGATCCAGAGGCAGGGCTGGATGACAGGCACTGTTGGAGTCAATGCTCAAACGTGTCATCAGACTTCATTTTGCTAGAAATGGACCCACATTTATATGGGCAGTTAATCAAAGAAGGCAACAATATATAATGAGGGGAAAAACAGCTTCTTCAGTAAATGATGTTGGGAAAACTGGACAGCTACACACAAAAGAATCAAACTGCACTACTTTCTCATATGATAGGCAGAAATAAACTCCAAATGGATTAAAGACTTAAAGGTAAGACCTAAAAGCATAAAACTTCTAGAAGAAAACATAAACAGTACTCTCTTTGACATTGGTCTTAGCAAATTTTTTTGTATATGTCTCCTCAGGCAAGGAAAAAAAAAACAAAAATAAACAAATAAGACTTCATCTAACTAAAATGTTTTGTACAGCAAAGAAAACTATCAACAAAAAGGCCACCTACTGAATGGGAGAATATATTTGCAAACAATATATTTGATAAGGAGTTAATATCCAAAATATACAAAGAACTCACACAACTTAACATCAAAAAAGCCCAAATAATCTGATTAAAAAATGAGTGAAGGACCTGAATAGACATTTTCCCAAAGAAAATACACAGGTGGTCAACAGGCACATGAAAAAAAATTCTCAACATCACTAACCATCAGGGAAATGCAAATCAAAACCACAATGAGCTATTACTTCACACCTATCAGAATGGTTATTATCAAAAAGACAACAAATAACAAGCATTGGTGACAATATGGAAAAAAGTGAACCCTCATGCATTGTTGGTGGGAATGTTGATTGGTGCACTACTGTAGAAAATAGAAGTTCCTCAAAAAATTAAAAATATAACTACCATATGATCCAACAATTTCACTTCTGGGTATTTATCTGAAGAAAAACAAAACACTAATTTGAAAAGATATATGCACCCCTATGTTCATTGCAGCATTATTTGTAATAGCCATGACATGGAAGCAATCTAAGTGTCCACCAATAGATGAACACATATATACACAATGGAATATTACACAGCATAATAAAAAATGAAAACTTGTTATCTGAGACAACGTGGATAGACCTAGAGAGTATTATGCTCAGTGAAATAACTCTGACAAAGACAAATGATGTATGATTTCACTTATATGTGGAATCTAAAAAACAAAACAAATGATCAAACATAACTAAATACAAACAAAGTCATGTTGTTTAGTTGCTAGGTCATGTGGGGAAAGTAGTCAATAATTATGTAATATCTTTGGAGACAGATGGTAAATAGACTTATCATGATGATAATTTTGAACTGTATGAAAGTGGAAGTTGCTCAGTTGTGTCCAACACTTTGCGACAGTCCATGGAATTCTCCAGGCCAGAATATGGGAGTGGTTAGCCTTTCCCTTCTCCAGGGGATCTTCCCAACCCAGGCATCAAACCCAGGTCTCCTGCATTGCAGGTGGATTCTTTACCAGTTGATCCATAAGGGAAGCCTAGAAATATTTAATTACTGTGTTGCATATGAGGAACTTAGCATCACTGACTCAATGGATATGAATTTGAGCAAACTCTGGGAGATAGAGGAGGACAGGGACGCCTGGTGTGCTGCAATCCACGGGGTCACAAAGAGTCAGACATGACTTAGCGACTGAACAACAACAATACAAGGAACTAACATAGGATTGTAGGTCAATTATACTTCAAAAAACAAACACACTCATAAAAAGCAAAGAAGAAGAAGAAATCAGATTTGTGGTTACCAGAGGTGAGGATGAGAGGGAATTAGACAAAGGCAGTGAAAAGGTATAAATTTCCTGTTATAAGATAAATAAGTAATAGGGATGTAATGTACATCATGATAAATTAACACTGCTGTATGTTATACCTGAAGGTTGTTAAGAGAGTGAATTGTAAGAGTTCTTATTGCAGGGGAAAACATTTTTTTCTATTTCTTTAATTTTGTACCTATATGAGATGATGAATGTCCACTAAACTTACTGTGGTAATCATTTCATGACATATGTAAGTCAAATCATCATGCTATATGCCTTAAGTTTATAGAGTGCTGTATGTCAATTATATCTCAATAAAACTGAAGGGAAAAAACCACTTTTTTTCTCTCCTTCTCACTATTTCTGACCCCCTATTTTATTTTCTTCAGTCTCAGCCTCCACCTTGTAGCAGTATGAGAGCAGAAATACAGCCTTTATAGTCCTTCATGTTCAAGTAGAGCAGGAAAGAAGAATCTTTTCCCCAGAAGCTCTGGGAAAGCCTGAGTGTTCATAGACACTAGAAGGATAATGGGACCATCACTGAACCAACTACTGTAGCCTGGGGAATGCAATATGCTGATGGGCTGTGTCTTAGTCAGCTTGGGCTGCTATAACAAAATGCCACAGACTAGGTAGCATATAAACAAAAGGTTTTTATTTCTCATAGTTCTGGAGGCTAGAAAGTCCAAGATAGATACCAGCATGGTCCAGTTCTGGCAGGGGTGGAAGGAGGAGGTTCTTCCTGGTTCACAGCTAGTGCCCTCTCACAGTGTCCTTACATAGCGGAAGGCACAAGGGATCTCTACGGGGTCTCTCTTTAAGAACACTAATCTCACTCACGAGGGCTCCACCCTCATGACCTAAGGACCTTCCAAAGGTCTCCCCTCCTAATACCATCATACAGGGCATTAGCATTTTAACACATGAATTTTGAGGGGACACAAACATTCAGACCACAGACGCTTACTCTTGGCCACATATTCCATCCTGGTATCTCACTCAAATTCACAGCCTATTAAAAGGAGACAAGTAAATCCTCAGATGTCTGTACAGATAGGATGAATAGATGCCCAGCCACCAAAATGTAACATCTGTACCCTCTCTTCTTTATGCTTTCCCTTGAGTATCTCCAATGCATCCCTCCCCCTACATGGAGAGGTCATGGGGTAAAGAATATTATTTCTATATTTAATTTCTGCTCACAGGTACTCTTTATGGGAAAAAAATTGCTCAAGTAGCAGTGCCCAGAATATATATTGTAGGAGTTGGCTAATAAGATTCTTTTGCATTCTTCTGCCACCTGTCATTTGGGATCTCTCACCATTCATTATCTGGTATCAGGCCTGCAGTGCACAGATGGAAAGTCACACCAGAGGGAAGAGAGCTGTTACCCCCTACCCCCTTCTGGTTCCACTTCTGTGCAATGCTAATTTAATCGGGCACATGATTCACTCATTTACCTTAAGCTCAAGCCAGACCTCATTCTATTTTTAATGTTTTCATTTTATTATTCATCCAAAAATGTATCCATCCCAGCTTAGGTATATTTTTGAATAGTCAGAAATATAAGCTGAAGGAAAAGGTCTTCTGACTCCTATTCCAATCCTCCCCAGGTCATTTCAAATACTTTGTCTAAGCCACATAGAAGATCAGACTAACACACTGATTGGAAAGCCAAGAAAACATCCAAAATGGCCCTTCCTAACAATACCACTGGAAGTGATGGCCAAACCAGTGGAGAAACCCAAGCCGATTCACATGGGGCCAGGTTGGCATGTTTGGTTTATCATGCAAAAACAGAAAGCCTTTGGTCCCATTATCAGATTCCTTATGATCAGTTTCAGAATTTGCAAAGGGTAATGTAGGTAGAGAAGTAGAAGCAAGAGAAAGGAAGGTGGTAAAAGCCCAAGGAACTCATAATCACTACCTTTGGATAACAGAAATTCCAAAGCAAGAACCTAGGAGGAGAGCTTTGAAAAATAAGAGCGATGGCTTGCAGGTGTTATTTGACTAAGGTCTTTCACAGCTAATTAAAATTCCTTTAGCCACAATAGTGACTGTGAGTGGGTGAGGGTTATAATGCACTGCTGCTAATTAACCATTAGAACTCGGTCAATAGCTTATGAGTCATCTCATCTCATTTAATAATACCAAATTATATTTGATTCAGCTACAAAGAAATGCTTAGCTGCACGACTGAAATTCACACTGTATAGATAAATGCTCCAATCTGATTTTCAGCTTGAAGACAGAGATATGGAAAAAAACCTGATAATATTATTTGCTGTCACATACATGCCTGGTAAAGTGTGTTCTGATTATCTTTCCAATATTCCGATTTATGGGAGGAAGAGAAGAAGGGAGATGGTGAAGTATACAAGATAACAGTCACGTCTAGCAGCAAAATTTACATGGGACACCGCCATGTAAACAACATTCTGAAAACATTGGTCTTGAAGGACAGTCTCCTGCATGATAAATAGTTCTATGATGAATCAATAATTACTTGAAGCACTAAAAATTATTTTAGACTTATTCTATAGTTCCATTAGAGCCTGTGAAATATACAATAATGAAAGTTGTAGTTTGATGTCTTTTGGTATGTGCATTATAAATTAGCTAATTGAGAAAGTTATTTCAGGAAGAAAAATAGAACATTGTGGATTTTTAAGTAACTAATAATTTTTAAACTTCTCACTGTAAATTTTCACATCTGATAACAGCAGTTTTAAAGTCTTACTATTGATTGACAATGAAGATATTAAATGGTCCTTTCTGTGAAATTTTTAATAGTCATGGAAAATATGACTGAAAAGTTTTACCATCTAAAGCTGCTCTCCATATATCTTTGATTTAATGAGAAGCATTTTCATACAACATTTTTTCTCATTCAATTACACCAACAGTTATTGAATACCTACTATTTGGAAAGCAAATTACTAGTGACTGTGGGAGATACAAGAACATTTTGGATGCTTAGAAATTAGTGTGAGAAAATAGATAATTGCATAAATAACACTTAAAACAAGGCAATGCTATAATAGAAATACCATTATTTTAAAATTAAAGCAGAACAAATAATGTTTTTGCATTTGCCTAAAAATAATTGTAAATGTTTATTTTCCAAGTTGGCTACTGATACTGTCAGACATCCCTCTAGATGATGGGTAATACTGATGGACAGCTAGAAAAGTACTCTGGAAGCCCTCAAATGAAATGTAGTACAGTATGGTGCAATGGTTCTCAGATGTGATGATGAATCAGTCAGAGAGGACCTGATTAAAACACATTATTGGGTCTCGCCTCAGAGTTTCTGATTTGATAAGTCTGGGGTGAGGTCAATTAATTTGCATTTCTAACAACTTCTCAGGTGATGCTGATGCTGCTGGTCTGGGAGAGAAGCACTGGAGAGCTCTAGTGCCTGATCACCCAAGTCTGAATCCTGGCTCACTGTTTCTACCTGCATAATCTGTGTAGCATGCCATCATCACCTCATCCAAAAATTGTGCATAGTGAGAGCACTGTGGCTGAAATTGCTAGCCAATGACCAAACCTTTGTTTTGTCTTCCTGGGCCTACAGATAGGCAACAGTTGGTGTTAAAGGTGGACCTGTGGGTGAGATCTACTGAAGGAATATGAGCAGAATTGATGTGTATCACTTACAGTCCTGATTCCTAATAACTCCCACACACTTCCTTCATGCCCTTTCACTTCTGGCTGGCAGCAAATGAGCATGGGAAACTTGGCAGTATTAAGTTGAACACAACAGAGCCATAAGATGGAAGGAGACTTGAATCCATAAAGCAAAACTTGGAAGAGAGCTGCCCACTGAACAGCAACACCCATTTGGGCTTTACATGAGAGAAGTTGACTTAATTCTTCTTCTTGGTATTCCTGACAGCCAGTATGCCATCTGAGACACAGCTGCTCAATAAATAAATGCTTAACTGACAGAGAAAAACTTAAGGAATGATTTAGCCTAACAGCAGACCTGTTTGAAGATAAGCTCCACAATGGTGGCGATATTTAAGCAAAACTGGAGGGATGCCAATGAAAGGTTCTATAGAAGGTATTCCGGGGGTTGGGATAGAGGGAATAAAATGAAGGCATCCAAAAGGTAAAAACCTCATCAGTTATAAGCATTGGGTATGGAATGTACAATAGTTAAATATAATTAACGCTGGTATATGTTATATATAGGGGCTTCCCTGGTAGCTCAGCTGGTAAAGAATCTGCCTGCAATGCTGGAGACCCTGGTTTGATTCCTGGGTCAGGAAGTACCCCTGGAGAAGGGTTAGGCTACCCACTCCAGTATTCTTGGGCTTCACTGGTGGCTCAGATGGTAAAGAAACTGCCTGAAATGAGGGAAACCTGGGTTCAATCCCTGGGTTGGGAAGATCCCCTGGAGGGGATGGTAACCCACTCCAGTATTCTTGCCTGGAGAATCCCCATGGACAGAGGAGCCTGGCAGGCTACAGTCCATGGGGTGACAGAGTTGGACACAACTGAGAAACTAAGCACAGCACAGTACATGTTATATACAAAAGTTAAGAGAATAAACACTGAGAGTTCTCATCACAAGGAAAACATTTTTTTCTATTTCTCTAACTATAAGAGATGATGGATGTTCACTAAACCTATATTGAGTAATAACTTTCATAATGCCTGGTTGTATGTCAAGTCATTATGCTGCAATAGTCATACTTATATAGTGCCGTATGACAATTATATTCTCAATAAAAAACTGGAAGAAACTAAAAAGAAGTTATTCCTTAACAGGTTAGATAGTTAGGTAAGATCATCTTTGGACCCTTACAAATATTATATTCTAGATTATGTCCTAAATTTAACTGATGAGGCAATTTTTGAGATCTGTCATATTTCTCCTAGCCTCTCCACTATGTTTCAATACGTTCCCATTCTTTTTCAAATATTTATCTTTCTTGGTATTAATTCATCAGCATTAATGAAACATAAAATATGCCGGTTTATACAAGATACTTGTTATTAGTAGGGAAAGGCTTGTGATAAAACAATACATTTGAAACAAAACTGGCTAAAAACAATATCTATGAGATCATTAACTAGCTACAATAAAATGTGGACAAGTTGCTCATCAAATGTATTATCTGTGCATGATAAACGCACAGCGGTCACTGGACAGGCAGTCAAAAAGCTCAAATTCAATTTTCTTTTTTTGTAGATTAATGTCCGATGTGGGTAAATACATTTAACCTCATCTTCTCTATCTATAAAATAAATAAACTCTGTCACGTGTGTGTGTGTGTGTTGTGTGTGTGTGTGTGTGTGTGTGTGCACGCGCTAGTCATAGGATTCATGTGCGATTCTTTGCAAACCTTGGACTGAGTGTCAGGCTCCTCTATCCATAGAATTTTCCAGGCAAGAATACTGGAGTGGATTGCCATTTCTTCCTCCAGGGGATCTTCCCGAACCAGGGATCACCCCATCACTGTGGTCTGCCATTCAAGGCAGTTCTTTACTAGCTGAGCCCCTGGGACGCACCTCTGTCAATTTACTAAGGAGGAAAAACAGAAAAAAAAATATTATGGAAGTTAGGAAACATGAGCCTTGGATCACTGAATGCTATTTTTTCTAATAGAAGCTCTATTTTGGAACCTATTGCTTTAGTTCGGCTTTACTTGCATCTGTTTATTTATCTTCACATAGCAATCTGTTTCTTTTTGTTAGTGATGGTTCATCTAAGAGTCCTTATTAAACCTCGCTGCAGGTACCAAAAAACATTGCCTGTTCTGTTTTTGATCCATGTTGGAAAAGCACATAGACCTATGCTCCTCAGAGCAAGGAATGAGATCTATGTTATCTTTTTGGAATTATGCTCCTTTCCATAGCGTTGTCACGCTGTGTCGACCTGCACCTGACTTGAATTTCAGGGTGGAGGCAAGAAAATTAAATGTCTGTAGAGGACTTATTAGGCCAGGTGTGTTGACAACTTGGAGATTGTATTTCATGCATGATTTTCATGTTTAGTAGGTATACTAAATATCTTTTCATATCTAAAGAGATGGCAAGAATGTTGAAAGAGGAACATTTCAACTTTTTCTAAATGAACATCATGTAATAATAAATGATGTAAATATTGGGCAGTCTCCAACTGTTAGTAAGCTTTCTTCCCGGCAGCTGATAAAGTCGCATCCAGCTGCATTCTTTTCATGGTGAAACAGTTATGTTTCTTATTTTTCATCAAGGTCATTTTAAAACCATTTCCAATGTTTTACTTGGGATCTGTTTTAAAGTTTCTTTTTCTGCAACTGTAATTATATTTCTTTGATATTTTCACCCCAATTAAACATTGAAAAAGAAATGAATGACAAAGTTCTATGTCAGATTTTCTCAAAAGTTTGGACACCATTTCAGATGGCCTGGATCATCTTTGAGCAGTACTTATGAAACGTCTTTTGTTGATAATATTTCATTGTATTCCAATGGTTAAAAGTTATTAGCCCAAGAACCAGAGAATTGGGAAAGAAAAAGAAATTAAGTATCTACTGTTTGTGGGTTTTTTTTTTTTTTGCATGTATATTTATTTTTTTTTAATTTTAAAATTGGGGAGCTATTTACTTACCATATCTGTAGTAGTTTTTTGACATACAATGTACATTGAATCCAGCATGGGTTCACATGTGCTCCCCTCCTGAACCTCCTCCCACCTCTCCTTTCCATCCTCTGTGTATCCAGGTTCAATCACTGAGATCTGTCCAATGCATAAAACAATGGTATGGTGTTTCGCTCTCACATATGACAATATACACTGTTTCAATGTTATTGTCTGAACAGTTCCCACACTCACTTTCCCTCAGAGTCCACAGGATGTTCTGTGTTTTTAATAAGCCAAAGAGAAGTTTTTCAACAAATGCTATATATTCAGTGCCTCCCAGACTTTAAAGTGCATAAGATTCATTTAGGACTTTGTTAAATGCAGATTGTGATATAGTCTGGAGTTTCTGGTAGGGCCTAAGGAGTCTGTCGATTTCTAAAAGTTTGAGATGATGCTTCGAATGGCTGCTGGTCCCAAAATTTAAAGGCTTACATCTCTTCCACCAGTATCTCAGTCGATCTTGCAGAGAGAAACCAGTTTGAAACAGTTTTACACAATTCTCTTTTACATAATGTAAGGAGATTACTTTAAATGATTTTAAATTCAATTACAATGAGTGGGTGTAACCACCAAGTAGCAATAGATGTCTGGTCAGTTATGGTCAAACTTATAAGATTCAGTTTAAAGAAAGAAAACAAGTATATTCTGTACAGCACTACAGTAGTGGCACTAGTAAATAAAATACTCATAGACAATTTGCAAGACTATTCTGTTTTGGTTGTACAACCTGATGGGTTTGAATCTTCTAGGACACTACAGAAATATCCTCCACTCTCGATGCTTGTTGTATTTTAGTGCTTGTGATGAGGTGTATACACATAGACAAAGACAATGGTGTCCTTAAACTCTCCAATCCAAGAAGCTGTCAGACCTGTCTCTGAATTAAAGGGGGGAATCGCTTTCAGCAAAAATTCTCAGGTTGCTACAATAGATGAGACGTCTTAGTCTTTCCAAGTTTGTTGCATCAACACTGAAAGAAAGGGTATACTACTTCTCTACTTTATACATACTCATGCCTTTGATGACCATTTACACGTACTTCCTCAGCCATATACTTAAACATGAGTCATTTTATATGGTAGGATTTTATTTGTTTATGGTAAGTGCATTCATAAAAAATGGAATATAAATCTCTTAATATGTTCAATTACCCAAAAGGATAGGACGAGCACCTTAAAAAAAAAAGTAATAAAAGAGAGAAGGAGACCACAATAAAGAACTGATATAAAATTAAGCTGATGTTTGGGTTACCCAGAAGCTGTCCAGGGCTTTGCTCAAAAACATCACAATCAACTCCACCACCCACCATTCTAACAGGGTGTTCTGCTCAAAACACCTTGAAAGACTAGCAACATCTTTGCAGGTGTTTAACATAATTCTTTTGGAGAAGGAATGGAGCTCACTAGTTTCCTGGCTGGAAAATCATTTCAGAGGAGCTTGTGGGGTTGGACCTGAGAGTCGGCACTGATCTTGAGGACTTACTTTACTTTCATTTTTGTGCATTGGAGAAGGGAATGGCAAAACTTCCAGGATTCTTGCTGGAGTAATCCTGGGACTGGGAGCCTGGGTAGGCTGCTTCTTTTGGGGTCAAAGAGTCAGATTCTACTGAGGAAGTTGCAGTCTCGCAAGACAGAAACCATACAACTCTAACTTAAAGTGTTCATGAGATAAGAAAGGGTGCTTATAAACAGCAAAAACACCAATGGAACCAGGTGGGTACCCAAGACCAGCGATGAATTCAGATCTCACCCAACAGACCTTGGATTTCATTCAATTCGCCTAACGACTTAACTTCATTAGCATTTTAAATGCAACACCTTAACAGGAAGCCATGGACCCTAGATCATTAAGTGGACCTCAATAGGATAACAAATGCGGTGGCACACCCACTCCCTCCGTATAGAGTCTGATTTTCTCTCAGTATCTAACCTCTTATCTCATGTATATTTAAAATGAAATCACTTTTCGCGAGGTGGGCAAGGATGATCTGTGAACTTTGTTCCCTCCTCCTCATCCTTTGGCTCTCAAACTCGAGTAAAGTGCTGTGCCAATAAAATGAGCTAGCTGGTTATTATTTGTCCTACTAGTACACCGAAAACAGACTGGCAGCGGATCCATAAACCTTATTGGTAACAGTTGTTTTTCTCATTACCTTCAATCATGCCGAGATGACTTCATAATGCCAACCTCTTCTTTACCAATTGCAGGTAGAAAAAGGACATTGAAAGAATCAAACGCTTATTTACACCCTGTGTTTTTACTACTGCCTCATTTCCTCCTGCATATCTTATATCTATTCAGAGTTTGTTTGGCATAATAATTCCTGTCTATGTTAATTACGTTTTCTGTTACAGACCAACAATGGCTAGTGGCTGTGCATATGATGATTGTAAATGGTATCTGTTCAATTTAATATTTGCACCTAATATGATATGAATTAGTATATTATCATTATGGGGTATTCATTATTTTTTTTTATTTTAAACTTTTTTGCACCTTTCACTTGAACTCACTAGAACGAGAATGGAAAAATAACTATTGAGACTTTTAAAACAATATCGTTACTATGTGAAACTGGAACTTGAGTAATAGTTGGTTTTTATTCCTGAGTAACGGGATTAAAAAATGGCATTTTCTTTTTTTTAATGTTTCTGAATACTAAGACCTGTGAAATGACTTTTCATACATTTTACGACAGAATTGCTTAATATATTTGCCCCATGAAATGAGTTATGAATCGGAAAGGTTAAGGTTTTCCTTAATTTAAAAAAGTAAAAAATAACAATATTATCAAATTTCTATTTATCTTGTATTTGAAAGTCTTGGTCACTTTCGAAACCAACCATCTATTTTGTTGGTAGCAACACGTGTTGATGTCGCATCCTGTTTATTCTCTCACTTTCAGAGAAAGAGTTCGTTGCCTAGCTGCGTCTTGCAGTGTCTTGTTGGCTCAGGCAGCCATGCAACGCTGTCAGCCCTTTTCATGGTGGGCCTCAGCTCAATAAGAGCCCATATGGCTCCTGTATCATATCACCTGTACTTGTGACTCTATATTCCAATTATGATTCACAGTACGTGCAAGGGGAAAGATATGGCTATATGACCCCCCCCAAATTTAGAACCGCTCTGAAGAGCCATTAATTACGTGCTCTCTGTAATGGTCAGGCCATGGCTGTTGTTGGGCTTCCCTGTATTTCTCAAACTTCTCCTCTTCTTATCAAGCTTGTCTTCCTTTCCCACAGTACCACAAGGGTACTAATATTCAGAAATAAAATAATTTTTGCAAGTTCAAACTTATATCTCAAAGTCCTGCTTTTCCCTAGGGGTTGCAACCTATGATGTATTTTATTTTCCATGAGCATTTCTCATTATACATAATACAGACGAATGTAATTCTATCCCCATCTGAAGCACAAATCACCTGCATCATTTTAGAAGGAGTCTACATCTCTGAAGGACAGCTTGCTCTGTGTCAAAGCTGGTTGACTATAACATTCACATTGCTCAAGGTCGCTTATATGTTCTTTATTTGTTTTTGCAATTTTGATTTAATCATTATTCGTTGATTGACACAGCGTGAGGTGAACACAGAAGTTCTATGACATGGTGGCTTCCCTTTTTGTAGTAGAAAGAGCCTGTTCTGGTGAGGCGTCTTTCATTGTACTACAGAGTTAGAGTCAGTTAAGGTACGAGTTCTAAGACTTGCCCTATCTCTTATCACCTGCTTGGCATGATCTAAATGTGGACACTGAAACCTAAGCTTGAAGTTTTCCTCTTCTTCCCTGAAGAAACCACATAGCACCCAGAAACATGTGATTTTGGAAGACCAACTTTAGAAATTATTTTGGATTGTTCATTCACCCTATCACCAATCCTTCAAGGACTCTAGTCTGCTTGCTTTGTAATCTTCCCTCTCAAATGTATTTCTGTGTCTGTTTATACGATGCACTGATCATTTCAGGCAGAGAGAGGTAAGGAGAGATCTCCATGGTGAGAGTTCTTTTGGTTGTCTCCATGGTGATCTCTGCATAGCTAATAAAGCTACAACTTAATTTTATTTCTTATCTTGAAATTACCAATGGCTTTAGCTTTGGAATATGTGTGGGTGAAACCCACAGGACTCATGGTGTAACTTGTAAAGCAAGTAGTGCCAAACTTCATTAGAGACTCAGTCTCTCTTTCCATTTCTTTTTTTCCCTTCTTTAGGAACCCAAGGTCCTCATATGTTTTGTACATTGTTTCCTCCCTATTCATTCATTATAAAAAAAGAGACTAAGGTATAAATAAATGATAAATCAGTGTATTACCTTCATCTAGGGGATTGGTTTTTCACTAGAAACAAGGGAATGAATCTTTAAGGAATTTTAGAAATTGAGAAAATATGTGAATGGGGAAGAGCAAGAAAAGGCTGGAGAACAAAATCTATCCACTGATTACTCTGTACTCCATTTTCCCCATCTGTAAAAGGGGACAGTAATATTATCTACCTCTGAGGGTTGTTACCTTTCATACTGTTCATGGGGTTCTCAAGGCAAGAATGCTGAAGTAGCTTGCCATTCCCTTCTCCAGTGTGACGAACTGACTCATTGGAAAAGACCCTGATGCTGGGAAAGATTGAAGGTGGGAGGAGAAGGGGACGACAGAGGATGAGATGGTTGGATGGCATCATCAACTCAATGGACATGAGTTTGAGCAAGCTCTGGGAGTTGGTGATGGACAGGGAAGCCTGGCATGCTGCAGTCCATGGGGTCGCAAAGAGTCGGAAACGACTGAGCAACTGAACTGAACGGAGGGTTTTTGAGGGATTAAATAAGATATGACATTTAAAGTGCTTGGAACGTATTTGGCTTGTTCAGTTACTGCTATTTTTATATTAATATTTATCTTTATCCATAAGGATAAATTAGGAAAAGTTCCCTTCTTCACCTTTAACCTGAAGTATTAAATTACCAAAAGTCTGGTCTCCCCCTTTATGGGGAAGCTGTGAAGCCTTTGTATTCAAACAGTGGTAGAGAAGCATCAACCATAGCAGGGAGCTTGTTAGGAACCCAGAATTTCAAGCCCCACTCCAGTTGTGCTAAAGCAAAATCTGCATTTAAACAAGATTCTCTGGTGATTTCTACACACATTAAAGTTCGAAGAGCCTTGAAGTAGGTATTGATGTCTCAAATTGGGGCTTTGGAATCAAAGACACCCAAGTTCCAGTTTTCTAGCTGTGGGACCTTGGGCAATACTTAATATCTCTTAGTCTTAGGTCCCTCACGTGTAAAATGTGGGATAACCACATCTATTTCATAGGGTTGTTGTGAAGATTAAATGTGAAACTATGTATAGTACTTATTGATGTACATGCTGGGCAACTACCAAGTGCTTTATCAATTGTGACTATAACTACTCTCAAAACAATCTCCAGGCTTTTGAAACATGGAATTTCAAGCTCCCAAGGGCAAATAACTTCAGTGTAGGATTGTTTATACACTCATTTGATTTTAAAGATATACAAGGAATGTTAGGGATCATTTTTTTTGATCATTTTAGATAAATCAAAAGAAAAAATGGTTAGGTCTATTCTGTATTGGAAAGCTTGGTGGGGGGGGGAGGATTTTCCTTTGTGTCTCTCTGAGTCTTCCACTTCCCTGCTGGGAAGATACATTCAGGTTAGACAAAAAGTGATCAGCTGGCTATGACTCCTCCGCTGGTACAGAGAAGTACCAGCAGGTTTCTCAGCATTTGAATCTTTTAGACATGATTCTCTCTGCCAGTGAAGGTGACCAGCTTGTTTAGGTCTAAAATGTAATGCTCCCAGGAACTCTTTGAAGACTGGAACCAGAAGTTATTGAACTCAGATTTTCAAGTACAGGTTCTACATTCTCAAATGTATTTCATTTTCATCTTTTGTTTAAGAGCAAGGGCTCAAGCATCAATTCACTACAGTTCAAATTTCATCATTTGTAAAATAGGGATTGTTATAGCTCCTCTCTCTAAAGATGTTCAGGAGAATTCAGTGAGATAACCTATGTAAATCTGTTAGCACAGTACCTGGCCAAAGAGTGAGCTCTCAATAAATATAAGCTCTTGTTGTTGTTATAGTTATCATACTTGCTGCTTCTGCTTTCCCTAGAATACTACATTTGGCATGTCTGAGTCCAGCCTATTTTCTTCAACTCAACACTGATTTGGGGGCAACATCCAGCCTCTAACTAGATCTATCATAAGAGTTTGGTTAGAAGAATTAGAGTTAAAATCAAGACACAACACTGGAAAGGTGAGACTACTTAATAGGAGATTTCCATATAATACTCAGTCATCTACGAAGTGCCCTTGGGAGAAGAAATTTCAGTACGGTTGAAGTGCTAGCACAGCCAGACTCTAAGAGACTGTCAGCCATTTTCAGGCTTTTAATGAGTTCCCGAAGGAGAAGCAGAAGCTACCACCCCAGCAAGCCTTTTCCCACACTTAAGTTGTATATCGTTCAGTTGCTAGTGCTCTGGAGGCTAACATACTGGTACTCTTTGCTACAGAAAACTGAAACAACAAACTGACAAATTCTTGATCAACAAGTACTGGCAATGGATACCCATTTGGAAATGGAATAGAGTGGCTAACATGAAAAGTTGGACTATTTTCTTTGGGACTTCTGGAAATAGAATGCAGTATTTGGGAGTATACAGGATTTGGGAGACTTCAGTCATCTGAACTGAGGCAAATGACAAGGTTTTGAATGTGCTTCCATAGCCTGACCGAAATATTACTTTGAGTGTAAATATCAAAGGACTTCATCACAAGATCTGTGTTTAAGAAACAAAATTCCTTGCAGGATATAAAATTAACACATAGAAATCCCTTGAATTCCTATACACTAACAATGAGAAAACAGAAAGAAAAATTAAGGAAACAATTCCATTCACCATTGCAACGAAAAGAATAAAATACTTAGGAATAGATCTACCTAAGGAAACAAAAGACCTATATATAGAAAACTATAAAACACTGATGAAAGAAATCAAAGATGACACAAATAGATGGAGAAATATACCATGATCATGGATTTGAAGAATCAATATAGTGAAAATGAGTCCACTCTCAAAGCAATCCATAGATTCAATGCAATTCTTATCAAGCTCCCAACGGTATTTTTTTCACATAAGTAGAACAAATAATTTCAAAATTAGTATGGAAATACAAAAAAACCTCGAATAGCCAAAGCAATCTTGAGAAAGAAGAATGGAACTGGAGGAAACAACCTGCCTGACTTCAGACTATACTACAAAGCTACAGTCATCAAGAGAGTATAGTACTGGCACAAAGACAGAAATATAGATCAATGGAACAAAATAGAAAGCCCAGAGATAAATCCACGCACCTATGGACAGCTTATCTTTGACAAAGGAGGCAAGAATATACAATGGAGAAAAGACAATCTCCTTAACAAGTGGTGCTGGAAAAACTGGTCAACCACTTGTAAAAGAATGAAACTAGAACACTTTCTAACACCATACACAAAAATAAACTCAAAATGGATTAAAGATCTAAATGTAAGACCAGAAACTATAAAACTCCTAGAGGAAAACATAGGCAAAACACTCTCCGACATAAATCACAGCAGGATCCTCTATGACCCACCTCCCAGAATAATGGAAATAAAAGCAAAAATAAACAAATGGGACCTAATTAAACATAAAAGCTGTTGCACAACGAAGGAAACTATAAGCAAGGTGAAAAGACAGCCTTAAGAATGGGAGAAAATAATAGCAAACAAAGCAACGGACAAAGAATTAGTCTCAAAAACATACAAGCAGCTCATGTAGCTCAATTCCAGAAAAATAAATGACCCAATCACAAAATGGGCCAAAGAACTAAACAGACATTTCATCAAAGAAGACATACAGATGGCTAACAAACACATGAAAAGATGCTCAACATCACTCATTATCAGAGAAATACAAATCAAAATCACAGTGAGGTACCATCTCACGCCAGTCAGAATGGCTGCTGTCCAAAAGTCTACAAACAATAAATGTTGGAGAGGGTGTGGAGAAAAGGGAACCCTCTTACACTGTTTGTGGGAATGCAAACTAGTACAGCCACTATGGAGAACAGTGTGGAGATTTCTCAAAAAACTGAAAATAGAACTGCCATATGACCCAGCAATCCCACTGCTGGGCATACACACTGAGAAAAGAAGAATTGAAAGAGATACGTGTACCCCAGTGTTCATCACAACACTGTTTACAATAGCCAGGACATGGAAGCAACCTAGATGTCCATTGGCAGACGAATGGATAAGGAAGCTGTGGTACATATACACAATGAAATATTACTCAACCATTAAAAAGAATGCATTTGAATCAGTTCTAATGAGGTGGATGACACTGGAGCCTATTATACACAGTGAAGTAAGTCAGGAAGAAAAACACCAATACAGTATACTAATGCATATATATGGAATTTAGAAAGATGGTAACGATGACCCTATATGCAAGACAGCAAAAGAGACACAAATGTATAAACAGTCTTTTGGACTCTGTGGGGGAAAGTGAGGATGGGATGATTTGAGAGAATAGCATTGAAACATGTATATTATCATATGTGAAGCAGATCGCCAGTCCAGGTTTGATGCATGCGAGAGGGTGATCAGGGCTGGTGCACTGGGATAACTCTGAGGGATGGGATGTGGAGGGAGGTAGGAGGGGGGTTCAGGATGGGGAACACATGTACACCCATGGCTGATTCATGTCAACGTATGGCAAAAATCACTACAATATTGCAAAGTAATTAGCCTCCAATTAAAATAAATTAATTACTTAAAAAAAAGAAAATGCATTATCTACAAAGCTCAATACAGTGAAACACAATAAAATGAGATGAGACTGTATTTTTATAGCGTAGTTTATTTTTTAACCTTTTGATGTATGATTGACATGTTAAGAACTGTACATATTTAATGTATATAACTCAATGAGACTGTTCAGTTCAGTTCTGTCGCTCAGTCATTTCCGACTCTTTGGGACCCCATGAATCGCAGCACACCAGGCCTCCCTGTCCATCATCAACTCCTGGAGTTTACCCAAACTCCTGTCCATCAAGTCAGTGATGCCATCCAGCCATCTCATCCTCTGTCGTCCCCTTCTCCTCCTGCCCTCAATCCTTTCCAGCATTAGGGTCTTTTCCAATGAGTCAACTCTTCGCATGAGGTGGCCAAAGTATAGGAGTTTCAGCTACAACATCAGTCCTTCCAAAGAACACCCAGGATTGATCTCCTTTAGGATGGACTGGTTGGATCTCCTTGCAGTCCAAGGGACTCTCAAGAGTCTTCTCTAACACTGTAGTTCAAAAGCATCTATTCTTCGGCACTCAGCTTTCTTTATAGTCCAACTCTCACATCCATACATGACTACTGGCAAAACCATAGCCTTGACTAGACGGACCTTTGTTCGAAAAAGCAAGAGAGTACCAGAAAAACATCTATTTCTGCTTTATTGACTATGCCAAAGCCTTTGACTGTGTGGATCACAATAAACTGTGGAAAATTCTGAAAGAGATGGGAATACCAGACCATCTGACCTGCCTCTTGAGAAACCTGTATGCAGGTCAGGAAGCAACAGTTAGAACAACAGACTGGAACAACAGACTGGTTCCAAATAGGAAAAGGAGTACATCAAGGCTATATATTGTCACCCTGCTTATTTAACTTATATGCAGAGTACATCATGAGAAATGCTGGGCTGGAGGAAGCACAAGCTGGAATCAAGATTGCAGGGAGAAATATCAATAACCTCAGATATGCAGATGACACCACCCTTATGGAAAAAAGTGTAGAAGAACTAAAGAGCCTCTTGATGAAAATGAAAGTGGAGAGTGAAAAAGTTGACTTAAAGCTCAACATTCAGAAAACTAAGATCATGGCATCTGGTCCCATCACTTCATGGCAGATAGATGGGGAAACAGTGGAAACAGTGTCAGACTTTATTTTTTGGGGCTCCAAAATCACTGCAGATGGTGACTGCAGCCATGAAATTAAAAGATGCTTACTCCTTGGAAGAAAAGTTATGACCAACCTAGATAGCATATTAAAAACTAGAGACATTTCTTTGCCAACAAAGGTCCGTCTAGTCAAGGCTATGGTTTTTCCAGTAGTCATGTATGGACGTGAGAGTTGGACTATAAAGAAAGCTGAGCTGAAGAATTGGTGCTTTTGAACTGTGGTGTTGGAGAAAACTTTTGAGAGTCCCTTGGACTGCAAGGAGATCCAATCAGTCCATCCTAAAGGAGATCAGTCCTGGGTGTTCATTGGAAGGACTGATGTTGAAGCTGAAACTACAATAGTTTGGCCACCTCATGCGAAGAGCTGACTCATTTGAAAAGACCCTGATGCTGGGAAGGATTGAGGCCAGGAGGAGAAGGGGACGACAGAGGATGAGATGGCTGGATGGCATCACTGACTCGATGGACATGGGTTTGGGTAGACTCACAGAGTTGGTGATGGACAGGGAGGCCTGGAGTGCTGCGGTTCATGGAGTCACAAAGAGTTCGACATGACTGAGCAACTGAAATGAACTGATCTACCCAATGAAAGAACCAATCTGCTCTCTGGATAGGACAGAGTCACAAAGAGAATAAAAGAGACAGGGGATGGGGAAGGCAAAACATGGCGGAGAATTCTGACAAGCCTGCTCAGTCTGGCAGGACTGGTTCTAATGAATTTTACAAGATTTTTAAAGTATTCATAAGTTTAATTTAAATAACATCTTTGGTGACAAAAATAATATATGTTCCTTGCTGAAAACAGAAGAGTATTAAGAAAAAAATAAAATATTCCATAATTAAATCACCAGAAGTTAAAATTTTGATATATTAAATTCTAGGCAGTTTTCTCTACTTATATTAGTTCTAATTAACACAACTGGGATTGTTTGGAAACATGATTATTAATGGCTATGTAATAATCCATTATGTATCACAATTTCAGCATCTTTGGGGATTTAAGATATTTCTGAAATTTTTGCTATTATAAATAATATTGTGTTAAATCTCTCTTTAAATTGAAGTATAGTTGATTTACAATATAGTGTTAGTTTCAGGTGTACAGCAAATTGATTTGGTTATACATATATATGTATATATTTATATTCTTTTTTAAAAATTCTATTCCATCATAGTGCATTGCAAGATATTGCTTCTGTTTCCCAGTGCTATACAATAAATTCTTGCTGTTTATCTATTTTATATATGGTAGTATGCATTTGTTAATCACATATTCCTAATTGTTGAACTGTGCTTTTGAACTGTGGTGTTGGAGAAGACTCTTGAGATTCCCTTGGACAGCAAGGAGACCCAACCAGTCCATCCTAAAGGAAATCAGTCCTGAATATTCATTGGAAGGGCTGACGCTGAAGCTGAAACTCCAATACTTTGGCCACCTGATGCGAAGAAGTGACTCATTTGAAAAGACCCTGATGGTGGGAAAAAATGAAGGCAGGAGGAGAATGGGAAGACAGAGGATGAGATGGTTAGATGGCATCACCGACTCAGTGGACATGAGTTTGAGTAGGTTCCAGGAGTTGGTGATGGACAGGGAAGCCTGGCATGCTGTAGTCCATGGGGTTGCAAAGAGTCGGACACTAAAGAGTGACTGAACTAAACTGAACTGAACAACTAGCAATGTTGTACATCTTTTCATGTGCCTTTTGGCCATCTGTAGCCTTCTTTAAAGAAATGTCTATTTAGGTCTTCTGCCCATTTTTTGATTCCATTTTCTGCTGTTGTTTTTATTAAGTTGTATGAGCTATTTGTATATTTTGGAAATTAAGCCCTTGTTGGTTGCATCATGTTCAAATGTTGTATCCCCATCATTGGTTGTCATTTTGTTTTGTTTATGGTTTCCTCTGCTATGCAAAAGCTTATAAGTTTGACTAGGTCCCATTTGTTTATTTTTGCTTTTATTTCTATTGCCTTGGGAGACTGATCTAAGAAAACACTGCTACAATTTATGTCAGAGAATGTTTTGTCTGTATTTTGTTCTAGGAATTTTATGGTGTCATATTTTATATTTTGGCTTCCCTGGTGGCTCAGATGGTAAAAGAACCTGCTTGCAATGCAGGATAACTGGGTTCAGTCCCTGGGTTGGGAAGATCCCCTACAGAAGGAAATGGTTCTTGCCTGGAAAATTCCATGGATAAAGGAGCCTGGTGTGCTACAGTTCATGGGGTCCCAAAGAGTTGGACACAACTGAGTGACTAACACTTTCACTTTTCATCTTATATTTACATATTTAAGACATTTTGAGTTTATTTTTGTGTTTGGTGTGAGGGTGTGTTCTAACTTCACTGACCGACACACAGCTGTCCAGCTTTCCCAACACCACTTGCTGAAGAAACTGTCTTTTCTCCATTGTATATTTTTGCCTCTTTTGTTGAAGGACAAATCTTGAAAAATCATCTCTAAAACTTTGCCTGGCTGTCCAATTGTTTCTTTAGGATAGATTTTTAGAAGTTAAATGCCTCAACAAAAGGGTAGGAACATGTTTAAGATTCTCATTACATTTGCCAAATTGTTTTACAAAAAGATTGTCCCATTATATCTTCCCATAAGCAATGTATAAACATGCCTTTCCAAGAGCACAAGTGACTAATTGGAATGTTATTTTGGATCAGCCTCCTAATTTCACAATCAAAACCACTATCTTATTACTTTACCACCTTTTAAAATACATTTTATCATTTCATACATCAATATATTAATCATTTGTGGGTTATTTCTTTTTCTTTTGTGATTTGTTAATGACCATAGTCCATAGTCAAGGCTATGGTCTTTCCAGTAGTCATGTACAGATGTGAGAGTTGGACCATAAAGAAGGCTGAGCACCAAAGAATCGATGCTTTCAAACTGAGGTGCTGGAGAAGACTCTTGAGAGTCCCTTGGACAGCAAGATCAAACCAGTCAATCCTAAAGAAAATCAACTCTGAATACTCATTGGAAGGACTGATGCTGAAGCTGAAGCTGCAATACTTTGGCCACCTGATGCAAAGAGCCAACACACTGGAAAAGACCCTGATGCTGGGAAAGATTGAAGGCAGGAGGAGAAGGGGATTGAAAAGGATGAGATGGTTGGATGGCACCACCACCTCAATGGACATGAATTTGAGCAAGCTCTGGGAGATGGTGAAGGACAAGGAAGCCTGGCATGTAGTTGGCCTGATAATCGGAGTGTAGAAAAAATTTTCCCCCATTTCTGAATTTTCCCTATGCTGGGGGTTTCAACCATGACAGACCGATAACTCCTTCATCATAAAATATATTTTGTGTAATGATAATAGCTTTTAAAGATTTTAAGCACTTTATTGAGGTTGTTGTTAAGTCACTAAGTCACGTCTGATTCTTTGTGACCCCATGGACTGCAGCATGCCAGGCTTTCCTGTCCTTCACCCTCTCCCAGAGTTTGCTCAGATTCATGTCCATTGAGTCAGTGATGTGCTGTGCTGTGCTATGCTTAGTCGCTCAGTCATGTCCAACTCTTTGCGACCCCATGGACTGTAGCCTGCCAAGTTGGTGACGCATAATGAGTACATACACAGAGAAAAATGTATGAACTCATATAAAGTAAACACATGAAAAGAAAAGAGGGATGGAGAGAGGAGGGCTGGTAAAAAGACAGCTGAATTCATTAGTTTCTATAAAATTTAAAAATATTTCCACTCAGTCAAATTTATTCTCTGAAAAATTAAAGTGATGTGTAAAACTTTGCCCACATCACAGAAAACAGTCTACATTGGGAAGGAGGAGGCGAAAGCACTGGTTGTCAGGAAGTCATCATAGTCTTTGCCAATACCGTTATCAGTGACAGCTGGTTTCCAAAAGGGTACCTTCAAGGAACCATTAATCAGAGAATAATGGGGACAACAAAAGGCAATGCTTCTCAACTGTTTACCATACTATTACCAATAGATTCCTGTGGCATATATACTATGTGCATGAATACTGTGCTGGGTCACATGTTCTCAATAAATATATGGTGTGTGTGTTAGTTGCCCAGTCATGTCTGACTCTGTGATTCCATGGACTGTAGCCTGCCAGGCTCCTCTGTCCATGGAATTCTCCAGGTAAGAATACTAGAGTGGGTAGCCATTCCCTTCTTCAGGGGATCTCCCCGACCCAGGGATCGAACCTGGGTTTCCTGCATTGCAGACAGATTCTTTACCATCTGAGCCACCAGGGAAGCCCAAATATATGGTAGCTTGTGGTAAACTGATTGCACTAATAGTTCTAGTTTTTAATTCCTTGTATTCATGTCCTTTTATAGTGTCCTCTCCCACTGCCTTTGGGCCTGGCTGTGTGACACGCTTTGATCAAAGGAATAGTTACAAACTTGATGTAAGCAGAGGCTTGAAAAGCCACTCATGTGGTTCTGATTTCTGTAGGTCTGGAAGGGCAGAGCCCAAGCATGAGCATTTTGAAAATACTCCTTAGGTGGTTCAGATATGTACTCTTCTTTAAAAATCTCTGACTTAGAACATTCATAAGTCCTGAAGACTGTGAATGCAATAGTTCAGGATTCTTATATAATCCTAAGACATTAATACCTGAGAGAAGCTTTCATGGAAATGGATTTTTAGATTCTGAAACCATTGAAAATACTTGATGTTATCCAACCTGTAGCACTAAGAAATAATATGAATTGTTTAATCAAGTAATTTTAGAGCTGAAAATGCCTTTAGAAACCTAACCCACTTATTTTGCAAAAGAAGAAGCTAGTCCACCTTAAGGAACAGTGGTAAAAACAGGGCCGAATCTCAGGCCTCTCAGTTTTCAGTTCATCATAGAAAATCTAAGATTATTTTCAAATGTTAGTTTTAATTTCCTCTACTACTACTTTTTCTCATCAGGCTTACTAATTTCACTAAAGTGAATTAATTTGAGGTTTATCTCCTTTTATATTTTTCTCAGTAGTAGAGATGCTAATAAATGTGAAAAATAAAAAGCTTCTTCTAGTGTCAGGAAGGAAAAACAACAGCAGAAATTGGCAGGCATGAGCTATACAAAGATTTGGGAGAAAAAGGTCCTAGACAGAAGAAATAGCAAGTATGCATGAGGAAGAATAAGAGAGTCAAATGATTCGAGTGAGATAAGAGATGCAGAAAATTGAAGGAGATGATGGCAGAAAGATTAGTAGTCTCTGTCCTATAGTTATTTGAGTTCACCTCTTTCCCTCACTACAATTATTTGCAACATCTTTGATAACTACACTTTTCTCCACAGAAGACAGGAAGTCCGTTAGGAGACTCTCCCTACTAAAAGCTATGACCTCAAAGGGCTACACTCTCAAGGAAGGGTAAGTGGTCTTTCAGCCTGGAATCCTGTCATTTTTGTGATTCAGGGAACTTAAAAAGTGAACTTGGATTAAAGTGAACCTAGACTGATAGTAACTTCAGGCATCTGGTAGAAACAAATCCAAGTTATTTTGAAGGAAGTTACTTTTTTTTTTACTTTAATCTATGACTTAAGTTATTCTTACAGGTAATTTCCAGGTACAATGAACAGCAAATACTCAAGGGCAACAAGGCACACAAGGGGAAAAGAAAACATGCAGAGTCAATATACAATGGAAATAGACCTATAATGACTTTATATACTGCAATTATTAAATACATACTATGAATAAACATAGTCACTCTAAAAATTTATATAGAATTATTAAAGAGAAAATATTGAGAAAAAAACTGTCACAATGTTTTGCACATAAAAGGCACTAAATAAATGTTTGTGGATTTAAGTTAATGAACATCTTGCCTTTTCCATGTCAACTACTACTTCATTCACTCATTTTATCCAACAAACATTTTTGCCTATTCAGGGTGTTTCATACAATGCTTTCAGTATGAAGGATACAATAGTAAACGATATGCACACAGGGTTCTTGCTCTCAAAAACTCTTACATTTAGTGGGAAACATATAAGTAGACAGCTAAATATAACCTGGTGGGATTAGTACTCTATCAAGGACTACAATAGGACTAGATAGTTGAACATACAAAACTCCCAAGAACCTTCCAAACACAGCTCTCCATGGTCCTTCTTATTCACCCAAGGATGTGAAAGATTTGTGCAATGAGTCTTTACTTAGGGAGAGCTGCCTAAAAGGTTCCAGCAGATTTTTCCATGACCTTCTGGTCACATTACCAAGCCAGACTATCAAACTAGCTACATCAGCTGTAAAACGTCAATAAACTGGCCCTAGATCAGGAATAAGACCAGGGTACCCACTCTTACCACTCCTATGCTGGAACAATCAGACAAGAAAAAAAAAATAAAAGCCATCATAATCATAAAGGAAGAAGTAAAACTTTTTCCATTGGTAGATGACATGATTTTGTATAAAGAAAATTCTAAAGATTCTGCCAAAATACTGTTATATCTAATCAACAAATTGAGTAAAACTGCAGGAAAAAAAAATCAACATTCAAAAATCATTAGTGCTTCTATACACTATACACTTCTATACAATAATGATGAATTATGTGATAAAGAAATAAAGAACAATCTCATTTACGATTGCATCAGAAACAATAAAATACTTGGGAATAAATCTAATCAAATTGGTGAAAGATCTCCACACTGAAAACTATAAGACACTGATGAAAGCAACTGAAGAAAACACAAAAAATGGGATGATATTCTGTGTTCATGGACTGGAAGAATTAATATTGTCAAAATGTTCATACTATCCAAAGCCATTTATAGGTTGAATGCAATCCCCATCAAGAGTCCAATGGCTTTTTTTTTTTTATACAGAAATAGCAAATTCAGTCAACAACAAAAGACTCAGAATAGCCAAGGCAATCCTGAGGAAGAACAAAGCTGGAGGCATTACATTTCCTGATTTCAAACAACATTACAATGTTATAATAAGCAAAATGGTATAGTATTGGCATAAAAAAGACATGTATCAATGGAACAGAATTGAGAGCCCAGAAATAAGCTTTTGCATATGCAAATAACCAATATTTGACAGGGGAGCTGACAATACTCAATGGAGGAAAGACAGTTTCTTCAATAAATAATGCTGGGAAATTGGATATTTGCACTCAAAAGAATGAAGCTAGATCCCTACTTTACAGTGCTCACAAAAATTAATGGGAAATAGATTAAAGGCAAATGTAAGGTCAGAAACCATAAAACTCCTAGAAGAAAACACAGGGGGAAAGTTCCTTAATATTGAACTTGGCAATGATTTCTTAGATATACACAGTTAGGAAAGTAAGAAATAAAGAAGTGGGGCCACATCAAATTAAAAAGCTTCTGCATAACAAAGGAAACAATTAACAAAATGAAAAGGCCACTTACAGAATAATAAAAACTATTTGCAAGACACACACATGATAAGGGATTAATATCCAAAATATATAGGGAACTCATATAATTCAACAGCAAAAACAAAACAATTCGATTAAAAATTGGGTGAGGGACCCAAATATACATTTTGCCAAAGAAGACATTCATACAAAGGCCCATGAAAAGGTGCTCAATGTCACTAATTAGCAGAGAAATGCAATTCCAAACCACAAAGAAACATCGCCTCACATCCGTTATACTGGCTATTATCAAAAAGATAAGAAATAAAAATGTTGGCAAGGAGGCAGAGAAAAGGGAACCCTTGCACACTGTTGGTGGTAATCTAAATTGATACAGCACTATGGAAAACTGGAAGTTCCTAAAAAAATTAAAAATAGGACTACCAACATTTTCCAATAACTGACAAGGTGGCAGAAGTGAAGCGAAAAAAACAGACCTTCCACAAGTCCACCTACTTCAGGCGTGGACCTCGACCAGCTGCTGGACAAGTCCTACAAGCTGCTGATGCAATTGTAAAGCACCTGGCAGCAACCATGCCTGAATTGGGCCTGCACAAGGCCAGAATGAGGCGCCGTCCACAGAGAAGCCTAAGGTTGTGATGACATACCTGTGGGACATGATCATCCTGTCCAAGATGACAGGTGGCTACAACGGCAAGACGTTTACCCAGGTGGAAATCAAGCCTGGGATGATTGGACACTGTGCAGACAGGTTCTCAATGACCTACCAGCCTGTGAAGCATGAGCTGCTCAGGCATCAGGGGCACCCACTTCTCCAGCTTCAACCTCTTCAAGAGGCCTGCTTGGCCAATAAAGGCACAGACTTCTCTAAAAATTAAATAACTGTTAAAAAATAACAAAAGGACTAATTTATGATCCAGCAATTCCACTTCTGGGTATATATCCAAAGGAAATAAAATCACTATCTCAAAAAGATATCTGCACCCACGTATTCATTGCAGCATTATTTATAATAGCCAAGACAAGAAAATGCCTAAGTGCCCAACCACATGAATGGATAAAGATGTTTTGAAATATATATATATATATATATATATATATATATATATATATAGGCTTCCCTGATGGCTCAGTGGCAAAGAATCCACCTGCAATGCAGGAGACGCAGGAGAGGGATTCAATCACTGGGTCAGGAAGATACCCTGGAGGAGGGCATGGTAATCCACTCCAGTATTCTTGTCTGTAGCCTGGAGGGCTACAGTCCATAGGGTCACAAAGAGCCGGACGTGACTGAGGCAACTGTGAACAGACACACACACATATATATATATGAATATTATTCAGCCATTAAAAAAATAAAATCTTGCCATTTGCAACAATGTAGATGAGGGCATTATGCTTATTTCATTTAAATATTTATTTCAAAATACTGTATGACCTCACTAATACATAGAATCTAGTAAAACTGATCTCATAGAAACAGGGAACAGATTGGTGGTTGCCAGAGGCAGGGAGTTGCAGAGGTGGAAGGGCGCCTGGGTGAAGGTGGTCAAAAGTAGATACTTTCAGTTATAAGATAAATTGAAGTTCTGGGGATGTAATGTAAACCATGGTGACTATAGTTAAAAATACTGTATTGCATATTTGAAAACTTCTAAGAGAATAGATCTTAAAAGTTCTCATCGCAAGAAAAAAAAACTACATGAGGTGGTGGATTTAATTAAACTTATTGTAATCATTGCACGATATAGACACATATCAAATCTTATGCTTTAGACCTTAAACTTATACAACGCTGTATGTCAATTATATCTCAATAAAGCTAGAAGAAAAAAATTAAAATAAACCAGTCCTAGGTGCTGCTAGAGGAGTTTCCAACTTTAAACAGCATGTTACACATCATTAGTTAGCCCACTGCCCTTATCTTGGCCAAGAGTCAGTGTCAGTCAGTGTTCCAGTCTAGCTGTAAAATAATTCTATCCTTTGCAGCTACAAAGGTGGTAGCCTTGAGAAAATGCTGCTTAAGCCAAGTTTTGACGAATAAATAGGCATTTATGCTCTTTGTGAATTTAGTAGTGCCTGACATTTACTTGATAGTCAATAAATATTAAATACTTGTTAGTTGCTATATGAAGAAAGAAAAATAATTTCTGACTAAATTCTATAGTAGTTTAAATTTTCTTTCTTTAGCATTTGTATTACCTGTAAAATCTTTTGCCAGCATGTAAGATTATAATGTCTTACTATTTGGGGGATGAGCTCAATTTAGATCTGAGAAGCAAGATTTATTCTTATAATAACCAAACCTATCTTTTTTTAGGTCCTTCAGTGGCTCAGTGGTAAGGAATCCACCTGCAACGCAGGAGCCACAGGAGACATGGGTTTGATACTTGGGTCAGGAAGATTCCCCCGGAGGAGGAAATGGCAACCCACTCCAGTATTCTTGCCTGGAAAATTCCATGGACAGAGGAGCTTGGCAGGCTACACTTCATGGGGTTCCAAAGAGTTGGACACTACTGAAGCAGCTGAGCACACACAAACATTAAATGCTTTAAATTTGTTATTTTACTGAATTTTGACAATCTATCCTTCACATAGATAGTATCTATGTCATCTCTGACTTGTTGATGAGGAATAGATGCAAAGAGGCTACATAAATCGTCTAAAGTCAAAGAGCTACTAAAAAAGAGAAGTAAGCACCAAAGCAAGATCAGCTAACTCCAGAGCCAGGGCTCAACAACTATAGCAGATTCCATCATGCTCCAGTCATATCCGTGCTTGCCCACAGCATTCCACTGCAAGGACCCATGATTTTCCACCTGAACAGGGCAGACCACGGGTACTGGGGATTTAATATCCCATAGAACAGTGTGCAGCTAGGGATGAGAATGGAAGATAGAGGCCCCTGCTCACTTACCCCTTGAGTAGGACAATTTTGAAATGTGTCCCAGAGGTCCCTAGCAAGACTTGCGTCCCTACCATCCTACTGATACTTCCTGGGATCACCTCCCCAATAAATCACTTGCATTTAAATCCTTCGCTGAGAGTCTACTTATGGTGCAACCCAGCCTAATACCACATGCCCTTGCCTTCCCTCCCAGCATTAGTTCACAAGTAACCTGAAAGTTCACCCAGCTGCGTCTCCCAAACTTTGCAGTTTTCTGCAACATCACTGACAGACAACCATCAGATCCTGCTTATAGAATTCCAGAAAACAAAGGAGCTGAATATTAGCACAACAATCTATTTTACTTATTTCTTACTTGAATTGAGAAAAGCCACTCTTTTGTGTAACTGAAAACTTTGCATTGTGGCTCAGTCCTCTAGAGCTAAGGCAAGGTATTTCCTCTTTACTTGCCAGCCTTTTGCATATCTGAAGACAGCTTTCCAATACTCCCCAAGTCTTCCTCACTCCGTTTTTTTCAATGTTTACTTATGTAAAGGACCTGATTAAGAGATAATCAAAACTCTGGAAACACCTTTTAAGAGTTACCTGACATAGTCCCCCTTCCTGAAGCAAGGCTATATCTAAGTCATTGAAGGCAGATGGTAAAACTATGTAAATCTGTGCTCAATATAAACTTGAACACTTTTTTTTCCTGGCAACCACCCAGAATTATGCCCTCCTTCCCCCCACCCACAGCTCTATTTCCTAATTATAAAGTAAAAAAAGAAGGCTAATTGGAATTCATCTATGGCATGGCAATTTGCGGTAAAATATTAAAATTCATTTTTATGGGATTTTCAATTTTAGGGTTTGGCAATGATGAAAAGCATCCAGATCCTGGGGAAAAAGGAACATGATTGCTGTCTAATTCTGTGATCTTTCTAAGAGTAGAAAGTATGTCTTTTTTCTTTGAAAACACTGTCCAAATTTGAAGAACTCAAAATTAAGATGAAACTACTTCTTTCATAAGTGCTGGCATTATCAGCTTTCAAAGAAATGAACTACTCTCCATCATTATGTACAAATTTACATCATTATGTAAATGTCATCTATCCATCTCTAAGCCTTTTACAATGAATTCATCTTTTATTCATCTTGTGGGTGTGCACTGGGCATTTGTGCCATGTCCAAGATATTCATTTTGGAGAGGGTCATCTTAAGAATTTTGTTTTCCTGGCTTTCTGTTAAGGTCTTAGAAAATTGTTGGACTAACACAACTAACAGCAAAGTGTCCTTACTGTTAACTTTTCCAAGTATGTGTCCCTTGGACTTATTATAACATCTGTTATAATAAGTTATTATAACATCTCTCTTCTATTTAAAAATAAACCGTTGGGTTTTGAGTAAGCTCAACCCTTAGCAAGACTGGGAAGAGTGTACCAAATCTGCCCATTCTCTCTGGAAGATGATGCCTCCTTTGCCCATCATTGTACATCAGGTGCCTTCTTACTCTTCCCTATTCACCTGTTTTTACTAGTTGATCTTTTATGAACCATTTACACCTTAGACAAGTTAAAAGAAAAAAGAAGTCTCTTTACCATGATGTGAATTGAAAGGTCTTCTCCACTGTCAAAAGCATTTTAAAAATCAACCCAAAGATACGTGAGATATCTGGAGGCAGGAGTGTGCTTTCTTTGCCCTTAAAATCACCTATGAAAAGTGAAAGTGAAGTCCCTCAGTCATGTCCGACTCTGTGACTCCATGGACTGTAGCCCACCAGGCTTCTCCATCCATGGGGTTTTCCAGGCAAGAATACTGGAGTGGGTTGCCATTTCCTTCTCCATGGGATCTCCCCCACCCAGGGATCGAACCCAGGTCTCCCACATTGCAGGCAGATGCTTTACTCTCTGAGCCACTGTCAGCTACCTACACAGAAGGCAGGCCCTGTTTTGAAACCTCTAGGAACACCGGAAACCTCTAAGGTGTTCACAAAACCAGTGCTGGGTTGACTGCATTAGGATGACAGGAGTGTTTACAAAATCCAAATGCCTGAGATGCATCACTGGAGATTCTGAATCTCTGGGTATGGGGAAGGAATCAAGGGAGGGGGGGGGAGAAGAAAGTTAACAAATAATTGTGATAAACGCCAGGTCCAAGTTTTTGTAATGATATATGTCCCAAGCTTATGTGATTTCCTCCTCTGAAGCCTGCTCTGAAAGTTCATCTGCCTACATATAGCTGTGCAGACTGCCAGGAGTCTCCTTAAAGTTAACAAGCATGTCTATTTGGGTGGCAGGGGAGGTAAAGCAAAGAGGGGTATGATAATCATCCTGCTTCATAGAAAGCAAAGTACAGTGTTTCCTCAAGTCAGTTATCATTACAAGTCCAGTGGTTTCATACTGAAAAACTAGAATTCATAAAATTGACATAGTGTTTAATTAAGGCCTTGAACATAGTTTTTAATCTTCATTCTCTCCCAAATAGACATTTGTTGAGGTTTCTCTGGAGCCTCATATCAGATGGATTACAGTGCTTTTGTTATAGTATTTCCCAGACACTCTTAGAAAATGGAGCAATATTTTAGAGGCTTGTCAAAAATTTTCAATGGGGATCAAGAAAATTCTGCCATAACAGAGCTGAGGCTTCAGGCCTGGTGGTCTTCATTCCTTTCTGATCCTCAGCTCATTCCAGCCCTTCCTGACAGTCCCATCCAGGTATGCATAGAAATATCCAACTAGAACTTTCCAAGTAGAGACCTGTCATGCTTCAAGGCTTACTTGTATATATGAAGCACATGCTACCGTGTCTCTGACTCTGCAGAGAATGTTCCCTTGTACTGATGATTAAAATGCCTTCATAGTCACAACTGTGGTCTGTGGGTAAGTTCCATCATTGCCTCTTCCTCCTCACCCACCTCTTCCCTTGGTGCTTTCCTCTTCATGCTTCCCTTTTTCTCTTCACCCACTTGTGACTCCACTGTGCCTTATTTCCCTGATGTTCCCACAGCCTAATACTGTCTCCTTGTTGTTCATAGATCTTTCATCCCCCACATCCACAAACATATCTCACAGCTCCATATAACTAATTTTTTCCTCTTGGCCTTCCAAATTCTCCAAAAGGAAGCCCTCTCGCAGCTGGGTGTCTGGCTGTTCCCTAGTCTCCAGTTTTCTCACACAGGAGTCTGTTGTAACAATTTTGTTCTGTGTAATTTAGTAGTACTGCATTTTCTTATGGAAAAAAAAGCTCAAAACTCCTTTATTCTATCTATTTCCTTTCTTTTTCGCCCACTTCTTTCATTAAATCATAATGCATTTAAGAGCTTCTTTCCATTTTCTAATGTTACAAACACAGCAAAAAAAAAATATGCAATCAGTTTTTTCCGTCACTCCAAAAAGAACCCAGAGCTGATAGCATGAGAGATTCAGTCCAATTTAAGCTCTATTGAAAGTACAGTGTCGGCTTGTGGTGTTCTATAAATAACAACCACATTTCCCAAAGCTGTCTATGGTTTATACAGAGGACCCCAATTAAACTCAAAACAGCTGAAGGAATAAACCCATCAAAGAAAGTGCATTTATAGTGTATCAGGAAGGTTAGACTACAGAATAAGTCAAATTCTAATTTCCTTAAAGTCATCGAGCTTTCATGTTTCGGTGAGATCAAATCCTAAATAATAAACCCATCTGATTTTACACACTCCTACAAACAGGCTTTTTACTTTACAGGTTCTTGGTAGCAATTTTTTTTTGATGAGATCACATTTAGGGCAATCAAATGAAAATAAAATCTCTTCTCTCTAACCCTGGAAGTATGAATCCACCCTTTCTACAACTTCTTCTTTGATAACTAATACATGGACCTCAACTCCATATGTAAACCTTTGGTTCTATGTTTCAAAACATTATGTTAGGACCCAGGTCAAACATTGTGTGCTAAAATTCATCCCCAAATCCCCTGGTATGTCTAGGTTAGGGTGTGAGGAAGAGTGTGGGAGATGATACTGATGAGCACACAGTGACATTTGACTTCCATGAGCAGGTGTGTATCCTGATTTACTAAGAGTAGGTGGGCACAAATAATGGAGAAGAGACATAATGGCAGTGACAGATTTATCTGTCAATGAAATCCATCTAAAGCCAACATTTGCCTTAGCAGGCTGAGGTATTTCTAGCTGATGAAATGTCTTGATTTGACATGTTGATTTCCAGATTAGAAACCAATCTTTGATAAAATTGTCCCTATCTCTAGTTCTGGTATAAGAAGTTAAGAAATTATTTTGCCTTTTAGCAGGTATTGGATAAGAAAATTCTGTATTTTAATAAACATCACAAGTTCCCTGAGTGATGCCCTATACAAGAGAGTACTTGAATCATTCTTAGACTTTACTATTAAGCATTCAACAAGAACTTTCTTCTTCCCTTCTAGTACAATCACTTCTTCCTCTGTTTGCTTCCCCAGGTTTATCATCTAAGAATATTGACAATGAAGAGCTGGAAATAGTAAAATCAAATTGATTTCTTCCCTACGTATGTTAGCACCATGCTCCTATTTGCATGCCATCTTTTTAAACCAATGCTATTCTTTCAAGGAAGGACAATGGATATCCTTATACATCTGGTCTTGGGTTTAAGAGTAGATTTTCCAAAATGATCTCAGAGATGGAGATGCCAATCCTTCCTACCCATTACTATTTATGATAAGCATCCTGAAAAAAATGTCCATTTTACCAGTTAGTTCACACTCATTTGGGGAGAAAGATGTCTCCTAATCCACTAGAACTGAAGGATCAAAAAAAAAAAAAAAGGAAATGCAGTACCAAGTTGTGAGTATTTTGCAACTCATGGTGCAAATTTCTTCCAAATATTCACAATAGCAGTTTCCCCAACATATTTAGTGCGCAAATAGACCCTCAGTGACACCTGGCCCTCTCTGTTCATTTATATCATTTCATTAATTTGTTTAATCTAATTGTGCTTATTCCATTCATTTTGCTCCTATTAGACTACTGAGTTTTTCTCTACATTTTATCTAGCTTCCAAACAATTAGCATTAATCCTTATTCATTCAATCACCTTACTAGGAACTGACACAATACCTCTGCCTTCAACTTGCTTTTGAAACATTCATTACCATTCTCACTGTTTAAAATTGTGAAATATTCCTAATATGCACACTTAGCCTGAGGTAGATGAATACAGTTCCATAAAATGAAACAATAGGGTGTGACAGTTCTTCAAAAAATAAAATCCTTTGAAATTAGCTCTCCTAGGAGTTTATTAACCCCTTATTCATATCTTCTGAATATTCTATATAAAACACAGTACACTGCTAATATAATCTCTGGACTGTTTTATTCTTTAATGAACAACATCTAAAGGAGAAGAGAAATTATCCCACAAGGGTGATATTTGAGAGCATAGTTAATTCTTTAATTTCTTTCTGAGCACTGACAATTTGTCTGTATATGTGACATGTGGTTTTAAGTGATTTATTTATTCAGAATGTTATTATGCCCCAATCTGATCCAGGTACTGTGCTAGGTACTGAGGTATACAGTTATTAAAGACAACCCTCCACTCAAGTAGTATCTAAGCTGGTGCACAGAGAGACAAAAAAAAAAAAAATATATATATATATATATATATAAAACCGCATGTTGTTACAAGCTATGGACAAGCTAAAGAACAGGTACCAATTTAGGAGTTGAGGAAAGGCCTCTTCAGGACTGAAGGAGGAGGAACAGGACAGGTTAAAGAGCAAGAATGGTATTCCAGGCAAGGAGAACCGCATATGCAAAGGTATAGACACCAGAAGATAAACTGTATGTGTGGGAATGGCTACATTTTAGGAAGGCCTCCATCCACCTAGATGCTCAAGATTGCAATGGGTGTGCTTGCCTTGAGTTTCCCAAATAATTTATTTTGGATGTGGACCAGTGTTAGAATAACGTATAACAGTACATGCCTGCATATAAGGATCACTTTAAACTCCATGCACTTGAATACTCTCAAGTGGTACTTGTTTGTAGATGCATTTGATAGGAATAGACAAGAAGGTTATTTATCTGGTAAGCCAATTTCAAATTATCAGTATGGGTGAAAAAAGATATATTCTTTAGGAAAATTATTTAGCTAAGACCATTCTTAGACCAGTAGTTCTCAAAGCTTAGCATTCACGAGACTACCCTGGAAGCCTTGTTAAAACACAGACTGCCAAGCCCCATCCCCAGAGTTTTGATTCATCAGTTCTGGGTAGGGATGAGAATTTGCATTTCTAACAAGATACTTATGCTGCTGATCTGGGACCATACTTGGAGAAACTGGTCTACAGATTTCTTTGAAGTCATTGCAATCAATAGAACTGAAAATAGCAGGTCACATGAACTCTTATATGTTAACCATAAATCAGTTTAATGTTCTCAAAATAACAGATTGCATCCAAGATGTTTTCTAACTGAAGCCTAGAGACCTTAAATCTCATTCAATCCCCAGGCCCCCACTTCCCTAGTTTTGTCCTCTGGGCTTTGAGAAGCAACATGATTTAAATAATTTATTCCCATACTAAAAGCCTTGTTTTTGACAAGTGCACTCTCTCCTGTACTCTGATGCTTTTTGAAATATTTTGTTACATAAGGAACGAATTACTCCCAAATTTAAATGATGTCAACAGCTATTACCCTTGTGAAAGCTGCTCCTGAAAGTGTGCAGAGCAATTTTTAATATTTTCTGTTTCTGGTGAATGAGAAATCAAGCAAAATAAATAACAGCCTGAAGGTCCAGATACTTGTAGGTGAATTTAAATAATGAAATATTTTAAGGAAACGTTTGTCTTAAAAAACAAAAAAGCTTTCTTTGCTTCCCAAAACGTATATGGCATTTTGACTAAATGAACTGTTGCTAATATATCAAGTGAGAACATTCACAGAAACCTTCAAGAAAACCAAGCCTCAAAGTAGCCTCAGGTTTTTCAAAATGACAAAATGGCTGTGGTTAAACAAAACATAAGCAATGAAGCTTCATTTTCACCCAGAAGAGCCTGTTCCCCACTTGCCTTGTTAGGAAACTCTGCTGTCTGAGGAAGCCTCTGGTACAATGACTCCACAGTTATTTTAAGTATCCGCGTGGGAGGGATGGGGGATGGGGTGGACATAAAGTTGATAAATTCCCTTACCTACCTCTGGAGGAGAGGAACTCTGGGCACAACACTGTCTTACTTATACAGCAAAAAGTGGAATCCATTAGATTTGGCCTTGGGGTGGGGAGGGAAGGAGGAAGAAGAAAAAGAGAACATTAAATTTAAAATATTTCCATTTGCCCATAATTTTTGAAGCAAAAACCACACAGCAAGCAGTAGGGCATTTAAAAAATTTTTTCATTTTAATGAATATATCACCAGTCATTCATCTCTTTCCTGTTTCTGTGCTCTTGATAAATTGAGCTGAAATGTCTCTGCAGCTCTTATCATCTGTGCAATTGGGGCTGTCAGAGGTATGATCAAGAGCAACCTAAGTCAATCTGAGTTGGAAGCAACAGATTTTACTTTGGGCAACGTTTTCTTTTTACGTAGAAAACACTATATATACTATTTGTGGCTCTTTTGGTGAGGTGATTTCTCCTAGGAAATTTTCCCAGGCCAGAACTTCTGTGTGTCTAGCCACTTGTACAGAGTCCCCTCTTTGTGGCTTCCCACCTCCCTATCCCAGGTCATGAGTCCAGAGCCCTGTTCTTCTTTCCCAAGCCTCTCCCAGAACCTCAGATTAGAGAGAGCAGGAATAAACAAAAACAAGTGAAAAGCCACCTTCTCAAATGTAGGGACCCTGACATTCAAATCATGTAATTTAAATGAAGCCTCATTAGTTTTAGACCCAAGCCACATACCTAAAGAATACCATAATATGATAAATGCTATAATATTTAAATAAAACATTCCTGATAACAGAGAAGACATTTGTCAAATGCATAAGCATCAAGAATAAATGAAGCATAAGTGGATTAGTGTGAGTATCCATTCTATGGGGTTTTGAGAGAATCTAACTCAAAATAATTATTTCTGTTTTTTAATATACTGCAAATTATCCATAACTAATGGCTTTGTAGAATAAATTATATTGCTATTAAACCATTAAACAATAATGATAACTACTTCCTTCATAAATTCTTAGGTGCAAATTTTTTATACATTTTTACATTTAAAAAATCAGGATGCATCTTACAGTCAATGATGTATCATATTGTGAATTTGTTGACAATTTTTAAAATTTAGTTATTTTATTCAGCACATATAACAATATGGTTTATACTCAATGCTGTCTTTGATTTGGTGATATGCATAATTATCTACAACAATAAAGAGCTTTAGCATGAAACATTTCAACTAACAAATCGTAATTTGAGTGACTTACTAAGTACAAGGCATTAGGTTTAGGCAATGGGGAGGCAAAGTTAAATAGAATGTATCCCTGATTTCAGAGTTAAAAGCACATTAAGGTAGAATCACAGAAAAGCAACTAAAGAAGTGCAAATTTTAGTGCTATGGGAACACAAAGGAAGGAGAAAGTCATCTTGATTAAAGGATCAGAGAAGGCTCATGGAGGGGGTGGTTTTTGAGATGAGTCTTGAAAAATGAGAAAGTCTCATTATGCACATTTGGTGTAAGTAGATATAAATGTCAGAGAAGGCAATGGCAGCCCACTCCAGTACTCTTGCCTGGAAAATCCCATGGATGGGGGAGCCTGGTAGGCTGCAGTCCAGGGGGTCGCAAAGAGTCGGACATGATTGAGCGACTTCACTTTCACTTTTCACTTTCATGCATTGGAGAAGGAAATGGCAACCCACTCCAGTGTTCTTGCCTGGAGAATCCCAGGGACAGGGGAGCCTGATGGGCTGCCGTCTATGGGGTCGCACAGAGTCGGACACGACTGAAGCGACTTAGCAGCAGCAGCAGCAGCAGATATAAATGTAGAAGGTTGAAGGAGTAGGATCTAACCTGAAGAAGAGGAGTCTGAAAATTGCTCAAGAGATATTAGAGTTGTGATATCACTGACTGAATAAGACAACCAACTGGCAAGCGCAGTTTGAGCAGAGGGTGGGAAGAGTGAGGGTGGAGTAAAATACAGATTGGGTGGGGTATGTTAAGTTTGAGGTATTCATAGGACATTGTAGTAGGCATTTGCCATTTTTCAGTGCTCATCCCACACCAGAGAATATCCCCACTGTCTAAGTCTGGTTAGAAGGTAGAAACCCACTTCCTACTACAGCAGTTTAAAAAGCCAAATATTTGCTTTCTCACTCCTCTTGCTGCTAGGGTACAGCTGAGACTAGATTTAGCTAAACAGACATGCCTGTCTTGTGGGTTGAATCTGGAGTTAGTGATGCAAAGATGTAAAGCTCCAGTGTCCATTAGAAGCTGCAGTCTCCAGCATTCAGCAGTGCTGTCTTTACCACTCTGGCTCTGCTGAGTGATTTTGGCCAGAGTCCCAGGTATGAAACCTCTCTACAATCTTGCCTGTTTTCTACCCTTGTTTTCCAGCTTTCCCAGGGATGCTGGAGGTAGCCAACATCTTTTCAATAGGTTGTTTTTCTGCTTAAATCTGTAAGAGTCAATTTCTGTGGTTTGAAAAGTAAGAACCCAGAGTAGTAAGACATCCATCAGGAGATGCCTGACAAAGACTTGGAAAAGGAGAATATAACATAGGAGGACAGTTGGCCTAGAGAACAAAACAGGGGAATTATTTGAATAGGACTGAAAAGTAAAACTAAGAAAAAAAAATACAGATACAGATAGAGAAAATAGGGAGGAATGAAATGGCATTGTTTTGGAAGGAGGACGGAACAAGAACACAGAGCACATGTAGGAAGGAGGAAGCAGAGAACCATGGAAAGCACATGTCCTGCAGGCCTACCATGTGCCCAGTATCTTGCATAAGCTAACTCATTTAATTTCTAAAAATATTAAGCATTGATCACCTCTCTATATAGTCAGCAAAAACAAAACCAGGAGCTGTATGTAGCTCAGATCATGAACTCCTGCTTGCCAAATTCAGGCTTAAATTGAAGAAAGTAGGGAAAACCACTAGACCATTCAGGTATGAACGAAATCAAATCCCTTACGATTATACAGTGGAAGTGACAAATAGATTCAAGGCATTAGATTTGATAGAGTGCTTGAAGAACGATGATGGAGGTTTGTGACATTGTATAGGAGGCAGCGATCAAAACCATCCCCAAGAAGAAGAAATGCAAAAGGGAAAAATGGTTGTCTGAGTAGGCCTTAGAAATAGCTGAGAAAAGACGAGAAGCGATAGGCAAAGGAGAAAAGGAAAGATATACCCAACTGAATGCAGAGTTCCAAAGAATAGCAGGGAGAGATAAGAAAGCCTTCTTAAGTGAACAGTGCAAAGAAACAGAGGAAAACAATAGAATGGGAAAGACTACAGATCTCTTCAAGAAAATCAGATACCAAGGGAACATTTCATGCAAAGATGGACACAATAAAGGACATAAATGGTATGGATCTAAAAGAAGCAGAAGATATTAAGAAGAGGTGGCAAGAATATAGAAAAGAACTATACAAAAAATATTTTAATGACCCAGATAACTACAATGATGCAATCACTCACCTAGCACCACACATCCTGGAATGAGAAGTCAAGTGGGCCTTAAGAAGCATCACTACAAACAAAGCTAGTGGAGTTGATGGAATTCCAGCAGAGCTATTTCAAATCCTAAAGGATGATGCTGTGAAAGTGCTTCACTCAATATGCCAGAAAATTTGGAAAACTCAGCAGTACCCAGAGGACAGGAAAAGGTCAGTTTTCATTCCACTCTCAAAGAAAGGCAATGCCAAAGAATGTTCAAACTACTGCAGAATTGCACTCATCTCACACACCAGAAAAGTAATGCTCAAGATTCTCCAAGCTGGGCTTCAAAAGTACGTGAACAGTGAACTTCCAGATGTTCAAGCTGGATTTAGAAAAAGCAGAGTAACCAGAGATCAAAATGCCAACATCCGTTGTTTCATAGAAAAAGCAAGAGAGTTCCAGGAAAACATCTCCCTCTGGTTTATTGACTACGCCAAAGCCTTTGACTGTGTGGATCACAACAAACTGGAAAATTCTTCAAGAGATGGGAATACCAGACCACTTAACCTGCCTCCTGAGAAATCGGTGTGCAGGTCAAGAAGCAACAGTTAGAACCACACATGGAACAATGGACTGGTTCCAAATTGGGAAAGGAGTACATCAAGGCTGTATATTGTCACCCTGCTTATTTAACTCATATGCAGAGTACATCATGCGAAATGCCAGGCTGGATGAAGCACAAGCTGGAATCAAGATTGCCGGGAGAAATATCAATAACCTCAGATATGCAGATGACACCACCCTTATGGCAGAAAGTGAAAAGGAACTAAAGAGCCTTTTGATGAAAGTGAAAGAGGAGCATGAAAAAGCTGGCTTAAAACTCAACATTTAAAGAACTAAGATCATGGCATTCAGTCCCATCACTTCATGGCAAAGAGATGGAGAAACAATGGAAACAGTGACACACTTTATTTCCTTGGGCTCCAAAATTACTGCAGGTGGTGACTGTAGCCATGAAATTAAAAGACACTTACTCCTTGGAAGAAGAGCTAAGACGGAGCTAGACAGCATATTTAAAAGCAGAGACATTACTTTGCCAATAAAGGTCCATCTAGTCAAAGCTATGTTTTTTCCAGTAGTCATGTATAGATGTGAGAAAGTGAAAGTGAAAATGAAAGTCACTCAGTCATGTCTGACTCTTTGTGACCCCATGGACTATACAGTCCATGGACTTCTCCAGGCTAGAATACTGAAGTGGGTAGTGGTTCCCTTCTCCAAGGGATCTTCCCAACCCAGGGATTGAACCCAGGTCTCCCACATTGCAGGCTGATTCTTTACTAGCTGAGCCACCAGGGAAGCCCAAGAATACTGGAGTGGGTAGCCTATCCCTTCTCCAGGGGATCTTCCCAACCTAGGAATCGAACTGGGGTCTCCTGCATTTCAGGTGGATTATTTACCAGCTGAGCCACCAGGGAAGCCCATGGATGTGAGAGTTGGACTATAAAGAAAACTGAGCACCAAAGAATTGATGGTTTTGAACTGTGGTGTTGGAGAAGACTCTTGAGAGTCCCTTGGACTACAAGGAGATCCAACCAGTCCATCCTAAAGGAAATCAGTCCTGAATATTCATTGGAAGGACTGATGCTGAAGCTGAAGCTCCAATACTTTGGCCACCTGATGTGAAGAACTGACTTCTTAGAAAAGACCCTGATGCTGGGAAAGATTGATGGCAAGAGGAGAATGGGACAACAGAGGATGAGATGGTTGGATGGTATCTCCAACTCAATGGACATGAGTTTGTGCAAGCTCTGGGAGTTGGCGATGGACAGGGAAGCCTGGCATGCTGCCGTCCATGGGGTCACAAAGAGTCGGAGACAACTGAGTGACTGAATTGAACTTTACAGTTGAGAAAAATGAGATGAATAAATATTAATTAAATAACTTTCTGAAAGTTACATAAATAATAAATGATGGGACCAGGATTGAAAGCCAGATTTGTCTGGTTCCAACATCACCCTGCCTCCCTGCCAGGAGCTTTAGGAAAGGATTTTGACACAGAAGCCAAAGATAAGGTTCAGTGCTGCTGCTGCTGCTGCTGCTGCTAAGTCGCTTCAGTCGTGTTCGACTCTGTGCGACCCCATAGACGGCAGCCCACCAGGCTCCCCTGTCCCTGGGGTTCTCCAGGCAAGAACACTGGAGTGGGTTGCCATTTCCTTCTCCAATGCATGAAAGTGAAAGTGAAGTTGCTCAGTCGTGTCTGACTCTTCGCGACCCCATGGACTGCAGCCTACCAGGCTCCTCCATCCATGGGATTTTCCAGGCAAGAGTACTGGAGTGGGGTGTCATTGCCTTCTCTAAGGCTCAGTGCAAGGGTTCTCAACTCTGGCTGCACAATGGTAACAGAAATGGAGATATGGAAACTGCTAATGCCCGGGTCCCACTCTCAGAGTTTTCAATGTAATTGGTTTGAGGTGCAGCTGGGGGATTAGGACTTTTTAAAAAGTTTCCCAGGTAGTTCCAATGTGCAGCCAAGGTTGAGAACCACTCTGGTATGTGCTATGTCAGCAGAGGAGTAAAATGGTTTGAAGAATGAGAGGAAATTAGGCTACAGAGGCAGCAAGTGGTGAAGTGAGGCATTGATAGGGGAACAGTACAGCAAGGGGGAACAGGTTTGAGTGACACAGGTTTCAAGTGCGTTGAAAAGTAAATTGGAAGTGGACACAGAGAAAGTGAATGTAGACCATTCTTACAGTAATCACTATGGAGGTGAAGGGAGGTTGATAGCCACTCAGGAGTTCTGTAGATTGAGAAAATGCTTTGGAAGGATAAAAAAATGAGAACATCTGTAAGCTGAAAGAAAGGGGCCCATGGGAAGTGAGAATTGCAGATAAAAGTGAGAGAGTTGGGGTCCTAGAAATGATGGAGTCTGGTATTCAAGAGGAGAGAAAAGTTAACTTTTTTGGAAAGGAAAATGACATTTTTCCTTTAATCAAAGCGGAAAGCTTTTTTTGTTTTTTTCAGAAAAGCTAAGATAGGTGATGGGAGAGTAATAAGGGGGAGCTTGAAGAAAGTGAAAGGGTAGGATTGGAAAAATGAAAATAAGGAAAGCAATAAAGGACTCAAGCAAAGGAATTAAATAGCTTTTACCTGAGATCATATAAAAGGCATTTCAATTGTAACTAATCATTAGGGTTACATGACTTTCTCAAGCAATACTTGGGAGTTTCGAGAAGGTGAGAAAATGGATAAGAAAGTTTACCCAGAGCTGGGAAGTGCCCAGATTGACTGGGCGGTAGGTCAAAGGAGTGAGGGACTTTGAGGTGCTACTGAAATCACATAAAGATACACCTTTGAAATCTAAGCAAGGTTACTGACTTTGATATGAAATTTAGTATATTAAAATTTACATGAGGCTCCATTCCCTGACTTGGCACATAAAATATGTGAAATCCATACATTCATGTTGAAATCCAAATCATTCAATGATAGGTAATGATGACTCTAACAGAGGAAGACGTTTTGGTTTCACATCAAGAAATGATTAGAATAGTGACCAGAGCCCTAAGTAATTAATTTGGTAATTCATCTTTCCTGCTTTCAGACAGGCCACATTTCAGGTACTGGCCAAAATATATAGATTTAAATATAGCTAAAAATCAGCCCAATAACTAAAAAGTGCTACTTCCATTGATTATGTCTTTTTAAATTCAACAGACAAGGCAGTTTCTGAAACATCGCTCAAGCTGAGGAATCTGATCTGTTCTCCTAATCCAGATCTCTGAAGGCTCAAACTTCCCAGTTGTTTCTCAAACCTCACTCTAGTCACAAACCAGTTCATAAGTTTTATTTGTGACAGAATTTTTGAGATATGTTCCTCCAGACAGCCACGGGATTGAGCTTGGTACTTTCTGTTCTTTGAAATGCTCTCTTTCAATTCTGAAATTTGGCACAAAATGTCCCCTCTGCTTAGAATGCTCTCCCCCCACCCTCATCCCTTACCCTCCCACCCTGCCCTCTTCCCTCTTTTGTTTAGACACCTCCTTCAGGACTCCAGTGAAGTATTCTGGTAGGCTTTCTCTGGACATATGATCTCATAATATTGTGATCTTACTTCCTATTTCATACAGTGCATCCCAGTTGCAATTATTTGTCTAGAGTCTTTCTGCCCTGCTAAACTGTAAGATTCACCAGGTAAGGACCATGCCTGGCATGTCGTAAGTATTCAATAAACATTTGTTGAGTTTTTGAATGAATGACTGGAAAATGAGTTGTATGGGAGAGAAACCAAGGCAGGAAGGCTCACTTAGGTAGCTATCACAGTCAACAGACAGAGCAGACTCCACTTCTGTCCACACCATTCTTTTACAATTTGCAGCACACTGACCCCCAGTGTGCTTTCCCTCCCAACAGCCAGCACCCGCATCTCTTGGTCTGAGGACTGCCTCCAGGCTGCCAGAGCCTTCTTGTTGTCTGTTTTCAGAGCTGGCAGGGCCTGGAAATTGATGTCCCTTAGGGACAGCCCTTAAGTAATGACTGACAAGTATAACACTATAAATACCCCAGCTCCCTTGCCTCGTTCATAAATAGGCAAAACTAAACAATATGTTGTTTAGGGATATATAGGTGGCCAAATATAGAGAAAAGCAAGGGAATGATTAGCACAAAATTCAGGATTGTAGTTATCTCTGTGAGGAGGAGCTAGGAGGAGGAGAAGGGGGAGGATGTGACTAGAGAGGAGCTCCAAGTTACTACTAGTATTTTATTTCTTGAGCTGGGTAATGGGTATATAATGTTCATTGTGTTATTTTTTTTGTTATATATATGGGCTTCCCTTGTAGCTCAGTTAGTAAAGAATCTGCCTACAATGCAGGATACCCTGGTTCAATTCCTGGGTCAGGAAGATCCCCTGGAGAAGGAAATGGGAACCCACTCCAGTATTCTTGCCTGGAGAATCCCATGGACTGTAGCCTGCCAGGCTCCTCTGTCCATGGGGTCACAAGAGCCGGACACAACTTAGTGACTAAACCACCACCACCACATATATATATACACACACACACACACGTACATATAAACAACAAAGGCAACAACAACAATGATCTAGTAGGTTGAAGAGAAAAAGAGTAATGGGAAGCTTTTTTCATACTGGAGGAGCATTGTGATGATTGTGGACATAAGGCAAGGAAAAAGAATAAGGAGAAAAAAAGTGTTGGGAGAAGTGAAGCAGATTGTACTAGCCTTGGGAAAATGTTGGACCATATGACCCAACAATCCCATTCCTAGGTGGAACCCAACAGAAAAGAATATATGTGTTCACCAAAATATGTGTATAAGAATGCTTAGGAATGGAGTTGTGACACATGCTACCACATGGATGAACTTTTAAAAAGATCTCAGTGAAAGAACCCAGTCACAAAAGGACAAATATTATATGATTCCACTTATCTGAGGTACCTAGACTAGGCAAATTAATAGAGACAGAAAGTAGAGTAAGGTTATGAGAGGTTGGGAGGAGGAAGGAATGGGAGGGGTTATTGTTTAATGAGTACAGGCATACCTCAGAACATATTCTAGGTTTGTTTCCAATAAAGAGAATATCATAATAAAGTGAGTCACACAATTTTTTTATTTTCAAGTGCATATAAAGTTTGTGTTTAAACTGTAGTCTATTAAGTGTGCAATAGTGTGTCTAAAAATGTACATAGCTTAATTTAAAAATAATTCTATTGGAAAAATGGCACCAACAGATTTGCTTGATGCAGGGTTGCTACAAAACTTCAATTTATATATATATAAGAAAGCAAACAAAAAATAAAACAGAATATCTTCAAAGTACAATAAAGAGATGTGTAATAAAATAAGGCATGCCTGTACAGATTTTCTCTTTGGCATGATGAGAAATTTCTGGAAATGGATAATGATGAAACTTGTGCAACATTGTGAAGAAAATACACTTAAAATGGCTAAAATGATAAATATTTTATCTACTTTACCACAATAAAATTAATTTAAAAAGAGATAAAAGTATGCATATAACAACATTAGTCTTAATAATTTCAACTAGAAACAATCCTAATGTCCATCATCAGTATAATAGATAAATACATTCACACAATGGGATATATTCACACAATGAAATACTATACAGCTTTGAAAATAAGCAAACTAAAACTACACACAACTACATGGAGTTGGAAGGAATCTTAGGGTCATCTAGTCCAACCCACAAACTAGATACAAAAGTCTTTCCTCCAACAGCTTATGGTTCTCTGCCAAAATACTTTCAGAGACCCTCACTCAGGATTCCCAAACTCATTGTTGAATCACTGTTAATACTACAAAGTTCTTCCTTAGATGAACTGAAATCATCTTCCTATAACTTCCACCTTTGATTAAAGTTCCATCCCCCAAAATATAGTGGAATAAGTTAAACTGTTTTTCCATAGGATGTGATAGTAAAAAACAGCATTTAGTGGAACAGCCATGGGTTCAAGTTTTATCTCTTTCTCTTACTACCTAGCTGACCTTATTTATCTCATATCCAAACTGGAGTGAGAAGTTGATCTTGCAAAGTTGTTAAGACAATTATGCATATTTCACATTGAGTACCAGGAACAGATTCAGTTCCTCATAGTGTTGTTCTTGTTGTTTAGTCTCCCAGTCATGTCCGATTCTTGAGACCACAAAGTCTGTAGCCCGACAGGCTCCTCTGTTCATGGGATTTTCCAAGCAAGAATACTGGAGTGAGTTGCCATTTCCTTCTCCAGAGGACCTTCCTGACTGAGGGATCAAACTCACGACTTCGGCATTGGTAGGCAGATCCATACCACTGAGCCACCAGGGAAGCCCAGATCCAGTTCCTCGTAATAGAAGACCAATAAATTGTACCTTTTAAAACTTATATGTGGAGATACTGTATTTCCCCTCTGTCATCTTTTCTCCATGCTGAATCTCCAAATTACTTCCAATTATTTTTTTTTAAATATTTTATTTATTTTTGACTGTGTTGGGTCTTCATTGCCTCACAGACCTTCTCTAGTTGTGGTGAGTGGAAGCTACTCTCCAGTTGCAGTGCAAGGACTTCTCATTGTGGTGTCTTCTCTTGTTGCAGAGCACAGGCTCTAGGGCACATGGGCTTCAGTAGTTGTGGCACCTGGGCTCACTAGTTGCCGTTCCAGGGCTCTAGAGCACAGGCTCAATAGTTGTGGCATATGGGCTTAGTTGCTCGGAGGCATGTGGGTTTTTCCCAGATAAGGAAATGAATCTGTCTGCTGCACTGGCAGGTAGATTATTTACCACTGAGCCACGAGGGGAAATCCCTAATATTCTTTATATGACATGTTCCCCAGGCTTTTCATAGTCTTGGATCTTGTCTTTTAGATATATGCCACTTAGTTACCATGTCACATGATACAGAATACATTACACCAAATATTATATTTAAAAATTTTTTTAATTAAAATATAGCTGATTTGCAATGCTGTTAGTTAGTTTCAGGTGTATAATAAAGTGATTTAGTTATATATATATTATATATATATTCAGTTATATATATATATATTTTTGTATATATGTATATTATATTTTAGTTCTCTTCCATTATAGGTTATTACAAGATATTGAATATAGTTCCCTATATTGTACAATAGGTCTTTGTTTTATATATATTTTATATATAGTAGTCTACATGTTAATCCCAAACTTCTAATTTATCCCATCCCCCCCCTTTGGTAACCATATGTTTGTTTTCTCTGTCTGTGAATCTATTTATGTTTTGTAAATAGGTTCATGTGTATCATATTTTAGATTCTACACATAAGTGATATCATATGATATTTGTCTTTCTCTGACTGTATTCAATATGGGAATCTCTAGGTCCATCCATGTTGCTGAAAATGGCATTATTTTGTTCCTTTTTATGGCTGAGTAATATTCCATTCTCTATATGTACCACATCTTCTTTATCTATTCTTCTTTTGATGGACATTTAGGTTGTTTCCATGTTCTGGCTATTCTGAGTAGTGCTGCAATGAACATTGGGGTGCGTGTATCTTTTGAATTTATGGTTTTCTCTGGATATATGCCCAGGAGTAGGATTGCTGGATCATATAGTAGTTCTATTTTTAGTTTTTTAAGGGACCTCCATACTGTTCTCCATAGTGGCTGTACCAATTTGCATTCCCACCAACAATGTGGGGGGGGGTTCCCTTTTCTCCCCACCCTCCCCACCCTTTATTGTTTGTAGACTTTTTGATGATGACCATCAAGCCCCTAATCTATTACTTCCAGCCTAGACTACTTCCATGGTCTGAGAGGCTAGGGAAATGGAAGACCAGCAACCCAGGAGCATGTATCTCCATAAGAACATCATCCTTAGAAGGGTTTTTTGAGAATCTATGATAGATGTGAAGGGATAACAAGCTGAAGAATGCTAATAAGATGTGAATTGTGGTTTTATTACAAGAAGTCTTCTCTCAGAAAGGTCTCTGTTTGCAGCTCCTTGGCCACAAAACAAGAACTCAGAGAAGATGGCAGTGGAAATCATGGTCCATAGTTGGACCAATGTAAGAGTCAAAGTCACCACTTATTCTACTCTTTTCTTCTTGATTTGCATCCAGAATGCTCTCTATACTAGCCAAATTTTAATTAGAAGAAAATGGAATAGTAAGATATAATTTTTCACCTATAAAATTAGCATATAGGTGGGAGTATTACAGCTTTCTTGGAAAGCAATCTGAGAGACTGTTAAGAACTTAAAAGATGAACATAAGTACCTATCCTAAGGAATTAATTAGAGAGACCAATGAATACTTTGACAGGGTTATTTATCATTCTGAATAATTGGAAACCTAAATGTACAATGTACAATATTGAGTGAATGAATATATAAAATAGCATACTAAAAAATTAGTGTATTCAGATAATGGGCTGATATGCATCCATTAAAACAATGCTTTAAAATATTCTTTTAAATGAATATGTTCATGATATAATGTTATAAAAATTATGTATAGCATAAAATCTCAAGTTTGGAAGATAATATTGGTAAAATATTAGTAACTAGTTATCTGCAGGTATTGGCTTTAGAGTAATGCTAATTCCTTCTCTATCCTTTTATGTATTTTCCAAACTTTGCATAATACAAAAATGTCATGATTATAATCAGGAAAAAAATCAATTTGAAAAATAAAAGAACTTGATCTGAAAGTGGACACTCCTATTGATCATAAGAAGATTGGTTTCGGATGCTCTTCATTACCAGTATCAGTTAACAAGACTAAGACTTTGTTGGCAAGTGCCTGGGATCAGGTTTGCTAGAATTTTAAAAAGACCTCTGTCTGTGAGCTGTAGACGGGAACAGCTTAGTTTTATAACATGGTAAAAGAATGGGCAAAAAAAAAAAAAAGAATGGGCAAATGGAGCCTGATTCTACCAGCCTGTCTGCCTTTGAAATTGAACTGTGAAGGCTAGTTATTTGTGTAGAGATATAAGAAGTTGCAGACCTGCCATAAGATAGTGCATTTGGTTCATTCCAGAATGCTCCTATGAGTACGCATGAAGGGCAAAGTACATACAATTAAGTCACTCACCAAAGACCATTGGGAACAAGGACAGAGAATGACAGCCTGGTCAAAAGACTGTCAATGACAGCCTGGCTAATAAACAGTTTTAGGGGTTTCCTTAAACCATTTGAAAAGTGCTTGCTTTTAATTTAGAATATATTTGAAGGAGTTATTAAAGAAAAATAAGGAGAAAAGTGAAGTCGCTCAATCATGTCTGACTCTTTGAGACCCCATGGACTGTAGCCTACCAGGCTCCTCCGTCCATGGGGTTTTCCAGGCAAGAGTACTGGAGTGGGTTGCCATTTCTTTCTCCAATTAAAGAAAAATGGGGAAGACTTTTAGAAATAGAAATATTTATGTATTGTATTTTTTAAAACATTATGTCTGATGTCTTGACATCTGCAATTTGATCTTCTAAATGGACTTTTCTTAACCAGTTCATAAACTATTTCTATAATAGGCAAATTGTCATAAGAGTAAGCAAATGAGACTCTTAATTCTTAATGCAACAATATAGAAAATCTTGACTGCGGATACATTTTTATGACAACACTTTACAAAGAATTTGAAAGTTGAAACTTAAAAAACTATATGGACCACTTCTTTGAAGAAAGTAATTGAAAAGCACTTGTAGACCTGGCATGGACTTTCTTGTTCACTCAAGCAGTTTAAGTGACATTGTTTTGTGTGTGACACCAATGGAGAGGCTCGTCTGTGCATACATGTTATAAAGTTGAGTAAGGAAATGGAGAATTTCTAAATATACTCCTTCTTTTTGATTGTTTGTTCAATGTAGTGAACATTTGTTTAGGTGACTACTATGTGCCAAACACTGGGACCACAATGAATAGACAAAGTCTCTACACAAATTGTTCATAGCTCATGCTGTCCTGCCTCAGTCCCCAACCCATATATATAAGCAAAATGATGTCTACTTTGCTAATCATTGCCTTACTTCTTAACTTCTTCAACTTAATATGCCTCATGACTCAAACCCCTGGCCGCAGATGATTAGACCACAGATGATTTGACCATAGTCAAATTCTCTTCTGGGAATGAAATTAAGACTCTGAACGTTGATTTCAATTAGAGATGGTGGATACTTAAACAGAAAGAACATGTGAAGTCAGAACTGGAGTCAGCATTTGGTAATTAAGCCTCTAGAATCAAGTCTAGAATTAATGACTATTGTTTCCTACCAAGACATCCTGACTTCTCTAATCGGGCAACTACCAAGAATAGCTATATCCATTTATATCTATGGGGTTTTACTCATTTTTCTATCATTACTTTTCCCTTTCCACCTAATCAAAATTTTCCAACCTTTCAAGAAAAAACCCTGAAGCCCTACTTCTTTTATAATTTTTTTTTAAATTGAAGTATATTGATTTACATTGTTGTGTTAGTTTCTGGCATATAACAAAGTGATTCACTTATACATATATATATGTATATTTTTCATATTTTTCCATTATAGTTTATTACAAGATATTGAATATAGTTTCCTGTTCTATACAATAAGATATTGCCATTTATCTATTTTATTATAGTAGTTTATATCTGCAAACCCTAAACTGATAATTTATTCCCATCTCTACCCCTTTACCCTTTGGTAACCATAAGTTTGTTTTCTATGATGTGAAACTATTTCTGTTTTGTAAATAAGTTCATTTGTATCATATTTTAGATTCCACATGTAAGCAATATCATATATTTGTCTTTGTCCGACTGACTTCACTCACTCTGAGAATCTCTAGGTCCATCCGTGTTGCTGCAAATGGCATTATTTCATTCTTTTTATGACTGAGTAGTATTCCATTGTCTATATATACCACATCTTCTTTATCCATTCATCTGTCAATGAACATTTACCTTGCTTCCATGTCTTGGCTATTGTGAATAGTGCTTCTATGAACACCACATGCATGAATCTTTTTTGACTTATGGTTTTCTCTGGATACACAGCCAGGAGTGGGATTGCTGTATCATATAGTAGTTCTATTTTTAGTTTTTTAAGGACCCTCTATACTGTTCTCCATAGTGGCTGTACAAATTTACATTCCAAGCCACTGTGTAGGAGGGTTCCCTTCTCTCCACATCCTCTACAGAATTTGTTATTTGTAAACTTCTTGAGGTGTTTCCCTGGTGGTTCAATGGTAAATAATACACCTGCCAATGCAGGAGACGTGGGTTTGATCCCAGGAGAAGGAAGATCCCCTGGAGAAGGAAATGGCAACCCACTCCAGTATTCTTGCCTGGGGAATCCCATGGACAGAGGAGCCTGACAGCCTATAATCCATGGGGTTGCAAGAGTCAGACAGGATTTAGTGACTAAACAACAGCAATAAGACTTTTGATGATGGTCAGTCCTGAATATTCATTGGAAGGACTGATGCTGAAGCTGAAACTCCAATAATTTGGCCACCTGATACGAAGAACTGACTCATTGGAAAAGATCCTGATGCTGGGAAAGATTGAAGGCAGGAGGAGAAGGGGACGACAGAGGAGGAGATGGTTGGATGGCATCACTGTCTCAATGGACATGAGTTTGAGTAAACTCTGGGAGTTGGTGATGGACAGGGATGCCTGGTGTGCTGCGGTTCATGGGGTCACAAAGAGTCACGATTGAGTGACTGAACTGAACTGAACTGATTCTGACTGGCATGAGGTAATACGTCATTGTAGTTTTGATTTGCATTTCTCTAATAATTAGTGATGTTGAGCATCTTTTCCTGTGTCTGTTGGCCATTTGTATATCTTCTTTGGAGAAACATCTATGTAGGTCTCCTGCACATTTTTTGATTGGGTTGGTTTTGTTTGTTTGTTTTTTGTTACTACTGAGTTGTATGAGCTGTTTGTATATTTTGGAAATTAAGCCCTTGTCAGTTGCATCATTTGAAAATATTTTCCCCCATTCTGTAGGTTGTACTTTTATTTTGTTTATGGTTTCCTTTGCTGTGCAAAAGCTTATAAGTTTGACTAGGTACTATTTGTTTATTTTTGCTTTTATTTTTATTGCCTTGGGAGACTGGCCTAAGAAAACATTGCTATGATTTATGTCAGAGAATGTTTTACCTATGCTTTCTTCTAGGCATTTTATGGTGTCGCATCTTATATTTAAGTTTTTAAGCCATTTGAAGTTTATTTTGTATATGGTATGAAGGAGTGTTCTAATTTCACTGATTTACATGTAAGAGAAAGTAATTCAATAAGCAGAAACTAAGATGTTCTAAAAACATTTGTTCTAATAAGGGGCAAAAAAAGAAATATTGGAATAAGTTAGACAAAGCAATAACTAATTTTTTGCTTATGATGAAAACGAAAATTATACCTTCCTCTGAAACCATAAAGCTCCTAAAAGTTAATCAGCTTTGTGTTAATATTTTGATGCATCTCTGTACTTCTTAAGCTAACTGCAAATTATTATTACATCAGCCATTCTGTCTGTGGCAAAATTAGGAAGGACAATACAGCTCCCAAGGTTGCTTATCCTTGAAAGATTTTCAGCTTGATATTTTGCTATTTGTTTCTTGGCTTATTTCAGCCAAGATAGAAAAAGAGGAATGATTATCGTGTGGGTGTTTTTGCTTCATTTCCTTAGCAGTAGAACTATATTTCATCCACCTATGGAGGGTTGAGAAACCTCAGCTTAGAAAAGGAAGTAAACACAACCCATTTTCAATAGAAAGGAAACAGATCAAGTTATACCTGACATTCAGGGAGCCCAAGGGACTCTATTCTCCACCAATTAGAACAAAATTGAGTCTAGTTCTTTCTGCATCTATTCTAAAGGAAGGTTTAGGGTGAAGTTTTCTCAACCTTCTGTTCTGTTGATGAATGATGGGGAAGCCATTGTTGATATCAAGGGATTAGTGGAAATGAGAATGAAGTATTGACTCTCAGAGTTGGAAGAGAATTCAGAAGTCATTTATGTTTAAATATCTCCTGCAATGTTCCCACCAACTGGTCATTGCCTAGACTTAAAAGCATTCCAGAGAATACTTGGATTCCAGGGTTGACTCATTCCATCTTTGGGTAGCTCATCATCATATTAGAGTGAAACATTTCTTCCTTCCCAGTCCCTTCATAATAATAAATTATTATTTTAAGATTGCCATAACTAGATTTTATTATCATTATAGCTATTACTGTTTTATACTTAGCACAGTGTGTACCTACTAACAAGATATTTGACAAGTATTTCCTCCACATATAAAATTATGATAATAGATACTGTTTATTGAGCCATTATAATAAGAGATCAAAAACATTGGTTATTTTATTGTTATTGAGCACTTAGAAGATCTTTGAGGCATAATATTAAGCACATTATGGATACTTACTCATAAAATTCTCACAATCATATTATGAGGTAGATGTCATGATTTTTGTATTGCAGATCAGAAAACTGAGACTCAGAGAAAACCATAGTTGTGTTCAGAGTCATACAGCTCAGTGGTAAAGCCAGGTTTCCTAGATCCTAAGTTGGTGCTCAAACAACTAGTCTGTACCACCTCCCAAATCAAGGTAGTAGCTCCATGCAAAGTCTCTGCAAACATTTCCATACATTGGATCAGATAAGTTGACTCACAAGGCTTTATGTAGTATTACAAACATTAGCTGTGTGTGCGCGTCAGCTTTTGTGTGCATGTCTAACAGTAGCAAAAACAAAAACAAAAACAAAAAGAACGAAACCTAAATTCACAAAAGCACATATTTTGCCAGTGTTGCTAGAAATCACTAGGGAAGAGTGCCCTCAGTTCATGCCATATTGGCAGACAAGAAAATGTCTCACTTTTATGGCCATGGCATCTATCCTTTGTTTCAGCTCAAGTACACCCTGAATTACTCTTTTCCACTTTCTCTGTGCCAAAGGGCAGATAAACATTGATTTGACGTGAAGTCAACCCATTATATCCACCCAGAGCGGCATGTACTCTCAGCATTACAGAGGATAATATCTAAAGGTAAAAGAAAATAAGAGAACACTTATATTCCACCTAATATCACATGAACATACTTTAAATGTTTTTGCTAGATTTTGAAACTCTATTAAATATGTAGTGGATCATTTTGATGTTTCAGTTGTTCTTCCAGCCACTATTATCACAAGCTTGTCTCTATAGGAATCATGTTTTAGTTGCCAATTCCACAAAACTCTAACTAGTATCTTAAGTCAACTTTTAAAATTTGTTTGCTTATTTTGTTACTACACTGGACCTCATCTGTAAAGCTTGTTTAGTTGTCTGTTGTGGTTGTTTGCCTGCAAATACATGTAACCTACCAAAAGCCTTACAAATTAATGCAACTTCTTGGCAATGAAATTACTCTCCAAGAATCCTGTAGACACGGGAAGGCTGTCTTTTTTGTCTAGAGATTATAGCAAATTCTACCAACAGTCCCTTCTGAGCTAAGTATTGAGTACAGTATACAAAAGAGTAGTCCATCTTCAGTACCTATTGTCTTAGTCAGATATCACATTCACGGGGCATCTTGGATGACAAAGTTACTGCTGAACCACTTCACACCCATGGTAATGGCTATAATTAAAAAAAAATAATAAAGTAACAAGTGTGGGAAAAGAAGCGGAGAAATTGGAACCCTTGTGCATTACTGGTGGAAATGTAAAATGGTGTAGATGCTATGGAAAGCAATTTGGTGGTTCCTCAAAAGTTAAACAGAGAATTATCATATGACCCAACAATTCCACCCCTAAGTATATTTACCCAAAGAAATTGAAAGCAGAGGCTCAAAGAGATACTTAAACGATAATGTTCACTGCAGCATTAACAACTATAGCCAAAAGGTAAAATAACTTAAATGTCTATCAACAGATGAATGAATAAACAAAATGTACTATAATCACACAATGGACTCTTATACAGCCTTTAAAAGGAATAAAGTACTTGGAATTAACAGATATGTACTACTACATATAAACCAGATAAACAACAAAATCTTACTGTATAGCACAGAAAGCTATATTCAGTACTTTGTAATAACCTATCATGGAAAAGAATCGGAAAAAGAACACGAACTATGTATACGTAAAAGTGAATCACTTTGTTGTACACCAGAAATCAACACAACATTGTAAATCAACTATACTTCAATGGAAAAAAAAAGAGAATGCAGTACTGACATATGCTACCACATGGATGAACCTTGAAAACATTATGCTAACTGAAATAAGCCAGTCACAAAAAGACAAATACTGCATGATTCCACTTATATGAGTTATCTAGAATAATCAAATTCACAGAAGGAGAAAGTATATTAAAGGTTAACAGGGGATGGGAGAAGGTGAGAACAGAGAGTTATTGCTTAATGGTTTCAAAGTTTCTGTTTGGAGTGATAAACAATTTTGGAAATAGTAATGAAGGTTGCAAAACATAAACATAACCAATACTACTGAATTCTGTACACTCATAAATGATGAAAATGTAAAATTTTTATGTTAAGTATACCTTTACCACAGTTTAAAAGTATTAATAATGTAAAATACAAAAAAAATGAATGGGTAAATTGTACAGTGTGTGAATCTTTTAAAGCTGTTATAAAAGAAAAAAAATATTGCTGCTGAACTAGCAATAGTAAATTTGATGATGATGACGAAAGACAATCATTATAACAAAAGCAATAGCTACCATTTGGCAAGCATCATGCTAGGAGCTTTACACAACTTTACCTCACAATAATTTAAGTTAAACATAACTGTATTGTCTCACTTTTCCATGAGGTGCAAGGAGCTCAGATGGCTCATGCAATTTGTGTAGGATCACAGAACTAATAAATGGTGAATTGAAGTGTGTCTGAATCCAAAACGAATGCTCAAACTATGTCTCTAGACCTATATCCCTTGAAATTTGGAGTATTTGCTGAAGTGCAATCCTATAACTCCATGGGGTAAGGGGGAAAGAAGGAGTCCTACTCTTTCACTTTAATAAAAGAAATCTAATGCCTTCATGTGAGTATCTCAAGTTACAGAACGATGCTAGTCTTGAGCCATATATACCTCTATGAGTTAAAATCTGAGTTGGAATAAAAGATATGGGGATGACTAAAAGTATGGCAGCCAGATAGGGACTAATTAGGGAAACAGAATGTTGTTGAATTAAGAACTTGGTCTGTTGACAGATCAACTTGAATTTCAATCAATCTGCCACTTTCTCTCTGTGTCATTTTGTGCAAGTCACTAAATCTCTTTAAGACCCACTTATCTCATCTATAAGATGAAACTAATGCCTTTACTAAATAAGGCTGATGTGAGGATTAAGGGCAATAATGCTTGTAAAGCATCTGGAACAGCTCCTGGAATAGAATCAACACTCAATGCATGGCACTTTTTATTGCTACAGTATAGAACTAGATGGTAACTTTAGCAAAATAGAGTAAAGAGGCAGAAACTGTACTAGTGAGATAAGATGTAGAAATCACAAGATGAGGCGAGGTCAATACTAGGGAAAAATACAACTGTATTTGTCTTGTGTTTTGCTCTCAACAACAGAAGGAAATTAAACATCTCCACAGATATACAGGAATGGGTGAATCTGAAGGGACTTGGGGGAGGAGAAAAAGGGCAGAGATAACTTTCTGTGGGCTCTTAGGACTTTATGGAATCAGTACAAAATTATTTTATCCCAGCCTCTACACTCAGTGTATATTGGAGATAATTTTATAACTATCCCTCTCCCTTCCTCTCTCTTTTAAGCAACAAACTGTATGTGGATGTCATCTCAGACATTACATAGATAACTAAGAGATAAGTAAGAGTTTACAAATATTGTTACCATTAATAGTAGGGAGCACCCAGATTCCACAGATGACTCAGAGTCAGGACTGAACAATGTATATTGGGTCCTCCTCAAGTGGTTCTCTTGTTTCCTAATGATCTGAGGATAAAATGAAAGGGTTCAGTAAAGACTCCCATTCTGCCTCACTTTTTACAATTATAAATATAATATTTACATATGGGAATAAAAATTAAAGCCATACAGAAGTAAATAAAAGGAAAGCCTAAAATGCTTCTCCTTCCCACCTTTGTTCTACCTCTAATCCTAATTTCCAATTGTAATGGGCATTTTTTTATGTTTAATTTAATTTTTCTGGTGGTTACTTCCATTACTATAAATTAGTGGTTCTCCAAATTTCTGTGTACATAAAAATTACCTGAAAAGCTTGCTGCTTGCTTAGAAATCAGATTACTGGGCATCGCTCCAAAAACATATGGGGTGTAGCCAAGGAATCTGAATTTTTTAAAACTACAGTGGGTAATTTTGATTCAGGTAGTTTATGGGATGAACTTTGAAAGATGCTATCATAAATTATACATTTATATCTCTATATTTTAACCAAACAACTTATTAGCAGTGACTTTTCAATATTGAAGATGGGAAATTTTAGCACACAATTTGCTCTCCCTTTCCACTTTTTGTAACATTACTTTAAGTTTTGATTTCTCTATTGATTGCCATTTTAATTTTATAATGCAACTAAAATTTCACTTATTGATACTTTATATGGTTCAGTTCAATTCAGTTCAGTCGCTCAACCATGTCCAGCTCTTTATGACCCCATGGTCTACAGCATGCCAGGCTTCCCTGTCCATCACCAACTCCCGGAGTTTACTCAAACTCATGTCCATCGAGTCAGTGATGCCATCTAACCATCTCATCCTCTGTTGTCCCCTTCTCCCCCTGCCTTCAATCTTTCCCAGCATCAGGGTCTTTTCCAATGAGTCAGTTCTTCGTATCAGGTGGCCAAAGTATTGGAGTTTAAGCTTCAGCATCAGTCCTTCCAATGAATATTCAGGACTGATTTCATTTAGGATGGACTTGTTGGATCTCCTTGCAGTCCAAGGGACTCTCAAGAGTCTTCTCCACCACCACAGTTCAAAAGCATCACTTCTTTGGTGCTCAGCTTTCTTTATAGTCCAACACTCACATCCATACATGACTACTAGAAAAGCCATAGCTTTGACTAGATGGACTTTTGTTGGCCAAGTAATGTCTCTGCTTTTTAATATGCTGTCTAGGTTGGTCATAACTTTATGTGGTATATATTGACTTTCACATTATAGAGTAAGAAATTTAACCTTTCATCCTTCCTCCACCTCCCAGACCTCTGTCAGCTTTGTGCTCTGTGCTCTGTCACTCAGCTGTGTCCAACTCTTTGTGACCCTTTGAACTGTAGCCCATCAGACTCCTCTGTCCATGGGATTTCCCAGGCAAGAATACTGGAGCAGGTTGCCATGCCTTCCTCCAAGGGATCTTCCTGACCCATGGATCGAACTTGAGTATCCTGTGTCTCCTGCATTGCTGGGGAATTCTTTATTGCTGAACCACTGGAGAAGCCCAGCTTTACCTTTACTATAATCAAATTTACTATGAAATGATTCTGCAACCAAAACCCATAAACATATCTATACTGCTATGATTAATGTAAACCTTATTTCCTTGTGAATTAAGGTGAATTTTTGTACAATAAAGACATATAAATATATGTCACAAAACCTTCAGCACTAAGAACCTGTGCTACTGCTCCAATTTTTCTTACACTGTATCAATTGCTTAAAATCAAATCAGTCTGCTCCATATTTGAGTTGTGACTTTCTTGTATATATTTTTCTTTCTGGAGAACTTCTTTTATCTTAAGGACAAGAAAATATCCACTTTTATTACTATCTCACTAAGATCATACAATTTCTAAGTCATACCACTACTTACTGGGTTGCTGAATCCTGGGAGCTTTTTTCTAGTATAACACTATATAATTCCATTGCTTCTTAGAAGCACTCTCTTTTCAACTTCATGATACTTCAAAGTGAACTCAAATTTCCAGAATGAAAAATTATCTGAATCTTAGCACATCTGAAAATATTTTTATTTTGCCTTCATAAATGATTGCTATTTTAGGTATATGTAGAATTCTTGGTTGAAAATAATTTTCTAGGACTACTTGAAAATTTAAAACTTCTCTGCATCAAAGGACACAATCAGCCAAATGTAAAGGCAACATATGGAACAGGAGAAAATATTTTCAAATCATATACATGACAGGGAGTTTATAACTAGAATATATAAAGAGCTCCTACAACTCAACAACAGCAAAATAACTCAATTAAAAGATGAGTAGGGAGTTTTCCTGGTGGTCTAGTAATTAGGATTCAGTACTTTCACTGCCATGGCCCAGGCTCAATCCCTGGTCAGGGAACTAGATCCCACAAGCCAAAATGGGGGAAAAAAAGATGAACAAAAGAATTGAATAGACTTTCATCCAAAGAAGATACACAAATGGTCTATCAGCACATGAAAAGATTCAACACCACTAGTCATTCAGTTCAGTTCAGTTCAGTTCAGTTCAGTTCAGTTGCTCAGTCGTGTCCAACTCTTTGAGACCCCATGAATCACAGAACGCCAGGCCTCCCTGTCCATCACCAACTCCCAGAGTTTACCCAAACCCATGCCCTTCGAGTCGGTGATGCCATCCAATCATCTCATCTTCTGTCATCCCCTTCTCTTCCTGCCCCCAATCCTTCCCAGCATTAGGGTCTTTTCCAATGAGTCAACTCTTCGCATGAGGTGGCCAAAGGATTGGAGTTTCAGCTTCAATATCAGTCCTTCCAATGAACACCCAGGACTGGTCTCCTTTAGGATGGACTGGTTGGATCTCCTTGCAGTCCAAGGGACTCTCAAGAGTCTTCTCCAACACCACAGTTCAAAAGCATCAATTCTTCTGTGCTCAGCTTTCTTTATAGTCCAGCTCTCACATCCATACATGACTACTGGAAAAACCGTAGCCTTGACTAGACGGACCTTTGTTGACAAAGTAATGTCTTTGCTTTTAAATATGCTGTCTAGGTTGGTCAAAACTTTCCTTCCAAGGAGTAAACGTCTTCTAATTTCATGGGTGCAATCACCATCTACAGTGATTTTGGAGCCCAGAAAAATAAAGTCTGACGCTGTTTCCACTGTTTCCCCATCTATTTGCCATGAAGTGATGGGACCGGATGCCATGATCTTAGTTTTCTGAATGTTAAGCTTTAAGCCAACTTTTTCGCTCTCCTCTTTCACTTTCATCAAGAGGCTCTTTAGTTCTTCTTCACTTTCTGCCATAAGGGTGGTGTCATCTGCATATCTGAGGTTATTGATATTTCTCCCAGCAATCTTGATTCCAGCTTGTGTTTCTTCCAGCCCAGCGTTTCTCATGATGTACTCTGCATATAAGTTAAATAAGCAGGGTGACAATATACAGCCTTGATGTACTCCTTTTCCTATTTGGAACCAGTCTGTTGTTCCATGTCCAGTTCTAACTGTTGCTTCCTGACCTGCATACAGGTTTCTCAAGAGACAAGTCAGATGGTCTGGTATTCCCATCTCTTTCAGAATTTTCCACAGTTTATTGTGATCCACACAGTCAACGGCTTTGGCATAGTCAATAAAGCAGAAATAGATGTTGTTCTGGAAGTCTCTTGCTTTTTTGATGATCCAGTGGATGTTGGCAATTTGATCTCTGGTTCCTCTGCCTCTCCTAAAATCAGCTTGAACATCTGGAAGTTCACGGTTCACATATTGCTGAAGCCTGGCTTGGAGAATTTTGAGCATTACTTTACTAGTGTGTGAGATGAGTGCAATTGTGCGGTAGTTTGAGCATTCTTTGGCATTAGTTATTAGGGAAATGCAAATCAAAACCACAATGAGAAATCACCATGTACCTGTTAGAATGACTAATATAAAAAAAAAAGAAAGAAAATAACAATTGTTGGTGAAGATGTAGATAAATTGGAGTCTTTGTACACTGTTGGTGGGAATGTAATAAAATGGTGCAGCCACCATGGAAAACAGTAGGGTGATTCCTCAAAAAGCTAAAAACAAAACTGCCACGTGATCTAGCAATTTCAGTTCTGGATATATCACCAAAAGAACTGAAAGCAGGTCTCTCTGTTCACCCATGTTCATAACAGCATTGTTCACAATAGCCAGAAGGTGAAAGCAACCCAACTGTTCATCAATGGACAAATTAGTAAACAAAATGTCATATGTATTACATATAATAGAATATTATTTAGCCCTTAAAAGGAAGGAAATTCTGATGCAGGCTTCAACATGGATGAAACTTGAGGATATCTTATTAAGTGAAATACGTCAGTCATAAAGATAAATGCTAGGGACTTCCCTGGCAGTCCAGTGGATAAGAATCCTCCTTGCAGTTCAGGGGATGAGGGTTTGATCCCTGGTTGGGGAATTGAGATTGCACATGCTGCAGAGCAGCTAACGCTGCATGCCACAACTAGAGAGTCCATATGCTACACTGACTTCAGGTGCCACAACTAAGACCCCACACAGTCAAACAAATAAATAAATATGTTTTAAAAAGACAAAGTTGTATGATTCCTTTTATATTCAGTGCCTAGATGAGTTGGATCCATAGAGACAGAAAGTAGAACAGTCTTTGCCAGGAGCTAAGGTAGGGGGAATGGGGAGTTATTGTTTAATGGGTATAGAGTTTCAGTGCTTCAAGATGAAAAAGTTCTGGAATTTTGTTGGATAACAATATGAATGTACTTAACATCACTGATCTGTACACTTAAAAATGGTAAGTTTTTAAGATGGTAAATTGTGTGTTATGTTCATTTTATACAATTTGAATTTTTAATGCTAAAAATAATAGTAATAATTTTCCATTAGAAATATGAAGATATTGTTGTATTGCCTCCTGATAATTGACTAATACAATTTTATTGTGATTCTTTTGTAGCTAAGATGTTTTTTCCTCTCTAAAATACTTTATGTTCTTTTCTTCATCTTTGACATTCTGAAATTTCATAAGAATATGTCTAATTTGTCTTGGTGGACATTAGAAAGGTTTCTTTCAATCTGAACATTAAAATTTTTCTTCAGTTCTTAGAAATATTATATTATTTTCCACAATTTTATCCCCTTATTACCACTGTCTTACTTTTAGGAATTTAGCACGGATCCATCTTCTTAATCTTTCTTCTCATATTTTTACATTCTTCATCTTTCTCTTCTGTCACAGATTTCTTTGATTACTTTATTCATGTCTTTTTATTCAGCTTATATTTTGGCAATAATAATAATGTTGCTCTTATTTGTACTCTGATAATTCTTTTTTCTTAGCAGATTAATTTTGTTTTGTATACAAGCTCAAATGTCTCTGATGATACTCATTAAAATTTTTTTAAACTTTTCTTCTCTGAATTATCTGATTCCACTATAGACTTATTTTCTCTGTTTATTCACTTTTTTGCTGTTGGCTTTTCTCAAATGTAGGATGGTCCTTGGTTGTCCCTTTATTGTTCTCTAAAGTCACTTCTCTGAATAATCAAAGAGCTACCTAACAACCTTTATTTGTGACTAGGACACCATTAAATGGCAGCCCCCCTTTAAGTAACAGAAGCAAAGTAGCATTCAGGCAGGATGGCTGCAAACAACCTTTGCCTTCCCAAACCTCTTTATACACACTATACATTCCCAGCTACCATTAGATAATATCTCAAGGCACACAATATAACTAAGTCATGCTTCATCATCAGATAGGATGTACCTAAATCTGTATTTGAAATAGTCTATCAAAGAATTTTAGGGGTTGGCTTTGGCTGAAACTGATTAAATTATCATTGTATTCAATTCTTGTTTTTTTTCCCTTTGACTGCACCATGGGGCATGCAGTATCTTTGTTCCCCAGCCAGGGACTGAACCCATACTCCTGCAGTGGAAGTACAGAGTCTTAACCTCTGGACCACCAGGGAACTCCCTGTATTTAATTCTTAAAGAGCACTTCAATTTTCTTTTTATTCATTTGTGCTTGAATTGTTGTTGTTGTTGTTATTCTTCACAGAAATCTTTTAGGCTATTTGTCAATTTTGTGACAAGTAGTCAATCATCTTGACTATGATTAGGTTAATGTAATAGCAATTAGAGAACATTTAAAGTGCAAGATAACACAATATACTGAAAATGAACAGATGAGTGAAGGTCTTAGTTTTGGTTCCCTCAGAAGCAGAGCCTGAGTAGAGGATTTGAGTGTGAGTAGTTTATTTGAGAAGTGACTCTAGGAAGCTCCAGTAAGACAGAGGGGAGACAAGAAACAGAAGGCTAATGAAGAGTACATTATTGAGCAAATGACCACAGTGGATGACTGGGACAGAATCCTGCTGGCAATTTCTGGGAGATCACATAAGTTATCCTGTAGAGTTATACACTATATACTTCATAGTGCCTGCCCACCAGTTTTCCTTTTTCCTTTCAGTTTTGATGCCTAAAGGTTGCCTGCTTACTTGCAAGCTCAGCTATGATGCTAATAATTTTCATAATAGTTGTGTTTTCTAACTATTTCTGTATTTTCTATTACATTGTAGGAGAGTTTTCAGTTCAATTTACCATATTATCCAGCTTCCCACAAATATAAATGTTAAGACTAAAGAAAGACCAAACAAAATCAATAAAATTATAAGATGTAAATATCTTCGAAAAATGCCTAGCACCCTATGAGAGCTCATTAAATGTTGTCATTTGCTAATAATGAGATGATAGTATTAGAAATCATAGATGTAAGTGCAGTATCGAAAGAAAAAGAGTGAAAAATTGATAGGGCTACTCTTGGTTATCCTGAAAGGAAGAACAACAAGAGTGTCCCAACAGTGTTCTATTTCTATTACTCCCACTAAAGTCCCATTCTCTGAACATGTCTCAGTTTGCATACTTGAACTTGAACAACATATATGAATTATGTGAGAAAACATTTCATTTTATTAGCAGGTGGTATGAGAACATTTCTGTAGAGAAAGAACAGTTTTATTAAAAAGGGCTTTGATAAGCTCACTATGGGGTAGAAATAATTCTCAGATCACTCAAGTTTCATCAGAAATGAGAGAGGGTCACAGCCTATTAAATAAGAACAAGTTTGGGAGTTTCCTGGGGGAAGGATCAAGGAGATAAGGCCCCTAACTGTTGGAGTGCCTGAAGAAAGATTTAGAGGAAGAATCAAAGTGTTGAACGGAGACATTTCAATACTGCTGTGTGTTGTGAACTAAAGCTTCTCTCCTGTAAGTCCCCTTTGAAATCCTTGATACAACTTTCACTATTCACTAATCATTTTACGTGAATGGAGTTTCAGTTTGGAGGAGCCCAAAAAACCCCGAATGACATGGAATTTCCTGGTGGTCCAGTGGTTGGGATGCTGCTCTTTCACTGCTGAGGGTGCAGGTTCAATCCCTGGTTGGGGAACTAAGATCCCACAATGCTCAACACTCAGCGAAAAAAATAAAAAGAGACCTGAGTGACAATAGCAATACTCCTCCTCCTTGAGAGCGGGAGCAGTGAGATATTCTATGAACTCCCCCTCCAACTAAAGGATTGAATGGAGAAAAGAAGGGCCTTCTGGAGAGAAGGAGCAACATGGAGCATCTTTTTGGAAATGGAAGCAGATCAATGACGATACATACCAGAGTACTGGGTGGTAATAAGGCAAGAGGTTTGACCAGAAAAGGCAGGGGACTACGAAGAGCCTTCAGTGCTGAGCCAAGGGCATATAATTTTTAATATAGGTGATAAGGATCATTAAACAGTTTTCAAGCCGGCTATGTATTCCCATTTAATAAGTAATTATTGATAGCTTGAGATAATGCTTTGTAGAAAAGTAAGACCAAAGGCAGGCCAGGAAACTAATTTAGGACTATTGTAGAGTCTCAGCCTAAGGAGGGTGAGAACACAGATAAAAGAAAGGACAGCTGGCTTGGAGGTGATGGGAAAAATTCGATAACTATCTACAAGATAGAACTGACGAACTTAGGAACAGCATTGTACTAGTAAGGTAGGCTAAGCTGCAGTAAAAAATAGACCTAAATATATACAATGGTATAAACAATATGAAAGTTTATTTCTTGTTTACTCTCCAAGAAAGATGTTCCTTGTCAGCTGGAAACTCTCCTTCATTTGATGATTCAAGAATCCAGTCTCCTTCCATCTTCTGATTCCAATATCCATTAGAACTTCATGATAGTCAGCAAAAGGGGAGGGAGAATGTGAAGGGGGCACACCCTCATTTGAAAAACTTTGGCCAAGAAATGGCTCACAACACTTCCACACACATTCCACTCACTAGTACTTAGTACCATGGCCATATCTTACTGAAGTTTGAGAAATGTAATCTAGCTGCATGCCACAAAGAAAGAAAAATGGATTTTGGAAAACATCTAGAATTCTCAACATGACCATTGAGGCAAAGAAAAGATCTTAGAGTAACTCCCAGAATTCAGATTAAATAATTGGATGACTGGAATACAGGTTTAATTGGAGGGAGGTAGGATAATGAGTTTAGTATGAAACATACTGAGTTAGAGATGCTCATGAAATATTAGGTTGGTGCAACAGTAATTGCAGTTTTTTCATTGTTGAAATTTGCCTTTGATATAGAAATACATTCTTAAATAAATGTAGTTATGTTATACATCATTTTAATGAGCATTTCTCAATTTATGATTTTTTTGCTAATAATGACTTTACTTGCTGTTATATTTATTTTAGACTATGGAAATTATGCTAGACAAAAAGCAAATTTGAGTGATTTTCTTATTTGAGTTCAAAATGGGTCATAAAGCAGCAGAGACAACTTACAACATCAACAATCCATTTGGGCCAGGAATTGCTAACGAATGTACAGTGCAGTGGTGGTTCAAGAAGTTTTACAAAGGAGATGATGGCCTTGAAAATGAGGAGCATGTGGCCAGCCATCAGAAGCTGACAACAATTGAGAACCATCATCGAGGCTGATCCTCTTAAAACTGAGTGAGAAGTTGCTGAAGAACTCAACGTCAACCATTCTACAGTCATTCAGTGCTTGAAGAAAATTGGGAAGGTGAAAAAGCTTGATAAGTGGGTGCCTCATGAGCTGATTGCAAATCAAAAAAATCGTCATTTTGAAGTGTTGTCGTCTTTTATTCTATGCAACAATAACGAACCGTTTCTCAATTAGATTGTGACATGTGATGGAAAGTGGATTTTATATGACAACTGGTGATGACCAGCTAAAGTGGCTGGTCCGAGAAGAAGCTCCAAATTACTTCCTAAAGCCAAACTTGCCCCAAAACAAGGTCACTGTCACAGTTTGGTGGTCTGCTGCCCATCTGATCCACTACAGCTTTCTGAATCCCAGCGAAACCATTACGTCTGAGAAGTATGCTCAGCAAATCAACAAGATGCACTGAAAACTGCAGTGCCAGCAGCCTACACTGGTCAACAGAAAGGGCCCAATTCTTCTCCATGACTACACCCAACTGCATGCTGCCCAACCAATGCTTCAAAAGTTGAACGAATTGGGCTACAAAGTTTTGCCTCATCTGCCATATTCACCTGACCTCTCGCCAACTGACAACCACTTCTTCAAGCATCTTGACAACGTTTTGCAGGGAAAACACTACGACCGGCAGGATGCAGAAAATGTTTCCCAAGAGTTTGTCAAATCCCGAAGCACAGATTTTTATGCTACAGGAATAAACTAACTTATTTCTCATTGGCAAAAATGTGTTAATTATAATGGTTCCTATTTTGATTAATAAAGATATGTCTGAGCCTAGTTGTTGCTGTTGTTGTTCAGTCACCAAGTCGTGTCCAACTCTTCATGATCCCATGGACTGAAGCACACCAGGCTTTCATGTCTCTCACCATCTCCCGGAGTTTGGTCAAGTTCATGTCCATTGCATCGGTGATGCCATCCAACCATCTCATCCTCTGTTCCCCTCTTCTCGTTTTGCCCTCAATCTTTCCCAGCATCAGGGCCTTTGCCAATGAGTCGGCTGTTCGCATCAGGTGGCCAAAGTATTGGAGTTTCAGTTTCAGCATCAGTCCTTCCAATGAGTATTCAGGGTTGATTTCCTTTAAGATTGACTGGTTTGATCTCCTAGTTATAAGGATTTAAAATTCAAGGTCTGAAACTGCAATTACATTTGCACCAATCTACCTGTGGGAAATATCCACTATGTCAGTCTATGCACATCTTCAAGGATTAGAGACATACAACTTTGGCTATTATGTTCCCATGGAGCTTCCTGGGTGGCTCAGTGGTAAAGAATTTGCCTGCCAAAGCAGGAGATGTGGGTTCGATCCCTGGGTTGGGAAGATACCCTGGAGGAGGAAGTGGCAACTCACTCCAGTATTCTTGCCTGGACAATCTCATGGACAGAGGAGCCTGGTGGGCTACAGACCATAGGATTGCAAAGAATCAGACATGACTGAGCACACATGCACTAAATCTTATATAAGCTTTAAATGTGTATGCAACATGTAGAAGACTTATTTGAATCAAATCTCTGAAAACTTTTCCACTGGATCCTCCATTGATCTGTGCTCACAGGCACAGATGGGAAAAACACAACTTAATATTAATATTATTCCAAAGCAGGAAGCAAATTGATTTCCCACAAAAGCTAAACGATATGTTCTATTCAAAACAGAATTATTACATAGTGTACAGCCTTCCACAATGGAAAGAGATTGTGAGCATTATCCTGGTATGGCTGTGCTTGATTTCAAATCATGGTACTGGCAGAGGTGGGATTCTTTGCTTGTTTATTTTCAGAGATTTCCTTTTAAAAATATGCTCTATGCACTTAAGGAAGGTGAAAAGGAGCTGTTAAAGTATCTGATGCTTTGAGAGTAGGCTCACTTCAGTTCTGATTCTCTCAAAGTAAATTGCTTCAACATGAAATCAACTCTCAAATTCTAAGGTACCATCTCCTCACTGTCTGTAAACCAATCATTAAGACAAATCTGAGTGTTGTAAAGTTCACTTGGTAAATCAACAAGACTTCAGTGTCTTTGATGATTTTCTTGGGGCCTGAGAGTGTCTTGTCACCTATAAGACAGGTTTTTCACTTGAATGATCCAGGTGACTGGATAAATTTAAATAGTTCCATCTTTTTTTACTTTCAAGAAAATAATAAAGTGTGTATCTTCATTATTAATAAACCCATACAATAGCACTTAAATTAAGATTTTCTGAACCTTTTATGTGTCAAACTTTGTTTCATTATTAATTGTGTGATATTGGTACAGGATAAATGCCTCACTTGGTATCATCACAAAACAGGCAGTTTGGTGAGTCTACATATTTTAACACACTCAGTCAAGGTCAGCTGAGATAATATAATTCAATAATAAATGGCTATAAAGTATGCTTAAGGATTGTCCAAAATATTATCATGTAAAATAGAGGAAAACAGGAGAAAAAATGAACTATAAAATAAAAACATTATGGAAACCTGTAAATCATAAATATACCCAAGTAGTTCAAGAGAGAGAGGGAGAGAGAGACACAGAGAGAATGTGTACACAGTGCTTTTTGCTTTTGGAGGAAAAAGACTCTGGCCGTATAATAGTTTGAGTGTTAGAAAAGACCTGAGCACAAAATGCCAAAATGACATAAATGAAAAAGGCTCTCTTGCTTTCCTTCACAGAACAAATATTTTTCTACTCATACCAATGAAAACCCCAGATACTACACAGCCAGCCAATCTGTGTTTACTTCTCCCTGTTATGTAACCTGTCTTTCCCCTAACTCTCATACTCCACAGGGAAGTCAGAGTTCTACAAACAACCTGAGATGAAATCACCATTATTATGGCTTTTGCATGCCGTGTTATGGCCTGGTCCCATAATTCTAAGGGCTAAGCCCATAGAGATGAAAAAGATTAGCAAAGGCTCTTTGCCACTCTAGCTGCGGGAGTCCACTTGGAGGGCTTCTCCACTGACTAACCCCCATGGAAATCCAGTGCCGGATTCTGTATCACTACAAAACACAAGGCTGCATTATACATCTCTTTACATGGATGCCAGATGGAGCTGCCAGTAGGAGAAAATGACTAGGTCTTGAGTCTATATTTCTTCCAGGGTTTGAGGGAAAAAGGAAAATCCGTCACATGTCAATTGATAACACGTCTTTGTCAGTCTTTGTCCTTCTCCCTCATTGGGAGTTCATTGCTTCAATTAATTTCTACATTAATTAATATTCATCAAGTGTCCACAGTAAGTTAGGCCCAGCTGGGGGTAGGGGACCAAATAAGGACAATCACACTCTCTGCCCATATTACTAGTGTGGAATGTATTCATCAATATGGAAATTTCCAGCACCCCCACTGACCTTGAATTGCTGGTCTACATGAACTCTTCAGAAGTAATTATTAAGCCATCTGCCTTATGTAGACATATATGACCCTAGAGGAGTTCCAGCATGAGTAAGAGGTACATCTGTCTGATAGATCTGCGTTTTCCTGTGCCAAGGACCTTTTTATACAACTCCCTGTAATAAGATGTTTAGAGGATGTCAACAAACCAGAATCCCAACTATAGAAAAATATGCACATTTATTTTTCTCTGCAAAAAACAAAATGGAGAGTAATAATGTTGACACTTAGAATGTATTTGGCAGCTAGTTTCAGATGAATCTGATTACAAAAAGGAAGGCATAAGGAGACAACCTAGTGTTCTCTCAGCTCTCTATGGAACAAAGCTGAGTTTAAAGATTTCCAAATGTGAAGTGATGACAATTTTCTAAGTTTCCTTTGCTCTGAAATTTATTGCCTAATATTTCTCAGTGGCAGGCACAGTCAGTGGTGGTCCTCTGTATACTTTTCAGGATAAAAGAGCAAACCTGAATTTGCACTAGTCTATTAGCTTTAGGCTACCTATAAATGCAAATAAACTCTTACCTGTATTTTCTATATTTGAAAACTTGCACATTGATAGGTAGACATGAATATTTTTATACAAGTCCACAGCAAGGTTGAGGCATTTTTAAGACTATTCTGAACCATTCTAAATTATTGATTCTGGCTTAAAGGAAGTAATGAAAATTATTCTGTTTCCACAGGAAATTAATTTTGTTACCTTTCTTGGTAATAAAGGCAAAGCTCTCTGGATCCAGTGTTTCTCTAGTACCTTCAAAAATGTTCATTGTTTATTCTGCTTGTTTTGAATTGAAGGTTTTAAAATGTTTGCATTATCAACAGACCTTCTTCACAATTAATGGGCATCTCAATTTGTCTTAAATGACATGCAACAATATTCTACACTGCAGCAATGCCCACCTTTGCATAATACTCCAGTTATCACACTTGGGCTATAACTAATTCATTTACTGATATCTGAGGCTTAGAAAGTCAAATGTCCTTTTGTATCAATTTAGCTTTTAGAGAGCATAATAGAGTAAAAGGTCAATGATATGACATAATCTTATAGTCTACTATGGTGTGGTGTCCCAGGTTCCTGTAGAAAGAGATGGCACACTCAACTGGATAATTGAGGAGTATTTAAGGACTGGACCATTTACAAAGGTGTGGGAATCTGAAGCCTGAAGAAACAAGGGGAGGGTGTCATTACTAGAAGCTGGAGAGTTATGACCTTCAGTACAAGGGAAGCAGTGAGCTTCTGATGACTAGACAGAGATGGAGCCAGGAGTAAATATTTTCATTCTTCTCACTTTCCTATTTCTTGCAGGTGCCTCATATTGGCCAAATGGGAAGTCAAATGGCAAGGGAACTTACGGAGGCAGTCTGAAGAAGCCAATGTCCCTGGGCACAGAGTAGCAAGCAGAGTAATGCAAGGATACGAGACATCAAAGGGCACATGTAAGACATTCAGCCAAGAAGTCCTGCCTCATCATTGGGTGTTTTTGGACATTACTCTAATGATAATGTCAAGACCTCTTCATGTCACAAGGTGAAAGGCAAGATTAATACACCATGTACTGTACCATAAATATAATGATTTAATAAATTATATAATAAATGGGGCTTAATAAATAATAATAAATAGTACACTGTATTTTAAATGTGGTAGTCTTCCCAGGTGGCACAGTGGTAAAGAATTTGCCTGCTAACACAGGAGATTCAAGACATGCAGCTTTGATCCCTGGGTCTGTGAGATCCCTTGGAGTAGGAAATGGCAAACCACTCCAGCATTCTTGCATGGAAAATTCCATGGAGAGAGGAGCTTGGAGGGTTACAGTCCACAGGGTCACAAAGAGTCGGAGATAGCGACTGAACCATAAATATAATAATTTAAGTAAACTATATATGAAATAGTATATTGTATTGTAAATGTGGTGGCCTATAGTTATGATGCACTGATAAACTCTTTTCTGAAAACTCAGCATCCCAGAGCTATACTGGTTTAATAGATCATAGGTATTTACCAACAACATATCAGAGTTTCACGAAGTGAAATAATCTGTTGCAGGAGATTAATGTGCAGTTCTGAGTCTGGATTAACACATTTTGGAAAACTTTACAATATTTGTAACTTAATCTTTCATTTCCTTTTATGTTTTCCCAAATGTCACTGTATATATAGTGATTATAGCTTTAATTTAATGGATTGTTCATGTTAACACAACTGGTTTAGTCTTGAATACAAAGTCAATAATTTACAAAAAATGTGCACTTAACTCTAGATCATGAAGTTACTTGAATAATCAAATAAATACTCCATTGGAGTATTGGGTAGAAATGCTTCCAAACACTATCCAGACACATTATTTCTGCTGCATTAATGTCTTTTGGACTCAACATACTCAACCATGTCATGATGTTTGAGTTAATCTACTTCTGGACTTTTGTCTCTTCCATTGCTTGAAGCATTTCTGGATGAATAATATTTTGAATAACTCATTCACCAGTTGGCTATTCTACCATAATGCTTCCATTAGTATCAGTTGATTCTCATTTCCTCTTGTAGAACTGATTTAGGGGACTACATCTATAAAAACTCAGTCATCCCTTGAAATCCGGTTCATTATATTAAATCCTTCAGGCTCCTCTGAAGAGTGCTAACTTTTTAAGTACTCCTCAAACAGAATATTTGGCTGCTTGGCTGCTACTGTGACACTACCCAAGGAGTCTTTAATGGCCAGGCAGGGAGCTGGCCCTCCTAAATGACTCATTCTGCCTATCCACCACTGAAACACCTCATAGTAATCTGTTTGTGTACTGAGACAAAGCCTAGCTGCTAGGTGGCCAGGACTTTGTAGGGTCCTTAAAAGTGTTTCTCAACTTTCTTTTAATTTTTTTGGTAGGTCAATTGAATTTTTTTAATTAATTAATCTTTTTATTGAAGGATAATTGCTTTACAGAATTTTGTTGTTTTCTGTCAAACCTCAACATGAATCACCATAGGTATACATATATACCCTTCCTGTTGAACCTCCCTCCCATTTCCCTCCCAATCCCAGCCATCTAGGTTGATACAGAGCTCCTGTTTGAGTTTCCTCAAATTCCCATTGGCTATCTATTTTACATATGGTAATGTAAGTTTCCATGTTACTCTTTCCATACATCTCACCCTCTCCTCCCCTCTCCCCATGTCCATAAGTCTATTCTCTATGTCTGTTTCTCCATTGCTGTCTTGTAAATAAGTTCTTCAGTACCATTCTTCCAGATTCCGTATATATGCATTAAATATGATATTTATTTTTCTCTTTCTGACTTACTTCACTCTGTATAATAGGTTCTAGGTTCGTCCACCTCATTAGAACTGACTCAAATGCATTCCTTTTTATGGCTGAGTAATATTACATCTTGTATATGTACCACAACTTCTTTATCCATTCATCTGTTGATGGACATCTAAGTTGCTCCCATGTTCTAGGTATTGTAAATAGTGCTGCAACGACAATGGGATATATGTGTTTTTTTTCAATTTTGGTTTTTTCAGGGTATATGCCTAGGAATGGGATTGCTGGGTCATATGGTGGTTTTATTCCTAGTTTTTTAAGGAATCTCTATACCGTCTTCCACAGTGGCTGTATCAATTTACATTCCCACCAACAGTGCAAGAGTGTTTCCTTTTCTCCACACCCTCTCTGGCATTTGTTGTTTGTAGACTTTTTGATGATGGCCATTCTGACCAGTATGAGGTGATATCTCATTGTAGTTTTGATTTGCATTTCTCTGCTGGAGTGGGTTGCCATTTCCTTCTCCAGTGCATGAAAGGGAAAAGTGAAAGTGAAGTCGCTCAGTCGTGTCTGACTCTTAGCGACTCCATGGACTGTAGCCTAGCAGGCTTCTCCGTCCATGGGATTTTCCAGGCAAGAGTACTGGAGTGGGGTGCCATTGCCTTCTAATAATGAGCAATGTTGAGCATCTTTTCATGTGTTTGTTAGCCATCTGTATGTCTTCTTTGGAGAAATGTCTGTTTAAGTCCTTTTCCCACTTTTTGATTGGGTTGTTTGTTTTTCCAGTATTGAGTTGTATGGACTGCTTGTATATTTTGGAAATTAATCCTTTGTCAGTTGTTTCATTTGCTATTATTTTCTACCATTCTGAGGGTTGTCTTTTCACCTTGCTTATAGTTTCCTTTGCTATGCAAAAGCTTTTAAGTTTAATCAGGTCCCACTTGTTTACTTCTGTTTTTATTTCTGTTACTCTAGGAGGTGGGTCATAGAGAATCTTGCTTTGATTTATGTCATCAAGTGTTCTGCCTATGTTTTCCTCTAAGAGTTTTATAGTTTCTGGTCTTACATTTAGGTCTTCAATCCATTTTGAGTTTATCCTTGTGTATGGTGTTAGGAAGTGTTCTAATGTCATTCTTTTACATGTAGCTGTCCAGTTTTCCTGGCACCATTTATTGAAGAGGCTGTCTTTGCCCCATTGTATATTCTTGCCTCTTATGTCAAAAATAAGGTACCCATAGGTGCATGGGTTTAGTTTTGGGCTTTCTATGTTGTTCCATTGGTCTATATTTCTGCTTTTGTGCCAGTACCATACTGTCTTGATGACTATAGCTTTGTAGTATAGGCTGAAGTCAGGAAGGTTGATTCCTCCAGCTCCATTCTTCTTACTCAAGACTGCTTTGGCTATTCAGGGTCTTTTGTGTTTCTATATGAATTGTGAAAGTTTTTGTTCTAGTTCTATGAAAAATGTTATTGGTAATTTGATAGGGATCATATTGAATCTGTAGATTGCATTTGGTAGTATAGTCATTTTCACAATATTGATTCTTCCTACTCAGAAACATGGAATATCTCTCCATCTATGTGTGTCATCTTTGATTTCTTTCATTAGTGTCTTATAATTTTCTGTGTACAGTTCTTTTGTCTCCTTAGGTAAGTTTATTCCTACATATTTAATTCTTTTTGTTACAATGGCGAATGGGATTAACTCCTTAATTTCTCTTTCTCATTTTTCATTGTTAGTATATAGAAATGCAAGTGATTTCTGTGTATTGATTTTGTATCCTGCAACTTTGCTAAATTCACTGATTAGCTGTAGTAATTTTCTGATATTGTCGTTAGGGTTTTCTATGTACAGTGTCATGTCATCTGCAAACAGTGAGAGCTTTACATCTTCTTTTCCAGTCTGGATTCCTTTTATTTCTTTTTCTTTTCTGACTGATGTAGCCAGGACTTCGAGAACTTTGTTGAATAGTAGTGGTGAAAGTGGACACCCTTGTCTTGTTCCTGATCTTAGGGGGAATGCTTTCAGATTTTCCACCATTGAGAATAACGTTTGCTGTAGGCTTATCAGGCTGTTACTGTGTCGAGGTAGGTTCCTTCTATGGCCATTTTTTGAAGAGTTTTAATCATAAATGGGTGCTGAATTTTGTCATAGGCATTTTCAGTATCTTTTGAGATTATCATATGGTTTTATCTTTCAATCTGTTAACATGGTGTATCACATTGATTGATATGCGTACATTGAAGAATTCTTGCATCCCTAGAATAAACCCAACTTGATCATGGTGCACGAGCTTTATGATATATTGGTGAATTCTGTTTGCTAAAATTTTGTTGAGGATTTTTGCATCTATGTTCATCAGTGATATTAGCTTGTAGTTTTCTTTTCTTGTGTTGTCTTTGTCTTGTTTTGGTATCAGGGTGATGGTGGCCTCGTAGAATGAGTTTGGAAGTGTTCTTTCCTCTGAAATTTTTTGAAAGAGTTTTAGAAGGATAGGCATTAGCTCTTCTCTAAATGTTTGATAGAATTTTCCTGTGAAGCCATCTGGTCCTGGGCTTTTGTTTTTTGGGAGATTTTTGATCACAGCTTCAATATCAGTGCTTGTAATTGGGTTGTTCATAATTTCTATTTCTTCCTGGTTTAGTCTTGGAAGATTGAACTTTTCTAAGAATCTGTCAATTTCTTTCGGATTATCCATTTTATTGCCATATAGTTGTTCATAATAGTCTCTTATAACCCTTTGTATTTCTGCATTGTCTGTTGTAACCTCTCCTTTTTTTTTCTAATTTTGTTGATTTGATTCTTCTCTCTTTTTTTCTTGATGAGTCTGGCTAAAGGCTTGTCAATTTTGTGTATCTTCTAATAGAACCAGCTTTTAGTTTCATTAATCTTTACTATTGTTTCTTTCATTTCTTTTTCATTTATTTCTATTTAGATCTTCATGATTTCTTTCCTTCTACTTCTTGGCTTCCCTGGTGGCTTAGATGGTAAAGCATCTGCCCACAATGCGGGAGACCCAGGTTCAATCTCTGGGTCTGGAAGATCCCCTGGAGAAGGAAATGGCTGCCCACTCTAGTACTCTTGCCTGGAAAATCCCATGGATGGAGGAGCCTGGTAGGCTACAGTCCATGGGATCACAGAGTTGGACACAACTGAGCAACTTTCCTTCTACTAATTTTGGGGTTTTTTTTGTTGTTGTTCTTCTCTTTCCAATTGTTTTAGGTGTAATGTTAGGTTGTCTACTCAATGTTTTTCTTCTTTCTTGAGGGTGTCCAATTTCACCACTATTATTCAACATAGTTCTCGAAGTCCTAGCTACAGATTATATTGCTATAAACTTCCCCCTTAGAACTGCTTTTGCTGCATCCCATAGATTTTCAGTTGTGTTTTCATTGTCACTTGTTTCTAGAAATTTTTTGAGTTCCCTTTTGATTTCTTCAGTAACCTGTTGGTTATTTAGGAACATGTTGTTTAATCTCCATGTGCTTGTGTTTCTTACGTTTTTTCTTGTAATTGATATCTAGTCTCATAGTGTTGTTTTAGGAGAAGTTGCTTGATACAATTTCAATTTTCTTAAATTTACTGAGGTTTGATTTGTGACCCAAGATGTGGTCTATCCTGGAGAACATTCCATGTGCACTTGAGAAGAAGGTGTATTCTTCTGCATTTGGATGGAATGTCCTGAAGATATCAATGAGATCCATCTCATCTAATGTATCATTTAAGACTTGTGTTTCCTTATTAATTTTCTGTTTTGATGATCTGTCCACTGGTGTGAGTGGGGGTGCTGAAGTCTCCTACTATTATTGTGTTACTGTCAATTTCTCTTTTTATGTCTGTTAGTGTTTGTCTTATGTATTGAGGTGCTCTTATGTTGAGTGCATAGATACTTACAATTGTTATGTCTTCCTCTTGGATTGATCCCTTGATCATTACGTAGTGTTCTTCCTTATCTCTTGTAATCTTCTTTATTTTGAGGTCTATTTTGTCTGATATGAGGATTGCTACTCCAGTTTTCTTTTGCTTTCCATTTGCATGGAATATATTTTTCCATCCTCTCACTTTCAGTCTATCTGTGTCTTTAGGTCTGAAGTGGGTTTTTTGTAGACAGCATATATATGGGTCTTGTTTTTGTATCTATTTAGCCAGTCTGTGTCTTTTGGTTGGAGCATTTAATCCATTTACACTTAAAGTAATTGTTGATATATATGTTCCTATTGCCATTTTCTTAATTATCTGGGTTGATTTTGTAGATCTTTTTTCTTCTCTTGTATTTCTTGACTATATAAGTCCCTTTAACATTTGTTGTAAAGCTGGTTTGGTGGTACTGAATTCTCTTAACTTTTGCTTGTCTGAAAAGCTTTTTATTTCTCCGTCAATTTTGAATGAGATCCTTGCAGGGTACAGTAACGTTGGTTGTAGATTTTTCCCTTTCAGTACTTTAAATATATCCTGCCATTACCTTCTGGCCTGAAGAGTTTCTGCTGAAAGATCAGCTGTTGCTTTTCCCTTGCTGCTTGTAATATTCTTTATTTGTGTTTAGTCTTTGTTAGTTTGATTAGTATGTGTCTTGGCATGTTTCTCCTTGGGTTTATCTTGTATGGGACTCTTTGTGCCTCTTGGACTTGATGGACTATTTCGTTTTCCATGTTGGGGAAATTTCAACTATAACCTCTTCAAAAATTTTCTCATACCATTTCTTTTTCTCTGCTTCTTCTGGGACCCCTATAATTTGAATGTTGGTGTGTTTGATATTGTCCCAGAGGTCTCTAAGACTATCCTCAGTTCTTTTCATTCTTTTTACTTTATTCTGCTCTTCAGAAGTTATTTCCAACATTTTATCTTCCAGTTCACTGACTCATTCTTCTGCTTCAGATATTCTGCTTTTGATTGCTTCTAGAGTATTTTTAATTTCAGTAATTGTGTTGTTTGTCTCTGTATGTTTATCCTTTAATTCTTCTAGGTCTTTGTTAATTGATTCTTGCATGTTCTCCATTTTGTTTTGAACGGTTTTGATCATCTTTACTATCATTATCTGAATTCTTTTTTGGGTAGTTTGCCTATTTCCTCTTCATTTATTTGGACTTCTGTGCTTCTAGTTTGTTCCTTGATTTGTGTAGCATTTCTCTGCCTTTTCATTATTTTTTTAAACTTATTGTGTTTAGGGTCTCCTTTGCCCAGGCATCAAGGTTAAATTCTTTCTTCATTTTTGTTTCTGCCTTCCTAAAGTTGGTCCAATGGTTTATGTAAGCTTCCTATAGGGTGAGATTTTTGCTGAGTTTCTTGTTTGTTTGTTTTTTCTCTGATGGGCAAGGCTGAGTGAGGTGGTAATCCTGTCTGCTGATGATTGGGTCTGTATTTTTGTTTTGTTTGTTGTTTAGATGAGGTGTCCTGCACAGAGTGCTACTGGTTGTTGGGTGATACCAGGTCTTGTATTCAAGTGGTTTCCTTTGTGTGAATTCTCACTATTTGATACTCCCTAGGGTTACAGCAGAAGATATTAAGAAGAGGTGGCAAGAATACACAGAACAACTGTACAAAAAAGATCTTCACCATCCAGATAATCACAATGGTGTGATCATTCACCTAGAGCCAGACATCCTGGAATGTGAAGTCAAGTGGGCCTTAGGAAGCATCACTACGAACAAAGATAGTGGAGGTAATGGAATTCCAGTAGAGCTATTTCAAATCCTGAAAGATGACGCTGTGAAAGTGCTGCACTCAAAATGCCAGAAAATTTGGAAAACTCAGCAGTGGCCACAGGACTGGAAAAGGTCAGCTTTCATTCCAATCCCAAAGAAAGGCAATGCCAAAGAATGCTCAAACTACCACACAAGTGCACTCATCTCACAGGCTAGTAAAGTAATGCTTAAAATTCTCCAAGCCAGGCTTCAGCAATACGTGAACCGTGAACTTCCAGACGTTCAAGCTGGTTTTAGAAAAGGCAGAGGAACCAGAGATCAAATTGCCAACATCCGATGGATCATCGAAAAAGCAAGAGAGTTCCAGAAAAACATCCTATTTCTGCTTTAATTTGACTATGCCAAAGCCTTTTGACTGTGTGGATCACAAATAAACTGTGGAAAATTCTGAAAGAGATGGGAATACCAGACCACCTGACCTGCCTCTTGAGAAACCTGTATGCAGGTCAGGAAGCAACAGTTAGAACTGAACATGGAACCACAGACTGGTTCCAAATAGGAAAAGGAGTACGTCAAGGCTGTATATTGTCACCCTGCTTATTTAACTTATATGCAGAGTACATCATGAGAAACACTGGGCTGGAGGAAGCACAAGCTGGAATCAAGATTGCTGGGAGAAATATCAATAACCTCAGATATGCAGATGACACAACCTGTATGGCAGAAAGTGAAGAAGAACTAAAAAGCCTCTTGATGAAAGTGAAAGAAGAGAGTGAAAAAGTTGGCTTAAAGCTCAACATTCAGAAAACTAAGATCATGGCATCTGGTCCCATCACTTCAAGGCAAATAGATGGGGAATCAGTGGAAACAGTGGCTGACTTTGTTTTTCTGGGCTCCAAAATCACTGCAGATGGTGATTGCAGCCATGAAATTAAAACACGCTTACTCCTTGGAAGGAAAGTTATGACCAACCTAGATAGCATATTAAAAAGCAGAGACATTACTTTGCTAACAACGGTCCATCTGGTCAAGGCTATGGTTTTTCCAGTGGTCATGTGTGGATGTGAGAGCTGGACTATAAAGAAAGCTGAGTGCTTAAGTGCTGATGCTTTTGAACTGTGGTGTTGGAGAAGACTCTTGAGAGTCCCTTGGACTGCAAGGAGATCCAATCAGTCCATCCTAAAGGAGATCAGTCCTGGGTGTTCATTGGAGGGACTGATATTGAAGCTGAAACTCCAATACTTTAGCCACCTGATGTGAAGAGCTGACTCATTTGAAAAGACCCTGATGCTGGGAAAGATTGAGGGCAGGAGGAGAAGGGGACAACAGAGGATGAAATGGTTAGATGGCATCACCGACTCGATGGACATGGGTTTGGGTGGACTCCAGGAGTTGGTGATGGACAGGGAGGCCTGGGGTGGTGCGGTTCACGGGGTCGCAAAGAGTCGGACATGACTGAGTGACTGAACTGAACTGAGGGTTACTTCCCTGGTAGTCTAGATCTTGGAGTCGGTGTTCCCACTCTAAAGGCTCAGGGATTGATCTCTTAGCAGTCCGAGTCTTCTCAAATCTTGAATGCAATGTTCAGGGCAACACTGGGGTTGAGATAATCTGCTCAGGCCACCACCAGAGGGATGGTTTTTCAATATCCACACAGATTCCAATACAGACTTTTCCAAGTCTCTGAGGACCGAGTTTTCTTCTAGGTCTGTGGTGAAGTTCGTGGTTGAGGGGCAGAAGGCTTCTGCATCTTACTAGGGACTCTCTTCACTCTGAAATTCAGCATCCTAATTGTTTGCATATCTTCTGATTACTTTTATCTTTCTTGATTTGGTGCTGAACTGCTAGCTCTGATATGGTTGTCCAGTGGCTAATTATAATCAACCTGAGTATGGACACTGCCCCACAGGAGACCTCAGCAGACCCCTGTGTGCGTGGAATCCATGAAACACCTTGGTGTCTCACTCCTCTCAACCTTTTTTGATTATTACTCCCAACCTAAGGAGACTTTTTTAGACATATTTGCCCAAGTAATTTCTCAACACCATGAAATTTTTATACCAGGTCACTTTTGCACCTGTTTATGTACTATGTGGCCCTCTGGAGGGCCACAAGGCATTATAATATCTAAGATATTTTTGGCTCTACCAAGAACCAGTTTGCTCCCTTGGAGGTGATATCACCTCCATTGAGAAGGCATGCCTTACTTGGAGGAATTGAAGGACTACTTGGAGGCCTCCAAAATTACAGGATACTGGTTCAATTAATTTCCGTTTTATCTGGAGGAGAAGAAAGAAGAGTGAAGGGTAATGGCAGAAAGGAGATAAAAATAACACTACCGTGACTTTGACCTGAGGTCCTAATCAATCAGTCAATCAACAAGTGAGTTATTGCTTTCTGACTGTGCTATGTAGGTATGCAGATACAAAAGATATAGGGTACATTGTTTAAAATAAAAAATGGCTCCATTCTGCAAATATCCATTTCATATGGATAGGCCCTTTTCTGATGTGCCCCATGTGTGTGCCATAAATTTCAAGCATAATTATATTAAGACTTTACTTTGTGGAAGGCACTCCTGAAAAATACTTTCCCATGTACAGGTATGCTTACAAGGATGCAAAAATTCACAAAACTGCAGTGGAAACTCAGGCTTAGTCATTTTGCTATAGAGTCAGGGGAAATAATGTATGATCTGCTTTATAAACAGGAGCTTCTAAGTTTGATGCCAGCCCAGGAAAGAGTAATTGCTGTGCCAGTAATGTAATTCCCTTCATTTCCAATCTTAGTAATATAAATATTCCTATTAAAGCCTGCTCTGTCACCATAGTAACAGTGAAGTCTTCCTGGACCTGAAATTAAAATGAGTACCTAAGAGCACTTGGGCACACAGCTATGTCCTGGGAAACTGATTCCCAGTCACAGGTCAGTTGTTCTCTCACATCAGAATCACCTGTGGAGCTTGTCAAATCTACAGACCCATAACGTTACAGCCAGACTTAGTGGAGAAGAATTACCAGAAGTAAGGCCTAGGGACCAGCAATGTATTTTTTCAAAAGCTTTCCACTGATTCTGATTCACAGCCACATTTGGAAGGCACTGTGGGACAGTCGAAGGTATCTGTTTGTTATAGAAGCAGAAAGAAAATGGCTGAATAGAATTCTGATTCAGATTTTGCTAATCACTGAGTTAGTGACCTTGGGCCAAGCATTTTAAAATTACATTGACTTCACTCTCTCCTCTGTATGTTTTCTAGTTCTTCCTCATTCCTAGCTTCCTCTCATCCATGAATCTCTCACAGTCCAAGTTGTCTCAGGGCCTCTCTTACCAGCTTCTCTTTGTATTTCTTTCAGCTTCTGCTGCTACTAACAATTTCATTGCTCTTTCCTTTTGTTTCTTACTCCAACTAACTGAAGGAGATTAAATTGATTCAATTCATCACCATCATCCCTGATAGACAATTTTCTCACAGACCACTGGGACTACTAGGACCTCTAGGCCAGTAAATCACTCGATAGCCTGTAGTTTGGCTGCTTTAGAGTTGGATGTTCTCCCCATTTCAGGCAGCTGAGGCCAAGCATATGGCACACAACAAGGTCATCTGAGCATCTGAAACTTGCCTAGCCATTTTCCTTAGTAAACACTTATAGTCATCAGTCAGTCAGTTCAGTCACTCATTCGTGTCCAACTCTTTGTGACCCAATGAACTGCAGCACTCCAGGCCTCCCTGTCCATCACCAACTCCCGGAGTCCACCCAAACCCATGTCCATCGAGTCGGTGATGCCACCCAGCCATCTCATCCTCTGTCGTCCCCTTCTCCTCCTGCCCCCCAATCCTACCCAGCATCAGGGTCTCTTTTCCAATGAGTCAACTCTTTCGCATGAGGTGGCCAAAGTATTGGAGTTTCAGCTTCAACATCAGTCTTTCCAATGAACACCCAGGACTGATCTCCTTTAGGATGGACTGGTTGGATCTGCTTGCAGTCCAAGGGACTCTCAAGAATCTTCTCCAACGCCACAGTTCAAAAGCATCAATTCTTAGGCACTCAGCTTTCTTCACCATCCAACTCTCACATCCATATGTGACTACTGGATGTGTATGTAGTCAAGGCTACTGAAACCATAGCCTTGACTAGACAGACCTTTGTTGGCAAAGTAATGTCTCTGCTTTTTAATATGCTATCTAGGTTGGTCATAACTTTCCTTCCAAGGAGTAAGCGTGTTTTAATTTCATGGCTGCAATCACCATCTGCAGTGATTTTGGAGCCCAGAAAAACAAAAGTCAGCCACTGTTTCCACTGTTTCCCCCCATCCATCTATTTTCCCATGAAGTGATGGGACCAGATGCCATGATCTTAGTTTTCTAAATGTTGAGCTTTAAGCCAACTTTTTCACTCTCCTCTTTCACATAGTTGCCTAAAATAGTCCCTTTTTTTAAAAAAAAATTCTACAATTTTATTAATATCCCAGCCAAGCATGTGGACAATGACAAGTGTATGCTTGATGCAGTATTATAATCCTAAATAAGTCACCTACTTCTTAAATGAGCTTAAGGAACCATGAAGCAGCCATACTGGTTTCTTATTAGCTTAAGGTCATCCTTGATGTGTGGATGTATGATGTATGGATGACCTTATTAGCTTAATGTCATCCTTACTTATTCCTTAATAACTATGAGGTTATTGTGGTATCATTCATGTATATTTAAAATAATTATATTTCCCTTTTTTATTTGCTTTTGGAGAAGGGGGTCACCATTAAAACCTTACTCCTACATATGTGCCATGGATTCCATTGCCTCCCATCAGCTTCGGGAGCAGAACTTATGGATTATCCTTAACTGTCTTTATCTTCAACTTTTCTTTTCACCTAGCTCCTTCCTCTCAGTCTATACCCATGTTCACTTCATTGCCATCTCCAAAAGAAAACTTTCCTCAGACCAAAATCTCAATACAAATGATGAGCTCATAGTTTCTTCCTCTGCAATTCAGAAAAAAAGGTGATTAGCTCTCATATTTCTTCCCAGTTTTACTGTCACACTTTAATCTATCGCAATCTGACTTTTGCCCCAATCGTTCATCTGAAATGATTTTTGTCCAAAGTGACCAGTACCAGCCTACTTTCTGAGCCGTTTTAACTGGGGGGGGTGGGGGTGGGCGGGGTGTTGTTCTTACTTGAAATTTGATATTGCTGAACATTCTTTCCTTCCTAAAACTATCTCTTACCTTGGCTTTCATGACATAATTCTTTAGTGGTTCTCCTCTTCCATTTCTAATGAATTACTTTTACAGACCATTCATATACAAGGCACCACACTTTGATTACCATATCTACTCATTTCATGGTCTGAACACTAGTCTTTCCCTAAGGTATTTCCAACTATTTCTTCTAATATTTTTTCAACTTATAGCTATGTCTTGCTGCTGCTGCTGCTAAGTCACTTCAGTTGTGTCCGACTCTGTGTGATCCCATAGACAGCAGCCCACCAGGCTCCCCCGTTCCTGGGATTCTCCAGGCAAGAACACTGGAGTGGGTTGCCATTTCCTTCTCCAATGCATGAAAATGAAAAGTGAAAGTGAAGTCGCTCAGTCATGTCCGACTCCTAGCGACCCCATGGACTGCAGCCTACCAGGCTCCTCCGTCCATGGGATTTTCCAGGCAAGAGTACTGGAGTAGGTTGCCATTGCCTTCTCCGATAGCTATGTCTTGAGAAGCATTTAAAGATTCCACTTTGAGAGAATGTAGTCAGGTGCAGCAAATATTTCTTTGCTTTCCCTTTCCTCTCAAGCATTTGCTCACAGGCCAAATGTATCAGTCAGATTTGGCATAAATTTTAAGATATGTCCTTGGATCCATTCTGAGTATAGTAGATACCGTGTTGTGCCATCTAGATCCTTTTTCATTCTCTCAGCTTCTGATAATGCAACCAAGAGACAGTCTTCAGCTGTCAACCCTCTCCAAAAACCGCAGTCAGAAAGAGCTGCTTTGCTTAATGTCATGTGTCTTTCCCAGGGGCAAGTTGCATCCCATGAACATAATGGAGAATTATATACACATAACCCCTTTTGTTGTAATGTGGGGCAACCCTTCAGGATGCAGCTCTGCCTGTGGGATTGTTAAAGCCTCTTTTAAGACTATTAATACCCAAATTCTCCCTCTGCCCAGTACACTTCCTTCCCTTCTCCTCCAGGTTTTGGTCTGTAAAGCACTCCCCAATAAACCTTCTGCAAGCTAATTTTCTCTCTCAGAGTCTGCTTCCCAGTGAGCCCAACCTATAACTCTGAGTCACATAGGCAGTCAACCTGATTATTCACTATGTCTAGCTTATCACCACCACATGTATGCACAAACTTTGCATTTCAACATTCTCTATGTTGCCAGACCTCATGGAAGCCCACCTCTCACTCGGTTCCCAGCAATTAAAAAGGTGGCTAATAATATTCAGTGCAGGGGGTAATGCATGTGAAACACTTTGAAAAGGCATGAAAGAAACTTGAAAATGTTCTTTGAAGCTGATCAGGAAAGCAAACAAATCAAAGAGAAGAAAGCCATGGTGGCATAAAGTTCTGAATTAAGGGAAGTTTTAGAAAGAAATAGTCCTCTACAATGTCCTAGAACTAGGGTAAGCACACAGTGAATTTCCTGGGACAGTTCCCCAGACTAAAAAAGCATGAGATGGAAAAGTGTGGACAAAAGAATCAACCTGATTATTCATTCTACCTCAAACAAACTTTTAAGTGTGTGAAATCTAGCACTGGATGAGCTCAAAGAAAGCCTAGCATGACTCGGAGAGCTGGGAGAAAAAGACTTGCCCTTTAAAATTTAATCCCTAGCCTTACAAAACACTTAGTGCCAAATTTAAGAGGATGAAGAGATAGACAAATGTTCAAGTAGTTTCCAAATTCCCCTTGTTTGTTTTCTCTCTGTAGTCTGTGACCCAACCTTATTCACTCTCCAGATCCATCTACTTTCCCAACTCTCAACTGTGGCCCTTGATTTCATAGACCCTGAAGTTCCTCCTCATAGCCTACTGTCATTGAAAACTAGTATTCCTGTGATAGATGCTTGTGACCCAGTTCTCAGAATCTCCCTCATACTTGTATGATCCTTCAAGAACAGTTTTTGACTTGTTTTAGGTTGTGTTTAATCGGTTACAAAGAAAAAATAGAGTGTGGATAAAGTTATAGAGGAGAAGGAAATGCCAACCCACTCCAGTATTCTTGCCTGGAGAATCCCAGGGACAGAGGAGACTGTGAGGCTACAGTCCATGGGGTTGCAAAGAGTCAGACACGACTGAGTGACTAAACAACAACAAAGTTATAGAGAGAACCACTCTACTAATGAAGTATGCATGATGGAATGTTAACATTCAAAGTACTTGTTCAAGCAGTGATATCTGTCTCCTCATGCTCTTATGCATGAGTATTGAAAAAAAATCACCATCATATTGCCAAAATTGAAATGTGAAATGGCTCTTTGATTTGCAGCTGTGACCACTGTATGCAGTCACTTGCTTCTCTACCCTGCCTCTCAGAGACACTGTTGTCCTCAAGCTATTGTTCTAACTGGGCTCTCCTGTATCCTTCCGATTTTTGCCAGCCCTGTTCAACAGCTGCTAGTGTTTTCCAGCCATGCCCAACAATGTTGTTCTCTCTTATAGCTGTGATGACAGTGGTTTTAAAAAGGTTCCTTTTGTGCTTTCTCAGTTTATGGTTACTTTAGTTCTCCATTTGATAAGGGTTTGAGTGTTTGTTGCTTACCATTGTATAGTAGGACTAGATTAGTCTAACCATTTCATCAATGCAGGCAAACTGTTAATGTTTTATAGCCCTCTGTCTAATTTAACTGTTTATGTAAGTTCTGGTTGTCCATTACTGCATAACAACAACTCCACACTTAGTGGTATAAACCAGCAACAATCACCTATTATTATTACTATTATTAGTTCACATTTCTGAGGTTGACTGAATTCAGCTAGGTACTTCTCGCTCATGATTTCTTGTTCAGCTGCATGCAGGAAGTTGGACTCATCTCAAAGTTTTCCTCACTCCCATGTCTGGTGGTGATGCTGGCAGTTGACTAGGACCTCAGTTGGCTGGAATTGTTGGCCAGAACATGAACATATGACCCCTCTATGTTCCCTAGACTCTGTCACAACTTGGCAGTTAGGTTCCAAGAGCAAGCATCCCAGAGAGAAAAAGCCAGATGAAAGCTCTACCACCTTTTATAATCTAATCTTGGAAGTAACATGGCCTAACTTCCGCTATATTCTACTGATCCAAATAGCCATAGAAGTTCACCTGGTTTCAGGAGGAGGGAATATAGACCACCTCTCTATGAGAGAATGGCAAGGTACATTTTAAGAAGAGAATGTAGAATGAGAGATATTGTTATGGCCATCATTAGAAAATACAGTCTCCGTCAATACACATTTTAAAAATTGCACAAATAATAATATATTCGGTGCTGAAAATTCTGAATACATATAGGCAATAATTCTTTTTTAACATTGAACAGGACTTATAATCTGCTAAGGAAAATAGAAGCACAGTCAACTTTGGGGTGTTTCATACCTATATGAAAATCATATTTTCTAATCCCAGTGTTAAGATTCTTTGGTGTTTGTGCTGCTTCCAGATATAAAAAGCAGTCTGAGAGATAGTTTGAGTGCTTAAATACCGAGAATTTTGAACATTTTATGATTAATTGGGGGTCAGCAAGACAAAGTATATAGAGACAAAGTCATCTCAGAAAACTCAGTGGATGCTTATTCCACTTACAGAATGTTATAGAGAACTATTCCTTTTTAAAACTTCATTTAATTTGGAGCTTTATTCCACTTTGCCTTTCTTACCTTTGATATGTTTACTTTCCTGATTCAATTATAAGAATATTTTCAGAATTGCTTTCATGCCTTTTCAAAGTGTTCCATGTATATTACCCCCATTTGATCCTTTGTAGTACAGTCAGTCATTTGTAATGCAACTAGAACAATTAAGTAACAACTTTGTATTGTCATTTAAAATACTCATTTGCAAAGCAGAGCCTGAGAAAATAAAAGATGGTAAATCAATGTCATGGCAAATTACAAGGCCACTAAAACAGTATCTAAGAATATATATTGTAAGGGGAAATGTGCATAATATATTAATTTTAATATCAAAACTGTATGCATATACATTGCAATATCTGTTGTTTCAATTACATGTGTGTATATGAAGAAAATGGCAAGAGGACAGTGAGATTACAGATATTTTCATTTGCTTCTTTATGCTATTTTGTATTTTCCAAGTTTTCTACAGTGAACATGTATTAGGATTTTAACTCAAAACTAAAAGTTTATACATTTAAAAGCCAAGGTCAAAAGAAAATAGTAAGAGAAAAAATCCTCAACACCATCCCTGATGAGGTTTGTATACATTCTTAGTTTACCTAATTTTCATTATATTGCTGTGCATCCAACCATTTAACCAATCCTGAAAAGCAGAGTAACTTACACTTCATATCTTTTGAGAGGTACATTTCAATTGACACAGTTATACTACCTGGATAGATCTCATTGAAACATAATGATACTTACAAGAGAAACACAAGGCGAAGTGTTATCAACAAATTCTACTTGTAAAATTATAATGGTGGAACTGTATTACCAGTCTAAACTACTAAGCGTTGTGAATTTACACTTGATTCTACAGTTATATTTGCCATCAATATAAGAGTGGAATGGAGATCTTTTTGAGATGGCTTAACCTTTTAAATTCATATTCCCACTTCAAATGACTCATTTGGTGAGAGCAACAATGTCACACGCCAATATGAATAGAGAAGAGGGAGCAAACATAAGAATGGAGGAGACAGAAGCAACATTTTATAATTTACCAATATATGAAAGCTTACAATTAGGTTTTATTTAAAAAAAATAAGTACTGGAAGAATAAATGGATGTTGGGAATATGTGGCAGCAGACAGTACGATGAGCCCATGAACTGTAATGATGAATCAACCATTTGAGCTATGAGTCAAAATATAGCACATCTACTGCTATGTGTGAGTAGAAAAATAATCCTTGTGTTTCATTCCTGTCTTGCATTGCACTCATTTAACAGGTTTACCAAGTATTACAAAGGTAAATTGATATATATATTTAACCAAATAAATGCAAATAATTATAAATTCCAAAGGATAATTTCCAAGGATTTGTGGGGGACATTTTTTCAGTCATCATATTACACATTTGGTATAACTTATAGAGAGAGTACCTCTTGGTTTTCCTTCTACCCATCTGGCAACTGTTCAATCTACCTTACGAGTACCTCCTCCTCTCCCCTCCCTTTTTGATTTTGCTGCTGCCACAAATCCACATTCTGTCCTCTTTTCTTTTCACACTGGATAATCTTTTGGGGAGGTTCTACCTTCAGCCATGGCTTCCACCAGTACTAATGACAAATGACTAACATCTATGTCACCAATCAGAATATCTCTTCTGTGTTTCAGACCCATAAATCCAACAACTTCTAGACATCTCATCTGAAAGTACCAGAAGGACTTCAAACTCACAGTGTCTAAAACTGATCTCATGATTTTCCCAACCAAACATGACATAACTTCAGCATCAGGCCTTCATTTTTTTTTCTGATTATAGAAAAAACATCCAAACTACCCTCTCCACTTCCAATTTTGTGACTTTCAAATATTCAATTAAGCACTTGGGAATTTGGAGGGAATCATTCCATTGTTTAATATTCTTCATTATCTCCCTATTATTTTCAAGACTGTTATTCTAACTGCCTAGGTCTCCATTCTTATCTCTCACTTCAGTCCCTTACTGAACTACTTGCAATTCCTTGGACACAGGTGAAATTAGACACTTTAGATTACAAGAAACAGAGACTAATTCTATCCACCTAAGGTATTTGGGGTTGTTGCAAAACTTTATAAGTTATTGTAGCAGAAAATAATCTCACACAAAACTAGTAATAGCTGCCACTCAGGACCTAAGGCATCAAGACATTTGGTCAACTCTCACACTCTAGTAAAATAATGCTCAAAATTCTCCAAGCCAGGCTTCATCAATACGTGAACTGTGAACTTCCAGATATTCAAGCTGGATTTAGAAAAGGCAGATAAACCAGAGATCAAATTGCCAACATCCGATGGATCATCGAAAAAGCAAGAGAGTTCCAGAAAAACATCTATTTCTGCTTTATTGACTATGCCAAAGCCTTTGACTGTGTGGATCACAATAAACTGTGGAAAATTCTGAAAGAGATGGGAATACCAGACCACCTGACCTGCCTCTTGAGAAATCTGTATGCAGGTCAGGAAGCAACAGTTAGAACTGGACATGGAACCACAGACTGGTTCCAAATAGGAAAAGGAGTACGTCAAGGCTGTATATTGTCACCCTGATTATTTAACTCTTTTTTTGATCTCAGCACTGGAAATAGGATATTATAGAAGAAATTTGTTCCTAGGATCCTTAGTCCTTTTTCCATTCATCTTCTCCATTAAGTGCCACTTCCTCTTCTTCTAGCATTGTGAAGTTACAGTGTAAAATATCTACCATTTCTTCTCAAAATAGCACCTCCCCCAGCAAAGGACAGAAATAGCAGTCTACTGGTAGTCACAGATAACACAGCCATTAATAATGCTTGGAGACACACTTTGAGCTTGGAGATAGAGATAAATAGACTGGAGATTTAGATACCCAAAGCCATACAGCATGGTAATCATTTTAAAGAATTTGGTTATGAAGCTGTGGAGAAGAACATGGGGGCAAGGGAAACACTTTTGATAACTGAATTCAGGTATCTAAAGAAGTGTCACATGCAAGCTGGATGTGATTTGTTCTTTATGACCTCAAGGGACAGAACTTGGGTCAATGGGTGAAAGCTTCAGGAAGACTGATCTGAATCAACATAAGGGAGAGCCATGCAGAAATACGATAGCGTCATAGGGAAGTGAATTGCATATTTCAAGAAGCATTATAAAAGAGGTTAGCCAATTAATGGGATGGGACTGAAGGGTAAAATAATTGATTTTTTAGGGTTCTAAGTTTCTAGGTTCTGTGCAGTTTTCAGGTATGAAAGAGGATGCTGAACTAGCAGTTAAGAGTCCAGAGTCATTGCCCTTACTCACCAACTAACTAACTAGCTGTATAACCACCATTTGGGGACTTAATTTCTTCTGTTCTAATGAAGTAAGAGTATGAAGAGACACGGATGTCACTGTCTTGATAGACAACAACCTCATATTAGGTTGGTTTGACACTGATGACAGATCTGAGGCCAACCTAATTTACTAACACTGGCAATCTCATGTAGTTCAACAAGTTTTAGAGCATTTCCTCTCTGGGGAAACGAGTGAAAACATAATGTTCATATCACCAACCATGGAGTTTAAAAACTTGTTTAATAAAAAGGAAAGATTACATGGAAGCAAAGCTTGATGTTCAGTCCAGTTCAGTTCAGTGGCTCAGTCGTGTCCGACTCTTTGCGACCCCATGAACCGCAGCACGCCAGGCCTCCCTGTCAATCACCAACTCCCAAAGTTTACCCAAACCCATGTCCATAGAGGCGGTGATGCCATCCAGCCATCTCATCCTCTGTCATCCCCTTCTCCTCCTGCCCTCAATCTTTCCCAGGATCAGGGTCTTTTCAAATGAGTCAGCTCTTCGCATGAGGTGGCCAAACTACTGCAGTTTCAGCTTCAACATCAGTCCTTCCAATGAACACCCAGGACTGATCTCTTTAGGATGGACTGGTTGGATCTCCTTGCAGTCCAAGGGACTCTCAAGGGTCTTCTCGAACACCACAGTTCAAAAGTATCAACACTTCGGTGCTCAGCTTTCTTTATAGTTCAACTCTCACATCCATACATGACCACTGGAAAAACCATAGCCTTGACTAGACGGACCTTTGTTGACAAAAGTAATGTCTCTGCTTTTTAATGTGCTGTCTAGGTTGGTCATAACTTTCCTTCCAAGGAGTAAGCGTCTTTTAATTTCATGTCTGCAGTCACCATCTGCAGTGATTTTGAAGCCCCCCAAAATAAAGTCAGCCACTGTTGCCACTGTTTCCCCATCTATTTGCCATGAAGTGATGAGACCGGATGCCATGACCTTAGTTTTCTGAATGTTGAGCTTTAAGTCAACTTTTTCACTCTCCTCTCTCACTTTCATCAAGAGCCTCTTTAGTTCTTTGATTTTTGCCATAAGGGTAATATCATCTGCATATCTGAGGTTATTGATATTTCTCCCAGAAATCTTGATTCCAGCTTGTGGTTCCTCCAGCCCAGCATTTCTCATGATGTACTCTGCATATAAGTTAAATAAGCAGGGTGACAATATACAGCCTTGACGTACTCCTTTTCCTATTTGGAACCAGTCTGTGGTTCCATGTTCAGTTCTAACTGTTGCTTCCTGACCTGCATACAGGTTTCTCAAGAGGCAGGTCAGGTGGTCTGGTATTCCCATCTCTTTCAGAATTTTCCACAGTTTATTGTGATCCACACAGTAAAAGGCTATGTCATAGTCAATAAAGCAGAAATAGATGTTTTTCTGGAACTCTCTTGCTTTTTCAATGATCCAGTGGATATTGGCAATTTGATCTCTGGTTCCTCTGCCTTTTCTAAATCCAGCTTGAACATCTGGAAGTTCACGGTTCACATATTGCTGAAGCCTTTCTTGGACAATTTTGAGCACCACTTTACTAGTGTGTGAGATGAGTGCAATTGTGCAGTAGTTTGAGCATTCTTTGGCATTGCCTTTCTTTGGGATGGGAAGAAAACTGACCTTTTCCAGTCCTGTGGCCACTGCTGAGTTTTCCAAATTTGCTGACATATTGAGTGCAGCATTTTCACAGTGTCATCTTTCAGGATTTGAAATAGCTCAAGTGGAATTCCATCACCTCCATTAGCTTTGTTCGTAGTGATGCTTCCTAAGGCCCACTTGACTTCACATTCAAGGATGTCTGGCTCTAGGTTTGTGAGTGATCACACCATCGTGATTATCTGGGTCATGAAGATCTTTTTTGTACAGTTCTTCTGTGTATTCTTGCACCTCTTCTTAATATCCTCTGCTTCTGTTAGGTCCTTACAATTTCTGTCCTTTATTGAGCCCATCTTTGCCTGAAATGTTCCCTTGGTATCTCTAAGTTTCTTGAAGAGATCTCTAGTCTTTCCCATTCTATTGTTTTCCTCTATTTCTTTGCATTGATTGCTGAGGAAGGCTTTCTTATCTCTCCTTGCTATTCTTTGGAACTCTGTATTCAAATGGGTATATCTTTCCTTTTCTCCTCTGCTTTTCACTTCTCTTCTTTTCACAGCTATTTGTAAGGCCTCCTCAGACAGCCATTTTGCGTTTTTGCATTTCTTTTTCTTGGGGATGGTCTTAATCCCTGACTCCTGTACAATATCACAAACCTCTGTCCATAGTTCATCAGGCACTCTGTCTATCAGATCTAGTCCCTTAAATCTATTTCTCATTTCCACTGTATAGTCATAAGGGATTTGATTTCGGTCATACCTGAATGGTCTAGTGGTTTTCTCCAGTTTCTTCAATTTCAGTCTGAATTTGGCAATAAGGAGTTCATGATCTGAGCCACAGTCAGCTCCCAGTCTTGATTTTGCTGACTGTATAGAGCTTCTCCATCTTTGGCTGCAAAGAATATAATCAATCTGATTTCAGTTTTGACCATCTGGTGATGTCCATGTGTAGCGTCTTCTCATGTTCAAGAAGAATCAATTTGCCTTTGAGAGGAATTACCCTCCAAGAGTTGTTTTGGCTTTGGCTTCTATGAAATATCAGTATATTACCTGGAATTAAGTATCACAGTTTCTTTTTCATTATTTTATTGCGTTACAAAATCACTGCTGATGGTGATTGCAGCCATGAAATTAAAAGATGCTTACTCCTTGGAAGGAAGGTTATGGCCAACCTAGATAACATATTTAAAAGCAGAGACATTACTTTGCCAACAAAAGTCCGTCTAGTCAAGGCTATGGTTTTTCCAGTGGTCATGTATGGATGTGAGAGTTGGATGGTGAAGAAAGCTGAGCACCGCAGAATTGATGTTTTTGAACTGTGGTGTTCGAGAAGACTCTTGAGAGTCCCTTGGACTGCAAGGAGATCCAATCAATTCATCCTAAAGGAGATCAATCCTGGGTGTTCATTGGAAGGACTGATGTTGAAGCTGAAACTCCTATACTTTGGCCACCTCATGAGAAGAGTTGACTCATTGGAAAAGACCTTAATGCTGAGTAGGATTGGGGGCAGGAGGAGAAGGGGACGACAGAGGATGAGATGGTTGGATGGCATCACTGACTCGATGGACATGGGTTTGGGTAGACTCCGGGAGTTGGTGATGGACAGGGAGGCCTGGCATACTGCAATTCATGGAGTCGCAAAGAGTTGGACACGACTGAGCGACTGAACTGAACTAAACTGAACTGAAGTAATACATAGGAGCAAAATAAATTGGTCACATATTGGTCACATTATAAGTCTTTATAGTATGCATGAATATCTTACAGCATCTTTGATACCCCAGGAACCGGAGTCAGCTGTGTTTGTGTTTCATTATAAATTTTACAAAGGAGGGAAAACTCTTTATCTTGGCACTAAGATTCAGGAGTATGGACAGGAAAGAAGCCTCATTTCCTGCCCTACTATTCCTCTTTCTATACAAGGAATTCATATCTACCCTTCAACTGCACTGTAGTTTTTAGCAATTTCTAATAGAGAATTATATCAGTCAGGGTTCTGGCAGGAAATAGAATTCTATTGGGTGACTCAGTGAGGAGATTTTAATAAAGGACTACATTCAGATATGTGAGTGGGGTTTATGAAAACAAGGAAGGTTGAGGCATCCAAGGATGAGTCATAACTGGAAGCCATTACCATCCCTAGGATTGAAGAGGTAACAGAAGGAAATAGTATTACACAAACCCCTGAGAGCTGAAACCATGGAGGAGAAACAGAGCAAAAGCTGTATTCATGGAGAGATATGACCACGGCCAGAACCAAGGCAGAGAGATGAGTGGAATAGGGAAGAGACATCCCAACTTTTCTATCTTCTTGTTCTGTGGTTCACGCTGGTGCCTCCATTTAGCTAAGTCAATGAAGCAAACTCAGAAACTCAGTACAAGCTCATAAGTGCTTGTTGAATAACTGTCTTCTAACTCCCATTTCAGATTTCTTCCCATGGCAGCATGTTTTCATGGGGACATGGTCTAGAAATAGTGATCACACATACCTGTAAGTAATTCAGCCCATAGCCACTTGGAGAGAAAAATGATGCACAGGGTCACATTTATTGAAATTTCATCTTCATCTAAAAATTAATTCAGAAACTATACGGTGCTAGAGACAGAAATTATCTCAGACCTCATGCTGCTGCTGCTAAGTTGTGTCAGTCGTGTCTGACTCTGTGCAACCCCGTAGACGGCAGCCCACCAGGCTCCCCCATCCCTGGGATTCTCCAGGCAAGAACACTGGAGTGGGTTGCCATTTCCTTCTCCAATTCATGAAAGTTAAAAGTGAAAGTGAAGTCGCTCAGTCGTGTCCGACTCTTCGCGACCCCATGGACTGCAGCCCACCAGGCTCCTCCATCCATGGGATTTTCCAGGCAAGAGTACTGGAGTGGGGTTCCATTGCCTTCTCTGCAGACCTCATGGATCTTGTGCAAATATAAAAGTATCTGGAGACATTCTCAGCAAAAGGAAGAGGGGATATAGATGCTATAGGCAAAAATAAAAGTTTGGCTATACAGATATATGTATCTGGGGTATATTGTGTAGATGTCTGTGTGTGTGTGTGCCTTTAGTGAGTATGCACACATCTGTAAGTGTATACTGAATATCCTCCATTTCCATTCTTCATATCCCTTCCCAGATCTACTCTCCACTCTTCTCTACCTACTTTGTATTCTGATAGCCTGAGCTATGTAAATTATGTCAATAGGTTTACTCACTCTCTGGCTTTCTGTTCAGACCATGGGAGGAGCAATAGCTGAAGATCAGAAGGCAGTAAAAAAGGAAGGTCCAAATATTTATTCCTCTGACTCTCCTTTTTCCCCTGACTCTCTTTGTAGGGTCACTATGGCTGGCCACCTCCTGAACTGAAAATCACAGTTTCTATCATGTAATCTGTCTTTCTTTACAGGTTCCCTTGTTTTTCCTTCTCTTGTCCCTTCAGGGTTGATGGTACCTTGCTGTGACCACTCTGGTTTCCCTGAACCCTTCTCACTTCTTGTAAATAGTACCTTTATTAAAGTCTTCTCAGAATACCCAATTTGAGTGTGCCATCTGTTTCCAGCAAAAACTCTGATTGATACAATATGCCCTAACAACTTATAAGGATCAATAGTGTTTTTCCAGTCTACTGTAACTTTCCATGTTTTAAAAAATTATATTTGCTTGGTAATAATCTGGGTCTGTTAGACTGTGAGGTTTTCAACAGATCCTTCAGCAAGGATCATATCATATACATGGTTGTAATATTAGCAGGCCTAAATAGCTCCTGACCATAGCTGGCAGTCAACAATTATTCTGAGGAATTGAATTTAACTGAAATACAACAGCTATTCCTAGACTATGATCTTGAATGAACAAGATAAATATTATTTTAATCATGATATAAAAAGTCACATGATCCTAAAGAATTTGGGGATGTTAACTTGCTGAACATAATACCCATTTTAATGTCTTCTTCATGCAGAAATAAATGGTGTTTAAGGGTATTATAGAGCTTGCTGTGTAATTACATTAATCAGAGAGTGCCTCTTCTGTTGGTTCCTTTGCTGTTGCCATGGTAGCAACTACATGTTTGCAAGTAAAGAGCACATGTAGAACCCATTCTTAATTACATGTGTAGCACTACATTTCAGAGAATACAATAAATATGGAGGTCATGGAGAGCATAGAAAAGAGATATGATGAGAAGTGATTTGCTCTCCAGCTTTTCTATCTCTTGGTTATTCCCAAACCCTTTATTAATATGTTCTAACTCCCTATTACCCTTTTTCTTTCACTGCAGTAAAAAGGCATCTGCAGACACCCCCAAATTATAATCCTTTCTGAAATTCCAGAACTGAAAAAAAAAAAAAGTCAGTAGGAAAAAAGGCATCTGCAGTGATTTTCTAAGAAAACCCACTTCAAATTATAATCGGAGGCCTTCCTTCTTTCTAAGAATTCTTATGGGCTCTACCTCCAGATAGAAGAAGCAGCAAAGTATCAGTGCAAAAGGAGTGGATATAGGGAGGCACGGAGGACTGGGGCCATTTTTGCAATCTCTATAGCATCAAATATGGGCTTCCCTGGTGGCTCAGTGGTAAAGAATCTGCCCGCCAATGAAGGAAACATGGGTTTCATCCCTGGATTGGGACGATCCCCTAGAGGAGGAAATGTCAATCCACTCCAGTATTCTTGCCAGGGAAATCCCACAGAAAGAGGAGCCTGGCAGGCTATAGTCCATGGTCACAAAAGAGGACACAAGTTAGCAATTAAACAACAATAACAATATTATCAAATGTATAGTAATCAACTGAGTGAGACTCATAAAAGGCTGAATACAGTCTTGAAAGATGAGTAGAATTTTCCATAATGATATGCTTTAAAAGATAAATAAATACTTAAATTGACAGTATAAAACAGAGTCCAAAACATATAATTGAGTAATACCCTGGAGAAATGTGTCCCGTTGCTATGTTTCTCACTTAGCTATACCTCTGAAAAGTAAAGTAAGACCTTTTTTTCTGAGCTTTAGCTAAATTTAAACTCTGATTAAAGTTAATTAAGATCTTACATTCCTACAACCACTTCAATTGTGGGATTATAATGTTTAAGAATACTTAAGAACTCTTATCTGCCAACAACCAGAGAATCACAAAACTTCCAGAAACTAGCCTATAATAAGTGCTCCATAAGTATTTCTTTGCTGAATAAATTAATAAATGAGTAAATGAAAGGATGAATAAAGTAACTTTAAAAGAATAAAGTAACTTTAAGAGACTAGGATGATTTGAGAGAATGGCATTGAAACATATACATTACAATATGCAAAATAGATAGCCTGTGCTATGTATAACGCAGGGCACCCAAAACTGGTGCTCTGTGACAACCTGGAGAGATAGGGTGGTGAGGGATGTGGGAGGGAGGTTCAGGATGGAGGGGACACATGTATACCCATGGCCAATTCATACTGATGTGTGGCAAAAAATCACCACAATATTATCAAGTAATTATCCTCCAATTAAAATAAATTTATTCATTTTTTAAAAGATTAGCTTTAAAAAAAAAAAGCCATGTAGTACCAAGAGAGGTGCTGCCACACAAAGCAGTCCAATCTGAGAAGCCTATTTATCCCCATAAACTTGAGACAGATTCTCCTCTCCCATCAAAAGAAACTGGACATCCCAACCTGAAGAAACTCTTTCCACATCCTCAGACAACACCAGCAGAGACCAGTGGGAATTCCAGTGGCACCAGATAAACTGAGCAGACCAAATTAATGTAAGAACTCTGACAAGTGAACTGCCATTGGAAGTAGAGCTCACAAAAGTAGACTGAGGCCTTCTTGTTAAACCTAAAATGGGTGACAGCCTACTTAAAGAAAAGATTTAAGTAAGACTCTGAGTCTCCTAACATAATAGCAAAATATTTTACTACCTTATTTTAAAATCACCCCTAATACCAAAAAGTGAGAAAATCACAACTTCACTGAGAAAAAAACAATCACCTGATACCAACATCAGGACAAGTCAGATGTTGGAATTATCAGAGAAAGATTTTAAAGCAGGCATCATAAAAAAAGAAAATGTTTCAGCAACCAATTATGAATTCTCTTTTAACAAATGAAAAAATAGAAAATCTTAGCAAAGAACCAAAAGTTATAAAAGAACCAAATGGAAATATAAAACTTAAAAATACAATAAGAGATTAACAAAATACCTTGCTGGATGGGTTCAATAGTAAAGTTAAGATGATATGAAACAGAAGCAGAGAACTTGAGGATATATTAACAGATTTACCTAATCTGAAAACAGAGAGAAAAATAGACTGAAAAGAAAAACAAACAGAACCTTAAAGACTTGTGAGAGAATGGCAAAGGATTGAAGTTTCCTACCATCAAAGTTATAAAAATAAAAAAAGGAGGAAGTAAAGAATGGGGCTGAAAAATATAACAAGAAATAATAGTTGAAAACCCACCAAATTTGGCAAGACAAAAACCTACAGACTTCAGAAGCTGATTGATACTCAAGTAGGATAAATCCAAAAATATTCAATGAAGACACATCATATTTAAATGTTTGGAAATCAAAGACAAAGGAAAAGTCTCTTTAAAACTTAGCAAGAGAAACACCAAATTACCTACAGAGGAACAACTATTAAAATGATATCTGAAACCATGAAGGCCAGAAGGAAGTGAAAAACTTTTTCAAGCACTGAAAGAAAAGAACTGTGAACTTCAAATTCTGTATCTGGTGATACTAACTTTCAATATATAATGAAGAGGAAATAAAAATATTTTCAAACAAAGGAATACTAAAAGGATTTCTCACTAGCAAATATAGCCTTAAAGATTGCTTAAAGAAATTTCTTCAAATGAAAAAAAATAATAAAAGAAGGAATCTCAGATCATCAGGAAGAAATAAAGAATAATGGAAAGAACAAAAATATTGGTATATAAAATAGATTATAATCTGCATGAATTGTCCAAGTAATACTTGATAATTAAAACAAAATTTATAATACTATTAGATACTAAAGACAATGATATTTAAAAGAGGGGAGTGTAAATGAGATGGCAAATGGAATAATAACAGTAGTAGAAAATGGTAAATGGAAGTACAGTTTTATATTTCACGAAGTTCAGTTCATTCCCTCACTCCTGTGTAATTCTTTGTGAGCTCATGGACTGAAGCATGCCAGGCTTCCCTGTCCATCACCAATCCCAGAGCTTGCTCAAACTCATGTCCATCAAGTCGGTGATGCCATCCAACCATCTCATCCTCTCTAGTCCCCTTCTCCTCCCACCTTCAATATTTCCCAGCATCAGGGTCTCTACCAATGAGTCAGTTCTTCACATCAGGTGGCCAAAGATTTGGAGTTTTAGCTTCAGCATCAGTCCTTTCAATGAATATTGAGGACTGATTTCCTTCAGGATGGACTGGTTGGATCTCCTTGCAGTCCAAGGGACTCTCAAGAATCTTCTCCAACACCACAGTTCAAAAGCATCAACTCCTTGGTGCTCAGCTTTCTTTATAGTCCAACTCTCATATCCATACATGACTACCGGGAAAACCATACTTTTGAATAGATGGACCTTTGTTGGCAAATAATGTCTCTGCTTTTTAATATGCTGTCTAGGTTGGTCATAGCTTTTCTTCCAAGGAGCAAGCATCTCTTAATTTCATGGCTGAAGTCACCATCTGCATCTATTTGCCAATGAAGTGAATGGACCGGATGGCTGAAGTCACCATCTGCAGTGGTTTTGGAGCCCAAAAAAAGAAAGTCTCTCACACAGCCATTTTGCCTTTTTTTGCATTTCTTTTTCTTGGGGATGGTCTTGATCACTGCCTTCTGTACAATGTCATTAACCTCCCTCCATAGTTCTTCAGGCACTCTAAAAGATCTAATCCCTTGGATCTATTTCTCACTTCCACTGTATAATCATAAGGGATTTCATTTAGGTCATACCTGAATGGTCTAGTGGTTTTCCCCACTTTCTTCAATTTAAGTCTGAGTTTTGCAATAAGGAGTTCATGATCTGTGCCACAGTCAGCTCCCGGTATTGTTTTTGCTGCCTGTATACAGCTTCATCTTTGGCTGCAAAATTTGATTTCGTTATTTACCATCTGGTGATGTCCATGTGTAGAGTCTTCTCTTGTGTTGTTGAAAGAGGGTTTTTGCTATGACGAGTGCATTCTCTTGGCAAAACTCTGTTAGCCTTTGCCCTGCTTCATTTTGTACTCCAAGGCTAAATTTGCCTGTTACACCAGTTATCTTCTCATTGACTTCCTACTACTTTTGCATTCCAGTCCCCTATAATGAAAAAGGACATCTTTTTTGGGTGTTAGTTCTAGAAGGTCTTGTAGGTTTTCATAGAACCATTCAACTTCAGCTTCTTCAGCATTACTCATGGGGCATAGACTTGGATTAGAAGTGGTAAAATGTTAATATCAGTAGATATCATAGATAGACAGATTAAGGTGGATTATAATCCAATTTTGGACTTTCCTGGTGGCTCAAGTCTGATTGCAATACTGGAGACCCAGGTTAGATCCCTGGATTGAGAAGATTCCCTGGAGAAGGAAATGGCAACCCAGTCCAGGTCTTGCCTGGAGAATCCCATGGACAGAGGAGCCTGACAGGCTATAGTCCATGGAGTTGCAAAGAGTTGGACATGCCTGAACAACTAACATACTAATCCAATGTCAATGGTGTCGTTTTTAAAAGAAGAAATTTTGACACAGTTAGACATGTATAGAGGGAGAATGATGTGAAGGGATACAAGGAGAAAAACCATGTGAAGATGGAAGTGAAGATTGGAATTATGCTGACACAAGCCAAGGAATAACTGGGGCTGCTAGAAACTGGAAGAGTCAAGGAAAGATCCTTCTCCTATAAGTCTTAGAGGGAGCATGGCCCTGACAATATCTTGAGCCTCCAATAAGAGACAATAAATTTCTATTGTTCTAAGTCATTCAGTTTGTGATATTTTGTTATGGAAGCTGTTAGGAAATAAATACAAATATGAACAACTATAGGCTCATAAATTGTGAGGGATTTGATTTAGGTCATACCTTAATGGTCTAGTGGTTTTCCCTACTTTCTTCAATTTAATTCTGAAGTTTGCAATAAGGAGTTCATGATCTGAGCCACAGACAGCTCCCATTGGATCATCAAAAAAGCAAGAGAGCTCCATAAAAACATCTACTTCTGCTTTAACTACACCAGTGCCTTTGAATATGTGGATCACAACAAACTGTGGAAAATTCTGAAAGAGATGGGAATACCAGACCACCTGACCTACCTCCTGAGAAGTTTGTATGCAGGTCAGGAAGCAACAGTTAGGAGTGGACATGAAACAACAGACTGGTTCCAAATTGGGATAGGAGTATGTCAAGGCTGTATATTGTCACCCCGTTTATTTAACTTATATGCAGAGTATATCATGAGAATTCCAGGCTGGATGAAGCACAAGCTGGAATCAAGATTGTTGGGAGAAATATCAATAACCTCAGATATGCAGATGACACCACCCTTATGGCAGAAAGTGAAGAACTAAGAGCCTCTTGAAGAAAGTGAAAAGGGAGAGTGAAAAAGCTGGTTTAAAACACAACATTCAGAAAACTAAGATCATAGCATCCGGTCCCATCACTTCATGGCAAATAGATGGGGAAACAGTGGAAACAGTGTCAGACTTTATTTTTCTGGGCTCCAAAATCACTGCAGATGGTGCCTGCAGCCACGAAATTAAAAGACACTTGCTCCTTGGAAGAAAAGCTATGACCAACCTAGATAGCATATTAAAAAGCAGAGACATTACTCTGCCAACAGAGGTCCATCTAGTCAAAGCTATGGTTTTCCCAGTAGTCATGTATGGATGTGAGAGGTGGACTATAAAGAAAACTCAGTGCCGTATAATTGATGCTCTTGAACTGTGGTGTTGGAGAAGACTCTTGAGAGTCCCTTGGACTGCAAGGAGATCCAACCAGTCCATCCTAAAGGAAATCAGTCCTCAATATTCATTGAAAGGACTGATGCTGAAGCTGAAACTCCAATACTTTGGCCACCAGATGCAAAGAATTGACTCCTTGGAAAAGACCCTGATGCTGGGAAAGATTGAAAGCAGGAGGAGAAGGGGACGACCGAGGATGAGATGATTGGATGGCATCATCAACTCAGTGGACATGAGTTTGAGCACGCTCTGGGATTGGTGATGGACAGAGTGGCCTGGTGTGCTGCAGTCCATGGGGTCGGAAAGAGTTGGACACAACTGAGCAACTGAACTGAACTGAACTGATGCTCATAAATATGACAACTTAAAAGAAATCGACCAATTTCTACCAAACTCAACCAAAATGAAATAGATCATCTGAATTGTCCTATTCAGGAAATTGAATCTATAATTTAAAAGCTACTGAAAAGGAAATTACAGATAGTTGCACACCACTTGGGGAAATTAGGATCTCTGTGCTAGTCTTAGAACTGCATGTGATCTACAATTATCTTAAAAGTTTCCAATTTAAAAACAGGTTACACAGAACTTATTGAGAGCAACTGGGACATAATCTAGGCATTCTTCATATTCCCTTAAACAGAGACCTATATTTCTGTTGGGATATGTCTTTAGGACTTTAAAAACCTCTCATGTTGCCGCCTGTCTTGCGAGCTCCTCCTCTATGAAGTGAATTTACATAAGGCTTTGAAGTACTAGAATTTTCAAGTAATAGTAGCAGAAAGGAAAAAACTTTCAAATACCTTGTCAGAGTAGAAAGTAAAAAAGCTAAGGATCTAAACCAGTTACACATATATACTCTCTCAGCATAATAACAAACTTTCAAGAAACAGACTAGGTAGCAGTTTTATCAGGGAACTTTTTTTTCTTATTATTTCTCCTTATTTCCTAGGATAATTTGATTCTATAATTAAAATTTAGAATAAAAAAGACAAAGAATGAAGGATGGAAAGAGGCAGTAGACTCAGGATCCTGGACTCTAGTGCCAAATTTGCTACTATCTATCTGTGTGAGTTTAGGCAAAACTACTCAATTTTTTTGCATCTCAGTTTCCCAGTAAAAATAAAAGCATTAGACGAAGCCCCAAGATCCCTTCCAGCTTGAAAATATTCTATGATCCTATAAAATTTAAAATATGGACGCAAATATAGTTGATGATGTTTTATACCATTCCTTCATTAGACTTAATTTAAATAATTAAAGTTCTCCACAGTAACTTCAATTGGCAATCCAAGTATTCGTTTCAGCTGTGTAAATGATGCCCCTCATTCCAGCATAACTATTCAGGTTTCATTACCAAGTCTCCAAGTGCTAATTAACTTTGAAGCAGCTCTCCAATATCTGCTCCATTACAATTCACACAAAACTGCTTCTATCTGCTTCAGATTTTTCTCCTCAAATTTTTTTCAGACACATGGAGTGTGTCATTTACTGCTATTCTAAACCACTTCCTTTGAAGTTCCTGTTTTCATTCATTTCTTTGAATAAAATAATTTTAAAGTATGAAGATACTGAAGAGGACATCAATCTCATAGCAGCTTTTAAGATTTCTAATGCTTTGCGGGGGGATCTTTCCCAATAGGCTTCTGGGGCTCAAATATCACCATTTCTCAAAATAAGAGCTACCCTTGATACAGTGCATTTTTTTCTTTTTTCATTCGACTATTGCTTTTAATAGTATCTTATTGAATCTTCATATCAGAGCTGCTTTTTCAAGGGCAAACCTGGCCGTTGACCACAACTTAATGTACGGTGTCTTCCTTCATGATGTTGTGAGGTGCCTACTATGAAACCTTTTTTGCCTTTTCATACTGTTGATGGGGTTCTTGCGGAAAGGAGTAGGACAAGGCTGTATATTGTCACCCTGTTTATTTAACTTATATGCAGAGTACATTACATGAAATGCTGCGTTGGATGAATCACAAGCTGGAATCAAGATTTCCAGGAGAAATATCAACAAACTTAGATATGCAAATGATACCACTCTAGTGGCAGAAAGTGAAGAGGAACTAAAGAGCCTCTTGATGAGGATGAAAGAAGAGAGTGATAAAGCTGGCTTAAAACTCAACATTCAAAAATTAAGATCATGGTCCGTTGTTTATTGCAGCACTATTTACAACAGCTAGAACATGGAAGCAACCTAGACGTCCATTGACAGATGAATAGATAAAGAATTTGTGGTACATATACACAATGGAATATTACTCAGCCATAAAAAGGAATGCATTTAAGTCAGTTCTGATGAGGTGGATGAACCTAGAACCTATTATACAGAGTGAAGTGAGTGAGTCAGAAAGAGAAAGATAAAAATATCATATTCTAACATGGAATCTAGAAGAATGGTGCTGAAGAACTTATTTACAAGACAGCAATGGAGAAACAGATATAGAGAATAGACTTACAGACATGGGGAGAGGGGAGGAGAGGGTGAGATGTATGGCAAGAGTAACATGGAAACTTACATTACCATATGTAAAATAGATTGCCAATGGGAATTTACTGTATGGCTCAGGAAACTCAAACAGGGGCTCTGTATCAATCTAGAGGGTGGGATGGGGAGGGAGATGGGAGGGAGGTTCAAAAGGCAGGGGATATATGTATACCTATGGCTGATTCATGTTTTGACAGAAAACAACAAAACTCTATAAAGCAATTATCCTTCAATAAAAACATAAATTAAAAAAAAAGTAAGATCATGGAATCCAATCCCATCACTTCATGGCCAATAGAAGTGGAAACAGTGACAGATTCTATTTTCTTGGGCTCCAAAATCACTGCGGATGGTGACTGCAGCCATGAAATTAAAAGATACTTCCTCCTTATAAGGAAAGCTATGATAAACCTGGGCAGCTTATTAAAAAGTAGAGACATCACTTTACCAACAAAGGTCCATATAGTCAAAAACATGTTTTTTCCAGTAGTCATATATGGATGTGAGAGTTAGACCATAAAGAAGGCTGAGTACCAAAGAACTGATGCTTTCAAATTGTGGTGCTAGAGAAGACCCTTGAGATTCCCTTGGACAGCAAGGAGATCAAACAAGTCAATCCTAAAGGAATGAATATTTATTGGAAAGACTGTTGCTGAAGGTGAGGCTCTAATAGTTTGGCCACCTGATGCTAATAGCTGACTCATTGGAAAAGACCCTGATGCTGGAAAAGACTGAAGGCAAAAAGAGAAGGGGGAGGCAGAGGATGAGATGGTTAGATAGCATCACCACCTCAATGAACATGAATCTGAGCCAACTCTGGGAGACAGTGAAGGACAGGGAAGTCTGGCATGCTGCAGTTCATGGGGTCACAAGGAGTTGGACACCACTTAGCAACTGAACAACAACAATACTATAAAACTAAACTGCTGTATTACTCAGGCTTTTTACATTAATCCTGCTTAACAAAGACTTCTCCCTGACTTTCCCCTTCCAGTTCTCAGTGGCTTACAACCACAAATATGTATTTCTATAGTGCAGTTCTACAGTAAGGTCAGCTGTTGGTCAAATGGACTTGACTGAGCTTACATGGCCTGGCTCCTGCCTAAGAATGACTGTGTGTCTATTTTGTACATCTCTTCATTCTAGAACCAGCAGCTTTTCAAAAATTCTTTTCATGGCAATGGATAGGTTTGCAAGGCAGCTAACAGAAACTTTCCATGTTTCTCTGAGGCCTGCAACTGAAAAACTGTCATACTCTTAATTCTACCCACATTAAATTGACTAAAGCAAATCATATGACTAAGTCAAGCATTAGTGGATTGAGGGAGCATTGGATTGGCCAAAAAGTTTGTCTGGACTTTTCTGTAACATCTAACAGGAAACCTAAATGAACTTTTTGGCCAACCCAATACAGTCTATACATGGTGAATCCATGGCAAGGGCAGGGAGGGAAAGACTTGTAAGCAAATAATACCATCTATCAATTCTGCTTACTACTACAAAGAGAAATAAGAACATGCAGCTAGCACTACTTCGATAAGTTGAAGGCATTTTACTTTTTCACCTTCCTATTGGAGAGTGAGAATCTGGGTTTTGGAAATGTGCTCTCAACTCCAATGATGTCTACATTATTTCTACTTGACTAGACTCAGAGGGCCTGTGCTGACATCAACAGCGTGTACAAGGAATAAGGTGGGAAACAGGCTCTGATTTGGAGGTCCAGTTAGAATCCTTAAGGTTTGGGGCAGAGTTTGGGAATCAAGTAGTGTGAGTGTTTTCCTAGTCTTGATTTTCTCAAAAGACTGAGTGGTCCAATAAAGCAAGAGTCAACAAAAACAGCAAAGAAAATTTTGAACTATTGAAAAATATATCAAGGGTAACTTTTACCTTAAGAACAGTGAGTTCTGAGCCTCAGAAGATTATTCGACAAGATCCCCCAAATCACCTGCAGCTAAGAGCTTGAAACTACTTATGGTGGGAGAAAGAGTCTCCACTTGAAAATGCAAAATAGCCTTTCTGAACCCCTAGTTTTATTTCCACCCCATGTCCTATTCTCTTAACTGAGATTCGAAGAGATGTGACTTGCCTAAGGGCAGAGAATGCTAGTGTCAGAGGTAAAACAAACCTTTGGCTGAAGTATGTGGCTGATCCCCAATAATCATCAGATTAAGAACTGCCAATAATGAGCATCTTGGAAGCTTGAGGGGGAATTTTTAATTTTCCCACTGGCATTTGGTGGGCCTGGGATGATAGATATCTTACAATGAGCAGGACACAGACATACAACAAATGACTGGACTACACTCTACACGAGTTTCTAATGTCTTACCAGATGGTCACAGAGATGAAAATCCCATTTATAAGTATCTACACTTAGAACCTAACTCCTGTCACATAAAGTGTTTTTTTGCAAAGCATTAATTTGCTGAATTTTCTAGAAATGCAGCCACTGTATAAATCAAAGGAAGACTATATTTTGTTTCATGAGTTTTCTTTGGAACTTTACCAAGTTTTCTTCACTTATGCTTCAGGAAAATCGTATCACTGAGGCAATGCTGTGTATGTATTTGAGTTACCAGTACAACATACCTGGATTGGTCTGCAGCTGTAGCTGTTGTATTCACACTGATTATAATAATATATGGAATAATAGATGCCTAAACACATACTTAAACATAAACTACATCTTTTTGTGTGATGTATTATATGTAATAAAATACAGTTGAAACAGATTACATGTTATAAAACACATATTGAAACACATTCGTTATAAATTACTTTCCTTTTATTTCTCTTTATATTACAATTGGTATGTCTACTGCTTTTTAAAAGCTTATTTGTGTGAGGACAAGATTAAGATAACACTGTAGGAGAATACAGGGTTCACCTCCCTCTATGAACACATCCAAAAAAAAAAGTTATATATGGAGCAATTCTCTCTGAAAACAAACTGAAGACTTGCAGGAAGACTCTTGTAGAACCAAGGCTGTGGGAAAGATCCACACAGAATGAGGTAGGAAGGGAAGAGAAGCAATCAGGTAGGGACCTGTGCCCTCAGGAGGGGATACAGAAGAAGAGAGGGATTACACAGGCTTGTAAATCATCCAAGGATATATTGTACAGCACTGGGAATATAGGCGATATTTTAAAATAACTTTATTTCTTTTAAATAAATTTATTTATTTTAGTTGGGGGCTAATTACTTTACAATATTGTAGTAGTTTTTGCCATACATTGACATGAATCAGCCATGGGTAAAATAACTTTAAATGGAGTATAATCTATAAAAATATATACATCACTATGTTGTATACCAGAAACTAATATGTTGTAGATCAACTCTACTTTACTAAAAAACAAAAATGAAAAGAATCATATTCTTTCTCTGTCATAACTGATTATGACAGTTGTGAAACTCAGTTATAGTCTTTTGTCTGAGTTAGGGTTGAAGTAACTAATAATAAACTACTAATTCTTATAAAAACTCATCTGCAAAAGTGAGTTATATTATATAGAAATTTCATCTCATGGTAATAAAATACAGTACAGTTCAGTCGCTCTGTCGTGTCTGACACTTCATAACCCCATGGACTGCAGCACGCCAGGCCTCCCTGTCCATCACCAACTCCCAGAGTTTACTCAAACTCATGTCCATTGAGTGGCTGATGCCATCCAACCATCTCATCCTCTGTCATCCCCTTCTCCCCCTGCCTTCAATCTTTCCCAGCATCAGGATCTTTTCAAATGAGTCAGCTCTTCACATCAGGGGGCCAAAGTATTGGAGATTCAGCTTCAGCATCAGTCCTTCCAGTGAATATTCAGGACTGATTTCCTTTAGGATGGACTGGTTGGATTTCCTTGCAGTCCAAGGGACTCTCAAGAGTCTTCTCCAACACCACAGTTAAAAAGCATCAATTCTTTGGCACTCAGCTTTCTTTACAGTGCAACTCTCACATTCATACATGACTACTGGAAAAATCATAGCTTTGACAAGACAGATCTTTGTTGGTAAAGTAATGTCTCTGCTTTTTAATATGCTGTCTAGGTGGGTCATAACTTTTCTTCCACGGAGCAAGCATCTTTTAATTTCAAGCCTGCAGTTACTATCTGCAGTGATTTTGGAGACCCCTCAAAAAAGGTCTCCCACTCTTTCCACTGTTTCTCCCTCTATTTGCCATGAAGTGATGGGTTGGGATGCCATGATATTAGTTTTCTGAATGTTGCATTTTAAACCAACTTTTTCACTCACCTCTTTCACTTTCATCAAGAGGCTCTTTAGTTCTTCTTTTTCTGCATAAGGGTGGTGTCATCTGCATATCTGAGATTATTTATATTTCTCCTGGAAATCTTGATTCTAGCTTGTGCTTCATCCAGCCCAGCATTTCTCATGATATACTCTGCATATAAGTTAAATATGCAGGGTGACAATATACAGCCTTGATGTTATCCTTCCCCGATTTGGAACCAGTCTGTTGTTCCATGTCCGGTTCTAACTAGTGCTTCCTGACCTGCATACAGATTTCTCAGGAGGCAGGTCAGGTGGTCTGGTATTCCCATCTCTTGAAGAATTTTCCACAGTTTGTTGTGATCCACACAGTCAAAGGCTTTGGCATAGTCAGTAAAGCAGAAGTAGATGTTTTTCTGGTATTCTCTTGCTTTTTCGATGATCCAACAGATGTTGGCAATTGATCTCTGGTTCCTCTGCCTTTTCTAAATCCAGCTTGAACATCTGGAAGTTCACGGTTCCTGTACTGTTGAAGCCTGGCTTGGAGAATTTTCAGCATTAGTTTGCTAGAGTGTGAGATGAGTGCAAATGTGTGGTAGTTTGAACATTCTTTGGCATTGCCTTTCTTTATGATGGGAATGAAAACTGACCTTTTCCAGTCCTGTGGCCACAGCTGAGTTTTCCAGATTTGCTGGAATATTGAGTGCAGCACTTTCACAGCATCATCTTTCAGGATTTGAAATAGCTCAACTGGAATTCCATCACCTCCACTAGCTTTGTTCGTAGTGATGCTTCCTAAGGCCCCCTTGACTTCGCATTCCAGGATGTCTGGCTCTAGGTGTGTGAGTGATCACACCATCATGATTATCTGGGTCATGAAGATCTTTTTTGTACAGTTCTACTGCGTATTGTTGCCACTTCTTTTTAATATCGTCTGCTGTTAGGTCCATACCATTTCTGTCCTTCATTGCGCCCATCTTTGCATGAAATGTTCCCTTGGTATCTCTTATAGGGGACTGGTATACAAAAGTAGGAAGTCAAGAAATACCTGGAGTAACAGGCAAATTTGGCCTTGGAGTACAGAATGAAGCAGGGCAAAGGCTAATGAGTTTCGCCAAGAGAATGCACTTGTCATAGCAAACACCCTCTTTCAACAACACAAGAGAAGACTCTACACATGGACATCACCAGATGGTCAATAATGAAATCAGATTGATTATATTCTTTGAAGCCAAAGATGGATAAGCTCTATACAGTCAGCAAAAACAAGACCGGGAGCTTAATGTGGCACAGATCATGAACTCCTTATTCCAAAATTCAGATTTAAATTGAAGAAAGTAGGGAAAACCACTAGACCATGCAGGTATGATGTAAATCAAATCCCTTAGGATTATATGGTAGAAGTCAAGGGATTCAAGGGAATAGAAATCAAGGGATTCAAGGGATTAGATCTGATAGACAGATTGCCTGAGGAACTATGGATGGCGGTTCATGACATTGTACAGGAGGCAAGGATCAAGACCATCCCCAAGAAAAAGAAATGTAAAAAGGCAAAATGGTTGTCTGAGGAGGCCTTACAAATAGCTGAGAAAAGAAGAGAAGCAAAAGGCAAAGAAGAAAAGGAAAGATATACCCATTTGAATGTAGAGTTCCAGAGAATAGTAAGGAGAGATAAAGTCTTCCTCAGTAATCAGTGAAAAGAAATAGAGGAAAACAATAGAATGGGAAAGACTAGAGATCTCTTCAAGAAAATTAGAGATGGTAATAAAGAGGACCTACAAAATTATGTTATAAAAAGGGAACACTGAACTTGATAGGTTTGATAAGCCCCTCTCTATGTCATCCTGTTTCTTCTCCCCCTTATCTCCTTAATTTTTGATAAATAATTTAGAATTGTGAATTAGTGAAATCAAATTCAGTGAAGCAACCCTGATAAGTGTCTAGTTTATCCACAAATTAAATGTTAATAATTTTTTCTCTTAAAAATGTTTTTTAAAAATGCTGTTTTGACTCCATTCCTTTTCTCCATGCTTTCCCTTCTCTATTCCATTATTATCTTACTCACTTCTTAGCCCTAATCATGTGTTATGAAGATCTTTCAGAAAAACAAGAACTAAACCAATAGAGATGGGCTTCCCGGGCGGTGCTAGTGGTAAAGAAACTGCCTGTCAATGCAAGAGACATAAGAGACATGGGTTTGATCCCTGGATCAGGAAGATCCCCTGGAGAAGGAAATGGCAACCCACTCCAGTATTCTTGCCTAGAGAGTCCCATGGACAGAGGAGCCTCACAGGCTACAGTCCAGAGCATTGCAAACAGTTGGACACAACTAAAAATGCACATGCATGCACACAGACAAATAGAGAACTCATTCTATAAAAGTATGAGTTTAACAGAGTCAGACTTTCTGGTTTCTTTTTTATTCCTTCTATTAATCTGTTTGGAGTAGGAAATGGCAACCCACTACAATATTATTGCCTGGAAAATCCGATGGACAGAGGAGCCTGATGGTCTACCATCCATGGAGTCACAAAGAGTTGGACACGACTGAGCGATTGATCATTAATCTGTTATTTGAACATTATATCTGATTTATTTTCTCTGTCTCTGAAGTGATTCTATTTCTTTCTAAGTAAATGTTAAAGTTTTCTCATTCTCTGAATTAAGACAATAGATTTGGAAATAAAGCACTCTACCTGATTCACCTATATAGGTCTCTACTCAAATTATGTTCTACATTAGCCAAATTTCTTACTATGTGTTAGGTCATGGTAAGCACTGTGTGAGAAGAGAATGAAAAATTAATGATTTCCACTTGAGTTTTCAGGAGCTTACCCTCCAGTTACATCAGTTGGCTCCATTTCTTAACCAGAAGCAGAAAGAAGACAACTATATATGTACACATAGCAATGTCATTAAAAGCCCACACACCAACACATCAGTTTCTCACACATTTTTTTCAGTTCTTAGTACCATGGTATGACATTTTCAGAAACTAAGTAGAATTTTTAAAAAATATATAGTACTAAATAGTATCTATAAGTGTCCAAGCCCAGCACTTTGAACGTGGAACTACATGCCATAAAGATACAGTTAATGAGTTGAACTGCTTTCATGTCTTTCAAATTGCAATTGCTTTGTTTTTCTACTTACTTGCTGTTCTGTGATTATATATGAATTCAGGCCAAAGATATAAGGTTCAAATAATAATTATTTCCTAAAGGATCTCAGTTCTGTCATATAATAAACACTGGGTTTATAAAGACTACCCATGTATTTGTATGTCTTTGTCTGGAATTTTTGCCTTAGTCCAATTTATAAGCAAGAATTATGCCATTTTAACAGATGGTCGTACATGTAAATAACCAAACGAACAGGAAGAATTGGAAGAGTGATAATGGCATACTCAGAAATAAAAAGAAACAAGTATGTAAATTCAGAGAATGAGAAAAGCATCATTACGCTGAATGTACATTGGGATCACCTGGGGAGTTTAAAAATCCTATACAGTGATTCAAATTTAGCTAATCTGGGGAGTGACCTGAGTATTGAAATTTTTTGAAAGCTCACCAGGTGATTCTAAGATAAAGCCAAGGTTGAGACCTACTGCTCTAAACAAAACCTACAACTCAGCTCTATTGCCAATCACATTTTACCGGGTATTTAAAATAATTATATGATAGTTTTCTCAAAGCAAAATGCAATTCTGTCAGCATAACAAAATATTCTTCACAGCTGTAGATGATAATATACATTTTCTTTTGGCTAACAATATTTTTTATAGTTTTTACCAAGATAATTTCACCCTTTTACCAAGATAATTCAGGTCAGAGAACTATGATGTGTAACATATTTCTATCTTAGTTTTCAAAATATCTGACATGGACATATTTAATTAAATGCAATAAAAACAGGTACTTCAAATTGTCAGTGAGTTGCTAAAACTCTATTATTATACAATAACTCTAAGTATGCATGTTTCTAACTGCTAAAAATTTTATGGACATATTTCATGCTGAGAGTTTAGGAGAAATTAAACAGGATAACAGATGGTATCATGGCTTTCCTCAAATTGTTTAGATTACTGACACAATAATAAAGCAATTTTTTGCTTTTCTCTCATTCAGTTCAGTTCAGTTGCTCAGTCATGTCCAACTCTTTGAGACCCCATGGACTGCGGCATGCCAGGCTTCCCTGTCCATCACCAACTCCCAGAGCTTGCTCAAACTCATGTCCATTGAGTCGGTGACACCATCCAACCATCTCATCCTCTCTAGTCCCCTTCTCCTCCCACCTTCAATCTTTCCCAGCATCAGGGTCTTTCCCAAGGAGTCAGTTTGTCGTATCATGTGGCCAAAGTACTGGAGTTTCAGCTTCAGCATCAGTCCTTCCAATGAATATTCAGGACTGATTTCCTTTAGGATTGACTGGTTCGATCTCCTTGCAGTCCAAGGGACTCTCAAGAGTCTTCTCCAACACCACAGTTCAAAAGCATCAATTCTTCAGTGCTCAGATTTTTTATAGTCCGACTCTCACATCCATCATGACTACTGGAAAAACCAAAACTTTGACTAGATGGATCTTTGTTGGCAAAGTAATGTCTCTGCTTTTTAATATGCTATCTAGGTTAGTCATAGCTTTTCTTCCAAGGAGCAGCGTCTTTTTTTTTTTTTCTCATGGCTGCAGTCACCATCTGCAGTGATTTTGGAGCCCTCCAAATTAAAGTCTGTCACTGTTTCCACTGTTTCCCCATCTATTTGTCATGAAGTGATAGGACTGGATGCCATGATCTTAGTTTTCTGAATGTTGAATTTTAAGCCAACATTTTCACTCTCCTCTTTCACTTTCATCAATAAGCTCTTTAGTTCTTTGCTTTCTGCCATAAGGGTGGTGTCATCTGCGTATTTCTCTCATTATCCAAATCTATATCAGTTTAAAGATTAGTCATGTTAATAGCTAAACAAAATATTCTTTATACAAGAAGAGTTAAAGGTCAGTGCAGTTGAGACAGTGAAGTAGGTGTGATGTATGCAATTCTATTTCAGTTCAGCCTGTATCGACTCACTGAAAGCTAATTCCCTATAAATCTATGATACTCATAATGTGGTCTAAAGCAAGCAACGCAGTCATCACTTGGGTGCTTGTTAGAAATGCAGACTCTCAGGCCCCAGCCAAACCTACAAACTCAGAATCTGCTTTTTAACAGATTCCCAAATAATGCACATTAAGGTTCACATAACCATTGGCATGACTACTTCGCCAAATTTTCCAAATTTATCAAGTTATGAAAGAAAGTTTTAAGGAATAGTCTGGAATTTATCAGTTAATATATTCAATAAATTTTATGCTTCTTAGGAGCATTTTAAGGAATGTTCAGTTGGTCAAAAGCTAAGGGTTAGAGAATAGCATAGTCTTCTATGAATCTATCATTTTTATCATCATATTTATAATGAAGAAATTGTGAATAATATGGAGTAATTTTTTAAATTCTCAAATATAAATATATCAATAAAGGATATGTAGATATATATAAGTACACTCTAATGTATAGTCTTAGTCTTTGAATACAAATTGTATCTTTTTATAAATTTATAAATTTGGTAAATTTGACAAATTTGCCATTTGAGGAAATGGTCATTTGACAAATTAGCTTTAGCTCAAATGGCACTTGGTAAACTGATTTTCAGGGAACAGCCTGCTTTCAATGGGTAAAACCCTGCATGGTAAATATATCCGTATTGTGGCTATACTTTGCTTTTCTTACTGCGGTTTTAAAACCTCAGAAATAGGCTGATTAATATTCAGGCAATATTAAATAGGGTTAAAAGAAGACATAGGTTTGAGTACTAGAGTCACTACCTATATGATCTTCATTAAATTATTTAACTCTCTAAGACTGTTTCCTAGTTCACAGGGCTATTGTGATAATAATACACAAGTCCTTAGTACATATTAATCATGCACTAATCCTTGTTTTAGTCAGTTTATCTTGATTTTTGTTTTCAGATAAAGAAAATAAAATGAGCAAAAGTCATGCTGCTACTCCATTTTATTTCTAACATAGAGAAATGGTTTAATCCAATTCTTCAGGAAAAAAAAAATATTGGCAAAGATGGTTGATGACCTGGGTCTTTTATCTTGTTTTTAATTTCTCTGGTTTGTATCTATGAATGCCTGCTCCTGATATAACATCATTTCTAGGAGATTGTTAGCCATTCTAGGGCACAGAGGATAGTGCTGTTTGCTTTAAGCACTCTCAGTACCCAATGACAAAATTTTCTACAGAATCTTAGCAAACCCAGAAAGTGTTTAACTGTAATGAGAGATAACTTTGCCACCTCTCATGTATTTTAATAGGAAAGAATTCAAGTAGGTAAGACAACTCAAATTATCCATAACAATCTATATGATAACCAATTCATTATCTATTATCTATATTTTCTTAGATGGTGTTGGGCTGCACCTGAAAGGCCTGCAAGCCTTGTAACTGCCCAGCCTCAAGACAGAAGAAAGACTCCACAGACAGTGACAAAGACATCAGTGGTTTATGGGATAGGAAATCTTAAAAGTCAGAAACAAAAGGTCATGAAGCAACACCCCACTGTGGAACATAGCTGGCAAGACACGGAAGCACTCTTTGCTACTGAGGGGAAAAGAAAGAAAGAAAGAAAGTGAAGTCGCTCAGTCATGTCCGACTCTGTGACCCCCATGGACTGTAGCCTACCAGGTTCCTCTGTCCATGGGATTTCCCAGGAAAGAACACTGGAGTAGGCTGCCATTTCCTTCTCCAGGAGATCTTCCTGACCCAGGGATTGTACCTGGGTCTCTTGCATTGTAGGCAGACGCTTTACCGTCTGAGCCACCAGGGAAGTCCGGGGTTGGGGGGGAGGGGAAGAGGCTACCATTTATAGGGAGAATTGATGTCAAGTTCACTCATTAATTATCAGGGAAACCAGCAGCTGGGATAGGGAGCAAGCATGGAGGCAGTTACTGATTAAGCCCTATAATTGAGAGGATTGGATAGTCATCAGAGTGAAGCAGGGACTAGTTGAGCAGAGGATGTAGAGACAGCAAGAGAACAGCCATCTTGAATGGCCTGACTGTACAGATGGGAAAACAGTGAAATTAAATTTCCTATCATGGGGAAATCAAATTTTTACCTTCAGATAGCCAATAATATGGTAAGATCAGCACTGGTGCTTCTTTTAAATTAAAAGTAAATTATGTAGGCTTAGTGAACTGATACCCCCTGTTCATTTTTTTTTTTTTTTTTACAATATGCTACATCAAAGACAGAGGAGGGATTACCAATTCATGTTTACTCTTTGCTGGGTACATTACACAAGTCATATCATTTACAACAGCCTTGTGAAACAGATATATGTTATTGATGAGAAATTAAGGTTTGGGTTAAATGACTTGCCAAGGAACACACAACCAGAAAAAACTGAGCTCAAAACCCAGGTTTCTCTGCCTCTGAAGTCCATGCTCTTTGTAATGCCCTATGCAGCAATAGGGGTTCCCTGGTGGCTCAGCAGTAAGGAATCTGCCTGCCAGTGCAGGAGATGCAGGTTCAGTCCCTGGGTCAGGAAGATCCCCTGGAGAAGGAAATGGCAAACCACTACAGTATTCTTGCCTGGGAAATCCCAGGAGTTCATGGGGTCACAAAGAGTTGGACATGACTCATCAACTAAGGCTTCCCTGATAGCTCAGTTAGTAAAGAATCCACCTGCAATGCAGGAGACCCCAGTTCAATTCCTGGGTTGGGAAGACCTGCTGGAGAAGGGATAGGCTACTCACTTCAGTATTCTTGGGCTTCCCTGGTCATTCAGCTGGTAAAGAATCCACCCACAATGTGGGAAACCTGAGTTCGATCCCTGGGTTGAGAAGATCCCCTGGAGAAGGGAAAGGCTATCCACTCCAGTATTCTGGCCTGGAGAATTCCATGGACTGTATAATCTATGGGGTCACAAAGAGTCAGACATAACTGAGCAACTTTCACTTTCACTTTTTAGCAACTAAACAACCAACAGGGGGGGGGGGGGGGGGGGGGGGGGGGGGGGGGGGGGGGGGGGGGGGGGGGGGGGGGGGGGGGGGGGGGGGGGGGGGGGGGGGGGGGGGGGGGGGGGGGGGGGGGGGGGGGGGGGGGGGGGGGGGGGGGGGGGGGGGGGGGGGGGGGGGGGGGGGGGGGGGGGGGGGGGGGGGGGGGGGGGGGGGGGGGGGGGGGGGGGGGGGGGGGGGGGGGGGGGGGGGGGGGGGGGGGGGGGGGGGGGGGGGGGGGGGGGGGGGGGGGGGGGGGGGGGGGGGGGGGGGGGGGGGGGGGGGGGGGGGGGGGGGGGGGGGGGGGGGGGGGGGGGGGGGGGGGGGGGGGGGGGGGGGGGGGGGGGGGGGGGGGGGGGGGGGGGGGGGGGGGGGGGGGGGGGGGGGGGGGGGGGGGGGGGGGGGGGGGGGGGGGGGGGGGGGGGGGGGGGGGGGGGGGGGGGGGGGGGGGGGGGGGGGGGGGGGGGGGGGGGGGGGGGGGGGGGGGGGGGGGGGGGGGGGGGGGGGGGGGGGGGGGGGGGGGGGGGGGGGGGGGGGGGGGGGGGGGGGGGGGGGGGGGGGGGGGGGGGGGGGGGGGGGGGGGGGGGGGGGGGGGGGGGGGGGGGGGGGGGGGGGGGGGGGGGGGGGGGGGGGGGGGGGGGGGGGGGGGGGGGGGGGGGGGGGGGGGGGGGGGGGGGGGGGGGGGGGGGGGGGGGGGGGGGGGGGGGGGGGGGGGGGGGGGGGGGGGGGGGGGGGGGGGGGGGGGGGGGGGGGGGGGGGGGGGGGGGGGGGGGGGGGGGGGGGGGGGGGGGGGGGGGGGGGGGGGGGGGGGGGGGGGGGGGGGGGGGGGGGGGGGGGGGGGGGGGGGGGGGGGGGGGGGGGGGGGGGGGGGGGGGGGGGGGGGGGGGGGGGGGGGGGGGGGGGGGGGGGGGGGGGGGGGGGGGGGGGGGGGGGGGGGGGGGGGGGGGGGGGGGGGGGGGGGGGGGGGGGGGGGGGGGGGGGGGGGGGGGGGGGGGGGGGGGGGGGGGGGGGGGGGGGGGGGGGGGGGGGGGGGGGGGGGGGGGGGGGGGGGGGGGGGGGGGGGGGGGGGGGGGGGGGGGGGGGGGGGGGGGGGGGGGGGGGGGGGGGGGGGGGGGGGGGGGGGGGGGGGGGGGGGGGGGGGGGGGGGGGGGGGGGGGGGGGGGGGGGGGGGGGGGGGGGGGGGGGGGGGGGGGGGGGGGGGGGGGGGGGGGGGGGGGGGGGGGGGGGGGGGGGGGGGGGGGGGGGGGGGGGGGGGGGGGGGGGGGGGGGGGGGGGGGGGGGGGGGGGGGGGGGGGGGGGGGGGGGGGGGGGGGGGGGGGGGGGGGGGGGGGGGGGGGGGGGGGGGGGGGGGGGGGGGGGGGGGGGGGGGGGGGGGGGGGGGGGGGGGGGGGGGGGGGGGGGGGGGGGGGGGGGGGGGGGGGGGGGGGGGGGGGGGGGGGGGGGGGGGGGGGGGGGGGGGGGGGGGGGGGGGGGGGGGGGGGGGGGGGGGGGGGGGGGGGGGGGGGGGGGGGGGGGGGGGGGGGGGGGGGGGGGGGGGGGGGGGGGGGGGGGGGGGGGGGGGGGGGGGGGGGGGGGGGGGGGGGGGGGGGGGGGGGGGGGGGGGGGGGGGGGGGGGGGGGGGGGGGGGGGGGGGGGGGGGGGGGGGGGGGGGGGGGGGGGGGGGGGGGGGGGGGGGGGGGGGGGGGGGGGGGGGGGGGGGGGGGGGGGGGGGGGGGGGGGGGGGGGGGGGGGGGGGGGGGGGGGGGGGGGGGGGGGGGGGGGGGGGGGGGGGGGGGGGGGGGGGGGGGGGGGGGGGGGGGGGGGGGGGGGGGGGGGGGGGGGGGGGGGGGGGGGGGGGGGGGGGGGGGGGGGGGGGGGGGGGGGGGGGGGGGGGGGGGGGGGGGGGGGGGTGGGGGGGGGGGGGGGGGGGGGGGGGGGGGGGGGGGGGGGGGGGGGGGGGGGGGGGGGGGGGGGGGGGGGGGGGGGGGGGGGGGGGGGGGGGGGGGGGGGGGGGGGGGGGGGGGGGGGGGGGGGGGGGGGGGGGGGGGGGGGGGGGGGGGGGGGGGGGGGGGGGGGGGGGGGGGGGGGGGGGGGGGGGGGGGGGGGGGGGGGGGGGGGGGGGGGGGGGGGGGGGGGGGGGGGGGGGGGGGGGGGGGGGGGGGGGGGGGGGGGGGGGGGGGGGGGGGGGGGGGGGGGGGGGGGGGGGGGGGGGGGGGGGGGGGGGGGGGGGGGGGGGGGGGGGGGGGGGGGGGGGGGGGGGGGGGGGGGGGGGGGGGGGGGGGGGGGGGGGGGGGGGGGGGGGGGGGGGGGGGGGGGGGGGGGGGGGGGGGGGGGGGGGGGGGGGGGGGGGGGGGGGGGGGGGGGGGGGGGGGGGGGGGGGGGGGGGGGGGGGGGGGGGGGGGGGGGGGGGGGGGGGGGGGGGGGGGGGGGGGGGGGGGGGGGGGGGGGGGGGGGGGGGGGGGGGGGGGGGGGGGGGGGGGGGGGGGGGGGGGGGGGGGGGGGGGGGGGGGGGGGGGGGGGGGGGGGGGGGGGGGGGGGGGGGGGGGGGGGGGGGGGGGGGGGGGGGGGGGGGGGGGGGGGGGGGGGGGGGGGGGGGGGGGGGGGGGGGGGGGGGGGGGGGGGGGGGGGGGGGGGGGGGGGGGGGGGGGGGGGGGGGGGGGGGGGGGGGGGGGGGGGGGGGGGGGGGGGGGGGGGGGGGGGGGGGGGGGGGGGGGGGGGGGGGGGGGGGGGGGGGGGGGGGGGGGGGGGGGGGGGGGGGGGGGGGGGGGGGGGGGGGGGGGGGGGGGGGGGGGGGGGGGGGGGGGGGGGGGGGGGGGGGGGGGGGGGGGGGGGGGGGGGGGGGGGGGGGGGGGGGGGGGGGGGGGGGGGGGGGGGGGGGGGGGGGGGGGGGGGGGGGGGGGGGGGGGGGGGGGGGGGGGGGGGGGGGGGGGGGGGGGGGGGGGGGGGGGGGGGGGGGGGGGGGGGGGGGGGGGGGGGGGGGGGGGGGGGGGGGGGGGGGGGGGGGGGGGGGGGGGGGGGGGGGGGGGGGGGGGGGGGGGGGGGGGGGGGGGGGGGGGGGGGGGGGGGGGGGGGGGGGGGGGGGGGGGGGGGGGGGGGGGGGGGGGGGGGGGGGGGGGGGGGGGGGGGGGGGGGGGGGGGGGGGGGGGGGGGGGGGGGGGGGGGGGGGGGGGGGGGGGGGGGGGGGGGGGGGGGGGGGGGGGGGGGGGGGGGGGGGGGGGGGGGGGGGGGGGGGGGGGGGGGGGGGGGGGGGGGGGGGGGGGGGGGGGGGGGGGGGGGGGGGGGGGGGGGGGGGGGGGGGGGGGGGGGGGGGGGGGGGGGGGGGGGGGGGGGGGGGGGGGGGGGGGGGGGGGGGGGGGGGGGGGGGGGGGGGGGGGGGGGGGGGGGGGGGGGGGGGGGGGGGGGGGGGGGGGGGGGGGGGGGGGGGGGGGGGGGGGGGGGGGGGGGGGGGGGGGGGGGGGGGGGGGGGGGGGGGGGGGGGGGGGGGGGGGGGGGGGGGGGGGGGGGGGGGGGGGGGGGGGGGGGGGGGGGGGGGGGGGGGGGGGGGGGGGGGGGGGGGGGGGGGGGGGGGGGGGGGGGGGGGGGGGGGGGGGGGGGGGGGGGGGGGGGGGGGGGGGGGGGGGGGGGGGGGGGGGGGGGGGGGGGGGGGGGGGGGGGGGGGGGGGGGGGGGGGGGGGGGGGGGGGGGGGGGGGGGGGGGGGGGGGGGGGGGGGGGGGGGGGGGGGGGGGGGGGGGGGGGGGGGGGGGGGGGGGGGGGGGGGGGGGGGGGGGGGGGGGGGGGGGGGGGGGGGGGGGGGGGGGGGGGGGGGGGGGGGGGGGGGGGGGGGGGGGGGGGGGGGGGGGGGGGGGGGGGGGGGGGGGGGGGGGGGGGGGGGGGGGGGGGGGGGGGGGGGGGGGGGGGGGGGGGGGGGGGGGGGGGGGGGGGGGGGGGGGGGGGGGGGGGGGGGGGGGGGGGGGGGGGGGGGGGGGGGGGGGGGGGGGGGGGGGGGGGGGGGGGGGGGGGGGGGGGGGGGGGGGGGGGGGGGGGGGGGGGGGGGGGGGGGGGGGGGGGGGGGGGGGGGGGGGGGGGGGGGGGGGGGGGGGGGGGGGGGGGGGGGGGGGGGGGGGGGGGGGGGGGGGGGGGGGGGGGGGGGGGGGGGGGGGGGGGGGGGGGGGGGGGGGGGGGGGGGGGGGGGGGGGGGGGGGGGGGGGGGGGGGGGGGGGGGGGGGGGGGGGGGGGGGGGGGGGGGGGGGGGGGGGGGGGGGGGGGGGGGGGGGGGGGGGGGGGGGGGGGGGGGGGGGGGGGGGGGGGGGGGGGGGGGGGGGGGGGGGGGGGGGGGGGGGGGGGGGGGGGGGGGGGGGGGGGGGGGGGGGGGGGGGGGGGGGGGGGGGGGGGGGGGGGGGGGGGGGGGGGGGGGTGGGGGGGGGGGGGGGGGGGGGGGGGGGGGGGGGGGGGGGGGGGGGGGGGGGGGGGGGGGGGGGGGGGGGGGGGGGGGGGGGGGGGGGGGGGGGGGGGGGGGGGGGGGGGGGGGGGGGGGGGGGGGGGGGGGGGGGGGGGGGGGGGGGGGGGGGGGGGGGGGGGGGGGGGGGGGGGGGGGGGGGGGGGGGGGGGGGGGGGGGGGGGGGGGGGGGGGGGGGGGGGGGGGGGGGGGGGGGGGGGGGGGGGGGGGGGGGGGGGGGGGGGGGGGGGGGGGGGGGGGGGGGGGGGGGGGGGGGGGGGGGGGGGGGGGGGGGGGGGGGGGGGGGGGGGGGGGGGGGGGGGGGGGGGGGGGGGGGGGGGGGGGGGGGGGGGGGGGGGGGGGGGGGGGGGGGGGGGGGGGGGGGGGGGGGGGGGGGGGGGGGGGGGGGGGGGGGGGGGGGGGGGGGGGGGGGGGGGGGGGGGGGGGGGGGGGGGGGGGGGGGGGGGGGGGGGGGGGGGGGGGGGGGGGGGGGGGGGGGGGGGGGGGGGGGGGGGGGGGGGGGGGGGGGGGGGGGGGGGGGGGGGGGGGGGGGGGGGGGGGGGGGGGGGGGGGGGGGGGGGGGGGGGGGGGGGGGGGGGGGGGGGGGGGGGGGGGGGGGGGGGGGGGGGGGGGGGGGGGGGGGGGGGGGGGGGGGGGGGGGGGGGGGGGGGGGGGGGGGGGGGGGGGGGGGGGGGGGGGGGGGGGGGGGGGGGGGGGGGGGGGGGGGGGGGGGGGGGGGGGGGGGGGGGGGGGGGGGGGGGGGGGGGGGGGGGGGGGGGGGGGGGGGGGGGGGGGGGGGGGGGGGGGGGGGGGGGGGGGGGGGGGGGGGGGGGGGGGGGGGGGGGGGGGGGGGGGGGGGGGGGGGGGGGGGGGGGGGGGGGGGGGGGGGGGGGGGGGGGGGGGGGGGGGGGGGGGGGGGGGGGGGGGGGGGGGGGGGGGGGGGGGGGGGGGGGGGGGGGGGGGGGGGGGGGGGGGGGGGGGGGGGGGGGGGGGGGGGGGGGGGGGGGGGGGGGGGGGGGGGGGGGGGGGGGGGGGGGGGGGGGGGGGGGGGGGGGGGGGGGGGGGGGGGGGGGGGGGGGGGGGGGGGGGGGGGGGGGGGGGGGGGGGGGGGGGGGGGGGGGGGGGGGGGGGGGGGGGGGGGGGGGGGGGGGGGGGGGGGGGGGGGGGGGGGGGGGGGGGGGGGGGGGGGGGGGGGGGGGGGGGGGGGGGGGGGGGGGGGGGGGGGGGGGGGGGGGGGGGGGGGGGGGGGGGGGGGGGGGGGGGGGGGGGGGGGGGGGGGGGGGGGGGGGGGGGGGGGGGGGGGGGGGGGGGGGGGGGGGGGGGGGGGGGGGGGGGGGGGGGGGGGGGGGGGGGGGGGGGGGGGGGGGGGGGGGGGGGGGGGGGGGGGGGGGGGGGGGGGGGGGGGGGGGGGGGGGGGGGGGGGGGGGGGGGGGGGGGGGGGGGGGGGGGGGGGGGGGGGGGGGGGGGGGGGGGGGGGGGGGGGGGGGGGGGGGGGGGGGGGGGGGGGGGGGGGGGGGGGGGGGGGGGGGGGGGGGGGGGGGGGGGGGGGGGGGGGGGGGGGGGGGGGGGGGGGGGGGGGGGGGGGGGGGGGGGGGGGGGGGGGGGGGGGGGGGGGGGGGGGGGGGGGGGGGGGGGGGGGGGGGGGGGGGGGGGGGGGGGGGGGGGGGGGGGGGGGGGGGGGGGGGGGGGGGGGGGGGGGGGGGGGGGGGGGGGGGGGGGGGGGGGGGGGGGGGGGGGGGGGGGGGGGGGGGGGGGGGGGGGGGGGGGGGGGGGGGGGGGGGGGGGGGGGGGGGGGGGGGGGGGGGGGGGGGGGGGGGGGGGGGGGGGGGGGGGGGGGGGGGGGGGGGGGGGGGGGGGGGGGGGGGGGGGGGGGGGGGGGGGGGGGGGGGGGGGGGGGGGGGGGGGGGGGGGGGGGGGGGGGGGGGGGGGGGGGGGGGGGGGGGGGGGGGGGGGGGGGGGGGGGGGGGGGGGGGGGGGGGGGGGGGGGGGGGGGGGGGGGGGGGGGGGGGGGGGGGGGGGGGGGGGGGGGGGGGGGGGGGGGGGGGGGGGGGGGGGGGGGGGGGGGGGGGGGGGGGGGGGGGGGGGGGGGGGGGGGGGGGGGGGGGGGGGGGGGGGGGGGGGGGGGGGGGGGGGGGGGGGGGGGGGGGGGGGGGGGGGGGGGGGGGGGGGGGGGGGGGGGGGGGGGGGGGGGGGGGGGGGGGGGGGGGGGGGGGGGGGGGGGGGGGGGGGGGGGGGGGGGGGGGGGGGGGGGGGGGGGGGGGGGGGGGGGGGGGGGGGGGGGGGGGGGGGGGGGGGGGGGGGGGGGGGGGGGGGGGGGGGGGGGGGGGGGGGGGGGGGGGGGGGGGGGGGGGGGGGGGGGGGGGGGGGGGGGGGGGGGGGGGGGGGGGGGGGGGGGGGGGGGGGGGGGGGGGGGGGGGGGGGGGGGGGGGGGGGGGGGGGGGGGGGGGGGGGGGGGGGGGGGGGGGGGGGGGGGGGGGGGGGGGGGGGGGGGGGGGGGGGGGGGGGGGGGGGGGGGGGGGGGGGGGGGGGGGGGGGGGGGGGGGGGGGGGGGGGGGGGGGGGGGGGGGGGGGGGGGGGGGGGGGGGGGGGGGGGGGGGGGGGGGGGGGGGGGGGGGGGGGGGGGGGGGGGGGGGGGGGGGGGGGGGGGGGGGGGGGGGGGGGGGGGGGGGGGGGGGGGGGGGGGGGGGGGGGGGGGGGGGGGGGGGGGGGGGGGGGGGGGGGGGGGGGGGGGGGGGGGGGGGGGGGGGGGGGGGGGGGGGGGGGGGCTGGGTATGGTGGGGGGGGGGTTTCTGGGTCTAAGGGGGGGGGGTGTGAGAGGGGGTGCAAGTGGGGGGGGGGGGGGGGGGGGGTTTAAAAGGGGTCGGTGGGGGGGGTGGCTTTTCCATATGGGGAAAAGTAACCATTTACAAATGTTAAATACTTCTGATTTGGGGGTAACTAATTTACAATGGGGGGTCTTTGAGACTGGGGGGGGGGTCATGTTTCTGGATTACTGGTATGGTTTTTGATCCTTTTCTATCTGTGGGAAAAGGGGGTCTTGGGGGCCAGGGGGGGGTATGCCTGGGGGTGTTGAATTGGGTGCCTTTGGGGGTGGTGAACCACCAGGTTCCGGTCCATTAAAGGACCCCAACATAAGGGTAGAGAATTTGTGAAACATATGGAATTAATAGCTCTATAGTTTTTCTGTTAATTGTTTTTCAATCTTCTTGAACTAAGAATGCTAGTAAGAAATTTCAACCATTTCTTTGTTCCATGTAGAATGGGAATTTAATAGTAGCCACTAAGGGGGATATTGGCCTAGAGAGCCTTGTAGGAAGGGCACTCCAAGTACACTTTTACCATATGTCATTTTTATCCATGTTTTAATTTAGATACCTTAAATCTTTTCTGGAGCAACTCAGAGAAGGGAGGAGTTGAGGAAGGGAATGAAGGAGGAAGGGAGGAAAAAAGGAAGGAAGGAAAGGGAGAAGGGAGGAAGAGAGGAAAGAAGAAAGGAAAGAAGGAAGGGAGGTGTGATTACAGGAAGAAGGAAGGCTAGGGTATTATAGGTTAACCATTTCACCTGTTTTTCAATCCAATAATTTAAATGGGAGGAAGAAGTTCCACACAAAGGAATAATTCCAATGATAAACAGCACCCTACACCAAAAAAGGAAATTAGGATCTTATGCTCTAGTGTTAAAAAATAAATGCCCAGTCCCCTATTTGACTTCCAGTTGAGGCATGTATCAGATCAGGTTCATAGAAGCAGAGCCTGAGGCAGAAATTCTTGTGCAAGTGATTTGTAGAGGGAGTGCTCTCAGAAGGCTCCTATAAAGGAGTGAAGGAATCAAGATAGGGTGGGGAAAAGTTAACCAAAGATGTGGTGGCAACAGAAGATTAACTTTTTCTTGATCCCCTGGGCAGTTCTAAGGCTCGAATTTCACCTCATAACAAGATGGTCAGGCTTTGATAACTCAGTTTCAGTCAGTCATTGCCCTCAGGCTGCCGCCTGCCCCACAGGAAAGTATGCTGGTCTCCCAGGCAAGGCAGTTCTCCTCTGCCAATGTCAGTCCCTTCTAGAGAAGTGTACAGCTGTGAGCCTTTAGCGGGCAACATTCACAGCAGCTGGCAAATGAATGTATCAGCTCAGTAAAGAGGATCTGAGTGAGGCAGCATCCACAACCCCTTTTATACCAAACAGCTAGATGGGGCTAAGGGTCTAAAGCAGTAAGGACAGCCTCATCACAGGAATCCTTTTGGAATAGTGCTGCTACCTAATTTCCAGGACTCTTATTTGAATCCTCATATGGAAAAAAATTCTGACCAAATTATAGGAACTATAGTGTATAGTATGGCATTTTCCTATTAACCACCCCCCTACAGCTCATGCTATAGAAGAGGTCCCTGACTGCAATCCCACAGGCATAATCTTAACAATTACTTGCCATAAACCCTATCAGAGGAAAGCTCAATAAGGATATGAGTATGCCTTGAGATGGGCTTCCCTGGTGGCTCAGTGGGTAAAGAATCCACCTGCAATGCAGGAGATGTGGGTTCAATCCCCTGGTGGGGAAGAGATCTCCTGGAGAAGGGCATGGTAACCCACTCCAGTGTTCTTGTCTAGAGAATCCCATGGGCAGAAGAGCCTGGAGGAGAGTCAGAAGCGACTGAGCGAGCATGTATGCTTTGAGATCCCTTTTACCGTAACCAAGTTGTAAGAGCAAAGGTGTTTTTGGTTTTGTTTTTTGTTTTTTCCTAATAGACTTTATTTCTGGAATGAGGGCTAGTATTTACAATCCCTGATTTTATATATTGTATCTTCAAAGTCTTTTTAAAAATGTTGAAACTAATATTGTGATTTGATTTCTCTCCCTCAGGCCCCATATTCCCAATTCTGTGACTTTCAATGAGAGACTAATTCCCCCCACCCTTCTCAATGGGCAGATGCCATTAATTTCGTATCTTCTCTACCTTTGCTTTTTCTTATTTGCCATGTAAAATTTTAAAAAGAAATTTTTACATAACTGTGGAAAAGGCACAAGGAAGACTATCTTTGTCTGTTTTGTTAATCCACCTTCTCAATTCTTAACAGTCTCAGATACTCGTTGCTATGTTTTACTTATTCTTTAATTTATTTTAATTTTAAAAAATGTTAACAGTATATTTTGGCCTGAAGTGGTCCCTTGGCTGAAATGCCAGCTGCTAGCTCTAATTCTTGCTTTAAAAACAAAGTCCTGAATATTTAATAACTAAAAACTAGAACCAGTTGCCATTTTACTCCAAACCAGCTAGCCTAAAGGAATAAGCCTTTCCATAAAAGAAGCGTGGTAAGCAACTTCTAAGATGGGCCCAAATCATCCATGCCTCCTCATAGCCTGCAAGCTTCTGTAATCCTCTCCCACTCGAGAGTGGGCTAGACCTAGTGACATGTCTAATGAACAGAATATAGAAAAAGGAATGGGATGTCACTTTTGAGACAAAATTTTATAAAAATTCTTGCTTCCGTCTTCTCTTCCTTTCTCATTCTCTCACTTGCTCTGAGAGAAGACGACTGCCATCCTGTGAAATGCTCTATTGAGAAGGAAATTAGGAAAAATTGGTGAACTTGGAAAATAGGTAGTTCCCCCAGTCGAGCCTTTAGATGACTGCAGCCCCTGTCAACACCTTGATTACAGTCTTATGAGGGGCTATGAGCCAGAAAACCAAACCAAGTCATGCCTGGATTCCTGACCCATAGAAACTGTAATATAATAAATACTGTTTTAAGGCATCAACTTTTGGAGTGATTTGTTATGAAGCAAAATATAACTAATATTCAAGGCTTCAGTAATTTTTTTCTGTTTAAATTTGTCTCAAACCCCTCTTCTATTCTTAAAATGAAGAAAATATGTACATCATGGGTATTTTTGGCAGGTGGTGATATAAATGTTGATAGTGATTGACTATCTGGATTTAAATTACCATCACTATTTTCATAGGGAGTATAGGAGTTTTATGTAAATGCATGAAGAAAGAGCCTAAATTTGATACAAAAAATTTCTAAAACATGAATTTGTGAGCCCTTTTGCCTAAAATACAGATTAAAGCAGTGCTCTTTTATGCCATCTTAAATTTCAGTGACTTTGGTTTGTATTATTACAACCTTTGAGCATCAATAATAATATACTCATTTTTTTCTCAAAGACATCCTGATGAAGCACTAAGCATTTTCACAATGGCAAAAAATAATCAAATATTGCTGAAAAAGAAATCTAAGAGGCTAAAAAGCAGAGTAGTAAGTAGAGTAATTGCAAGTCTTACATACCAACTATCTTTATGTTGTCTATCACCATGTGGCAAAAAGATAGGCGTTCTTGTGATATTTTGGAAATTCTTTTTTGAGGGACTTTTAAAAGCATGGTTCTTCAATGTTAGCTTGATTTTTAACAATAATGAAGAAAGGCTTGTTGAATAACTTTGGAATTTCTCTAATCCTGGTTTCAGCCACTTAAGAATCAGATATGGATATAGTCAGTAATAGCCTCTAGCTACAGAACTCAGATGTGGCTACTAGATTATTTAATCCCCTTCAATATATAGTTATTTCAAAATCAAACAAAAGAAAATGACTCACCTTTAAGAAAAGGACTCAAAAAATGAAAGTGTTATGCATAGGCTACCTCATCTTGGGCCTTTAGCTAATATAGTCACTACATGTCAACAAAGTAGACATAACTTAAAATTGTATGTGTAATAAAAAGAAACAAAAGCATGAAAAATTATTCACACATTCATTCATTCAATGAATAGTTCTTAAGCATTTCTATGTGTCAGTATTATACTCAGTGATGATATAAAACACAAAATAATATAATATAGATTTCAAGATCCTAAGGAACTAACAGCGAGGATAAGAGGATGAGGAGTAGGGCAAATAAATGTACAAATAAATATGAAAAAGGCAAAAAGAAGGCATATACCACCTTAGTGGTTTTCAAATGGCAAGAAATAGGTTTTATTTAATAACTTTATGATTAACAATTTCTGACAAAATGTTCTGCCTTAAGATGAAATGATTAAACAGGTAAGTAAACTAGTACCAAGTTGGAAATTTTCTACAAAGTTGGTATATTCTGTTGAACACTATTATGTCTATGTACTAGAATTACAAAAGATGAATAAGATATTTAAACAGATACCTACAGATGTCCATTTTAACAGATGTCCATTTTAAGTATGGACAGGTATGCACAAGTACTTATACAACACCGAAGAGGAAGTTTTACTGAATGGGAAGTAACTCTCCAAGTAAATGCATATGTTGGTTAGGGTGGCAGGGTTGAGAGCATTCTAGAAAGAGTTGACAGCATGAGCTAAGCTTCAAAAGCAATAAACAATACACTATGTTCTGGGAATCTATGCCAGCCCCAAAAACACAAAATTCTCCAGTAACCCTGGCAAGTAATTTTCACCAGTTAACCACGAGGAGTTAAAATTTTATTCTAAAACTTCTTTTAGTCCCACATAGCTGTTAGAGTTTATTGTTTATGTTGAAATTTATCATAGTGAACAACTATACATAAATTTCATGCAACTCTGAGGGGTTCAATCATTTTCAACAACTCTTTTGTTATACCCATAAAGTTTTGAATTACAAAACAATCCCAAAATTGTAGATCACTATTTACATTGGGTCAACAACTCTCTTTGAATCTTAGAGGAGCCAAACCAGGTAAACATCACCCATGGAGAATACTTCTTTGGCAAGGGTTTTGTTTTGTTTTGTTTTAATTCTGGATGTGTTGCAAGTTATCCAGAATTTCTGCAAGCACTTTCCTTATCCTACTAGAAAATATTGTGATTGTACTCAAGTGCTGTACTTTTCTAAGGCAAAAACTGCCAGTTCGACCCAAAATGTATTTCCTTAGCTGCTTGACTATTTCTCTGGCACAATTTATTTTATCACGGCCTTTTAACTTTTAGGCCACACTTGGCAATGCTGTGATGAGGACTGACTTTCTGTGGCCTTGCATTTGACCCAACCCAGAAAATAATTTCATGCTGAGAAACAGAACATATCAGTGGAACATATAAATGCAGTATGATTTAAATCCCCCAAACATAGTGTTTGTTTATAAAAATTTCCCTGATTGTTAATCTATTTATTTTTGTCACCACTCAAAAACATTATTTCTAAGCAATTTAGTGAAAAAAATGGTTGAACATACTTTTTATTACTCATGAGCTTTCTAGTAATTCATTTGTCTGCTATAGAAAGATTTCATTAGTAGTTTAAAACATTTTACCTGTGTGTGCATGCTAAGTCGCTTCAGTTGTGTCTGACTCTCTGCGATCTCATGGACTGTAGCCCAGGAGGCTCCTCTGTTCATGGGATTCTCCAGGCTAGAATATTGGAGTGGGTTGCCATGCCCTCCTCCAGGGGATATTCCCAGCCCAGGGATCAAACCTGCACCTCTTACGTCTCCTGCATTGGTAGGCATGTTCTATACCACTAGCGCCACCTGGGAAGCCTTTTAGCTGTAGACAGCAACTATACAGCATTTCAAATACACTTTCATTAAAAATACTGTTGTAATTTACAGATTTTAGTGCTTCTCCATATCTTTAATTAAAAAGGAGGTCTATGTGTACTTTAATAACTTATAGCTAATTTAATTACTAGTATAGTTTATGGAATAAAAAATGAAAAAAAAAACAGTGCTGAGTTTCTTTTTACAACTCACAATATTAACCTTTAAAATTGAAGATGCCATATGACTATTACTGATCTTGTTATTAATCTCTGATGCTTAAGTTTATAGGAAACAAACACTGCTAGTCCTACATTTATTTTCCCTTTTGACCCTCAAGAAATTTGGAACAGAAATTTTACAAAATTTATAGAAGTTAAATTTATGAAAGCTTTGGATCTAAACAGGAGGGAATCAAAGTAATAATAATAAAGATAATGTATTTTAAATGGGATTTTTTTTTCTTCTTGGGATGTAATACTAAAACAAGCAACAAAATGCTACAACAAACGATAGTAATGTTTAATAAAATATTACTCTTAGATTTAATTTTGCATTATAATCTCATTACTATAAGTGGATGAGAATCATTTAGATAAGCAGTAATATTTAATTTCTTTTTCCATTTGAGTTCTTTTTTTTAAAAGAAGACTTACAGATTTACTAGAAATCAGGGCAAAAAAATGTTAACAAAATAAGAATGCTTTCTATTATATTTAAATGCAAATTATTTTACTATGTATATGACAGATTATACAGACCAAATGTATCTTGCAACTAATTACGGCCTTAACACATAAAAAAGGTGAAAGTAGCCTGAGATCTGTCCCTTGGTATCAGTTGTATAAGGGGTTTCTGATATCTCTTCAAGAAAATTAGAGATACCAAGGGAACATTTCATGCAAAGATGGGCACAATAAAGGACAAAGATGGTATGGACCTAACACAAGCAGAAGAGATTAAGAAGAGGTACCAACAAAACACAGAAGAACTCTACAAAAAAGATCTTCATGATCCAGATAACCATGATGGTGTGATCACTGACCTAGAGCCAGACATCCTGGAATTCGAAGTCAAGGGGGCCTTAGGAAGCATCACTATGAATAAAGCTAGTGGAGGTAATGGAATTTCAGTTGAGTTATTTCAAGTCCTAAAAGATAATGCTGTCAAAGTGCTATACTCAGTATGCCAGCAAATTTGGAAAATTCAGCAGTGGCCACAGGACCGGAAAAGGTTAGTTATCACTCCAATCCCATAGAATGGCAATGTCAAAGAATGTTCAAACTACCGCACAATTGAGCTGATCTTAAACGCTAGCAAAGTAACACTCAAAATTTTCCAAGCCAGGCTTCAACAATACATGAACCGTGAACTCCCAGATGTTCAGGCTGGATTTACAAAAGGAAGAAGAATCAGAGATCAAATTGCCAAAATCCGCTGGATCATCAAAAAAGCAAGAGAGTTCCAGAAAAACATCTACTTCTGCTTTATTGACTATGCCAAAGCCTTTGACTGTGTGGATCAAAACAAACTGTGGAAAATTCTGAAGGAGATGGTAATACCAGATCACCTGACCTGTCTCCTTAGAAATCTGTGTGCAGGTCAGGAAGCAACAGTTAGAACTGGACATGGAACCACAGACTGGTTCCAAATCAGGAAAGGAGTACATCAAGGCTGTATATTGTCACCCTGCTTATTTAACTTATATGCAGAGTACATCAGGTGAAATGCTGGGCTGGATGAAGCACAAGCTGGAATCAAGATTGCTGGGAGAAATATCAGTAACCTCAGATACATAGATGACACCACCCTTATGGCAGAAAGCAAAGAAGCACTAAAGAGCCTCTTGATGAAAGTGAAAGAGGAGAGTGAAAAAGCTCGCTTAAAACTCAACGTTCAGAAGACTATGATCATGGCATCTGGTCCCATCACTTCATGGCAAATAGATGGAGAAACAATGGAGACAGTGAAAGACTTTACTTTTTGGGGGCTCCAAAATCATGGCAGATGGTGACTGCAGCCATGAAATTAAAGGACGCCTGCTCCTTGGAAGAAAAGGTATGACCAACCTAGAGAGCATATTAAAAAGCAGAGACATTACTTTGCCAACAAAGGTCTGTCTAGTTAAAGCTATGGTTTTTCCAGTAGTCTTGTATGTATGTGAGAGTTGGACTGTGAAGAAATCTGAGCGCAGAAGAACTGATGCTTTTGAACTATGGTGTTGGAGAAGACTCTTGAGAGTCCCTTGGACTGCAAGGAGATCCAACCAGTCCATCCTAAAGGAGATCAGTCCTGGGTGTTCATTGGAAGGACTGCTGTTGAAGCTGAGGCTCCAATACTTTGGCCACCTGATGCAAAGTGCTGACTCATTGGAAAAGACTCTGATGCTGAGAAGGATTGAGGGCAGGAGGAGAAGGGGACGACAGAGGATGAGATGGCTGGATGGCATCACCAATTCAATGAACATGAGTTTGGGTAAACTCCAGGAGTTGGTGATGGATAGGGAGGCCTGGTGCACTGCTATTCATTGGGTTGCAGACTTGGACACAACTGAGCAACTGAACTGAACTGAACTGAACAGTCTCATTGAGTTATATACATTAAATAGTACAATTCTTAACATGTCAATCATACGTCAATAGGTTCAAAAATAAACTTGACTATAAAAATACAGTCTCGTTTTATTGTGTTTCACCGTATTGCGCTTTGTAGATACTGCATTTTCTTTTTTTAATTAATTTATTTATTTAATTGGAGGCTAATTACTTTACAATATTGTAGAGGTTTTTGCCATACATTGACATGAATCAGCCATGGGTGTACATGTGTTCCCCATCCTGAACCCCCCTCCTACTTCCCTCCCCATCCCATCCCTCAGGGTTATCCCAGTGCACCAGCCCTGATCACCCTGTCTCATGCATTGAACCTGGACTGGCGATCTGTTTCACATATGATAATATACATGTTTCAATGCTATTCTCTCAAATCATCCCATCCTCGCCTTCTCCCACAGAGTCCAAAAGACTGTTTATACATCTGTGTCTCTTTTGCTGTCTCACATGTAGGGTCATCGTTACCATCTTTCTAAATTTCATAAATATACATTAATAGACTGTATTGGTGTTTTTCTTTCTGACTTACTTCACTCTGTATAATAGGCTCCAGTGTCATCCACCTCATTAGAACTGATTCAAATGCATTCTTTTTAATGATTGAGTAATATTCCATTGTGTATATGTACCACAGCTTCCTTATCCATTTGTCTGCCAATGGACATCCAAGTTGCTTCCATGTCCTGGCTATTGTAAACAGTAATGTGATGAACATTGGGGTACATGTGTCTCTTTCAATTCTTGTTTCCTTGGTGTGTATGCCCAGCAGTGGGATTGCTGGGTTATATGGCAGTCCTATTTCCAGTTTTTTAAGGAATCTCCACACTGTTCTCCATAGTGGCTGTACTAGTTTGCATTCCCACCAACAGTGTAAGAGGGTTCCATTTTCTCGGCACCCTCTCCAGCATTTATTGTTTGTAGACTTTTTGATAGTAGCCATTCTGAGCAGCATGAGATGGTACCTCACTGTGGTTTTGATTTGCATTTCTCTGATAATGAGTGATGTTGAGCATCTTTTCATGTGTTTGTTAGCTATCTGTATGTCTTCTTTGGAGAAATGCCTGTTTAGTTCTTTGGCCCATTTTTTGATTGGGTCGTTTATTTTTCTGGAATTGAGCTGCATGAGCTGCTTGTATATTTTTGAGATTAATTCTTTGTCAGTTGCTTTGTTCGCTATTATTTTCTCCCATTCTGAAGGCTGTCTTTTCACCTTGCTTATAGTTTCCTTCGTTGTGCAACAGCTTTGACGTTTAATTAGGTTCCATTTGTTTATTTTTGCTTTTATTTCCAATATTCTGGGAGGTGGGTCATAAAGGATCCTGCTGTGGTTTATGTCAGAGAGTGTTTTGCCTATGTTTTCCTCTAGGAGTTTTATAGTTTCTGGTCTTACATTTAGATCTTTAATCCATTTTGAGTTTATTTTTGTATATGGTGTTAGAAAGTGTTCTAGTTTCATTCTTTTACAAGTGGTTGACCAGTTTTCCCAGCACCACTTGCTAAAGAGATGGTCTTTTCTCCACTGTATATTCTTGCCTCCTTTGTCAAAGATAAGGTGTCCATGGGTGTGCGGATTTATCTCTGGGCTTTCTATTTTGTTCCATTGATCGGTATTTCTGTCTTTGTGCCAGTACCATACTTTCTTGATGACTGTTGCTTTGTAGTAGAGCCCGAAGTCAGGCAGTTTGATTCCTCCAGTTCCACTCTTCTTTCTCAAGATTGCTTTGGCTATTTGAGGATTTTTGTATTTCCATACAAATTGTGAAATGATTTGTTCTAGTTCTCTGACAAATACCGTTGGTAGCTTGATAGGGATTGCATTGAATCTATAGAGTGCTTTGGGTAGTATACTCATTTTCACTATATTATTTCTTCCAATCCATGAACGTGGTATATTTCTCCATCTATTTGTGTCATCTTTGGTTTCTTTCATCAGTGTTTTATAGTTTTCTATATATAGGTCTTTTGTTTCTTTAGGTAGATTTATTCCCAAGTAGTTTATTCTTTTCATTGCGATGGTGAATGGAATATTTCCTTAATTTCTGTTCTCTCATTGTTAGTGTATAGGAATGCAAGGGATTTCTATGTGTTAATTTTATATCCTGCAACTTTACTATATTCATTGATTAGCTCTAGTAATTTTCTGGTGGAGTCTTTAGGGTTTTCTATGTAGAGGATCATGTCATCTGCAAACAGTGAGAGTTTTACTTCTTTTCCAATCTGAATTCCTTTTATTTCTTTTTCTTCTCTGATTGCTGTGGCTAAAACTTCCAAAACTATGTTGAATAGTAGTGGTGAGAGATACTGCATTTTCTACAAATTGTGGTTTGTGGCAACTCTGCATCAAGCAAATCTATCAACACCATTTTTCCAACAGCATTTGCTCACTTTGTTTTACATTTTGTTAATTCTTACAATATTTCAAGCTTTTTCATTACTATTGTATTTGTTAATGTGATCTGTGATTAGTGATATTTGATGTTACCTTTTATTTGTTTGGGGGCACTGTCAACCTTGCCCATATATGACCACAAACTTAATCAATACATGTTGAGTGTGTTCTGATTGTTCCACTGAACCAGCTGTTCCCCATCTTCAGGCATCTCTATTCTTTGAGACACAATAATATTGAAATTAGGCCAGTTAATAATGCTACAGTGGCCTCTAAGCATTTAAGTGAAAGAAAGAACTGCAGACTTCTCACTTTAAATCAAAAGCTAGAAATCGTTAAGTTTAGTGAGGAAGGCATGTTGAAAGTTGAGATAAGCCAAAAAGCTAGGCCTCTTGAGCCAGTTAGCCAAGTTGTAAATGCAAAGGAAAAGTTATTGAAGGAAATTAAAAGTGCTACCTCAGTGAACACATGAATGATAAGAAAGCAAAACAGCCTTACTGCTGATACAGAGAAAGTTTTAGTGGTCTGGTTGGATGATCAACCAACCACAACATTCCTGTAAAACAAAGGCTAATCCAGAACAAGGTCCTACCTCTCTTCAGTTCTGTGAGGGCTGGGAGACGTGAGGTGGTTGTAAAAGAAAAAGTATAAAGCTAGCAGAGGCTGGTTCATGAGGTTTAAAGAAAGAAACTGTCTCTATAACATGAAAGTGCAAATGAAGCAGCAAGTGCTGATGTAGAAGCTGCAGCAAGTTATCCAGAATATCTAGCACAGATAATTCATGAAGGTGACTACAATAAACAACATATTTTCAATGTAGACAAAACAGTCTTATATTGGAAGAAGATACAATCTGGGCTTTTAATAGCTACAAAAAGGTCAATGAGGCTTCAAAGCCTCAAATGACAGGCTGAGTCTCTTGTTAGGGGCCAATGCAGTTGGTAACTCTAAACTGAAATCAAAGCTCATTTACCATTCTGAAAATCCTAGGGCCCTTAAGAATTATGCTAAATCTACTCTGCCTGTACTCTATAAATAAAACAACAAAATGACATACTTAATGACAGTATATCTGTTCACAAATATTTTAATCCCAGTGTTGAGATCTACTGCTCAGAAAAAGATTTCTATCAAAGTATGATCACTCACTGACAATGTATTGGGTTGGCCAAAAAGTTTATCTGGGTTTTTCCATAACTTGGGAAATATGAAAAACCATTTTGGCCAACCCAAAACCTTGCCACCCAAGAGCTCTGATGGAAATGTACAATGAGTTTAATGTTGCTTTCATGCCTGCTAATACAACATTCATTCTGCTATTCATGGAACAAGGAGTAATTTTGACTTTCAAGTCTTATTATTTAAGAGACTTCCAGAAAAACATCTACTTCTGCTTTATTGACTATGCCAAAGCCTTTGACTGTGTGGATCACAATAAACTGTGGAAAATTCTGAAAGAGATGGAAATACCAGACCACCTGACCTGCCTCCTGAGAAACCTGTACGCAGGTCAAGAAGCAACAGTTAGAACCAGACATGGAACAACAAATTGGTTACAAATCCGGGAAGGACTACGTCAAGGCTGTATATTGTCACACTGCTTATTTAACTTATATGCAGAGTACATCATACGAAATGCCAGGCTGGATGAACCACAAGCTGGAATCAAGATTTCTGGGAGAAACATCAATAACCTCAGATACGCAGATGAACCATCTTTATGGCAGAAAGCGAAGAAGAATTAAAGAGCCTCTTGACGAAAGTGAATGAGGAGAGTGAAAAAGTTGGCTTAAAACGCAACATTCAGAAAACTAAGATCATGGCATCTGGTCCCATCACTCATGGCAAATAGATGGGAAAACAATGGAAACAGTGACAGACTTTATTTTGTGGGGGCTCCAAAATCACTGCAGATGGTGACTGCAGCCATGAAATTAAAATACGCTTACTCCTTGGAAGAAAAGTTATGACCAACCTAGAGAGCATATTAAAAAGCAGAGACATTACTTTACCAACAAAAGTCCATCTAGTCAAAGCTGTGGTTTTTCCAGTAGTCATGTATGGATGAAAGAGTTGAACTATAAAGAAAGCTGAGCACCAAAAAATTTATGCTTCTGAACTGTGGTGTTGGAGAAGACTCTTGAGAGTCCCTTGGACTGCAAGGAGATCCAACCAGTCCATCCTAAAGGAAATCAGTCCTGAATATTCAATGGAAGGACTCTAAACTGATGCTGAAGCTGAAACTCCAATACTTTGGCCACCTGATACGAATAACCGACTCATTGGAAAAGACCCTGATGCTGAGAAAGAGATTAAAAGTGAGAGGAGAAGGGGATGACAGAGGATGAGATGGCTGGATGGCATCACCGACACAATGGGCATGAATTTGAGTAGGCTCCAGTAGTTGGTGATGGACAGGGAGGCCTGGTGTGCTGCAGTCCATGGGGTCAGAAAGAGTCAGACATGACTAAGTGACTACACTGAACTGAACTGAACTGCTCCTTGGAAGAAAAGCTATGACCAACCTAGACAGCATATTAAAAAGCAGAGACATTACTTTGCTGACAAAGGTCCGTCTAGTCAAAGCTATGGGCTTCCCTGTTGGCTCAGACTGTAAAGAATCTGCCTGCAATGTGGGAAACTTGGGTTCGACCCCTGGGTTGGGAAGATCCCCTGGAGGAGGACATGGCAACCCACTCCAGTATTCTTGCCTGGAGAATCCCTGTGGACAGAGGAGCCTGGTGTGCTACAGTCCATGGGGTCACAAAGAGTCGGACATGACTGAGTGACTAAGCACAGCACAACACAGTCAAAGCTATGGTTTCTCCAGTAGTCATGTATGGATGTGAGAGTTGGATCATAAAGAAAGCTGAGTGCTGAAGAATTGATGCTTTTGAACTGTGGTGTTGGAGAAGACTCTTGAGAGTCCCTTGGACTGCAAGGAGATCCAACCAGTCAATCCTAAAGGAAATCAGTCCTGAATATTCACTGGAAGTTCTGATGCTGAAGCTGGAGCCTCAATACTGAGGCTACCTGATACAAAGAACTGACTCATTGGAAAAGACCCTGATGCTGGGAAAGATTGAGGGCAAGAGGAGAAGGGGACAACAGAGGATGAGATGGTTGGATGGCATCACTGACTCGATGGACATGAGTTTGAGTAAGCTCCAGGAGTTGGTGATGGCCAGGGAAGCCTGGCATGCTGCAGTCCATGGGGTCACAAAGAGTTGGACACGATTGAGTTACTGAACTGAACTGAACTGAACTGAAAGTAAGAGTTTTCTTTCATCTACCAGGTTGGAAAAAACTGAAATGTGTAATAATTTCCAGTTATGACAAGTGTACAGAGAATCGAGCACTCTCAGACACTGTCATTAGGACTATAATTGGTACAAGTATTTAGGCAGTAATTTAGCATTTTCTATTAAACTATAAATGCATTGCTCATGACCCAGTAATTCCACTTTCAGAAATTCATTCTATAAAAAAGTCTTGTGCAAGTGCACAAGAACATGTATAATACACACTGCAGCACCGTTGTAATAGTGATAAATTACAATGTCTATTAATGGGAAGGAGTAAATAAGTTATGAAACAACTATGAAATGAAATACTGTATTACTATTAAAAGAATGAGGGAGAGCATGTACTCTAGAATGCAAGCTCTTATGTCTCCATTCTCTGATCAAAAACTAAAGCTCTCCTTAGGGGAAAAAAAGAATGAAGGTAGCTAAATGTACTAATATGGAAAGCAGTCTGTGAAATATTTAAATTGTACCTATGCATATGCACTTTATGCACCAGTGAATGTTATAAGCTATATAGACGCATATGTATAAGTCATTGAGTTGTTCAGAACTCCAGTAGCTATCTTGTCTCCATGGAGGGATGACAGAGATAATCTCAAGAAAATCAAATCAAAAACAAATACATTATTGAGCCACTATAGTCTGGAAAAATCTCACCTTCAAACTTCTGGTTATGTGGAATAGTAAACATCCTATTGTTTAAATCCCTTCCATTTGGGTCTTTTGCTACTTAGCCAGAAAATTCTTAACCATAACAGTTGGGTTATCAGCACAACTTTAAATCAGTGACATGATGACTTAAAAGAAATTTATGGGATATTTTTTTATTACATAGCCACAGAAGCTTTCCAGAGAAAGGAATTCTAAGGGAAAGAATGGAGAATTAATTTTACTTGAATTCTTTATTGTTTCTTTTCATAGGAATAAGATTAAATCAAGACAAATCCCTGAGATTCAGATATCATGTAAAACAAAATTCATATTAAAAATATAAATTTTAAAACATGAAGAGTTACTACTTCTAAAATATTAGTAAAAATTACTGTATTATTTATTGAAAGATAAAAATTTTAGGAAGCACTTTTCCTTTAAAATTCATTTTGCTTAATACTATACATCAAACTTCATTTATATTAGTGATATTCTGAAACCAGTATATTCTAGCTTGAGTTGCTCAAAAAAAGCAGAGTCTGACACAAGGGCTTACATGCAGGTGGTTTATTTAGGGGTTATGGAAAGGCTGAAATATGGAAGGAATAAAAACAAATCAAAGAGTGCCTTAGTGAGCAAGGTAGTGCTGTGGGTGATTGGGGCTCAAATCCACTGGGACCCCTGCCAAGAAACATGTAGAAAGTATCTCAGACTTGCATCCCCACGGCCTTCTTGAGGATTCACTTCCTTCAAGTGCAAAGCAAGAATTTGTTCTTTTCATGAATTCTAAAATCAGATACAGCTCTAAAATCTTTATTTATGTATAGACACAAATGATGCTTTGATTGACCAAAAGTAATACAACAAAATTCATACTGTAAGCATGAGTAATTTCATTAATGTATTTTGAAATACATGCCAAACTCCCAGAATACTATTCCATATAATAATGCACAATGGGAAATTCAGTAGAAAAAAAAATAGCCTTCAACTTACTGGATTTTTTTTCTATTTTATTATAAAGAATCTATACTATGACAAGGCAGTACTGGGAAATAAGTCACAGCTGAGAAGAGCTGATCCTTCAGTTGAGAATGTTTGGGATACTTTTACTCTGTCACTAAATATTTCAATATGTTTTAGCTATAAATTGATTCAGTCATAACAACTATGTGGAATCAAAAGAACAGACAGAAACTGCTATAACTGCTATATCTAAAACAAGAGTGATCCAAAAGAGTAGAATAACTTGAAAAAATCTTTATCAAAACTAACATTAAAGTATTTGGAATTGTCATTCCAGTTATTTACAACTGCTTTCTAGATAGATAGATACAGATGTCACATCACTTTTTATTTATTTCAATCCACTGTTACATGCTCAACTTAACTTACTTTACTACTTACCACACTAAATGGGCACCTATTATAATTTTATAGGTTAGAATGATAATATAATACCTTCTAATTTATTAATTCAACTCTATATCTAAAAATAAAGATTTTATCAATATGCTTATGGAATTTCCCCTTTCTTACGAAACATAAAATTGTTGATATATTTATCCAACATTTTGGCAATTACCTTTGTATTTACAATTAACAATAAGAGGAAATTTAAGAAAATTTAATTTTTTATTTGAATAATAGAAAAAATTTCACAATGCATTTCAGTTTATCATATTATCTGATGGTTTTGAATTTATGTTTATGTGTCTATGCTAAAATTTTAAAAGAACATTTGTGGGGAGATTCTTATTTTCGCTAATGATTTCAACTGCTCCTATATTTTAATTATTGAATGAAAATCTGTAAAATAATACCTGTAAACCTAGCCAAGCAGGTTTTATGTACTTTATTTATATGTACACTGCAACTACTCAACTTCTCACTGATTGTAATCAATTCTTTTTTAAGCCACCTTGAACTTTAGTGGATATTTTGTGTATTATAGGTAAGGCTTGAGTGCATGTCCCCAAAAGCATTTTATTCTAATACCAACAGTCTTTGCAGTGTTCATGGTTTGTTAATATCACATAAAATTCTCTAATGTGAACAGAGAATGTATACTAGTGTTTAGATACTTTACTTTTGAAGGTGGGTTTAAATCTTCTCCTAAGCAATGGAATGAACAAAAGACTTATTTGTTCACTGTGGTGGGTCTCACAAGATTTTGCCCCTATTAAACTTCTTTCCCAGTGTTAATCCCTTCATAATCCATTAGGTAACACAAAGTAGGCTTTGATTTGGTGTACTGTTAAAAGAGCCTCATAACTGAACTCATAAGAGAACTCATACTTCTAGCAGCATTATTTTCCTTTTGCTGTAGATCTGTGTTCTGGAGAGGTGTCACCCAGAGAATTTTGAAAAACAGCACAAGTGTGAAACAAGAGTTTGCATCCTATCAGGAATTTGGGATTTTTATATAAATTGTCTCTGACAAATGCTTGGCATACAAACATTTATATGCGAGGGTTAGGAGGGGTCATAAAAGAAAAACAGCTGTGTTATAAACCTCTTAGTCTCCAAACCACTGGGAAAACATAGGCATGTTTAGACTCTTAGCAGTTTACTTCACAGCTTTGTAAAGATCAACACTCATACAGTCTAGAGTCTGAAAAAAAATAGAGACTCTTTCCCTTTGGCAATTTTTATTTTAATCATATACATTTTTCAACCAAATTAAATTTATACAGTTCCCCTATTTTCATTTCTCTTTCCACCTCAACCAATCCTGAATTAACCAATAAACAAATTACATACAGTTGACCCTTTAAGTAACACGTATTTGAAATGTGCAGGCCTACTTATACCTGGATTTTTTTTTAGTGAATAGGTACTATGGTACTACACAATCCACATTTGATTGAACCCACAGATGCAGAATTGTGGATAGAGACCTGACTGTAAAGCTTTAATGGAATTTGTCCACTGCACAGGTGTTAGCACCCCGAACCTTTGCGTTGTTCAAGCTCAACTGTATGCACTGTTCGAGCTCAACTGTATATGCTAGGAAAACAATACCACAGCAGTATACAAAAATTCTTTATGAAATAATGTAACATTTTATATCTGCACCTCTCCATCCTAGCATTAAAGCAGAATTGGCAAACTTACAATTTAGATGGAATTCCTTTCTTTAGTATTAGCATTGTTTCTTTTTACTTATTTATCAGGGTGGGATACCATACTCTTCTTTGTTTATGACTTCTAATTGTCTTCTTTTTAACATTGCATTATAGAAATTTTCAAACATATACCAAAGTAGACAGAATAATGTAATGAACCCTCACATACTGATCACCCAGCTTCAACAATCTATAAATCTTGATAATTACTTAATTTATACTTCTATCCATTCTCAGTCCCCACCCATTATTATTCTGCAGCAAATCTGATATTATATCATTATATTTCTAAGTATTTACCTGTGCATCTCTAAAATAGATCTGTTTGAAAAATTCAAAATGATAAAAATAGCTCAAAGAAAATTCATACTTCTTTAAAAAGAAGATTACTTTCTTCACAAAGATTACCAACTGCTAACATTTTTGCAATGTTCATTTTATCTTTTTCTATATAGTATATAAATATATATGTAAACATATTCCAATTTTTTGGCGAGCCATGTAAGTTTAGGTTGCAGATATTATGACCCTCCACCTTGAAATATTTCATCATGCATCACTTAAAAATAAGGATATTCTCTTATATAACCATATAACAATTATCAATTCAGGAAATGTAACACTGATACTGAAGGGAAGCAAAATACGCCACCTCAAAATATTCTGAATTAAAGTTACTTAAGAAATAGCTGGTACGAGAGGGACACTCTGACCCTCCCTTTCCCCCCTGGAAGCAGAAAATAACTCTCCCATGTGAAAGGTGCCCTTCCTGTACCAGGAGGGTAGAAGGTATTCATATCACCAGAAATAAGGAATTTAAGGCTGTATGTACAAACCTTGTTCCTCACTAACATACTACCCCAAGCCCAAACTTGTCAATTCTTCACAAATTTATTATTTCTTTGTCTAAAAGATATAAAAGCTTCATGCTTTGGTCACTTCTTTGAGTCTGATGTCTTTATGAGCTCCTATACATACGAAATTATTTGCTTTTTTTCCAGTTAATTCACTGTATGTCAATGTAATTATTCGACCAGGCAAAAAACTTAGAGGGGAAGAAAGTAAAAGTTTTCCTTCTCTATAACACAATACTTTTGTTTAATACATAGTCCATATTCAAATTTCTCTGATGGTCCCAACAATGCCCTTTATAGTAAATAATTTCAATCTTGGACCCAATTCAAGATTACATTTAGTTATCATATATCTTTAATATCCTTTAATCTGAAATGATTCCTTAGTCTATTTTATTTTTTATGATATTGACATTTTGAAAAGTATATATCAATTTGTCTGTGGAATGTTTTTCAATGGTCTTAATGTAGCCCTGGTATTAACCATCTCCATCATTACTCTGTGACATTTTGAAAAGTATAGATCAATTTGTTTGTGGAATATTTTTCAACTGTCTTAATATAGCCCTGGTGTCAACCATCCCTATCGCTACTCTGTAGGCCTTTGACTTCTTTTGTGGATGCCAAACAGACAACTGAAGTTGTCTTCACTTAGAATCTCTCTTTAAGATAAATGTATTTGTATTTGTAGGGAAGTGAAAGGCAATGTGGGGAAGGAAATTGGACTGGACACTCTTAAGTATAGGCTTAAAATCATTAAGATTCAAATACTTAACATTTTCATTACAAGCTTTTTCAATTGCTTCTTTCTGTTACTATTTTTATAACTTCACTTGACAAGTGCTCCAAGTCGAACATCTTAATAAGCAAGCATGTGTATCTGATGAGATTTGGTGAGCAAGCTGAGACTGTTGCTGTAACATACTAGTTTGCTTTCTACTTGCCCTAGGCCCTGTCTTGGCCTCTTAAACCCATCCTCCCACTGCAGTCAGAGGAACCTATTTAAAAACACAACTCTGCCCATGTTATTCCTCTGCTGAAAGTCACCAGTGAGATAAAGTTCAGGCTGCATAGCATGACGCAAAAAGTCTTCCATAGCTTGATATATCCTAGCTATTGCTCCAGTTTCTCATATTTCTTTCTGACATTCCCAAAGAGGAATATGTATGTGCCCAGAGGTATGGAACAGTATGCTGGAAGGATCAGTATGGTGCAATTTCCTAAAGCTTCAACTTTACACAATGGTAAGGAATTGTGGCAGGGTGTATTTTCCGAAGACAGTTGCCAAAATACATCTCATCCCACACACTCCTCATCTTAAATGTGAAAGTTCACAAATCATCAAGAGGCTCTATACTCCCTTCTCTTCCAAAACATGTATGTGTATGTGTGTGTGTGTGTGTGTGTGTGTGTGTGTGTGTGTGTGCACGCATGCATCCATGTGGGTATATGACAATATTTGTATCATTGCAAACTATAACATAAAAATCCTTCAGAATTGTCATACCTAGAAACTTGGTGAATCCAATCATGATTCCAGACCATCTGTTTTCAATGCGGGATTCACACACACCAGGGGATTTGCAAGGCCATCACTAAAATATGGGAAAAGATTATAGAACCTGAACTTCTTTTTTATTCTTGTACTTCTTTGATTTACATTTTATAGGTTTTAAAATATATAAAACTACACTATTATATACTGTATTTGATTTTAGCCAAAAGGCCAAAAAGTGATTATCAGAAACTGTAAGTCATTAGCCACATGTGGTTATTGAACACTTGAAATGTGGCATCTGAATTGACATACTAAAAGTTTCAAATACACACCAAATTTCATAGACTTAGTATTAAAAATGTAAAATAGCTCATATTTTTATATTGATGTCATGTTGAAATTATAATACTTTTGATACAATGACTTAATTGAAACATATTATTAAAATTAATTCCTTGTTTCTTTATATTTTTTTAATTTGCCTCCAAGTTAGTTCAGTGGTGGTTGACTATTTGCGACTCCACGGACTGCAGCACACCAGGCTTCCCTGTCCATCACCAACTCCCGGATCTTGTGCAAACTCATGCCCATCGAGTTGGTGATGCCATCCAACCATCTCATTCTCTGTCGTCCCCTTCTCCTCCTGTCTTCAATATTTCCCAGCATCAGGGTCTTTTCAAATGAGTCAGCTCTTCATATCAGGTGGCCAAAGTATTGGAGTTTCAGCTTCAGCATCAGTCCTTCCAATAAATATTCAGGACTGATTTCCTTTAGGATTGACTGGTTGGATCTCCTTGCAGTATAAGGGAGTCTTCAACAAAGAGTCTTCTCCAACACCACAGTGCAAAAGCATCAATTCTTCAGTGCTCAGCTTTCTTTATAGTCCAACTCTCACATCCATACATGACTACTGGAAAAACCATAGCCTTGACTATGTGGACCTTTCTTGGCAAAATAATGTCTCTGCTTTTTAATATGCTGTCTAGTTTGGTCATAGCTTTTCTTCCAAGGAGCAAGCGTCTTTTTATTTCATGGCTGCAGTCACCATCTGCAGTAATTTTGGAGCCCCTCAAAATAAAGTCTGTCACTGTTTCCATTGTTTTGCCATCTATTTGCCATGAAGTGATGGGACCAGATGCCATGATCTTAGTTTTTTGAATGTTGAGCTTTAAGCCAACTTTTTCACTCTCCTCTTTCACTTTTATCAAGAGGCTCTTTAGTTCCTCTTCACTTTCTGCCATAAGGGTGGTGTCATCTATGTATCTGAGGTTACTGATATTTCTCCCAGCAATCTTGATTCCAGCTTGTGCTTCATCCAGCCTGGCATTTAGCATGATGTACTTTGCATGTAAGTTAAATAAGCAGGGTGACAATATACAGCCTTGACGTACTCCTTTCCCAATTTGGAACCATAATAATTTGCCTCCTAGAATATTTTAAATTATATATGTGGCTTTCATTTGTGGCTCAAACTATATTTTTATTTGATAATGTTGATATACAATACAGTTTTATAGTAATATGACATGTAAGTTTTAAACTAATAAGCCTATATTGGGAGATGCATGTTTACACATTTTTATAATAATAGGAGTGGGCAATTAGAAATGTTTGGAGAATACTGATCTAGAAATTCATATGGGAAATCCATTTTAAATTATGTAGAATACAATGTACCAAAAGGAAAAAAGCATCCATCTCCATTCTGTTGTCTTTTCTCCTCACAAGTCCTCGAAAAATAGTCATTGTTTTCTAAATCAATACACCTCTGTGTGTAGGACCCAGTCTGGGTCCTACTCTATAGGATCTACTCTATAGTTTTGCTTGAGATACCTTACTGGCAAAGCTGCTAGTGTGGGTCTTTCTCACTAACCAGCCACCTCATCCAAAAGTTGCTCTCTCAGAGGGCCTCAGGTTAGTACTGGCTACATATTTGCGGGGCCCAGAGCAAAAAGAAAACACAAGCCCATAGTTCAAAAATTATTAAGTATTTTAAGAAAGCAAAAGCAGAGCATTAAACTAAGTGCAGGGCCTTTCTGAGCCCTTGGCCCTGGGCAACTGCATATATCACATTCTCATGAAGCTGACCCTGCCTCAGGTCATGTACCTTTTCAGAGCCTCCAGGTGTTCTTATTTCTTTCATATCCCTAGATAATTACTGTGAGGTACTGAGAATTCCCCATCCTGATTTAGCACAGTGATTATAGGTCTTTATAATTATAGTTCCTTAAGTAAAGTCTCTACTCTTCCATTAAGCTGCTAAAACCGTAAGTTTTCTTGAGTATTCTAAGCCTCTTGGACCATCTCTGAATAGAGTATTCCTGGCCACAGCAAAGAAGAAGTTTTACTGTCTTCTCAAAAGAGATCTCATTCCTTTAGCATTCTCAGTATTTGTCTGATTAAATTTGAATTAGGATGTTTTTCATATTGAGTAACAGACAATGTTTTGATGATAATTATTTCTTCACACAATATAAGGCCTAACTGACCTAATGAAAGTTAAAAGAAATGTGGAAGGTTGTCACTGTCACTATTTCATTAAGATACAAGAAATACTGACAAATGTGTCTTAATACCCTATGAGCTTTTGATCCAATTTAGTATATCATTATTATGCCAGAGAGCTGCTTAAAAATGATAACAAGAAGGTGCTAATGTTTCTCTGGCATTTAAAAAAGTGAATTTTTTATTAGCAGAATACAAAGAATTGGTCCTAATTAACTTTGGGCAAATAAATCAGAGTATTGATTTCACTACAATAATAATATTGATCACTTTGGTTCATAAACTGAATGGCAAGAAATGTGTGCCTTCTAAAAGTAGAGGAAGTTTAAAACTATGCCTTTTATTGCATAATATAAATAGAAGCTAGCACATGGGAATAGACATGGATAATGGAGGTACAAATGAAGAAAGATGGAATGATTTAAAAATACAATAAGAGGCACCATTTCATTGAGCTGTCAGCTACCATAAATTCCACGACTTGATTTTACTTCAATTACAAAAGGTTTACTTTTAAATAACTTAGGCCCTATACTATGCTTGCATTAGTTTTAAATTTAATTGGGTATGAGATGAGTACAAAATAAAATATAAAATTTTAAATCAAGGTATATAGATGTCATATCAGTGCTTGAAAACCAATAAAATATATCATTAAACAACTTTCATGAAGCTATCTTGTTTTCTTATAACAAAGCATTTATGTAGTCAATATAAATTCCTAATATTACGTGTAGTCAATTAGAATATTGAAAGAACAGAATCTACATTTATAATGACATGTCACCTGGCAATTCAGTCAATGTTGAAATTTATTTGCTTTTGGTCATCGTTCTTCTACATTTGCAAACATACAGAAAATAAATCAGTAGAGATCTTTTAAATTATATTATAATGTAAATATATCAGTAAATGCCCAAGTGAAATGTGCCCTTAATTGTACTAACCACTGTTTACCAAGAGCAAGACATTTGTTTAATCTCTTAAAAATAACCATAATGCCTGCCCTGTTAACTCACCAGCTAATAAGATACAAATGAGAGAATGAAGATGAAAAAACTTTAAAATCTACAAATTACTGTGTAACTATATCATATTTGCATATCTTCTATTATCAGGACTGATTTAGTTCTGGGGCTCATCTGGAGTCTCTTCTCAAGCAATTGCTTCCTCCTTGTAGTCTAGGGATTATTTTTTGAACTATGCTGCCTCTGCCTTCCAACTGCTACCAAAGCATGATTCCTCAAACTGTGAATAAGCATGTGGTGAGAGTATAATATCCATCATAGGCATAACACAAAGTGACTCAGATTTTGTGGCACTGGTTGGTTCACATGACTGTTATTTACATAGCACTTTATAAATAAGATTCATCTGCCTATGTTGCCTAAGTAAACAATCCCACCTAGTCACTACAATTGAACTTCCACGATAATGTGAATTAAGTAAAAGAAGAATGGATCTTAGCAGGCTGCATTTTCTTGGGATAGATGACTCATTTATCACATGGTGGTTGATTCCTTTGTGACACATGGAAGACAGCAGGTGAATGTGAATGAGAAAGGTCACTTTGTTCAAAGTAGGAAAATAGCTGTGATGTGATTTTCATAACTGTCAATCATATTTATCCACATAAACATAGATAGTGACAAAGTCAATACTAAAATGAAACACTTCCTGTTGGATATCTAGGAGAAAAGGTAAAAGAGCTCCTCTCTGGGAATCCATCCAGCCATCTCCAGTGACCATTTAGTTCTCATTCCAATAAATGAGATATTATCCTTATTTTACTACAGTTCAGTTTAGTTCAGTCGCTCAGTCGTGTCCGACTCTTTGAGACTCCATGGACTACAGCATGCCAGGCTTTCCTGTCCATCACCAACTCCCACAGTATACACAAACTCATGTCCATCGAGTCAGTGATGCCATCCAACCATCTCATCCTCTGTCATCCCTTTCTCCTCCTGCCTTCAATCTTTCCCAGCATCAAGGTCTTTTCCAATGAGTCAGTTCTTCGCATGAGGTGGCCAAAGTATTGGAGTTTCAGCTTCAACATCAGTCCTTCCAATGAACACCCAGGACTGATCTCCTTTAGGATGGACTGGTTGGATCTCCTTGCAGTACAAGGGATTCTCAAGAGTCTTCTCCAACACCACATTTCAGAAGCATCAATTCTTCGAGGCTCAGCTTTCTTTATACTCTCACATCCATACGTGACTACTGGAAAAATCATAGCTTTGACTAGATGGACTTTTGTCGGCAAAGTAATGTCTCTGCTTTTTAATATGCTGTCTAGCTTTGTCATAGCTTTTCTTCCAAGGAGCAAGTTCTTTTTATTTCATGGCTGCAATCACCACCTGCAGTGATTTTGGAGCCCCCCAAAATAAGGTCTCTCATTGTTTCCATTGTTTCCCCATCTATTTGCCATGAAGTGATGGGACCAAATGCCATGATCTTAGTTTTTGGAATGTTGAGTTTTAAGCCAACTTTTTCACTCTCCTCTTTCACTTTCATCAAGAGGCTCTTTAGTGCTTCTTTGCTTTCTGCCATAACGGTGGTGTCATCTGCATATCCGAGGTTTTTGATATTTCTCTTGGCAATCTTCATTCCAGCTTGTGCTTTATCCAGCTCAGGATTTTGCATGATGTACTCTGCATACAAGTTAAATAAGCAGGGTGACAATATACAGCCTTGATGTACTCCTTTCCAGATTTGGAACCAGTCTATCTCCAGTTCTAACTGTTGCTTCTTGACCTGCATGCAGAATTCTCAGGAGGCAGGTCAGGTGGTCTGGTATTCCCATCTCTTGAATAATTTTCCACAGTGTGTTGTGATCCATACAAAGGCTTTGGTGTAGTCAATAAAGCACAACAGATGTTTTCCTGGAACTCTCTTGCTTTTTCTATGATCCAGCAGATGTTGGCATTTTGATCTCTGGCTCCTCTGCCATTTCTAAATCCAGCTTGAACATCTGGAATTTCACGGTTCACGTACTGTTGAAGCCTGGCTTGGAGAATTTTGAGCATTACTTTGCTAGTGTGTGACATCAGTGTAATTTTGTGGTAGTTTGAACATTATTTGGCATTACCTCTCCTTGGGATTGAAATGAAAACAGTCCTGTGGCCACTGCTGAAAGTTTTCCAAATTTGCTGGCATACTGAGTGCAGGACTTGCACAGCATCATCTTTCAGGATTAGAAATAGCTCAAGTGGAATTCCATCACCTCCACTAGCTTTGTTTGTAGTGATGCTTCCTAAGGCCCACTTGACTTCACATTCCAGGATGTCTGGCTCTAGGTGAGTAATCACACCATCATGATTATCTGGGTCATGAAGATCTTTTTTGTATAGTTCTTCTGTGTATTCTTGCCACCTCTTCTTAATATCTTCTGTTTCTGTTAGGTCTGTACCATTTCTGTCCTTGATTGTGCCCATCTTTGCATGAAAATTTCCCTTGGTACTCTAATTTTCTTGAAGAGATCACTAGTCTTTCCCATTCTATTGTTTTCCTCTATTTCTTTGCACTGATCACTGAGGAAGGCTTTCTTATCTCTCCTTGCTATTCTTTGGAACTCTGCATTCAAATGGGTATATCTTTCCTTTTCTCCTTTGCCTTTACCTTCTTTTCTTTTCTCAGCTACTTTTAAGGCCTCCTCAAACAACCATTTTGCCTTTTTATATTTCTTTTTCTTGGGGATGGTCTTGATCACTGCCTTTTGTACAATATCATGAACCTCTGTCCACAGTTCTTCAGGCACTCAGTCAATCAGATCTAATCCCTTGAATCTGTTTGTCACTTCCACTTTAAGGGATTTGATTTAGGTCATACCTGAATGGCCTAGTGGTTTTCCCTACTTTCTTCAATTTAAGTCTGAATTTTGCAATAAGGAGTTCATGATCTGTGCCACAGTCAGCTCCCAGTCTTGTTTTTGCTGACTGTATAGAGCTTCTCCATCTTTGGCTGCAAAATCTGATTTCGTTATTTACTATCTGGTGATGTCCATGTGTAGAGTCTTTTCTTGTTTTGTTGGAAGAGGGTGTTTGCTATGACCAGTGCGTTCTCCTGGCAGAACTCTGTTAGCCTTTGCCCTGCTTCATTTTTCACTCCAAGGCCAAATTTGCCTGTTACTCTAGGTATCTCTTCACTTCCTTCTTTTGCATTCCGGTCCCCTATATGAAAAGAACATCTTTTCTGGGTGTTAGTTCTAGAAGGTCTTGTAGGTCTTCATAGTACCGTTCAACTTCAGCTTCTTCAGCATTACTGGTTGGGGCATAGACTTGGATTACTGTGATACTAAATGGTTTGCCTTGGAAATGAACAGAGATCATTCTGCTGTTTTTGAGACTGCATCCAAGTACTGCATTCTGCACCCTTGTTGACTATGAGGGCTACTCCATTTCTTCTAAGGGATTCCTGCCCACAGTAGTAGATATAATGGCCATCTGAGTTAAATTCACCCATTCCTGTCCATTTTAGTTAACTGATTTCTAAAATATCAATGTTCACTCTTGCCATATTGTGTTTGACCACTTCCAATTTACTTTGATTCATGGACCTAACATTCCAAGTTCCTATGCGATATTCTTCTTTACAGCATCGGACTTTACTTCCATCACCAGTCACATCCACAACTGGGTGCTGTTTTTTCTTAAGCTCTGTCTCTTTCATTTTTTTCTGGAGTTATTTCTCTACTGTTATCCAGTAGCATACTGGGCACCTACTGACCTGGGGAGTTCATCTTTCAGTGTCCTATCTTTTTGCATTTCCATACTGTTCATGGGGTTCTCAAGGCAAGAATACTGAAGTGATTTGCCATTTTTATTTTAGTTACATATTATAAATGTGGTTAAGTACGGTTTTGGGAGAAAATCTACTTATCCAAAGTTGTTCTAACATGATAGGTTGGATATGGTCAAATAAGCCCTAACTTGAGCCTGAACTAATTATAGCACCCAAAGACTTGGTTCCTGCTACTTGTTAAGTACTACAGTGAATGTGTACACCACATCGCCTCTAATTTTTTTCTGCATACTCAGTTCCATTCTGACTCTGACATTACAATTTCTGATTCCAAAACAGAGCTTCATGGGATAAATTTCCAAAAGGCAAAGATCGTGATTCACATATTATTACTTGGTCCATATAATAAAATCACAAAACATTAACCTAGAAGAGACCATAGTGATCATTTTATTTGTTTTATTATTTATATATATGGACACTAAGGCCTAAAGATTTTAAAGGACTCACAGAGTGAGTCAACAGCAGAGCAGAGCCTAAACTTGTAATTCTGAGATCCTAATATACATGTTTTCTATGAATTAAGCTGCTTTTATTACATGTGGGAAAAAAAAGTTATTAAGCTGTTTCTAGGATTTTGGTTAACTCAGATAGACACTTAATTAAATCCTAAATTCTGGATTTCTTTTTCTGTATGTTTTCTCTACCTTATACACTTGTACCATTGTAACAACAACAACAACAAAAAGCTAGGTAGTAAAATATTTTATATCATCCAAACCTCACCCTGACTCCTTCTTCCCTGAAATTGTTCTAAGGTGCATTTTAGCTTAGATTTTCTAACATTATCCTCTCTGGAGCCCATTCTGAGAAGAGGTAAAGAAGAAAGCTCAGGTTAGAGAACAATGGGGACCTGTAAGTGCACAAAGGCACTCTCAGTCCTCTCAACAGGACTATCTTACTGAGAAAAAGCCATCAAAAGTTGCAATTTTTCCTAAGGCTTATACCAGAGCTACCTAGCACATCAGTTTAGATTGACTGTTTGGCTGTGTGGTTGTTATAAGTAGACTACAGGGTTTCATTCACAATTGTAAACTCCACAATATACCATAGGACTTCTTTTGGTCCCTGCTTCTTGGCTCATATATCATTTCTAACTCATCAGTCTCTTTCCAACAATAAGTATTTGGCAAGTATTATGTGTGCCAGGAACTGTGCTGGCAGTGAAGATACAGAGATAAAATAAACCAGCTACCATCCCTATGACGCTAATATCCTAATCTGGCCTAAGAAGAAAGAAAGATAATAACTGGTCTTAATAAAGAGTTTGAGGAAAAATAAAATGTTAACATGATAATACCTGACAAACTTCTATGAGGTGTCTTAAGTTAAATAAATGGGCCAAGAAGAATGTTTCTGAAAACATACTATTTGAACTGATTCCCTAAAAGGATAGCAACTTGATGTGGCTGGCGAATAGTGAGCATGGGATTGCAGCATGAGATGCAAGTAAGAGATGAAGGCAGGGCTGATCATACAAGGCCTTAGAGACCATAGAAAGAGGTTTTGATTTTATTGTTAGTGGAGTAGAAAGTCATTGAAGGACTATGAACGGACTGACCTTTTTATAATCTCAAAATATGAAACTGGAAAAGATCACAGTTATTATTCTGTTTAAATATTTTATTATAGCGATAAAGGCAGTAATGCTTAGACAGTCAAAGTGATGAGTAGAGTAACTCAATAGCAAAGCAGAGCCTAAACTTGGGTCTCTGAGCTCAAGAGAAAGACAAAGAAAGGTAAAGTTGAGAAACAAAGTCAGTTTGCCCAGATTTTGAAGTTATTCTCAACTCTAGGATATATTTTATCAAAAATTACCAAAATAAGGAGACTAGGGTAAAATTCTAATAATCACAATGTCTAAGAGTTGATCTAGGCTCCAGCACTTATAGCTTTATGCCCATGGCATAGTCTTTTAAACACTCTGAGTCTCAGACTGACCTTTCTATAAATTGTATAAAACAGAGGAAATAACACTTACCTTGTATATTTTATAATATCATAAGTGATAATATACATAGTAATACATAGTAAAGTGTATAAAGTGGCTAAGAAATGTACGAAATCACAGAAATCAGATAGGTGTACATGAAACTTTATTTACTTTTCCAAAACTAAACATAATCTAGATTTCTTGTTCTCTAGTTTCACTGATTGCATAAAATTTAATCTTATTTCAATCTCTTTCATATTTTCTTTTATTAACCTCTGTGTGTTAGTCAATTCTTCATTCTCCCCTTTCCCAATCTTCTTACATCTGGTTCAGGGTGATTGGAAAAACTGGTGAAAGGGGTTGATCTAAGTTCTCTGAGAGGGTGAAGAAAGGGTCAGGTCATATATATATATGAATATGTCTTTATATCAGGGAGGTATGGGATATCAGATTCCAAAACCATCCCATCTTTAGCCTCTGCTGAGCTATAACTCATGTCATTTGGCTTTGTACAAGATAGGCTGGCATCTATCAATGTCTGTTAGCTTGCTATGGTCCTTGACTACCAGGTCCATACATGTATTCTATGCCATTTCTAACCTCAGACTCCTCTCAGTAATTTAGTGTTCCAACCACCCTGAAACGAAGAGGAATGCTGGGCAGCTTTCCTACATCACACAGGGATGCTTGCCCCTCAATGAGGCTGCTCATCTCTCCAAACTTAGCCAATACTACCTCCTATCAGCATCAAGCTAGACACTGATCTTCTTCAGAAGAATTGCCAGAGAATCATGATTCAGGTTCCCTCTATTCTGGGCTCAACCAAACTTATCTCATGTTTTTATCAATCCTTTCAACTTACAGAGGGCAAGATATGGAATTCCCACATTCAGGATATGTATCAACAGTACACATCAAAGACTCTTATTTTTCATCTCCTTATCCTCAACATCAATTTTTCCCAGTGATAATCAGCTCTTATCCTAAAAGTTTCATGCTCTGGGTTCTCAGTCTTTTAGACTTTTGATATTCAATCTCTATTTTTTTCCATCTCTGTTATTTTTCCATAAAGAAACTCAGGTACTTGCCTTGGCTTTCAAGATTATTGCCATGAGTCAAAAAAAGAAAATGTAAGTCATCATTAAGTTTCTACACAAATTCCATTTCTCCTTTGAGAAATATGGTAAGATGAACTTTCCCACTTACTTTGAAGTTAGAATTAGCATAATATCTGCTTTGGTCAATGAAATGTAAGAGGATGGTACATATGTACAATGGAATATTACTCAGCCATAAAAAAAAAAGGAAATCATACCATTTGCAGTTACATGGATGGACCCAGAGGTTATCATACTGAATGAAGTAAGTCAGACAGAGAAAGACAAATATCATATGATACTGCTTATATGTAGAATCTTTTAAAAAAGGTACAAATGAACCTATTTCGAAACAGAAATAGAGTCACAGATGTAGAAATAAACTTGTGGTTACCAAGAAGGAAAGTGGGGAGGGGTAAATTGAAAGATTGGGACTGACATATATACATTTCTATATATAAAATAGATAACTAACAAGAATCTACTATATACTACTAAATACTATGTAATGACCTATATGGGAATAGAATCTTATAAAGTGTGGATATATGTATATGTATAACTGATTCACTGTGCTGTATAGGAGAAGATAACACGATATTGTAAACCAACTGTACTCCAACAGATGTTAAATTTAAAAAAGAAAAGAAATGCAAGAGGAAGCAACATGTCACTTCTGGCCAGAAGTAAAATCCAGTGTACATTTTCAGTTCAGTTCAGTTCAATCGCTCTGTCATGTCAGACTCCTTGCGACCCCATGGACTGCAGCATGATAGGTCTCCCTGTCTATCACCAACTCCCGGAGTTTACTCAAACTCATGTCCGTCGAGTCAGTGATGCCATCCAACCACCTCATCCTCTGTTGTCCCCTTCTCTTCCCACTTTCAATCTTTCACAGCATCAGGGTCTTTTCAAATGAGTCAGTTCTTCGCATCAGGTAGCCAAAGTATTGGAGTTTCAGCTTCAGTATCAGTCCTTCCAATGAATATTCAGGACTGATTTCCTTTAGGATGGACTGGTTGGATCTCCTTGCAGTCCAAGGGACTCCCAAGAGTCTTCTCCAACACCACAGTACAAAAGCATCAATTCTTCAGCGCTCAGCTTTCTTTATAGTTCAACTCTCACATCCATACGTGACTACTGGAAAAATCATAGCTTTGACTAGCTGGACTTTTGTCGGCAAAGTAATGTCTCTGCTTTTTAATATGCTGTCTAGCTTTGTCATAGCTTTTCTTCCAAGGAGCAAGAATCCTTTAATTTCATGGCTGCAGTCACCATCTGCAGTGATTTTGGAGCTCCCCAAAATAAGGTCTCTCACTGTTTCCATTGTTTCCCCATCTATTTGCCATGAAAGTGATGGGACCGAATGCCATGATCTTAGTTTTTGGAATGTTGAGTTTTAAGCCAACTTTTTCACTCTCCTCTTTCACTTTCATCAAAAGGCTCTTTAGCTCTTCTTCATTTTCTGCCATAAGGGTGGTGTCATCTGCATATCCGAGGTTATTGATATTTCTCTTGGCAATCTTCATTCCAGCTTGTGCTTCATCCAGCTCAGGATTTCACATGATGTACTCTGCATTTAAGTTAAATAAGAAGGGTGACAATATACAGCCTTGATGTACTCCTTTCCCAATTTGGAACCAGTCTGTTGTTCTATCTCCAGTTCTAACTGTTGCTTCTTGACCTGCATACAGATTTCTCAGGAGGCAGGTCAGGTGGTCTGGTATTCCCATCTCTTGAATAATTTTCCACAGTTTGTTGTGATCCACACAGTCAAAGGCTTTGGCATAGTCAATAAAGCAGAAGTAGATGTTTTCTTGGAACTCTCTTGCTTTTTCTATGATCCAGCAGATGTTGGCATATTGATCTCTGGCTCCTCTGCCATTCCTAAATCCAGCTTGAACATCTGGACATTCACAGTTCACATACTGTTGAAGCCTGGCTTGGAGAATTTTGAGCATTATTTTTCTAGTGTGTGAGATGAGTGCAATTTTGCAGTAGTTTGAACATTATTTGGCATTGCCTTTTTTGGGATTAGAATGAAAATAGACCTTTTCCAGCTCTGTGGCCACTGCTGAGCTTTCCAAATTTGCTGGCATACTGAGTGCAGGACTTTCACAGCATCATCTTTTAGGATTTGAAATAGCTCAACTGGAATTCCATTACCTCCACTAGCTTGGTTCATAGTGATGCTTCCTAAGGCCCACTTGACTTCATGTTCCAGGATGTCTGGCGCTAGGTGAGTGGTCACACCATCGTGGTTATCTGGGTCACGAAGATCTTTTTTGTATAGTTCCTCTGTATATTCTTGCCAACTTTTCTTAATCTCTTCTGCTTCTGTTAGGTCTATGCCATTTTTGTCCTTTATTGTGCTCATCTTTGCATGAAATCTTCCCTTGGTATCTCTAATTTTCTTGAAGAGATCTGTATTACCAAAAGACATTTCTACAAAATGAGAAAATGACTATAGTTCAAGGGATTCTCTGTGGTACCACTTCATATTTCCACATCCAATAGTAAAAGTTAATGGAAAACTAGAGCAACTCAATTAAGAAAGGACTAATAAGGTCTCAGACCCTTCAGGAATGAAGTTAGAGATTATCTTCCCATGTAAAGATCCAGTCAACTTATTTTCTGACAGTAAAGCAAACTTGGAAAGAGTAGTGGAAGAAACAAGTTATAAATTTCAACTATGACCTTCTGACTAGTTACAGAAATTAAAATTTAATAGCTATGCATATTACCTCCTTGGTTGTTATGAATATATTAATCATTTTATCTTTTTTTTTCTTTCCTCTATTATTTTAATTAAAAAGAGTTACCATTATCTGATTGGTTATTTCAACTTATGCACAACCCTTTATGCTCTTTAAACCTTCCAATGTCTGGGTTACCATCGTTGTTGTTGTTTTTCAGCCGTTCAGTTGTGTCCAACTCTGCAACCCATGGACTGTAGCACACCAGGCTCCTCTGTCCATGGGATTTCCCAGGCAAGAATACTGGAGTGGGTTGCCATTTCCTTCTCCAGGGGATCTTCTCGACCCAGGGCTCGAACTTGTGTCTCCATCATTGGCAGCCGGATTCTTTACCACTGAGCCACCAGGGAGCCATTTCTCTATATTAAATCCTGTTTGAACACCTTGAATTGTTTCTGTTTTCCCCACAGGACCCTAACTAACAACACATCATTCTCGCCTATCTTTCACAGGCCTCAGTTGTTCTGACTATAGCTTTGCATTATACTTTCCCCTCCTTCCAAGTTATATATCAATTCTGTTAATTTATTTAATCAACAAGTCACCATACATATTATATGTCGACTTTCACGTGGTGATGTCCAGAACTGAATTTAGTAGTTACGCTTCTAAATTCAGAGAATTCAGTGACGCTTCAAGAACTGTGAATGGAGTTTCCCTGGTAGTTCAGTGGCTAAGAATCTGCCTTGCAATACAGGGGACACCAGTTCAGTCTCTGGTCTGGGAAGATCCCACATGCCAGGGAGCAACTAAGCCTGTGAACCACAATTACTGAGCCCGCACACCTAGAGCCTGTGCTCTGCAACGAGAGAAGCCACAGAAATGAGAAGCCTGCACACTACAACTAGAGAGTAGGCCCCCGCTCTTTGCAACTAGAGAAAGCCTGAATGCAGCAACGAAGACCCAGGGCAGCCAAAAATAAATAAATAAATATTGAAGAACTGTGAAAGGAGGTAAATGAGTGGTGAGGAGACACAGTTGATTTGCAGGGTAGGTGAGGGGAAAATATGTCACACTCACATACTGGTATTTAGACTTAGGCATCAATCAGGGATTTAAATGCTAACCTTTACACATAGGAGGTAGGGGAGCTAGTGGTTACCAGAACTAAAACTTTCCTTTTTTCCTAAAAATACTCTTTCATAAAAATTTCATTATGCACAGCATATATAGAAAAGAGGTAGTTTTTTTTTTTTTTAAAGAATCCTGGTAGTTTAATTTGGAATTAACTAAAGAAAAAGTCCAAATTGGTTGCTCAACCTAATAAAATAATATCACATAGCAAACCAAATTGCCTGTTTGATGAAACCAGATTGCTTGACTTTGCATAAATGATACTGTTTAAAGAAATACTTTTTAACAGAAAACAACTGTCTGGTATAAAATAATTTTGTTTTCTTCAAATTAAAACTGAAGAATATAAAATGAAAAGTTCTGCAATTATTCTGCAAGTTTATTGGCCAAATGAATGAATGTGTATTTTGGTTGCTTTGCAGAGATGACGTGACCTAATTGAAAGAGCAATGTGATTCCTGGTGACAGAGCTGAATAATTGTCTTTTAGAAAAAGAGAGTGAATAATTATCCATCTTCTGTATTTCTTTCACATAGGGTTTATGATGACTACTTCAACCCTGCAAAATAACTCATGCATTCCCAAATCCAAACCAGAGACTCTAATATTAGTTTGACTATTATTACTAGTAGTAATAACATTACTATTAGTTTGACTCTAATAGTAGTTTGATTCAGGGCCTTCATTAGTAAAACAAGTACTTCTTTACTACTACAATCACTGATGAATCAAGAACTGTCCTTCTGACTCTATCTATAAGATGAGCGCTAAGATTGTTGGGGGGTTTGGTTATTTGTTTTTATTTTTGTCTTGTGTTTTTTTTTTTTATTTGTTTGCTTTGCTTTTGTTTTCCCAGCAGCGATTTAAAGTTTTTTCTTACCCATGTACAATCCCTTGCTGTTTTCCTCCTGACCAATGCATTGATTTGTTATGGTATATCTGTAACTAGAAATAGATTGATGCTAAACAGACATACAGAAGGAAAAAAAATCCATCAACTCTGCCTCCCTATTCCATAGCCAAAGTAAGCTACTCTTCCCAATTATTTGCTCATTTCCCTTTAGTTTCCAGGAAAGTGTGAGCTCCTTTGGAAATTAATCTTGCATATCTTTTATTCTCAGTTCCTAGATAATGCACTCAGTAAATTCTGGTGTGTATAGGGGATCACCTAAACTTCAGAACAGTGCTATTATCAATGGAACAATATCAGTTATTTGACCAGGCTGCTATATGAAGTCTGTGGAAAAATGTAGAAGGTGAAAATACTTCCTTAATTTGCATTCTTGCCCTTATTGTTATTTGGAATGGTAGTTTTTCACAAGCTTAATTTCAAAACCAGAACTCCATGCTTTATGCTCCTTAATGTTTAAAAAATGAGAACTATTATAAATAATTAAAGTTGTTAAGGGGTCAGTTACTTTGATGAGATCATCTGTGCAGAAGTAAAATCAACAACCACTCATTCAATTCATTTGATAAACATATGGATACAAAGATGAACAAAAGACACACCCAAGTTTTTAAATACTACACAATCTTATTGACCAAACAGGTTTCTACAATGAAAGAGTCAAACCACAGGGTATTATGAAACAGTAGGTGGAGGGCACCTAAAATTCCAGGCCAGAGGGTTCAGGGAAGGTTTCCTAAACTGAGTCTTAAAGAATGAGTAGGAAGCAGTCAGGCAGAAAGGATAGTTTGAGCAAAGACATAAAGAATAGAAAAAACCATGGCATGTAGGAGGAAATGTAAACATTCAGATGTCACTGAAGCATAATAGGAGGGCAGAAGATGGCTGAAAAGGGAAGTAGTACCTAGATAACAGAAGGCCAAATTTTCCATATTATGGAATTTGGAAGTAAAGGGAGCCCTTGAGGAGTTTTAAGAAAAGCAATGACAAGGTTGGTTGGATATGCACTTTAGATAGATCATCTGAATTGGAATGAGGATGGATTTGAGGAACACAGTATTGTAGGGAAGCAGTATTACAATAATCTAGGTGAAAGATTGTGAGGCCTTGAACTTGGAAAATAGGGGTGAGTTCCAAAAATATTTAGCAGAGTTTGGTGAATGATGAGCTGTGAGCTGTGAGGAAGAGACTCCCAGGATCCTAACTGACACAAATAAGTGATTGTACTGCTTGCAAAGGAGTTACAGAATGGAAAAAAAAAGTGGGGAGGTGGTTTGGGGAAAGGATAAGAAGGATGTAAACAGACATAATGAATCTGACATAACACTGGGGCATCTGATTGGAACTATATACCAGAAAGTTAGATATGTAAGAATCCCTCCATCACATTTTGGCAGTTGAAACCATGAGAGTAGATCTGAGGGGAGAACAGAGAAACTGCTAAGAGGAATAGTATCAACAACAAGAAAGGAATTTCAAGGAGGGAATTATCAACATGTCAAATGCAGCAAAAAAGCCCAATTGGATAAGAACTGAAAATGTCCAGCTATATTTGATAATTAGTAGGTTTTATAGAACATAATGAGAGAACTTTCAGTAAGGAATAAAGTCAGAAAGCTGACTGTATTAGCTTCATTGTAAACGATGAGTGAAGAAGTAGAGATGAGTTCAAACGTTTTAAGAGTTTATATGAGAAAAGAGAAATGACAGTGGCTCAATTTGTTCTTTTATAGGAATTGCTCTTTTAGTGTCATATCTAAGAACTCTTTGCTTAATCCAAAGTTACAATGATATTTTTATGTTTTCTTCTAGAAATTGTATAGCTCTAAGTGTAACCTTTAGTCTATGATCCAGTTTGAATTACTTTTTTCCATAAGGTATGAGGATTAGGTCAAGGTTTATTTTTTAGCATAATTGATGTACAATTGTTCCAATACTATTAGTTGAAAGCACCTCAACTGACTGCTTTTGCAACTTTGCAAAAATCAGTTGGTTGCACTTGTGAGGGTCAATTTCTGGACTCTATTCTCTTCCATTGATTTAATTTTTTTTTTATTTTATAATCGAGCTAAGTTGATTTACAATGTTGTGTTAGTTTCAGAGGTACAGTAAAGTGATTTAGTTATACATACATGTATATCTATTCTCTTTCATATTCTTTTCTCATATAGGTTATTACAGAGCATTGAGTAGAGTTCCTTGTGCTATACAGTAGGTCCTTGTTGGTTAACTATTTTATACATTGCAGTGTGTATATGTTAATCCCAAACTCCAAATTTACCCCTTCCACTACCCTTCCCCTTTGGTAACCATAAGTTTGTTTTCTAAGTCTATGAATTTGTTTCTCTTTTGTAAATAAGTGCAGTTGTATCATTTTTTTAGATTTCACATATAAGTGATATTATATGATATTTGTCTTTCTCTGTCAGACTTACTTCACTAAGTATGATAATCTCTAGATCCATCCATGTTGCTGCAAATGGCATTACTTCATTCTTTTTTAATGGCTGAGTAACATTCCATTGTATATATGTACTACATCTTCTTTGACCATTCATCTGTTGATGGACATTTAGGTTGCTTCCATTTCTTGGCTATTGTAAATAGTGCTGCAATGAACACTGGGGTGCATGTATCCTTCTGAAATATGGTTTTCTCCAGACAGATGCCCAGGAGTGGGATTGCTGGATCATATGGTAGCTTTTAGTTTTTTAAGGAACCTCCATACTGTTCTCCATAGTAGCTGCACCAATTTACATTCCCACCAACAGTGTAGGAGAATTCCCTTTTCTTTACAACCTCTCTAGCATTTACCATTTGTAGACTGTGTCTAATCTTTCACTAATACCATACTATCTTGATTGGCTTTTATCTTATGTCTTGAAATTAGGTAGTGGTGTTTCCTCTAACATTGCTTTTTTTTTTCTCCCCAAAGCTCTTTTGGCTTAGACTAATTACTTTGCCTTTCAGTATAAATTTTAGAATCAGCTTGTTAATGTCTACAAAATTACTGCTGGTATTTTGATTGGAATTTTGTTGAATCTTAAAGATGAATTGGGAGAGAAACGACATCTTAGCACTATCAAACCTTCCAATCTATAAACATGGTGAACATCTCCATTTATTTAGGTGTGATATTTTGCTTTATAATAAGAATATATATTTGGTTTCCATCCCCAATTTCTGGCATAGCGCTCCTAAGACCCTTGTAATTTCCTAAATGATAGAGATAAAAGGAGTTTCTTTCCCTGTTAATAAGGAGGTGATTTTGTAATGCCCCTAGGTCACATCAGGATAGGAGTTGGTCACCAGAGGAACCAATCATGTGATTGAAGTTTTCAGTCCCTTCCACCCCTCACCCCACCTCCAACTACAGAGAGGGGAGAGGGACTGGAAACTGATTTCAATCACCAATGGCCAACAATCCTGCCTATGTAATGAAGCCTCCATAAAAACTCAAAAGGACAGAGCTAAGAGAGCTTCTGGGTTGGTGAACACGTGGAAATTTGGGGAAAGTGGCACGCTCAGAAAGGGCATGGAAGCTCCACATCCTCTCCCCATTCCCTTCCCTAGGCATCTCTTCCATCTGGTTGTTCCTGAATTATATCCTTTAATAATAAACTGGTAATCTAGTGAGTAAAATGTTTTGCTGAGCTCTGTGACTTGGTCTAGAAAATTACTTGAACCCATGGAGGAGGTTGTTGGAGCTGAAGATCTATAGCTGGTTAGTCAGAAGCACAGGCATCAGACTGGCATCTTAACTGGAGGGGGCAATCTTATAGGACCAAACCTTTAACCTGTGGGATCTGATGCTATCTCCAGGTAGATAGTGTCAGGAATGAGTTGAATTGTAGGACAATCATCTGGTGTCCCAAAAATTGTTTGATGGTGTGAAGGAAAACCCTCCTCCATATATTGGAATTGGGTTCAGGACTCAATTATTGGGTGTTCTTGATTTCTTTCATCATCGTTTTAGTTTACACCATACAGATTTTGCACACACTTTGTTAGACTTGAACCTAAGTATTTCAACATTGTGGTACTGCTTTTTTCAGTTTTGTACTCTAAATGTTCATTGCTAGCATATAGAAATACAAGTGATTTTTATATTGACTTTTTATCTTGCACCCTTTGTAAACTCACTTATTAGGTCTCAGAGCTTTTTTGTAAAGTCCTTGAGACTTTCTATATAGAAACCATGCCATTTGAGCACAGATATAGTTTTGTTTCTTCCCTTACAGTCTGGAGATCTTTTATTTCTTTTTCTTGATTTACTACACTTAATAGAACTTCCAGTATGCTGCTGATTAAAAGTACCCTTGTCTTGCTCCATCTGATGAAGAAGCATTAGTCTTTCATCACTAAGTATAATGCTCTCTGTGGTGTGAGTAACTTCCTCAAATAAAGGGATTTGCCTTTTATTCCCTGTGTGCTGAGAAAATTTTTTAATGATTAATATAGTAGTCCCCCCTTATCTGAGGTTTCACTTTCTGAGGTTTCAGTTGCTCTCAGTCTACCACAGTCTGAAAATAATAAATGGAAAATTCCAGAAATAAACAATTCATAAGTTTGAGTAGCATGATGAAATCTCACACCATCCAGCTTTGTGTAAATATATGTCCATTTGCTCTAGGCATCATGTGTTGTTTTATTAGTGTATTCCTTTTTTGAGGTTAATTTGTGATTTTATTTGCCAGCATAATTAATTATAGTGGCCTGCAAGCTTTTTTGATCTAAAAATTACATTTTACATCACAATCAAACACACACACAAATATAATATTTGTGTGTGTGGGTGTGCATTAGTTGCTCAGTTGTGTCCAACTCTTTGTAACCCCATAGACTGTAGCCTGCCATGCTCCTCTGTTCATAGAATTCTCCAGGCAAGAATACAGGAGTGGGTAGCCATTCCCTTCTCCAGTGGATCTTCCCAATCCAAGGATTGAACTCGGGTCTATTGCATTGTAGGCGGATTCTTTACCATCTGAGCCAGCAGGGAAGCTTATATATAATATGTATACATATTTTGTTCAGTTGCTCAGTCATATATAACTCTTTGCGATCCCATGGACTGCATCATGCCAGGCTTCCCTGTCCTTCACCATCTCCTAATGTTTGCTCAAATTCATGTCCATTGGCTTGGTGATACCATCCAACCATCTCATCCTCTGTCATCCCCTTCTCCTGCCTTCAATCTTTCCCAGCATCAGAGTCTTTTCCAATGAGTTGGCTCTTCACATCGGGTGGCCAAAGTATTGGAGCTTCAGCTTCAGCGTCAGTCCTTCCAATGAATATTCAGGGTTGATTTTCTTTAGGATTGACTAGTTTGATTTCCTTGTAGTCCAAGGGACTCTCAAGAGTCTTATCCAGCACTACAATTCAAAATTCAGCCCTCAGACTTATTTAGGGTCCAACTCTCACATCTGTACATGACTACTGGAAAAACCATAGCTTTGACTAGAAGGATCTTTGTCAGCAAAATGATGTCTCTGCTTTTTTTAATTTATTTTTAAATTGAAGGATAATTGCTTTACAGAATTTTGTGGTTTTCTGTCACATCAACAAGAATCAGAAATAGGTATACCCATGTCACCTCCCTCCAGACCTCCCTCTCATCTCCCTTCCCACTCCACCTTTCAGCCTGTTGCAGAGCCCTGTTTGAGTTCCCTGAGTCATAGATCAAATTCCCATTGGCTATCTATTTTACATATGGTATTGTAAATTTCTATGTTACTCTCTCCATACATCTCCCCTTCTCCCTTCTCTCCACCCACCTTGTCCATAGGTCTGTTTTCTATGCCTGTTTCTCCACTGCCACCCTTAAAATAAATTCATTAGTGCTATCTCTTCAGATTCCATATACATGTGTCAGTATATGATATTTATATTTCTGACTTACTTCACTCTGTATAATGGGCTCTAGTTTTGTCCACCTCATTAGAACAGATTCAAATGTGTTCCTTTTTATGGCTGAGTAGTATTCCATTGTATATATGTACCATAGCTTCTTTATGTATTCATCTGTTGATGGACATCTAGGTTGCTTCCATGTCCTAGCTATGCTAAAGAGAGCTGCAGTGTACATTGGGGTACATGTGTCTTTTTCAGTTTTGATTTCCTCAGGGTATATGCCTAGGAGTGGGGTTGCTGGGTCATATGGTGGTTTTATTCCTAGCTTTTTTTAAGGAGTCTCCATACCATCTTCCATAGTGGCTGTATCAGTTTACATGCCCACCAGCGATGCAACAGTGTTCCCTTTTCTCCACACCCTCTCCAGCATTTATTGTTTGTAGACTTTTTGATAATGGCCATTCTGACTTGTGTGAGGTGGTATCTCATTGTAGTTTTGATTTGCATTTCTCTGATCATGAGTGATGTTGAGCATCTTTTCATGTGCTTGTTAGCTATGTGCATGTCTTCTTTGGAGAAATGTCTTTTCAGATCCCTTTCCCACTTTTTGATTGGGTTGTTTGCTTTTCTCGTATTGATTTGTATAAGCTGCTTGTATATTTTGGAAATTAATTCTTTATTAGTTGTTTCCCTTGCTGTTATTTTCTCCTATTCTGAGGGTTGTTTTTTCACCTTGTTTGTGGTTTCCTTTGCTGTGCAAAAGCTTTTAAGTTTAATCAGGTCCGACTTGTTTACTTTTGTTTTTATTTCCATTACTCTAGGAGGTGGGTCATAGAAGATCTTGCTTTGATTTACATCATCGAGTATTGTGCCCATGTTCTCCTCTAAGAGTTTAATAGTTTCTGGACTTACATTTAGGTCTTTAATCCATTTTGAGCTTATCTTTTGGTATGGCATTAGGTAGTGATCTAATTTCATTTTTTTACACATAGCTGTCCAGTTTTCGCAGCACCACTTATTGAAGAGGCTGTCTTTGCTCCATTGTATATTCTTGCCTCCTTTGTCAAAAATAAGGTACCCATAGGTGAGTGGGTTTATCTCTGGGTTCTCTATCTTGTTTCATTGGTCTATATTTCTGTTTTTGTGCCAGTACTATACTGTCTTGATGACTGCAGGTTTGTAGTATAGGCTGAAGTCAGGAAGGTTGATTTCTCCAGCTCCATTCTTCTTTCTTAAGGTTGCTTTGGCTATTCAGGGTCTTTTGTGTTTCCATATGAATTGTGAAAGCTTTTGATCTAGTTCTGTGTGAAAAAAAAAAAACATTGGTAATTTGATAGGGATTGCACTGAATCCGAAGATTGCATTTTGGTAGTATAGTCATTTTCACAATATTGATTCATCCCACCCAGGAACATAGCATATCTCTCCATCTCTTTATGTCATCTTTGATTCCTTTCATTCAGTTCAGTTCAGTTCAGTCGCTCAGTCGTGTCCAACTCTTTGTGACCCCATGAATCGCAGCACGCCAGGCCTCCCTGTCCATCACCAACTCCTGGAGTTTACCCAAACACATGTCCATCGAGTCGGTGATGCCATCCAACCATCTCATCCTCTGTCGTCCCCTTCTCCTCCTGCCCCCAATCCTACCCAGCATTAGTGTCTTTTCCAATGAGTCAACTCTTCGCATGAGGTGGCCAAAGTATTGGAGTTTCAGCTTCAACATCAGTCCTTCCAATGAACACCCAGGACTGATCTCCTTTAGGATGGACTGGTTGGATCTCCTTGCAGTCCAAGGGACTCTCAAGAGTCTTCTCCAACACCACAGCTCAAAAGCATCAATTCTTAGGTGCTCAGCTTTCTTCACCGTCCAACTCTCACATCCATACATGACCACTGGAAAAACCATAGCCTTGACTAGATGGACCTTTGTTGGCAAAGTAATGTCTCTGCTTTTCAATATGCTATCAAGGTTGGTCATAACCTTCCTTCCAAGGAGTAAGCGTCTTTTAATTTCATGGCTGCAATCACCATCAGCAGTGATTTTGGAGCCCAAAAAAATAAAGTCTGACACAGTTTCCACTGTTTCGCCATCTATTTCCCATGAAGTGATGGGGCCAGATGCCATGATCTTAGTTTTCTGAATGTTGAGCTTTAAACCAACTTTTTCACTCTCCTCTTTCACTTTCATCAAGAGGCTCTTTAGTTCTTCTTCACTTTCTGCCATAAGGGTGGTGTCAACTGCATATCTGAGGTTATTGATATTTCTCCCGGCAATCTTGATTCCAGCTTGTGTTTTTTCCAGCCCAGCATTTCTCATGATGTTCTCTGCATGTAAGTTATATAAGCAGGGTGACAATATACAGCCTTGACGTACTCCTTTCCCTATTTGGAACCAGTCTGTTGTTCCATGTCCAGTTCAAACTGTTGCTTCCTGACCTGCATAGAGGTTTCTCAAGAGACAGGTCAGATTTTTTCATTAGTGTATTATAATTTTCTGTGTACAGTTCTTTTGTCTCCTTAGGTAAGTTTATTCCTACATATTTAATTCTTTTTGTTACAATGGTGAATGGGATTGACTCCTTAATTTCTCTTTCTGATTTTTCATTGTTAGTATATAGAAATGCAAGTGATTTCTGTGTATTGACTTTGTATCCTGCAACTTTGCTAAATTCACTGATTAGCTGTAGTAATTTTCTGATACTGTCGTTAGGGTTTTCTATGTACAGTGTCATGTCATCTGAAAACAGTAAAAACTTTACATCTTCTTTTCAAGTCTGAATTCCTTTTATTTCTTTTTCTTTTCTGACTGATGTAGCCAGGACTTCGAGAACTTTGTTGAATAATAGTGGTGAAAGTGGACACCCTTGTCTTGTTCCTGATCTTAGGCGGAATGCTTTCAGTTTTTCGCCATTGAGAATAATGTTTGCTGTGGGCCTTTCATATATGGCCTTTATTATGTTGAGGTAGGTTCCTTCTATGCCCATTTTTTGAAGCGTTTTTATAATAAATGGATGCTGGATTTTGTCGAAGGCTTTTTCTGCATCTATTGAGATGATCATATGGTTTTTATCTTTCAATTTGTTGATATGGTGTATCACGTTGATTGGTTTGTGTATATTGAAGAATCCTTGCGTCCCTGGAATAAACCCGACTTGATCATGGTGTATGAGCTTTTTAATATGTTGCTGGGTTCTGTTTGCTAGAATTTTGTTGAGGAGTTTTAAATCTATGTTCATCAGTGATATTGGCATGTAATTTTCTTTTTCATGTTGTCTTTTTCTGGTTTTGGTATCAGGGTGATTGTGGCCTCGTAGAATGAGCTTGAAATTGTTCCTTCCTCTGCAATTTTTTGGAAGGGTCTCTTCTCTGAATGTCTGATAGAATTCCCCTGTGAAGCCATCTGGCCCTGGGCTTTTGTTTTTGGGGAGATTTTTGATCTCTGTTTCAATTTCAGTGTTTGTAATTGGGTTGTTCATAATTTCTATTTCTTCCTGGTTCAGTCTTGGGAGGCTGATCTTTTCAAAGTATTTGTCCATTTCCTCTAGGTTGTACATTTTATTAGCATATAGTTGCTCATAATATTCTCTTATGATCCTTTGTATTTCTGTGTTGTCTGTTGCAACCTCTCCTTTTTCATTTTTAATTTTATTGATTTGATTTTTCTCCCTTTTTTTCTTGATGAGTCTGGCTAGTGGTTTGTCAATTTTATTAATCTTCTCAAAGAACCAGCTTTTAGTTTTATTCATCTTTGCTATTGTTTACTTCATTTCTTTTTCCTTTATTTCTGCTCTGATTTTTATGATCTCCTTCCTTCTGCTGACTTTGGGTGTTTTGTTCTTTTTCCAGCTGCTTTAGATGTAGAGTTAGGCTATCTATTCGATGCTTTTCTTGCTTCTTGAGGTATGATTGTACCACTATAAACCTACCTCTTGGAACTGCTTTTGCTGAGTCCCATAGGTTTTAGGTCGTCATGTTTTCATTGTCATTTGTTTCTAGGAATCTTTTGATTTCTTTTTTTATTTCTTCAGTAACCTCTGTTATTTAGTAATGTATTGTTTAATCTCCAGGAGTTGTGTTTTTTTGCTGATTTTTTTCCTGTAGTTGATATCTAGTCTCAAGGTTAAAGCGTCTGCCTGCAATGTGGGAGACCCAGGTTCGATCCCTGGGTCAGGAAGATCCCCTGGAGAAGGAAATGGCAACACACTTCAGTATTCTTGCCTGGAGAATCCCATGGAGAGAGGAGCCTGGTAGGCTACAGTCCACGGGGTCACAAAGAGTCAGACACGACTGAGCAACTTCACTTTCACTTTCACATAGCGTTGTAGTCAGAGAAGATACTTGATACAATTTCAATTTCTTAAATTTACTGAGGCTTGATTTGTGGCCCAAGAAGTGGTCTATCCTGGAGAATGTTCAACGTGCACTTGAGAAGAAAGTATATTCTTCTGCATTTGGATGGAAAGTCCTAAAGATATCAATTAGTTCCATTTGCTTTAATGTTTCATTTAAGGTTTGTGTTTCCTTATTGATTCTCTGTTTTGATGATCTGTCCATTGATGACAGTGGGGTGTTAAAGTCCCCTGCTATTATTGTGTTGCTGTCAATTTCTCCTCTTATGCCTGTTAGTGTTTACCTTATGTATTGAGGTGCTCCTATGTTGGGTTCATAGACATTCACAGTTGTTATGTCTTCTTGGATTTGTTGTGTCCTTCTTTGTCTCTTATGATATTCTTTATTCTAAAGTCTATTTTGTCTGAAATAAGGATTGCCACCCCAGCTTTCTTTTGGTTTCCATTCACATGGAATATATTTTTCCATCCTTTTACTTTCAGTCTTTATGTGTCTCTAGGTCTGAAGTGGGTCTCCTGTAGGCAGCACATATATGGGTCTTGTTTTTGTATCTATCCAGTCAGTCTGTATGTTTTGGTTGGTGCATTTAATCCATTTACATTTAAGGTAATTATTGATAGATATGTTCCTATTGGCATTTTCTTGATTGTTTTGGGTTTGTTTTTGTAGGTCTTTCCTTTCTCTTGTGTTTACTGGCTATGTAAGTCTCTTTAGTATTTGTTGCAAGGCTGATTTTGTGGTGCTGAATTCTTGGTTTCTGCTTGTCCATAAAGCTTTTGATTTCTCCATCAATTCTAAATGAGATCTTTGCCGGGTATAGCAATCATGGTTGTAGGTTTTTATCTTTCAGTACGTTAAATATATCCTGCTATTCCCTTCTGGCCTATAGAGTTTCTACTGAAAGATCCACTGTTAATCATATGGGTTTTCCCTTGTATGTTACCTGTTGCTTTTCCCTTGCTGCTTTTAATAGTCTTTCTGTGTGCTTTGTCTCTGTTAGCTTGATTAATGTTTGTCTTGATGTGTTTCTTCTTGGGTTTAACCTGTAGGGGACTCTCTGGATGTCTCTGCTTTTTGATACGCTGTCTAGGTTTGTCATAGCTTTCCTTCCAAGGAGCAAGCATCTTTTAATTTCATGAGTGCACTCACCATCTGCAGTAATTTTGGAGGCCAAGAAAATAACATCTGTCACTGTTTCCATTTTTCCCCATCTATTTGCCATGAAGTGATGAGACTGTATGCCATGATCTTAGTTCTTTGAATGTTTAGTTTTAAGCCAGCTTTTTCATGCCCCTCTTTCACTTTCATCAAGAGGCTCTTTAGTTCCTCTTCTCTTTCTTACATAAGGGTGGTGTCATCTGCATATCTGAGGTTATTGGTATTTCTCCTGGCAATCTTGATTTCAGCTTGTGATTCATCCAGGCTGGCATTTCACATGTTGTACTCTGCATATAAGTTAAATAAAAGCAGGGTGACAATATACAGCCTTGACGTACTCCTTTCCTGATTTGGAACCAGTCCATTGTCCCATGTCCAGTTCTAACTGTTGCTTCTTGACCTGCATACAGGTTTCTCAGGAGGCAGGTAAGGTGGTTTAGTATTCCCATTCTTTAAGAATTTTCCAGTTTTCTATGAGAGTTGGAGTAATATCTAGCATCTTTGTTACTGTTTTCCATTTGTTGCCCTTGTTATTAATTTCTCTGTTTGTCTTCCTTTATTTTTCTGCCTTTTGTATTGTACAGATGGGTCTTATTCACTTTGATAATCTCAGCCTTTCATTGTTAGTGGTTGCTTTAGAGTTTGAAATACACATCTACAATTAATTCAAGTACACTTTCATCAAAAAATATTATACACTTCTCAGGTAGTGTGGGTACCTTATATTACCAATTCTTCCCTCTCATCACTTATGATGTCTCTTATTACTGTACTTACCCATAAGCTATAATCACCCAATATAATCATTTGGAAAGGTTCTATTGACATATGTTCAAAATCACTAATTCCTTCCTTAGCTATGTCTAGTCTACTGATGAATTCACCAAAGACATTCCTCATTTTTGGTACAGGGTTTGCAATTTCTAGCATTTCCTTTCGTGTCTTTCTTAGAGTTTCCATCTCTCTGCTTACATTGCCAACTGGTTTCTGCATTTACCCAATTTTCTATTACAGTCCTTAGGATTTTAATTATCATTATTTTAAATTATCACTGATAATTTCAAAATCTCTGCCATATCTGGGTCTGGTTCTGATGCTTGGACTGGCTCTTCAGACAGTTTTTTTGGTTTGTTTTGCCTTTTAGAATAGCTTGTAACTATTTTGTTGTTGTTGAATGTCAAACATGATGTATCAGGAAAGGAAATAAGGTAAACAGGCGTTTAGTGTGAGGTTTTTGTGTTTATCTGGCTAGGAGTTAGGCTGTGTTTACTGTTTGCTGTAACTATAGGTATGGGAGGCTAAGATTTGTTCTAATGTCCTTTTCTTTGTTTTCCCTGTTATCTTTGAGTTTCCTTAGAAGCTCCTTCTTAACTACAGCAAAAGTCTTGCAGTTCTTTCAGATGTAATTCCCTATTTACATACAGGAGCCCTGTTGATATAGTGGAAAGACATGGAAAGAAGAGGAGCCTGGCAGGCTGCAGTCCATGGGGTCGAAGATCTTTCTCATCAAAAGATCTTCATCTTTTACTTGGCCTGGGCCTCTCGGCTATAACCTTCATGAGTGCTTCTCAGATTTTTTTCCTTTCCCTAAGTAAGACAGGAAGGCGAGAAGGGGATGGAGATGGGTATTTCCCTTCTTCCACATTGGTTAGGCTCTGGTAAAAATCCATGTGGGTTAGGATCTGGTAAAATAGTTTCTCCTGAGAACAGGTCTTTGTTAATAAGAACAGAATGGTCTGGGCATATTTCAAAATAACTTCTTTTCCCCTTCCCCCACCAAAAGCAAGAGAGGATTTTTCTCCAACCTTCACTCTGAGAATCTGGTGGCGCTCCTGGAGATTTAACTCAGAAGTATAGGTGTTACTCTAAGGCTGAGTCCCTAGGAGTTTTTAATTCCTCAAGCTAGTCCATGTTCAGATTCCAGTAATGTGTTCCTATCAGGCTCCAGTTGCAGCTTCTGATCCTGATAAGGTGTGAGTCTCTGTATTCAATTGTCTCTCCAGTTTGGGGAGCTATGATTTTCCCTGTGACTTCAATTCTCTCAAAGATCTTAGAAGAGTTATTGATTTTCAGTTTTTCTGGCCTTTTTCCTGTGAGGATAAGAATGGCAACTTCCAAACTCTTTACATGTTGGACCAGAAAATGTAAGTGAATTGTGAGGATTATTTTTAGCCATCCTGCCAATCTCCTTTTTAATTGGTGTATATAGGCAATTTACACTCAAGTTATTTATTGATGCATGCATGCATGCTAAGTTGCTTTAGTCATGAATACTGGAGGGGGTTGTCATTTCCTCCTCCAGGATATCTCACAGACTCGATATATTTTGGCTTAACTTGGCCATTTTATGACTTTTTTCTGTTTGTTTTCTCCATTTCTCATTCCTCATTTTTTCTTACTTCTCAGTGAGGTGTTTGAACATTCTTAAGAATACTCTCCTGATAAATGTGTAGTGTTTTTGAATACATTTTCTGTATAGTTTTCTTAGCAGTGTTCTAGATATTATATATATACATAATACACACACACACCACAATGAACTGGTTTCAACATTTATCCAGTTTGAGTTAAGTATAGGAACATGACTTCCACTTAGGTCCCTTGATCCTCACCATTTAAAAAGCATTTGTTCAAAGTGTGTCCTCTACTTCTGTTAAGCATCAAGCAGCTGGTGTTACAATTTTTGCTTCAGCTTCAAATATGATTTAAGAAACTCATGAGAAGTAGGAAATCTGTTATATTTACCTCTATATTTGCACATTCTAATTTTCTTTCCTTTCTGAAATTCCAAGTCTCCTTCTGTTATCATTACCTTTTCTGATTAGAGAAGTTACTTCAATCATTCTTTTTTTTTTAATCGAAGGATAATTGCTTTACAGAATTTTGCTGTTTTCTGTCAAACCAAAACATGAATCAGCCATAGGTATACGTATAGCTCCTCCCTTTTGAACCTCCCTCCCATCTCCCTCCCCATCCCACCCTTCTAGGTTGATACAGAGCTCCTGTTTGAGTTTTCTGAGCCATACAGCAAATTCCCGTTGGCTATCTATTTTACATATGGTAATGTAAGTTTCCATGTTACTTTTTCCATACATCTCACCCTCTTTCCATGTCTGTAAGTCTATTTTCTATGTCTGTTTCCCCATTGCTGCCCTGTAAATAAATTCCTCAGCACCATTTTTCAAGATTCTGTACATGTGTGTAAGAATATGACATTTATCTTTCTATTTCTGACTCACTTCACTCTGTATTATAAGTTCTAGGCTCATCCACCTCATCAGAACTGACTCAAGTGCATTCCTTTTTATGGCTGAGTGATATTCCCTTGTGTATATGCACCACAAATTCTTTATCTGTTCATCTGTCAATGGACATCTAGGTTACTTCCATGTTCTATCTATTGTAAAAAGTGCTGCAATTAACAGTGGTATACCTGTGTCTTTTTCAATTTTTGTTTCCTCGGGGTATATGCCTAGGAATGGGATTGCTGGGTCATATGATGGTTTTATCCCTAGTTTTTTAAGAAATCTCCATACCATCTTCCATAGTGGCTGTATCAATTTACATTCCCACCAACAGTGCAAGAGTGTTCCCTTTTCTCTACATCTTCTCCAGCATTTATTGTTTGTAGACTTTTTGATAATGGCCATTCTGACTGGCCATTCTGCTTCATTGACTATTCCAAAGCCTTTGACTGTGTAGATCACAACAAACTGTGGAAAATTCTTCAAGAGATGAGAATACCAGACCACCTGACCTGCCTCCTGAGAAATCTGTATGCAGGTCAGGAAGCAACAGTTAGAACTGGACATGGAACAACAGACTGGTTCCAAATCGGGAAAGGAGTACATCAAGGCTGCATATTGTAACCCTGCTTATTTAACTTATATGCAGAGTACATCATGCAAAATCCTCGGCTGGATGAAGCATAAGCTGGAATCAAGATTGCTGGGAGAAATATCAAAAACCTAGGATATGCAGATGACACCACCCTTATGGCAGAAAGCAAAGAAGAACTAAAGAGCCTCTTGACGAAAGTGAAAGAGGAGAGTGAAAAAGTTGGCTTAAAACTCAACATACAGAAAACTAAGATCATGGCATCTGGTCCCATCACTTCATGGGAAATAGATGGCGAAACAATGGAAACAGTGACAGACTTTATTTTGTGGGGCTCCAAAATCACTGCAGATGGTGACTGCAGCCATGAAGTTAAAAGATGCTTGCTTCTTGGAAGAAAAGTTATGATCAACCTAGATAGCATATTAAAAAGCAGAGACATTACTTTGCTAACTAAGGTCTGTCTAGTCAAAGCTACGGTTTTTCCAGTAGTCATGTATGGATCTGAGAGTTGGACTGTAAAGAAAGCTGAACACAGAAAAATTGATGCTTTTGAACTGTGGTGTTGGAGAAGACTCTTGAGAGTCCCTTGGACTGCAAGGAGATCCAACTAGTCCATCCTAAAAGAAATCAGTTCTGAATATCCATTGGAGGGACTGATGCTGAAGCTGAAACTCCAATACTTTGGCCACCTGGTGTGAAGAACTGACTTATTTGAAAAGACCCTGATGTTGGGAAAGATTGAAGGCAGGAGGAGAAGGGGACAACAGAGGATGAGATAGTTGGATGGCATCACCAACGCAATGGACATGAGTCTGAGTAAGCTCTGGGAGTTTGTGATGGACAGAGAAGACTGTAGTGCTGCAGTTCATGGGGTTGCAAAGATTCATACACGACTAAGTGACTGAACTGAACTGAATTCTGACCGGTGTGAGGTGATATCTCATTGTGGTTTTGATTTGCATTCCTCTAATAATGAGCAATGTTGAGCATCTTTTCATGTGGTTGTTAGCCATCTGTATGTCTTCTTTGGAGAAATGTCTGTTTAGGTCTTTTCCCCACTTTTCGATTGGGTTGTTTATTTTTCTGTTATTGAGTTGTATGAGCTGCTTTTATATTTTGGAAATTAATTCTTTATTAGTTGTTTCCCTTGCTATTATTTTCTCCCATTCTGAGGGTTTTCTTTTCACCTTGTTTGTAGTTTCCTTTGCTGGGAAAAAGCTTTGAAGTTTAATCAGGTCCCACTTGTTTACTTTTGCTTTTATTTCCGTTACTCTAGGAGGTGGGTCATAGAGGATCTTGCTTTGATTTATGTCATTGAGTGTTCTCCCTATGTTTTCCTGTAAGAGTTTAATAGTTTCTGGTCTTACATTTAGGTCTTTAATCCATTTTGAGTTTATCTTTGTGTATGGTGTTAGGAAGCGTTCTAATTTCATTCTTTTACATGTAGCTGTCCAGTTTTCCCAGCACCACTTATTGAAGAGCCTGTCTTTGCCTCATTGTATATTCTTGCCTCCTTTGTCAAAATAATGTACCCATAGGTGCATGGGTTTATTTCTGGGCTTTCTATCTTGTTCCATTGGTCTATATTTCTGTTTTTGTGCCAGTACTATACTGTTTTGATGACTGTAGCTTTGTAGTATAATCTAAAGTCAGGAAGGTTGATTCTTCCAGCTCCATTCTTCTTACTCAAGACTGCTTTGGCTATTTGGGGTCTTTTTTGTTTCCATATGAATTGTGAAATTTTTGTTCTAGTTCTGTGAAAAATGCCATTGGTAATTTGATAGGACTTAGATCATTCTTTAATGGAAGGTTTGCTAGCAAATTAGTTTCCCTTTTGTCCCAGAATGTCTTTATTGATCCTCCATTGCCAAAGGGATATTTCTGTCAGATATAAAACTTGCTGTTGACAATTTAATTCAGTGCTCAAAAAATGTTCTGCCACTTACTCTTTAACCCCATATTTTCAGATGAGAAATCTGCTGTCATACTGATCAGTGCTTCCCTTTAAGAATGCAGCATTTCTCTCTGGCTGCTTTCAGGATACATTTCTTTGTCTTTCATGTTCATAAGTTTAATTATGATGTGTCATGGCATAGACTTCTTTGGGTTTATCTTAGACTTGTTTAGTTTCTTGTATCTGTAGGTTTATTTCTTTTTGCAAATTTGGTTTGTTTTTAGCTATTAATCCTTGGAATAATATTTCAGTCTCACTATCTCTCTCCTCTCCTTTTGGAAGTCTGATGATACAAATTTTCTCTTTTGCTATTGTCCCTGAGACTCTGCTCAATTTTTTTTTTTCAATCTATTTTCTCTTTGATGTTCCAACTGGGTCAATTCTACTGATCTGTCCTCTGGTTCACTTATTCTATCTATTTTCTCTACTCTACTATTGAGCCATTGAGTGAATTCTTCATTTTGATTATTGTGTTTTTAGCTCTATCATCACCATTTATTTTTTGGTATAGCTCATTTTTCTTTGGTGAGTTTTTTTATGAAAATTCACTAAATCATCTTTGTGATGGTGCTTTAAAATTTTTGCTAGATAATTCCAACATCTGATTCCTTTTGATGCTGACATCTATTTTCTTTCCTCATTCATGTTTGATTTTTCTGGTTCTTACTATGCTGAGTGACTTTTTATTATACCTTCAACATTTTAGAAATTGTATTATGAGACTAGAGATCTTATTTAATCTTTATTTTATCAGCCAGTCCACCTGTTGAGGTGTAGCTCCCACGCCAGGTGGAGTGTATGTTATGTTTCCTGCTGGGTTCTGCAAACACTACCTCAGCAAAAGTAGGGCAATGACTCACACTGTCTCATTGAAGATAGGTGGGATGGAAGGTAATCTCCTCCTCCAGTCCTGCTGACCCCTTCCTGGTGAAACTAGGATTCTGGCAGGTGGGTGTAAAGATTCAACTTCAAGTGAGAGAACAGAAATGCTGTCTAGCCTTTCTTTGTACCACATCATTCAGTCTCACTGTTACTGGGTAAGTATGGAAGCTCAACTTGGCATTGGCCTTGTTGACATCAGAGGTAGCTGGAAAGCTGGGTGCTTACTAGGCTTGACTCACACCATTTATTAATACTTAGTCTCTTTGATTTCAGAAAAGGTGGAGGCTTAGTTTCTCACTGAGCCCTTTGACATCGGCCAGCAGGTATAGCCTCACCTCCCATCACCTCATTAAATCTCATTTCTCCTAGGTATTAACTAGAGGCTCAGCTCACCTCTGAACCCCACTGAAACTACCCTGTTGAAGGAACCTGAACACTACTTAATTCTGCCAGGTGGGAAATAAAAGACTGGCTCCCCACTCATCCCCACCAATAGAACCTTGGTAGGGGAATCAGAGCACCACCTACTTCCACCTGGCAGGGGATGGACAATCAGCTCCCCACTTGGCCCAATCATTACTATCTCTACAGGAGAAATCAGATAACTGCTGTCTACTTGAGATCCCCACTTAGCTTGCTAACACCACCTAGTGGAGAAATCAGAGTGCCACTTACTTGTGCCAAGAGGACTACCACTGAAATATGGGGGATGAGGCATACTTTTTCCCTTGATGTTTGTCTGGTATAGGATGGGTCTTGCCAGAAAAGTTTTTGTTCTTAGGAAATCCTGTTTCTAGTACTTTGGCTAGACAGTGGGAATTTGTTTTGTCTTTGCCTGTTGGTAGTTTTGGGTTGGAGGCTTCTGCCATACCCTGTCAAGAAAGTGTGGGAAACAAGGAAACCCAGGGAACGCATCACTGTGTCTCTTCTCAAGCCAAGTTACCTATATTGTCAGACTTTTTGTTTTTTACCTTTCAAAGTCTATAATTATTTGCGTTACTAGAATTTTATTTAAAATAGGAATTGAATATTTAATTTTACCAAAAAATTTTTTATTCCCTATGCAGAAGGCAAGACAGTTTATTGATCATCAACCTTTTAAATTTAAAAACAAACTTTGAAATTTGCCAGTTTTGTGGAGAACCTGAAATGAGTACTAAAGGCTTTGATATTTGATGTTATTAAGATATGTAACTGAAGGCTAGAAGGTACTGAGTCTTCTAGTGAAGCTGCAGTCTTCTCAAAAAGAAGTATATAAAACTTTACTGGTAACCATTTTAATACTTATATGTGTGATATATTAGTATGAGAGCAGCTGCTCAGCCAAGTGGCTCCCAATATTTTGTTTCAGCTGACATCAACATGCTCTTCTTCTATATGTCATTTGACAACTGCTTAAAGCCTTCTTTATGTCTCATTGTTCCAGAAATATTTAAAAATTATGATCAAGGCAGTATTCAACTTTTAATCGGTTCCTAGACAATGGTCATATGTTGAAGTATCAAAAGCTTATCCTAATGTCCTATATGTTCGAAATTAATGGGGAACACATATAAACCCATGGCTGATTCATGTCAATGTATGGCAAAAACCACTGCAATATTGTAAATTAATTAGCCCCCAACTAAAATAAATAAATTAAAAAAATAAAGTTAAAAAATAGATAAATAAACTAATTTAATAAAAAAGAAAAATACCATTGGATTGCACTTATATGTGGAATCTAAAAAAGAAAACAAATGAACAAACAAAGCAGAAACAGATTCATAGAGGTGGAGAATAAACCAGTGGTTGCCAGAGGGAGTGGGAGACAGACAAAATAGGTTAGAAGGGATTAAGAGGTACAAACTTCCAGCTATAAAATAAATAAGTCCTGGAGATGTAATGTACACATAGAGAATATAGTCAATAATATCTGGCAACTTTGTATGGTGACTGATGGTAACTAGACTTATTGTGAAGATTATTTCATAATTTATAAAATATCAAATTACTATGTTGTACACCTGAATACTATAATATAATAATATAATATTGTCTGTTAATTATAACTCAAATAATAAGCGAACCAAATAAATTAATTAACTTGTTTGCTAATGTGGAAAAAAAATTACAAGACAGAATTTAATTCTTGGATATAAATTATATACCTTAGACAGACCAAAAGTGATCTGCTATATACATGGAGTAAAACTATGCCGTTGAAATCATGTATTAAGTAATTAAAATTAAACAGAAGGTATGAAAACTTGATTTCTAATATTACTTTTCAGGGATTTTTCAGAAAAAAGAATTAAGTATAGATCCATGTGTCAGTATGGATGAATCTCAAAAATAGTATCCTGAGTAAAGAGAAGCAAAACACAAGAAGTATACATTGTATAATTTCATTTACATGAAATTCTAGAATTGACAAAACTAATAATCCATGGTGACAGAAATCAGATCATGGTTGTTGTGGGGACATTCACTGAGATGGGACATAAAGGAGATTTCTGTGGTGATGAGGCTGTTCTGGGTTTTAATAATCGTATGGGTTATACAAGTTTATACATTTGTCAAAACTGAACAGTACACCCAGAGTATTTAGCTGTATTTATGCAGGCCAGGAAGCAACACTTAGAACTGGACATGGAACAAGAGACTGGTTCCAAATAGGAAAAGGAGTACATCAAGGCTGTATACTGTCACCCAGCTTATTTAACTTATATGCAGAGTATATCATGAGAAATGCTGGGCTGGAAGAAGCACAAGCTGGAATCAAGATTCCTGGGAGAAATATCAATAACCTCAGATATGCAGATGACACCACCCTTATGGCAGAAAGTGAAGAAGAACTAAAAAGCCTCTTGATGAAAGTGAAAGAGGAGAGTGAAAAAGTTGGCTTAAAGCTCAACGTTCAGAAAACTAAGATCACGGCATCTGGTCCCATCACTTCATGGGAAATAGATGGGGAAACAGTGCAAACAGTGTCAGACTTCATTTTGTTGGGCTCCAAAATCACTGCAGATGGTGACTTCAGCCATGAAATTAAAAGACGCTTACTCCTTGGAAGGAAGGTTATGATCAAACTAGACAGCATATTAAAAAGCAGAGACATTACTCTGCCAACAAAGGTCCGTCTAGTCAAGGCTATCGTTTTTCCAGTAGTCATGTATGGATGTGAGAGCTGGACGGTGAAGAAAGTTGAGCGCCAAAGAATTGATGCTTTTGAACTGTGGTGTTGGAGAAGATTCTTGAGAGTCCCTTGGACTGCAAGCAGATCCAACCAGTCCATCCTAAAGGAGATCAGTCCTGGGTGTTCATTGGAAGGACTGATGTTGAAGCTGAAACTCTAATCCTTTGGCCACCTCATGTGAAGAGTTGACTCATTGGAAAAGACCCTGATGCTGGGAAGGATTGGGGGCAGGAGGAGAAAGGGATGACAGAGGATGAGATGGTTGGATGGCATCACTGACTCGATGGACATGAGTTTGTGTATACTGTGGGAGTTGGTGATGGACAGGAAAGCCTGGCATGCTGTAGTCCATGGAGTCTCAAAGAGTCGGACACGACTGAGCGACTGAACTGAACTGAAATTGTACTCGGAAAAGTCAAGATCTATCTATCTATCTATATATCTATCTCTGTATATATATATGATTAAAAGGCTTAGAAAGTATACTGGCTAAATAAGTTTTCTACTCTCCCAAATTCAATAAAAATCTTAACAATATAGGGCAAAGCAGAGAGGAAAATCTGAAGAGAGGAAACAAGAGAACTAGATATAGTGGAGGAAGGGAGGGCTGTGTCATTCCCTTCAGATGCTATACAGAATCCTGCTGTGAGAGTATTTGAGACACTATAACAAATCCTGGGTAAAGACCAGGGAGAACGCAAGCCTTTAAGCAAAGTCCTTCAAACCATTAAAAGTGCAGTTGTTATTGTGTGCCTATACTGGAGAGGGCCAGGGAGTCCTGGCATACTGCAATCCATGGAGTCGCGAAGATCGGACACGACTTGGTTACTGAACAACAACAACAGACAAAATCCACTGAATTTCCTGTAGGATGGCATCTGAAAGTCCTAGAGAGAGAGTAGCCATGAAGAGGAATAGTTAATGAACCTGTGAAAGATCTACAGGTGATACTAATGATTACTAAACAAGAGGAATGTACAGCTATATAGTTTGATTTTAGCAGATCTCAGCATGCCAGGCATAGGCCCGAAGATTAGATAGAAATCATGTTACAGAGGATGTCAGTTTAGGAAATAACCAAATTAAACATAACAAGTAGATACGTCTACTTTATGGAAACTTTTAAATATTTGTTTAAGCTTCCTTCTAGCTTTACATCTACCTTGGGGAGGGGGAGAAGGTAAAACCTATGAATTTCTTTAAGAAAAACTGGTTGTGAGCAAATAAAACTTTCGAGGACATAGACAATTTTTCTGTTACTAGATAAAATTTTATGGGCACTTGAGTCAGAGAATACATTTAGTCAAATAAAAAGCAAAGCTTGTTTTTCTGTATGTACTTGTTTTAAACTTAGAGAAAATTTTAAAAGTAGTACAGAGAGAGTTCTCTTCTATAGCTCACCTTGCTTTCCCTATTTTTATAACCATAGTTTGATTATAAAGAACAAAAATTTAACATTGATACAATATTATTAACTAAACTACAGACTTTATTCAAAATTCACCGATTTTTTCCCACTGTCTTTTTTCTGTTCCAGGATCCTATCCAAGATCCCACATTGCCATCACAACTGAATTTGCAGTCTGAGAAATACTCATTAGGTAACTGCAGATATTCTTCATTTTTCCAACACCTTTAAACTGAATTGAAAATTTGGGCTGCCTGTTATGAACATTTTCACTGATCATTATACGTGTACAAACACCTCCCAAAGTCTTTATGTGATAAATACTAGGGGAGGAGCAGATTGCATGGTGATTTCTTCTGTTTCAATGAAACCTTGCATTTGGTTTCACTGTAGCAAACAACTCTCTAGGAGGCATATCTTCTACTTCAATGATTTGTTTATTTTTTCTTTAAAAGTCTTCTATGTATTTCTATAGGTGGTTACAAATTTTTTGATTCTATGGCAACAAGTTTTTCTTCTGAAACAATCAAACCTTATTTTGCTCATGATGCTGATATGTCACTGCACTAACTCATTTCTCCTGAATTGCAAAATGTTTTGGCCATATATGTTGCTTAGATCTAAGGCATGAGAATTCACTGCATCTGATTACAAATCTATGCAATAAAAAGTGTTTTGACCTGCTAAATCAGCCCATCCCTATTCAAATTACCACTAATAATATTAGTCCTCCTTCCAAACTATTTGATGGTAGAGCTTAGCTGATGTCTATGTCTGAGGAAGTCACTAGTTAAAGTGTGAAAGTGAAAGTGTTAGTCACTTAGTCATCTCCAGCTCTTTGCGATCCCATGGACTGTAGCCCATCAAGCTCCTCTGTCCATGGAATTCTCCAGGCAAGAATACTGGAGTGGGTAGCCATTCCCTTCAGGGGATCTTCCCAACCCAGGGATCAAACCCCATTGCAGGCATATTCTTTACTATCTGAGCCACCAGGGAAACTGAGGAAGTCATTTAGATTAGTGAATTTGAAAACATGTTTTGACTATACTCATTTGGGGAAAGAAAGATTAAAACAGAACATCAAAGTCAAATTGTCATAAATTTTCTCCTTGAAAATATTTTTCTAACCAGTTTATGGAGAAGGTGGCATAAGTTCCACTTACCTTGAGCTTTTGATTCTCTCTACCACTCTTACTATACTTCTTCCAGGCCTCGACTAAATGATAATATCTAAGGTAATGAAAGGTAGCAAAACATGCTACCATATGCTGCTTGGTATATTGATTATTTTGAGCTGAAGGCACTTAAAAACAGCAGTTGCAGGGAGAGGCTTTCTCTGAACTCCCCTTATCTGCCTAAAATCCTTCTAAAGGATTTCAATTATCATAAATCCCCTCCCTAGGAGTTTCACCAACCAGAGAGGACTGACTTTGCTCACAGGAGAAACTAAAAGTCCATACCACACCCAGACAAACTTTGTCACACACTATCATATTTCACACATATTCTTTTAAGGCCCCATTCATCGTCCCTAAAAATTATTTTATCTCCCTTAAGAAGCCTACCATCACCATCCCATTTCCCTATTAAGGTGGTTTTTAATCCTGAATTCTAAAGCCACCTCTCTTGTTAACCCATCTTTGATTATTGGATTCTCAGCTAAGAATTTAGAAGGGTAGAGAGAAAATTATTTTGTCTTCCCTACAATCAATAAAGAATCCACCTGCAAAGCAGGAGACCACCTGCAATGCAGGAGACTTGGGTTCAATCCCTGGGTTGGGAAGATTCCCTGGAGGAGGAAATGGCAACACTCCAGTATTCTTGCCAGGAAATCCCATTGACTGAGGAGCCTAGTGGGCTACAGTCCATGAGGTCACAAAAGTCAGCCACAACTTAGCAACTAAACCACTACCACCACCACGGTAATAATGGCAGCTATGTTAATACTACAGAAACTGATATCTAAGAAGCACAACAAAAATGTTAGCAAATTATTTAATTCTTTGAGGTATTCAAAATAAATGCAAAATATAACTGTATAAATGGCAGGTATCAGCTGAAGTCATCTTTACCAAATGCGTACGGAAAGTCTTTGTATTAATGTTTGCTTGAGGTTGCTTCTTCTGTGTGACTTACTAGAACAGAAAATTACTATTAATAGATTTTTCAGTTTGATATCACTGTTGAACCATAAGATCCCATGAGAGTCCAAGTATATTTTTCATACTAAAAGTGAGGTACACTGCATGGTAACAGAACACTTCTGATTATACTAACAGCCTTTGAAAGAGATTTAATAGCTTGCTATTTTTTTACATATTTATGTTCTAATGGACCAAGAAAAATTGAGCAATCAATACAATACTAAAAAGCCATGAAAAAAGACAAACATACTGCATATACGAAAACAATATCACTTCCCTAAAAGCAAGATCACATTGGGTACCTAATATAATTATGAATAGTCTTTTTAAACTAAACGTTGTATTTAGTTAATTTCATCATGTTTCTAACCTCTTTCCCAATTAGCTACAACTTCATCTTCTTTGTTCAGGTATAAATTTTGCATGTGGTCAGTCTTTCTTTTTCCATGAGATTATGCATATCAGAAGCTGTGCCATTAAGGAAATAAGGTTCTATATTTTCTAAGTATGGCACTTTTTTTTTTTTTGGCACACCACACCACACTACACCACACAGCTTGCGGGATCTTATCTCCCCAACCAGGGAGATGCCCACTGTAGTGGAAGTGCAGAGTTCTAAGCACTGGACCACTAGGAAATTCCCCATGGCACAGAATTATTATTTTTTTTAGAAAAAGACATATAATAATTCTATGACCTTTTCTTCTGCCTGTCATGTGAGGATTTCAACAATGCTACGTAGGAATACGGATATGTGATTTGGGAGAGAGAACCCTGGACTGCAGTTTACTTTCATCTAGCCTACAGAAAAGGTATTTCTGTAAATAGAGAACAAAGGCAAGGTTTAATTTTTTAAACCAATTTTGTTTTCTTCAGGTACTCATTTAAATATGTTGATAGTGAAGTGGTACTTTCGTAGTGCAAACATTTTTCTCCCTACTCCTCTCCCTTCCCTTTCCCATCTTTATTCACAATCCTGACAAAAAGGAATAGTTTATAGGAGCTGATATTTTATTTACCTTTCCATAGCCACACAAGAATAACTGAATATTTCACATATCTCATTTTACAAACATAAATTTACTTATTTATCTTGTGCTCTACTTTAAACTTCTATAGAGTAGTATCTTAAACCAAATATGCAGACCCATGATACTAATAGAATAACCTAAATTACAGATAAATGTATTCTTTTAAAAAACATAAGCAAAGAAATGCAATCAATTAGTGTTAAGGCTTCAAGTAGTCATCTTTGGGATGTTGATATAATTCAAAACATTCTGGGAACTTTTAAAACATTGCTTTCAGTAATTTTATGTGGCATGCTTATAAAAATGTGTATTTTATAGCTTATTTTTCCTTAATCAAAAACAGTATTAGCTAATTGGGGCATCAAATTTACTGGTCAGACATAGTTTCAGATGAATTTTTACTATCAAAGTTATTCTTGTAGAAAAAAAGGTTGTCAGTTTTGAAGGTATTTAGAAGACTGTGCTATAAATTCTATGCAATTTGAATGATAACATTAGCTTACATTTGTAAGTTTACAGTGATTTTGAACACATTTTTTCATTTGAGCCTCATGACAATTCTAAGAGTGGGAATTCCCCATATTGCAGAAGAAAATAACTGAGGATTAGTGGGGTCATGTGATTTGCCCAATATTACAGAGCCTTGAACTTGAAGTTTAGACAGCAGGTCCAACTCTCTTCTCACTCCTAATTTAGCTCTCTTTCTAAGTATATCATATCATTTTGCAATTCTACATGTTCTGTGAAGTTTATTTTTCTTATAATTTTATATGAAATTTATTTTCATATGTTATAATAATTTATAGTTGCTCTATAATTTTTATGAGGACATATACTTCAATGAAAATTAATGTTTGCTACTAAAAACATCCTTAACTTTGCCTTTTGAATTTATACATTTAGGTTAATATGTAAGCATATATAAAGCCTCAAATCATTATTTCAAAATTTCTGGACATCTGGTACCATAAGAGTCATTGCATCAGAACAACCAATCCTTGATAATAATTTAAAAATCTGGACACATATAAAGGAAAAATAAATAATAATGTACACCTTTCACTGAATGGCTATAATCTGCTATGAAATAAACCACAAAATAAAACTGTTTTCATAGAATATTAAAAGTAGCCACATGCCAATGGAAAAAAGCTTGGTAATTACGCCTTCAAACAGGACTTTTGCAGAAAGTTATTTGCTTAGGAAGCAAGAAAATGCTGTCAAATTCTCATTATCAACTGATTTCTGTTTCTTCCATCACATTCCAAATCCCATTATAAGTGGGTTAACATAACTATATGACATTGGAAACTGTATATCTCTCTTAAGTAGAAAAGATATGTGGCTTCAGTCAAGATAGAAGTAATATATTGTTCTAAAAATAAGGTTTCTGATTTAGAAGACATATGGTGAATCTTCATGAAGTCAGTGAGAGAGGAGGAGTTTGTCATGAAATGTGCTCTATTAGAATTGTGCCAGGGGGACAGACTGTACTTTCCCACTAACAAATGTCCCTTTTTTAATGTGACTGTCCCTATATTTTCTTATTACATGCACAATTCTTTCCAATTCTTTCACTTTTTCCCTGTGAATATGTGAAATACTTTCTCTACTGAATTTCCAGAATTCATGTTTCTAAATATTTACTTATTAGAACTCAAAAGGTATATTATATTCCAATTGTATACAAAAATGGAATTTAAAAAAAACATGCTGTAAAGGAGATAATAATTCTACCTTTGAGGGTGGAGGCTGCTTGATTTGAGAAAGGCTCCACAGAGGAATTTAGATTTCAGTAGGGCCTTTTTGGGTGAGAAGGGTACCCGAGGAAGAGTTAACAAGAGAAGTAAGACTTCATTTTCTGATGTGGCTAAAGCAAAGTATTCTAGGCAATGGGTAGAAATAGAGGTAAAGCTAAACTGGAGTCAGCCTGTAAATGATTTCAAACACCATGCAAGTGATTTCAGTCATTATGCTCTTGTCAGTCACAGTAGAGACTTCTGGTTTTAATTAAAATATTTTTAAATGTTTACCAAAGTAATACACGCACAAGACTTAATAATCTAACGGTACAGAAGGACTCAAATGAGCAAACCATAGTCCTCTGCCCTACTCTTAAGTACTCTCATTTTAACTCTTGTAAGCCGATTGTCACTATTAATAGACTTGTTAATTCAAGACACTACCATGGATTTTCTGCCAAGGCAGAAGAGTATTTAGCTAACTCATATTATACCTACTGCTTTATTAATTCTCCCCAATGTGATTATTTTCAGCTCCCTGTGTCATACAGCAAGGCTCCACGGGCTATCTGTTTCATATGTGGTAATGTATATGTTTCAATGCTACTTGCTCAATTAATCCCTCCATCTCCTTCCCCCACTGTGTCCACAAGTCTGTTCTCTATGTCTGCATCTCCACTGCTGCCCTGCAAATAGGTTCATCAGTACTATCCTTTTAGATTCCATATATATCCAATAATATATGTGCATCATGTTTTTTAAATCCACTCTTGTCTGCCATTTTAATTCTTGTTTTCTGTTTATTCTGTTTTCACTTCTTTTTTCTTGTTTCTGTCTTCCTGTAGGTTACTTGAATATTTTTAGAATTTCATTTTACAGATAGTTTTTGAATATGTCTGTTATATAGCCTTTTAGTGATTGCTCTAGGCATTACATTATATATACATAACTTATTACAGTCTATTGGTGTCATCATTTTACCAGTTCAATTGAAGTTTAGAAACAGTACCACTCTTTGTATGGTTTTATTCTCCCTCATTTATACTATAATGATCTTATATATGTACTCGTTATACTGTATCGAGCATTGTTATATTTTTGCTTCAATCATCAGCCGTAATTTAGAATCCTTGAAGGAAAGTCTATATTATATTGTATTTACCCATGTTCTTTCTTCCTTCTGGATGTTCTACCATTCCTTTTTTTATCATTTCCTTTCTGTTTAGAGAACTTCCTTTAGCCATTCTTTTAGGGTAGATCTGTTGGCAAAATTTCTTAATTTTCTTTCATCTGAGAATACATTGATTTACCCATCATTCTTGGAGGATATCTCTGCTGAATATAAAATTCTGGGTTCTTTCCTTTCAGTGCTTGAAAGATGTTGTGCTACTTCTTTTTGGACTCTATGATTTTCCTTTTTTTTTTTAAAGTATTTTTATTGTGATAAAATATACATAAAACTTACCACTTTAAGCATTTTTAATTGTAAAATTTAGTGGTATTAAGTACATTCACAGTGTTTCACAACCAACCTCTATTCATTTCTAAAATTTACCACTTAGACAATAACTCCCCAACTCCCTTTTTTTCCCTCCCCCAGCCCCTAGTAATCACTATTCTCCTTTCTGTCTCTGTGAAATTTGCTTATTCTAGGTACTTTGTGTAAGTGGAATTATACAATAGTGGTCCTTGTGTGTCTGGCTTATTTCACTTAGCATAGTGTCCTTAAGGTTTATCCATGTTGTAGCATGTATCAGAACTCCAATTCTTTTTAAGGATGAATAATATTTCATTGTATGTGTATACCACATTTGTTTATAAATTCATCTGTTGATGGACATTTGGAGTGTTTTCCACCATTTAGCTATTGTGAATAACGTTGCTATGAACATTGCTGTAAAAGTTTGGTTGAGTCCCTATTTTTAAATTCATTTGGATATATACCTACAAGTAGAACTGCTAAATCATATGGTACTTGTTTTTGATTTTTTGAGGAACTAACAAACCATTTTCCATAGTTGTTGTTGTGCAGTTGCTCAGTCATGTCCAGCTCTTTGTGACCCCATAGACTGCAGCACACCAGGCTTCACCATCTCCTGGAGCTTGCGCAAACTCATGTCCATTGAATCGGTGATGCCATCCAAACATCTCATCTTCTGTCATCCCCTTCTCCTCCTGCCTTCAATCTTTCCCAGCATCAGGGTCTTACTGCCAAATTCAATGTCATGGAAATTGTCTTCAGTGTTTTCTTCAAAGAGTTTTATAGTTTTAGTGCTTACATTTATGTGTTGCATCCATGTTGAGTTAGTTTTTGTATATGGGATAAGACAAGGGTCCAAATTCATTTTCTTGCATGTAAATTTATGATTTTTGTGTTTTGTTTTGCTTTTTTCAAAAAATGTTTTTTTGGGGAACAAGAACGTGAAGCTTCCTAGTTTGCAATCTTGCTGTCATCCTTCTAGATTCCATGGTTTCTGATGAGAAATCAACTATCATTCACATTATTTTTTCCCCATAGGTTAAGTCTTGTTTATGTCTGGCTGCTTTCAAGATTTTTGTTTCGCTTTTAGTTTTCAGAAATTTGACTGTGACATGTCTTAGTTTGAATTTGTTTGGTTATCCTATTTGGAATTCATTCAGTCTCTTGAATCTGTAGGTTTGTATCTTTTGCCACTTTGGGGAAGTTTTCAGCCATTATTCATTTGAGTTGTTTTTCAGCACTTCCCTTTTTCTCTTTTCCTACAAGACTCCAATGACATGAATGTTAGATCTTTTGTTTTTGTGCCACAGGTCTCTGAGGCTCTGTTCTTTTTTTGTTTAAGTCTGCTTCCTCTTTGTTGTTCAGATTTGGTAATTGCTATTATTTTTTATTTAAAAAAATATTTATTTATTTATTTTTGACTGTGCTGGGTCTTTGTTGCTGTGCACAGGCTTTGTCTAGTTGTAGTGAACGGGTGCTACTCTTCCTTGCAGTCCTCGGGCTTCTCATTGCAGTGGGTTCTCTTGTTGTGGAGCACAGGCTCTAGGTTCAAGGGCTTCAGTAGTTGCAGCATGTGGGCTCAGTAGTTGTGGCTCTTGGGCTCTAGAGGGCAGGCTCAGTAGTTGTGGCACATGGCCTTAGCTGCCCCATGGCATGTGGATCTTCCAGACCAGGAATCAAACCCATGTCTCCTGCATTGGTAGGTGGATTCTTAACCACTGAGCCACTAAGGAAGTCTCTATTTTATCTTTCAATTAATTGATTCTTTCCTGAGTCACCTCCATTCTTGCTGTTTGACCTCTACGTTGAATTTTTATTTCAGTTATTTTATTCTTGGGATCTTAAATTTTGTTTCTTTTTATGTCTTCTATGTCTTTGCTGATCTTTTAAAATTTTTTTCATATATTTCAAGTGTGTTTTTAATTGTTCATTGAAGCTTTTTAAAATCTTTGTCAGATAATTCTAACATTTCTGTTATCTTGTTGGCATTAATTGTCTTTGTCTATTCAGTTTGAGATCTTAGTGGGTCTTGGTATGACAAATGAATTTCAACTGAAATCTGGACATTTTGGGTATTATGAACCTCTGGATTTTAAATAAATCTTTGTGTTTAGTTGTGACACCACTCCAAAAGAGGAAGCAGAGGTGTGGCCCTTTTTCAGCCAGGTGTCACAAAGTCTGGGTTTCCCACTCAGCCTTCCTTGACACCTGAAGGTGAGGCTTCTCATTATTGTTGGGCGATATTTGGACTTTCTGACTTTCCTACAGACTTCTACTAATATTTTCCAAACTGAGAGGGGTAGAAGTGTTTCATCACTTAAGCTCAACATTTGGTCTCTGCTGACATCATGGGATGGGAGGTGGTATCATTATTGCTGGGCAGTAGTCAAACTCTTTACTCTCCACAAGGACTCCTCTGACACCACTAGAGCAGAGAGGGGGACACTCTGTTACTGCTGAGCGGAGGAAGCAATCTAGGTTTCTCCCTCACTGGAAGTGGGACGGGGGAGGTCATACTGCCTGGCAAGGATGAAAGACCTAATTCCAATTTGGCATTCTCTAAAACCACCATAGCAGGGGTGTTGAAGTGCCTTGCTACAGTCTCGGGAAGTTAAAGAAGTCTAGGTGCCCTACTTTGCCTTTTGCTGGCAAAGGTGGGGTGGGGCTTAGTTTTCTGAGTGGTGTTTGGCTGGAGTAGAATGGTTACTGTCTCAATGTTTTCTGCCTTCCTAAGCTGCCTCTTTCCTGGTCACTTAACTAGAGAGCTCAGGCTTTTCTTAGGACGTTTTTGCCTGTGCCTTTCACGCACTCTTCATTTTTCTAGGTTGCTAGCTTCTTCAGCTCTAAGTCTGTGATGAACAAAAAATAAACAACCTGGGAACTCATCACTGTGTCATTCCTTGGGTCTGAGTTCCCTTGCTTGTCTGCTTTCGTCTATATTTCAAAGCCTTATGTTGTTTTATATATAATGTCCAGGGTTTTAAATTGTATGTAGTGGGAGGACTAGGGGAAAGTACCTTTCTTTGGTCTTTCTGGAAGTGAAAGCTCAACTCCTGAAATTACAAATATAAATCACATCATGTTTCTGACCTGCTTTCAAGTCTTAAAGGTTTTGCACTACACTCCAATCTAGTTACCACATGGACTTAGAAGACTGCTTTTTTTCTAACTCCAGCCTATTTCTCTCGCCCCTTTCATGCCCTCACCCATTCTCTATGTTTCAGTCACATGGACTTCCTTTCTGTTCCTCAATCACGTCAAATTCTTTATTGCCCCAGGGACTTCACACATGCTTTATATCTCCCTCAAATGAGCTATCTCTGATCTTTGCCTGCCTGTATTCTTTGTGTGCATTTCAACACTGTGCCTAAAAGTCACATACTCGGAGTATTCTGTGATCACTGTCAGGAATTTTCTCTCTCCCTTGCTGTAGTTGTTCTCTATCATTACACTTTGTACATTTCATGCCAGTATTTTTCATGATTTACATTTTTATACACATATTTTGTTTGCTTACTTGTGTATTGTATGCTTTTCACTAGACTGTAAACTCCATAGGCTCAGGAGCCATATTCATTATATCCACTGGTTTATCCATGTTGCTTCGCCTTGTCCCTGGTACATAGTAACCATTTAATAAATGTCCGTTGAATGAATGAATGGAGATAAAACATTATACAATGTACAAATTACATTGCCATTTTATAATCTAGAAATATGTGTATTTATTTGCTTTGCATTCATATTTTCATATTTTGAAATACACCCAAAATACGTTTGTATGACTTGCTACCATATGTCAAAATTATCTATTTGTACACTTTGTTTTGTTTAAAGGATTCAAGGACAGCAACTATGTTTTACATTTTTATATGTATAGTGCTTAGTACAGGGCCTATACAGAGTAGATGCTCATGATGAAACATCAATAAATGATAGCTTTTGCAATGTGCTACAAAGTATTTGAAATAGTTCTTAAGAGGAACTAAACAAACCAAAATATTTTCATAACTTAGATGATCCAAATAACTAAGTTTCCTTTCAAAATCAAGAAAATGTCAAAAGCAGGGACAAACTTACATGCCTCTCTCTCTCTCTCTCTCTGGATACAGCTCTTGGTCAGTGGGAATAAATGGTTTTTTCCACTTGGTATGACCATCCTTAATTGTCCAATCTTCCTAGAAGTAAATAAGACCCATTTGAGAAAAATGACAATTATCTATGGAGAAAGAAAGCAATCTTCCTTCCCCACTCCCCATCTTTATTCTTCTATACTCTGAATTATTAGTCAAGGATCAAACAGTTTGTTTCTTAAGTACTTTTTATGTTTAAAATTTTTGATTTTTTGAGCTATACCAATTTATAAATAAAATGTCTGAACTTATCTAGCATCAATTTTGCCAGTTCACATTTGCCACTATCAATAAGACTAATAAATGTTCAGATGAAAATTGACCTAATATTTTGAATATGAGGGAATACCCTAAGAGTTAGATGTTCTGTAAATAAATAATGTTAAAGCTCAGAAGAAAAGGTTTAGATCAGGTTTTTATTCTTAACCTGCAATATTAACATAGGGTTTTTCTTTTATTAGTTATGGAGTTATCTTAGGCAGCCCAGTGATTGAAGCAATACATCCTTTTTGAATTTGAAATCTAGCTCCTGCTGCTGCTCTTGCTGCTAATTTACTAGGCCAGGGCTGGACTGGCCTAGTTTATCCAGGCAGAGGTTCAGCAGAGCTCACTTTTTTGGGGAGTATTTATGGACTTCCAAGATCAAATCTGTGCCAAGTGGTCAAGCAATACCTAAGCAGCAGCGTGGTGGCAGCTGCTAGGTTGGTTTATCACACCTCCATAGATTCAGTCAGTAAGGCAAAAACAACTCCAAATGAATTTTGAAAGTTTATTATTTACACAGACAGCAACACAACATCAGCATGGTGTCAACTCCCCACGTCCCAAGTCCCATAGGATGATACCAAATTGGAGAGGCCAGATGATAGATGATACAATGGTAGGCCACTCTGTCATTGAAGAGCCAACTCTAAACTACTGCTGAACAGTTCTTTAGTCTGAAGTTGTATCTGAAGCTCCTTTGAGATGGCAAGTCCCATTCCTCACTGGAACCAATGTGGCAGACTTGAGATAGCTCCTCACAGTATTGATTTGCCATGTTCCAGGGAAGATCACAGGCCATTTGCCATGGCATGTGTCAGACTGTGGTAGAGCCTTGCCTATGCAGAGATGTGCAACATGACCAGAATGCCATGGTAAAGTTGTTCTCCTATAATCTGATGAGGAGGGAAGGATTTCAAAGTCAGCCTAGTTAAAAGGTGCCATCATGAGCTTTCCTGGTGGCTCAGATGGTAAAGAATCAGATGGCGTGCAATGTGGGAGACCTGGGTTCGATCCCTGGGTTGGGTAGATCCCCTAGAGGAAGGCATGGCAGCCCACTCCAATATTCTTGCCTGGAGAATCCTATGGACAGAAGAGCCAGTGGGCTACAGTCCATGTTGTCGTAAAGAGTTGAACTTGACTGAGTGACTAAGCACATACACATCATTCTATAAGTGGTGAAAGTATAATCAGGTAAGAGCAGGGATCATTATTAATGGATGAGATTTCATCAGAAAATAGTACTGAAAGTGGTGGTGGTAAATTGAAGAACTGTTACTATTCATCGTGGCACCATCTGAATAAGATATACACATAGATGGGTTATGAGGAAGAAAAAAATCAACTTATAAAAAGCTGATAGCCTATATATACCAAGTTTTCCCATTTTGACATCCAGTTCTTCCACAGATATCAGTAAGGCAGGTGGAGATATCTAAACTGACAAAACCACCAGATTTTTCTTTTGAATTCTTACTGGAAACAACATCATTTTTGCACTGCACGCCATTTTTCACTCTTTTCTATCTGAAACTCTTTTTTCATTGGGCTGCCATGACACTTCATTCTCTTGTTCTTCTCACAATTTTATTTTCTCTTTCTTTCTGTGGGTATCCTCCATGGACATCTCACACTCTTCTGGTCCTCATTTATGTTTTAGGAGTAACTTTCAAGTCTATATCTTCAGTCTATACTGAGCTTCACATTCCTATATGTGAATGCAGAAACTACCTACTGAGAAGCCCTTCCCACTTGTTCCATGGGTACCTCATGTTTAGAATGTCCACAAAAGAATGTCTCAGGTCGTTTTCCTTTTCCAAATCCTCTTTTTTTTTAAATTTTAGATGGAGAAGAAATAATTTACCCATTCACCAAAGCTAGAATCATGTAAATCATTCTTGATATTGCTCTTTTCCTAACCTCTCATATTCAATCGATTACCAAGTTCTGCTGAATATTTATTAAATCCATTTGACCCAAGTCATGTCTTCATTGGTCTATTGCCACGTCCTCCAGATTGACTTCTCTCTCCATCCTGTCCCTCTCATATCTGTGCTTCTCCATGGCTGCCAGTCAATATAAAAACATAAATACATAAATATGACCAAATCACTTAGTTGCTTAAAATTCTTGAAAAGCTATCTTTTAGGTTACCTTTTAGTTTGAATTTTTTTCCCTGATCTGGCTATTGTCCACCCCTCCCACCTCATCTCTTGTTGCCTCTTGCTTTGCTTTTCAACTCCAGCCATTCAGGCACTTCTAGGCAGTTGCTTTGTAACTGTTCACACATACTGTCTTCCTCCCAGTTGTTAGGTTCTTTTCAATGCATCGTACTAGACCCATCTATCACTGCACTTATCACATTATCCTATCAAATTAATTGTGAATGTTTGTTTCCATTATTGGTCTATGAGCATCTTGGTCATCTTTGCATCCACAAAATAAAGCTCATTTTTTCTGATTAAGGATACAAGTTTTGGGCCACCCACGTTTGGTAGTTGTTTCAAAAAAAAATGTTTGTTTAATAATAAGTTTATATTATTTTCATTAATGGCTTCTAAGTATACCAGAAACTTCCCTGATGGGCTAGGGCTAGTCAAGAAAACTAGGTCTCCTAATCTTAGGTGGGCTCTGGGATTTTTATTAGACTGTGATTAATACCTGGAAAGAGCCCTAAAAACACTCTACTGGGATAATCTCAACTTCAGCCAATTTATCTTCACTCAGAGATGATTGCTGTGAGTCTTGGTCTGGAAAGGACATGGCTTGATTTAATACAGTTTACCCTTGAGGCAGAACAGCAAAGAAAGGATTCTATTAATTTTAGTCTCAGGGTCTTTCTCCCTGATAATCTAAAGGGAAGTTTGGTCCAGAGAAGCACACTTGAAGGTCCATTTATGGTTAAAGACTACTCTTCCTACTTACCTCTCTGACTACTGGAGGCATAGACAGATTTGCTTTTTTCAGAGGCTTTGGTTCTTTACTAATAGCTGTTAGTCGAATTATACAGCAAGAAAATAAAAACATTGTTCCAGAAATTTTGCTTTACCTTCTCTGGAGCAAGTTTTATATACTCTTCTTGAGAATAATTTGTATTTAGTTTTATCACTACTAGTCTTATCTGAATTGGCTAGCTAATTTTTCTGATCAAGGTGTACAACTTGGGCCAGCATAGAATACCTGCTTTTGGAATTATAGAAAAGGTTTGGGCACAACTAAGTGGAAAAAAGAGGGCTTCCATCCTTTCCTCTCTTTTAGGACATGGACTACCCACACAGCTGTTCTGTGTGGTCACTCCTCACTAATTATTCAAAAATGAAAGAGAAAAGAGAAAAAAAATTGATAATATATTACTCATTTAAAAAGCAAGAAATCTAAATGTTAAACAGAGAGCTATAGCAGAAACACAATCTAAGCAAATTGGGACTATACCGGAAAGGGCTCTGCAAGACATTCTGTAAATGTTAAATAACTAAAAAACATTAAAAATAAGTCTTGCATTGCAAGTCTGAGGTGTGTGCAGTACAAGCTTCTCAGCAGAAGAAATGGGAAGTGAAGATTAAGGCCCCTATGAAATAATCTAGGTTAGAACATGTGGAGGTTAGAGATCTTCAACTTACAATTCCAGAAGCAACATTCACATTATTTACTCCTGTCTTTGGCCCCCAAAAGACAAAGGCTTAAGGTTCCCTCCCCATCTAGCACCTAGATTCTAGTCAAGAGGACCTTTGTAAATTTTGTATCTGAAGTATTTAGACTCATTGCATATACTACAAAATCTTAACTGAAAATATTTTGGTCAAGACATTTTAATTTTTTATGGAAATCGAGAGGGTCTAAAAGACAAAAATACAAAACTATAATAATTGGATTAAAAGACGATTTAAAGTGGTTTACTTTGATGTAGTTGCAGACATCTAACAAGTTCTGTCTCCAATTAATTTAATCAATTTAATGTTTCTCCTTTACCTGCTTCCAAAAAGAATCCAAGGCTGCTTCCAAAGAATCAGTTTGGCTTTTATATCTATACTGTTGAAGTATGTGTCACATATCGTTTAGTGCACTGTTGTGATATGTAGTTTATGACAACATTCCTTTTCCCTTAATCCTTGAGATTTGTTCAGTGAGAAGGCAAAATTAAGAGGTTGAAGTTTTAACGTTATACTAATGAAAATGGGGCAAGAGATTAACATTTTGAATAAGAGGCAAAAGGATATAAAAGGTAGTTTATTTGAAAAGTTGTAGAGAGACTTGCCCAGGAATACAGTGGCTCAGGCTCCATGCCCTCAATCCAGGGGCCAGGGCTCCATCCCTGCTCAGGGAACTAGATCCCACAGGTTGAAAGTTATCTCAGGTGATTAGATTAAATAAATTCCTTAATGTAACACAAATAGGAGAATGTGTACAACCTAATTCTGTGATGTAATTCTCAATATCCTCTTTTTCTAGGGTCTTTTTTCCCCATTTTCTCTGGCACTTGTCTTTTCATGAAATGCATGTCTTTTATTTTTACTGCATCCTGGTCTTTAGCATTTGTTTTGATTAATATTACATTCATTACGCAAACACTATCTCACTTTAAGCTTGCTTGCACTATGATGTATAGTCTGGTTGCTTGTCATAAAAACATAGCCAGGATACACTGTTTGGGTGTTTCAGCCAAATTTCTTTATTTCCTATATTCTCAGTTGGTACTGCTCAATGGTGACTCTCAGCCTCCTTTGTCGTTAACTTTCTGATGAGACATGGTCAGTTAACGATAAATAGACCTTCCCCTTCCAAAGTACTGTTCATTTCGTGACACTGATACCAATCTTTGTACTAGTTTTAAAAGCTCATATTGTGGAATCACCTTAACTTGGTATTACAATCATGCATCATGATCTCAGACAAATTACTTAACCTCTTTAAGCCTTATTCATTAATTTATTCAACATTTATTGAACTAGGTGTCATAGGTTCTGGAGATAGGAAGTGAATGTGATAGCCACGAGTTTCTCATCTATAAAATGTTGCTAATGATAGAGCTGTTTTGAGGATAAAATATAAGTAAAATACTTAGCACAGAGCTCAATAAACGTTCATTGTTATTATTAGCACTATTATTTTGGTCAAATTATTTTCAACATCTCTGTGTGACTGTAACCTCTAATGATTCACAATGCATCCATTCCATTTCTGAATATAAAGCTACTCCATAAATTACTGATGCTTGGAAATGATCTTTTATAGAAATTTTGATGCAGCCTTCTGAGAACACAGGAATGGAGGCACTTCAAAATAAACCTTTCACACCTGGTTAAGCCAAGAAAAAAACTGTAAATCCCACCACGATCTGAATCATGCAAGGAAGGTGCTATATCTATTTCACCTGAGTGTAGACTTATCTAGATAATCTACATTTCTTCCCAAAATCTCCCATATACTTTTAAGTTTGTATTATTAAAAAAAATAAACAGCCTACAGACAGGTCATCTTAAGTTTTGCTTCTTGTGTATCACTAGCCTGAAAAGATCAAAAATATTTCTACTGTGGTTTCAGCTCTTTGTGTGTTTTGAGGGGCGGGGTGGGGGTGGGGAGATGTCAACTCCTGTTAGTTGAGAAAAGTGGCAGTTCTGCATCTCATGCAGTTGAACTAGAGAAAATGGGTTACTGCAGGGACTGGCAAACCCTACTGCCGTTATTGAAATGGTTATACAAGTAAAACGAGTTTCTCTTTTACTCAGTGGAGCTATTTAAGAATGACAAAGATAAAACATCTACAATGGTGGCAGACTGCTTGCGTCCAAACATTCTAGGATGAATTATTTGTCGTTTAAATCGAGCCTCATTAGGCAAGCTTTTTACTAAGGATTGCACGGGAGCCTGTGTAACATTTCTGAAGAACGGGAGTTTTGAAGAATCGTTTTTCCACACTTTGTCACTCATTTTCAAGCCCAGTGTTACCCTTCAGTTCTTACACAAGAATATCTTTAAACAAAAGGACATCCCCTAAAATGGGCACAGGGCGCTCTGAGCTTCGGTGGAGTTGGCCGAAAAACCCCATACCGAGCCCTTCAAAAGGCACGTGGGGCCGAACCTCCCTCAGAATCGCCGCGGCCGGCGCTCGCAGGCTCCAGGCTGGGCGCCTGATTTTCCGGCCGGTGCAGCACCGGGGACGGTCCCACAGCACCGGCCCTCCTGCCTCGTCATCGCTGCGTCTCTGGCCGGCGGGGCCCGATCCCCGTCCGCGGCATTCCACGCCTCCGTCTCCGCGGGCGTGCGCGGGGCTCTGGAATCACCTCGGGAGCCCACTCAGCAGCGGGAGGGCGGGAGCGAGGAAAGCCCGGGCTCTCACTTTAACCCCCGCGCTCAGCGGCATCCCCCTCCCCTCGGCGGCGGGGCCACAGGTACCTCCTCAGCCGCCTCAGCAGTTGGCGCTCAACTGGTGGGCAGGACGTCCCCGCCACCGCCGCGGCGTCCGCTCAGAGGCCCTTCAGAGCCGCGCTCCCCGCCGCCCCGGCACCTGACTGACAGACTGACTGACCGACCGACCGACCCAAGGCCGCCGCCGCCGCCACTGCCGCCGCGCACGCGCTCCTCGTCCGCCTCCGTCCCGGGGCTGCCCGCACCTGCCTGACTGACAGGCAGACCCCGGGATCGGGGCTCGTGCGGGCGCGCACGCGCACGCGCCTCGCGCTCTTGCAGTCGGCCCCGGGGGCGGGACCGCGCGCGGCAGCGAGCGGGCGGGGGGCTCGTGGCGCGCGCGGCCCCGCACCCGAGGGCTGCGGAGAGATATTTTGGGTGGCAGGAGGCCCCTCGTCATTTCCGCCGGGTAGCTGGTCGTGCCCGGGGCTTCACTCCCGCGCACGAGGCGAACGGGCAAGTTGGCTTCGGGAGTGCGGCGGCAGCTCCTTGCGTTAGCGGAGCGACCCTCGGCATTGCAAGCCATGAACTGAAGCCCCGGAGGGACCGAGACCCGAGCGGAGTGGCCAGCCACGGCTGCAGCCGCCACCTCAGCGGGGAGCGAGCAGAGCCGGCGCGGAGCCGCGACCACCGGCGCCTTTCCCTCCCCGTCGCCTCTCCCACCGCTGCTGCCCGCCGTTTGCTGCGAGACATTGCAGCCGCGAGACTCGATACACAAAAGCCGCCTTCTCCGCGCCGCCCGTTCCCAGCGAGGCAGCGACCAGCGAGGGACCCTACCTGAGGGCGGCTCAGGCTGCTGAGTTCGTTTTGTGTCTGAGCTCCGCGCTTCGCGCGGAACCGATCCCGTGCCCATGGCTCTTATTATGGAACCGGTGAGCAAATGGTCTCCGAGTCAAGTCGTGGACTGGATGAAAGGTAATGCCCGCTGTGCGGACGGCGAGGCGGTCCTGGGGCGCGGGGTCCCGGCGCGCGGGAGGGAAGGGTCGCCCGCCCGCGGCCGAGCCCGCCATTGGGGCTGATCTTGGGGCGCCGAGGGCGGCAGGGGACCGCCGGGACTGATTGGGGCTCGGAATCCCGGTCTCCTATTGTCTCCAGCCAGTGGCTTCCCAGCTGGAGAGGGGCGCGGAGAGCGTGGGGGTGGCCGGCGCAACCCGATGGGATGCTGGAAGCCCGGCGGCGGAATTCCTGTCTTTCCGCCTCCTGGGTACCCTCAGGCCGGGAGGATGTAGCGACCCTGGTTTTCCCCCTCAAGGAGGAGGCCCCAAGGACTATCGCCCCTTCCTCCGGCCCCTTTGTTCCTGGGAATCCTGACACCCCCTTGGCGGCCGCCCCTGCTAACTGCCTTTTCTTAGGCCAACTCTCCCGGCAACTTTTAAGCCCACATAATGGGGTCGGGACTCGGCCGCAGGGGTTTGGATCCGGGGAGCTCACCCTCTTCCCCAGGTTGGGCTGAGGATGCTCGAGGGATGCGCTACTTTGGAGGAGAGGAAAACATGCTTCCCCCGGGACAGCATCTGCGCTGGTGTCTGTGGCTCCCTCCTGTGCATCCCCCCTCCACCCTCACCCCGCATCCTCTGCCTCCTCCTCTTCTGACCGCTTGAGGCTTTGCATCTTAAGGCTTTTTACTGGGGGCTCGATCCAGGTGTAAGATGATATGCACATTCAAGTGCCCTCTCATTTCTTCCATCTTGAAGACTCTCTCCTTTTGCCCCCTGGCAATTTCTAATAACCATACTTAATTTATTCGCCCTCCTAATCTCAAACATGGGCTTTTTCTCTAGTCCCTGGTCTTTCCTGCCTCACTATCTCCCTCTGTTGTCTGAGTTAAGGGGCCTGTAGAGGAACCCCCCCCCACGACCACTGCACCCCCTCCCATCCTCAAGATTCCTAAGATTTGGGGAATGCTGACGGGGGATGGATGGGATGAAAAAAAAGGATTCCTCGCTACACTTGGGAGATGTTAGAGCTTTGCCCGTGGTTATTCTTAGGCACAAGCTCTGGGTAGATTAGTCAGGGACCAAGGCTTATCATTTGAAAATGCTCCGAAGATGAGGGAGCCGCTTCTTAGGGCTTGCTTAGCACTCAGACTTTCTAAGCTTCAGGTACTTTAGAACGAAAGGTAGGATGATTGGAAGGGATAGAGAACGACAGGGGGAAACTCAATTTTTTTTTTTTCTTTTTTCCCTGAGCCTTTTCAGCCTCTTGTTCTTGTGGATTTTCCTTTATCCATTTGCTTTCCGATTACTTTAGTTTCAGCCTTGTTACTGAAGTACTCAAAGAAAAGCTGTCTTGGCTCCATGGGAGTCAGATTACCTTAAGAGACTACCTCTCACAAATTCCCATGATGCTTGTAGTGAGTGCTGCATACTCCATCTTCTTCACCTCCCACCTTCCTAGTACATTTCTGCAGTTTCCCCTCTCTATACTTGAGGTCCACTGAAGCATACAGAACATATGATGTACATATTCTGACACACATCATTAGTTTCTCAGTACACTAGTCCTTTAAAAATCTCTCCAGCCTAAAATGCAGCTTTTTTGAGGCTGAGCTAACATCAATTGCTGTGATTTTAAGTGATTGTTATATTTAAGTCAAATAATTTATTTTCCTACCTGTTGGTGACACATTTTAGAGCTATTTGAAAAAACAGAATTCATGTGTCTTTGTATACATTAAAGGGGAAGAGAATCACTGATGTATCTGTATACTTTAAGTCCCAAACTGCTTACTGCTGAAATTCCCATAATCTTCATATAAATTTGATTGCAAATACTATTGGCAAATAAGGTTTAAAAAAGTAGTTGGATGAAAGGAACATTTCCTCAAATTAATGAAGGTACCTTACCCTGTTACCTTAATTAATCCCTCCCACTCTTTTCCCCAAATAAACTTTATAAAATACACTTTAAAAATACTTTTCACCCTTTCTTCAGATGCACTAATGTTTAAAACTCAATTAATTCAGGCTGTAGCTCTGGAATGGCTAACCCTCATTTAGTGTTGTATGTAGCGTTACATAGGCAGTACCAAAGCATGAGTAGGACTTTCGAACAACTGTAGCATTGTGGGAGTTCTTTAAAAACATGCACCTAATGTGACAGTTTCATCATCCTTAACATTTAAAGCATGTATATAACATATGCTTTCACCTGGTCACAATTGTAGATAGTTGTAACTCTCTTTAGTAAGGTATATACTTTATGTTCTTTCTAGGCTATATTTTTCTTCACTAAACAGGAAATGAACCACTAAGCATATAAAAATAGCATGGCCATGTATTTAATGCTTCCAGACAATTTTTAGAAGTGCTATAGAAACTCAGTTAGAAGAGCAGGAAATGAAGGGAAAAACTCCTGGCTGACAAGATTATTAAGCTTTGGTAGAATATATTCAAGTTTAATTATGAAGGACCATATATACATTGCAATTCACTTTGATTTATTTCTTTTTATTAAAATATATTTCAGGACACCTAAGTATTAATGGATGTTAATTGAGCGCTGTGAGGAAATACTTCCATGTTTTTTGCTCACTCCCAGCTCCACTATTTGTAAAATCCAATACTCATTGCATTTTCTGCTGACAATTAAAATTTGGTATGAGACAGTGTCAGTGTTAGTTCCAGTAAATATATGAACTCCTCACAGTCAGTAAAATAAGCATTTATGTCCCATATTATCCTGATAGTACTTCACACAATCTGGAAATGTCTCATAGCTTTCAAAATTAATTTTAAAATGAATTTTATAAAAATATTTTTTTGAGAATATCAAATACTCAGTGTTTGAAACTAACCTTTTTCAGTTGGAAATTGCATTCAGTCCTCTTGTAATTTTGACAAAATTTTAAAACCTAATCCTTTTTACAGTAAATAAAAACAAAGCAGTTATTGGAAAAAGGTACAAAAGTAGGTCAGTACAGTAACTGTTTCTAGTTTTTGCTCAGTCTATTACTCTAAAGTACATTATTTCTCAGCTCCTGTCTGTTCACTTGCAGTGCCTGAAAATATTTCATAATCTGCAGTTGCTTGAGTCTGCTTTTTTTGCCCTCTGAAATATAACAAAAACCCCTGAACAAGTTAGGACCCCTATTACTAGTTTTATTACTCATTTTCCTTATCCATGTCACACCCAATGATTCCAGTTTTTTTATCACCCCTTTTCTGACTTTTGAAATTCTTTCATAATATCCATATGACTAAGATAAAGTTATTTTCCTGGACCAGCTCCCTTTATGACATTTTTCCAGTGATCTTTAATCCTTTTCTGGATCAAATAAAATGGATTATTGTTTTCAGAGTCAACCAACAGGCCCCACTTTGCTGATCTTCTCTTATGGTCTCTGTGACTTAGTTTCATCCACTCTTGTGTTATTGTGATTCCTAAAATAGTCTATATTTTTAAGATAGCCTCTTAAACCATCCCACAATTAACTGCTCTGGTCTTTCCTGTTTACTATAAACCGTTTTCTTTAAGAAGCAGTCACTGACTTCTAATTTCTGTCCTGATGACTCAGCCTTCTTGAGGATAGAAAATGAAATACATTATTTTAGGTTTTAAAAAATAGATAAAGCCAACGTTTTGCATACAGCTCTAAAAAAGAGGAAAATGCAGTGATGAAATAAGCTCTTTTTAGTATAAAAGTGTAAATACTCTAAGGGAAAATGTGTCTGGTAACAGAAAGCAGTTTCGACAGGTACAGTGCTCTTTAGTAATTTCTTTTCCCCCTCATAGGACCTAACCTGAAGTTGAAATTTATCTTAATCAGGAAAATGTCAAAATTTTGAGTTAACTATCTTAGAGAGATCGGAAATAATTTTCTGGCAGGAATTTGAAAAGTATACACCATAAGGGGGAAAAAATATGTTAAATGACCAAATTGGTGCTATCACCTCTATTTGAAAAATTAATTTTTTTCCCCAATTGCGATGTGACTAGATAGTAATGGGTTTGGCATTTTTGGAACAGAAATTCTTGTGATTTTATACAAAGAGGATATTTACCTTTTAGATATGTAGAGTTGAGTTCACAAGAAACATTTTATTTATAGTGTCATTAACATTCGCTCCTTAAGGTAACAGTCGTAATGTAGTGCACAGTAGGAAAAATAGTTTATTTATGTAGATATATTCTAGTCCTTACATATTATTTACTCAGTATTTCAGCATGGAAGGTTCTTTAATGGATGGATTTAAATAATTCCCTGCTTTGAAGAAATTAGTCTCTGTAAGGGATGGCAGTGACATTGACAAACCTTTGCCAAGAAAGAGATAGGTCCCAATTAGTACATTTGGTAAATTTTAAGAGTTTGAATGTGTATACAAGCACGAGTGGAAAGAGAAGATGATTTTACTAAGTCAGGAAAGAATCCATGAGGTAGCTGGGGTTTTAGCAACTGTTTAAGCAGTTTATTTAATTAAGGTATATTCTAAGAGGGATGTATTCTAAATGTAGAAGCACAGCAAGAGACTGTAGAGTTGAGATAGGGTGATTAACCAGAGGGGTTGTGTCTAGGTTTGTCTGGTTGAAGGAGAAAGGTGGGCAGTAGAGGGAAAGTGAGGGAGGAGCATGAGTAGGTGACACAAAAGTACAAGAACAAATCTGCATTTCACAAAGACAATAAAACTCTCATCGTGTCCTGAGTTTAAATAAATACCACATTATAAAACTTTGGCTGCCAAAAATAAGCCCACAAAGAATGTGTATTGAATTGGTACAGCTGTTTCAAATCTGTTTCTCAGGAATAATTTGGAAATAATGTTAAAGTGAGTTATTTTGAAGATTAATTACATCATTAACATTATGTTGTTGGATATTTAGAAATTTACTGATCCAAATTCTTACATGAAGAATGAAGATGGGCTTTTAAATGTTGACATTGTTCTTAAAACAATGATAAATTATAATCTTCACTTATAACAGAGTGACCTCTGATTAGGACTACTTTTAGCTTTCTCTGTGACTTCCCTTGCATTTAAGGTTTATTGTGAAAGCTCAAGTATTAACTTCTACAAAGAGTCCCAGAAGGATGGATCATCTGTACTGATTTAAAGGTGGGGGCGGGGGAGGGTAAGTAATTTGGGGAAAAAAATGGAATCTAAAGCTTTATGTTTTATAAGTTTGTCATAGTTTAGTGTCTGGCTAAAGAACAGCCAGTGTAGTCTTAGCATTCAGTGAGGGAATTCAGTTTTCATACACAGCATAGGCCTGTGCTCCCCAAAATGGTACGTTTCTATGGTTGTGGAAGCCAAATGATCAAAAGAAGCCAGAGAGTTGATTTTTGCTAAGTATTTTAGAACATTGTTTTTACATTAAAACAAACATAGATATTATATTCATGCTATAGAAAGCAAAATTGGCAGGATTTTAAAGATGAGACCAGAGGCTTAACTGGAATCTTTAACGGGAATCTTAAGCTTGCAGCAGGCTGTTTAAAGCTGCATTTCCCAGAACTCCCAGGGTTATGAGTGTACTCCATTTAGCAATTATGGATACATCAGTGGAAAAGTTTGAGAAGTGGTGGTTGAGTTTAGAAAAGGTAAAATTTATGTACTCTGCTTCTTCTTTTTCTCCTATTTCAAGGGTCAAAATAAGTTTTCAGTCAAGGTCATGATAATTATAGCTTCTTTGTTGGATTCATAAAATTGTAGTCAGGATGAACTTCTTAAGAATGATTCTCTTCTGATCCTACCCTTTCACTTCTCATTCACCCCCATCAATTTAAAATATTTAATGGTTTCTCACTGTTTTGAGGATAAAGTCCTTAAAATGGCCTATAAGGCCCTTGAAAGTTTTGCTGTTGCCTATGCAGTAAACCTCATTGCTAGCACCAGCTCCACTGGCCTTCTTTCAGTCCTGTTTACCCGCCCTTGAGCCTTTGCACTTTTTCTTCACCAAGTTAAGTCCTGCTCATCTTTCAGATCTCAGGCCTCCCATCCTCCACCTTAGAAAAGCCTTCCTGGATCCCCAAATCACACCAGATCCTCAGTTACGTGCTATCTTATTGCCTTGTATATCTTCTTTGCTCCATTTGCCAGTCCATTTGCCATTTTTACATTGATTTGTGTGGTTATTTGATCAGGGCAGGGAACCCATCTTTTTGCATTACAATGCATAAGAAAATATCTGGTGAAAAGTAGACACTCAGGAAATATTTGCTGAGTAACGGAATAAATAAATTTTTTCAAAGATTACTGGTCTGTGGGCAAATCTGCTTTCCTAAATGGCAATTCACGTAAAGGCTCTTATTAATACAACGCTCTAATGGATACTTCAGAGACAAATTGTATACTGTGTGCCAGAATACTGTGGAAATAGAGTTGCTTTGTCTATTTTTCATAGTTGTGTTGCTGTCTAGTCAATTCAGTGTTCTAAATCATGGTTTAGATTTATTTTGTTAAGAATTAATAATTTCAATGACTCTATAACACTTCTGTGTTTATGCTCTAGATATTATTTGCTGATAATCATTTAATAGGCCAACACAGTAGGCAAACTTCTTAAAAAATGAAAACATACCCCTTTTCTTAAGCATTTTTTTTCTTCATACAAATTTTCTAATTGTTTCTTCATTTTGGTGTTTCTAAAGGAACTCTATATATTTTGGAATGTTGATAGAATGAAATTGAAAAAAAAATGTCTTAAATTTCTCCTCTTAAAAATTTTTGAAAAATAAAGTTCATATAAGAAATTAAAATTTATTTTTCTGTTGTGAGAAGAAAATGCCCTTTATTTGTTAATTTGGAGGATAAAATGAAAAAAAAGCCCTTTAGCTTAATGAGAACCATTATCTTCTCTATTATATTTAATATTGACTTTACGTTTTTATTAATAGGAATAAAATTAAGATATTTACAGTAGCATCTTAAGTTTAGCATTTCTTTATATTTTTTCATCTCACTTCAATTTTAAAAAATGAATTTTAATTTTTTTTAAGCCAAATATAATTTATTTGGACTAATTTTTTTGAAGAGTACTCATTAAGAATCTATGTAGGAAGTTACTGTAAGGCATAACTTGTTGAATACAGATGCCTGGTGGACTTTTTGTGAATTACATGCTACTGGATAATCACTAGTAGGCAAGTTACAGAGATTTTTCTAATGAAATATGTCCCTCCGCCCAGGTTTAGAATTGTTAAAGCATAAGTCAGAATAAGTGAAATTTTTAAGACTTTAACATAACTTTGCCTGTTAACTCTTAATAAAACAACACCTTCAGACTTAAATGTCCTAGTTAGTACTGCAAACCAAGGATTGCAATTGTGCCCTGATTTGAATTACAAATAACCATTAAAACATGCTAGAATTATTTTTAACTTGAAAGATATATTTAATTTCTTGTTCAATTTCAATTTAAATTACAATCATTAATTCTAATAGAAGTTTTCATTATCTTAATCTTACTCTTGCAATTTCAGGAAAGAAAGGGTTGTGGGTATTTGCATAAATTCATTGAATTTTAAATTTTACTAAAGTACAATAACTGCTGTTTTACTTTTCTGCATTCATCTATTGAATAATGTGTCACAACATAAAATTGTTATAAAAACCAAGATTTATTAAATAAACCAAAACTCACAATGGCATTAATGTATCCTAATTTGCCACAGTAAAAACATTGTTACATAACTAATATCAAATATAGCATGCTTGTCTGTTTTATATTTATTTAACGTTAATGTTCTTGGAAATTAGTCTTACTAGGTAGGTTGGATCATCTTCTAATAAGATGATAGAGAAGAGGAAACCACATTGTTACTTGCTTTTAAAGTGTTAACCAGTATCCTTTTGTGTGTTTGAACTATTTATTTTGTTTTAGCTATATCTGTTATTTTTAAAATGGGCTGGGAACATGGTTTCTGAAGTAATATCTACAAAAAATCAATAGAAGGCAGACTTAGATCCTGAATTTTACTTTTCCAACTTGTTTACCAAAGATTACCAAAGAATCTGTTTTTTAGCAAGATGTTAGACATGTACTAAGTTTATTAATTAAAAACCTTTTAAATACTGGTTTTAAATAATTATGCTGAATGAGTAATTTCAGCATTAGGTGAATTCTCATTATAATTTTGGTATGTTTTATATGTGTATGTGGGAGTTTATTTCATATACATTTTCCCCCAACTGACAGCATATTAAAAAGCAGAGACATTACTTTGCCCACAAAGGTCCATCTAGTCAAAGCTATATGGTTTTTCCAGTCGTCATGTATGGATGTGAGAGTTGGACTATAAAGAAAGCTGTGCACTGAAGAATTGATGCTTTTGAACTGTGGTGTTGGAGAAGACTCTTGAGAGTCCCTTGGACTGCAAGGAGATCCAACCAGTCCATCCTAAAGGAAATCAGTCCTGAATATTCATTGGAAGGACTGATGTTGAAGCTGAAACTCCAATACTTTGGCCAACTGATTTGAAGAACTGACTCTTTTCATTGGAAAAGACCCTGATGCTGACTGGGAAAGATTGAAGTCAGGAGAAGGGGACGACAGAGGATGAGATGGTTGGATGGCATCACCGACTTGATGAGACATGAGTTTAAGCAAGCTCTGGGAGCTGGTGATGAACAGGGAAGCCTGGCGTGCTGCAGTCCATGGGTTCGTAAACAGTCGGACACAACTGAGTGACTGAACTGAACTGAATTTGTCTTTCTAATCTGTCCCTGGATATAATGTTTTAAGTCTATTTATGGTAAAAACTTGTTAACTCAGATTCCATTTATTTGGTGTTTGTGATCAATTTGAGTAGGTTCCCACTGAACTTTACTTTTGACCTGTGAAGAAAGGGCTTGCTGATCAATCTAATAATGTAATCAAGATTGGAAAGAAACTGTTTGACCTTGGAGGATGCGGTGTTTTCAAGTATCGTACTTTCCCAGGAGCCATTTCTATACTGAAAATATTCAAGCTAGAAATGAGTTATATTTTTAGTTAGAATTTCTGCATGATTGGTTGGAATCATGGTTTTTTACTTTTTTTTGGTATATTTTTGCAAACATCCTATAGTGCAGCTTGGTTCTTCCCCTCATTGGCACATGTTAGAAAGGTCTCATGTATTTCACATCTATTAGTAGTAGTAGTACTTAAAAGTGAAATAAAGGACAGTTGTTAACACCCTTTTTCCTGGTAAGTTACAGGGAAGTTAAGCAGCTCAACAAATATGCGCAGCTGTCAATAGCTAGGACATGAAAGCAACCTAGATATCCGTCGGGAGATGAATGGATAAGAAAGCTGTGGTACCTATACACAATGGAATATTACTCAGCAATTGAAAAGAATACATTTGAATCAGTTCTAATGAGGTAGATGAAACTGGAGCCTATTATACAGAGTGAAGTAAGTCAGAAAGAAAAACACCAATACAGTATACTAACGCATATATATGGAATTTAGAAAGATGGTAATGATGACCCTATATGTGAGACAACAAAAGAGGCACAGATGTATAAACAGTCGTTTGGACTCTGTGGAAGAAGGGAAGGATGGGATGATTTGAGAGAATAGCATTGAAACATGTATATTACCATATGTGAAATAGATCGCCAGTCCAGGTTTGATGCATGAGACAGGGCGCTCAGGGCCAGTGCACTGAGATGACCCTGAGGGATGGGATGGGGAGGGAGGTGGGAGGCGGGTTTAGGATGGGGAACACATGTACACCCATGGCTGATTCATGTCAATGTATGGCAAAAACCACTACAATATTGTAAAGTAATTAGCCTCCAATTAAAATAAATTAATTAAAAAAAAAAGATGTGCAGCTGTAATTAGGTTGAACATTAACTCTTTCTTTTTTCTGCCTATTGGATTGGACTTATACTTTTGTGAATGAAGAACAGTTCAAATTTATACATAATTATCTTTAGGCTTAACTTTTTTAAAGTTGCCTGAATTTTCTACCTTTTAAAAAATTGTCACCATCTAGTATATATAATCGGAGAAGGCAATGGCACCCCACTCCAGTACTCTTGCCTGGAAAATCCCATGGACGGGGGAGCCTGGTAGGCTGCAGTCCATGGGGTCGCTGAGAGTCGGACGACTGAGCGACTTCACTTTCACTTTTCCCTTTCATGCATTGGAGAAGGAAATGGCAACCCACTCCAGTGTTCTTGCCTGGAAAATCCCAGAGACGGCGGAGCCTGGTGGGCTGCCGTCTATGGGGTCGCACAGAGTCGGACACGACTGAAGCGACTTAGCAGCAGCAGCAGTATATATAATAAAGAGTACTTTGAAATCAGATGCCTGGCTTAGTTATATTGAGGCTCCGTTACTTCCTAGCTATGTGATCTTAGTGGGGGAGAGTTTAAGTAACTTGCCAGATTTTCTCATTTTTGTAAAATAGGGGTGATAATATTATGTACCTCATAGGGTTGTGGTATGCTTAAAACAATGCCTAGTACATAGCGAGTGCATGATAAATGTCATTTTTTTTAATTAAGGAGGAAGTTTAATTCTATTGGTAATCTTCAGAGGCAGAACTGTTAATAGATAATATTTATTGACTGTGTACTATATACCATGTCCTGTGCTAGGTGCTTTTCCTGCATCATATGCTTATCCTAACCCTGAAAGGTTGGAATTATCCCTGTTTCACAGATGAAGAAACTTTTTTTTAGAAACATTGAGTCACTTTGCCCTATATATCCAAATGTTTATCCAACAAGTGTTCAATAAATATTTTGAAGAATGAATAAATATTAAGTGCAAGAAGCAGAGTTTGAATGAATTTCTAACTGGTTCTGAAACATAATATGTTTACCTTGCCTTTCTACCAGAGGTAGATGTGACATGAGAGGAATCTTGGGAATCCTTGCAAAGAGGTAGATGTCCTCTCCTTCAGACCTACTTTCTTTAGTGTGTGGTAAGGTGGGCTGTGGTTATTGAGTTCTCTTGACCTCTGTAGGAGTGTGTATGTGTCGTTTGTTTGGTGGTGGTAGTTTCTACTCAAGACTTTAGCCAGTGACAAAATGCCACATATATAACTATATTATTGGTGACACTTTTTTTTTTTTTTTGGCTGCACTGTATAGCATGTGGGACCTTAGTTCCCCGACCAGGGATTGAACCTGTCCCCCCTGCAATGGAAGTGCAGAGTCTTAGCTACTGGACCACCAGAGAAGTCCCTCATCTTTCTTATTTTTAAGTGTACTCCAGGAGTTTGATGTTCTCCTCTTCTGAGTGTGGTGGTGGTGGTGGTTTAGTCACTAAGTCATGTCTGACTCTTGCGATCCCATGGACTGTAGCCCACCAGACTCCTCTGTCCATGGGATTTTCCAGGCAAGAATACTGGAGTGGATTGCCATTTCCTTCTCCAGGGGATCTTCCTGACCCAGGAATCGAACCCAGGTCTCCTGCATTGCAGGCAAATTCTTTACTGAACGAGCTATGAGGGAAGCGACCTAGGCTAAAGATCTGCTTTAGGCTACTACTATTACCAGCCCTGGAGAAGGAAATGGCAACCCACTCCAGTATTCTTGCCTGGAGAATTCCATGGACAGTGGAGCCTGGCAGGCTGCAGTCCATAAGGCCACAAAGAGTCAGACACGACTGAGCAACTAACACTTTCAACACTTTGATTAACAACCCAGTGCTGAGATGTTTTATTCTGAAAGAATTGCTAATGAAAGTGCATGGTATCTCAACATCACTAAACATCAGGGAAATGCAAATCAAAACCTCAATGAATTATCACCTTACACCTTTCAAAATGGCTGTCATCAAAAATACCACAAACAGTAAATATTAGTGAGGATGTGGAGAAAGGGGAATCCTAGATCACTCTTGGTAGGAATGTAAATTGGCACAGCACTATGTAAAACAATATGGAGATTCCTCAAAAAATTAAATTGATAGAACTATTATATGACCCAGCAATTTTACCCTTGGATATATATCTGAAAGAAATGAAAATACTAATTAGAAAGATACGTGTACCCCAGCATTCATAACAGCATTATTCACAATAGCCAAGATATGGAAGCAACTATGTGTCCATCAAAAGGTGAATGGATAAAAAAGATGCAGTATACACACACACATACACACACAATGGAATATTACTCAGCCATAAAAGGGATGAAATTTTGCCATTTGCAATAATATGAATGGATCTGGAGGGTATTGTGCTTAATAAAGTAAGACAGAGAAAGACTCACTTGAAAGCGCATATTTTCACTTATATATGGAATTTAAAAAATAAAATGAATGAATATAACAAAATCAGGAACAAACTCAGATATAGAGAACAAACTAGTGGGTTACCAGTGGGGAGAGGAGTCAGAGGAAGGACTGATAGGGGAAAGGGATGTGTAAGATAAAATAAGCTACAAGGATGTAATATATGACACAGAATATAGCCATTATTTTATAATTCCTCTAAATGGAGTATAATCTGTAAAAATACTGAATCACTATGTTGTACACCTGAAGTTAATATAGCATTGTAAATCAACTATAATTTAATAAAAAAAATAATAATAAATTTTACTTATACTAGGGCTTCCCTGGTGGCTCAGCTGGTAAAGAATCTGCCTGCAATGTGGGAGACCTGAGTTCGATCCCTGGGTTGGGAAGATTCCCTGGCAAAGGGAAAGGTCATCCACTCCAGTATTCTGGCTTGGAGAATTCCATGGACTGTATAGTCCATGGGGTCGCAAAGAGTAGGACACGAATGAGTGACTTGCACTTACTTATACTTTCAGTGAGTATGGATAAACATCTACAGTATTTTTTAAATATATTTAATATGCTGTTATAAATTAAATAAAAAATCACACCCCGCCCCCACAGAAGTAATGGTGCCTATAATAGATGTTCCTAAGGAGTGTTACATTTTACTACAAATACAGACATACCTTGGAGATATTTGGGGTTTGGTTCTAGACCATAGGAATACAGCGAATATTGCAATAAATTGAGTCACATGAATTTTTTGGTTTCCTGTGCTCAGTTGTGTCTGACTCTTTGCAACCCCCTGGAGTGTATGTAGCCTGCCAGTCTCCTCTGTCTGTGGAATTGTCTGGGCAAGAATACCGGAGTGGATTGCCATTTCCTCATCCAGGGGATCTTCCTGACCCAGGGATCAAACCCTGGTATCCTTCATTGCAGGCAGATTCTTTAGTGTCTGAGCCATCAGGCATAGTGAATCACGCAAAAAAACTTACATGCTGGAGAAAATTTAATCGTTATGTGTCAAAAAATCTCTTGTGAAATCATTGTTAAATACAGAGTGGTGAAGTTGAGCTAAAGATGTTTGATCAATTGAGTACTTGTATTATACAATGGTACTGATAGGTACCATTACCTTAGATATGCAGATGACACCACCATTATGGGAGAAAGTGAAAAAGAACTAAAGAGCCTTTTGATGAAAGTGAAAGAGGGAAGTGAAAAAGTTGACTTAAAGTTCAACATTCAGAAAACTAAGATCATGGCATCTGGTCCCATCACTTCATGGGAAATAGATGACAAGACAATGGAAACAGTGACAGACTTAATTTTTCTGGGCTCCAAAATCACTGAAGATGGTGACTGCAGCCATGAAATTAAAAGATGCTTACTCCTTGGAAGGAAAGTTATGACCAACCTAGATAGCATATTAGAAAGCAGAGGCATTACTTTGCCAACAAAGGTCCATCTAGTCAAGGGTATGGTTTTTCCAGTAGTCATGTATGGATGTGAGAGCTGGACTAGAAAGAAAGCTGAGTGCTGCAGAATTGATGCTTTTGAACTGTGGTGTTGGAGAAGACTCTTGAGAGTCCCTTGGACTGCAAGGAGATCCAACCAGTCAATCCTTAAGCAAATCAGTCCTGAATATTCAGTAGAAGGACTGATGTTGAAGCTGAAACTCCAATACTTTGGCCACCTGACGTGAAGAACTGACTCATTTGAAAAGACCCTGATGCTGGGAAAGATTGAAGGTGGGAGAAGAAGGGGATGACAGAGGATGAGATGGTTGGATGGCATCACTGACTCAATGGATATGAGTTTGAGCAAGCTCTGCGAATTGGTGATGGACAGGCCTGGCATGCTGCAGTTCATGGGGTCGCAAAGAGTCGGACACGACTGAGTGGCTGAACTTAACCAAATGATAGGTACAGTTGCATCCACATTATGTTTTTAAATGATACGTGTGGTTTTGCATGTGTCTAAAATATATGTTCTAGCATGTATTTTTGAAACTTTAAGATTTGTTCAGCGTAGAAGCACAAACATAATATTTTCTATTTCTCCTTGTTTTCCTTTAATAGAGTTGAGGTGAGTTTGCTTTAGGCTGTAAGTTTTAAAATAAGTGAAAACAACTTAAGTTGTTCTTTGATAGTGGAGAGAATGATTTGAAGTCTCTCACTTTTTATGAAAGCTACAGTAGTCAGGATGATAGACATTTAAAAATTAACGTCAACTGTGAGCTGTGGTAATTATCAACTATTTTGAAGTCACCTTAATGTCCATTTGATTCTGTAAAGCATTTTTTCTCTCCTAATGTGCTCATTGTCTTTGAAAATCCATACAAATTAAAATTAATTTTGTTTGGGTATGTTTTTGAGAATTTCATCACTTTCTTTGAAAAAGTTGACATTTGTGTTGATAAATGGTGAGAGATAGACTTTTAAATACGGAAACACAATGAGTCTCCATCTCCATTAACTTTAAGATATGTCTAATGTTTAAACAATATGGTTTCTAATTTTGAGGTGTCTTTTTTCCAATAAGGCTGTTTTGTCAGCTTGTTTTTACAATTGTGATCATCACACACAGAAATAATAAATACAGCAAAATAATACCTAGGGATCTACTAATATTTTCCTTTTTACTGATTTACCAGTAATAAGATCACAAAAAATTAAGACTGCTGTGTGTCTAAAAAAATAAGGGCTTAAATATATATACATGACACATACTCACCCCTACAACACTATTATTACACCAAAATTGATTTCTTAATTTTAAGTATCTAGTTGAAATTTCTAGTTTCATAAATGTCATAAACATTTTTACAGTTTTTTTCCCCTTAAGTCAGGGTCCAAATAAAGCTCACACATTGTAGTCTACCTTATTTTTTTCCTACATCAATCCTTTTGGATTCAGTAATCCCTTTATATGGCAGGCATTATTTAATGTCTCTTGAAGTAAAATTCATAGATAATAAAACCTACCTCTCCCACTATTAAAAAATTCACTGTAATGCCTTTAGGATTATTAAAAATAATTTTTTAAAATAAGCTAGGCTTTTATATATAGGTGCTTATAATGACTCTACTAGAAAAAACCAATGTGTGCTTATTTATAATAAGAATGTCTGGATTTAAGCGAAGCAAGCAGTAAGTTCAGAAGTCATTCCATAAGTACAAGAAAATGGAAGAGCAGGTGAATTGATAAACACTGGAATAAAAATAAGAATTAGAAGAAGTGTCAAGATAGACTTACTTGATATGTCACTCTAATACTTTCTGTTAAACATTTTTTGAAAGGAACCTCAGGTTTTTTGGAGAAATGGTAGATTCTAGAGCTGAGGAGGGAAAATTTAAGATGAGTGTGGAGCATCTTTTGCCAGAAAGTAAGGAAGTGCTTAAAAAACACAATGATAAGAGCATGTTAAAGACTTGGAAGCCCTTCTGAAAGAGCTCTCAGTGGCTGAAGCTGGAACAATTTGAGCAATGAAAGTAGTTTTGAATTTTAACTCAATGTATAATGTAAGTATTGAGGAGTCTATACTGATGTAAATAAATGTCTGGATAAACAAAGAAAAGAGGGAGGAGAGAAAAATCTCCCATACAGATAATTTCAAATAATTTATGTAGAAACACCCCTCTCAAGGAAGTGACACATAAATCTGCACTTTTTGATCCTGAACTCACTTGGTGACCTGTTTCTGAAGACTATAGTGTGGGAAGGGGAAGTATAATTTCAGTGGATGAACCAAGTGAACACTCCGTTCACCACCTGATCACCATTTGCATCATCAGTAATAAGTGATGTTCATCGCAAGTACCTTTGATATGATATGATGTGATGAGAATGGCACCTGACCAAGGTGGTCTTCTTCCCCAAAACCCATAATTCCAGTCTCAGTTCAGTTCAGTTGTTCAGTCGTTCAGTCGTGTCTGACTCTTTGCAACCCGATGGACGGCAACATGCCAGGCCTCCCTATCCATCACCAACTCCAGCAGCTTGCTCAAACTCGTGTCCATCGAGTCAGTGATGCCATCCAACCATTTCATCCTCTCATGTCCCCTTTTCCTCCTGTCTTCAATATTTCCCAGCATCAGGGTCTTTCCCAATGAGTCAGTTCTTTGCATCAAGTGGCCAAAGTTTATTGGCATTTCAGCTTCAGCATCAGTCTTTCCAATGAATATTCAGGACTAAATTTCCTTTAGGATTGACTGGTTGGATCTCCTTGCAGTCCAAGGGACTCTCAAGAGTCTTCTCCAACACCACAGTTCAAAAGCATCAATTCTTCAGCACTCAGCTTTCTTTATGGTCCAACTCTCACATCCATATGTGACAACTGGAAAAACCATAGCTTTGACTAGACCTTTGTTGGTAAAGTAATATCTCTGCTTTTTAATATGCTGTCTAGGTTGGTCATAGCTTTTCTTCCAAGGAGCAAGCGTCTTTTAATTTCATGGCTGCAGTCACCATCAGCAGTGATTTTGGAGCCCAAGAAAATAAAGTCTGTCACTGTTCCCATTGTTTCCCCATCTATTTCCCATGAAGTGATGGGACCGGATGCCATGATCTTAGTTTCTGGAATGTTGAGTTTTAAGCCAACTTTTCACTCTCCTCTTTCACTTTCACCAAGAGGCTCTTTAGTTCTTCTTCACTTTCTGCCATAAGGGTGGTATCATCTGCATATCTGAGGTTATTGATATTTCTCCCGGCAATCTTGATTCCCATTTGTTTGCATCCAGCCTGGCATTTCAGATGATATACTCTGCAAATAAGTTAAATAAATAGGGTGACAATAAACCTTGTTGTACTCCTTTCCCAATTTTGAACCAGTCTGTTGTTCCATGTCAGGTTCTAACTGTTGCTTCTTAACCTGCATAGAGATTTCTTAGGAGGCAGGTCAGGTGGTCTGGTATTCCCATCTCTTTCAGAATTTTCCACAGTTTATTGTGATCCACACAGTCAAAGGCATAGTCAGTAAAGCACAAGTAGATGTTTTTCTGGAACTCGCTTGCTTTTTTTGATCCAACAGATGTTGGCAATTTGATCTCTGGTTCCTCTGCCTTTTCTAAATCCAGCTTAAACATCTGGAAATTCACCGTTCACGTACTGTTGAAGCCTGGCTTGGAGAATTTTGAGCATTACTTTGCTACTGTGTGAGATGAGTGCAATTGTGCGGTTGTTTGAACATTCTTTGGCATTGGCTTTCTTTGGGATGAAAATGAAAACTGACCTTTTCCAGTCCTGTGGCCGCTGCTGAAAGTTTTCCAAATTTGCTGACATATTGAGTGCAGCACTTTCACAGCATCATCTGTTTGGATTTGAAATAGCTCAGCTCAAATTCCATCAGCTCCACTAGCTTTAGTCCTAGTGATGCTTCCTAAGGCCCACTTGACTTCGAACTCCAGGATGTCTGGCTCTAGGTGAGTGATCACACCATTGTGGTTATCTGGGTTATTAAGGTGTAACCAGGAGAAAAACATTAAATAAATCCAAATTTATGGACATTTTTACAAAATAACTGACCAATACTCCTTCAGAACTGTCAAAACCAGTACAATATTGTAAAGTAATTAGCCTCCAACTAAAATAAATAAATTAATAATAATAAAAAAGAACTGTCAATGTCATGGAAAACAAGGAAAATGTAAGAAACTCACACACCATAAGAGGCTAAGGAGACATGAGGATTATTTAGATCCTAGGACAGAAACAGCTTGATTGGAAAAAAGTATTTGAAATAAAAAAAATTGTGAAGTTGAGTTAATAGTGGTAAAACAGTACTGTTCCTTAGTTGTAAGAAATGTGTCACAGCAATGTGAGCTGTTAATAATTGAATATAAAGTGAAGTGAAATGAAAGTTGCCCAGTCATGTCCAACTCTTTGCAACCCCATGGACTGTATAGTCCATGGAAATCTCCAGGCCAGAATACTGGAGTGGTAGCCTTTCCCTTCTCCAGGGGATCTTCCCAACCCAGGGATTGAACCCAGGTCTCCCACGTTGCAGGTGGATTCTTTACCAGCTGAGCCACAAGGAAATCCCAAGAATACTGGAGTGGGTAACCTGTTCCTTCTCCAGGGGATCCTCCTTACCCCGGAATCGAAGCAGGGTCTCCTGCTTTGCAGGCAGATTCTTTACAAACTGAGCTATCAGGGAAGCCCTTAAAGTGAAAGTTGCTCAGTCGTTTCCGAGTCTTTTTGGCCCCATGGACTATACAGTCCATGGAATTCTTCAGGCCAGAATACTGGAATGGATAACCTTTCCCTTCTCCAGGGGATCTTCCCAACCAGTGGATTGAACCCAGGTCTCCAGCATTGCAGGCGGATTCTTTACCAATAGAATATGAGTTAGAGCTATGCAGAAACTCTCTGTACTATTTCCAACTTTTCTGTAGACCTAAAATTATTCTGAAATAGTTTAAAAAATTTAGAGTTAAATTCATTTTGAAATTTGGTTATATCAATATATAAGCAATATCTCAAGCTTTGGTTTACCATTTTGTGTTAATAATAAACTCTTTCAAATGTAAGGGAAAAAAGTCATGTGGTTTACAGGCATTTCTACAGTGTGGGACTGTTGGATTCAATGATCTAGCAATCATTCAGTAACCCAATCATTCTGATAACTTCAAACTCTTCACAATACTCACACTGCACCCAAGGGCCAATATTGGCCCTGGCCTGGGTACAAGAACCTCTGTCTTGTCTCTTTGCTCCAGTGTAAACCTCATGCACTTCCACATGTGAAAAAATAATTTTTTTAAATGAAAAAAATTAGACCTGGTTCCCCTTCAACTGAAATTAATCTTTTACTTGATTAGCTTTTGTTTTTAATGTTTTGCTAATCAGTAAATGTGTTTAAGAGAAGGAAACTAAATGTGTATATAATAGGGTGGAAACCACCAAAATTTGGCTCCATCTCCTTATGTATTTTACTTTAGTTATAACAGATTTGCAGTTAAACTGTTGGACAGAAGAGTGTGCTATTCTAAACCTTGTTAACAAAGCCTGATTCCCACACTTTCTAATTGTAGTTTCTGTTTCCTGCAGACATTGTGTAGGAATGTTAAACAAGGCATGAACATTTTTAGCAAATAAATGTGGTTTATAATAATTCATTTTAAGTTGAATATTTAAGTGAAGTGAATATATAAATGTGTGTATAAATATGCATTCATGTTTACTTAGGGAAGATATTTGCCTAGGGTAGATTTGCTGAAATTGAATATAACCAAATGAACTTTCATCATTGTTTTTCTACAAGGAAGTCACCATTTTTCTTTTTGTCACTAAAGGTAACACTATTTTCATTGTATTATGAGGTCATGTCCTGTGTTTAGTGGGCTTCCTTGGTATCTCAAATGGTAGACTCCGCCTGCAATTCGGGAGACCTGGTTTCCATCTCTGGGTTGGGAAGATTCCCTGGAGGAGGGCATGGCAACCAACTCAGATATTCTTGCCTGGTGAATCTGCATGGACAGAGGAGCCTGGCAGGCTATAGTCCATGGGATGGCAGAGAGTAGGACATGGCTGAGCAACTAAGCAAAGCACACCACAGTGTGTTTAGTAGCTGAGTTTTGGGTGTGAGAGTGTTTGTAACTTAATACCTCCTTTGGTCACATCTCTGAGAAATTATATTTGATTTCAAAATAGAACTACTTTAACACTTGAATTTTATTCCTGTATCTTTTTTTAAATTGATATTATCCTGTTTTCTATTACTGGCATGAAAATTCTGAAAGGAATAGGCTCTGGTAATAAGTATGTAAAACTGCGACCAGGAATTTGATGCATTAACTTGTTTTTTTCTTGCCACAATAAATTGAAATATTATATTGATCACAATTTCAGCTTATTTGATTCTTTGCTATTAATCCACATTTATGAAAGTGTGATGCTCTGCTGATGTTGATGTGAATATCTGAGAATTGTCTCCCTGTCTTGCTGCTAAATGTCCTTCTCTTTTCCTGACTTCATGCTCTGAATACCAGCCTAGATATACATTAATGTATTATCTGTAAAATACTTTAGGTTTTTGTGCAAAGTGTTTCTTAAACTATGCTCACGTGAATGAAGGAAAGTTTATTTTGTTTTTTCTGCTTTGTTTTGTTTTAGTAAGGTAACAATGTTTTGCATTTTAGAAAACTTAAAAGAAATCTGTGTAGATTGTAAATTAAATATGAAAGATTTGAAGCCATCTTTGAATATGTGACTGGAAATGATGGATTGGCTTTCCAAGATTCTCCCATATCATAGACAGGATAGAATCTATCCCAAGGTAGGTGGGCAACATTTAGATTGAAATTGTTTTCATAACTTTCCAATGATACTTTTCATAACAGAAGTACACAGATTTAGGATGACTAGCTATTATGGTTATACAGTCTCATAATAATTAAAAACAGAATGTTAGAAGCAAAGAGTGTGATTTTCATGACTTATGGAATACAGATGGCAAGAAGACTTGGAAGCTTTTTCAGAGTGCAGATGGACATGAGTTCTTCAGAGAAGTTAATTAAGAGTAATCATTGTATAGTAACTACTGTCTTGTAGACTGCCATGAATTTAATATTCTGCCTTCCCCAATAAAAATGCCAGATGATGCATTTAAGGCTGCTGAAAACATCTTTATCACCTGTAGCCATGCCAAAAGACTTACTCACGTTTTGTACCCCTCTCTTCCCCCATCTCTACATGTCATAAATGTATAAAAAGATGAATAAAAAGATAATCAAAGGGAAAAATATCTAGTAGGAAGCACTGTATGATGAAAACAATACAGGTTATCTGTAGGACTGAATTGGAACTGAAAATCTCCAGTTTTGGTCCAACTTAAATGCTGTTCCATTGTGTGTTTTTAACTCACCTCTTCATTTCTCAAGCCCTCAGTTTCTATTTCTAAAAATGAGGGTAAGGAAAATGTGCTTTATGGAGACTTATGAAGAACAGTCAGCATGTAGTCTGAGTAGAAATTGAGTAACATTTTTACACTGGCAAAAGTAGTTTATTAATTATTGAACAATATTTTAAAATGATATTTATGAAAAAGAACTTTTAAGTATTCCAATTTACAAATAAGTTGCTGTATATAGCTCACATATATGAAGAAGCTAAGACAAAGAAGATTATACTGATTTTAAAATATATTTGGAGTATGAATTTCAAGTGGCTGGCTCTCTCTTGGAAACTTTTCCTATTATTAGCTTCTTTCTGCCTTGTGTGTAGCCACTTCTCTCTAACAGCTTTATTGGAATCTTCCTTTCCAAACAGTTTTTTCCTTATGTGAGTCATATGATCACTTAAGTAATTCAGCCTAATTATTAGAACGGTGTATCTCGTTCTTCCTGCTAGGAAACCAAATACTAATGTTAGGTAGTTAGAATAGGAAATAGGAATCCAAAATGGCGGTGCCTAAAAGACAAGGAAGGGAAAAAGCCCGCTAAAATAGAACAAAGGAAGGTCAAAGGAAGGTCCGAGGACCTGAGTGAGAACTTCAGGTAGAACAACACTCCTGGCTAAGCCCAATTTGCATAAGGCAGGCCCAGGGGGAGGAAAAAAACATAAAAAGAGGAGCCAAAGCAGGCTCTCTCTCTCTCTCCTGCATGCGTGCACTCTCTCTCTCGCTCTCGCTCTTTCTCTCTCTCTCTCTCTCTCTCTCCCTCCCGTGTACTGTCACGCTCCCCTACTCTCTTCTCTTTGTGTCTTTGGGTTAGCATGCCCTCACGCTTCAAGGATGGATTCTCCTGCTATTATCTAAATAAAATAGAGCTGTAACACTGATTTGTCTAAGAGCTATAACAAGGTCTGTCCAAGACCCGAAAGCTGTGACGTGTCAAGGGCTTTAATGTCCATCGCTCCAAATCTTTGTTGTGATGAGACAGAACCGAGGAGCATACACTCGCCTGACACTAAGGTCCAAAAGGCATTGCTGTTGATGACTTACCATCTGTGTCTATGTCTCAACTGGTATGAGCCTCATCTCAGTAGGAATCCTTGCATATCATGATTCCTCACACTTCTTAGCTTTATTTTACCAAAAGGTTCGTGATCACAGAAATTTCATTTTTCAGCCATTGTCAGAAGATTGGAATATAAGTTTTATCAACACAGGGATATACATGCTGATCAAAATTGTTAAACACTGAAACTGTGCAATGAAAATAACAGGCACTTATGAACACTAGAACTCCATTTAAGTGGTAAGAATGTATTGACTTTTCATGGGGAAACAATCAATTGTAAGGAACAAATGTACCAATTCATTTGAGCTTGGATCACTGAAAATAGGAGAGAATCACAGACAAAACAATGCCTTTTCTCATTCATGTATCACAAGTGGTATTTGGATGGAGGACAATTGAGAAGCATGAAGACTACAAATTAGTTCCCATGTTTTGTATTATGAAATGGTTGTTGGAAAGTGTACTTACCCAATGCTAGTATGCTATTTTTTTATTTTAATTACCAACAGTTTTGTTTTTCTCCTTATGTTTTACATCTGCGTTTCCCTTGGGAAAATGCTCCATATATCCAAATTGGTATACTCGTGTAAATGATGTCAACTCACATATAAAATTTAGTGTAGAAGAATTTTTAAAATACAGCAATGAAGAGCTTCCTTTTAATCAGTTTAACAGTGTAACAATGTTGACTTTAAAACCTTTGAGAAATATTTTTCTCCATGATTTTGATATTACTATTTTTCCTCCATCTTTTTGATTTTGTGTGATAAATGACAGAAGACAATAATATGCCATATTTTATTCTTTTCAAACGTTGAAGATCATTTGGACTCTTTTGGTCACCCCTTGCAGCCATGAAATTAAAAGACGCTTACTCCTTGAAAGGAAGGTTATGACCAACCTAGATAGTATATTTAAAAACAGAGACATTACTTTGCCAGCAAAGGTCCATCTAGTCAAGGCTGTGGTTTTTCAAGTGGTCATGTATGGATGTGAGAGTTGAACGGTGAAGAAAGCTGAGCGCTGAAGAATTGATGCTTTTGAACTGTGGTGTTGGAGAAGACTTTTGAGAATCCCTTGGACTGCAAGGAGATCCAACCAGTCCATCCTAAAGGAGATCGGTCCTGGGTGTTCATTGGAAGGACTTATGTTGAGGCTGAAACTCCAATACTTTGGCCACCTCATGTGAAGTGTTGACTCATTGGAAAAGACCCTGATGCTGGGAAGATTGAGGGCAGGAGGAGAAGGGGACGACAGAGTATGAGATGGTTGGATGGCATCACTGACTCGATGGACATGGGTTTGGGTAAACTCCGGGAGTTGGTGATGGACAGGGAGGCCTGGCGTGCTGCGATTCATGGGGTCACAAAGAGTCGGACACGACTGAGCGACTGAACTGAACTGAACTGAGCCATTTATAGCTCATTTTTTACAACTATTTAAATTTTAGATTAAACAAATGACTTTTGAAAAATGAGATCATGTAGTTAAGATAGCTATCAGAGTTACCTCAGGAAATAATTTGGACTTCTAGTTTTCTTTGCCTTAAAAGAATATTGGGTGACACGTTCTCCTTTAAACCTGGATTATAAATTTTAAATTCCTTCTTATATTTGGTTTAGAAGCAATGAATCATGAGCATTCTTGATTTTATTTATATCTACTTTAGTGACAGTTGGGACTTCTGAATTTTTAGAAGGTTTAATTTTTTTCCATCCTATAAATTGAATGTCAGGCATAAAACTTCATGTACTTTACATAAAGAGTTGTTATGTAACAAAAGCAGAAGGTGTATTTTTGATGTTGTAGGTGGATCTGAATCCTTCAAGTCTATGCCATCGTTGCCAGATTACTTTCACAAATTCTGGTTAGCAAATTCCTCAGATGATAGGTTACAGATCTCTCCTCTTTCTCCCTTTTCTCCCATTTTCTATAATCTTTCACTACTGAAAACTGTAACAAGTTTAGCAAGAAGGTCGTTGAGCAAATACCTTCTGATCCCTTGGATAGACTCTCCTCATACTCTTTCTCTGCCTACTTCTTGGTAATATTAAAAAAATTTTCAGGTAGCTGAGAAGTCCTACTATATAAAAATAAAAATGTGAATTACAAATGCTCTCACAAGACCAAGGAAAGCATCGAGTATGTGGTATATGCAAGTTGATACAGAATATCTTGAAAAAAACCCCAATGCTTTTTGTTCTTGGTGTTCATTTTTAAATCATCCCTTTAAAATCAGGATCTGTGTAATGTTCTTTTAAGTTATTTCTAGATATGAACAAATTAATCAAACATTTGTATTAATGGATGTAGTGCAAATATGTCCCTTAAATTCTTAGCAAATTTTACAGATATTTTTATAAACCGTTAACATTTATGGTATTAATTATATTTGACAGGGAAATTCGAAACAAGCTCAAATTGATTACTTAGGTCCCTTTATTGAAACACATCATTAAACAATTTGTAACATTTCTTTCATAAAAGAACATGCTTGATTTGTGTGTACACTGACACACTTGTTCTCTGTGAAATACATTGATAAGAAAGAACTTGTAGAAATATCTTATTACATGTAACCAACTGAGCTCAGATTGGTTAAGGACTTGTCTAGATTCACATATCTTTCTAGTAACAAAATTACAAAAAGACAGCTCAGAAAAAGTGTGAGGCATACATCTTTTCATTGTTATAAGGACATCTCTGTTAGGAACAAAATTAATTCTTTTGATCACTGGTGTCAAAGCTAGAACACATCTTGATTAACAATGCAACAAGCCTACTTCATAAAATAATCCCCTCATTAAGAATGTTTGCTTTAGATTTCATTTTATCATAAATCGAATGTAAGATTCAGAGAATGCCAGACCCCATTTGTAAGGAGTTAAAAATGCTATTAACTGCTAGAAAAATTGCTGATGGTCTTCACATCTCTGTGTGCTGTGATTGAGTGATTTTTAAATATCATTTTCTAAGACATTGCTGTTTGTTAGTATTGTCCAGGGCAACAGGATTAAATCCAAGTCTGAACACACAGTGGATTTTGTGGTCTGTTTAGAGCTGTAAATGGTTTACTTTGCTGAATTGTCTATTACACTTCACTTATTTTTAATTATTTGCCATTTTAATTATGACTGATATACATGTTCCTGAATCTCTAAATGTAGAATAAGTTTTGGCTTTATATTCTTTAACTATATAATTTAAGTAACCTCAGCATTCTGCTAGAATTAGTATAATAGAATAAATTGGTCCCAACCAAACACAAATAGCTGTCTTTGATACATCAAAAAACTACATTTGAAAGATCAGGACCACTGAATTATTTCAAGATTTGTTCGTTGAGTTCACTTATTGTGATGTCCTCCTTGATACCTATTTTAAACATTGCTTTCTTTTTCTATGTAGTAGATATTGCATCATTTATACTGTTCTCATTGCTTTCTCTTTCCGACATTCCTATATCTCAGTGTTAAAGCCACACGGTTGGAGTATCTGATAAGTATATGAATGCCAAATTGGGAGAAGTGAGTAAATAAAAATATTTAACAAAATGGAAACAAACATATAAATTGATTTTTTTCAAGTTTGAAACATGTGGAGGTCTCTTTTATTAGGTGTGCTGTCACGTATTCAATAACTAGATGAAAACAAAGTATTTTTTCTTTCACCACTGAAATACCATTGTGTTTTCTATTCTAAATTTCCTTCTAATGGCATTTACTATGCTTTAGGAATTACTTTCTTTTGCATGTTAATCTTTAGATATTGTATTTTTCAAGTTTTGTCATCCTTTTAAGAATGGCAAAACTTTGTAAGTTAATTGCTTGAGAATGAACTGTGGCGTTATGCTCATTTTCTGATAGCTGCTGTTAAAGATGGAATGATAATGCTTTTCCTGCCACCATAAGAAATGTGGTCACCTCAGGACAAGCACTGAGTCATACTTCTGGGACCAGTAGGAAAAGTTCACATCATTGGCAGCCACCTGGGCTCTTCATGTTCCATGACAAATGGCAAACTGGCACATAGTGTAACTGAAGTGTTTCTCAAATGTCTAAGTCCCAGGAAAAATTAATGTTAAGGAGTGTAAAACTGAATTCTATGACTGCTTTTGAACCAGCAGTTTTGAGTTCTTAATTTAGTTATGCTTGTTTCACAAATTTGTAATTGTGTTTTAACTAAATTTATATTATAACTTGAAATGGTAAAACTAAAGCCTCTTGTATAGTGAAGAGCTAAAGAATTGGATCTTGTTCCTATATTTTTTTTTAGTCTGTTAACCCATCTCAACAACTCAGATAACACTGGAAAATGACTGTAAATTTTTTTACTGTATGTTGGTCATAGATACACAGCTATTAAATTAACCTAGAAATTTTTGGACTTCAGTTCAGTTCAGTTCAGTCGCTCAGTCGTGTCCGACTCTTTTCGACCCCATGAATTGCAGCACGCCAGGCCTCTCTGTCCATCACCAACTCCCGGAGTCTACCCAAACCCATGTCTGTCGAGTTGGTGATGCCATCCAACCATCTCATCCTCTGTCATCCCCTTCTCCTCCTGCCCCCAATCCTACCCAACATCAGGGTCTTTTCCAATGAGTCAATTCTTCGCATGAGGTGGCCAAAGTATTGGAGTTTCAGCTTCAACATCACTCCTTCCAATGAACACCCAGGACTTATATATAAGTATTTATGCAGTTATGTAGAACAGTAATAGAATAATAGAAAACTTGATTGATTACCCTCATAAATACCAATAAAGTTTAGTACCAAAAACTGCCCACTTCCACCTACTCAAATAAACAACCTTATAGCATAAATTCTATTTTAGAGTATTTTACTAATATTATGAGTGTTAGTATGATTAAAATAAGCACCTTATAAAAATAAAACCTTTACTTGAATGTCTTTTTTAATGTACATTTTCAAGTTACACCTTACATTTTTTATGCGGAAGTTAATTGTATGTATATCCTTCAAATGAAATTTGTTTTAGAGACATTTTTCTCTTTTTGTAGTTTTACTTGAAACATGCAATTTGCTAAGTATATCAGAGCTAATTCTGTATGGTTGGGTAATATTTTTATTTGTCTGTGGGCCATTGAGTTTTTTAATAGTACAATACAACATATGTTGTCTACATAATTAGGTATTTTTAAAAGTTGCTCTGAGAACATTGGAGTCTAACATGAAAACCTTTTGGGATAGTTCAGTTGTTTTTTCCCTCAGGTAATCCAAATGTCCCCATTCTAATTTAAAGTTTTGACAGGATATTTTTTTTTTACCATTTAATCACATTAATTTAAACTCCTGTAAGGCCTGTCCACCATCACCATTGTATGCAAAGCCATTACCTCCAGTAATCTGCTCCAGTGGTCACTGTATTACACAGTCTATTGCAGTAGTCACTTTATTACAGTGGCAAAAATGTAGACTTTGAAGCTAAATATACCTAGATTTAAATTCCTGTTTTGCTACTTATTGGTTTTATGGATTTGAGCACATAACCATTTTCTCCTTTTTAAAATGAGGACATAACAACACCTACCCTAAAAACCACTGAGATTTAAATGAAGTAATCTATGCAAATGATATACTGGTTATTGGTACTTGGTAGGTTCTAACATTGGTTGTTATTATTACCACCACTAATACCACCTATAAAAGAGTGTTGTTGTCTGAGAGTGCTAATATATGCAAAGATCATAGTAGAAACTGGAAAAGTATTGGTTATTATTGTTACCACTAGCAACACAGAGTCACCGCTCTAGCCTACAAATAATTTATTACTGTAACTGATGCTGAATGTAAACCATCAAGTATTTTTTGAGCAACTCTAATTTAATTTTACTGAAATAATAAATGAATTGTAAGTATAATGAAGCTGGAAAACAAGAAAAGATTACTGAGAAGATAAAAATAGATATAAAGATTCCATAAACAGTTTACATTTGAGTCAGAATCAAGACTGCCAGCAATGGACTGTTCAGTTCAACATGGCTTACTTATACAAAAATTTCTGATTCTATGCTTCATGCCTTAATATACTTGAATTTAAAGTATATTCTGAAATGTAGAGCTCCACATATTTTCATATGGTGAAAATATATTTTAATCAGACTTAGCAATGTCTGAGTTTCAAAAGACTTTCAGAGTTGCATCTGGCACATTTATACAATAAATATTTGTGAATGAGCTAATGACTAAAATCACCCCAATAAATAAAACCTGATCTAAGAAAACTACTGCTCTTAACTTCTGTTTCATATGTAAATTTAGCTACAGGGCAAAGAATATTTTTCTGCCACCCTTGTAAGCATTAAGAAAGATAAATTTTTATTTAATCTCAGGGCAGAGACTTTCTTTTTATTGGTTTGTGTAAATTAAGTATTTTATCAAAAGCTTTTCTTTTATGAACTAGAAGTTCAAATGTCACCTGAATAAGAACCCAGATCAAAATATAGAAAGAAAATATTTTAAAATGAGTACATTTTCTCAATTGTTTTTGGGCAAGCTTACCTAAATTTTTGGGGGGCCATTATAAATGAGAAGAAAGAGTAGATGAAAGAATATTTTACACTTTTAGGTGTTTTAGTCACTTCTTTCTTCTTAGCTCTTTACAAGTGTTTTTATACTAGTAGAAGTGTGCAAATATATTTTAAAGTCTTTTAGTCCTTCTTTTTAAGAACACTCTGGAATTTAAACCTACAGGTATACCTTGTTCAAGCTCGTGCCTTTTGGCCAAGATGTATTTCTTCTAAGCAGTGATTTGCTGAATTAGGGGTTCTCGTATAAGCCATGATGTTAGTAATACTAACAGAATGATGAACTTAGAAAAGTAGGTTAAGAAATGATCAGGAAAAAGTAAGAAGGTTGGATTGTCCACTAAAAGGATAGTCCAGTAGCAGGAATCTTAAGTGTTCAGTTCAGTTCAGTCACTCAGTCGTGTCCGACTCTTTGCGACCCCATGAACCGCAGCATGCCAGGCCTCCCTGTCCATCACCAACTCCCCGAGTCTACCCAAACCCATGTCCACTGAGTCGGTGATGCCATCCAACCATCTCATCCTCTGTCGTCCCCTTCTCCTCCTGCCCTGAATCTTTCCCAGCGTCAGGGTTTTTTCAAATGAGTCAGCTCTTCGCATCAGGTGGCCAAAGTATTGGAGTTTCAGCTTCAACGTCAGTCCTTCCAGTGAACACCCAGGACTGATCTCCTTTAGGATGGACTGGTTGGATCTTCTTGCAGTCCAAGGGACTCTCAAGAGTCTTCTCCAACACCACAGTTCAAAAGCATCAGTTCTTCAGCACTCAGCTTTCTTTATAGTCCAACTCTCACATCCATACATGACTACTGGAAGAACCATAGCCTTGTCTAGACAGACCTTTGTTGACAAAGTGATGTCTCTGCTTTTTAATATGTTGTCTAGGTTGGTCATAACTTTCCTTCCAAGGAGTAAGCATCTTTTAATTTCATGGCTGCAATCACCATCTGCAGTGATTTTGGAGCCCCCCAAAAATAAAGTCAGCCACTGTTTCTACTGTTTCCCCATCTGTTTCCCATGAAGTGATGGGACCGGATACCATGATCTTAGTTTTCTGAATGTTGAGCTTTAAGCCAACTTTTTCACTCTCCTCTTTCACTTTCATCAAGAGGCTCTTTAGTTCTTCTTCACTTTCTGCCATAAGGGTGGTGTCATCTGCATATCTGAGGTTATTGATATTTCTCCTGGCAATCTTGATTCCAGCTTGTGCTTCCTCCAGCCCAGCGTTTCTCATGATGTACTCTGCATATAAGTTAAATAAGCAGGGTGGCAATATACAGCCTTGACGTACTCCTTTTCCTGTTTGGAACCAGTCTGTTGTTCCATGTCCAGTTCTAACTGTTGCTTCCTGACCTGCATACAGGTTTCTCAAGAAGCAAGTCAGGTAGTCTGGTATTCCCATCTCCTTCAGAATTTTCCACAGTTTATTGTGATCCACACAGTCAAAGGCTTTGGCATAGTCTTCTTAAGTGTAAACAGCAACATTTTGACTTTATATTAATGTGGTCAAAAATAGAGGGTTTTAAAATTGGAAATAACATATGCTCATATTTCTTGATACTTATCTAACTCTATAAGCACTTAAGGTGATGGCTCAAACTACTAAGATGTGGCTTAGAGATAATTCATTTTGACCTTTTTCAAAGCCAGAAATATACCACTTGTGGGTTCAGAGAGTCTGATATATAATAAATACATATTTCCTTTTCCTTAGTTTCTGACCAGAAGCACTCAAAAGTCTTAGAATTTCCTAAGTGAGGGGATTAATAAAGGTGTCTTGTTATGTTAATGAGGTGATTTTTGGACTACACCTAACAATGTGTGACTAATGAGTGTAAATTTCTCTCCCTGAGGAGAGAGCTTGGAAGTTCCTTGCCATTTACCAGTACCTTGCCCTATACATCTCTTCTGTTTGGCTGTTCTTGAGTTATATCCTTTTATAATAATGGTAGTCTGGTTAGTGAAATGTTTTTGTTATGTGAGCTGTTCTAGCAAATTAATGGAACTTGAGTATGGGATTGTGGGAGCCTTTGATTCATAGCCAGTTGATCAGAAGTAGAGGTAATGTTACTGAAACACACTTGGGTCCACTCTCCCACCATGCAGCAAAGCCAGTCTATTGGCACCTGGTTGTGGTGACTGAGCATACAGCATTTATTGAAAGGGCACCAAGCAAGGAGAATGAGCAACTCATGCTCAAAAGACTGAACTCCCTTATGACTTTCAGGAAAGGGTTTTAAAAGCAACATTTAGGGTGAGGGTTATAGGGTGTATGACTTTTTTCTGATGGGTTGGTGGTGAGATAACAGGGTGATATTTTGGAATCTTAATCATCAGCCTAGTTCCAACCAGTTTGGGATCTATGTGCTTGTTTAGCATGTAGTCACCATCTTCTACCTGGCATGTGGATGTCTTTATTTCTGCAGATCAACTCAAAGATTCTGTGTCTGATTGTTATGTATATCCCTTGAGGAGGAACTAGTACCCTGTTATATCTCTGAACTTTTGTTTAAGCTATTATTTTCTTGCTTGACAGCTTTTCCTATGTTTCTGCATTTACTCACTTCCCTAATTAGTAACTGCTGAGCCTGTTCTTTGAGAATCAGAAAGGCCCAAGAGACTAAAGCCTTTTTCTATAAACAAGAAACACAGAGGGGTTTTTGTGCCTGAGAGGGACCTTGAAGGTCTTGCTCTGTTTCAGTAACAATCTGGGCTTGTGGTTGGCATCCTGAGTTAGAGGGGATCCTTGGACCCTCCAGTTTGTAACTGGTGGATCAAAAGCACTAATAATAACCTGGGCTTTCTGGTAGTGTCAGAATTGAGTTGAATTGAAATTATCAGGCACCCTACTGGTTTTGAAGGAGTAGTTTTCTACTCTTATAGCAAAAAGTTCAAAAATAAGGCTGCCACATTCATTCACTTGTGTAGCTTTTTACTATCCTGTATATGATTGTGCAAGTATGTAGTGCCCAACCTGCACGGATCTATGTGGTGTCCTTGGATAAATAAGGACATGGAGTTGAAACCTAGAGCAAGTAAAGGGAAACTTCATAAAATTTCTGGTTTTGCTTATCTAAAATTGAGAATATTAGAATAAATCATTAATATTTTAGAATGATTTAGTTTTATGTTCATTTTCAGTGTGGGTAATTGAATGCTTATGCCAAAGGCTATGTTTGAATTTATGATGATACTTAACAGGCTTAATAATTTTAAAGAAAACTTATGTTTATGATTTTTCCATTTCTAACCTAGCACCTAATCTGAAATTTAAATGGCAAATGATTACATATTTATAAATAAATTACTATAAGTTACTCTATCTTACAAATAAAATTGCATTTTTCTAGTATTCTGGCACATGCAAATAGTTGACATTTAGTTAGCTCTAAAATATTTATGCAAAAACAAAAGATTATGTTAAAAACATAGGCATTGAAATTTTTATACTTATCTGACATAATTTAAATTTTTTGTGCTTGATTTCCCATCCTGATTATGTTTAGGACATAATTCTTAAATTAATCTCTTGAATCCTTAAGCTCACAACTGAGTATATCAATCATCAAACTTGTAAACATATAAAAAAAGGAAGAGCTGGGAAAACCTGGAAAAAGAAAAACTATAAAGTGGGATTAACTTCACTAAATATGAAAACATTATAAAGCTTCTCTAATAAAAACAACTTCATGCTGGCCCATAGACAGACAAATATACCAGTGGAATAGAATATAAAGCCCAGAACTAGATATCAGCACATACAGAAATTTACTGTATGATAAAGTTAAAATTAGATCCTTAACCTCCCAAGAAGGTTTTGAGATATAAATGTAAAAAATGAAACTGTAAGAGTACTAGAAAAACCCGATTTTTTAATAGTGGTCTCCATTTTTAAAGAAAATTTCCACACAGTAGAAAAATTTCCTTTTAAAATGATACCTTCTTCCCCTCATTTTGCAAATATGATCAGTTGCAGATAACAGGCATAGGGAACATCTGTTCTCCTGTGCTCTCAATCTTACCATCCAGTAAATGGATTCTTTTTATAAAAAACATCACTGTCAATTCATACTGATATTATGTAAGAATAGATTCACTCTCAGTGACCATAATATGCTATATACGTTAGCAATTCTGTCCTTAAGTTTTTTCCTGTGGACCTTAGTATGAATTTATCTAACTATAAAATATCAATGGCAACTCAGATTCCATGATGGTGAGACAGGGAAAGTATGTTAAACTCGACTTGTGACTATAACTGATTAGTGTAAATTTCAGTTATAGAGAAAAATGAGTTAACTGGTTCATTACATAAAGATTTTAGAAGGAGAAAAATCTCATAAAATTGAAAAAAAAAACACAAAACGGACTTTAAATCTGTTGAATTTTAAAACAAAAGTTATTTATTATGTAAACATGTATTAAGTACCTTTTGTTTTGGAAGTATAAAAATAGCATATAGTACCAGAGCTGGTCCTACTAAGTATATGGAGTTAAATATATAATCTTAATTCTAAGTAAAGGTTATTATATTGACTCCAGTATGAGGTTCCATTCTTTATACAGCTGCTATATATTTCACTTAAACCACATGCTACTTGTCAGAACAAATGGTAAACTGGTACATTAAAGAAAAACTGCTTCTAGAAAATAGCATTATGTAACATTATTCCTCCTGGAGAAGGAAACGGCAACCCACTCCAGTATTCTTGCCTGGGAAATCCCATGGATCGAGGAACCTGGTGTGCTACATACAGTCCATGGGATCGCAAAGATTTGGACATGACTTAGTGACTGAGCAAGAACAAACAAACAAAAAAAAAACATACTATTCCTCATAAAATCTTCCACAGTAGCTTCTATATTCATAAATAGAAACATGCAGCAATATGTACATAAAGTAAACTAGATTTCAAGAAGAGCTTAATTAGTTGAAAGAATCAGTTGATAAATCCTCAATCATGTAAACAATTCACATGGATAGGTTTGTTTCTGGATTCTCTTTTTTCGGTACATGTATTTTCCTATTCAGTGCAGTTTTGAGTAAATGTTGCTTTATAGAATGTTTATTATCTGAATGACAAGTCACCCGCCCAGCACCATGTTATGCTGTTTCAGATATTTCTTGCTTATTGGTCACTTTTCTTTTTATATGAAATTTGGGTTCAGTTTGTCAGGTCAAACAAAACAACATCCCATTAGGATTTTTGACTGAGATTGAATTGAATAGGTTAATTTCTGGAAATTTTATACCTACTCACTATTGGTATTCTCATCCAGGAATGTGTGTGTCCTTCTTTATTTGCTTGGATATTCTTTTATATCCTTCCATGAAATTTGAAAGCTTTCAAAAAAAATAAGTGCTTGCTACATTTTTTGTTAGGTTTTTTCTTAGGCACTTTGTGTTTTTTCCTATGTGGATGAAATTTTTTTCATTATATTTTCTAATTGGTTTTCCTCTGTATCAGTTCAGTTTAGTTTGGTCGCTCAGTCGTGTCCAACTATTTGTGACCCCATGGACTGCAGCAAGCCAGGCCTCCCTGTCCATCACCACCTCCCGGAGCCTACCCAAACTCATGTCCATTGAGTCGGTGATGCCATCCAACCATCTCATCCTCTGTTGTCCCCTTCTCCTCTCACCTTCAATCTTTCCCAGCATCAGGGTTTTTTCAAATGAGTCAGTTCTTCCCATCAGGTGGCCAAAGTATTGGAGTTTCAGCTTCAACATCAGTCCTTCCAATGAATATTCAGGACTGATTTCCTTTAGGATGGACTGGTTGGATCTCCTTGCAGTCCAAGGGACTCTCAAGAGTCTTCTCCAGCACCACAGTTCAGAAGCATCACTTCTTCAGCGCTCAGCTTTCTTTATAGTCCATCTCTCACGTCTATACATGACTACTGGAAAAACCATAGCCTTGACTAGACAGCCCTTTGTTGGCAAAGTAAAGTCTCTGCTTTTTAATATGTTGTCTAGGTTGGTCATAGATTTCCTTCCAAGGAGTAAGCGTCCTTTAATTTCATGGCTGCAGTCACCATCTGCAGTGATTTTGGAACCCAAAAAAATAAAGTCTGCCAGTGTTTCCACTGTTTATCCATCTATTTGCCATGAAGTGACGGGACAAGATGCCATGATCTTAGTTTTCTGAATGTTGAGCTTTAAGCCAACTTTTTTGCTCTCCTCTTTCACTTTCATCAAGAGGCTCTTTAGTTCTTCTTCCCTTTCTGCCATAAGGGTGGTGTCATCTGCATATCTGAGGCTATTGATATTTCTCCCAGCAATCTTGATTCCACCTTATGCTTCATCCAGCCCAGCGTTTCTCATGATGTACTCTGCATATGAGTTAAATAAGCAGGGTGACAGTATACAGCCTTGACATACTCCTTTTCCTATTTGGAACCAGTCTGTTGTTCCATGTCTAGTTCTAACTGTTGCTTACTGAGCTGCATACAGATTTCTCAAGAGGCAGGTCAGGTAGTCTGGTATTCCCATCTCTTTAAGAATTTTCCATAGTTTGTGGTGATCCCCCTAGTCAAAGGCTTTGGCATTGTCAATAAAGCAGAAATAGATGTTTTTCTGGAACTCTCTTGCTTTTTCGATGACCAACGGATGTTGGCAATTTGGTCTCTGGTTCCTCTGCCTTTGCTAAATCTGGCTTGAACATCTGGAAGTTCACGGTTCACATACTGTTGAAGCCTGTCTTGGAGAATTTTGAGCATTAGTTTGCTAGCGTGTGAGATGAGTGCACTTGTGCGGTAGTTTGAACATTCTTTGGCATTCCCTTTCTTTGGGATTGGAACGAAAACAACTTTTCCAGTTCTGTGGCCACTGCTGCATCTTCCACATTTGCTGGCATATTGAGTGCAGCCCTTTAACAGCATCATCTTTTAGGATTTGAAGTAGCTCAACTGGAATTCCGTCACCTCCACTAGCTTTGTTCATAATGATGCTTCCTAAGGCCCACTTGACTTCGAATTCCAGGATGTCTGGCTCTAGGTTGGTGATCACACCATGGTGATTATCTGGGTCATGAAGATCTTTTTTGTACAGTTCTTTTGTGTATTCTCTCCACCTCTTCTTAATATCTTCTGCCTCTGTCAGGTCCCTACCGTTTCTCTCCTTTATTGAGCCCATCTTTGCATGAAATGTTCCAGGGAAGTTATTGTATATTGCTCTTGTTTTTGGCCACTGTAACAAATTTGCTTATTCTAATATTTTTTCAGTTGATTTTCTTGAATTTTCTAAGTAGACATATATAACATATATTATACATATATATTTTGATGGTTTTTCTTCTGCTTTTTCTTACCTTTTTGTGTTGGCTCGAGCTACTGCTCACTGTTGATCATTCTTGTCCTTAAGGAGAATGCTTAAGTTTAACTTTTATGTTGATCATATGATTCTGAATTGTACTAAATGTGTCTCTGTTATTTAATAAGGTCTGGTAAACTGATACATTTACCTTTACATTTATAATCAAAGTTTTAATTAAATAAATACCCCATATTTATATAAATCATAACAATTGATTTAGAAAAGTTCGTTTAAGGAAATATTATTAGTGGTCTCTGAGTCTTAACGGTGAATGCAGTGGCACCCTACTCCAGTACTCTTACCTGGAAAATCCCCTGGACGGAGGAGCCTGGTGGGCTGCAGTCCATGGGGTCGCGAAGAGTCGGACACGACTGAGCGACTGCCCTTTCACTTTTCCCTTTCATGCACTGGAGAAGGAAATGGCAACCCACTCCAGTGTTCTTGCCTGGAGAATCCCAGGGACGGCGGATCCGGTGGGCTGCCGTCTATGGGGTCGCACAGAGTCGGACACGACTGAAGCTACTTAGCAGCAGCAGCAGCAGAGGCTTAAGGATTTAGCTACCTGTCTTCTAGGAAACAAATGTATGTTGAGGAAGATTTTTACTTATTTTAAGTAACTTAGTTTATCAAGTAACTTGCTTTCATATTTTATAATAAAATATAATTTTAGAGAATGTAAAACTTCTGTTTTAAGCCTATTTCAGTACTATTTGTATGTACTGATGATGCCATTACCATTTTAATTATTGAACCATTAGGGCATCTGCACCCATTATTATGTAGAAAACTTTGTTGTATTTCTCTGAAATGCATGGAGGGCTTCCCTGGTAGTTCAGTTGGTAAAGAATCTGCCTTTGTGAAGCAAGCCTCTTTTGAATAAAGAAGTGAAGACAGGAGACTATTGAACCACTCCCTGTTGGACCAAAGAGTATTCCATTGTTTCTGATCTTCCCCTTCATTCCTTCCTGTCAAGACAAGAAGAAATGGGAGTAGGAGATTAAGTCACTTTAGTTTATAGAGATAGTGATTTAAAATACAAGTGTTACAGTCTTGAGATCTTCCACATATCCAAGGAATATTAATATGTTGCTAATATAAGGTGTATTTTTAAAAAAACGGAAGGTAAGTGTTGTCTGTGTAATCCTCCTTTTCTTAAAGATCAAAATGTGTAAGAACCCTAAATTGATAAGTTTCATTGGTTCTGCTCTTCTTTGTAATACTTTCTCTTTTGTGGCTTTACCAGGTCATAGTCACAGAGTAACACTTCTCTTCCTATTTGATAGACTATGAGAGCTTTTAGTTGTGGAATGTTAGTAGAACTTTATTATTTTTATATTATCATATGTGAAACATCGCCAGTCCAGGTTCAATGCATGAGACAGGTGCTCAGGGCTGGTGCACTGGGATGACCCAGAGGGATGGGATGGGGAGGGAGGTGGGAGGGGGGTTCAAGATGGGGAACACATGTGAACCCATGGCTGATTCATATCAATGTATGGCAAAAACCACTACAATATTGTAAAGTAATTAGCCTCCAACTAAAATAAATAAATAAAAAAAATAAATAAACCGAAGAGCTGTAAGATATTTTGAAGCACATGTAAACCTGTAGTTCATATTGTAGTCTTAAAAAATTATATGAAGATTGAAATGAAGGATAAATAAATCTTATTCCAGAAGAAATGCCCCTAATTTAGGTATTCATTAGCTTGCACCAGGTTGAACTCGTTAAAGTTTACCTCAGGGCTGGAATGTACTGTATGTATTGAAGAGAAAATGCCATAGTAAAGCATGTGGGCCATGTTTCCTTGCAGAGAGGACCAGTTTCTCCAGATTAGCTGTATTCTGTTTCCTGTGGTAGTCTTTTAAGTCATTTTTTAGTTTCTTTTCCTTGTTGTATCCTTGCAAGATAATCACCAACTGCATGCCTCTCCTGTTCAAGCAGAAATAATTTTTTCTCTTCATTTTTGGGATTTTAGGTTTGGGATTGCCATGAAAAGTAATGAAATCCGCTTTGGACATGACTCAGTTTCAGATAGGAATGCAAGGTTTTTTATTTTGAACTCTTTACCTTTTTGGTTTAATATTATTTAATATTATTATTAAATATTAATGTTTTATTTAATATTTAATAGCACTGGATGTCAGGATCAAAGTGCTTTTTTCATAACTAGAAGTGTCCAAAACTTTAACAGGAACTTAAAGTTGCCTTTATCATTATTCCATGAATCACACTCTTCCTAAATGACTTTAATCTGTGATGCTATAGCCAAAGAATATATTTCCTGGGACGCTGCTGACAATGAAAGATGTAATTGTAGCTTTTCCTGCATTGTTACATATCTTAGTATAATTCCTATTTTCTTTCTTGAAATGAAAAATTCATATTCACCATAGGTTCCTTCAAGATTTTTTCCATTTCTGGAAAAATACCTTGAATTCCAGTCGGCTGTTAAAAGTTATGAGTAGTGAATTATTGCCTTTGAGAAAGGAACAGTTTTGACGCATGTCTGCCAGTATTTCTGGAGCTTTCACCAGGGTTGTTTGTAATGCTTATCACAGTTAGTTTTATTTTGTATATTTATAGCATTTGCAAAAGAGTTCAGGAAATAGCTTAGTTTGTGGCTGCTCAAGATGATCCTTGGTAAGCACTTAGTTCCTTTCACAGGTTGATTTACAGCTGTCTGGAGTATAGGCCTGTGCTGCAGTCAATGGTAGCATATTTATATATATGCAAATCTTGCATCCCTCAGGGTCTTTTTATTGAAATTAACCAATAGAGAGATTTGGGATTGAATTGAAATAAAAGCTTGCCAAAAGGATTGTTTGCACAGCTGCTTTTAGGCAGTGACCAAAGTCTCTCAGGAGAGTGAGTGAATACACTCTTGTTGGAGCAAACTCAGAAGTTTTTGAGTCGTGCTTTGCATAATATAAAGTCATTAATATGTTGGATCTTTGCCCTTGCTCTAACCTCCCCCAGCCCTCACATTCCCCCCACCCTGCCCCGCCTTTTCCTTAGTCTCCTTTCCTTAGAAGAGCTGATTGTTTATTCTTTATGTCCTGTGGAGGTTGGAGATAATTTTTTTAAAAAATTATGGTCTTGTGTGACATCAGTGTATAGTGATCTAAAGTTAAATTTCATGTTAGACAGTTTTTAAATCGTGAGAACTGAATGAAATGATGTCCATGCATCTTTATCTTATAACCTGCTGTCTGTGAATCTAGGGTTTTGAGTAGTAATTTAATCAAAGGAATCAGAGAACATTAAGCTCCATTAACTGTTGGGTCACCAACAATATGGATCTAGGATTAAATTATGAGTTGGAACTTTGCAAATGTCATCTAAAAGTTAATTCTTAAATTCCTGGCAAGCACTTGCCATCTGCTAAGAAACAGATGTGGTGGAGGTTAATTTGTGACTAGAGAAGCAATGTTGTCTCTGCGGTAAGGAGTGAGAGTAAGATTAAAAAAAAGCAGGTCTATCAAATTATTTCCTTTACTCAATATTTAGCCAAGTCCCTGATGTCCTCCCTCCATCTCCCTCCTCCCCTCTCTCCTAGTCCCCTTCTCTCCCTCCCTGTCTCCTGGCTCCCCTCTTTTCTCTCATTCATATGCATCTCTGTAGAACTTTATCCTCCTTCCTTTCTAATTAGGTATTTTCTGATTCTGGTTCCAGGTTAGGAATTTGGCATCTGGAGGGAACAAAGAGCTCACTAACACTTTTTTTTTTCCAGTTTGGTAAAAGGAGGAACCACACTTCCCTAATCAATGCTGATTGCAGTAGAATGTTTTCACAGTGAGAGAGAATTTTAATTTTACTAAGCAGAGAGGAATTATGAGAAATATTAGAAGATTCTCGTATTCTTGGAGCTCTTTGAGAAATGCTTAATGATAATGAAACCAAGTAGGACCCTGTGGGGCCCTCTCCAGTACAAATCCTTTGTGTCCTCCCTTTCTTATTTGTAGGAAATAAGCTTCATTCAGCCCCCTAGACTTTCCTTGAGTTCCAAAGGGTAGTTTCAAAGGGTTACTAATCAGTGAAGTGAGGGAATGCAGAGACAAAGGGGGAGCCCTCAAGAAATTATAGCACAGCAATGAAAGATGGGTCCTGGTTCCTTCTCAAGGGATATACACAGGGATATATATATCTCTTGAGTTCTTCTATGGAAGCTAAAGCCCCCACCTGGGTAGAGAATGGAAACCAGACTCAGCACATGACTTTTTCTGGAGCACCACCCTTTATATTACCACCAACCAATCAGAAGAAAGTCACACACCCTGCAGCCCTCACCCCCAGTTTTGTCTATAAAATCTTGTCCCTGAGGTGTTGAGGGACAGGGAAGCCTGGCACGCTGCAGTCCCTGGGGTTGCAAAGAGTGGGACAGGACTTGGCGACTGAACAGCAACAGTTTTACTTGGTTAATACTAATTGCAAATAAGATTGATCCAAAAAAAAAAAAAAAAAAAACTTCCCCCAGAAAATCATCTGGGAGTTCCAGTTTTTTAACACCTATTCTCCTTACTTAGCCCTACAATAAACCTTTCTCTGCTCCAAACCCCAAAACACAAACTTGGATTGGGTACCAATAGGGAATAAAAGTTTGTATTGTTTGTGGTTTCTTCATTTAAAAAAAAAAAAAACTTGCACTGCATTCTTTTATAATTGATGATAATATTGTGAAGGATGAGAATAATTTAGGCTGGTGAGTTTCTCCATGGACTTCATATTTTGGAAAATTAGAACGTTTTCTAAATACCAATCTTAAAAGATGCAGTTAGAGATTTATTTGAATAAACATAATTTCGATTAGTTTTGAATACTTTTTTTTCTTTCCACTTGGTTAAAATAATTTTGTCTAGGTTACAGTATGAGAATTTGTTACTGTTTGGTTTATAAATTTATGGTGAATATTTGTTGATCCGTGGGTATCATAATAAATATATTTCCTAATTAGGACTGGTAAGCCTATAAATGCTTCCCTGGTGGTTCTAATGGTAAAGAATCTGCCTGCACTGCAGGAGACCCTGGGTTGGGAAGATCCCCTGGAGAAGGGAGTGGCTACTCACTCAGTGTTCTTGCCTGGATAATTCCATGGACAAAGGAGCCTGGTGGGCTACAGTCCATGACTTTGCAAAAAGTCAAGACTGAGCGACTAAGCACATCACAGCACAGCAGCCCACTTGTGTCTGTTTATGTGTATTGCCAGTCATCCTTATTGTTCTATTTGATAATGACCTCATCACTTACTGAAAAAGTCTTCTCTTTTTGCATCTGACAAGCTTGGCTGAAGTAATGGCTACTGTTATTTGGGACCTTGTTAAAAATACACAATCTCGGCCCCCACCCTGCAGCAACTGAATCAGCATCTTGAGTTTAATCAGCTCCCTATATCTTTTGGATGCACATGAAGTTTGAGAAGCAATGAAAAACTGACATTGTTTTATGTTATAATTATTAAAATTATCTTGAGAAGGTCTTATGAATTTTAGGGGAAAAGATCAGCCCCTCCAAATAGCCTGTTCTCCTAGGCGAAGTAAAATTTACATATAGGCAAATAAAAATATTGAGCTTTTAGTAAAATTGTATGATATTATGTATTGATTCTGCTACATAAAGGAACACACATGTAGAATTCAATATCAGAATTTGTGTTTTTAATAGACAACCCAGGAATGACTGGATTCTTTTAATCTTGAAAATAAATCCTTATGAATACATTTTAGCGTTGTGTTAAAGTTCAAAATTCATAGCTTTTTAAATTTCAATATTCAGTAAAACTAAAGTTATACAAACATTAGATGGAAGGTAAATGTTGACTGAAAATTTGTTGTTGTTCAGTCACTAAGTTGTGTCTGACTCTTTGTGACTTCCCTGTCCTTCACTATCTTCCAGAGTTTGTTCAGATTTATATCCCTTGAGTCAGTGATGCTATCTAACCATCTCATCCTCTGCCAGCCTCTTCTCCTTTTGCTTTCAGTCTTTCCCAGCATCAGGACCTTTTCCAATGAGTTGGCTCTTCGGATCAGGTGGCCAAAGTATTGGAGCATCAACTTCAGCATCAGTCCTTCCAATGAATAATCAGGGTTGATTTCCTTTAGGATTGACTGGTTTGATCTCCTTGTAGTTCAAGGAACTCTTAAGAGTCTTCTCCAGCACCACAATTCTAAGTCACTCAGCCCGCTTTAGGGTCCAACTCTCATATCAATACATGACTACTGGAAAAACCATAGTTTTGATTATATGGACTTTTGTTGACAAAGTGATGTCTCTGCTTTTTATACACTGTGTAGGTTTGTCATAGCTTTCCTTCCAAGGAGGAAGTGTCTTTTAATTTCATGACTGCAGTCATCATCTGCAGTGATTTTGTAGCCCAAGAAAATAAAATTTATCACTGCTTCCACTTTTTCCCATCTATTTGCCATGAAGTGATGGGACCGGATGCCATGATCTTAGTTTTTTGAATGTTGAGTTTCAAGTCTGCTTTTTCACTCTTCTCTTTCAACCTCGTCAAAAGGCTTTTTAGTTCTTCTTCAATTTCTGCCATTAGAGTGGAATTATATGTATATCTGATATTGTTGATATTTTTCCTAGCAATCTTAATCCCAACTTATGATTCATCCAGCCCAGCATTTCACATGATGTACTCTGCATATAAGTTAAATAAACAGGGTGACAGTATACAACCTTATCATGCTTCTTTCCCAGTTTAGAACCTGTCAGTTGTTCCATGTAAGGTTGTAACTGTTGCTTCTTGGCTTGCATACAGGTTTCTCAGGCAACAGGCAAGGTGGTCTGGTATTCCCATCTCTTTAAGAATTTTCCGCAGTTTGTTGTGATCCACACAATGAAAGGCTTTAGCACAGTCAATGAAGCAGATGCTTTCTGGAATTCCCTAGATTTTTCTATGATCCAGCATATTTTAGCAACTTGATATCTGGTTCCTCTGCCTTTTCAAAGCCCAGCTTCTACATCTGTCAGTTTTTGGTTCATGTACTGCTGAAGCCTAGCTTGAAGGATTTTGAGCATAACCTTAATAGCATGCAAAATGAGTGCAAATGTCCAGTAGTCTGAACATTCTTTGGCACTGCCCTTCTTTGGGATTGGAATTAAAACTGACCTTTTCCAGTCTTTTGGCCACTGCCAAGTTTTCCAAATTTGCTGGCATATTGAGTGCAGCATTTTAACAGCATCATCTTTTAGGATTTGAAATAGCTCATCTGGAATTCCATCACCTCCACTTGAGCTTTGTTTGTAGTAATGTTTCCTAAGGCCCACTTGAATTCACACTCCAGGATGTCTGCATCTAGGGGAATGGCCACACCATCATGGTTATCCAGGTCATTAAGACCTTTTTTGTACAATTCTGTGTATTCTTGCCACCATTCTTAATCTCTTATGCTTCTCTTAGGTCATTAATATTTCTCTCCTTTATCGTGCCCATCCTTGCATGAAATGTTCCTTTGATACTTCCAATTTTCTTGACGAGATCTCCTGTCTTTCCCATCCTATTGCTTTCCTCTACTTGGCATTGTTCATTTAAGAAGACCTTCTTATCGCTACTTGCTGTTCTCTGTAACTCTTCCTTTGGTTGGGTCTATCTTTCCCTTTCTCCATTGCTTTTCGCTCATCTTCTTTCCTCAGCTATTTGTAAAGCCTCTAGGCAGCCACTTTGCCTTCTTGCAGTTTCTATTTCTTTGGGATGGTTTCAGTCACTGCCTCCTGTACAGTGTTACAAATTTCTGTACATAGTTCTTCAGGCACTCTTTCTACCAGGTCTAATCCCTTGAATCCACATGTCACCTTCACTGTAAGGGGTATGATTTAGACCATATGTGAATGGCCTGGTGGTTTTCCTTACTTTCCTTAATTAAAGTACAGACTAGGAGTCAGCCAATCAGATCTAAGTACAGGCTAGTAGCCAGCCAATCAGGGCAATGTACAGGCTAGGAGTCAGCCAATCAGAGCATAGTATAGACTAGATTTCAGCCAATCATGGCAATATACAGGCTGTGAATCAGCCAATCAGGCTAGTAGCCAGCCAATCAGAGCAAAGTACAGACTACATGGCAGCGAATCAGAGCAAAGTACAGGCTTGGAATCAGCCAATCAGGGCAGAGTATAGCCTGTCTTTGTTGTTCAGTTGCTAGATGGTGTCCTGCTCTTCCCAACCCCATGGACTGCATCAGGCCAGGCTTCCGTGTCCTTCATTATCTCCCAGAGTTTGCTCAAATTCATGTCCATTGAGTCTGTGATTATATCTAAGTAGCTCCTCTGTAACTATCTCTGTCGCTCCCTTTTCCTCTTGCCTTCAATCTTTCCTAGCATCAGGGCCTTTTCCAGTGAGTCGACTCTTCACATCAGGTGGAACTTCAGTTGATTTACTTTAGGATTGACTGGTTTGCTCTCCTTGCTGTCCAAGATTCTCAAGGGTCTCCTCCAGCACCACGATTCAAAAGCATCAATTCTTTGGCCCTCAGCCTTCTTTATGGTCCAACTTTCACATTCGTACATGACTACTGGAAAAAACATAGCTTTGACTAGACGGACCTTTGTCGGCAAAGCGATGTCTCTGCCTTTTATATGCTGTTTAAGTTTGTCATAGATTTCCTTCCAAGCAGGAAGTGTTTTTTAATTGCATGACTGCAGTCACCATCCACATTGATTTTTGAGCCCAAGAAAATAAAATCTGTCACTGCTTATACTTTTTCCCTGTCTGTTTGACTTGAAGTGATGGGACCAGATGCCATGATCTTAGTTTTTCTTTGAGTTTTAAGTCAGCTTTTTCACTCTCCTCTTTCATCCTCATCAAGAGGCTCTTTAGTTCCTCTTCACTTTCTGCCATTAGTGTGATATCACCTGCATTTCTGAGGTTGTTGATATTTCTTCTGGCAATCTTGATCCCAGCTTATGATTCATCCAACCCAGCATTTTGCACGATGTACTCTGCATATAAGTTAAATAAATAGGGTGATAGTATACAGCCTTGTTGTACTCGTTTCCCAATTTTGAACCAGTCATTTGTTCCATGTAAGGTTGTAACTGTTGTTTCTTGATGCTCATACCGTTTTCTTTGGAGACAGGTAGGGTAGTGGGGTATCCACATCTCTTTAAGAATTTTCCACCATTTGTTGTGATCTACACAGTCTAAGGCTTTAGCGTAGTCCCTCCTCCAGTGGACCACGTTTTGTTGGAACTCTCTACTATGAACCATCTGTCTTGGGTGGCCTTGCATGGCTTGGCTCATATCTTCATTGATTTACACAAGCCCCTTCTCCAGGACAAGGCTGTGATCCATGAAGGGGACTGAAAATTAAATTGAGTCTAATATTTTATAACCTGTTTTAGGAGTCATACCATATGTAAAATAGATAGCCAGTGGGAATTTGCCCTATGAATCAGAGAACTCAAAGGTCTTTATATCAACCTAGAGGGGTGGGATGGGGAGGGAAATGGGAGTGAGGTTTAAGAGGGAGCGGACATATGTATACCTATGGCTGATTAATGTTGATGTTTGACAAAAAACAACAGAATTCTATAAAGCAATTACCCTGCAATTAAAAAAAAAAGTATATTTAACAAAATGTTTTAAAGCACCAAAGATTTCTTTTTGGCTTGAAACCTGTCAAATTTTTGACTGTTCCTGCTGCTGCTAAGTCTCTTCAGTCATGTCCAACTCTGTGCGACCCCATAGATGGCAGCCCACCAGGCTCTGCTGTCCCTGGGATTCTCCAGGCAAGAACACTGGAGTGGGTTGCCATTTCCTTCTCCAATGCATGAAAGTGAAAAGTGAAAGTAAAGTCCCTCAGTCGTGTCCGACTCTTCGCGACCCCATGGACTGCAGCCCACCAGGCTCCTCTATCCATGGGATTTTCCAGGCAAGAGTGCTGGAGTGGGTTGCCATTGCCTTCTCCAAATTTTTGACTAGTTATTGTCTATTATAGACATTTATCGTGGCAAAAAGTGTGTCAGTGTGTGTGTGTGTGTGTGTATACCAGAGGAGGAGTGTGCACACAGTGAATTTGGAATGCTGTATAAGATTTGTAATCAGGGAAGCATCATATGAGATGTATTGAGATTAGGTTTACTAGTGGATAGTACCCTTTGTTTAATGCTAGAGTTTTCTTTTGGGGAAGTTATTTCACTCAGAATTAATGATTTGCATAAGTTTGGATTAAAATGATCAGCTGTAACTTCTAAAGACAGTTTTTTACTTTCTATTACCATACTGTTTTTTTTTTTTGAATCACCATTTTAAAAGATGTTTCTACCTTTATCACATTTTTCCCATTGATTTTTGATTTGTTGTTCAGGTATAAATAACATGGGATAGGTTATACTTCTAGGTTTTTTTCCCCCTTACTTTTTGTTACCAGGAGGAGACTAAGTGGTGGTGCGGGGGAAAGGTGTGGTGTAGATAGCGTGAAGGAATGAAATAGCCCAAGAAAAGAAATGTTTGGGAAAGCTGTATTCAACTCCCTTGCCTGGAATAACTTGAGAAGTGAAAGTACTGAGCAAGAAGATGAGTTCCGGCCAAAGATGATCTTTTCTTGGCAAAAGGTAAACTGGTCAAAAGTCACTGTGCTACACATTGAGGCCAGCGGGAGCTTTTGCGAGCACAAATCTGAATGTAGCCTTCAGTAATGCTGGCCTTCTTTCAGTGCTTCATACTCTCCATCCTCTGTCCCACCTTTGGATCTTTGCTGTTTCCAGAATCTAATGCTCTTCCCTCCCCCTTTGCGTAACTGGCTCACACTCCTCTTGTCATACTTCTCACAGAAAACCTACCCTTGAACTGTCGAATTTGGTCATATCCCCCTATTACAGGCTTTTGAAGCACCATTCAAAGATACCTTTCCTTCGATTTACATGTCAGAGTTGCTGTTGTGATTCTTTGTGTAATGGTCTTCTTTCCCATTAAACTGTAAGCTCCATGAAGGAAGGGACCATGTCTATTTCTGCTTACCTTTTATTCATATTCCCTAGAATAATACCTAGATCATAACTAGGCATTTGATAAATACTTGTTGAATGAATAAATGAAAGTTGATATCAGGAAATGGAAAAGCACTTGGGAGGGATCCTGATATTGGGCCAGAAAGGGAAATATTCCTAGCTCAGCAAGCTAGTTGGTCAGAGGAAAATCATATACAGGTCTGTGCTAAGGAATAGTTATTGATTTAGGAATATGATTTAAATCTGAAGAAAATCAAGAATAAGGGAAGCCTAGGGCTGAGATAAAGCAAAATTAGATGACTCTCCAGAAGTAAAGTTGGATCAACAAGTTTTGCCTTCTACAATGGCATGGCCCACGTTGTCCCCGCATCAATATTGGGCAAACACCACCTATCCACCTCCACCCCGCCTTCCTCCCCAGAGAAGGAGATCTCTCCCAGCACTCAAAGATGACTGATTAATCATTTTTGCTACTATTCCTTCAACATTTATGTGGATGGTGTTCGGATACAAAATTGCTTTCCTCCCTTGGTATAGCTAATGTACAGTTCAGTTCAGTTCAGTCATTCAGTCGTATCCGACTCTTTGCAACCCCATGAATCACAGCACGCCAGGCCTTCCTTCCCGTCACCAACTCCCAGAGTCTACCCAAACCCATGTCCATCGAGTCGGTGATGCCATCCAACCATCTCATCCTCTGTCATCTCCTTCTCCTGCCCCCAGTCCTTCCCAGCATTAAGGTCTTTTCCAGTGAGTCAGCTCTTCGCATGAGGTGGCCAAAGTATTGGAGTTTCAGCTTCAACATCAGTCCTTCCAATGAACACCCAGGACTGATCTCCTTTAGGATGGACTGGTTGGATCTCCTTGCAGTCCAAGGGACTCTCAAGAGTCTTCTCCAACACCACAGTTCAAAAGCATCAATTCTTCTGCGCTCAGCTTTCTTCACCATGCAACTCTCACATCCATACATGACCACTGGAAAAACCATAGCCTTGACTAGACGAATCTTTGTTGACAAAGTGATGTCTCTGCTTTTTAATATGCTGTCTAGGTTGGTCATAACTTTCCTTCCAAGGAGTAAGCGTCTTTTAATTTCATGGCTGCAATCACCATCGGCAATGACTTTGAAGCCCCCCAAAATAAAGTCAGCCACTTTTTCCACTGTTTCCTCATCTATTTCCCATGAAGTGATGGGACCAGATGCCATGATCTTAGTTTTCTGAATGTTGAGCTTTAAGCCAACTTGTTCACTCTCCTCTTTCACTTTCATCAAGAGGCTCTTTAGTTCTTCTTCACTTTCTGCCATAAGGGTGGTGTCATCTGCATATCTGAGGTTAATGATATTTGTCCCGGCAATCTTGATTCCAGCTTGTGTTTCTTCCAGCCCAGCATTTTTCATGATGTACTCTGCATATAAGTTAAATAAGCAGGGTGATGATATACAGCCTTGACGTACTCCTTTTCCTATTTGGAACCAGTCTGTTGTTCCATGTCCAGTTCTAACTGTTGCTTCCTGACCTGCATACAGGTTACTCAAGAGACAGGTCAGATGGTCTGGTATTCCCATCTCTTTTAGAATTTTCCACAGTTTATTGTGATCCACACAGTAATGTACAATTTTTTATAAAATTCAAAATCCACACATTGCTGAAACTTTTGGCGTGTCTTCACATTCAACAATATTGTTTAGACATTAAATGAAAATATTAAAAAATAAAAGCTGTATTAAATCCTGTTGTGATTAGGCTAATTATTTTTTTTATGATGTATTAGCTTGGTTGAGATATTTTGATGAGTTTTATGTAAGATTCCCTGAATTTAGTAAATCATTGCTTTTGATGGTTTCTTTGTAGTCAACAAAAAGAAGAGTTGTGTTTCTGTTAGAGAAACTTTATTACACAGGAACATAGCATTTGTAATCAAATGTAACATAGTAAATTACAGGCGTGGATTTCATAAACGCATACAGTTCCCCAAATGCTTAAGTCTATTTAAAATTTGCAAGTAGTAAATTTAGGCTAAGGTTAATACTTTGGCCACTTGATGGGCAGAGCTGACTGATTTGAATAGACCCTGATGCTGGGAAAGATTGAAGGCAAGAGGAGAAGGGGACAACAGAGGATGAGATGGTTGGATGGCATCACTGACTCAATGGACATGAGTTTGATTCAACTCCAGGAGTTGGTGATGTACTGGGAGGCCTGGCGTGCTGCAGTCATGGGGTTGCAACTAGTTGGACACGACTGAGTGACAGGACTGAAATGAACTGAATTTTTTAGTTAGCGTGTACTTTTTAATATATACATAATGTAAAATTTACCATTTTTAATCATTAAAATTTTTTAAATTATAAAATACACATGACATCAAATTTACTATTTTAGACATATTAAAATGTACATTTCAGTGATGTTATGTCCATTCACATTGTTAAGCTACCATCACTAATATCTATCCATGAAACAATTCATCTTGTAAAACTGAAACTCTCTACCTATTAAACACTAACTCCCTCTCTCAGCCCTTGGCAACCAGCATTCTACTTTATGTCTATGAATTCTAGGTATTCTAGGTACCTCATATAATTTCAGTCATATAGTATTTGTCCTTTTGTGAATGGTCTATTTCACTTTGTGCTCAGGGGTCATCCATTTTATAGCATGTGTCAGCATTTCTTTCCTTTTTTTTAAGACTGAAAAATATTCTGTTGTTTGTTCATCTGTTGATGGACACTTGGGGTGTTTCCACCTTTTGTTTATTGTGAATAATGCTACTATGAACCTGGGTATACAGATTTTTTTAACTTTTTATATTGGAGTATAATTGATTAACACTGTTTTGTTAATTTCAGGTGTACAACAAAGTGCTTCATTTATACAAATATCTATTCTTTTTCAAATTATTTTCCCAGTTAGCGTGTTAAATAATATTGAGCAGAGTTCCCTGTAATACACATTAGGTCTTTATTGGTTATCCATTTTAAATATAGCAGTATATACAAAAAATTAAACAAATGAACTTATTTGTGAAACAGAAACTGACTCACACACTTGGAGAATGAATTTTTGGTTACCAGGGGAAAGAATGGGGGAGAGATATTTCAGGAATTTGTGATTGACAGATACCTTTTTGAGACCTTGCTTTCACTTCTTTTGGCTCCAGAAGTGAAATTACTAGATTGCATGGTAGTTCTTTTTTTTTTCCCATGTTTTTGAGTAACTATTGTAGTCTTTTCCGTAGTGGTTGTACCATTTTATATTCCTATTAATGGTGTTTATCCACATCCTTGACAACACTTGTTGTTTTATATCTTGTTTATTTTGTTTTGTTGGATCATTTCTATCCTAATGGATATGAGGTAGGATTTCATTATAATTTTTGTTTGTATTCCCTAGTGACTAGTGATGTTGAGCATCTTTTAATGTGCTTATTGGGCATCTATATACAATAATTCTTTGGAGAAATGTCTATTTAAGGCTTTTGCCATTTATTAATCAACTTTTTTCGTTGTTGTTGAGTTACAGGTGAGTTCTTTATTCTGGAGTTCTTTATTTATTCTGCCCCTTGCCAGATTTCTCATTTGCAAATATTTTCTCCCATTCGATGAGGACCTTTTCACTCTTGTTTATAGTGTGCTTTAATGAACAAAATTGCTTAATTTTGATGAAGTCCAACTTATTTGTTTTTTTTTTTTCTTTTATTGCCTGTGACTTGTACTTTTTTAAGTCAAAATCTGTAAGCGTGCTTTTCAAGATTAGAAGTATGACAAGTAGGAGTCTTTTATTTTCAGTTGTCATTGAATGAATATACAATATGTATCCTCAAAACATTTTAAATACCTGTTGACAAACTTGATTTTCCAAAGATGATTCAACTCCAACTCACCCATTTATTTTTATTATTATAAAAGTGAGACTATACTAGCTATTTTCTCCTTAGAATTAGAACCTCTGTTGAGAAATTGTAACATCTTTAAAGCCAGTAAATATGAGTATTTTTTGTCTTCGTGATAATCAGTTACTATTTGGCCTACAAGACAATAAAATTTTAGAAAAAAATGTATTTCAACATTGCTGTAAGAGACTCCAATTAGTACCTATAGTTGTGTTTATTAAAGGGGTTTATTGAAGGCGGTATTCATTACATCACACAAGAATTTCTTCCAACGGGAAATCTTTTTTTGGCTTCAGTATTTGAAACTTTTGAAGTGTGGTGCTGAAGACTCTTGAGAGTCACTTGAATTACAAGGAGATCAAACCAGTCAATCCTACATGAAATCAACCCTGAATATTCATTGGAAGGACTGAAGCTGTAGCTGAAACTCCAATACTTTGGCCACCTGATGGAAAGAACCAACTCATTGGAAATGATCCTGTTGCTGGGAAAGATTAAAGGCAAAAGGAGAAAGGGACAGCAGAGGATGAGATGGTTGGATGGCATCACCGACTCAGTGGACGTGAATCTGAGTAAACTCTGGGAGATAATGAAAGACAGGAAGGCTTGCATGCTGCAGTCCATGGGGTCACAAAGAGTCACACACAACCTAGGAACTGAACAACAACAAATCAGGAATAGGTGAACTTCTCTTAGAAATTTGTTTGCTTTTATAATGAGTATTTTTAACTGTGTACCTGATCCAGTTTTCTTCTTTATTATCTTCTAGGCAATTTACAAGCAGTGTTCTAGCTCCTCCCACACTTCAGCAAGTCTAATATTTTTCATTGTTATGAAGTTTGTGTATTACCACTATTTCTGGATCCCATTTAATGACTAATCATATTTTCTCTCAACCATATTTTTCTCATCTACTTTTTAATTTGTGTTCTCCTGCTGAGTTGTGCATGCTTGTGTGCATATAAATGACATACTTAAACCCCTTTTGATATAAAGTAAAATTTAAATGAAAGGATTTTAAAACAATGTCGTTAAAGTTTCAAATGGAAAATAGAAATAATATTTTTGGTATAATGTCTTTCTAGTATGTTACAGACGATCACTTTGGGAAGAATTCTAATTCCTTCTAATTTAGCATAGGCTTTAAAGGTAGAGATTGTGTATCAGATAGACTTGGTTTTAGACTTGACTTTACTATTTATTAAGCTATAGGATCCAGGGCATGATCTCTAAATGTCCATTTTCTTATCTGTAAAATCAACATAATTATATGTAATCCATAAGAGTGTCCTACAGATTAAATGAGAAAATGTTTGTGAAGTTCTTAAAACAGTGCTTGGCACACAGCACAAAATAAATAAATAAATAAATTGAAGGTATTACTGTTAATCAGAATCATCTTTTCCACTTGGAAATAATGGAAAAGTATTGCCAGCTTAACATTTTCTAGAAGAAATTAGGACAGAGTAAATTAGAACAGACCTGGAAGACAATTGACCTTCCTTTTTCTATTTTATCTGGTTTTCTTGGGAATCCGTGTGAAAAGAAATCATATACTATTTGTTGTAGAGAAACTGCTGGTTTGTAGAATGAGGGTGACTGAAAGATGGCATTGAAGAACATAAGGACAAGGAGTTCTCAAGTCAGCATGTATTGCATTGGTTTCAGTGGTATCTAAAAACTTTGCAGTGTTTGTCCTTTTATTCATTTGAACAGAGCATCATCAAATGCCAAACAGGTCCCCTATTCTGTTCGATTTATCAGAGTATACTTACATGGAATTCATGACTTGGTAGTTTTAAATAATTTTCCCATGTATGTCTGGAAGAATATGATTTTATAGCCCCTGTCCTATGTTGTCCTTTGTTCATTTTAATAACTGTATGTTTCTGTCTCTATTTATCTCTTTCTGCAAGCATACAGATTATTGTTGAGGTCTGTTTTTTAAACTTGAAATGATCTGATGTAGTCCAATCAAAACAGATTGGACTTCAGAATCCTTTGGCACTAGATTTTAATCCTTGCTTTGTCAGTCAGTCACTGTGTAAACTTGCAAATGGATAAATGGTGACATTATTCACCTTTAGATCCTTTCACCATATAGTCTTGTTGGTATAACAATAGCCCCTTTGTCCCCATGTGATACCTCCTTATCAACTCTCCATCGTCATCAATAGCATACAATCTCCTAAAAGAATGTTCTATATGCAAGGCCTCTAACTTCTCACCATTCAACTCCATGCTCTGTCTGACTTCTGGTTTTACTATTATGATATTCTGATTGACGTCACCGATAGTCTCCTTGTTGTCAGATTAAAAGTAGGCTTTGAATTGTGGTCAACTGACTGGGAGTTTTCATTTACTACAGTCCTGTACTGCTTGTCTTAAAATCTGTTTTTTTTGGTGCATCTTCATGATACCACACATTTATCTTTTTTTTTTTTTTCATCCCTCCCTTGCTGTACTTCCTCAATTTGGCTCTAGCAAAGTAATGCTCAAAATTCTCCAAGTTAGGCTTCAACAGTACCTGAAATGAGAACTTCCAGATTTCAAGCTGGATTCAGAAAAGGCATAGGAACCAGAGATAAAATTGCCATCATGTGTTGGATCATAGAAAAAACAAGAGGATTTATAGAAAATCATCTACTTCTGCTTCATTGACTACACTACACCCTTTGACTGTGGATCACAACAAACTGTGGAAAATTCTTAAAGATATGGGAATACTAGACCACCTGACCTGCCTCCTGAGAAATCTGTATGCAGGTCAAGAAGCAACAGTTAGAGCTGGACATGGAACAACAGACTGATTCCAAACCGGGAAAGGAGTACCTGAAGGCTGTATATTGTCACCCTGCTTACTTAACTTATATGCAGAGTACATCATGAGAAACCCTGGGCTGGATGAAGCACACAAAAGCTGGAATCAAGATTGCCTGGACAAATATCAATAACCTCAGATATGCAGATAACACCACCCTTATGGCAGAAAGCGAAAAGGAATTAAAGAGCCTGTTGATAAAAGTGAAAGAGGAAAGTGAAAAGGCTGGCTTAAAACTCTACATTCAGAAAACTAAGATCATGGCATCAGGTCCCATCGCTTCATGGCACGTAGACATGGAAACAATGGAAACAGTGACAGACTTTATTTTCTTGGGCTCCAAAATCACTGCAGATGGTGACTGTAGTCATGAAATTAAAGGACACTTCCTCCTTGGAAGAAAAGCTAAAGCTATGACCAACCTAGATAGCATATTAAAAACGAGACATTATTTTACTGACAAAGGTCTGCCTAGTCAAAGCACTGTTTTTTCCAGTTGATATGTATGGATGTGAGAGTTGGACAGTAGAGAAAACTGAGCGCCAAAAAATTGATGCTTTTGAACTGTGGTATTGGAGAAGACTCTTGAGAGTCCCTTGGACTGCAAGGAGATTCAACCAGTCAATCCTAAAGGAAATCAGTCCTGCATATTCATTGGAAGGACTGATGCTGAAGCTGAAGCTCCAGTACTTTGGCCACCTGATGCGAAGAACTGACTCATTGGAAAAGACCCTGATGCTGGGAAAGATTGAGGGCAGGAGGAGAAGGGGACGACAGAGGATGAGATGGTTGGATGGCATCACCGCTCAATGGACATGGGTTTGGGTGGACTCGGGGAGTTGGTGATGGACAGGGAGGCCTGGCATGCTGCGGTTCATGGGGTCACAGAGTCAGACAAACGACTGAGCGACTGAACTGAAACTGAGTGGCATAAAGGGTTTTGAAGAAAACTTTTTCTTATTTTTTTGGTTGAATAAAATTAAATTTGAATAGAGGAAAAAGCAGAGCAAAGAGTAAATACACTTTTACTTACAAATTAAGAATGATGACACAGTTTATGGCTGAATTAAATCAAGAATTTAACATGGCTATATCATCTCACAACTATATGAGAATTGTCAAAACAAAATTTAACTGCATGAGTTCTAGAGCAAAATCTCATGTGTCTAGATTTATTAGATATTCTTGGTATCTGTAAAGTACCCATATATTGATGTAGTTTGGTCAGTTTTCCAGCGATTAGAATCCAGTATTTAGTTTTTATACTGGGACAGGTGGTAGTGCCATTCTCTGAGACGGTGATTACAGGAGACTCCTCTGGAGGGGAAAATGAGGAGTTGTGTTGTGGACGTGTTACAATATATAGATATATAGATTTGGCATTCATGAGGAAAATCTGAAGTGGATGTTTAATATCTCAGATGGAAGTTGAAGACATGGATGTGGATGAGATTCTTCAGTTAGAATGTAATGAGTCAGAGGTAAGGCAAGTAGGAAGGGGTCTCTGGAGTGCAGAGCAGCAATATTTTAGGACAGTTGGAGAAAGCATCCTGAAAGGAAACTGACAACAAATGGGCAGAGAACCAAGAAAGAGCGATGTACACATACCAGCAGAGGGTGAAAGAAAGAGTAGATAGTATAGAAAGACTGCAGGGTAACTCAAGTTACTTTTAGAAAGTTTGAAATTTAGTGACAATGTGGACTGGTATACTAGACTACCATACCAGGAACCAGGCAGCTTTTGGGAGTATCTCTATTCTTTCAATGGCTACATAATTTCTGTTATGGAACTTTGCTTCCCTTTGCAGTTTTTCTAATCTTTTCTCTGCTTTCTCTACTTATAATATCTGCTCCATCATAATTTCAGCTGAGTTGTAGCCCATTATGACCTTTCATTTCCCCCCTTGACATATAATCAAGACCTTTTAGATATTGAGAATTGCCTCACTTTCTTAATATTTCTTACTTAAAAATCTTATTAGTCCAGTTTCAACATTTATATCAAGTCGTTTCATAGGTTATTGAAGCCACTCAATCTGTAGCCTGGCCAATCACTTATGAAGTGCCCTGAGTAATCTTGAAAACCATATCCATTGTGGATTTCTGCTTTTGGATCTATAAATTGCAAATTATGGTAGATTAAAGAGTGCATTATAGGTGAGGAAATAAAGGTGTAAGGGGTTTGGCTTTGAAGGGAATAACAGACTAGTGGGAAACACAGCATCAAGGAAATCAAGGAAAGAATTTTGTTTTATTTTATTTTTAAGGTGACAAAGTTTTGAACATAGAAGTCAATAAAAAAGAAATGGTTTACTTCAACATTTAATTTTTTAATTGTTTAAGTAGTGTTAAGGTGGCAGAGGAAGATTGAATAGCATTGTACTGAAACAAGGATACCTCTCCTTCTGCAATGGAGTTAAAGAAGAAAGGAGGGGGTGGAGATAAATTTGGAAATAGGGGAATATGCCCATTAACACATTTTGTGAAACAGGTCACAAAGAGAATGCTAAGAGAGGTAAAGATTTACAGTAATTGCTGAGGAAAATTCAAATAGGAACCTAACAGCTAAGGATAGGAGGAAGTGATTATTTTCCTGCCCAGTGAAGCCTATATATAGGTTGAGAAAAGGTGGATGACTGAACTAGTCCAGAGCTGAAATGGACTCAATTTGTGACTTGGTAGGAGTTAATGCTTGCTTTATTACTTTTAAAAATTTGTTTGGTTCCACTGTTTTTTTCTTTGTTTGTTTGTTATTTGTTTCTCATTCTGGTCTTCAATATGTTTCTTCTGCAGGTCTTGATGACTGTTTGCAACAGTATATCAAGAATTTCGAGAGGGAGAAGATCAGTGGGGACCAGCTGCTGCGCATCACACATCAGGAACTAGAGGATCTGGGAGTCAGCCGCATTGGCCATCAGGAGCTGATTTTGGAAGCGGTTGACCTTCTGTGTGCGCTGGTAAGGGCATCATAGAACTGGTAGGAAGGGAAACTTTGCTTTTTCTCCCTGTTTTCTTTCCTTTTAAAATTTTTTCCTAAATTTTTTTTGTTTCTTCTCCTTCTTTTTACAAAAATAATTTCAATACAAGGAGAAAAAAAAAATCCCTGATTATTTTTCTCCTTCATTGTATATGATGTGTTATGTCATGACAAATTACAAATTAAGGAGGCTTATTAACTCAATTTGTGGCATTTTATCTAGCTACTTGAAAAACTAAGAGCTCACCAAGGGAGTTTTCACAGCAGTACTTGGGATGTACAATTGCATACAATGATTTATAAAGTTCATTTCCTTCTAAAAGTTTGATTTAGTATCCCAAATGTTAAGTAATCCTATTTTAGAAAAAAATCATCCTTAAAATAATCAAGTATTTTAGTGTTCTTTGCATATACATCAATGAATATTGAATATTGTATATTATATGTGTGCTTATGTATGCTATAAGAGAAGTGCCTAGTCAAGGCAAGAGAAATCAATATCAAAATAATCCTGTAAGATTTTGATAGTACATTAGATAGTCTGAGAGGAATATAGATTTTTCCCCCCTGTGTTAGCTAAGATGACACTAGCATGATTGGGGCTAGAACTACAGTGAGAAAGAACATGAATCTTGTAATATAATAATATGGGACTCAAATTTGACTCAGTCAGTTAATGACATTTGTGGGCAAATTATTTCACCATTGCCTTAGTTCTTTTATTTAAAATAGAGATATTTTATTTAAACAAGAGATATTTTATTTAAACAAAAAAAAGAGCTTCCTTGGTGGCTCAGCCAGTAAAGAATCTACCTGCAATATGAGAGACCTGGGTTCTAACCGTGAGTTGGGAAGATCCCCTAGAGAAGGGAATAGCTACCCATTCCAGTATTCTTGCCTAGAGAATTCCATGGACAAAGGAGGCTGGTGGGCTACAGTCCGTGGGGTTGCAAAGAGTCAGACACGACTGAGCAACTAACACTTTATGGGCTTCCCAGGTGGTGCTAGTGGTAAAGAACCTCCCTACCAATGCAGGAGATGTGAGAGACTCAGGTTTGATCCCTGAGTTGGGTAGATCCCCCGGAGGAGGGCATGGCAAACCACTCCAGTATTTTTGCCTGGAGAATCCCATGGACAGAGGAGCCTGGCAGGCTACATACAGTCCATGGGATCGCACAGAGTCGGACATGACTGAAGCAACTTAGCACAATATCAACTACCTCTTGGTGGTGGTGTGAAAATGAGACAGTGTTTGAATAGTTCCCAATTCACTGTCTGGCACCCAGTAGACATTCAGTAAGTTGTCACTATTATTAAGATGATGATTAATAATAAATGTGTAGATAATTAAACATGATTCAAGCATCCATATACTCAGCACTGTATGTGTCGAATGTAAGATCTAGTTCCTGCCATCTTGAAAAGTCCAGTGGAGGGAGAGTGACATACAAATAAGCATAATATATAATAAAATTACTAAAATAAAAGCATGAGCTAAGTATTAGGGGATACAAAAATTTTGACTAAGATAAATGGGTTCATATTGCAAAAGATGTCATCTTTAACAGCCTACTGGAATATGAGCTTGTGTTTAAGAGGTGGAGAAACAGAGGGAAGTAATTTCCAGGTAGATAAAACAGCACATACACAGGCACACAGAATAAAGAGCATGCCTGGTATGTATGGAAAATGGTAAGCTATTTTCCCACCAAAAATAAGCAAAAAACAGTGGCATAACATTAGACTTTAAAAGATAGATCAGACTGTAGAGTACCTTAATATCCTGGTAAGGGATTTGTAGTTCTTAGTCTGGGTACTAGAGAACCATGCAAGAATGATCAAATACTTGCTTTAAAAAGGTAACTGATGGTAGTGAAAAGGGTGGTCTGGACTGGACTGAAGATGGGGGAACAATTAGGAAATGTTTAAAATAATCCACTTAGGCTATGAGTATGGCTTGAACTACGGATGTGCAACAGGAATAGAGTATACTGGTAAATAGGAGGAGTGAGTGACATAAAAAAAACCTGAGAAAGATTCCATCCTTTTAGCTGCAGAGATAGAGTAGAAGATTTTGCAATAATCAAGATAGGCAATAGCAGCAAAAATAGATTTAGGTGGGAATATAAATTGAGTTTTATATTTGTTGAATTTGAGGCATCTCTGGTTTATCCAGAGAGAGAGACTCCATCAGACAATTGAATTTATGAATTTGGAGCTGAGAAGTGACTGAAGACAGAGATTTGGGAGTCTCAAGGATATAGGGATTGAATCCATAGAGAGAGAGAGAGATCATTCAGGGATGGTTTAAGACTTCAAAACCTTGACACTACAGCTGGGAAGAAAGGAGGGGAGGGGAGGGGAGGCTGCAGAGGAGTGGTTAGAGAAGCATGAAGACAACTATGAAAGAGTGATCACAAAAGCAATGGGAACTATTATTTGCATTAAGGAACATTAATAATGTCATCAAATTTCACAAAAAGCCAATAGAATAAGCAAAGAAAAAAGAACTGACTGAAAATATTTTTCAAAGAATCTAAAACCAGATTGGTTGAATAGTACCTCCCACTTACACATTTCAGTCTTAACATTAATTGTCCTTTCGTCAGAGGCATTCCCTGATCACTCACTCCCTCACCCTGGCCGGGTCTAAAATCATCCCCTCACTGTTCTTCTCTTTCTTGATCCTCATCTCATTTTGTAATTACATATTTATATATATATTTTTTTAGTTTAGTATCTGTTTCTTCTGCTAGACTATAAGCTATGTGGGAAAAGTGACATTGCTTTTTGAACACCTAATATGTAGCACAAATGCCTGGCAGTAGTAAATGCTGAATAAATATTTTTTTGAAAGTGGTGATTAAAAAGACTTGACATATTTTTCACATGATAACTTAGAGATCCTCTTGTTTCCTTATTCCTGAGATAAGAAAATTAATTCAGACCATAACACACACTTGCACTCTCCCTTATCTGAATCTGATCGCAGAAATCATGCCTGAAATAAAAGCTAGTACTCAGGGTAAAGTAAGATTCCACAGTGTTTTTGCATATTGGTTTCCATATCTGAGTCAGAATGGTCATAAAGGTATCATCTAAGTGACTCAGAGATGGGAATCTGACCTAGCAGTCCTCTATCTATAACAGTAAAGTTGAGCATGTCAGAGCTTGAAATCTAGAGTGAATGTGTTATAAGCAGGTCTTCTCATAAATGAACCACTCACATGCTGAGCTCCACTCTGCCACTTTGAATAAGAGAATGAGATTGGTAATTATGGTACTACCTACAGATTGTCTAGACCTGTAGACTTTGGAGTTTGGCCCATGATAAACTCTGCTGACCTCAACTTACTTAAAATGATGGTATCAGAGATATAAACCACTGCCATGCAGTTCTGGGTTTGAGCACTCTAGTGTTGCATTATTTTCTTGGGGAAAAAAATGAAAACATTAAATTCATTCTTTCTATGTTTCTTCCTCAAAGAAGTCAAATGTTAAACTTCATTTTCACTGCGTCCTAATGGCTATACATCAGCAGCTTAAAAGTGGACATAGCTTACACTTTATGCGGTAGATGTTTTCCAGTAAATATAAAGCAAATATTTGAGCAATGAATCCTGATTTATTTTTCATGCCATTATAAAATCAAAAGGTGAGAGCCCTCCCCAGCAAGCTGAGTTGATTGCAACAGCAGTTGTGCTGTTGGGAATGGGAAACTATGTTTTGTCTCTTCAAATCTGTAATGTCTCTACTGACTCTTCTACTTTTTCCTACATCTGTTGTATTTATTTCTTCTTTTAACAATTATGTATTCATGCTCATACAGTGCTACCACAAGGAATACAAAGATGAAAAAAGCATAGTCTGTGCTCTTAAAATATTTATAGTCCAGTAAAGAGGACAAGAGTAGTTAAAAGATGATATAGATTAAAAAAAAAAATCCCAGGGGAAAGCAGAAGGAGATGATAAACACTACTGAAGGATCCAGGAAATGTAAGTGGGATCTGTATTGGGACTTGGAGGATAAGTAGGTGTTTGCCAGATAAAAAAGTTGGAGAAAAGTTATCTACGCAGAAAAATATGTGTAAAGACAGAATTGTGAAAGAGTTTGGGGTGTTCAGAGAAAAGGAAGAATTTAGATTTAGCTGCTGAAGAGTGGGAAGTGATGGGAAGAATGGCACCTTGCTCTTTGTATCACATTATAAATCTTTGCTTTGGCTTTTCGGTCCTCAGTGTGCTTTCTGCCTAGTGCTTAACACATAGAGGATATTAAATGAATGCTATCTTACTGAATGAAGTTCTCTGCCTTTCTCCAGAGAACTGTATACTTTTTTTCTCTTGGCAATACAGCCTCTGACTCTGAAATATAAGGAAGACACAGAGAAGTTACCAAATTTCATTGTTTCATTTAAGTAATGGAATATTTTTCTGCCTTGTCTTAAAATTAGTCCTGATGGGAAATAAATGTCATGGAAGCTAATGAAAATCAAAAGTGTATTCAGTAACTTGTTCATTTATGCAACATAGATTTATTAAGCTCCATCTATATAGTGTTTGTACAATGTTATCTTAGAAAGAAATGAGCTTTTCATGATTTGGAGTTATATTAACTCTTTTAAGCTGTTATGCTGTCATTTGGTATGCTTCAATAGAGAGCACCTTGTATTAACTAAAATAATAAAGCATAAATAAAGTATATATAGTTTAATGTATAGTCCTCAATTTATGTTATGACAATACAACTTTTATTGAGAAGTACAAGTGAATCATTTATGACAGGATAAGAACAGTTTTCATTTCATTCTTCATGTACTTTTCATGTAATGGGTATTTTGCATGAAAAATTTGATGTCACTTGCAAGAATTTGTTTCTTTGCATCATAATTGCTTGGTTCATTCATCTCAAAAGAATTTATTTCTGAAAATATTTGTGAAAGCAATCCTTTTAGGACTCATTTGTATTTATAAAGTATTATAAAACCTAAACACATGTTATATGATGCATTCAGATTAAGAGCTCTGAAGAACATAGCATTGACATTGTGAAATGCATTGTACTAATATTTTCAGTTAAGTGTGTAATGAGAATTTGCCACTAGTGAGGGTATAGCCAACTTGACTTTCTAAAATGCTGTTTCTTTCTTTCATGTGCTTTTCCATGCATATAGTTGAGAGAACAGTAGAAATTTAGCTCCAGTTCCTTAAGACTAGACTGGCTATATTGAATCCTTGTGGAGTCACACCTGATTCCTGGCATGAATGTTGTTGGCCACATAGGGAACATAGGATAAAGAAAATAGCAAAGTACATTTCATGTCCAAGCTTTTGTTTAATTGATTTAGTCCTTTCTATACCAATAGTAATGCCTAGTTGTCCCATGAGTATCCAGTAAAAGCAAGCCTGCAGTGAATAAACCTGCATTTTTAAAAAGTCAGGACAGTAATTCTCACCTGCATACCTTTGGCCAAAACAAAGAGGCAGTTCATTTACTTGTTGCTTCTTTACATGGTAGGCTGGGGAGTGTGATTTACTGGTGACTTAGTGAGTCAGAACAAACCATCCATTTTCATGAAGGAAAAGGCAAAATGGTATCTGTATTGTCAGTAATTGATTTTGAGCTACTTAGAACTGAGTTCTGTGATGATAAAAATTTAACTTGCAGGGTCAACTAACCCACCTCTTTTGTTAAAATGGTATCACATAGGCACTGTTATATACAGATAAGCTGCTAAACTATTTTTATAGTCCTCTAAAATTTCTTAAATGCTTTTGAATTATTGGTTTAACTAGTAATAGTTCAACTAGTTATATTTGTTAACTAGAATAAGTTTTAAGAATTTCCTACTCCATCTTATACTATGCATCTTTTGTCTGTTCTTGCTACTGTGTTACTCTGTCGCCCACATTTTTCACCTGAATTTCCTTCATATAGGGCATTTCTTTAGTAGGCTTCCAAGTTAGAAGACCTCTGTATCTTACCAGATTTTGTCCAGAAGAGTTTTCAATTATCTTAATTCTTGAGCTGTATTTTTTTTTAATGTAATACTATCTTAAAGTTTGAACGCTTCAAAATATTTTTACTTTGCCTACAGATTTTTATTTATGAGAGAATCTGTATTCTTTTAAAATCATTTATACCTTTTCTAATAAAATATTTGAGATAATTATATATAAGGAGAAGAACTGAAGAGCTTCTTGATGAAAGTGAAAGAGGAGAGTGAAAAAGTTGGCTTAAAGCTGAACATTCAGCAAACTAAGATCATGTCATCCTTTCCCATCACTTCATGGCAAATAGATGGGGAAACAGTGGCAGACTTTATTTTTGGGGGCTCCAAAATCACTGCTGATGGTGATTGCAGCCATGAAATTAAAAGACACTTACTCCTTGGAAGGAAAGTTATGACCAACCTAGACAGCATATTAAAAAAACAAAGACATTACTTTATCAACAAAGGTCCGTCTAGTCAAGGCTATGGTTTTTCCAGTAGTCATGTATGGCTGTGAGATTAGGACAATGAAGAAAGCTGAGCACCGAAGAATTGATGCTTTTGAACTGTGGTGTTGGAGAAGACTCTTGAGAGTCCCTAGGACTGCAAGAAGATCCAACCAGTCCATCCTAAAGGAGATCAGTCCTGGGTGTTCATTGGAAGGACTGATGTTGAAGCTGAAACTCCAATCCTTTGGCCACCTCATGCGAAGAGTTGACTCATTGGAAAAGACCCTAATGCTGGGAAGGATTGAGGGCAGGAGGAGAAGGGGACGACAGAGGATGAGATGGTTGGATGGCATCACCGACTCGATGGACATGGGTTTGGGTAGACTCCGGGAGTTGGTGATGGACAAGGAGGCCTGGCGTGCTGCGATTCATGGGGTCGCAAAGAGTCAGACACGACTGGGCGACTGAACTGAATTTAAATAGATCTTTTGTGGGCACTAATGGCTATAGAGTTCGTTATGTTACCAGATTGATTAGGATCCTCATTAATAAACTACTTAAATTTGAGCTTCTCTGAGCAAATGCAAATATTTTCTCATTAAAATGATTAATATACAGAAATAAAAAAAGCAGACACTGTTGTACTTCAGGGAAAATGCTTTAACACAGAGAAAAACTTCTGAAAGTACTTTCAGGTACTTCAGAAGTTTCATTTTAAGTTTAGTCGATGTAATTTTTTATCTAGTCTTTAGAGTATCTCATCTAAGAGGATTTTCTTCATAACATACGGACTTGCTGGATAAAATCTCCTAAATGTCTCACAAATAATTCATGCTCAGAAGGAATAGAATTTGAATGGAATGTTGTTTTATTTGTGTAAGCCAAGCCTTTTAACTTGACAGACTATTGTAGTTCAAATTTAGCAGTGAATATATAATATACTGTGTGTGTGTGTGTTTAATCTATGGCTCTAAAACTGTTCTTTTACTAAAATTGTAAATTTTCAGCAAAGAACAGTCAGATTTTTATCATTATTAAATCTTTAGTGGTAACATACATAAGTTGGTATTAATGTTTATGCGTCCAAATCCTCTCCTCTACTCCTTCCTTTTTTATTTCTTTCCTTAAATAACCATAGAAAAAGAATAAACCTAAATTTCATATAAACGTAGGTATGCAATAATTGTTGACTTGATAAAAGAGGGCATGGCAATTCACTCCAATATTCTTGCCTGGAGGATCCCATGGTCAGAGGAGCCTGGCAGGCTATAGTCCATAGGGTCACAAAGAGTCGGACATAACTAAAGTGACTTAGCACGCATGCACTGTATATTACTAGAAATTGAAAACTGAGACCAAGGAAAAGAAGAACAATTATACTTACAAAAAAGTGATTATGATTTCTTTAGATGTGATTCATACTTGACTGAGCTAATGCAACCATGACAAAATTAAAAGTTTAGTTTTAAAATTTGTATTATAAAAAGGAGAAAGTGTATTGGTTCCCCTGAGGATGCAGAGGTTTACTATGTATACCATATCATAAAAGAAACTTATGTGAGTCATTATGAAGAGGACACAGAAGGAAAGTTATATTGTATATGATGTATTTTATTGTTGGGTTGTACTTAACTTTGCTCATTTTGGGGAAACAGAATTTTTCCTAGTACCTACTTTCATGACTATACATATGCTAATAGAATAAATAATCAAAAATAATTGTTGATAATAATTAACAATAATTAATTTCACAAGTAAATGCACTTAGGTTTGCTTAAAAAGGAAACTGCTTATGAGTCCTTATAATCTTTCTGTCTTGGGTGGCTTAGTTCCAAGATACAATGCCCTCATCTCTCCACGTTCATGTTAGTACTTACACATTTTATTGTAATTTGTTTATCTGATATTTCCCCAAATCCTCGTTTGACTATGAATTCTGCTAGGCCAGGAATCCTATCTTATTCGTGTTTAACTCTTAATCCTTGTTCCATTGCCTGTACATATAGTAAAGTACTCAGAAAATATTGACTGAATAAAATATTGATTTTAAGTATATTTGTTTTCTCTCTTTTTATAATTCAGAATTATGGCTTGGAAACAGAAAATCTAAAAACTCTTTCTCACAAGTTGAATGCATCTGCCAAAAATCTACAGAACTTTATAACAGGGAGGAGAAGGAGTGGCCATTATGATGGGAGAACCAGTCGAAAATTGCCAAATGACTTTCTGACTTCAGTTGTGGATCTGATTGGAGCAGCCAAGAGTCTGCTTGCTTGGTTGGACAGGTAAAATCTTTTACATGTTTCATAAGTTATCCTCTTCAGACATCAGTTTGAATATAACATTATTTCACTTTTTTCTTGTGAAAAAATTGTTGATTGATAAATTGATAAGTAGGGGAATATTAAGTAAAAAAAATGATATAATTATGATTTACCACAATATAGGCATTGTGATACTAATTATTTGCAAAATTTTATATTCAACTGAGTAACTAATCAGTCATTAGTTCCTGACAGTTTTAAAATACATTTGCTGCTTTATAAGCAAAATCATTTTTGGCTGTCACAACAAGATGTGTAATACTGCCTTGCTTTGTCTCCTGATTGTCTATGTGCTTTTCATTCTTTGGTCATATTTAAAGAAGCAAACATCAGGATTCTATTTATTGTTTTAAACGGGTAATTAGACACTGACATTTTCATAGCATGCATTGTATGTCTCATTACGTTGGCTTTATTCATTCTATATTATTTTTCACATTGCACAGTCAATTTTGGATATTACAGACACAGTTTTGGTCCTTTTTTTGCTAGATTAGTTAATTTCATTTGTTTTGAACACAGAAAATAACAAACAAGTTTTCATAACATAAAATGAAAAAGGTTAGGTTAAAATTGTATATGTGATTAAACATTTTAATGGTGAAACATTGCAAGTATTAAAACTAAAGTTTTCATTTTTGAAAATTTTTTGTGAGGGACATGAGAATGTTAGTTGCTCAGTTGTGTCAAACTCTTAGTGACCTCATGGACTGTAGTTCACCAGGACGTGTACTATGTTATAATGGTTAAATAATCAAAAAAATATTTTGTCTGAGAAACTCTGATATATAGAAGTTTACTAGAATTTTTTCTTGAATAAATGTCAGTAGGATTTCCATACATGTACAGATATATATCAGCTTCCCTGGTGGCTCAGTGGTAAAGAATCCACATGCCAATGCAGGAGACACAAGAGACGTGGGTTTGATCCTGGGTTTGGGAAGATCCCCTAAAGAAGGAAATGGTAACCCACTCCAGTGTTCTTGCCTGGAAAATTCCATGGACAGAGGAGCCCAGTTAGCTACAGTCCATGGGGTCACAAAGAGTCAGACACGGCTTAGTGACTGACCATGCATGCACATATATATCTACATATATACACAGTGACCCTTGAATAACATGGGTTTGGAGTACATGGGTCTACTTATATATAGTTGTTTGTTTGTTTGTTTTCAATCAATATGCATTACATTACTACACATCATAATCGTCCGTTGAATGAGTCTGTGAATATGGGCTGAGTATAAAGTTACACATGAATTTTCAACTGTGCAGGGTTGGGACTCCTAACCCTCTTGTTGTTTGAAGTTCAACTGTATTATATTTTTTTCCTTTTTTTAAAATATAATACTTTATATTAAAAATAAAGTATTTTCATGTCTAAGGTAAAAGTTAAGATAATTTTACTTATTTCTATATTGTCTAAATTTATATATATTACTAATTACATATAACAACGTTGAAAGTGTTAGTTGCTTAGTCGTGTCCAACTCTTTGCAGCCCCATGAACGGGAGCCCACCAGGCTTCACTGTGCATGGAATTCTCTAGGCAAGAATATTGGAGTGGGTTGCCATTCCCTTCTCCAAATATATAACATGATAATACTGAATCCAGATCTGAACAGTAGGCTGTATATTGTTAGCTTTTTTGATAATTAATTGGTAGACAGCATATTTCTCTTTTGACACCATTAAATTCTTAAAATTGTTTAACCCACATTTATCAGTTGTATGAATTGTCATTTAAACATAAATTCTACAAGTTGTATAATGGTCAATAAGTAAATATATTTAAACTATAGCTTATCCTTAAGTAATGTAATATACTTGTTTCAGGAAGCTTCTCAGTAATTGGGAAACTTATAGAAAATATATTTGATTTTTAGTTATATCTTCTTATATCACCTATCCTATATTATAAATTTGCTCAGCCTTTATATTTTATTTGGTAAATTTCATTATTTTCTTTTTATACTAGTACTTATGAAATGAATAAATAGAATGATTAGAGAATGTTTACTTCTTAATGGCAGGTAATGTTTGTAAAGTCACGTAATGGCTTCTAGAACATTATATAATAATTTCTGAGATTTCATTGTATTAAAACAGTTATTATGATTGCATTATTTTTATCATCTAAGACCACATCCTTAGTAAATGCTAGTTTATCTGCAAACATAAGTGACCATACACACACATACGTAGTAGTTTATACAATCAGTGGAGTTTTGTGTTGTTTCATAGGAAAATGAAAAAGCCTAAAGGAAATAATTTAATTCATCTGTTTGGCTTCCATTGTTGCAAAGATTCTCATAATCCTTATTTTGAATTATATCATACTGTAGTAATAATTAAATCAAAGGCCATTTAACATTTTGGCCATAAAAATGAAATATATACTTTGAAGAAACAGAGAGACAACTTTGTGATAACCATAAAAATCTTCTGACTAGACTATAAATTGAAAAAAGAAACTGAAGTTTATATTTTGAAGATTTTTCTGAGGAAAGTTCAGCTCCAGGCCTCCTTGCCTATAATGATTAGGCTTTAACAGATTAAGATTTAAAAAGGAAAGAAGAACAAAACTAATTCTTTGTCATTTTAAGGCATTTGGTCTTTATGCTGAAGGCATATGGGGGAGCTGTTTAGGATCATTGTTGTTTTCAGACCTGTGAATTTTGACGATGACTTGGGCTATAGTGTTGGGAAATATTAGGTGAAGAATAAGGCTAAAAGAAGAGAAACCAGTTAAGAGGTTGTTTTAGGAGTATTTGTCCTTTGTTACCTGCCCAGGGGTTAGTTCCAGGACCCCTCAGATACCAAAATTCAAGGATTCTCAACTCCCTTATATAAAATGACATAGTATTTGTATATTTGTATATAACCTATGTACGTCCTCCTTTATGTTTTAAATCATCGGTAGATTACTTATAATACCTAATACATGCTATGTACATAATTGCCCTTGTGCAACAAACTCAAATTTTACTCTTTTGAGCCCTCTGCAATCTCTTTTTTCCCAAATATTTTTAATCAAGTTTGACTGCACCCATGGATATGGAACTTGCCAATATGGAGTGCCAACTCTAATCATGCTACTGCTACTATTGGTGATTCTGATGCTACCAGCCACATTCACTTAAAGCAAACCTAGGAGAGTTGTCTTCATTTTGCAGATAGGAAAAATATGACGTTCAGAGGCAGAAGTTAAGTTCAAAACCAAATAGGAAGTAAGTGGTGGAGCCAGGATTCATTCTAGGCATCTGACCACAGAGTTGATTCTCTGCACTGCTATTGACTGAGATATTTAATTAGAGAAGCAGGAGTGGGGATAGAAGAATATTAGAGATAGATATAGAGACTAAGGAAAAGGGAGACATCTAGGGTGAATTAAAGTATCTGACTTGGCTTATCCAGTGGGTGATGAAGCCATTATCAAAATAGGAGGAACGAGTTATGGTAGAGAACAAGTGCTGAGTGTTGGCCATGACTGTGAAAAGTTCTTTAGAATATTGCTGCTCAGAAAAGATACATGGTGGATAGAGAGTTGGGAATCATCAAAATATCGGTGGTAGTTAAAGTCCTGAATATATTAATATGGTGGTGTAAGGAGATTTTTAGAATGAATTCCTCCTTTCCTGTTCTATTTGTTTTCCATAACACTTAAACTCTTTTAACACACTATATAATTTGCTTATGTGTTAGTCTTGTTTTTATCTGACAACTCTATACATGATGTGTGCTTCAAGAGAGCAGGAATTTTCATCTGCTTTGTTCACTGCAGTCACAGTTATCTGGAAGAGTTCTTGGCCTATAGTAGGTACTCAATGAATGTTTTTGAGTGAACGAAGCAAACTGAGATAAGAAATGACTGCTGCAGACCACCACCAATTGAAGGATGATTAGAAGTTCAGCTTATGGGGAAAAAATAAGAAGGCATAACCAGACTCCATAGGCTAGAATTTGTTGAAAGTGGTGTCATGGGAGCAAAAGGAGGAAAGAGTTTTTTTGGTATATTTACGGGGAGGAAGTGTTGACAGCTCAACTGGAACTCCATCACCTCCACTAGCTTTGTTCGTAGTGATGCTTCCTAAGGCCCACTTGACTTCACATTCCAGGATGTCGGGCTCTAGGTGAGTGATCACACCATTGTGATTGTTTGGGTCGTGAAGAACTTTTTTGTACAGTTCTTCTGTGTATTCTTGCCACCTCTTCTTAATATCTTCTGCTTATGTTAGGTCCATACCATTTCTGTCCTTTATTGAGCCCATCTTTGCATGAAATGTTCCCTTGGTATCTCTAATTTTCTTGAAAAGATCTCTAGTCTTTCCCATTCTATTGTTTTCCTCTATTTCTTTGCAGTGATCACTGAGGAAGGCTTTCTTATCTCTCCTTGCTATTCTTTGGAACTCTGCATTCAAATGGGTATATCTTTCCTTTTCTCCTTTGCTTTTCACTTCCCGCCTTTTCACAGCTATTTGCACGGCCTCCTCAGACAGCCATTTTGCTTTTTTGGATTTCTTTTTCTTGAGGATGGTCTTAATTCCTGTCTCCTGTACAATGTCACGAACCTCCATCCATAGTCCATCACGTATTCTGTCTATCAGATCTAGTCCTTTAAATCTATTTCTCACTTCTACTGTATAGTCATGAGGGATTTGATTTAGGTCATACCTGAATGGTCTAGTGGTTTTCTCCACTTTCTTCAATTTCAGTCTGAATTTGGCAATAAGGAGTTCATGATCTGAGCCACAGTCTGCTCCTGGTCTTGTTTTTGCTGACTGTATAGGGCTTCTCCATCGTTGGCTGCAAAGAATATAATCAATCTGATTTCGATGTTGACCGTCTGATGATGTCCATGTGTAGAGTCTTCTCTTGTGTTGTTGGAAGAGGGTGTTTGCTATGACCAGTGAGATGATGCTGTGAAAGTGCTGCACTCAATATGCCAGAAAATATGGAAAACTCAACAGTAGCCACAGGACTGGAAAAGATCAGTTTTCATTCCAATACCAAAGAAAGGAAATACCTAAGAATGCTCAAACTACCGTACAATTGCACTCATCTCACATGCTAGTAAAGTAATGCTTAAAATTCTCCAAGCCAAGCTTCAGCAATACATGAACCGTGAACTTCCAGATGTTGAAGCTGGTTTTAGAAAAGGCAGAGGAATCAGAGATCAAATTGCCAACATCCGATGGATCATTGAAAAAGCAAGAGAGTACCAGAAAAACATCTATTTCTGCTTCATTGACTATGCCAAAGCCTTTGACTGTGTGGATCACAATAAACTGTGGAAAATTCTGAAAGAGATCGGAATACCAGACCACCTTACCTGCCTCTTGAGAAACCTGTATGCAGGTCAGGAAGCAACAGTTAGAACTGGACATGGAACAACAGACTGGTTCCAAATAGGAAAAGGAGTACGTCAAGGCTGTATATTGCCACCCTGCTTATTTAACTTATATGCAGAGTACATCATGAGAAACGCTGGGCTGGAGGAAGCACAAGCTGGAATCGAGATTGCCAGGAGAAATATCAATAACCTCAGATATGCAGATGACACCACCCTTATGGCAGAAAGGGAAGAAGAACTAAAGAGCCTCTTGATGAAAGTGAAATAGGAGAGTGAAAAAGTTGGCTTAAAGCTCAACATTCAGAAAACTGAGATTGTGGCATCTGGTCCCATCACTTCATGGCAAATAGACGGGGAAACAGTAGAAACAGTGGCTGACTTTATTTTTCTGGACTCCAAAATCACTGTAGATGGTGACTGCAGCCATGAATTTAAAAGACGCTTACTCCTTGGAAGGAAAGTTATGACCAACCTTGATAGCATATTAAAAAGCAGAGACATTACTTTGCCAACAAAGATCTGTCTAGTCAAGGCTATGGTTTTTCCAGTGGTCATGTATGGATGTGAGAGTTGCATGGTGAAGAAAGTTGAGTGCCGCAGAATTGATGCTTTTGGACTGTGGTGTTGGAGAAGACTCTTGAGAGTCCCTTGGACTGCAAGGAGATCCAACCAGTCCATCGTAAAGGAGATCAGTCCTGTGTGTTCATTGGAAGGACTGATGTTGAAGCTGAAACTCCAGTACTTTGGCCGCCTCATGAGAAGAGTTGACTCATTGGAAAAAGACCCTGATGCTGGGAAGGATTGGGAGAGGAGGAGGGGATGACAGAGGATGAGATGGCTGGATGGCATCACCGACTCGATGGACATGGGTTTGTGTGGACTCAGGCAGTTGGTGATCGACAGAGAGGCCTGGCATGCTGTAGTTCATGGGGTCGGAAACAGTTGGACATGACTGAGCAACTGAACTGAACTGAGGGTTGATATTTTTGTATTTTTCCTAACTTGATTGAGATACAAGTGATGTATAACATTGTGTAAGTTTAAGCTGTACAGTGTGATGATTTGATACACATACATGTTGCACAATGCTTACCACAATAAGATTAGTTAATATAATTTATAAACTCACATAATTACCTTTTTTGTGTATGTGGTGAGAACATTTAAGATGGGAATAAAGAGTTTTAGGGAAAAAGTGGAGTGGTCAATAAGGTCAAATGCTGCTGACAGTTTAGGCAGGGTAAGACTGAAAAAGTATGTGGTAAATTAGGGAATCAGGATATATGGAATCTTACAAGCAACAGTCTCGTCTTTTTATTTAGAATTAATGAAAACTGGAATTCATGGGTTGATTGTGAGTTAAATGTAAGTGATAACTCAGAAGAAATTTTTCTGCGAAATGGTTAGTAGTTCTGGATAGTTTTGCATAATATCGGACTTCCACTTTTCATAGACTCCAGTCTTTTAGAGGTGTTGGCAAGGAGGAAAGGCAAATGATGAGTGCTAGAAGGAAATGGAAACCCACTCCGTTATTCTTGCCTGGGAAATCCCGTGGATAGAGGAGCCTGGTGGGCTGTAGTCCATGGGGTCACAAAGAGTCAGACGTGACGTAGCAACTAAACAACAACAACTTTTGTATTTGGGAACTTGACTTTGCTTCTTCCACTGCCATAAAAGTAAAATGAAAAGTGAAAGTCGCTCAGTCCTGTCCAACTCTTTGGGACCCCACGGATAATAGCCTGCCAGACTCCTCTGTCTATGGAATTCTCCAGGCCAGAATACTGAAGGTGGATAGCATTTCCCTTCTTCATGGGATCTTCCCAATCCAGGGATGAAACCCAGGTCCTCCCCCATTGCAGGTAGATTCTTTACCATCTGAGCCACCAGGGAAGCCCAATATAAATTTCGAAAGGTCCCAAAATCAAATATAAACGTAATAGGATTTCATCTGTAACTGTGCCAGGTAAAATATTTACACTGTTTGTTTTCCTGACAAGTAGCCCAGGAAAGTTTTCCTGACTTTTATTAGGGATTGTTAGCAGATGTGTATTTAGGTTATATTTTTATTCCTTTCAAAGAAAAAATGTTTTCTAGGTAGCAGCTAGAGCACAAGACAACACTCCACACGCCCTCTTGTTTCAATGTATCCTGCAAACTATACAGGAAGCTAGACACATTAATCAACGCTAGAAAAGCCAAAAAAGTGGTAATCTCCATGACTGCTGTTGTGAATCCCTGCCAAAACTCATCATGACATAGTATAAAAGACCAAGGGCCTAATAAGAAAGAGATGAATTTCAGTTCTGCCTCTGGCCTTGGGTAATATTGAACCTTAAACTCTGTTTTTGCTTTTTAGAATAAGGATGTAAGATCTGGAGAATTTGAAGTTCTCTTATAAGCACTAATATTCTGTAAATCATTGACCTTGTTCACTAAAGTGATATAAGAAATATATTCATTTTATTTCCCTTTACATAATTTGAAAGAAAAGATACTAACAAAATTTGTTAGTGATTTGTAAAATCATGATTTAACTCTCTATCTCTTCTCTGATTAAATTTAGTTCATATTAAGTTCTAGACCCAAACTGATCTGTTTTTGTGCTTTCTTTATATAAGGTAAGAATGTATCTTGTCTTTTTTACTTTTGTTTTGAAGAATTTAGAGCTTAAGTACTTAATTATAAAAGTTCCATAGAAATTATATTGACTTGTCATCGTAGATTAATTTGGAGGGTTTGAAATGGTCACTGCAATCAAATATTGCCAAGCATTGGACTTTAAACTTGGTTTATTCCTCTGATATATATAATGCTTTAGTTGCAAAATAAATTCTGTCAGTTGAGTATGGTTATTTTGATGCTAGGCAACTGGCTTAATTTTTAAAATTTGACTTTTGTCATTACACCTTTTTTACATTTTGGGGGGAACTTTCACGCACAGCAATATGATGACTTTATTGCAATTTTTATTTTGTGTCACTTGAAGGAGAAGAAAGGAAAAGACAAATTAGGAAGATAACTTTAATTTAGTTCCAAACTGAACTAGATGCTTTGCAACTATTGACTCATTGAGTTCTCACAGAACAGGTATCATTATCACCATTTTACATATGAAACATGAAGTAACTTGCCTAAAGTTATTCATTAGTGTGAAAATTATCACTTGAATCTGTTTGTTGTAATACAAAATCCCTTGTTTCAGTTTTATCTTGTTCCTTTGTTATACTAAATTCCCTTTTGAATGGGGACTGATTCTTCAGAATTTTGAGAAAGTAATTCTTAGGAATGCACCATATATTAACATATATATGTACTTGGGTGTTTCTCTTCAAATGCTAAACAAGAATACCACTTTTCTGTTTCTGGCCTTGACACTTCAAATTGCTATGTATAATTTTATTTCTAGAAAGTTTATTTCTCATTCTACTTTGAAGACATCAATGGGATATATTTTAACATCACTGAAAGCCTTCTGAATCTTTAAGGCAAAAGCATTAGAATGCTAGGGGAAATGTTTACAAATCACAAAACCCACAATTTCAGTGGAGCTTCTATTTAAATAATATTTAAAATGTTTGAAATAAACAACATGTATTTTCAAAAGCCAGCTCCTAACATTTCTTAAATAAAATCTAAGGCTAACAAAATCCTTTTTATTTTCTTCTTATTTTAAATATTGACGAATGAAACAACAGACTTTCCCAGAGGAAAAGCCTCAGAAAGGAATCACAGTTAGTTAATATCTTTATTGTTGATTTTCAATTCATGGTTTACTTGTCTATTTTTAACCTACATCCTGCTATTTTTCACACCTCATCTTTCTTGCAGTTTTATATGGCTTTGCCAAAATGAATCTACACTTCAAGGTTTACAGATCAATTTATATTCCATGTTGTGCCATAAACTTATTAAAAATGTTCAAAAGTATTATTTATAGCAAAAGTTTATTATACTATTTATAGTGAAAGTTTATTCTTTCCCTCATTTTTAGCATTAATACCTATTTGTAATTGTTTCTACATTTTAGGGCCATTCTGTTTTGAAGGGATCAATGAGATATTTTTATATAATTGAAAAACATTTCAATATTTAAGCCATACAGGTTGGGATGCTAAGGAAAGAAATGTATTCTTTGAAATCTTTTCCTTTATCTAAGAAAGTGGTTGAACTAATTTCTTCTTTCATGATAAGGAACTATAGGACAAAAGTTATTTCTATACCAGGGAAAAATTATAGATGCAGAGAAAACTACCCCAAACACTACCAGATGCTTGTTATTTGGTCTTATTTCCTCTTGTGTGCTCACTGCTCCCACTTGGCACCTCTTGTTCCAGAAATGAGCATTGATGTTAGCAAGGCTGCTGTTCACAGACTGCCCCTCAGGCTCAACAGTGTCAACCTGAGAAATATTAAGCCCTTTCAGATTTCCTGATTAACTCTTAGCTTTTCTTATTAGCTCCTAATTTGTTTAGGAATTCTGAACCATTAATAACCTTTCCATAAATGCTTTTGTTTGAAAAGAATGTACAACAAATAAGTTTTTTATGGTATCAATAACTTTTTTGTTAGAAGTATAAGCATTATATTATCCATAAGATTTGAGGATAGTTGCATATTTTAAGATCTAAGTAGGATAGTTCCTGTAATGGCATTTATTAATGAGCCAAGGATTTTATCTTTTTTAAAAAACTTTTAACTTTTTGCATTGAAAAGTTCTAATGCCATGAATTTAATTTCCTTTAAGTCAGCCAGATATTTTTTCTAAATAGCCTGAGCTCTAACTTGGGGTTTCTTGAGACTGAGAAACAAATCCCTCTTTTAATTTTATTTTCAAACTGATCGTGTTCAGCTATTCTGTAATGATACATTTCTTTATCTCATTAAGTCATGATTGAGTGTTCATCTTTGGTAACTCACGAAGATTAGAGCCTGTCAGCCTTCTGTTATTTATGTATGTGTATAGCCAAGATCATAATACCAAATATTAATATCTGCTAGCTAAGAATATAATTTACCTTTAAAATGAAAACTTTAGGGGGATTCACTACAAGATAAAATTTATGTTTTCCTTGCTATACGTTTAGATTTTTTTTCCCATTTTTGGGGGCACTTAATCTTGAGTGAGAAACTGGTCCTACTTGAAATATGAATGATCAGGAAAGTGGAAAACATGCCTTAGAATTCAGTTTGCTACAGGCATTCAGTTATCAAATAGATTTTTCTTTTGGTACATTTTAAAGATCAAATGTGTATTTTTTTTAAGAATTTATAGGGAAAATCATGCTGTACTTCATCGCTTCTGAATGAAGTTTTAGATTTTATTAACAGTCTTTGACCTTTGCAAAACTAGGAACCCAAGCTCTTTCTAATCATGCCAGAAGCACTTTGAATTCTTAATTAAAATGCCAATTTTTATGCTTCAGTGCAGCAAAAATGGTCTTGGGGTGGTTTTTTAAAATGATGTTTTCCTAGAAGTACTTATATCTTACATCGTTAAAAAATAGTTTTATTGAGGCCTAATTTACATTCTATAACATTTATCCCCTTTAAGCTTAATGAGTTTTAATAAATTTAGATATAGCTGTGCAATGATTTCTGCAATCACACATTTTAGAAAATTTCCATCAGTATAGATTTGTTTAAAACTGGATCCTGCTTACAATTAAAGAGGTTAATTTTTTTTAACAGAGAACACAGATTAATTAATTGCATACATTTTGCTCTAATTAACATTTGAATTCTTAATGACTCCTTATGTTTTAGTATATTTTGTTGGAAAAATATACTGTTTTGAAATAGTAATAAGCAGTAGTGGAACACAGCACAAAATAGACTGTGGTATATAGAATCATTTAGAAAACAATATGTTAAAACTACTGGAAAAAGAGGGCTTCCCCTGTGGCTCAGCTGGTAAAGAATCCGCCTGCAATGCTGGAAACCTGGGTTCAATCTCTGAGTTGGGAAGATCCCCTGGAGAAGGGAAAGGCTACCCACTCCAGTATTCTGGCCTGGAGAATTCCATGGACTATATATAGTCCATGAAGTCGCAGAGTCGGACACGACTGAGCAACTTCACTTTCACTGGAGAAACAAAAGGTCATTAAGTAGATGGAATTGGGGCACTTGATTAAGCCTTTCTAAAATAAATTATGATGGAGCACTGCTTGTTCACGAAAGTAATTTTAAATATATTATTTATTTAAATGAGAAGCATTAGTTCATAAGGAGACTGGAGAAAATATAGACAAAATGATTTCTAGATGTTGACTTATTGTTTTAAAATATGCAATAAAATGCAAAGAAATATACTGTTTGACTATATAATAGTGAAAAATATGACTAAGTATAAGATAGATGACAAACTGGAAAAATACTTGTAGCAGACAGTTATGAGAAGTATAGGGTTAATGTGTACTATATGAATATTACACTTAAATTAAAAAATGAAACACCAAAGTGCAGTAGATGAGCCTATAGTAAACAATTTGAAAAAGAAGAAACAGGGATTTCCTTGATGGTCCAGTGGTTAAGACTTTGCCTTCCAATGCAGAGCGTACGGGTTCTAGCCCTGGTCAGAGAGCTAAGATTCCCACATGTCTTGGGGCCAAAAAATCAAAACATAAAACAGAAGAAATATTGTAACAAATCGAGGCATTAAAAATAGTCCACATTAAAAAGAAGAGGAAGAAACAAACTGCTAAGTTGTATATATCAAGCAGCAATTTCAAAGTACCTGAAGCAAAAACTGTCAGAACTAAAAGAATAGATAAATCCACAATTACAATTGGATACTTCATCTCCTCTCTCGAAACAGAACATAACGATTAGAAGAGCTGAACAACACCAGGTAACAAGATATAATTGACATTTTTAGAGCATTTCATCCAACAAATGTATAATACAAATTCTTTTCAAGTGTCCATGAAATATTCAGGAAGGTACACCACATCTGCATCATAAAACAAACTTCAATGCATTAAAAATAATTTAAATCAGAATGTCTTCTTTAACCATAATGCAGTCAAATTAGAAATCAAACAACACACTTCTAAGTAATCTATGGATAAAAGGAGGAAATATCAAGGGAAATAAAAAGAAATAAATTGAACAGAATGAAAATTAGGATAAGTCACAATTTTTGTCAGTTCAGTTGCTCAGTTGTGTCAGACTCTTTGCTACCCCATGGACTGCAGCACACCAGGCCTCCCTGTCCATCACCAACTCCCAGAGTTTACTCATACTCATGTCCATTGAGTCGGTGATGCCATCCAACCATCTCATCCTCTATCATCCGCTTCTCCTCCCTCCTTCAATCTTTCCCAGCATCAGGGTCTTTTCCAGTGAGTCAGTTCTTCTCATCAGGTGGTCAAAATATTGGAGTTTCAGCTTCTGCATCAGTCCTTCCAATGAATATTCAGAACTGATTTCCTTTAGGATAGATTGGTTGGATTTCCTTGCAGTCCAAGGGACTCTCAAGAGTCTTCTCCAACACCACAGTTAAAAAGCATCAGTTCTTCGGCACTCAGCTTTCTTTATAGTCCAACTCTCACATCCATACATGACTACTGGAAAAACCATAGCTTTGAGTAGACAGACCTTTGTTGATAAAGTAATGTCTCTGCTTTTTAATATGCTGTCTAGGTTGGTCATAGCTTTACTTCCAAGGAGTAAGTGTCTTTTAATTTCATGGTTGCAATCACCATCTGCAGTGATTTTGGAGCCCCCAAAAATAAAGTCTGTCACTGTTTCCACTGTTTCCCCATCTATTTCCCATGAAGTGATGGGACCAAATGCCATGATGTTAGTTTCCTGAATGTTGAGTTTTAAGCCAGCTTTTTCACTCTCCTCTTTCACTTTCATCAAGAGCCTCTTTAGTTCTTCCTCACTTTCTGCCTTAAGGGTGGTATCATCTGCATATCTGAGGTTATTGATATTTCTCCCAGCAATCTTGATCCCAGCCTGTGCTTCATCCAGCCCAGCCTTTCTTGTGATACACTCTGCATATAAAGTTAAATAAGCAGGGTGACAATATAATATACATTTTATAATATAATTATAATAATACAATTTTTATATATGACAACATAATAATGCAATTTTTGTGGGACACAGCTAAAGCAGTTCTGAAAGGGAAATTTGTAAAAACTGCTTATATGATAAAAAAGATCTCAAATTGCTATCTCTTCTCAAGAAAATAGAAAAATAAACAAGCATGGGCATAAGGTTTCAGTTAAGCAAGATGAAAAAGTTCTAGATACCTGGTGTAAAACATTGTACCTATAGTTGACAATACTCTCTGTAGCTGATCCTGTTTGTGACGCCAGTTGTCTTGCTGTTCACACTGTTTGTACTGTTCACTGAACTTAGGGTTGCTGCTGCTGCTAAGTCGCTTCAGTCGTGTCTGACTCTGTGCAACCCCATAGACGGCAGCCCACCAGGCTCCGCCATCCCTGGGATTCTCCAGGCAAGAATACTGGAGTGGGTTGCCATTTCCTTCTCCAGTGCATGAAAGGGAAAGTGAAAGTGAAGTCGCTCAGTTGTGTCCGACTCTTAGAGACCCCATAGACTGTAGCCTACCAGGCTCCTCTGTCCATGGGATTTTCCAAGCAAGAGTACTGGAGTGGGGTGCCATTGCTTTCTCCGGAACTTAGGGTAGATAGGGTATAAACTAAGAGACTGGAAGAAGACTCGAGGAGCCATAAAAACTGCAGATGCGTTTATTCTTTCCTGGCTGGCATGACAGCCATAACACAGCCTCTCTTCTGCCTGACACAGCAGCCATAGCAACAGCCATAACATAACCATAATGTAGCCACAACGTAGCCATAAGATAACTTCATGTAACATAACCATGATGTCACTCCCGTGTAGCCCCAATGCTGCAGTAGCTAGGGCTTTCATGGTGAAGCTCATACAGGCATACCGCACAAGGTAGCCTGTTGACCAAGTGAGTACCTTGTGACGTGTGTGCAGTGCTATAAGTGATCTCAGCTGTTACATAACTGTGCAAAGCCATCGTTTACAGAACATGGGGCGAGGAGGTGAGAGAGACTGACTGGCACCATCTTCTTAATTTCCTCACACTGTCTTTTACAGTTAAATTTTTCAGAGGTTAGATCTCATGTTAAGTATGCTTAAAAGAATTAAAATAGAAAATGAGCCCAAAGCAGCAGAAGGGAGCAAATAATAATGATCAAAGAACTAAATGAATGAAAATGGAAACACAGTATGTTGAGAAGTCAATCAAAATTAAAAGGATAACAAAGAAATACTACAAATAACTCTTTATAAATACATTTGATAGCTTATATGATATTAATCAATTCCTTCAAAAACAAACTACCTAAATTAGTTGGAAAAATATCAGGGAAATTAGATAGCTCTTAAATATAGATAATAAATACATAGGGAAAATACATATAACTTTGGGAAAATGCCAATTAAATCTGTGATATGCCCCTCTATAGCTATTAGGATGGCCAAAGTAGGTAAGTGAAAAATATGATTTTTTAAACTATAACTAATAAAGAGCCTCTCATATGGACCCCTATGACAATGGGAGGTGCTTGAGGTATATAGAGTTTTTCTATAAGAGAGACATTCGGTTTGTAACCAGGAAGCAGTTTTATGTAAATTGCCTTAAGAGTTATCCAAAGCACTGAAGTTCTAGTTATCTGACTAGATTTTCACTGCCATATCTTTTCTTTTTGTGATCTTGTTTTCTTTAAACTGGGCTTCCGATATAATCTCTGGTCCCATAAAAACCTAATTGTCATTCATAGACAAGAAAGAGGATAAGGAATAATGGAAGTAAAAGTTGCTCAATTGTGTCTGACTCTTTGCCACCCCATGGACTATAAAGTTGATGGAATTCCTCAGGCCAGAATACTGGAATGGGTAGCCTTTCCCTTCTCCAGAGGATGTTCCCAACCCAGGGATTGAACCCAGGTCTCCCGCGTTGCAAGTGGATTCTTTACCAGCTGAGCCACAAGGGAAGGCCACTTTGAATTCATTTGGTGGCAAAACACTTGCTTGGGAAGACTGCTGCTGTCTGTAACATTCTTGAAAATATAAACCTTGTACCAGTATATATTATTTGTATGCCAAATTGTTTGAAAAAGGATGTGAAGTGACATAAGGCATTAGTTTAGTACAAGTGAAAAGCTACTTAAACTCACAGCAGTTGGTATATTCGTGTTTAACTCTGGGGTGTGGAATCTGGAAGTCAGCCTTCCTCTGTTTGAATACTAGCTCCACCACTTACTACTTTTCACTTAAGCTTGCTGTTCCTCAAGTGTATCATATGTAAAATGGGAGTAAATAATTGTGTGTTAGAAAAGGAAATGTCAACCCACTCCAGTATTGTTGCCCTGGAAATCCCATGAACAGAGAACTCCGTGAGGTCCCAAAGAGTCGAACATGACTTAGTGACTAAGCAAACAACGATGATAGTGCCTATAAGAGTTGTGAAAATTATTTGGTACATGTAAAGCAGTTAGAAGAGTAACTGGCACATAGTAAGTCCTCAGTAAGTGATAGCTGTCATAAGACTAAGCTCTAGATTGTGACTATTTCTAGATGATACTGGACTCAACAATGTTAGCTTCATTTGAAAATAGCCCAAAATGTCTTTGCTTAAGTATGCCATTTTTTATTTTATTTTAGATGTAGTGAAGAGACTTTGTGAGTACCAGAGAACTTTTAAGTATCAAGAACTAAAAAAAGAGAGTAGTTTGATGGAAAGCAAGCATTGTTTCTTGTATTTAATTCTCTTCCAAGCATTTCTCTTAAATTTTTTTCCTTAAGTATGTTCTGAATATTTTTATCACTATGTGGTAAACTTAAGAACAATTTGTTTCACTTTATTCAAAACCTTATTTTACGCTGTTGTATTCGGGGACCTTTTGAAAGCTGTTCTGATTAATCACAATTTTCCTTTTCCCTTTATAGATCACCATTTGCTGCTGTCACAGACTATTCAGTTACAAGGAATAATGTCATACAGCTCTGCTTGGAATTAACAACAATCGTGCAACAGGTATTAGCTGGCAAAATTTCCTTCTGTTAATTTATTAGCTATCATATTCTAACAGTGAGAAGAACTTGTATTTAGCAAGCGTTTATAAAATACTGGTTTGGGATTTTTCTCATTCAAAGACAAAATGGTTCAATAGAAATCAAATACATAATTCATTGGAAAACTGTGCATATGATAGCCCAGTAAACAAGGGTTTTATTTATCAGTAGATATAAAAATAACCTGAACCTCTAGAGACAGTATTATATCAATAATAAGTAAGTCTGTTAGTTTCACACTCTTAGTGGGGATGAATAAACTATTGGCTTTCACAAAATTAAATTTCTCCATTTGGATAGCAATCTGAGACTTTTGCTCTAGGATGCCATTAGTTCCTTATTAATACAACTAACTACAGTTTTATTTATTTAGGTATACATAATAGCCTTTAATTATACTTACCATTTAAGTGATCTATTTATGTGACCCAGTTTTTTTACTTTGAATATTATTTAAACCAGGAACTTCCAAATCAAATGTGTCCTGGAGTGCAGCAGCTTATACAAATGTCCTGTCATAAGATATGAAAAGATGGTAGAGGAAGGAATTGACTAGTACATATCCTGCAAAAATTTGTTTAAATCTAGCAAAACATATCTGAGAGATGTAAGGCCAGCAGGCACCACTCTGTAGAAGCCTGATGTCAACATAGTGCTGCTGCTACTTTCTCTATTTGTTAACCTATCCAGTGATGCAGAAATAGGTAAAGCAGAGGACAAAATGTGATGATACAGAAGATTATTGAGGAAATTAATGATTTAACTTATCCTTCTACTCCCTGTCTTTATTACCAAGGATAATTAATAATTTCCTATATTGCCTATATTTTCTCAAATAAGAAATTTTATCAGTACAAATTTTAATGTTTCAAGTGTTTTTTCTGTTTTACTATATAGATTTTATTAGCACCATTTCTCTGAAACTGCAGGTCTATAGAAAGGAGAGTTAAGTTTGTGACTTTTAATTGTGGAATATAAGAGACATTCATCATTCTGTCATAGCAGTAAGAAAGTCAGTAACTCATTGCTATTAGTCACAGACATTGATGAAGATGATAAATATTTTATGAGCTTTGAAATACTCTTGTCTCAGTACATGTCTTCATATTTGATATCAGTTAATTTTATTTCTGAGATAATTGATGGCATTTCTGGAGCTATGCTAGTCCAGTGTGTCCAGTGTGGTTTGTGGACCAGTAGCATTATCATCACAAAGGAACTTGTGAGAAATTCAGATTCTTGGCACACACTCCCAAATTTACTGTGGGGAATGCCTAGGAATCTGAATGTTTACTAGTTTTCCAGGTGATTCTGGTTCTCGTACACTGTTCTAGGGCATAGGAATGAAAAAGCAGTAATATAATCTATGGGTAATTTTTCCTGTAGTCTGTATTATCAGTGACATTGCTTCAAAAAAATGTTTTCTAAAGCGACTTTTAAAAGCCATTAAACTTGACCAGAGACTTGAAATGTGGGTAGCAGACTATTAGTTTCTTCTCTTTTACTATGAAGGAGATTTTCTCTGCTTTAAGGGTACCTACTGTACAGTATTTGTATGATAATCATTCATAGTATATTGGATATGTGTTCAGGAGTAATTTATATGCAAATAATCCTTGTTTTGCATTTTATGTGTATAATTATATATATAATAATTTGCAAATGATTATTGTCTGCTACATGACAAGATCTGTGATAATCATTTTATATGTATTTCTTAATGTTTTCATTTATGCATGAGACCCAAGACAATTCAAATACTGTGGAATTAAATGGGAGAATTAAGAGTTTATTTTTTTTAACTTTTATACATGAGGAACTCATACTTATTGTTAGTTCTTTGAGAATGCAGTCCATCTAATATCACCTTCTAAAATAATGTAATTTCCATGCATAATTATGACAGAAAGTGGGTGTTTTTAATTTCTTATATCTCCTTTAAACATCTGAATCTAGATAGCCAGTTTAAGGTTAACTTTTGAGTAACTGGCCCACTGTTGCCTTGTAAACAAAGACTTCTAAATAGCAACTTTGAAAAGTTTTCTTGAAAATATTGACGGAGAATCAAGTGTATTCATTTTCACTGAATTCATTCATACCTAATTTTTTCCTATATCAAAATAATGTTATGTTATTAGATTTAAACAAACTCATCTTTTAAAAAGTAACGTTTCTTTTAACATTACCTGTAAAGTCAAAAATGGACAGTTTTCTATGTTTAGAATTCACAGGTTCTAGAACATACTTTTGTCACGATAACCTTCAGATGTTACATTCAGAACGGCTGAAATGATTTTCAGTGACTTAAAATTTCCTGTAGAGGCATGTGCAGGGGTGGAAGTGCAGTTTGTGTAGAATATGACTAAGCCACCCATTCCGCTATTTTAAGAACCTACCATCTAAGTAACAAGTGATGCAGTTTTCATTTCCAGAATGTGTGAACACCTGCTATAGACATCTACTTCATAGAAAACATATGCCATTCTGATATTGCCCTCAGAGGCTTGTTCATGCTCACAACAGGACCTTTTAACAGCTACACTGTTTGGCTCAACGTTCTCTTTAGGAAGCTTACTTCAAGGCATAATGGGTTTGAGTTTTGCTATTTACAGATCAGGAAACATTAGGTAGAATAAAGAGAGATGTTTTTACAGCTTGAACTTTACGTACATTTTGTCTTGAACAAATGCAGAATTACTGAAATTATCCCCAAATAATTGAAATAGTCCAAATATACTGAGGACATAGAAGGACTTGCTGTACCCTCCACCCACTGTACACTCTGTTGTGAAGAGGGTGCCTTGCCCTTCTTAGGACATTTTGCCCCGGTATAACCCATTTATTTATTTTTTTAAAAGTTCAGTAGCTCATAACATCTGTCACTGTTCCTTCTATCTCACCCTCATTTCCCCGTCACATGTGCTGTTCCACATGTCGCTTTTAAGATGTTTCCAAACAGAAAGTTCTCTGTATATGAATGTTCTTGGTTCTTGCCTTGCCTACCCCATCCCAATATGTACCTGACTTGATGTCATAATTCATCTACTTTAACTCTTTTCTGTTGTACCTTAAAGGAAATATTAGATGTAAATTTCTATTAATAAAGCACATCTTCATGACATTCTGATATAATCTACTTACAAGTATAAAATGGATCACTTTCAGACTAGTCATCCTAAAACCCTACTCTGATTCTGTGACTTTCAGCAATTTTCCCCTAATCTCCAAACTGATTACAAATTCCTATCTTTGGAATTCAAAGGACTTCCATGTATGGTTCTAACATAATTTTGATTTTATTCTCTAATTCTCCTTTGTATCTTAATTGTACTCTAGTTCATGTGGATGAGTTATTGTTGGTAAAATAGATCTTGTAGTTTCATCTTTTTATGTTTTGAGGCCGCCTCAGAACATTCCCCATGTATCTTTTTATCTCTGCCTGCCAAAATCATGTCCCATCCTTTAAGGCTTCTAGGGAATACCACCTCACTCATGAAATTTTTACCATTTCTCATAATTGTTTATATTCTCCCTACTTTGACCATTTATATTTAATATAATTACTGATGTGGTTGGGATTAAATTAAATATACCACCCTGCTGTTTGTTTGTCTTCTTTATCTCCAGTCTGGTCTTTGTTCTTTTTTCTGCTTTGATTATCTTATATAATTCCATTTTGTCCTTTTTGTTAACTTCTCAGATCTAATTCTTTGTTGTGTGGGCAAAGATAGAAATCTCTTACTTTACATGCGTTTTATATCTTGTCAGTTATATTCTGCTGTGAATCATACTTATCTTTCTTCCATTAGATTGTTATCTCCTTGAAGACAGGAACAATGTGTGCTCATTACTTACTTGTTAAAATAAATTGACCTGAGCCCCAGTTATCTTATATGGTTTAGCACATGCTCGTTTATACTCTTCTAGAAAAGTCTAGAATTAAATGGTTGAATTGTTACTCATTTTTATTTCACCTCCTGTGTAACAGCTGTAGTTCTATCTGTGCTACTCATATTAAGAACCCCAGAGATATCCAGAGACACCCATCACTTTGCATCTCAGTTTATTCATTAATTAAAATATAATTACTGATCCTCATAACCATTTTCCAATGCTAGGATGAAAGTGAACAAAACTTCAGAATCACCATATGCTTTTATATAATGCTAGCAACACATATTTTTATAGGAAACTTAATTATAGGCATGAAATAAATGTTTATAAATCATCTCTTAAATAATCTACTGTTTTTCTACTGTTATGTGATGACTTATCTTTGATACAAGGTCTTTCTGGGCTCTCTTGTCTGTTGACTCTTATCTTAGCAATAGGAGTGAGGATGATAATTAAAATATTGAAATAAAACAGTTAACTGTTTGCTTCTTGATAATGAAAATATGGGTAATTTTAGTTTATTTAGACTAATTTTTTGTGTTTTTAACGAATTTGAGTTAGAAAAATATGAAAAGAATGCTATGTACATTGAAGAAATACTGCTTAAGTTTGATGGAAGAGCACAGCATAGATGAATACTTATTATATTTTGAAATAAATTATATAGTTTACAAACAGTCAGTGTCCATCTAATGGTCTCATTCAGCCATTAAATACGCAGTAATCATTGCATTCACTTGGACTTGTATGCAGTATCTAAAGACTGAAGTAAACTTAAGTTGCCAGTAAAAGAGGCCAATTTGAATAAGCAAAGTGTAGATTAAAAAAAATATCTAGGGCATGCATTTATTACTAGGCTTTCAAGAAATCTCATCTGAACAGTTATGATGATAGTTATGCTTTGAAATATGCTGTACTTCAAATTATTTTTCACTCAACTTTAATTATTTTTATTCCCTTTGCAGCAAGATGAGATGATCAATATCTAAAAATAAACTGTCACAAATAGATTTTTTTTCCCTTCTTAACACAAAGGGGTGTTACTGTGAAGTAAGTGGAAAGTGCCTTTTGATATTAGCTACTTATATTTTAAGTAATGCAAACAATAGAGGAGAAAGATACGTTCCTTTTAACAAGTTCTGTTTGGAAGAACTTATTTAATCTTACTGTATCTGTTTTTCTTATTTCCAGTTGTGATGGGTTTAGACTGTTATAGTTGAAGTCTTTAAAAGAGATTCTTCCCCCAGCACCTCTTTCCCACATAAGATTCATTATAATAACACATTTGAGAAAAAAGAGAAACTGGTTTTAAAATCTTAAATGGAAAGAATTCTCACAAAGAACTGAAGCTGCAGATATTTAGAGCACTGTCAGCACCCGAAACAGAAAAGTGAGACAGGTACCCACGCACTTCTCAGCGTTGAAATACTTGCCATGATGCCTACTCTAATGGGTATCAGCTTAACCTAAAATTATTCTATCTAAAATTTTTTCCAGTTCAAACACACACAAAAAAATGATTAATTAGATTGTCATATAGTTAAGAAATGGTCATGAAAGTAACTAAAATTATTCTATCTAAAATTTTTTCCAGTTCAAAACACACACAAAAAATGATTAATTAGATTGTCATATAGTTATGAAATGGTCATGAAAGTATCAGTTTGCAAGGTTCAACTTTGGTGGAACTTAGAATACTTGGGACAAGGGACAGAGGGTGGGAATGATGAGTCCTGGGATTCTTGAGCCTTAGCCCCATTGTTTCATGCATATACATATGCATAAGTATTTTGAAAATGGTCTTTTTCATTTACTATTGTGCCATAATTTTTTTTTTAATTTTATGCATAGTTATTAGGTCTTCTGTCATTTGAAAATATTTATAAGATAATAATACTTGTTAGTTTAAAAAATACCGAGAACTTTAAAGAATAGTTACTGTCATGTCAATTTTAGCACCAGAAACAACTGTGCCACTGCTATGGTCTTTCCTATAATAAGTGTCTTTAATTAAGTTGTTATTCTGACATTCTGCCAGTTCATTTGTTTAATGTTTTCCCCCATATTTACCTGTCTAATGTATTTTCTTTTTTTTCTAAATCTTCATTTAAGAAAATGGAAAAATCATCTTCAGAGGTCAACATTAGTAATATGTAACTATGTAATATGTAATTAGTAATAATAATAATAAGTAATATGTAATTAGTAACATTAGTAACATTTTTGATGGACATCTTATGTGTGTGTGCTACGTGTGTGTACTAGACGTTTGATGGACATCTTATGTGTGTGGACTTCTAATTATGTGTGTGTACTCTAATCAATTTTGTTACCTTTACATTGTTTTAACTACAAATCAGTAAAAGTAAACTATTTATGAGTTATTCTTAAGTACACATTTTTAGATAAAAATGCATGTGAACATATTGAGTATATAATCCTTTCTGAAAAGAATTTCTGCTTGAATTTAATCTAACCTGTTTTATCTTAATCCAGTTGTTATTTACTCAAGGTAAATTCCCAGGAGAAAATAAGAGCTTTTTAAGGACTTGATTGAATTGGTATTTATGGTTTAAATTGTTAGGACATGTATTTATAAATACTGAAAAAACTTAAAAGATTATAGAATTTTGTAAAAATAGCCCTAGAAGTGATTTTTAATGTTTTATTAAGGACTTATACAAAAAAATTTGGCCTGTAAGTTTATTGATAATAGCTATCATATTTAACTTCATTATGTTTTATCCATATGAGTATTACCTCCTTTACCTTCCTAGCTGACCTTTTATATTATTTACTGTTTTATTTTATGGCAAAATAGTATAGTGGGCTTTGACATAAAGTAGATATGAATTCATCATGGCTCTGCTTTTTACAAACAGTATGAACTTTAGTAAATTACTTCATATTATAATTTTGTCTTCATCTACAAGGTGGATCACTTTGTTGGATTATTATAGGTGAATTTCTGTGAATATTGGAAATTGATCTAGTTCATGATCTGGCATTTTAGTGGGAGCTTAATAAATGGCAATTTTAGTTATCTTTTATAGCAAAAGATCTTTGGAAACCCTCAAGTCAGTTTGTTGTTTCACACAAAATTTAAAGGAATGTTTCTCTGCTTACTTTTGGTATTGAGTGGCAATGAAGAAAGACCTGGTTCTAAAATGAGTGATTTTTTTAAAAAAGGATTTTGGTTTAATTTCAGATATGTTTTAGAATTTAAGGTGATTGATAACTATGCTTCATATTCTGAATGATATTTTGAAATGTCCATGTTCAAATGGAATACAGAAATTAATCTTGATTATTTGTGAATTTGCCCTCCCTATCCACATATTCAAGTAACCTAGAGTTGAAAATGGAAAATTCAAAACAGGTAAAGGTAAAAGGCTAGCATATAATAGTAAGTTATACAGAGTTTGTGTTCTAAAAGGGATATTAAGATTCAAGTAGTAGTGAGATACATGTATACTGGGGTAGGCAGGCTACATGTTTTATGGTTCATGTAGTAAGTATTAAACCATATGAAAGCTCAGCCAAGATAGTCTATCATTCATCTCAGACATGGCTTTCAATATTATTTTTGCTGTATTCTCAGCGTTAGTGTTTAAGCCTTCCTGAAACAGACATTCTAGGTGACCTGAAAAATGGACTTGGGCTCTTGGGATTTGAAACTGGGACATTTCAGGCCAAAAACCAGGACAAACTTTATATGTAATTTTTAAACAATATGAATTGCATTACTTAGCATACCTATTGAAGGCAATATGAAAGATGATTCATTTTTTATTTTATACTTAAGCAATATATTCTAGTTCAATACTCACTCCTTTAAGCTTTCTTCAGTTGTTTTAGCTGACGATGAGAAGCAAAACCATTATCTTTTTAAACTTTTCTTTATGATCCTAATATATAATGAATCAGATAGTAGATATGCAACTATTAAGCGTAGTATGCAGATAGCTTGAAGAATGTTTTTTCTGAAGACAAATATGAAACCAAAAATTTATAGAATTTTCAAAGCTGAGATTATGTTGTGTGTATGTGCCTGTATCCCTTTAAGGCCTGGAATATAGCATTATAATCAGAATGGATATAAATACACAGACAAAAAAAAAATCCTCATTCTTGATGTTTTAAAAAAGTGATTATTGATAGCTTTGATTATTGATTTTCTGAAGGCTCAGAACGAAAAGTAAATAAGTGATGAAATTATTACATGCTAATAAGACTTTAGGAAAGCACTATTTAGAATATTGGACATAAAAATTTATTATTCTTCCAGCTTTCTGACACTTTTTTGTGAAAAAAACTTTAAAACTTATATAAAATGAAATAGGTTGTTTTTATAGGTTTATTCTTTTACAAACGTAGACTGTGTTGCATATTATCTGAGCGTCTTACCAAGACACTTTTAAAGATGTAGATATTCAATAGTATCATCATTAATAATAACAGAAGAACTGGATGTGTGGTTCCGTTAGTATACTAATCAAATTCTTTTAGGTAATAAATGACAGGATACTATTTTTTCAGACATCCGTCTTCTCACTATTATATTTTAAAATTTATGTTTTATATATATATATATACATACACACACACACACAAAAGAATTCTTGTCGTATATATGTTGTAAGGCATAAAAATAAATCAAATACTCTTAAATTGGCCATTTAATAGCTAGAACATTACCAATATTGTCTTAGTTATAATTGTGCTCTTTCTTCTCATTACCTTGCCTCTTCTAAGGATGTTTATTATTTCATATTTTTTTCTGTAAAGGAATTTCATACATTTTCTAAACATTTCATTTGGTTAAGCTCGACTTTGAGCTTTGTACAAATAGTATCACTTTACATATTACTTTTTTATTTGATAGTGTATTCTGAACTAATTCATGTTTTGTAACAAATTCATGTTTGTTACTGTAGTTCATTCACTTTCAATACATATAATACTTAATTATGTGTATATACTTCAGTGTTTATTCATTCTTCTGACCATGAATATTTGGATATATACTTACATTTAACTATGTATGTAGGAGGATAATTGCTGGATTACACAGTATACACATGCTTATCTTTAGAGATGTACCACATCCTTTTCTCAAAGTTTTATTGCTTATTTATGTAATATACTTTCATTGCTGTCCTATTTTCTGAATTACTACATTTTGTCATACTGTCTTATTATACAGTTCACCTTTCAAGAGGCTTTTAAAATATTCTCCCAAAGACACCAAGAAGACAGAACATTTAGCATTATTGCTCTATTATATATAAGGAAATAGAAAGATGGATTACACGACTCTTAACCCTTTTAGGTGGTCAGGTTTTCAGAAGAGAATCCCTGATATGCTCCCATTTGTAATCTACTGTGGTGATTCTTTTTAAAGAATCAAGCCAAATGTAATACAAATCCTTTTAAGAAAAGATTTGCTGTAGGAGACTTGGTAAATGCAACTTTTCTGCTTTTTGCACCTGAGTGTCTCCAGTGCCAGGCAAATATATGTTGAAAAAAATGAAAGGATTCATTTTCTCTTTAAAATTTCTCCTAAAAAAGGGGTTACAGGATTTTAAATGTAATCACTGTAACTAGTTCTGAGGCTGATGAATACCTGAGAGAGAACTAAACAAAATACTGATTTCTTTTTTCAAAGTTGACAAAATCCAGGTGTATCATGATTATTACAGATATAGTCCTTAATATTTTAAGACTGTGGTGAACAGTATGGAGATTACTTAAAAATCTAGGAATAAAACTACCATATGACCCCACAGTCCTACCACTTGGCATATACCCTGAGAAAACCATAATTCAAAAAGATACATGTACCCCAGTGTTCATAGCAGCACTGTTTACAATGGCCAGGACATGGAAGCAACCTAGATGTCCATTGACAGATATATATACTGGAATATTACTCAGCCATATAAAGGAATAGATTAGAGTCAGTTGTAATGAGGTGCATGAACCTAGAGCCTGTTATACAGAGTGAAGTAAGTCAGAAAGAGAAAAGCAATACAGTATATTAATGCATATATATGAAATCTAGAGAAATGGTACTGATGAACCTATTTATAGGATAGGATAGAGATGCAGACATAGAAATGGTACTGATGAACCTATTTATAGGGCTGGAATAGAGATGCAGACATAGTAAACAGACTTGTGGACACAATGGGGGAAGGAGAGGGTGGGACGAATTGAGAAAGTAGCATTGAAACATATACATTACCATGTGTAAAATATATAGCTAATGGGACGTTGCTGTATAACACAGGGAGCTTAGCTGGTGTTCAGTGACAATCTACAAGGGTGGGAGGAAGGTTTAAGAGGGAGGTATGCTTATGGCTGGCTTACGGAGGTATGCATATGTATGCTTATGGCTGATTCACATCGTTGTAGGGCAGAAACTGACATAATCCAATTAAAAATAAATTAAAGAATAGTTTAAGGCTGTTTCTTCTATTTCTTTTCCTTTTAATGCTTGTAACTCCTGGGAGATGAGTTGCGTGGGGGCAGGAGGGGGACAGTGTTAATGGCATGTGTCTCCTTGTGAAACTGGTAATAAGCTGATGAATTAAGAATTATAGTGTAGAGGAATCAGAAATTGGAAGGGAGGGCTGGTTTGGGAGCTAAAAATAGTTCCTATTACTACTGTCCATTCTGCTTCCCACCCTCCCAAATAAATCCATGTATACATTTCCAAGTATCATTTAGAATCCTTTTGTAGCTTAAAAATTCCACCTTTTGATCTGATAGCAAAATTGAAAACCTGAGCCATAAAAGAATATAGAACGTGATATTATTGGACTGTGCACTGTCAAAGCAGTAGTTATCAAAGTACCTAAAGGGGAAAATCAAAAGGTTTTATTAGGTAAATTATTGGTTCTGAGTCTGTAAATATTTTGTTGTGTTATCTTGCTCGTATTTAAGTGCTATCTGCAAAGTTTTTAAATCCTTTTGAAATGTCTACCCTAGCACTATGCCGGAGAAGGCAATGGCACCCCACTCCAGTACTCTTGCCTATAAAATCCCATGGACGGAGGAGCCTGGTTGGCTGCAGTCCATGGGGTGCTAAGGGCCGGACATGACTGAGCGACTTCACTTTCACGCATTGGAGAAGGAAATGGCAACCTACTCTAGTGTTCTTGCCTGGAGAATCCCAGGGACGGGGGAGCCTGGTGGGCTGCCGCCTCTGGGGTCGTACAGAGTCGGACACGACTGAAGTGACTTTGCAGCAGCAGCAGCAGCACTATGCAGCAGTTACTAATACCATAACTATTAATTTCCCTTTTAATGTTTCGCTGTTTTCCACAGCCCTCCATACCCAACTAAATATCTCACTAGGCTTCCTGGTTCTTCTCCCATTTAAACTATCTGCATGAATGCTTTCCTGTCCTGTCTCCCTACCTGCTTTTTAAAATTGAAATGTATTCTGCCCTTGGCTCTTCAGTTCACCTTTATAACCCCTCCCTCAAGCCATGTCATCTGGATAAATCCTATTCCTTATAACATTTAAAAATTATTAGCAATAAAAAAGGGCTGTATAAAGTATAATAGGCAGGCAATGGTACTATTTCTATTTTGAGGTTGGCAAAATGCTTTTAGAACTTACCAGATTTATCCCTCACAATAATCAGGTGAAATAGGTAGACTAAATGTCATTATCTCAATTTTGTAAATGGATAAATGGAATTTTAGAGAGGGAGAGTGATATAGTCAGTTAGTGACATGACCAGGACTTAGATCCAGCTGCTTTGGCATGGTTTGTAATACTTCCTGCTCATTGTTTCTCAAGTTTGGCTTCACCTTGGAATGGAGTAAAGAGCTTTTTATTTAAAAACACAGATATCTGGGTCCCATCCAAGACCTATTAAATTAGACTCTCTTGGTAGGGTTGTAATCAGTTTTTTTAAAATGATGCCTCAGTTGATTCTAACATAGAGCCAAAGTTGATAACCACTGTGATGTAGTCACACTGCTTTAATGAGATGAACGTGAGGTAGGAAGAAAATGTATGTGATCAAGAACAGTGCTTCCCAATGGTCGGTACAAGGACTATGATTCACCCAGGGGAGCTTGTTAAAAATACAGATTTCCTAGACTTCACTATGGTATGAATGGTTGAGAATGATGGATCAGGAGGTCCAACTATTTATAGGTGATATCAGCCCAGAGCCCACACTTTTATAAAACAGGCTAAAGTTTTGAATACACAACTGTTGCTATCAGTTAATAGTCTATTTGGGTCATAAATGCATTTCCAAAAGGATTAGACTTGTTCTTCGAAACATCAAATATATGTTATTAACAAAAATGGTCCTTGTGCATTCATAATAGTGGGAGAACCCATGCTAGAAACTAATGTGGTATCAACAGACAGAGGCAGAAACTAGAGTTACTAAAACAAGAAGGAATAATATTTTAGCATTTTTATAAATCATATTATGCCTTATTTGGATTTTATAGTTGAATTATTACACAAAATCTGTGACATAGATATCATACCTACCTTAGATGAAAGGAAGAAATCAAAGAAAATATAGAGTTACTAGTTAAAGGCACTGGTTTTCTGAGATATTTTGCCCGACTGCTGATGTAGTTTTTAATAACCCTGGCCTCTTGGGTTGGGTCAGAATAACCACAGACGTTAGATAGGTAATGCATAAGAAATTAGATCCTAACACAAGTAAAATAACGGACTGAAATTGTAATCAACAGGGGCAGGTTGAAGAACTGGTCAGAATTAAGTAATTAGGACAAGTGAGCATAAATCAAACTGAAAAAAAATGAGGCAAAAATTCTCTAAAGTACAAGATGGGAAAAGACTAGATTTGCATGAAGGTAGTAGAACATAATCTGAGGTTAATTGTGAATTACATTCTGTGAGGAGTGACATAGCACCTCATATTTCCTGAAATGAAGAAGTACAACCTGTAAAATTGATGAAATAGTTATTGCATTAAACTCTGTGCTGGTTAGGTCTTCATTTGAGTGAGTGTTCTGTTTTCCCCCTTTTTATTTGATGGAGGATTTTATCAGTCAAGATAAGGTTGATTATGCTGTGGTAACAACCTGAAAATGTTAGTGGCTTTTAATAATGCTCATGTCCAGTGACTGGTAGTTAAAGTTTCTGCATGGAAATAAGACATAGAACATCAACTCACATTTCGTTGAACAAAGTAAATCATAGGACCATGGCCAACATTGGTGGCTCCAGGAAATTTACTTTTCCCTTAAGAAAAGAAAATATATATTTAGAAATCATAATATAAATCTGCTACAATATTGAACCTATAAACAATTTCAATATAGCATTTACTAGAATTTTAAGGATAACAATGTTTATTTGAATATAAGGAAAAGAGGCAAATAAAACTAGGTGCTAAAATTTTGAATATCATGAAAACAGCTTGGTAAAGGTTAAATTTGAAAAATTTCTTCTTTTCCCTCAATGCTGTGTTTGTATGCATGTGTGTGTTTCTTGGTATTTGAAGTATAGTCTACTGGGATATGGGGTGGTAAGTTTGGTGGAAAGGGGAGACTTTGGTGAGAGGGGGAGACTTCTTGGAATTTTTCAAAGCATAAAATTCTGCCTGATAATCTCTCAGTGTTATGACTAGGAACCACCAAATGAACACTGATTCCATGTAGTATCTTTTGAGGGTGTACAACATTCAGCCTAGGTATAAGCTAGTATTATTACCTGGACAATTTAGTATTTGTTATGATTTAATATCATCATCATTGATCTAAAAATATTTATTGAATGCTCAAGTAGATGTCACATTTTCAAATGTTGGACATAGTTACTAAAATAAATGGTTCCATTTTGTCTATGAAAGTGCAATCTAAGCAGATAAACAGGGCAAAGATGCATGAGCTTAAGGAATTTTTTAAACTAATACTTGGAATTTGTTCCCATATATTGTAACTTCCATTTATTTTCTGGCAGTCAGATGTATGGTCTTGAATTAAAGAATTAATGTTTGAATGATATTTTTATTTCTAATGGGGTGTGGTATTAATCTTTGCTTGAACTCTTCAGTTGGATTTGTCACAAGGGAAAATTCTCTCCCGATTTTAGACGCTATAGATTTTCTTTCCATTCTCCAGGCAGGAATACCAGAGTGGGTTACCATGCCCTCCTCCAGTGGGTTTTCCCAACCCAGAGATTGAACCCAAGTCTTGCTCATTGTGAGCGGATTCTTTACTGTCTGAGCCACCAGGGAAGCCCAAGAAGACTGGAATGGGTAGCTTATCCCTTCTCCAGCAGATCTTCCCTACCCGGGAATCAAACCAGGGTCTCCTGCACTACAGTCAGACTCTTTACCAGCTGAGCTACCACGAAGCCCTTGTGATATATTAGATGGTCATTATAGTAAGTAACTTGAACATGTGGAAGCTAGAGAGACTTATTATTACTAAGAACTTTTAGCTTCATTGAATAAATATGAAATTCTTGATATCTTTTACATAATGCTAATCTTTGTGCTGAGAAATCCCCAGTTATTTTTGTTGAAAATATCTGCTGAGATCATGCAAATTGAAGTCTAATACCAAATTCGTGTTTAAAATGATTTTAAAACTGTGAAACTCAGTCTTTTTATACAAAATAGGAGTGTGAAGAAACTAAGTGTACTGTGCTAGTTTGTTTAGCAATTAGTTTTGTTTTTAACATATGGCTTTAAAGTTTCATTTTTATACCTAACCTACAAAACCAATGTTAAATACTTACTATGGAATATGAAAATAGAGATTCAATGGAATAAAATAGTCATAACTGATGAATTCACATTTATAGCATATACAGAGCCCCTGGAGATATTAAAGAGATAGTGCAGTTGAATACAGGGTTCCTTTTTTGAAAATATTGACAATCTAATGGGAAAGACCAACAATTAGATCACTGATAGAAACATAAAATGCATACAGTTAGAGTTATCTGATTGGCCATTCAAGACCATTTTGGGTTTGTTGGATTTGCCTCAATGGTTTTTGGATTTGTTGGAGAGCCACTTAGATGCTGAAAAAAAACTCACTTCTGCTTATACCTCCAAGTCTCTATATGCTAAAAAATTAGTTTCCACATTCATCCAACTGTTGGAACATTAGTCTTTCATTGTCAAGTAAAAGATGATTGATTAGAGTCAAGTAGGGTTTCATTTTAGATGAACTCCTGTGTGAGAACTGGAACAGAACTTTGGAGAGGAATATGATCCAAGATGCAGAAGAATATAATTATGTTCACCAACAGAAAGACTAAGATGGTCTCTAAGGGCATGCCCACCCACATTCTCCTCCTATTCTTGGTTTATTGCATTTTTAATGTTACAGTTCGTAACTGCATTTAACCTAATGAAAACCTTAGCCAATTTTTAAAACGGGTCATTTTAAAATTTCAATAGATCCCACCCTTCATGAACATTCTTCTCATTTCTTAAGTAACATCAGGAAGACTAACAAGTTTGTGATCATTGAGTCAGTCACAATGGTGAAGGGACTGCCAAGGAAGTAATTGTTGGGTTATTATACTTTTGCCTTGTTTGCCAAGGACATTTATCTGAAATGAGAATTAAACTATGGCATTTTGATAACATATTCAGGAAGGGTGTTAATGCCTGTCCATTCACCATGGACATTCTTCTTTTCACTTGAAGTATTCAGTCAGCTTTCAGTCTCTGATGAACATTAATTTAGTTTGAACTTTGCCAGAGTCCAGCTCCAGCTAATCCAGAGTTCCCTCAGGATGGACGGCGTCGGCGATGCGAATGAGAAGACACAGCGAGTCTTAGCGTTTCCAAGTGTCTCCCAACTTTATTGTTTTTAAGACAGCTTTTATATTTTTAGTGGTACATAGAAACAAATGTAAAGTATAGAGTCATACCAACTCAGCTTAGTGGGCATATGAATTCAGCTTAATGGGTCTACCAATTCAGCTTAATGGGTCGGCAGTTTTGACCCTCATCGAATCCGTTTGCATGTCTTTAGTTACAAAAAGCCTCATTTTGTTTACATCATCTTCCGGCCTGGGGGCCTGCTAACGTCTTGTGACTCTCCATTGATAAGGGTTGACCAGTCAGAACACTTTTGTATCAGGCACAGCAGGAAAGAATTTATCAATAGAAAGTTTTAAGGTAAAATCTGTTTTCGGTAATTTATTTTACGCCTTGAGCTTAACAGAAAAGAATGTGGTTTCATAAAGTCATAGAACAGTCCCGGAGTCCTGCTCCAGCTGGTCTAGGGGTTCCCTCAGGATGGACGGCGTCAGCGAATGAGAAGACCCAGCGAGTCTTTGCGTCTCCAAATGTCTTCTGACTTTATTGTTTTTAAGACGGCTTTTATACTTTTAGTTGTACATAGAAACAAATGTAAAGTGTAGAGTCATGCAAAATCAAATCAAATGGTCAGCAGTTTTTGACCGTTATCGGAACCAGGACACTGCTTGTGTTTTTTAGTTACAAAAGGTTTAAAGTTATTTACATCATCTTTGGGCCTGGAGGCCTGCTAACATCCTGTGACTCCTTTATTGATAAGGGTTGATCAGCCAGAACACTTTTGTATCAGGCACAGAAAGTACCAAAGTTACATTTTTTAAAGAATACAGGCACAGCAGATTATGACAAAGAAAGAATTTAATAAAACTCAGAGTTTCATCAAGTAAAACCTTTTTTTCTGTAATCTGTCTTATGCCTTTGACCCTAACAGAAAAAAGAAATGTGGTCCCATAAAGTCATGGCACAGCAAGCTGAGACAATATAATACAAAGGTTAGTGTTTAGTAAAATCACCAGCTGAATTAACAATTGTTTTATTTGTATTAAAGCTAAACTTCTACTTATACAAATTTCTATTATGTTTTCATTATATAGGCTAGATACGTGAAAGAATAAAAACATAGTGAGTAAATATAGACTAAATAAAGTAATATTTTTTATGTTTTCTAATAAGCCCCTTTTTCCATGAAGAGCTCTATGTCTATTGGGGCTTTCTGTGTGGAGGCTCTCAATGCTGTTTTGTTGTTGAAGAGTAGTCATGCACATTAGCTCCAAAGGCGCAGGTATGTTTATTAAACAAACCAATATGTTGGCAAGAGGAGTTTAGATTAGCATACTCTATATCCCAGATAATTTTATTAGGGTGCTGCCAGTCAGGGGCCTTATCGATTGAGGTATCAGAAGGATCTGTTTTAGAAGAGAATCAGGAAAGGCCTTTTGTCTAAGTCACAGAAAATAAGAGGAGGTTTATTATAACAAACGTCAGAAAAACAGATATCATCTTTAAGATGAGCGCTGAGGCAGCCTCCCGAGAATCCCTGAGGTCTGAAAAGCCGTGCTTGATCAGCCCTCTTTCTCATGACTCTTGTCATGGGTGAGATCTCATGAGCTGGCTCCCGGCAGAACAGCAAGCTGAAGGTCAGCTCTAAGTAAGAATCATCAGTTAAATCAACAATTGTCTTATTATTTGTATTAAAGCTAAACTTTTATTTACATAAGTTTCTAACTATTATGCTTTCATTATATAGGCTAAATACATTAAGAGTAAAAACATAGTGAGTAAATATAGACTAAGTAACAGTTTCATAAAGCAATATTTCTTATATTTCCTAACAAGCCTTTTTTCTTACGAAGGGTTCTGTGTCTCAATGCTGTTTTATTATTAAAGAACAGTCATGCACATTAGCTCCAAAGGCACAGGCTTATTTATTAAACAAACTAATATGCTAGCAAGAGGAGTTTAGATTAAAATACTCTATATAGTCCTAGATAATCTTACAGGGTGCCACTGTTTGGGGGCTCTGTCAATTAAGGTTTCAGATTGATCTATTTAGGAAGAGATCAGGAAAGGCCTTTTACCTAAGTCACAGAAAATAAGAAGAGGTTTATTATAGCAAGCATCAGAAAGAGAGATCTCATCTTTAAGGTGAGCGCTGAGGCAGCCTTCCGAGATTCCCTGAGACCTGAGTTGCTCTGCTCGTCAGGTCTTCTCCTCATGACTCTGTCATGGGTGGGATCTCGTGAGCTGGCTCCCGGCAGAACTTTTATCTTTCATCCATTGCAAGTCATTTATCATTGGCACTGCTTTCTCTGTGCCCACAAAGCTATGTGTTGGGTACTTGGAATTCATTTTTCATGCTCTTCTGTATTTTATCTTACAGAGAGAACTGGTCTTATTGTACTGTGTGGCTACTGTAGATGTCATAGTAGACTGGACTCTGCCCTTTGCTGAAGGGGAAAAAAAATGAAGGATCTGGTTAATGACTGGGAATTAAATCCCTTCATGATTTCTTCCTAGATATTGCTTTTTCTGTTTTTTGTTTCTTGGTAAATGGCTTTTCCGGGCTTCCCTGGTGGCTCAGTGGTAAAGAGTTTACCTGCCAATGCAGGAGATGCCGGTTTGATCCCTAGGTCAGAAAGATCCCCTTTAGAAGGAAATGAAAACCCACTCCAGTATTCTTGTCTGGGAAATCCCATGGACAGAGGAGCCTGACAGGCCACAGTCCATGGGATTGCAAAGTCAGGCACATGTTAGCAACTAAACAACAAATGGCTTCTCCAGCTGCTGGATGGACTAAGTATATTTCTCTAGACTTGTGCTGCTGTCTAATATGGTAACCACTAGCTGCATGTGGCAGGTGTTTTTTTGGCCACATTGTGTGGCTTGCAGGATCTTAGTTCTACTACCAGGGATTGAACCCAGGCCAAGGCAGTGAAAGCATGGAAACCTAACCACTGGACAACCTGGGTATTCCCTGAATGTGGCAATTGAAATGTAAATTAATTAAAATTAAAGAAAATTACAAATTCAGTTCCTTATTTGCACTTAAGGCATTTAAAGTGCTTAATAGCCACACATGTCTAATGACTATTGAATTAGACAGCACAGACATAGACTATTTTACTGTAACTCTGTTATCACTATAACTTTTATTGGATGTCTCTGTCTGTAACACTTTCTCCAGTTACTCCTGACCACATAACTTCTTCCATCTCTTTTTTTTTTTTAATTAATTTATTTTTTATTGAAGGATAATTGCTTTACAGAATTTTGTTGTTTTTTGTCAAAACTCAATGTGAATTAGCCAAAAAATATGAACGCTTCACAAATTTGCATGTCATCTTTGCACAGGGGCCATGCTAATCTTCTCTGTATTGTTCCAATTTTAGTATATGTGCTGCCGAAGCAAGCACTGTCTGACTCCTGAACATTATCTGATCTTGTCCATAGCTGTCTTCTCACTACACATATTCTTTGTTGGTGAATTCACTGTTGTTTCATTTTTCTTGTACCTTTAACTCTCTCTTTAATGTAAATATTTCCCAGCTTGGATTCTATTCTAGATCCAATTCAGCTTTTTTTTTTAGCTACTTGCTGAGTAGCTTTGTATAGGACTGGCCAAAAAGTTTGTTTGGGTTTCCGTAAGTTGTTTTTTCTGTAAGATGTTACATAACATCTTACGGAAAAACCCAAATGAACTTTTGGCTAACCCAATATATGGCCTCTCAGCCATTTCTAATTTTACATGCCCAAAATAGAATTATTTTATTTTCTCTAAATTCTCTCCTCCTATCATCTCTACAGTGTTATTCATCCAGTTGCTCAGACTTGAACCCCAAGGTAATGTTTAACTTTCCCCTCCCCAATATTCTCTGTACCTATGAATTAATTACCAAGTTAGCTCATTGCTGGCTACGTGTATCTCATCCACCTTTTCTCATCTCCCCTTCCACCATCATCACCTCAGTTCAAGTCCTGATTACATATCATATTTTCTATTGAAAAAATATTCCGACTGACCTCCCTGCCTCCAATTTTGCTCCCTTCCAAATCCATGACTACTTACTTCATCGTCATTTTCATGAAACATACATTTGATCACAGTCTTCCCATACTCAAACATTTGTGAGCACTTCCTTTAGCAGAGTAAATTGCGTATTTCATCTTCCCCAGAGATGAAATGTCTACTTGATATATTTTGGAAGATAACACAACTTTGAAGAGATTCTTCTGAGACATGGCACCAAAGTTATTCTTGTAACTAAAGGAAAGGAACAAGAGAAAAAGAACTATGAGAAAAGAAAGAGATGTCTGTTTGAGTTGTTAAGCTAGACAAGAGAATTTGAACCATAGTCTCATCCCACCACCCCTGTATTTTGTTAAAACACACACACACTCATGCTTACCATTCACATTGCTGTTTAATATCAACCACGGCACTAAGTATAAGCTATCCTGACTTCAGCCTCTTCCAAATGAAAGTCACAAGAAATTGTCAAGGGACTGAGTTAAGTCTTTGCTACTCCAATGGAAAGTGAAAGTGAAATTTGCTCAGTGTCTGACTCTTTGCAACCCCATGGACTATACGGTCTATGAAATTCTACAGGCCATAATACTGGTGTGGGTAGCCTTTCCCTTCACTAGGGGATCTTCCCAACCCAGGGATTGAACCCAGGTTTCCCACATTGCAGGCAGTTATTTTACCAGCTGAGCCACCAGGGAAGCCCAGGAATACCAGAGTGGGTAGCCTATCCCTTCTCCAGCAGATCTTCCTGACCCAGGAATCAAACCAGGGTCTCCTGCATTGCAGGCTGATTCTTTACCAACTGAGGTACCAGGGAAGAGGGGGCTTCAAAATAGATTGCTTTACAGAAATAAAGTGTTTACTCCCTTTAAAACAACAAAATTCCCCCAGCCGATCATTGGTAACTCTCCCCAATATGACTCTTTATTTTCTAGACTTTCTTTCTCATTGTACTCACCTCATGTATCTTAGGCTCTAGACAAACTGATTTCCTTATCCTGATTGTGTGCCTTTGTTCAGTGTGTTCATGTAATTTGGCATGATCTTTCCCCCTGAACCCCCAATTTCCAGACTTAAAAGCTATTCAAGCTCAGCTAAAATACCATCTCCTTCAGAAGATCATTCCAGAGTTAAGAAGTTAGAACTTATCTCCTTTTTTATAGGATCACCTATTAGCATTTATCTTGTTTACCTTGTATTATTATTTGAATAGTTTCACCTACTTCTTTACTAAATAATGAAATAATGATGGCCAAGGATCAAGTTTAATTTATCTTTGATCACCCAATAGTGCCTTACAGTGAATTGCATTTAGAAGATGCCAAAAAAAAAGAAAAAAAATTCTGGTGAATGGTATTGTGACTTGGGGCTTCCCTCCTGGCTCAGTGGTAAAGATTCCACGTACCAGTGCAGGAGGCATAGGTCAGGAAGATCCCCTGGAGGAGGAAATGGCAACCCACTCCAGTATTCTTACCTGGGAAATCCCATGGAGTGAGGAACCTGGCAGGCTACATACAGTCTGTGGAGTAGGAAGAGTCAGACCCGACTTAGCGACTAAGCAACAATATTGTGACTTAAGTGAATGAATGATTGAGTAAGAGTATAACACTAACTCGTTACATGAATTAATCAGTGAAGCAACATAGTGTAGAAATTTTGATATCTTGATAATAGAATATGTGAGGTATTTAGTATGTAAGTACCCTTATCAAAGTTTGCATGGCTGTATTATTTAAATATTAGTTGAAAGCAAAGCAATTAATGACCTATATACTGTTCTTGTGACTATCTATAATACACAATTGATGAGATGTATTATTTGTACTGAACATTCTAATCACCAGGTGACAAAGTATTTAGCATCTATGGTAAAATATAGGATAGAATTTTTTTATGTATTCTACTCAGTGTAGCAATTGGTTCATGGTTTCACTAAAAGGATAACTGATTATGATTCTGTGGGGTGATCTTACTTTCCTAAGGAAAAATTGATCAAAACTGAAGAAACACTCCTCATTTTATAAATATTGTCTTATTAAGAATTTGATGCATTTAAATGTGCACCACATCATTTGTAAAATCATTATACATAAAAAGGATAAAGAAATTCAAGTGTTATTTTGCGTGTACAGTAAAAGACAGCATGAGCTACTAAAGAGAATTCCTGGGAGTGTATAGTGGCACAGCTCTAAATCCAATTTTAAAATCTAAATTTAATCCTAACCTAAAAATAAATAGAACGTCAGAGGTGTACCTTTCCATAGTGTGCATAAGTTCAGAAAATGGAAATTTCTTCATATCCAGTGCAATTTTATTTTTAAAACTTGGGGTATGATCTTTTAGGAAAGGATTTGGCCTTACGTGTTAATAAAACTCCCACTTCAGAAGCAGATATTTTAAAATCACGTTTGATGGAAATAAAATGACATACTGATGAGATGAATCCCCCTGAAGTACCTGCTGTATGTATGCTGTGTGTGTGTGCTCAGTCGTGTCCTACTCTTTGCGACCTCATGGACTGTAGCCCACTAAGCTTGTCTGCCCAAGGGATTCTCCAGACAAGAATACTTGTGTGGGTTTCTGTTTCCTCCTCCAGGAGATCTTCCTGACCCAGGGATCGATGTCGTGTCTTTTGTGTCTCCTACATCGGCAGGCCAATTCTTTACCATAGCACCACCTGGGACACCTCATAGCACAACACAGTGGTTCTGTTGAATTTTATTAAGAAATATATTAATATTTTAAATTTTTAATTAATCGACCTTTTATATGTTGATTTGTGTAATTTTGTGGCTTTTATAGTCCTAAAGTTATTAAAATATAAAGCTTCTTGAAGACTGTAGAATTTTACATATTGTAACTTATTTAGGTGAATGCCTATCTTCTTAAACTGTGCTTCTCTAAGCCATGTTTTATTCATCTTTATATCCTTAAAATAGATGATTAATATTTGCTGAATCAAGAGCTATACAGATAAATAGCTGTATATGTCTATCATACATTATCCAATTAGTTTAATATATTCAATATTATTAAACTTACTAAATATATTTCGCTATATTTAGTATATTTAAATTTTAGCTTCAAACATATTAATATATTTAATATTTAGTAATATTTACTATTTCTGTCCATTGTAGTTATCCTCCTAGATACTCAAATTGTTCTATCTCTGCCCAGGGAGAATCTCTTCATATTGACTTCTGAATCCTACTGACACATTCCTTATAATTGTTAATAGCTTCTTTCTATTTTGTGTCACAATATAATTCATGCTCCTCTTGTACAATTCCTATCCCAGTTTGGTATTAGCCATTTTCCAAGAAATCCTGTGAAATGGTTGTTTGAATAGCACCAATTGTGGAGGGTTCATTTACTACTAAATTGGTCATTGTTTCTATGCTTTTTTAGTGTACAGAGCTAAGAGAAACATACATACATATACACATAAGAGACTCTAAGGTTTTTACTGATATTCTTATGTATGTGTCTGCTTTCTTCCGTGCTAAAATTACTTACCAGTGTCACCAAAAGTGATAAAATGTTCAGTTCAGTTCAGTCGCTCAGTCGTGTCCAACTATTTGTGACCCCATGGACTGCAGCATGCCAGGCCTCCCTGTCCATCACCAACTCCCATTGAGTCGCTGATGCAATCCAACCATCTCATCCTCTGTCGTCCCCTTCTCCTCCTGCCCTGAATCTTTCCCAGGATAAGGGTCTTTACAAATGAGTCTGCTCTTCACATCCGGTGGCCAAAGTATTAGAGTTTCAGCTTCAACATCAGTCCCTCCAATGAATATTCGGGAGTGATTTCCTTTAGGACGGACTGGTCGGATCTCCTTGCAGTCCAAGGGACTCTCAAGAGTCTTCTCCAACACCACAGTTCAAAAGCATCAATTCTTCTGTGCTCAGCTTTCTTTATAGTCCAGCTCTCACATCCATACGTGACTACTGGAAAAACCATAGCCTTGACTAGACGGACCTTTGTTGACAAAGTAATGTCTCTGCTTTTTAATATGCTATCTAGGTTGCTCATAACTTTCCTTCCAAGGAGTAAGTGTCTTGTAATTTCATGGCTACAGTCACCATCTGCAGTGATTTTGGAGCCCCCCAAAAATAAAGTCAGCCACTGTTTCTACTGTTTCCCGATCTATTTGCCATGAAGTAATGGGACCGGATGCCATGATCTTAGTTTTCTGAATGTTGAGCTTCAAGCCAACTTTTTCACTCTCCTCTTTCACTTTCATCAAGAGGCTCTTTAGTTCTTCTTCACTTTCTGCCATAAGGGTGGTGTCATCTGCATATCTGAGGTTATTGATATTTCTCCTGGTAATCTTGATTCCAGTTTATGCTTCCTCCAGCCCAGCGTGTCTCATGATGTACTCTGCATATAAGTTAAATAAGCAGGGTGACAGTATACAGCCTTGACGTACTCCTTTTCCTATTTGGAACCAGTCTGTTGTTCCATATCCAGTTCTAACTGTTGCTTCCTGACCTGCATACGGGTTTCTCAAGAGGCAGGTCAGGTGGTCTGGTATTCCCGTCTCTTTCAGAATTTTCCACAGTCTGTTGTGATCCACCTAGTCAAAGGCTTTGGCATAGTCAATAAAGCAGAAATAGATGTTTTTCTGGAACTCTCTTGCTTTTTCGATGATCCAGTGGATGTTGGCAATTTGATCTCTGGTTCCTCTGCCTTTTCTAAAACCAGCTTGAACATCTGGAAGTTCACGGTTCACGTATTGCTGAAGCCTGGTTTGGAGAATTTTGAGCATTACTTTACTAGCGTGTGAGATGAGTGCAATTTGTGTGGTAGTTTGAGCATTCTTAGGTATTTCCTTTCTTTGGGATTGGAATGAAAACTGACCTTTTGCAGTCCTGTGGCCACTGCTGGGTTTTCCAAATTTTGCTGACATACTGAGTGCAGCACTTTCACAGCATCATATTTTTGGATTTGAAATAGCTCAACTGGAATTCCATCACCTCCACAAGCTTTGTTCGTAGTGATGCTTCCTAAGGCCCACTTGACTACTGCCATGTAATTGTTCACTTGCTTCATCTTGTAAGACACACATAGCAGTTTCAATAAAACAGTAACAAACTAACAACACTACTACCAACAATGTGGTTACTGAAAATAGTATAAGTGAAAAATCGCTCAGTTGTGTCCAACTCTTTGCTATCCCATGGACTATACTGTCCAAGCCTGAAAATAGTATAAGACTTTCTTTAAGAATTCTTTTTTTATATCATACTAGGAATGTACAGGTAAAGTATATTGTAAAGAAACTTGAAATAGTTATTCTCCGTGTGATTATTCTATCACAACAGAATATACATTCAGATCATATTTACTTTTCTCCTTGATAAGAATCCTTTTCAATTGTGAACATTTAATCCATATCATTTGATTCTAGGAAGGTAGGTAATTAATGAAACTTTATCCGTTACAGCTGAAGCTAGCTGTAGAGGCAGCATGGGGGAACTGGGCAACTTCCCAGCTTTTCCCAAGTTATCTCTTCCCAGTGTAATTGTGTTTGAAGTTAATTCTGTAAAATTGGACTCTTCCAAGTTAAGATGTAAGTACACATGCACTTTCCAAATATAAATGTTTTATCTACACCTTGCCTCCTCTGTACACATAATTCATTCATACTTAATAAAGAATTGACTTTATATGATTATATAGACTTAGATGTGATTGTTTGTAACAGACTTCTCCTTTGGCACAGGAGCCCTTCTCGAATGGTGAGACCCAGTCCTTAAGTATTTCTATTAGTTTGTGAAATGAATTAGACCAAATTTAATGTTAAAAAAAATTAGCCCCCAGAAGAATATGTGCTTCTTCTGGCAAGGTATTGTGATGAAATGGTGTTACCAAAAGCTGTGTTGAACAAGATTCCTATTTGTCAAAATTAAATTCAGGGGGAAAAGTGAAGTGGATTCTCTTTCCTTGAAATATGCAGTACTTTGGAATATATATGTTTTTCAAAATTATCTAGCCAAATAATAATCAGTTAACTTTATATTTTGAGGTAAAAGTTATTAGTTTAAAATTATTAAATCATGCAGAGCAACAATAATTCATAGTTAAAATGTACTTATTATTTACTGTGTGTCAGATAGTGCTGAGCTATTTATTTCATTTCCTCATTTGATTCTCACACATCACTATTGGTTTACTGCTATTATCATGCCCATTTTATAAATGCCTTGAGTAAACTATACCATAGAAACACAGAGTTTCTAAGAAAAGATCATTTTGCTATATTACTGTTTATTATAAGTCTAGCAATTGCAGATAAAAAGACAATGGAGAATTTTTTCAAATAATTTTTTGTAATTTCAGAGACAAATTTAGATAAGAACTATAAACTTAATATTCATACATTAATTTTAATTGCGTAATTCAAATATGTTTAATATAATGTATTTTTGAGATTGGTTATATGACTATTGAAATTAATGTTAATATTTTTCTTAATGTTCCAATATATAATACATCAGTATTTGAAATGTTGGACATATTTCAACAAAATACATTTATTACATGTATAAGTTTAGACAGGAAATGATTATAGTAATTTTTCCATTAGTTGCTTTTACATCTATTTAATGTATACTGTCCTTTATTATGTGTGTTTAAAATTAGTAAAATTAGAAAACACAGTTAAACAAAAATTAAAATATCCCTATAACTGACCATCAAAGCAAATCAGCGTCAATGTTTTAGTATACAGTATTCCAGGCATTTTCCCATTCTAACTGCTGTTTTTGCTTGAGTTTTCAAGACTTTTTCAAATTGTAGTACAGTTCCTAAGAAAGTATTTTAAAAGGAATGTTTAATTTTTTTAAATTAATACATGTGTTTCTTTTTTCAGGATTGTACTGTCTATGAAACAGAGAATAAAATTCTTCATGTGGTAAGTATACTTGGATTTATTTTCATCTTCGTTACAAAGTATGTATTCCTTTGCTTAACTAGTTATGAAGTAAAAAGCTACAGCCTGTGAAAAAGTGAGCCCTGTATGTTTTATAGGGAAAGTACAAAAGAATCAAAACTTATTAAGTTGCATTCTTTTTTAACTTAATAGGAAAATATGATACAGTATTTTAAGACTATAGTATGTAGCATGGTTAAAATGCCATAAAATAACGAATCTAGAGAAAAGGCAATTTGAAATAAGGATTTTTCACTTTTGATCTGTGACAAAAGATCAGAGAAAAATAATTTGTTTTATATATAGAGATGGGGGAGATGATCCACCACTGTTGTCATTTGGATGAAATACTTCATAAAATGATCAAACTGCCTTTACTCTGATTCTGTATTCACCAACCTTCTAAATTTTAATTTGGCCATATTTATTAATCAACTAATGACTTTGCCTGTTTTTCTTTTTGTAACAGAACCTGAACTACTTAGACCTGGGAAATACAGGCAACCCCAGGGGCCCCTTCAGACAGTTTTCCGGCAGTCAACCTATAGGGTACTGACCAGTTAAACTGGGAAAGCACACACGCTGTGAGCAGTGGCAAACCCTGTGTGGCTGAAACACTTGTGACCAAACGCCAGTGAGATTTGTTTGCAGTGTTCCTCCCCCCCACAGCACGACTGAACAGTGAAGACTAAAAAAAAGTGACCACCACCTCTCGCTTGTGTCATGCGGAAAATAGAGGCACTGAAGAGACACAAACAGAAGAAGCTAAAAGAAACAGAGGGAACCGCTTTTGGAAGTGACAGCTGCAATAGAATTAAAACCCTGTAGTTAGCACCAACCACATAGGAAGGGCCTATAACCTTGAGAAGACAAGCTGTGGACAAAGGAACTACTGAAAATGAACTGACCCCCACACCGACCATACAGCACCATGAGAAAGTCCTAGATAATTTTAACTATTACCAATTTTTAAATTTTAACTTTTTTATTATTTTTATTTATTATTTTTTAATTTTTAAGTCCCCTATTACTCCTTCTATTTTTATTTTTTATAACCTACTATAACCTTGCAAAAAAAAAAAGCCCCTATTTTTTAAAGCAAACTTCATATATGTATAATTTTATAAGTTTTGTGACTCTGGTAGTTTTTTTTTTGCTTTTTTCTTCATTCCGTTTTTTTTGTTTTTTCCTATCATCTCTTTTTTTAAATATGTATTTTTAGAATTCTAATCTCTACTCTAGATTTTTTTAATCATTGCTTTTTAGTATTTGTAATCAACTTTGTATCTCAAGAACCCAATCTTCAGTACCCATTTTTACTTGGGAGCAAGATCACTGGCTTGATTGCTCTCTCCCCCTTTTAACTCTCCTTTTTCTCCACCAGGTAACCTCCCATCTCCCACTCCCCTTTGTACATCAATCTCAATCCATACTCCTGTGAATCTCTATTGTGTTGTTCAGGCTGGTGAGAACAACTTACAGAAAAAAAAAAGAACTAGATTACTGCCTGGATCTGTCTCTCCCCTTTTGAGTCCCCCTTTTCCCCTCCTGGGCATCTCTGTACCCTTCCTCCCTCTTCTCTTCCCTGTGTAACTCCGTGAACATCTGTGAGAGATCCAGACTGTGGAGAGCACATAGGGAAGTGATTACTGGCTAGCTTGCTCTCTCCCCTTTTGATTCCCCCCTTCTCCTCCTGGTCACCTCTTCCTCCTCCCTCTTCTCTTCTCCATGTAACTCTGTGAACCTCTCTGGGTGTCCCTCACTGTGGAGAAACTTTTCATCATTAACCTAGATGTTTTATCATCAGTGCTGTATAGATGGAGAAGTCTTGAGGCTACTGTAAGAATAAGACTGAAAACCAGAGACAGGAGACTTAAGTCCAAATCCTGAGAACACCAGAGAACTCCGTAAGCACAGGCTGGAATAAGGGATTGCGGGAAATATCAAAAACCCTCAGATACACAGATGCACCACCCTTATGGCAGAAAGTGAAGAAGAAAAAAAGAGCCTCTTGATGAAAATGAAAAGGGGAGAAGTGAAAGCTGCCTTAAAGGTCAAACATACAGGAAAAATAAGATCATGCCTATGGGGTCCCTCACTTCTGCAAATAGATGGGGAAACCAATGGAAACAGTGACATACTTCATTTTGGGGGGCTCTAAAATCACCTGCAGAGGCTTACTGCAGCAATTGTGAAATTAAAAGATGCTTGCCTCTGGGATTAGAAAAGCTAATGACCAACATAGACCAGGTATTATTTAAAAGCAGAGACCCGTTACTTTGCCAACAAAGGTTCCAATCTAGTCAAAGGTATGGTTTTTCCTAGTGGTCTTGTCCAATGGATGTGAGAGTTGGAATATATATGAAAAGCTGAAAGGCAACCAAAGAAATTGCTGCTTTTAAAAAACTGTTGTGTTTGGAGAAGACTCTTGAGAGTCCCTCTGGACTGCAAGGAGATCACACCAGTCAATCTATGAAGGAAATCACATGCTGCAACTACTGAAGGCTGTGTGCCCTAGAGCCCATGCCTCACAGCAAGAGAAGCCATGGCAATGAGAAGCCAGTGCATCACAACTAGAGAGTAGTCCCCACTTGCCACAACTAGAGAAAACCCCACATGCAGCGATGAAGACCTAGCATAGCCAAAAACAAACAAATATAATGTTAAAATGAAAGATGATGTATGATTCAATTTGTATAAAGTTAAAAAAAATTGGAAACTAATCTATAATGACAGAGAGAAGATCAATGGATTCTAGGAGATCTGGGGTCAGAGAGGAGCAGACAGAATCATGAAGACAATTATATTTTGGAGGTAATGTATATATTTATTATTGTGATAATGGTTTAAATATATGTGAAAACTTATTAAATTATAGGATTTAAATATCTCAGTTTATCATACATCAACTATTGCAAAATAAGGTTTTTTTTTAATCCCACAAAAAAGGCCAGGTAGAAATGACTTGATTGATGAATTACAGCAAATATTTAATGAAAAAAATCCAAATTTTTTCAAACTCTTTCAGTAGATAGAGAAAGAGGAAATATACCTTATAATCCATTCTATGAGGCCAGTATTAGTCTGATATCAAAGCCAGAAAAAGACATCACCAAAAAAAAACTACAAACCAATATCCCTCATTAACATAGTCAAAAAGATCGCTTGACAAAAATTCATTCAAAATGGACCCTAAACCAAAATATAAAATGCAAAACTATAGATGTCTCAGAATATAGCACAGGTGAAAATCTAGGTGACCTTGGGTTTGACAATAACTTTTCAAATGCAACTCCAACAGTGTGATCTAAGAAAGAAAATATGATAACATGGGCTTCATTAGAATGAAAAACTTCTGCTCTTTAAAGATACCGATAAGAGAATGTATGATAAGCCACGGGCTGGAAGACAAATTTTGTAAAAACATCTCATAAAGGACTAGTATCCAAAGTATGCAAAGAACTTTTAACACTCAGCAATAAGAAAACAATGTAATTACAAACGGGCAAAAGATTTAAACAGACACATCACCAAGGAAAATTGGTGACAGAAAATATACATATGGCAGATACTCAACATCAAATGTCACCAGGGAACTGCAAGTTAAAACAGCAGTAAGGTAACACCACACACCTATTAGAATGCCTGAAGTGGGAAACACTGACAATGCTAAAGACCTACAAGAATGGGGAGCAATAATTTTCATTCACTGCTGGTGGGAATAAAAAGGATACAGACATATGGAAGACACTTGAAATGTTTCTTTGAAAACTAAGCATACTTTTACCACAGGGTCCATTAATCATGCTCCTTGGTATGTACACAAATGAATTAAGAACATAGGTCTTCACAAGGTCTGCACACACATGTTTATAGGACCTTTATTAATAAGTGCCAAAACTTGGAAGCAACCAAGATATCTTTCAACACGTGAATAGATATACAAATTGTGGTACATCCATACAATGGAATGTTATTCAGTGCTAAATAGAAATGAGATACCAAGGACAAAATGACACAGAGGAAATTTAAATGAAAATTTGCTAGTGAAGAAGTCAATCTGAGAAGGCTATGTACTATTTTATTCCCATATGGCATTCTGGAAAAGGCAAAACTATGGAGACAGTAAAAAGATCAGTGGTTTCTAAGTGTTTGAGAAGGAAGGAAGGAAGGTGGAGCATGGGTTTTTTTCAGGGCAGTAAAACTGTTCCATATGTTACTATAATAGTAGACAAATATCATTAAATATCTATCAAAATCTAGAGTATGTACAACACAAAGAGTGAACCCTAATGTAAACTATGGACTTTGTTAAGAATAATGTATCAATGTTAGCTCATCAACTGTAACAAAAGTACCACACTAATGCAGGACATTAATAAGAGGGAAAACTGTGTAGGGGAGGGAAGAAGAAGGTGTATGGGAACTGTGTACTTTCAGTTTAAGTTTCCTTTAAATCTAAAACTGCTCAAAAAATAAAGCATTACACACACACACACACACACACACACACACACACACACACACATTTATCTTCAAACTATTTATGTAACCCTTGTAAAGTTCAATGTATATGGTTCCCCACTTAAAATTGTGGCTGTGACTTTAAAAATCAAATTATCAAAATAAAATAACATAAATAGAGGTGAAGGTAATATTCTCATTTCCAGGATCATTCTGCTATAGTCATTCATTCACTTTGCTGTTCTAAATTGCACTGAACTTTTAAGACTTAATTGATATCATATTTAAGTCCCTAATAGATCTCATCATTTGTTCTTATACTGAGCCTATGCCATGTATTTTGGATCCTAATTTGTTGCTTGAAGCATAACATTATGTTCTTAACTAGTATTTCTTATCATAAGAGAATAGGATCTCTTCTTCAATATTTCTGACAGACTTCAGTACCACGTGGAATATAAACAATGTTTTAAAATATTGCTTTCATGCTTATAACAAATGTATTATAGTTTTAGAATTCTGAATAGCATACATTTACTTTTGACTATTAGCTCAACATCACTAATCATATGGGAAATGCAAAACAAAACCACAATGAGATATCACCTTACACCTGTCAGAATGGCCATCATCAAAAAGTCCACAAATAAAACATTGGAGAGGATGTGGAGAAAAGGGAACTCTCCAACACTGTTGGTGGGAATGCAAATTGGTGCAGCCACTATGGAAAATAGTATGCAGGTTTCTCAAAAAATAAAATAAAAATAGAACTACAATATGACACAGCAATTTCACTTATAAGTATATATCCAAAAAACCCAGAAACACTAATTTGAAAAGATACATGGACTCCAATGTTCATAGCAGCATTAGTTACAATTGCTAAGACATGGAAGCAACTTAAATGTCCATAAACAAATGAATGCATAAAGAAGATGTGGTACACACACACACACACACACACACACACACACACACACACACACACTGAAATACTGCTCAGCCATTAAAAAAAAAACAAATCAAAATTTTGGCACTGGTAGCAACATATATGGACTTGGAGAGCATTATGCTAAGTGAAATAAGTCAGACAAAGACAAATACAGTATAAAATCACTTATATGTGAAATATTAAAAAAAAATACAACAGCTTAGTGAACAAAAAGGAATCAAACTCACAGAAACAGAGAACAAACCACTGAGGGTAAAGAAGGGAGAAGGTGCAATATAAGGGTGGGAGATTAAGAAGTAGAAACTAGTATATAAAATAAGCTATAGGGATATACTCTACAACATGAGGAATATAGCCAATATTTTTAAAATACACATTAAACTATAAAAAAATAAATAAAATTTAAAAGTTTGAAATGCCTCTTTATAAATATGTCCCTTGAGGGGTTTCCCTGATGGTTCAGTGTTTAAAGAGTCCACCTTGCAATTCAAGGAACACTGGTCCAGGAAGATCCCATGTGCCATGGGGCAACTAAGCCTGTGTGCCACAACTACTGAGCCAGCACTCTAGAGCCCATGAGCTACAACTACTGAGCCCACATGCAGCAACTACTAAAGCCCTCACACACTAGAGCCCATGCTCCTCAACGAGAAGCCACTTCAATGAGAAAGCCTGTACGCTGCAACTAGAGACTAAGCCCCATTCTCCACAACTAGAGAAAGCTTGCATACAGCAACCAAGATTCAGCACAGCCAAAGATAAATAAACCATTTTAAAAAATCTCTCTGGAAAAGAATGAATTGATACTTCATAATTTTCCAAAGTTATGTAAATCCCAACAGCTTCTATCATATCCAGCTGGGGCCATGAAACTAATACTATCTCAACCAAAAGAAACAAAACTAAGATAGCTCTTCTTTCTCTGTTCTGCACTCTTTCATCTTCCAACCTCAAGGAAGTATGGAAAAAATATGGGTAAGGTGCAGCAGCCCATGGAATAATTAGGAAAGGAGAGAAATCACATAAAGAGACAACCGTGCTGGATATGAGGAAAAATGACCTAGGATATCCTGGATTGGGCAAGCCTCGGGTCACCTCCATGTGATGGGCCTAAGTAAAAGATGCAAATGAGTGAACAAGGAAATGGAAGGACTATACTGAAAGAAAAGGAAGAGACTCTTAAAAGTTAATTTTTTATTTTACTTATATAAAACATTTATATAGATTTAAAATCAACTCTATAAAGAAGCAATATTCTGAAAAGTTTGGCTTCTAATCTGTTCCTTTTGTTTATCCCCTTCTTCCAACATAGTAGGGCTTCTAATTTAAAATAAATAGAATATGGTTAGAAGCCTCTATTTCAATTTCACTAGTCTTCTAGCTTTTGGTATGAAAAGGACAAAGGCATTCATAATAGTGTAGTGCATGCATGCTCAGTTGTGTCCAACTCTTTGCAATCGCCTGGACTGTAGTCCACCAGGCTTCTCTGTCCATGGGATGTCCCAGACAAGAATATTGGAGGGGGCTGCAATTTCTTTCTCAAGGGTATCTTTCCGACCCAGGGATGGAACCCGTGTCTCCTGCATTGGCAGGTGGATTCTTAACCACTGAGCCACATGGGAAGCCCAAATACATTCATATATTATATCTTGTCAATTCACAAACATCATCTCAGGATCTTTCCTTTGTTATGTAAAGAGAAGAAAACAGAAATACAAACCAACATACCACCTATGAAATATTAGGGAAAGGCATACCATCTGTAACATTCAGGAAAGGCAAAGTTGAAATTTTCAAAGGATTACAAGAAGATACCAACTCAATCGAATAAGAGTACAAGCAGAGGATAAAAGATAGGAAAACTATATACAAAGGAAAATGGATGAGACAATAAAAAATTGGAGTGAAATTAAAAGCAGCATAAAATTAAACCCTATTGGAGATAGTAAAGAACGTACTTCATCTTGAAGAACATCAAATTACCGAAGCGGACACTAACTTAATTAGCAGATACATTTGGGAAGTTTTCACAGAAAGCAGATAAAAGGGAAAAGAGCATAAACTAGCTGATAATGTATAAAATATAGACTGAAGAGCCAATTTAGTAATTAAAGTCTTTTCCAGGAAAACAAGAAGTAGAATAGAAGCAATGATCAAAATCATAATTTTTAAAAAATGATTGAGAGAAAAAAATGCACAAAGCAAATTAAAAGGGCTCACCATACACCAGGCAAAAGTGATCTCAAGAATTCCAACTTCAGACATACTGACTGACAAAAATGTTTGACTTTAAAGATACTGAAAAAAAGCTAATAATTAACCATGTTGTATAACACAGATTAACTACAAAAGAGTAAGATTGGGCCTAGATTTTTCTGCTGTAACTAAAACAACACCTGGTACTTACCCAAAACTCAATAAATCTTTATTGAATGAATGAATAAAATGATGAATGAATGTGTGATGACAATAAAAAACAGCATTCATAACATAAAATATCTATGGCCTTCGTTAAAAAAAAGTGATGACATTACCATAGCTTCCTACACTATTATTCATGTAAATCTCCCAGATATTGGGATGTTTTGGTAGAATAACCCTGGTAGACCTCACTGTGAGACTATGTGATTATAAAATGGTCAAGTACACAGAAGACACCGCAGGAGAGAAACATTTGCTTTGAATATTGTCAGCGTCATGGCTACTAGAGAAGAGTGAGCTTCAGGAGGGATTGGAGTACGTGATTGATTGCAAACTAAAACAGAACTATACTCAGGAGCTAAATATAAACTGTTTGAAAATTTTAGAAAGAAGGGAACAACTACAATTATATGTATATAACCCCTCTTCCTGCTGTCTCAGGCAACTTTTCCCTTTCTCTTGGAGATACTAGATATGGAGTGTGCTTCTGCTAGTACCTATTATGGGATAGAGTGGAGGATAATTATGAGGGAGATTTTAGGAACACTTAGAATAGAACAGACTGAGGGACTTGTAAGTTCTTAAATGGCCTGTAAGAACATGTACAGCCACTTCACTGACTGCTCTCAAGTGGCAAATAAAGATAGCATCTTTAAAACGTATTGATCACTGTCTTACTCCAGTAAAACCAGAAGACTTAGTTTGGGGGGCAAGGAGAATATTCAGGACTGATACTATCATGGAAGTCACAAGTATAAGCTCATAGCAAGAGATAGGAGGAGAATCTTTAACTAAATAAGCATGCAATACATTAATGACACTGATTACTCAATCATAATTGCATAACTAAATACACTGAGAGGCCTTTTGTATCAGTCCATATATCACCACATTAATGCTGCATAACAAACTACTTCAGGGAGGTCCTAAGATGGCGGAGGAATAGGACAGGGAGACCACTTTCTCCCCGACAAATTCATTGAAAGATCATTTGAATGCTGAGCAAATTCCACAAAACAACCTCTGAATGCTGGCAGAGGACACCAGGCACCCAGAAAGGCAACCCATTGTCTTTGAAAGGAGGAAGGACAAAATATAAAAGATAAAAAGAGAGACGAAAGAGTTAGGGATGGAGACCTGTCCTGGGGAGGGAGTCTTAAAAGAGGAGAAGTTTCCAAACACCAGGAAACCCTCTCACGATGGGTCTGTGGGGAGTTCTGTAATCTCAGAGGGCAACATAACCGGGAGGAAAAATAAATACATAAATAAACCCCACAGATTACGTGCCTAATGGCAACTCCCAGCAGAGAAGTAGCCCAGACGCTCGCATCCGCCACCAGCAAGCGGGGGGCTGAACAGGGAGGAGCGGGCTGCACTGCTTAGGGTAAGGACTGGGCCTGAATGCCCCGAGGGCAATCTGAGGGAGCTAACCTGAGATAGCTACCCAAACTTTGGGATAGCCAGAGAGAGAGAAAAAGAGAGCGAGAGAGAGAGAACTATCCCGTGAAAAACCCTAACCTAAGGCACTGCTGGGCCCACTCACAGAACAAAGGACTGAGCGAATACCAGAGGAGAGCTAGCCTGAAGCATACAGGCCCATCCCCCACCAGAGGCAGGGAAACAGGTGGGCGGCAGTCAGAGCCAGAAGGGTCAAACTCAGCCCCAGAGACGGCATCCTCCACCAAACTGCAAGCAGGCATCCAGTTCCTAACCAAGACTTCCTGGGATTCTGGATGGTTGACATCCGCCGGGAGGGTTGCAGCCAGAGATCAGCTCCCCAGAAGAGACACACAGCACACCTGAGATGGGCGCACCCAGAAACCAAGCAGCTGGGACCAGGGAAGTGAGAAACCTGCAAACAGAAGAAGCCAAATAAACACAGGGAACCGCCTTGGAAGTGACAGGTGCAACAGATTAAAACCCTGTAGTTAACACTGACTACATTGGAAGGGGCCTATAGATCTTGAGAAGTATAAGCTGGAACAAGGAACTATCTGAAACTGAACTGACCCCACACTGCCCACAACAGCTCCAGAGAAATTTCTAGATATGTTTTTACTATTATCATTTTTTTTTAATTTTTTTTTTATTTTTAAGTCCTCTATTACTCCTTTAATTTGTGCATTTTTATAATCTACTATTACTTTGCAAAAAAAGACCCTATTTTAAGCAAACTTCATATATATTTTTTTTTATAATTTTTGTGATTTTGTTTTGTTTTTTTAATATTGTATTTTTGAGAGTGTAACCTCTACTTTAGACTTTTAATCTTTGCCTTTTGGTATTTGTTATCAGCTTTGTACCTTTAAGAATCCAATCTTCAGTACCCATTTTTACTTAGGAGTGTGATTACTGGCTTTATTGCTCTCTCCCCCTTTTGACTCTCCTTTTTCTCCCCCAGGTCGTGTCTATCTCCTCCCTCCCCCTTCTCTTCTCCACCCAAACCTGTGAATCTCTGTATGTGTTCTGTGCTGTGGAGAACACTTAGGGAACTGATTACTGCCTAGATCTGTCTCTCTCCTTTTGATGCCCCCTTTTCTCCTCCTGGTCACCTCTATCTCCTTCCTCCCTGTTCTCTTCTCTATGTAACTCCGTGAACCTCTCTGAGGGCTCCAGATTGTGGAGAGCACATAGGGAATTGATTACTGGCTAGCTTGCTCTCTCCCTTTTTGAATCTCCCTCTTCTCCTCCTGGTCACTTCTATCTCCCTCCTCCCTCTTCTCTTCTCCATGTAACTCTGTGAACCTCTCTGCATGTCCCACACTGTAGAGAAGTTTTCACCATTAACCTAGATGTTTTATCATTAGTGCTGCATGGATGGAGAAGTCTTGAGGCTACTGTAAGAATAAGACTGAAAACCAGAGGCAGGAGGCTTAAGCCCACAACGTGAGAACACCAGAGAACTCCTGACTCCAGGGAACATTAATTGATAAGAGCCCATCCAAATGCCTCCATACCTACACTGAAACCAAGCACCACCCAAGAAGCAACAAGTTCCAGAGCAAGACATACCATGCATTTTCTCCAGCAATGCAGGATCATAGCCCTGAGCTTCAATATACAGGCTCCCCAAAGTCACACCAAACCCACAGACATCTCAAAACTCACTACTGGACACTTTATTGCAACCCAGAGAGAACAAATCCAGCTCCATCCACCAGAACACCGACACAAGCTTCCCTAACCAGGAAACCTTGACAAGCCACCCACAGGGAGTATCCTCCACAATAAAGAGGAGCCACAAACTGCCAGAATACAGAAAGGCCACCCTAAACACATCAATCTAAACAAGATGAAAAGGCAGAGAAATACTCAGCAGGTAAAATAATATGACAAATGCCCATCAAACCAAACCAAAGAGGAGGAGATATCCCTAACTCTACCTGAAAAAGAATTCAGAATAATGATAGTAAAAATGATTCAAAATCTTGAAAACAAAATGGTGTTACAGATAAATAGTCTGGAGACAATGATTGAGAAGATGCAAGAAAGGTTTAACAAGGACCTAGAAGAAATAAAAAAGTCAATCAATAATGAATAATGCAATAAATGAGATCAAACACACTCTGGAGGGAACCAACAGTAGAATAACTGAGGCAGAAGATAGGATAAGTGATGTAGAAGACAGAATGGTAGAAATAAGTGAAGCAGAGAGGAAAAAAGAAAAAAAAATTAGAAGAAATGAGGACAACCTCAGGGACCTCTGGGACAATGTTAAACGCCCCAACATTTGAATCATAGGAATCCCAGAAGAAGAAGACAAAAAGAAGGGCCATGAGAAAATACTTGAGGAGATAATAGTTGAAAACATCCCTAAAATGGGGAAGGAAATAGTCACCCAAGTGCAAGAAATCCAGAGAGTCCCAAACAGGATAAACCCAAGGGGAAACACCGCAAGACACATATTAATCAAATTAACAAAGACCAAACACAAAGAACAAATACTAAAAGCAGCAAGGGAAAAACAAAAAAATAACACACAAGGGGATTCCCATAAGGATAACAGCTGATCTTTCAATAGAAACTCTTCAGGCCGGAAGGGAATGGCAGGACATACTTAAAGTGATGAAAGAGAAAAACATACAACCCAGATTACTGTACCCAGAAAGGATCTCATTGAAATATGAAGGAGAAATCAAAAGCTTTACAGACAATCAAAAGCTCAGAGAATTCAGCACTTCAAAAAATGAAGAACTAGCTCTTCAAAAAATGCTAAAGGATCTTCTTTAGACAGGAAACACAGAAAGATTGTATAAACTCGAACCCAAAACAACAAAGTAAAAGGCAACGGGATCACACTTATCAATAATTACCTTAAATGTATATGGGTTGAATGCCCTAATCAAAAGACAAGGACTGGCTGAATGGATAAAAAATAAAAGACCCCAATATATGCTGTCTACAAGAGACCCGCCTCAAAACAAGGGATACATACAGACTGAAAGTGAAGGGCTGGAAAAAGATATTTCATGCAAATGGAGACCAAAAAAGAAAAGGAGTAGCAATACTCATGTCAGATAAAATAGACTTTGAAATAAAGGCTGTGAAAACAGACAAAGAAGGATACTACATAATGATCAAAGGATCAATCCAAGAAGAAGATATAACAATTAAAAATATATATGCACCCAACATAGGAGCACCACAATATGTAAGGCAAATGCTAACAAGTATGAAAGGGGAAATTAATAATAACACAATAATAATAGGAGACTTTAATTCCCCACTCACACCTATTGATAGATCAACTAAACAGAAAATTAACAAGGAAACACAAACTTTAAATGATACAATGGACCAGTTAGACCTAATTGATATCTATAGGACATTTCACCCCAAAACAATGAATTTCACCTTTTTCTCAAATGCACATGGAACGTTCTCCAGGATAGATCACATCCTGGACCGTAAATCTAGCCTTAGTAAATTCAAAAAAATTGAAATCATTTCAAGTGTCTTTTCTGACCATACTGCAGTAAGATTAGATGTCAATTACAGGGAAAAAACTAAAAATTCCAACATATTGAGGCTAAACAACAATGCTTATGAATAACCAACAAATCACAGAAGAAATCAAAGAAGAAATCAAAATATGCATAGAAACGATTGAAAATTAAAACACAACAACCCAAAACGTATGGGACACTGTAAAAGCAGTGCTAAGAGGAAGGTTCATAGCAATACAGGCTCACCTCAAGAAACAAGAAGAAATTCCAATAAATAACCTAACTCTACACCTAAAGCAACTAGAAAAGGAAGAAATGAAGAACCTCAGGGTTAGTAGAAGGAAAGAAATCATAAAAATTAGGGCAGAAATAAATGCAAAAGAAACAAAAGAGACCATAGCAAAAATCAACAAAGCTAAAAGCTGGTTCTTTGAAAAGATAAATAAAACTGACAAACCATTAGCCAGATTCATCAAGAAACAAAGGGAGAAGAATCAAATCAACAAAATTAGAAATGAAAATGGAGAAATCACAAAAGACAACACAGAAATACAAAGGATGATAAGAGACTAATATCAGCAACTATATGCCAATAAAATGGACAACTTGGAAGAAATGGACAAATTCTTAGAAAAGTATAACTTTCCAAAACTGAACCAGGAAGAAAGAGAAAATTTTAACAGACCCATCACAAGCATGGAAATTGAAACTGTAATCAGAAATCTTCCAGCAGAAAAAAGCCCAGGACCAGATGGCTTCACAGATGAATTCTACCAAAAATTTAGAGAAGAGCTAACACCTATCCTACTCAAACTCTTCCAGAAAATTGCAGAGTATGATAAACTTCCAAACTCATTCTATGGGGCCACCATCACCCTAATACCAAAACCAAACAAAGATGCCACAAAAAAAAAAAAAAAAAGAAAAAGAAAACTACAGGCCAATATCACTGATGAACATAGATGTAAAAATCCTTAACAAAGTTCTAGCAAACAGAATCCAACAACATATTAAAAAGATCATAAATTATGACCAAGTGGGCCTTATCCCAGGAATGCAAGGATTCTTCAATATTCGCAAATCAATCAATGTAATACACCACATTAACAAATTGAAAGATAAAAACCCTATGACTATCTCAACACATGAAGAGAAAGCCTTTGACAAAATTCAACATCCATTTATGATAAAAACCCTCCAGAAAGCAGGCATAGAAGGAACATACCTCAACATAATAAAAAGTATATATGACAAACCCACAGCAAACATTATTCTCAATAGTGAAAAATTAAAAGCATTTCCCCTAAAGTCAGGAACAAGGGTGCCCACTCTCACCACTGCTATTCAACATAGTTTTGGAAGTTTTAGCCACAGAAATCAGAGCAGAAAAAGAAATAAAAGGAATCCAGATTGGAAAAGAAGAAGTAAAACTCTCACTGTTTGCAGATGACATGATGCTCTACATAGAAAACCCTAAAGACTCCACCAGAAAATTACTATAGCCAATCAGTGAATATAATAAAGTTGCAGTATATAAAATTAACACACACAGAAAATCCCTTGCATTCCCTATCACGTAACAATGAGGAAAACAGAAAGAGAAATTGAGGAAAACAATTCTATTCACCATTGCAACAAAAAGAATAAAATACTTAGGAATATATCCTACCTTTCTAAATAAACAAAAGACCTATTTTATAAGCAAAACTATAAAAACACCTGGTTGAAAGAAATCAAAGAGGACACAATTAGATGGAGAAATATACCATGTTCATGGATTGGAAGAATCAATATAGTAGAAAAATGAGTATACTTCCAAAGCAATCTATAGATTCAATGCAACCCCTATCAAGCTTCCAAATGGTATTTTTCACAGAACTAGAACAAATACATTTCACAATTTGTATGGAAATATACAAAAAACCTCGAATAGCCAAAGCAATCTTGAGAAAGAAGAATGGAACTGGAGGAATCAACCTGCCTGACTTCAGGCTCTATACTACAAAGCTACAGTCATCAAGACAGTGTGGTGGTACTGGCACAAAGGACAGAAATATAGATCAGTGGAAACAAAATAGAAAGCCCAGAGATAAATCCACTCACCTATGGACACCTTATCTTCGACAAAGGAGGCAAGAATATACAATGGAGAACAGACAATCTCTTTAACAAGTGGTGCTGGGAAAACTGGTCAAACACTTGTAAAAGACGAAACGAGAACACTTTCTAAACACCATACACAAAAATAAACTCAAAAATGGATTAAAGATCTAAATGTAAGACCAGAAACTATAAACTCTTAGAGGAAAACATAGGCAGAAACACATCTCCGACATAAACCACAGCAGCAGGATCCTCTATGACCCACCCTCCCAGAGTAATGCAAATAAAAGCAAAAATAAAACTAATGGGACCTAATTAAACTTAAAAGCTTTTGCAAAACGAAGGAAAACCTATAAAGCAAGGTGAAAAGACAGCCTTCGGAATGGGAGAAAATAATAGCAAACAAAACAACTGACAAAGAATTAATCTCAAAAATATACAAGCAACTCCTGCAGCTGAATTCCAGAAAAATAAACGACCCAATCAAAAGATGGGCCAAAGAACTAAACAGAGACTTCTCCAAAGAATACATACAGATGGCTAACAAACACATGAAAAGATGTTCAACAACACTCATTATCAGAGAAATGCAAAATCAAAACCACAATGAGGTACCATTTCACACCAGTCAAAATGGCTGCTATCCAAAAATCTACAAACAATAAAATGCTGGAGTAGGGTGTGGAGAAAAGGGAACACTCTTACACTTTTGGTGGGAATACAAACTAGTACAGCCACTATGGAGAACAGTGTGGAGATTCCTTAAAAAACTGGGAATAGAACTGCCATACAACTCAGCAATCCCACTGCTGGGCATACATACCAAGGAAACCAGAAGTGAAAGAGACACATGTACCCCAATGTTCATCCCAGCACTGTTTATAATAGCCAGGACGTGGAGGTAACCTAGATGTCCATCAGCAGCCAAATAGATAAGAAAGCTGTAGTAGATATACCCAATGGAATATTACTCAGCCATTAAAAAGAATGCATTTGAATCAGTTCTAATGAGGTGGATGAAAACTGGAGCCTATTATACAGAGTGAAGTCAGAAAGAAAAACAACAATGCAGTATGCTGCTGCTGCTGCTAAGTCGCATCAGTCGTGTCTGACTCTTAGCGACCCCACAGACGGCAGCCCACCAGGCTCCCCCATCCTTGGGATTCTCCAGGCAAGAACACTGTAGTGGGTTGCCATTTCCTTCTCCAATGCATGAAAGTGAAAAGTGAAAGTGAACTCGCCCAGTTATGTCCGACTCTTAGTGACCCCATGGACTCCAGCCTACCAGGCTCCTCCGTCCATGGGATTTTCCAGGCAAGAATATTGCAGTGGGTTGCCATTGCCTTCTCCGCCAATACAGTATACTAACGCATATATATGGAATTTAGAAAGATGGTCACGATAACCCTATACGCAGGGACAGCGAAGTAGACACGATGTATTTAGAACAGTCTTTTTTGGACTGTTGTGGGAGAGTGGCGAGAGTGGGATTATCTGAGAGAATAGCATTGAAACATGTATATTATCATATGTGGAACAGACCACCAGTCCAGGTTTGATGCATGAGACAGAGTGCTCAGGGCTGGTGCACTGGATGACCCAGAGGGATGGGATGGGGAGGGAGGTGGGAGAGGGGTTCAGGATGGGGAACACATGTACTCCCATGGCTGATTCATGTCAATGTATGGCAAAAAACACTAAAGAAAAAAAATAGCTTTAACTAGAAAAAAAAATCAAGTCAAAAAAGAATAAACATATAGTGATTTTTAAGAAACTTGATTTAAATAAACATATCAAACTTTGCACAATGAAAAAAAAAAAAACTATTTCAGAACTCCATGGTCGCGGAAAAGGATGGGGGAAGGGGATAGTTAGGGAGTTAGGGATGGACATGTACAGACTGCTCATATTTAGAATGGATAACCAACAAGGACCTTCAGTATAGCACATGGAACTCTGCTCAAAATGTTATATGGCAGCTTTGAGGGGAGGGAAGTTTGAGGGAGAACAGATACATGTATATGTATGGCTGAGTCTCCCTTTGCTGTTCACCTGAAACTATTACAACGTTGTTAGTCGGCTATATCCCAATACAAAATAAAAAGTTTTTAAAAAAACTCAATGGCTGAAAAAATAACATTTATTATTTCTCAGGAGTTTATGGCCTGGCTGGTTGTTATGGTGATCTGATCCAGACTCAGCTGATCTTGCTGGGGTTTGTTCACATGTCTTTGGTCAGCTGGCAGGCTAAATGAGGTCTAGCTGAGCTAAGATGACATTGGCTGAGATTACACAGCTTTACTCCATGTATCTCTCCTAATATTTCAGGAGGCTGTACTAGGTAGGCTCTTGTGGTAGAGAGAGAGGAACATACAAGGAAGCCAAAAGTGTGCAAATCACTTTTCAAGACTGCTTGCATCAAGTTTGCTACTGTTTCAATGAATAAATTAAGTCATGTGTCAAGCCCAAATCCAGCGTGTAGGTAGGTACGACCAAAAGGTGAGACTATTGAAAGGTGTAAAATGGCAACACAACCATTGTACCATACTATGGAAATAGACAGAAGGTATTACTCTAGTAGTTTCCCCTAGACAGAGTTCATCACCAGTAAGCTAAAAGCAATTAAACCTGATTATAGCCATGCTAGGTCTTCCCAGATGGCGCTAGTGGCAAGGACCCGCATGCCAATGCAGGAGACATAAGAGACTTGGGATCGATCCCTGGGTAGGAAAAATCCCCTGGAGGAGGAAGTGGAAACCCGGTCTAGTATCCTTGGCTGGAGAAACCCATAGACAGAGGTGCCTGACAGGCTCGCAAAGAGTCAGACATGACTGAAGCAACCAAGCACACATAGCCATGCTAACAAATATATGGAAATAAGACTAATAGGAAGTATAATATGATATTGTGGTCTTGGGGGGCACTATCTTTAATTATTTTTCAGTAGTTTTTTGGTGATTTCCAAGCTTCCTTTCCAGATTAAATATATATTGCAAAAAACACATTCATTTTCTTTAGTTTCTCCATTTTGATGAATCATTATGCCACCTCCTTTTTTTATCATACAGATTTTCCCTCAAAACTCCTAATTTTATTACTGTCAAATACTCCAAATACACAAAGATACCATGCACACACACACACACACACACCTGCTCCCACACACCTACCTACATGTGTACACACACTCTCCTTCCACAACTGAGTCCCTAAAATAGCAATATTTTCTTAAGAGTTAGTACATTCAATGGAGTACTTAAAGAAGTGGTTCTCAGCCATCTCTGTTCCCATCACTTGGGAACATGAAAACACTGATGTTTGGGTCTCACTCACGAAAGTTCTGATATAGCTGGTCTGAGATATGGCCTGCTCATTAGGCTTTTTTTTCTAAATATTTTAGTAATTTTTTAAATCAGTTTATTTTCTATTTTTTAACTTTACAATATTGTATTTGTTTTGCCATACATTGACATGAATCCACCATGGGTGTACATGTTTTCCCCTTCCAGAACCCCCCTTCCACCTCCCTCCCCATCCCATCCCTCCGGGTCATCCCCGTGCACCAGCCCTGAGCACCCTGTATCATGCATTGAACCTGGACTGGTGATTCATAAGTCCTCCAAAAGATTTTAATGTGCAAATAGGTTGGAGAACCACTGACTTAGAGTTTTTGCTACTACTCATTTTGCCATTGCTTAAACATCGATTCTTAACTAGTGACTTGGTCATTTAATAAAGCTGGACAGAGAGACAGACAGAAGGCAAATGGAAAAGGTTTTTTTTCCAAGAGCAGTATGTTTTGATAAGGTATTTTAAAACAAGAATCATTCAAATATAATTTTTCAGAGCAATGACCCATACTAGAAAATGACAATGGAAACAATGTAGTAAACACACATTATTCTTGAAATTTCCTTCTAAGTACAACATTAACAAGCAGCAAGATTAAGAAAACTTTCTAGAAGGGACACATGAAATAGTACCAATTAAATCTTCTATAAATTTAAGGAGATCATACTAAGTCATGAAGACCCAAAATGGAGAACAGAGTACCAGTATCTTGAAGTCAGACGATGTATTCATGATATAACAGGATGATGAGTCAGTTTTAGCTAATTAAGATTCAGTGGAATACCAATTGGATCTATGATAAATGCTTCATTGTATAGCTCTTAAGTACTGAGAATTCCATGAGCATCTAGAAAACATTTTCAAATAACTGAAGGATTAACTGTTTGGTCTCAAAGTTCCAAAAGTCTTCTAAAACTGAAGACCAGAGTTGACTATTTAGAAGAAATTACTCAAGTTCGTTTAACATTGTTGCTATAAGACTAGGACCAGTTGATCTGCCACCATTACATGTACTATATACAACATTAGGGTGACCATATGTCTGACTTTCCTAAGACTATTCCTGTTTATGGGCTTCCAAGGTGGTGCTAGTGGTAAAGAACCTGCCTGCCAGTGCAGGAGATGAGGGAGACGTGGGTTTGATCCCTGGGAGAGGAAGATCCCCTCAAGGAGGGTACAGGTAACCTACTCCAGTATTCTTGCCTGGAGAATCCCATGGAGAGAGGATCTTGGCAGGCTATGGTCCATAGGGTCGCAAGAGGGTCAGACATGACTGAAGTGACTTAGCATGCACATCCCTGTTTATATCTGCTGTAGATCAATCAATGCCTGCTACTTATATTTAATTTATATATATAGTTTTCTCTTTCATTCTCAAAAATGTCCTGGCTCGGATAATAAAGTAGAACACATATGTAAATAATATCTTAAAATGTCTTCAAATGTAATTTAATTACACACAATTGCAGGAGAATCTTAAATTTGGTCAATACATTCTTATACTGTTGCTCAAAACTAGACTTAAGGTCTTATTTTAAGCCAATATATTATATTCTAGACACCAATTTATATTTGACATATCTCTATAGCTTTCCAAAAGGCTTTCATAATCAACATTTAATTTTACTTCACAAGAATTGTATCAGATTTAGAGTAGAAATATGTATAGATTTTCACAAAATTTGCTTTCACATCACAGTAAAAGATCTGTAAAGCAAGATCTCTAAAATCTGGCTATTCCTTTCCAGAAACTACAAGGCAGAATCGTCTTATGTCAAACGTCAAGCCTTCAATCCTACAGTTGATTACTCTGATGTAGCTGGTGTCTCCTGCCTCCTTCAGAATCATTTGGAAAGCTGCTAGCAGATGGAGAATAGTTCCTGTTAAGGGCAATTAAGTCATTTTATCTGTGACTATTTAAAAGGCAGAAGCTTTAAAACACATATGCCTGTCAGTTACTTTCTATAAAATGTCTTAAGGACTATTATAGGGAGAAAAGGAAGCCCAGTAGCTCTGTCTGAGCCTCCTGCTTAGGCTCCATCCTGGGACTCTTCAATTTTATCTCCTGGAAGGTTAAGTCTCTTGTAGGCTTTTAGCAAGGGAAATGTGTGAAAACTAGAGGTTTTGTTCAAACTACTAATTTCACAGGTAAGAAAACTTCGGTTCAGAAAGTCCAAATGCCTTTCAAAGAGCATTTAAATATTGCTTTTCTGTTTTCAATCCATAGCCAACTCAAAAAATAAAAAGTCATTCCTCATGCTAAATGTTAAACACCATCAACAAACAATTTTTATCTTAAACTTAATCTGAATTTTGTTCAGAGCAGTACTTTCTCAGACTTTGATTGTTAAACAATAATCTGTCCATCTCTGATGGGTCAAGTATATATAAATGAGAGGTACCACTGTCACCTACCTTGTTCAGCTCATTAAGCAAAAACAGCATTTCCTTAGAAGTGTGTTTATCTTTGTGGGTAGAACAGAGTTCATCCAAATGCCAAATCTTCCCTTTATATCCTCATTTATTATTTTCTTTACTTGGGAAAATTCTCTAAGGAAACATGGCCTTGTGTAGCCTCTTAGACTATCTTGAGTTCCAGTAGGGAAAAAGTGTTATCAGTTACCATGACAACTTTATTTTTCCAGAGCTCCCTGCTGCACCTCATTTGTACTAAACACAAGGAATCATTATTATTCAATGTAGGCTCTGATAAAGCTTTTCCTTTTAATAGTTGGCAATACTCCTTGAAACCCTCCTTTCTACAAAGTGAATTACATTTAATTTTCCAAAGACAACGTTACCTTTGCTACCTGTCCATCAAGCACATACAGCGCATAAGCTCAGCCCACAGCATTTCTACCTTCTAGGCATTTTCAGAGATTTCGACTATGAGTTGGAGAAGACTCTTGAGAGTCCCTTGGACTGCAAGGAGATCCAAGCAGTCCAACCTAAAGGAGATCAGTCCTGGGTGTTCATTGGAAGGACTGATGTTGAAGGTGAAACTCCAATACTTTGGCCACCTGATGCAAAGATCTGACTCACTTGAAAAGACTCTGATGCTGGGAAAGATTGAGGGCAGGAGGAGAAGGGGACGACAGAGGATGAGATGGTTAGATGGCATCACCAACTCAATGGACATGGGTTTGGGTGGACTCCGGGAGTTGGTGATGGACAGGGAGGCCTGGTGCACTGCAGTTCATGGGGTCAGAAAGAGTTGGACACGACTGAGCAACTGAACTGAACTGAACTGAACTACTATGAGTAGAATTTGATTTAATCAGAAGTTCATGTAAGATTTATGATGTTTGTTAACTAACCAAATTCTCTCACTTCTCTATATCTACTTCGTTCAAAGGTTACTTCTTAATGACACACAGTATCAGCCTTCAGCTTCTACAAACCCCATAACTTTCATACCATGAAACAAATACATCTTATGTAGCTTTAACCAACATCTCCCCATTCCCCCACCTCCATACGCTGGTAACCACCATTCCCTCAGTTTTTATGATTTCAGATTTTTAGATTTCACATATGATATTGTGCAGTGTTTGTTTTCTCTGTCTGACTTATTTCACTTAGCAGAATGCTCTCAAGTTTCACCAAAAAAATCTTTGAGAACTAGGCAGTGAATTCAGCAAAGTTGCAGGATAGAAAATCAACATACAGAAAACAGTTACGTTTCTTTACATTAGCAATGAAATATCTAAATATCAACTACAATCAGAGAGCAAAAGTTTACTCCTGGGCTCTCAGTTCTGTTCCATTACTATATATGCCTATTTTTAGGCCAGTACCATACCATTTTCATTACTAGAGCTTTGCAGTATAGCTTGAAATCAGGAAGTATGATGCCTCCAGTTTTGTTCTTTCTGAAATGTTGTGACAATTAGGGGTCTTTTGTGATTCCAGACAAATTTCAGGATTTTTTAATTTTTTTTTTTACTATTTCTGTAAAAGAATGCCATTGAGATTTTAATAGGTATTGCATTGAATCTACAGGTGGCTTTGGGTAGTATGGACATTTCAATATCAATTCCTCTGATCAATGAACATGGAATATCTTTCCATTTGTTTGTGCCTTCGATTTCTTTCATCAAAGTCTTGTAGTTTTCAGTATACAAATTTTTCACTTCTTAGTTGTATTTATTCCTAAGTATTTTATTATTTTTGATGCTATTGTGAATACAATTTTTGTTTCTTTTTTTAGATATTTCATTGCTAATGTAAAGAAACATAACTGTTTTCTGTATGTTGATTTTGTATCCTGCAACTTTGCTGAATTCACTGCCTAATTCTCAAAGATTTTTTTGGTGAGCCTTGAGGGCATTCTGCTAAGTGAAATAAGTCAGACAGAGAAAACAAACACTGCACAATATCATATATGGAATCTAAAAATCTGAAATCATAAAAACTGATGGAATGGTGGTTACCAGGGTATGGAGGTGGGGAAAGGGGGTGATGTTGGTTAAAGAGGACAGGCTTCTAGTTATAAGATGAATGAGCTCTGGGGATCTAATACCTCATGGTGATCATAATTAATACTGCATTGTATACAAGAAAGATGCAGAAAAAGTACAGACACAAATATTCTCATCACAGAAAAAGAAATGGCAATTACGTGATACGAATGTTAGCTAAGCCTATGGTGCTAGTCATTTTACAATATAGTAAGTGTATCAAATCACCACATGCACTTTATTTTTTTTGATTTTTTAATTGAAGCAGTTGATTTATAATGTGTTAGATTCTGCTACATATCAAAGTAATTGTCATTTATCTGTATGTATACACATACATATATAATATTCATATGATATATACATGAAAATATGTTATGTGTATATATACCTATAAATATATTCTTTTCCAGATAATTTTACATTATAGTTTATTACAAGATACTGAATAATATAGTTACCTGTGCTATATCATAGGGCCTTGCTGTTTATCTACATTATAATACTAGTTTGTGCAAGGCCCTATGATATAGCACAGGTAACTATATTATTCATTATCTTGTAATAAACTATGAAAAAGTTGGCTTAAAGCTCAACAGAAAACTAAGATCATGGCAGCTGGTCCCATCACTTCATGGCAAATAGATGGGGAAACAGTGGAAACAGTGTTAGACTTTATTTTTTGGAGCTCCAAAATCACTGCTGATGGTGATTGCAGCCATGAAATTAAAAGACGCTTACTCCTTAGAAGGAAAGTTATGACCAACCTAGATAGCATATTAAAAAGCAGAGACATTACTTTGCCAACAAAGGTCCATCTAGTCAAGGCTATGGTTTTTCCAGTGGTCATGTATGGATGTGAGATTTGGACTATAAAGAAAGCTGAGCGCAGAAGAATTGATGCTTTTGAACTGTTATGTTGTAGAAGACTCTTGAGAGTCCCTTGGAATGCAAGGAGATCCAGCCAGTCCATCCTAAAGTAGATCAGTTCTGAGTGTTCATTGGAAGGACTGATGTTGAAGCTGAAACTCCAATACTTTGGCCACCTTATGAGAAGAATTGACTCATTGGAAAAGACCCTGATGCTTGAAAAGATTGAAGGTGGGAGGAGAAGAGGATGACAGAGGATGAGATGGTTGGATGGCATCACCGGCTCAATGGACACGAGTTTGGGTAAATTCTGGGAGTTGGTGATGGACAGGAAGGCCTGGCGTGCTGCGATTCATGGGGTCGCAAAGAGTCAGACATGACTAAGCTACTAAACTGAACTTAACTGAATCCCAAACTCCTAATTTATCCCTCCCTGCTTTTCCCCTCTTGTGAACATAAATTTGTTTTCTATCAATGTGAGTCTATTTCTGTTTTATAAATAAACTCATCTATATCATTTTTAGATAGTACATATATTTAAATCTTTCAGCTTTCTTTATCACACACACATACGTGTGCATGCACATGTTTCAGTCTCATCCAAAATCCATTTTATAAGTGAACAATTCAAGACCCATATATGACCATAATTATAAAGCAAAGAGGTACTGGTTCCTTGACCAGCAGTTTGGTCTTCTGTCTCTGGACCCAGCTTATTTTTGAAATAGAGTAATAGAAATAGAAATGCAAAGAAAGAAAAGTATTCCAGAACTGTCCAAATGCCACAAAGCTAATCATTCTTTATCTTAGGTAATACATTGGAAAAGATCAAAGGTAATGCTAGGAAAGATCAAAGGCCAAAGGAGAAGGGGGTGGCAGAGGATGAGATAGATAGCATCACCGACTCAATGGACATGAATTTGAGCAAACTCTGGGGGACATAAGAAGACAGAGGAGCCTGGTGTGCTGCAGTCTATGGGGTTGCAAGGAGTTGGACATGACTTAGCGACTGAACAACAACAACAAATGCATCACTCTCTCTCTTTTTCCTGCCCACTTTCCCTCCCTCTCTCTCACCCCTGCTGCCAATTTTCCTCTGGCTTTTGGGACAGAGTTAGTTTGCTATATCATACCATGCATTCTTAAAGGCTCATCTCTAATATTGATATTACTCTTATAGTACTGTCATTATTCTTATAATATTTTTATTATACTTATAACTTTGGCATTATTTTTATTTTGGTATTATTATTGGTTGCAACTACTGTTGATATTATTCTAATACTGTTATTATTCTTAAAGGCTCATTTCTAATATTGGTCTATGCAATTTCTAATATTGTGCTATTAAAGTCTCTTTGCCTCCCTGCTTTTCCCTCTTCAATTCTATATGGTAACTCTGGCTGGTCCTACTTTGTTTCTGCCCTTAGAGCATTTGCTTCTCTGCCCTATTCCAAGAGTCCTCCCTAGTCTGTGCTGCCACTTTCAGTCTTAACTTGCTGTGATTCCCCCAAATGTTCAGGATTATAGCTTCTTTTCTGGACTTGGGCTTTGATCCATGGCTGTCGACTTCATCCTCTTTCCTGTCCTTTGCTCCAGTAGCTAGCTCCAGGTTGAAGCTATATTTTCTAATAACCTTAAGCTAAAGATCTACCACAGGCAGTGTTCAAAATTGACTCTTATTGGCCCTGGAAGCCGAAATGCAAGGCAGAGAGAAAACAACTGAACAGAAGAGTAAATCAAACAAATACAGTCATGTTGGTGAGCATTGAGTTTAGTTCATTAGCTTCTGCTCACCACCACATCAGCTGGAAACTGTATAAACTTCCCCAGAAAGACAACTGCAAGCCTATAAAACACTAGGCATTAATGTGCAGTGAGAACAAATTTAATGGAGAAACTCATAATATTCTCCCCATCCTAGGTTCTATGAGATTATCTAAAAACAATAATTACCTAAGAAACAAAGCACTTTAATTTGTCTTTTGGGATTATTACTGAAAAGTTCTTCAGTGCTATGATTTGGACTTTTTCACTAGAGATATTTTATTCCAGTTTAAAAAATAACTGGAGTCAAGTATTTCTTTTTAATGCTAAAATTTTCCAAAACAGTAAGCCTTTTCCAGTACAAATTTCATTAGGGACCAAACAAGAAACTGAGCATATATTTCACTGAAATTTTCTCCTTCCCACTGAGACTAAGAGGATAAATTAGATTAAAAACAAACACTTATAAAATCAAGTAGTTTGGAAGCTCTGAAGCTCTGCTTATTGTTGAGGCAGAGATTTGTCAATATCTGGTTAATTTTATTAAAGCTGAGCAATCTTGATGCAGGTACCCACATTCACACAGTGCTATGTGCTTAGGACATCAGGAAAGAAAGGCCCTGAGAAGATATTTGCTGAAAAAATTTCAAATTATATTTCAAAGAAAGCCTTAGTTATAATCATCATAACCAAAATAAGAATTTTCTATCATTTAATATTGTTTTTGTTTTGAATTACATATAGAGATAGCAGCCATAAAGCTTTTCAGGAATAGGGTTTCTAATAATCTTATTTTGACCCAGTTCACACATATGCACATGTGCACACATGCATACACACACATACCTAAAACTCACACCCTCAATTTTTTATTCATCAGAATTTAAATTAAACGTCATCCAATTAAAAGAATCACATTTCCAATTTTTCTAGTCCAATACAATACAACTCAATTAAAAAAGAAACACAGCTCTTTGGGAACACTTCTGTTACATGAAGAAAGAAATATTGATATTATACTTTGCTTTAATAACTTTAATCCTATTGAGTATTTGAGACCACATTTTCAAATTGCTTCATGACTTTTACTTCAAAAAATAAAGCTGTGAGCCAGGTTGATAACTGGCTAGTTTAAGAAAAGAGGTGGGAATTTCAGATGTGAACTGACAAAAATGCCCACATACAGGCCCGTGACCTAACCAGGATTACAAAGCACTTTTTCAGAACTGGAAAAATTCAAAAATATTTTCAGTGCGTACAAATAATAAATCTCTAACATCAGAGATGGAATCAAAAAAGAAAACCTCTGAAGAGACTAGAGTGGAAGATCATGACATGAAAATTCAAGTAGCTTTATGTCATGTTATCATGAAATTAATAACTTTCAGCCCTTAATGTTTTATCTCAAAAGAATAAAGAATCCAGGGACTTCACTGATGGTCCACTAGGTAAGACTGTACTTCCCATGTAGGGCATCCAGGTTCAATCCCTGGTCAGGGAACTAGGTTCCACATGCCACAACTAAGAGTTCACAGGGCCCAACAAAGATGGAAGATCCCTCATGCCACAACTAAGACCCGGCACAGTCAAATAGAGAATCCAGTGGTCCAGGACGAGCTATCAGATCTAACTTTCACTCCTGACTTACACATATTAAGAAATCTGGCAAATTACTGAAAACAATTCTGTTTATACATCAAGATCATGAGTTGCATCTGATAGTTTTCTATTTCATTTCAGGGAAAGAGCTTCTAAAAGAGTCATCTGATTAAGTATGAAAACATAAACAGTGTTGTTTCTTTTTTTTATCTTGATACATGACAATAGAGTCAGAAGCAACATTCACTTTCAGTAAGTATTTGAATAAAATAATGGAGACATATCTAGAAGAGTCTTCTTACAAATTCCTGGATGATCATGTTCAGTATCTCATGACCATGTGAAAGTCCTAATAATCTGAGATGCATTTGTGTTTCTCACACATATATTGTACTAAAGCCATAAATAGTGGCTGAGATTTTGGGAGAATTATATGAAAAGCCTATGGTACATTCGATCCACTTTTATTTTTTCTCTCTGACAGCACTACTAAGCATGTGTATTCTTTTAAACATATACTTCAGATAATTTATTCAAATATACTTAAATGTGCCCATTTATTTATATGTCCTGTAATGGAATCTAAAATCTACAGATAATCGTTATATATTTCAAGGTGTGCTCTCCATTATTCTTTAAACCTCTTAAATTATTGGTTCCTTTCACAATGTTTAAAGTGAAAATAACAGGGGCAGGGAAAAGTTACCTTGCGTTTCATTCCCCATTTCCTGACCAATGTACCCTTTTCTCCATGTGAAAAATATTCCCCTTCTCTTTTGCTTCTCTCTCCCCTATCTGCTCTCCCTACACCATACCCTTGTTAAATAGAATGTTCCTGTAATTGAAAAGAGGAATGACTAAGCCTAGTGACCCAGGAGCTGCCAGCAGGTTTTCAAAGGGTAGGACTGTCAAGGGAAAGAAAAGAGCACCATCCTTTCCTTTCACATTCCCCTCTACAATTTAAGTGTTTGCTCTTCTTAATTTTCCTGCCCAGATGAAATACTAGATAGTACTTCTTTTTACTCCATTTTCTGCTTCTGTTGCCTAGTGCTACTTCAGCTGAGGTCAGAGAGATGAATGCCTAGGCTATTAATCTAGTACAAGAAGCAGCAAGTTCCCTCTCTAATGATGATGTACAATAACTATGAGTTAAGAGGAAATCTTCTGCTTTATGCTTTATTAACTACACTTCATTTTTTATACTTACCAAACTTAGTCGAACTTAGAAATTTATCAGTATTTCTTTCCCTGTTATCTCCTCTTCCTTTTAACTAATGGGGTAACCACTTAAGAAAATTAATTGTTGGAAATTGGCTTGGAATATGTCTAGTTGCTCTAAGCTTAGTTTCTGTTCAGTTTTATCTTCAAATGCATGAGCTTTCCTAAGGCTTAGGACTGTGGACCTGACTGAAATTAACAGTGAGGGGCATTATTTTAGAAGTCTACCAGTCTACTTACTCCATGAAGAGAGAGATGATCCCCATCTCATTCAGCATTATATTTCCAAGACCTAGTACTGTTCAGGCTAAATGAATAAATAAAGGCCCTTTCCCAAGAAAGCCATCAAAAATTATTCAAAATAGTGTTGTGTTTGTCTTTATAATCTTACTACACAGAATTAAATAAATAGCTGACTTAAATTTGAGTGATGTTCTACAGGGAACTGTGAGGCTTAGGACATTCACAGGGGATTCTGTGTGATTATTACTATTATTATTCTTACAAATGTTGCTGTGACAAGAAGGTATTACTTTCTCACCTAAATCATAATCTACATTAGGAAATTAAAGCAAAATAGTATTACTGGTGTTCCACCTTTGAACAATATCCATATCCAAATTCTACTTTACTATGACAGTAGAGAGTTATTAGTACTCTGATTTTAATGAATGTTCAGTTCCTGGAAACATATTCCTAAGAGGCTTACTATTCAGTCATTGTAAAGAGTAAATTATGTCTGTTTCCATAAGCATTTATTGACCACCATTTTGTGTACGATAATGGGCTAGGTCCCATGAAATTTATCCAAAGATTGGGAAAGAAACAAGCGAGTCATCAAAGTAAGTAAAGAAAGAGAAAATGAAACTCTCCACAACAAAAACTGCTCCACTTTCTTCAATACATTTTGGAATACTTTTATTCCAATTGATTCCTGCAATAGCTGAAAAACTTGTAGGAAGGGGAAAATGAAGTTTGGAAAAGTTTACTATTATTCAGTTAGAATATGCAAGCATGTTTATGTTAATGCAGCAACTACCTGTAACTATAGGTAAGGTTAAAGGTAAGTTTAAACTATTCATCATTCTCTTATTTTAGCTCTTTTGTTCCCTCCTAAGGCTTTGGTGTGATCATGTCCTAGAATTCCTTCCAGTTGTAGCAGGAAACATAGCCATCTTCCTCACAGACAGGGGTCCTCACTGTTGGTCCATTTTTCATTGTCCATGTTACCTTCCTCAAGTTTTCCCTACTCTGAGCTCCAGTTATTTTCTGGTCCAAATTTGACTGCAGTTCTTTTTCATACTTTATTGTATTACAAAGTCCAGCACATGATTAGTTCTGTCTCAGCTATGTAAAAAAAAGCATGGAGGTTCTTGCATGAAAAGAGAACTACCACATCATCCAGCAGGAAACTCTAAAAAAAACAAGCAAAGACACAAATAAATGTATATGCAAAACAGAAACAGACTTAAAGACACAGAAAACAAATCTGTGGTTACCAAAGGGGAGAGGGAGGCAGGGAAAGAAAATTCAGGGGGATTGAATTAATAGATATGAACTACTATACATAAAATAGATAAGTAACAAGGATATATTGTGTAGCACGGGGCATTATACTCATTACCTTGTAATAATCTATAATGGAGTGTAATCTGCAAAAATACCAAATTACTATGCTATGTACCTAAAACCGACACAATGTTAATCAACTATACTTTAATATAAAATAAAATAAAATGCTGAAGGAAAAATGGTTTCTTTTGTACGTTTCTGCTCTCTGAGGTAGGGCTAATTTCATGGGCGTGTAATCAGTCTGAGCAGTCATATAGGCCCATATACTTGGGCTCTTGTTTTCACCATCTTGAAATGCTTAATTTTATCTTTGAACTTGTGTTTTGTATGTATACTTCAGTGGGACAAAGGAGCATGCATAGGAGCAAAGAGAATATGTGGAGGAAAGAAAAAACTCTTTACATTTTAGTGCCTTTATAGCACAGTCTTTTTTCTTCATGAAAAAGAGTTCCAGTACTTTGATTACGAACTGAGTTCTGCAAATTATGTAGTCTTGCTCTGAGGAGAAATATCTGAAAGTGGGATCCAAAGTATAATTTCTCAGAGGGAAAAAAAAAAAACGAACAAAACAAAAAATACCTTCGTAGAACTGAATTTTCAAAACTGCTTTTGAGCACCCTCAAAAAGTTTTGCTACACTGAATCTTTATGATAAATACAGTATCTATCTGGTAGAGCAATTTAATTATCAAAGGCTGTATTAATTACCATAATAATCTCCACTCCAGTAGGACTCTAGGTAGACAAGTCTTCTAGCCTCAGGCCTCTCCTCATTAAACTGCAATTAGCATGATAAATGGGGAGTATGATTTTGCTGCAGCCAGTATCAGCCCTACTTACTCATGAGGTGACAGAGGAAGCCATCAGAGAAAAGAATTAAAGATATTTAAATAAAAATGAAAATGGCAGGGTTTCCTGTCACAGAGCCATTAGGCCTACATTGGCATGCGGGAATACTTTACACATTTTAGTGGTAAATGATAAAGACCTCAAATAAGTACCAGTGTTAGCATCAGTTAGTGCAAACTGATGACTAAATGCAGTCTCTCCTAGGAAGGTCCTAAGTTGTGTGAGAATTCAAGATGACGATCATCTTCCTAAGCATAAATGGGCAATCTTACTAAATAAGATGGCTGTTAAGGATGCCCTCTGACACAGTGTGTGTTCAGTCAAGTAATGATATATTTCACACTTGCCAATGGTATAGCTTCAATGGCACTGCACTACTGCATGTGTTCTGTTGTTGCTGTTCTTTAGTTGCTAAGTCATGTCTGACTCTTCTGTGACCCCATGGATGTAGCCCACTAGGTTCCTCTGTCCATGAGATTTCCCAAGCAAGGATACTGGAGTGGGTTTCCATTCCCTTTGCTAGGGGATCTTTCCAACCCAGGGATCAAACCTGCGTCCCCTGCATTGGCAGGCAGATTCTTTACCATTGAGCCACCAGGGAAGCCCACTGCAAGCATTAACATGTGTTTAATTTAGAAATCATACCTTAAGAAGATGACTTCCAAGTATATTGAAACATAAAGCAAAGACAAATGACAACATCTGATTTTAAGTTGGGACAATATGTTTTAATGTGGGATGATATGCTATAATTTCAATAATCAGATTCTAGGAGAATCCCTGTACCCTTGAGAAACACTCACTTTTAACCCAAGTTTCTTTAAATGAGCTTCACTTCCCTCATATCAAATATTCTCCAAGACAAGATGTTTTGAAAATTGCCATTTTAATGAATGAAGTCTCAGGGGAAGGATACCTTACACAAAATACCGTATCGTGCTCTGCTAGCATTTTAAATTATTTAAAAATAAGTACTATCTACTGTATTTATTTTACCTAGAAAGGATGGTTATTTTTACTTCTCTGTTCTCATCCACATATTCCATCACCTTAAATCAAGGAAGAGAAGTATCTATACTGAAAATCATAAAACATTGAGGAAAGAAATTGAAGACAGAAATAAATGGAATAATATTTCATGTTTATGGATTAGAAGAGTTAATATTTTTCAACTTCCATACTACTGAAAGTCATTTATATATTCAGTGAAACATGTATCAAAATCCCAATGGCATTTTTAAAATAACTAGAAAAAAGAATCCTAAAATTCATATTAAACCACAAAAAAGTGAATAGTCAAAACAATCTTGAGAAAGAAGAAAGATGGTGGCATACTTCCTGATTTCAAACCATATTACAAAACAGTAGGGTACTGGCCTAAAAATAGACACACACACCAATGGAAGAGAATCAAGAACTTAGAAAATAAACTATGCATATGTAGTCAACTAATATTTGACAAGACAGCCAAGAATATTCAATGGGGAGAGGATGGTCAGTTCAATAAATGATGTTGATGGAATTGGATATTCACATGGAGAAGAATGAAATTAGATCACCATCTTACACCACTCATAAAAATTAACTGAAAATAGGTTAAGAACTTTAATACAAGACCTGAAACTACGAAACTTCTAAAAGATAACAGAAGGGAAGAGCTCTTTGACATTGGTTTTGATGATGACTTCTTGGATATGACAACAAGACCACAAGCAGAAAAGGAAAATAAGCAGGACTACAGAAACTACAAAGTTTTTGCACACAGAAATAGAAACAATCAACAACATGAGAAGGCAACCTACAGAAGGGGAGAAAATGTTGGTAAACCATCTATCTGGTAAGGGGTTAGTATCCAAGATATATAAGGAACTCACACAGTTCAAAAGCATCAATTCTTCAGTGCTCAGCTTTCTTCACAGTCCAACTCTCACATCCATACATGACCACTTGAAAAACCATAGCCTTGACTAGATGGACCTTTGTTGACAAAGTAATCGTCTCTGCTTTTCAATATACTGCTACGTCTAGCGTAGGTTGGTCTCATAACCTTCCGTCCAAGGAGTAAGCAAGCGTGTTTTAATTTCATGGCTGCAATCACCATCAGCAGTGATTTTGGAGCCCCCAAAAATAAAGTCTGACACTGTTTTCCACTGTTTCCCCCCCCCATCTATTTCCCATGAAGTGATAGAACCAGATGCCATGATCTTAGTTTTCTGAACATTGAGCTTTAAGCCAACTTTTTCACTCTCCATCTTTCACTTTCATCAAGAAGGCTCTTTAGTTTCATTCTTCGCTTTCTGCCATAAGGGTGGTGTCATCTGCATATCTGAGGTTATTGATATTTCATGTCCACTGTAGCATTATTCACAATAACCAAGATAGGGAAGCAATCAAGAGTTCATCATATGGTGAAAGAAAATGTTACTCACTCATACACACAGACACAGAATAAAGAAGCATGAAATTGTGCTAGTTGGGACAATCTAGCTGGACCTTAGGGGACTTATGCTGTGTGAAATAAGTTGTACAGAGAAAAACAAATACTACATGATCTTAATTTTATATGGAATCTAAAAACAGAACCCACAGAAACAAGGAGTAGAAGGGTGGTTGCCAGGGGCTGAGGGGTGGGGAAAATGAGATATTGATTAAAGAGTATTAACTTTCAATTATAAGATGAATAAGTTTCCAGGATCTAAGGTACATTATGGTGACTGTAGTCAATGGTATTGTACTGTATACTTGAAAGATGTTAAGAGAGTAGAGCTTTAATGATTTCACCATAACAACAAAAACAAAATGGTCATTGAGTGAGATGACAGAGGTGTTAACTTACCTCAATGTGGTAAATATTTCACAATATATACATGTATCAAATTAAATACAACCTCAAGGTTAACATATAGATTGTTTAATTGCATTATTACTTAGGTTTTATAAATATCATCAGAATATACAAAATATTTATCAATTAGAAAAATTTCTATACCTGTTGATACTATGTCTTACTGTAAGTCTCAACCCCTAAAATATTAAAAACAGCAAAAAAAATAGTAGAATGAAGAATAAGATGGTAACTATTAAGCATGAGGAGCACTTACTTTGGGCCAGGCACTGTGCTGACTTTAAATGTATTATTTCATGTAACCTTCATAAAAATTCCGTGAAGGTTATCAATCAAGTGCACATTTTAACTATACTTTTTCTTCTACACATGAGAAAACACTTGCTCATTTGAAACATTAGAACATATTTTGAAAATTTGCCACTTCTGGTGTCAAACATCTCTAATCACATGCTTCCTGTAATCACTCTAGCTAGGGTCCTATCTCTCTATATCCTGCTGGCCTTAGTGAAGCAAAGTTCCTGCCAGAAACCAACTAGATGTGTGTGTGTGTGTGTGTGTTTGTGTGTGTGTGTGTGTGTGCGCGTGCTTAGTTATTTTAAAAAATTTATTGGGTTATATAATTGATTTACAATGTTGTATTAGTTTCAAGTGTACAACAAAATGGATCAGTTCTACATATACATATATCCACTCTCTTTTTAGATTCTTTTCCCGTATAGGTCATTGCAGAGTATTGAGTAGAGTTTCCTGTGCTATACAGCAGGTCCTTATTAGTTATCTATTTTATATATGTGTGTGTGCTAAGTCACTTCAGTCGTGTCCAACTCTGTGCAACCCTATGGACTGTAGCCTGCCAGTTTCCTCTGTCCGTGGCAACCCACTCCAGTATTCTTGCCTGGAGAATCCCATGGACAGAGGAGCCTGGCGGACTACAGTCCATGGGGTTGTACAGAGTCGGATATGACTAAAGCAACTTAACATGCACACATAGTGTATATGTGAATTCCAATCTTCCAATTTATCCCCCTCATCTTTCCCCTTTGGTAACCATAAGTTTGTTTGCTACATCTGTGACTATTTCTGTTTTGTGGATAAGTTCGTTTGTACCATAAACTGGCTTTCTTTGTATGTCTTCCTTCCATGAGCTCTCACATTCTTTTTCTCTGGTAGTAGAAGTGGGGTTAAAAAAAGAGGGGGACATGGAGCCAGGCATATGGTATCATTCATCCTCTGAGAGCTGTGTTTTGCTAAGTGCATGGCTTGGCACTACAGAAAATTTGCAGCTGTCACTTGTTCCTTGATCTCCTTAAGGGTGATGAAGCTGCATAGATGGATCTCTTGCTGCAGCAGGCCTAGAGCATATTATTTTTCTTTTTTTTCTTTCTCAATTTGCTTCAATGATTTTTTTTTTACTTTTTATCTTTTTGAACATGTTAGAAAACAATGTGAACAGAATAAGTTCAAACATGCTTAATTGATGTTTCCTTCTGGTCTCAAATGCATGATGCCTACCCGTGTCCTATGACCATCTTTAGAAGATTTGTCACTACACTGTGCCAGGGGACAACTTTTAGTATTGATTACAGGCACAAATGCATTGGGACACAAATAAGAGTGGAAAGGGAAGAAAACAGTGACGACGGTTGATGGCTAGCCCTCCCTCTCAATGTTCCTTAAGCCAACCTTGAGTAGATTCTGGGCCCTGAGTAAAAGGTTATACACTGTACTTGATTTTCTGTTTATTGTCCTTCACACATTACCCTCTAAGGACACTGCGCTGCTTACAGGTTTTCTAACATGTCAAGCTGCTTTGCATTTTGGTGCCTTGGCACATACGCTTTCCTTTTTCTGGGATTTTCTTTCGTGCCCCTGTTCACCTAACAAACTCGACAATCCTTCAAAACCTAGTGCAGGCGACTTCCTGTTAACCCACTTCCCCTTGGAACATCACTCCCCTTTTCAGTGATCGGCTGTATATCTAGTGCGACTGCTACACTGATCACACTGGTTCTAACTGCCCTTTTCGTAGTTATATTTCTATTTCTCCCAGACAGTAGAATCCATACCTAGCATTACTTCCTAGCACTTAGTCGTTTCAAGGTTTATGAAAACATAGTTGTTGATTATTAACTAAAAACTTCTCCACTTCCATCAATTTTAGGTCACATATTTTTATGTTCCTGTGGATAATATAACCTTTTTCAATGTGGGGACTCTGTTTCCCCTACTAGCTACACCCACTAGAACTAAAGTACATGCAATATCCAAGAGAACTGGTGATGGGTAATTACTCTTGTCAGATGCCTCTGACTAGCATCAAAATTGGGCCCTTTATAGCACATATTCTCATAAATGACAGTGTCAGTCAAACCTATCTATCTCCCTAAATACATGAAACCATTTCCCACCCTTCAAACATTCTTTTCTCTCTTCTAAGGTTATGTCAAAAATCATCATGATTAATAGGCAACATGTCCACTCCACTCAATGCAACTTCTGAAGAATTTGCTATCTTTCTTTTAGAATTCTCTAGATAATAAAATCTTTCCAAAGCAACTCTATGGCTCCAAAGAAATCTTCAAGGAAAATATAGCTGTTATTAACAGATATCTAATAAAATTATCAGTGTCATTATCATAATTACCTTCACATAATACAGTCCTTTGTGATCAATCTACTTTGAGCAAAAAATCACTCACTGAAGAAAAAAAAAGGTCACCCATTGCATTTCAGAAATCTGTCTTACAAGCTCTTTCAACGTAAGCAAATAGACCTAACTCTGACTCATTCAAGAGCATATGTGTGTATACTGATATGTTTCATGGTATTTTCCCCCTAATTTTTAATTGTATACAAAGTAAGAAAAAAGGTAAAGTAATAATTTATATCATTTAGATATGCTACATATGTATCGTAAATATTACATATGTGCTATATACATATTATATATCACATATATTTATTATATATAAAATATACATATTGTACTTGTGTTTCTCTGTGTGTCCAGTCAGGAGACGGAAAGCACAACAGCTATTTTGAACTGAGAGAATATAAATATTATTTAAGATAAAGAAATGTTAACTAGGTATAAAATCATTAACTAGGTAACTGACAGAAAATTCTAACATATGGCAGAGGTAGAAAGTTCAGGAGTTGCCATCCATTGGACTGGAGGAACAAAGAGAAGAGCCTGAAACTGTGAGAACAGTGGCTTAGTGGAGGATGCTCAGAGCGCTCAGTTGGTGTCGATGTCTGTAACGGTGGCAGGATGAAGCTGACACTACTTGAGCACTGAAAAAACAGCACTCGAGTTTCAGCCGCTCCTATAGGTAGGCACTAATGCTGTTAGGGTAAAGAACAGTTGTCGCACTGATGTTGACAGAAATAGCAAATGGAGTGAAGTTCCTTCCCCCTGACCCAGCCTTGTAGGCAGGCAGAGGCCGTCAGTCTCCCTCCCCTATAGGGAGATCCGATCAGAGAGCAGCTGGCAACACAGAAATGTGTTTTTGCAGAGTCCCAGCTCTGGCTAAGTGAGTAGAGCATGGAATGGCAGGTGAAGAGCTATGAGACAATAACTTGATAGCTGGCATGCTTCCTCTTTTTCTCAGGAAGACACTGAGGCATTCTACAGATTATTTTGGTAAAACAACCAAAGTCTTTGTATGCCAAAGAGTCTCAATAGATTTAATAGTAATAGAGGATCTTCTTTTATTTGGCCTAGAATATTCTTCCCCAAAAGGAATTATTAGCCTTGGAAGATCACATCTATAAGATTTTCAACAGGCAATATTTAAAGTAAAGGATGTGATTTTCCTATATATTTCAATGTCTATTTTCTCCCTTCCTTCCTTTCCCTTTTTTTTTCTGATCCATTTCAGGAAGGGAGACCGCTTGCTGTATGTCCCAGGTATAAATGTTATCTGTATCTCAGGTCAGAATGAGTAGGAGGACCTTATAAAAAGAAGTAAGTGAAAATCAAGTTGATGAAAAAGAGAGGTACAAATGGATAGCATGTTAAAATTCAGTGCTGGTGAAAAGCAAACATTTTGACTATGAAATGCATTTTTGGAATTATGCAAAGTCTCTGTAATATGCAACATAATAAAGCAAGACTCTCAAGAACCAACTATTTAGTGAAGGGAGAAGATGCGTCTTTATAAAATGGTAAGGCTGACATTATATCTACTGATTAAATAGTATTTCCTATTGTAAGAGCAGATGTTATTCTAAGAGAAATAAATGAAAATTAGCATTCATCCTTTTCATGAACAAACTAATATTTATGAGGGGGGTGTTCCTTCACATTCTCCTAAGCAATTTCACACAGAACTGTTTCCACTACACAGAAAAAACTGCACTTTAAAAAGGCAATTTGAGTAAGGCTGAAATTCTGCTATGTTGTGGCTTCTGTAATTTCTCAGATCAGCAACCATGTGCAGAAGAGAGTGCTAAATGTGAACTGTTCTCTCTTCCCTACCCTCATCCATTTCTCTCTCTACTATTTAGAAGCTGACAGACAGTAAATATCCACACAACAGAGCAACAGCAAATGATAGATTGACTACAGATGAGTTTCTCTCACTTGCCAGGGAAGATTTAGAAAATGTACCATAATTCTGTGTAATACTAGAGCAGCAGGTGAATCTAGAAAATAATTTATTTTTATTTCAAACAGAATTCTACTTTGTACTGGAAGATTACTACTCTTCTAAAGATGACCCTCAAAATTCCTTAAAAGATCATTTTTCCTTTTCCCCTGACTCTTTTTCTGTCTTGCTAAGTTTTATGATTGCTCCCCACCATTCTACTAAAAGTATTATCAATTTTGTACATCTACAAATCAAGAAGGAAAAGACACACCACCTAATAGCAAATTGAGCAAGTATTTAAACAGGCATGAAAAGCAACATCTAAATATCCAATGTGAAAGTGAAGTGAAAGTTGCTCAGTTGTGTCCGACTCTTTGTGACCCCATGGACTGTATAATCCATGGAATTCTCCAGGCCAGAATACTGGAGTGGGTAGCCTTTCCCTTCTCCAGGGAATCTTCCCAACCCAGAAATTGAACCGGGGTCTCCTGCATTGCAGGCGGATTGTTTACCAACTAAGCTATGAGGAAAGCCAATAAATATATGGAAAAGTGTTCCACCTTATTAGAGAAACACAAATTTAAAACACCATAAAATATTATTACAAAAGCAAGAGAATAACAAATTTTTAAAAACATTGACAATATAAAATATTATGAAGACATGGAACAAGTAGGATTTCTATAAACTCTTGGTAAGAGTGCATGTAAATAAACTACTTTGTGAAACTGATAGTGTTTATACAAGTAGATGGCAGGCATATCTAACTATATTTACAACTGAAATATATGCCCCCCAAATACAGGTACTAGAGTGTCGTCCATAGGAGCTTCATTTATAATGAGCAAAATAGCTTTTTAGTTGATAGAGATGGTGCCATCACTATGGAAAACAGCACAGAGATTCACCACCAAATGTAAGAAAAGAACTAATATATGATCCAGCAATTCCAGTTATGGGCATAAATTCAAAATAATTAAAATAAGGATATGGGAGAGACATCCAAACGCCCATGTTCACTGCCACATTATTCACAATAGCCAAGATATGGAAATAACCTAAATGTCTGTCGATAGATGAATGGATAAAGAAAACATGGTATGGACATACAATGGAATATCATTCAGCCTTAACAAAAGAAGGTAATCCTGCAATGTATGACAACATAAATGAAACTGGATGACATTATGCTAAGTGAAATAAGCCAGCCACTGAAGTAGAAGTACTTCATGATTCCACTTATGAAGCATCTAAAAGAGTCAAATTCATAGAAACAGAGAGTAGAACAGTAGCGGTCATGGGCTGGGGTGAGGGGGAAATGGAAAGTTGTTTAATGAGTACAAAGTTTCAGTAAGATGAATGAGTTAAGAAATCTGCTATATAAAATAAGGCCTACAATTCAGTATTGTACACTGAAAAATTTGTTAAGAGGGTAGATCTCAATGTAAATATCCTTACCACAAAAAGAGGGACAGAAATCAGGAGGAATCTTTTTGAGGTGATGGATATGTTTATTATATTGATTATGGTGATGGTTTCATGGGTGTATGGATATCACCAAACTCATCAAATTGTATATATTAAATATGTCTTGTGTTTTGTATGTCAATTATACCCTGATACAACTTTTTAAAAAAATATTTCAAAAAGAGAAAGTGAATGAGAGACCATGACAAGCAGTATTTATGCATTCAGTTTCTTGAAAATAACTTTTTGTGTGTGACTCAGGTTGTCATCATTTCTCCCCTCGTAGCAGCCTCCAGTCTAACCAGTCTTTCTGCCTCTTCAGTCTTCTCTCAGTTTCATTTATTCTTTCCTTTTTCAATAACATATTTGTATTTTGAAACGTACCATTTATACAAAATAATATGCTAATAAATGAACAGCTCACAGGATATAAACAAAAAAATTTTTAAACTGAACACCCGTATACTCATACCACCCTGATTAAGAAATAATTAGTTTGGAGTCTTTTCTAGTTCCTCGCCAATCCCAAACCCCCCTCCATCAGAGATAATCACTGTACTTAATTTTATGTTAAACATATCCTTGCATGTATTTAGATTTACAACATTGCAATGTTATAAAATGAACATGAACCAAAAATAATTTTAGCAGCATTCTGTTAGGTTTCTCTTGTTTTAAAATTTAAATGAATGGAGTCATACTAATTTATTCTACTGTGAACTTTTTCATTTTGATATGTTACTAAGATTCATCTACACAGATGCCTGTATCTTTACACTATTTTGGTTTGCAGTGATGAGTAATAGCCATTGCATATCAGATGTCATTTATTCTATTTTTGATAGACACTTGCACCGTTCATGGTTCTTTTGTTACTGCAAAGACTAATCTTAAGAGCATTCTTCTGTGTACCTCTTGTATATGTATGAGAGTTTGTAGGGAATATATCTAGGAGTGGAGCCACCGGGTCATGGGGAATGTACATTTTCAAATTTACTAGGTACTGCCAAAACATTTTTCAAGGTAATCAAATAAAAAAATGTCCTTCTATTTCATATCTTTACTTAGTACTGTCATTAATCGTACTCATTCAAGCTAATGTGTAATTTTATCTTAACATTTTTTCATATGTTTCAACGGCCATTTGTTATTTCTTCTTCCATGAAAATATAGACCATGCCATTTGCTCATTTTTTTTAGGGTAAGTGTCTTTTTCTTATTGATTTCTGATAGGTTTTATATAGTCTGAACTCTAAAGGTTTCCTTTTAGTAATCAGTGTTGCAAATATCATTCATTTCCCACTATAGCTTGCCTTTTACTCTCTTTTTGTATCTTTTGATGAAGGGAAGTTCTTGAATTTCATATAGACCTGTGCTTAGTCGCTCAGTTGTGTCCAACTCTTTGCTACCCCATGGAATGAGGAACCTGGCAGGCTACAGCCCATGGGGATTCTCCAGGCAAAAACACTGTAGTGGGATGCCATGTCCGCCTCCAGGGAAATTTCCCAACCCAGGGATAGAACCCCGGTCTCCTGCATTGCAGGTGGATCCTTTATCATCTGAGCCAGCAGGAAAAGCTTCATATAGATTTAATTATCAATATTTTCCTATATAGTTTATGCTTTTTATGTCTTAAGTCCTTCCCTACCCAAAGGTCATAAAGATTTCTCTTTTATTTTTTAAAAAACAATTAAAACATTTTCTTCCCCATTCAAGATCTTGATCAATCTGGAATTGATTTTTATTTATGGAGGAAGTAGGTGTCTACTTTTATGTACTTCTTTTCTCATATAGATAACTGCCTCTCTTTATCATTTAATGCATGGCCCATCCTTGTTTCATTGTGTTAAAATGATTCTTTGTCATATATCAAGTTTCCAAATACATGTGGAACTATCTTTGGCTCATCTATCACTGAATCAATTCCATAGTGTTTTAAAGCATTTCCTTTATAAAAGAGAAATTACAAATATTTTTATTCATTCAGTTAAGCCAAAGTAGAATTATTAAGCAATAATTTAGTAATTAAAAATCTGTGTTCTGCAGTGAAGACCTATGGAACAAATAACATTGAAATAAAAAAAAAACATGAAAACAGTTCCTTAAGCAGTACAGTTTATCAGAAAAAGTTTCATTGCATATCAGAAGTTCTCTTTAGTCATTTAGAAACTCAGGTAATTACACCTTTGGAGAGCTTTCAGTGCTCTTGTATAAACTTCATAACCTAGGAAACTTTTTCCTACAATATGTATTATGGTTTTGTTAAAATTATTTTTGGGTCAACTTATACTTTGATTAAGCCAAGACATATCTAATTAGAAAAATATGAAAATACATACATGTTTAGTTCTTATTTATCAAATCTGTATCTTTGGGTCCATCTTCATCAATCATTAATCTTTAACTATCTTTATTTCTATGAAATCTGTAATCGTTTTAGATAAATATCCTATGGAGTGTATCTCTGGAGAATTTTGAAAATACATGATTAAAAAGTACTTATTTTAGGATTTTGTTTTTCCTGAGGTTGAAAACAGAATAATGTAAAACTTCTCTATTTGTGGAGAAGAATTTTGCACCCATGCATTACATTTCAATAGTAAATAAACATGCAGCCAAGCTAGGAGTTCATCACTGAAAAACTAACACTGATTCATTCAGAAATCAAGTCAGTTAATTGGCCAAACTATCGATTCTTGCCAAATTGCAACCTCCCTGTAAATTAAGGACAACTGATCCAAATAAATATCTTGTGGCTATGGCAACATAATTTTCATAATAATGTAAACATAAATGCATTTTTAAAAAGAATAAATTTTCTTCATATCATCATATATACAGTAACAGATATGTGATGCTATCAGTCTGAGAGAGTCATCTCCTAGGCAGTTTGATAAGTCTAGGGGTCCCCATGGAGAGAGGGGTCTGAAATTCTCAAGGAGGAGAAAAGGACAAACTTCTTTTTTTCCCTCTGCATTCCTTAGTCTTAGTCAATTACACAACTCAGTTTAAACTCTGTACTAGGGATTATACAACAACAATGTATCCAGCTGGAGGACAGTTTCTCCTTCCTGAAAACCTTCTGACTAATCCTGGTATCTTAGAATGTATATTATGGGAGTGGGTCTGGAGGATCTTTCTATTGTCAAAGGCTAATCCTGTTATCCTCAAGTGTAAATTATGGAAGTGGGTCTGGTGAGGTCTTTACAACCTCCAGACATTCTTTTGATTCAGTGTAATAATTAATTAGAGAATATATAATTCCATTGCTAACACTAGCAAGGGGGTACTATTTCTGCTCTCTTCTGATGCCTATGTCAGACGCTTTCTTTATCCCTTTTATACTTTAATAAACTCTACCGCACAAAAGCTCTGAGTGATCAAGCCTCGTCTCTGGCCCCGGATTGAATTCCTCTCCTCTGGAGGCCAAGAATCCCGGCCATCTTTTCGTGGTCCAGCAACAAACTTTCAAGTCTAACATACCTCTCTGACACACACACACACACACACACACAAAATAAAGAACACTGAGTGTAACAGTAAAGCTCACTTGTGTGGCATTCTTCTTTGTAATTTATTTAAAAAATCAGAATCTAAGGTTATAATATCCAGTGCCTTTTATATACTATTTCCTCAAAGAAATCGAGTCATCGTCCCTCAGTATACGTGGGAAATTGGTTCCAGGACTCCTGTGGGTATCAAAATCTGTAGATACTCAAGTCCCTCATAGGACAGTCTGTCCTCAGTATCTATGGGCTCTGCATCTGAGGATGCAGAAGGTGGACTGTGCTACGACTTTGCTTTACAGCATGAATCAGGCTTATAACAATTTGGGTGACAATTTTTTAATGGTCTCCCTTGCCAAATCTAAATTCTATGAGAGTAGGGGCTGTGTCCCTCATGTTTTGTTCACGACATTGTCCCTAGTTACATTATAAGCCTCAACTTTGGCCACCTCATGCGAAGAGTTGACTCATTGGAAAAGACCCTGATGCTGGGAAGGATTGGGGGCAGGAGGAGAAGGGGACAACAGAGGATGAGATGGTTGGATGGCATCACCGACTCGATGGACGTGGGTTTGGGTAAACTCTGGGAGTTGGTGATAGACAGGGAGGCCTGGCGTGCTGCGATTCATGGGGTCACAAAGAGTCAGACACGACTGAGTGACTGAACTGAACTGAAGCCCTCAACGGGAAGTTTGTTGGATGATTAAGTTCCTGTACAATCTATCTAAAACATTTTTGACAATGGTCATAATTCCTTGTTTTTATGTTCTCAACTATTTATACTCTAACGGACGGGGGGGCGGGGGGGGGGGGCTGGTGGGCTACAGTCCATAGGGTCGCAAAGAGTGGGATATGACTGAAGCAACTTAGCACACATGCATATTAATTAATACATCAATATTTTCAAGAAAAAAAATGGGGCTTTGGGTCTATTAACATATTACAACTCTACTGAGTATAGAAAGGTTAATCTGCAGCAAAGCAGAGTGTTTAATATCTACCCTTGTGGTGTTTCAGATGCCATCATCTAAGGATTTCTTTCTGTTTTCCTGCATTGCTTTTCCCAATAATCTTATTTTAGAATGCAGATTCTCTAGGGAGTGAATGTTCAGAGTCTAGCATATAGTAGTAGAATTTAGTTTTGCTATTTCATTTTGCAATTGGGTTTCCCTGACAAAAACACTAGACTGAAATGATCTTGATGTGAATTTTAGTCTCTTAATTGGTACTATATATACATGAGATACAGAGGATACAGAAGATAAAAGACTCAACCAGGGGTCATCAAAGAGGAGGGGAGAGTCATCAAAGTTTTAGGCACTTTATATTTGATTGACAACTCTCTACCTTAATGGTTTTATTCAAAAACATTTACAAATATGTAATCTTCTCTCATATTAATATATCCTGGAGGTGATTACAGTTGTTGTAGCTTAAACTTCCTGATATATTTTTGTGGTTAAAAAAAATTGATCGACATAGAACATAAACACAGAAAAGTACTCAACTCACAACTGTACAGTTTCAGTGAATTTTTACAGCTAACATAGTCATAAAACCAGCACCCAAAAAACACTAGCACCCCAGAAAAGCTCCCTTCATGCCCCCTTCCAATTTCTTTTCACATCAAACGTGAGTTTGCTGACATGTTTTCAGCTAACAGCTCTTTATAGAAAGTGTGAGCACTTATAACCTACTTTTTTTTTTTTTGCTTCTGAGATTTATCCAAAATTCTGAGAAACTAAAAACAATCCCATTTGACATCCTCTGACATATCTGTAAGATTACAAGGCCAAATCTCTTAGGGTAATTTTGAGAAAGGAGAAATACTCTAATTTATACATTTAGTGTTTGACATGTTTCCTTAAAACTGTATCAAGGAATCGATTTCATTTGTTCGTATTACCTTTCGTCTTTAAGAGTGGCAACGAACTTTTCTCCTAGAAGTAATTCTTTTTAGAGGCAGGTTCCAGTCGATACTTCCCTTCCACTGAGTTTAAGAGAAAGGACATCCACATTTTCAAAGAACTGCAGATTTAGAGGACTAAATCTGCAAAAGACCTTATTCACCGTTCCATCCAGACAACCCAATTTACAGATGAGAAAGTTGAGGCTCAGGAAAGCAAAGTGTTACATCACTGTATTAAGTAAGGCAGACCTGTACTAGGAAATAATCCCTCCATATCATATCGAGCGCATAGCTCTTTCCAAACTATAAACAGAGCTGCTTCTAAGGAGTGTGATGGCCTGAATGTCAGCTCTAATTCCACCTCTGACTGGTTAGGTGACCTTAGGCATACTGCTCATGTCTCTAAGCCTTAGTTGACTCAAGTTCATAGTTATTGTGTGTACTTGGCAAATAGTCAACAATACATAGTCACAGTCATGATAGTTATTGCTACTATTGTTGTTGACAGAGGGAAAGAAATGCAGATGTGATCCCAGTGCACACACTCTCATAAATATGGGACATTCAACATTTCACAAAACTCTTAGGGATGTCTTAATGCGGGTGGAACTTGTTGTCTGGCAGCCTTCTGGAATATTCTGTAGTTACCTCCTCAAAAGTAGTCTGATTGAAGAACAGTAAAATGAGACCAACAAATGTGTTCCTAGGTCAGTTGTCCTGACCAACAGTTAGATACTTACATATGACTGCCAGGATACCTCAAAAGGGTACCTTTGGGAGATACAGTAAAAATTGGGTATAAATGGATTGATTAGAGTATGGATGATCATCACAAAGAGAGAATACATCTACCCTACTACTTCACATATAAAGAGCTGTAAGACTCTGCTCTCCCTTGATTTGGACACCAGCACAAGGTAGCCAAAATGGAACTGACTTTATGAGTAGACACATTCCATCATCAAATCATTTTGTTCTCAGAGTCAGTTATTCTGCAAAAGTTCACAATGATTAAATCTTATCCCCCATATTTCTCTTTTGTATTTACCCCACTAAAATTCATTTTGATTAACTCTTATCATTCTAAATTATTAAGGTGATTTTAGACACTGGCTTGACATCCAGTGTTAGCCATTCATCCCCAGTTTTTAACAACTGAGAAGTTATCATCATATCTTTTGTGCTTCCCTTTGAGTTATATATATAGATATAGATATAGATATATTTAAAAGACTAGAAGAGAAGGTAGGAATACTCTGGTATGTCTAAATATATTTCCATCACAAAAATACTGATACGGTCCATTGTCCAATGTACTTTGAACATAGCCATTTAAAACACCTGTGAATCAACTCAAGCATACAATTATCCAGTTCTTACATTATCTTCTTTTTCATCAAGACAAAGTGATAAAGAATTTGGGTTTAACCCTTTAGAAATAACAGGAAAGCTAACTCCCCAATTACTTTCCCCAAATATATGCACAACTGCTAAAATATTAACCAATTGATAATAGCCAATCACCTTAAGTTAACTCAGGTCAGGTTCCTTTTACTAAGCTCCTTTAGTTACTCTCAATATTTGTTTCACTAACTTAGAAAAGCACAAGTTTACTTAACTCTTTTAGGTTTTTTTTTTTAATTGAAATCCATATATATACTCCCTGGAATAAAGAAATCATTGCAGTATTACTTGTCAGGTTTGCATACCGGAAATAATTTTATACTCCATTCAGTCTAGCTGCCCAACAGAACACTACATTATTCAGTAGAGTAGACATCAGGAAAATGGCCTAAGATTCTGTTACACAGTCCTCAAAGGAAATATTTGCATGCCTCAACATCATTCTTATTCAGTAAATAAATGAGAGTCCTCATAATCTGAGAACTTCCCTGCTCACAGGGAAGCTTGCTTGTTCAACAATTTCTCTGGGAGTTTCAAGACACCCATCTGCAGCTGTTCTTTTTACTGGACTTTATTAAACACATGCTTCACAAAGAAAACTCAATCTGCTCATTCAGAGGCAGAGTAATACTGGAACATGCTTCATTTGGGAAGAACAGAAAGTGACCACTAGAAAAGGATATGGTTTCATAGGGGTCAGTGTAAGAATTATGTAAGCAACCCATTTTCTGTCATCATTAAAAGCCTCAATTCATGTAAGAAATGCAACTTATTCATCACATACTGATGTTTTGAATGGACTTCAGAAAGGATATCTGAAACCCAAAGGAATCTTTGTGGTTACTGTTATTTTTTTAGCTATATATTCCAGTTATTTATATTTTGTCTCTCAGTTGCAAATGGAGCATTTTGTATTCTACAAATGCAAGGGCTGAACTCTGAAAACTGTTGTTTTCCAGACTCCTTTGCCAGTTGGCTTCCTGTTAGATTCAACTAATAGAAGACATTAGAATGAGACTGGAAAGCCGGGGTAAAGACTGTGGTTTTGTTTCAGGTCCAGCATCGGCAGTTCCTTTCAGTTGACTTTCTTTTTGGCGTTCCCGTAACACCAGTCTCATTGTGCCTACTCAGAGATACCACAAGCAGCCAAGCGTCCCTACCCCCTCAGAAGTGTGAACTCCAGCTATGTACACTCCTTCCTCTAAGATCCTAGGTTACTAGATGGGAATGTAAATTGGTAGGCCGCTAAGGAGAACAGTATGGAGGTTCCTTAAAAAACTAAAAATAGAGCTACTATACGGTTGGACGGCATCACAGACTCGATGGACATGAGTTTGAGCAAGCTGTGGGAGATGGTGATGGACAGGGAAGCCTGTTGTGCTGCAGTCCATGGGGTCACAAAGAGTCAAACACAACTGAGCAACTGAACTTAAGTGATGTGATCCAACAATCCCACTCCTGGGCATATGCCCAGAGAAAACCGTAATTCCAAAAGATGCATGCACCTCAGTGTTCACTGAAGCACTATTTACAATATCCAGGACATGGAAGCAACCTAAATGTCCACAACAGAGGAATGGATAAAGAAGACGTGGCGCATGTATACGATGGAATATTACTTAGCCATAAAAAGGAACAGAATTGTGCCATTTGCAGAGGCATGGATGGACCTACAGGCTGTCATACTGAGTGAAATAAGTCAGAAAGAGAAAAACAAATATCATATATTAACACATATATGTAGAATCTATTTGTGAAGCAGAAATAAAGACACAGATGCAGAGAATAAATGCATGGACACCAAGGGGGTAAAAGAAGAGCTGGATGAACTGGAAGATCTGGATTGAGATATATAGATAGATAGACAGATAGATAGATAAACATACAACTTTGTATAAAATAGGTAACTAATGATCACCTACTGTATAGCATAGGGAACTCTATTCAGTGCTCTGTGGTGACCTAAATGGGAAGGAAATCCAAAAACAAGGGGATATATGTATACGTACATCTGATTTATTTTGCTGTACAGCAGAAAGTAACACAACACTGTCAAGAAACTATGTGCATGTGTGCTGAGTCTCTCAGTCATGTCTGACTCTTTGTGAACCTATGGACTGTATGTAGCCTGCCTGGCTCCTCTGTCCATGAGATTGAGATTCTCCAGGCAAGAATACTGGAGTGGGTTGCCATTTATTTCTCCAGGGGTCTTCCTGACCCAGGGATTGAACTCGTATCTCCTGAATCTTCTGGATTGGCAGACAGGTTTCTTTACCACTGAATCACCTGGGAAACAACTATACTCCAACAAAAATTTTAAAAGAGAGATCCTAGTTTACCAGAATTTGCTGGATGGTAACCTAAGTCTGAGTTCCAATTAAGCCAGTCTCCTCCTCCCAGGTCCTAGGTTCTGGTTGCCCTTAATTTCTTCCCTTTTATACTCTCAGATTTAGAGGTGGTATATGTCTCTTGCAGTTATTATATTTGGGTCACCTGTCTTCTTTTTGCTCTTTCAGCACTCCAATACCTGTATACCCAATTCCTTATGTTAAATTCCTTCTGCTGAATACATATTGTGGTTTCTATTTAACTAAATGGAGCATACCTGATAAATTATAAAATGACTATTTCCCCCAAAATGTCCTTTAATAACATTTTTGAAGTATCTCTTGTTAATAATAAGTTGCTTTGTGCATATTTATCTCTTGAAAAAAAATTAAGACATTCAACATTTGCAAGTGACCAAGCCACTGTAATGATTATGTGAACCCTAAAAATGTAAACACACAAACCTGCTCAATAACTATAAATATTTGATTCAGGGAAATAAATTTTGTTAAAGAAGACTCTGCAATAAAGCTTATTTCTCCTGATTATGCAAATATGTTGCCAATAAACAAAGTTTGCTGGTCACCTATCTTGAGTAGTAAGTCAGTCCCAAACTGAAAGTCTGGGTCTATAGGAGCAATTAGAAGATAAGACTGATGGAGATTGATGTTTGTTAAAGGCCTATGCAGTAGACGAGTACTTTTAACATATTTTCCTTTGGTTTATCATCACAGAAATGAATAAGGTAACTATTATCTCTGTGTTGTGGAAGAGGAATACAGGCTAAAGAGGATAAACTACTGCTTGTGTCAGTAGCTCAGTCGTGTTCGACTCTTTGCAACCCTATGGACTGCAACCAGGCTCCTCTGTCCATAGAATTCTCCAGGCAAGAATATTGGAGTGGGTTGCCATTTCCTTCTCCAAACTATTGCTTAATGTCATATAACAGGTATGAGACGGACATAACTTTAATCCAAAAGTCTATCATCACTTATACCATACTTCGTTCCTGCTTAGAAGTCACGATCTCTGGTTTTAATAACTATATTCACACACCATCACAAAAATTACTTAATATTTACACAACTAAATGTATATATATATGGAAAGCAACGACTTGATCATTTAGCTTGTCATCATCATATATTACATATTTTAAAATCTAATTTTGCTAGTAAAATAAAATGTTCAAAAGGTATAAAGAAGTAATTCAATGCATCCTTCTGCTATTAGACAAGTCTTCACCTAATGCCCATGATAAAGTTACATAAATAAAAAAGAAATTAGTATGGGAGAAGGGAGATAAAACACTGAACAATTTAATTGGATTTTGTTGAAGTAAGAAATGACAGACTAAATAATAAATAGGGAAATGGTACAGTTATCTGGGTAGAACAGAAATAATAGCTGATCAGGGACAAAGACACGGGGATTTCAAATCCCATTTTACCACTGATTCACTTGGTAACGTTTGACAAGTTATAAACTGGCTGCTTTTTACTTCTCCCAAAAGAAAACAGAGGGAAGATGATATGACAATAAAGCTCTATATCATAGGATCATTGTAACAAATAAGTATTCAAAGAAATTATCATAAGGTACTCAATCTCAAATACTGCATAATAATACAGTTAAGTAGACAAAATGACTCAAATTCTCAGATTACTGTAGTGACTAAGCTTTCATGTGACCCTCTGAAAATAGGACAAGATGCTATATATGAAATTAAGGGTGGAATTTACTGCTATATACAGTCCAGTCATCCCAATGGAAAGGTCTGGCTTATATAGGTGTGAACATATAGGAATTGTGCAAACATTCAGTTGATCTAGTTCTACAGGGGCCAATCAGCTAAGTTTCAGTGAATCAGATCCCTTGAATGTTAAGTTTTGTCCAACTCAGATACATTTCCAGAAACAACGCCAAAGGCTATAGACAGACACCAAGAATATATTGTCTATGAAAGTTTCACAAGGGAGCTCCAGCATACTGCAGCCAGCCCATAGCATGCTCGCAGAGAAGTACCAAACTACAGGGAATGCATTAGTTGGCATGCAGGGAAGTCCTTCTCAAAAATAGCAACCCCCAAGTAATGGATAATTATAATCCAAACAGGAATATCAACAAGCCTTAACTGAAATGTAAGCCTAAAGCAAAATGTAAGATTCAACACTCAATGCAACTCACAGGGCTGAGAATCTAGTATAATTTTAGTCAGATGTTGAAACTAAACGGGTGGTATAATCTGGAAGAATGGGCTAATGACATGAACTTAGATATAACAGAATATCTTGAGAAGTAAGGTTGCATCTAGGGCAATTTATCTAAGATATAAGAGGAAGATGTGGAGCCAAGAACTCAGTTCTGGGAAATAAATCTCACTTTCTAAAGAAAATCAGGCTCTGATTAGTAAGCCAGGATAGAGTCCTTTGTCCCCTTCTAGGCTCTAGAAAGGAAGAGACAGAAGTAGACAGGGAGATAAACCTCTAACCTCTCAGTGGAGGTTCAAAGAGATTAGATTCCAAAAGTATCCCCAGGGTACTGAGAATATCTAGGGTTAGTTTCTCCCCAGTCCCCTCAAATCCCCACACCCTGAATTTCTGAGGACCACTATAAGCCTTCCTTTTACCCTCTCACCAGGCATTTAGAGGAATTGCCTAATGTTTTCTCAGTCTGGGCTGCACTGATACCAAGGTCAAGGAGAGTAAGGCTGCAGATTACTGAAAGATTAATTTGTTCAAGGGAGCTGCACAATGCAATGAAAAGGAGATTGACACATAGGATTCTTCTGTAAGAGAAGTAAACATTTATAAAATCATTTAAGTGTTCCATTGAGTTCTGAATTTCAAAATGAGAAAGTATTACCTCAAATTTATCAGACCTTTTTACAAAGAATTAACACAATTGATCTAGCAATTGGCCAAGAGGAAAGCAACATGTACCTGTGGGAAATGAATGCATACAATTAATTAAAACCAGAAAAGGATTGCTAGCTGAAATCGTTTGAGCAAGTTCATGAGAAGTTTGAATAAAAGTATATTATAGAGGGCTCACTTTTAGCCACAGGAGAGGTCATGGCACATAAAAATAGAAAGCAAATATCTCTTAACATAGCAAATTAAGATGTTAACATAGTGTGTATTTACTGTGTGCCAAGGATTGTTATATTTTTCACAAGTGCTCATTTAACAAATCCTCAAAACCACCCTATGAGATGGGTATCATTTGTATTCCCATATTACAGGTGAACAGACTGAATCATAGAAAGGTTAGGTGACTGGCCTAAGGTCACACAGTTTATACACTGTGGTACTAAAGTTCCAACTCAGGCAGCCTGACCCCAGAGTTAATTTTTTTAACCGATACATGGTTCGCCCTATTCAAGAGCTGACTCCAGACTGACGAGTTTAGCTGTAAGGCAAGTTTCTTTAATACCTGACTCCATGCTGATTATTCTTGTTCTGGAGCAAGGAGAAGCCCACGCATCCCAACTAGAGAGTAGGTCCCACTCACAACTAGAGAAAAGCCTGAGAAGCCACGAAGACTCAGCACGACCAAAAATAAATAAAATTACTTTTTAAAAAAAGAAATTGACTGAAAACCGATCAGGGCAAATGCTCACAGGTGTTCAGGATTCACATGCCAACATAACCAGTAAGTATAGTGTTAAGGTCACGTGGGATTCTGTGTCTCATGCAGAGTGAGTATCAGTGTCCTCATTTTTCAGATACAAAAACAGCCTGAGAATGAGGGACTGACTCATCTGAGGTCACACAAGTGGTTAGGAGCTGGGCTGTAGACCTCAAGGCAGTCATCTGATCTCTGTTCTTTGACCCTCAAGTCCACTGCCCCACTCACTTAAATTCAGTTTAAGGTTGGCAAACAGTGATGCAAAAAGAGGAAATGGAGATAAAAAACATCAGAAGAAATTCTTCTTAGAACAAAACTTTTCCACTGAAAGCTAGATGGTAAGAGCACTTTTTAGCTCATGATTTAAAGAAAAACTCTATTTAATACCATCTTTGACAATACTAACAATTTATAACTATGTAGTTGCAGTTATCCAGTGTAAATAATTCACTGGTGTAAGATTTACCCTGTAAACTGCAGGAACAATAGGGGGGGAAAAAACTGTTGCTGTGAAGTATTTATAATTTGTGTTTATATAAGTCAGGATTCCCAGCAGGAAACACAAATCATCATAGTTATTCTAAGAAAGAAAAGACTTAAATCAGGGACTTAGGTGTTACAGAACCATTGAAAGCCAGAAAGGACCAGAAATCAGGGGGCATCACTTAAATTCTTGGATTTAAAAACTTGCCACCATAGATGTGATCCAAGAATTAGGAGGTTGCCTCTGGACAAATGCCTCTGCATACCCACACAATTGGTTATTTAATTCTGAAACCCGGGTTTTGACTGTCATAGCTTTTTCTAGACACTCTTGGCTTCACCACCTCTGCAGGCCAGGAGAAGGAGCAGGTGGAATTTGGCCTCTGCCTAAAGTCTGCATTCTAAATCTCTTAATGAATGAATCTAGTTGAAGGGAGTTAACTCATAGTTGTCTAGGAAATAGTGTTTAGTTTCTAGTCTCTGTAGAATTGGATGGTACATAGAAAAATGTGGGAATTATTGGAGTGCTCCAATCATGCTCATCATGGTGTCAGCTGTTTATAATTTAATAACAGGAAAAACACATCTTAAAGTTTTGAGAAACCGAAGTGTTAGAGTAAGACTCTTTTTGTTCAACCTTTTGACATGAGGAGAGAGGGTAGAGGAAGAATGAAGAAGGAAAACATAGTCTGAGTGTTATTCCTTTCATTCCTGTTGTCCTGCTGTGTAGCAAGGCAGAGAGCCAAAACTTAAATGGTACTGAATAGAGGAGAAATAATGGGAAATTCTTTTCCATGGGAAGTTTTTATTAGGATATACCTGGTCTAAGTTGCTTATAGTAAACAAACCTGGATTTTTTTTTTTTTTTATGAGGCATAGCATACTGGAAAAAGTCAGCATTAACTATGTAAATACCACAGTGTTTAATGGAGATGATCATGACTAAAAAAACCAAAAAAACTCACTCTGTGTAACTGATATCTCCTATGGATTACTCAGACAACACATATGTAAAATCTGATCCAGAGCCAATACCAATATAGAAAAGAACTTGGCAGTTGCACTGGCAGTCTATGATTCCATGCTTCACCTGTGTCTAGCAATTCTCCATGTCCTTAGAATTATTAGTTTGAAATAGAGTAAAATCTCTAGTTCTAGAGAGTATGACTTAAAAATCCAACCCTTTAATTTCCCACTATGGCAGAGACGATTCATACAGAAGACAGTGGGTAGAACACATCCATTGAGGCAAGGACTTGATTTGACTTATGAATGGCAGTCTTGGGGAAAGGGACTTGTAATTCAATTTGAGAGTTTAAAATGAGAGGTTTTGGAATTTGGATTTCATGTTATAAGGGAACGATAGTGGTGGATTTAAATAGGATGATATATGTGTGTTAATCCAGTAAAACAGTACATAGGAGAACAGGAAAGAAATGAGCTTTTTGGTAAAAAATCTTGTAGATGACTGTGGTAATGCAGGCAAAAGTGGTGAGAAGACTGTAATGGCTTGAACAGATGCTTGGGAAACTATAATGAAAATAAAGTGTTCTTAGAGATTGATTAGTCATAAAAAATAAGGAGTCAAATGTAGTAGTTTTTAGGCTGACTGACAGATGCTGTCTCAGACAGAAACAGTTAAGTCTGGAGTTAGTTTGACATAGGATGAATTTTAAGGAGCTAGTAGAATACACAGGCACATACCCAAACTGTCTCACACATATATATATACACACACATAATCCATGTCTGGAGGTGTAGAGACATAGAGACATGTAGTTGATCTCAGAGTGTAAATCAGTTACCAAAGTAATTGTCCTCTGAGAGTGACGAGGATATATAGAGAATTTATGCCCAATTGAAAGGATAACCAAAAAAAAAATCACAGAAGTGGTCCCAATGATCCCTCTCCTGTTCTCCGTCCTCTGGTCACAAAGTGTGACAAATGTGTAGAATGACCGATGTCACATTCTTGATCCATTTAGAACCATGACTTTTCAGTGCCAAGACTTCAGTACATTGCTTCCTTGGCTTGTTTCAAGAGGGAAATATCTGGGGTTTAGGTTGAGATTGAAACCTTCGTGTGAAGCAAGATATACCTTACAATAACTCCACAACTCTGACTGGGGCATCTTTTTCTTCACTCTCTTTTTTGTGACCATTCTTGTCTATCAAAAGCACAAATCATACCTCCCAAAGTTGTTTTATCAGAAGTGGGTTTCTCTCCACTTGGTGTATGAGGACCAGTCTGAGGAGTTGGGCATTGCGGTAAGTTGAATAATGTCCCCCCAAAGATGGCCATTTCCTAATCACTAGTACCTATGAGTATGGTATCTTACAAGGACAAAGGAACTTCACAGATGAGACTAAGTAAAAGGTTTTGATCTGGGGAGCATGCCCTAGATTTTCCAGGTGAATCAAATGTAACCTCAAGGGTCCTTAAGACAGGAAAGCAGGAGAGTTAAAGTGATAGAGAAGACGTGCTGATGGAAGCACAGACTGGAGTAATGCCTTTGAGAGGAAGGAGCCATGAGCCAAGGAAAGCACTGCAGGCTCTAGAAGCTGCGAAAGTCAAGGAAAAAGATTCTCCTGGGGAGCCTCCAGAAGGAGGCAGTCCTGCTGACAACTTCTGTTTAGCTCAGTAAGATCGATTTTAGACATCTGACGTCTAGACTGTAAGATTTGAAATTTCTCTTGTTTAAAGTCAATAAAAGTGTGGTAATTTCTATAACAGTGATAGGAAACTAATGCAGGGTTCTAATCATTTTTGGAGCACCTATGTCATCATAGTTAGGAAGATAGTATTTGGGTAACTTACAAAAAAAGAGAAAAATTTGTATAGACAGATTGTTCTGATGCAGAGAATGTTCTAGCTGATCTAGGGTGCACTTTACATGCCAAATACTCACATTTTAAGCCCCAAATTTAACATAATCCCTGCCACTTCCCTCAAGAGGAGGAGAACATGGCATTTTTCTATAAGAAAGCTCCCAATTCACAGACTAACCCACATGTATCTTTTAGAATTGCAGCCCCCATGTGATTACCACAAATTGAAACTATTTCAGAATATCCTCTGGGATAAATCAGAGGCATTAAGAGAAAAAGACCCAAGAAAGTATCATTAATATGGCAACTGAAATTGTACTGATGACTTTAGAGAGAATAGTTCCAGTTAGGTTGAGGGTGAAAGATCATCTCAATCGAGAAGTGGTTCTCGGTCGGGGACAATCTATCCCCCGGGAGACCCTCAGCAAAATCTGGAAACATGTTTGGTTGTCACAAGTCTGGGAATGCTGCTCGCATCTAGTAGATAGAGGCCAGGGATGCTACTGGACATCCTACCATAGACACAAGACAGTTCTCTCCCCAACCAGGAAAGAATTATACAGTCCAAAACATCAGTAGTGCTGAGGTGGAAAACCCAGGCATAGAATAAATAAGAAAATCTGTGTGACTATGCTTATTTTTCAGAAAAGAAAACAGGAACTAAGAGAAAAGAAATGATCAAATGTATGCCATCTGAGTCCTAGCTAGATACCTTTCAATAACATACCCTGTCTAAAATTCATCTCGATCAATAGAGAAGAATGCATATGTTCTCATATATACTGAAGGTATATAAATGTTAAGGCCCTTTCAAGTATAAAATAAATCTAAGTGTAACCCTTCAAGAAGTTCTAATAGAAATTTATAACTTACAGAAAGAATAAGCCTTTGTAAGTAATTCAAGTCATCTGTATCATTAGTTTATACAAACAAATAGCTTTCATTTAAATATAAGCCTACCTTCAGAAGGAAATAAGAAGCCTAACTTCAGAAAGAAATCACTTCATCACTGGAAGATTTTATTCCAGAGGCAAAAATTAACTTCTTTGTTCATATGGATTTTGAAATTTTATTCCTTTGTGGATCATTTATTTTAATCTTAGATGAATAAATTCAATGTTATCCAGTTAATTATATTTGAGGGGAAAGCAGAATCATTGTGATATATTGTACACACTGCTATAAAACTAATACTGGGTATAAGAAAATTTCGTAAGCTAATGATAGCATATAAGCCCATAGAAATGATAAAGAGAAAAATAGACCAAATTTACTTCTTATCCAATTAGAATAAAAGAATATTCCTCCATTCATTTAGGAAATACTTACTGATCATTAACTCAATGTCTGGGCCTATGCTAAATGTTTAGGGAATAAAAAATGGGTATTGAGGTGCCCTCCTAAAGAACTTCACAGTTAAGCGAAGAAAGCAGTGGGGGAAAATAAAAATTACATTTAATAAACCTTAATAGTGATATTGCAGGATAGTTTCCATATTGCAGGATAGTTTCTCATGCTGGCTCTGAGAAGCTTAATTATGAAGGATTTCTTTTGAGGGAGTGTTCTATGGATCAACACCTATGGAGGAAGGGAAGGAAAAGACATTTGACATAGGGAAAGGCTGGCTGCACACCGATGAATTGATGCTGTCAGACTGTGGTGCTGGAGAAGACTCTTGAGAGTCCCTTGGACAGCAGGGAGATCAAACCAGTCAGTCCTAAAGGAAATCAACCCTGAATATTCATTGGAAGGGCTGATGCTGAAGTTAATGCTCCCATACTTTGGCCACCTGATGTGAAGAGCCAACTCACTGGAAAAGACCCTGATGCTGGGAAAGATCGAGGGCAAAAGGAGAAGGGGACAACTGAGGATGAAATGGTTAGATAGCATCACCGATTCAATGGACATGAATTTGAGCAAACTCCAGGAGATAGTGAAGGATAGGGAAGCCTGGCGTACTTACAGTCCATGGGGTCACAAAGAGTCAGACACAACAAAGGCTGGTCTGTCATGTAGTCTCAACAATGTTCTCAGCTGACTCCAGGGGGAACTCTACAGGTGACATGGCCTTTCAGAGTTGTTCTACTTTGGGACAAGTGCACGTGCTCAGTCACTTCAGTCATGCCTGACTCTCTGCAACCCCATGGACTGTAGCCCACCAGGCTCCTCTGTCCATGGGATTCTCTGGGCAAGACTACTGGAGTGGGTTGCCATGCCTTCCTCCAAGGGATCTTCCTGACCCAGGGATTGAACCTGAGTCTCTTATGTCTCCTTCATAGGCAGGCGTGTTCTTTACCATTAGCACCACCTGGGAAACCCAAGCTGGGACAAGAGAGCAGATCTTTATAACCTGAGTCACTGGATACTCTCTGTCCCTGAAAGAGGGCAAGAGTTTCGATGGGGCAGCTCTTTGCAGATAAGGGAAATTCCCAAAAAGAGGTGAGGGCTGAAGGCTGTCCATGGCAGCATTCTCCACAGATAGGGGAAATTCAGTCTTAAATAGATTGGATAGACTCTCCACAGATAGAGTCATTCAATCCTAAATGAGAATCTAAGCAAAAAGTACAGCCTCCACAAATGGTATGCACAGAGAGTGCTTATGGAGCTAGTTGAAGGGAATGAACTAACTATGTGATATGGGTAGAACATATTTGTCATTGTTCAGTTGCTCAGTTGTGTCTGATTCATTGTGATCCCATGGACTGCAGCACACTAGACCTCTCTGTCCATGGGATTTCTCAGGCAAGAATACTGAAGTGGGTAGCCATTCCCTTCTCCAGGGGATCTTCCTGAACTAAGGGTCAAACCCAGGTCTCCTACATTGACAGGCAGATTCTTTACCACTAAGTCCTCAGTAGAAACAGCCAAGTAGAAAGTATAGGATGGGTATAATGTTACTGAACTGGAATTTGAACTGAAACTTGGACTATGATAAGGATTATCCCAAGTAAAAAAGCTAGGGAATCACCTTCCAGGCAGAGGGAACAACATGTATAAAGTAATGGAGTCAAAAGGGCAAAGCATATATAATTATTAGAGAAATTCAAATCAAAACTAGAATGAGACATCACCTCACACCAGTCAGAATGGCCATTATCAAAAAATCTACAAACAATAAATGCTGGAGAGGGTGTGAAGAAAAGAGAACCACCTACACTGTTGGTGGGAATGTAAAGTGGTGCAGCCACTGTGGATAATAGCATGAAGGTTCCTTTAAAAACTAAAAATAGACCATATGACCCAGCAATCCCACTTCTGGGCATGTATCTGGACAAAACTATAAATTGAAAAGATACATGCACCCTAATGTTCATTGCAACACTATTTATAAAAACTAAGGCATGGAAGCACCCTGTGTCCACTGAGAGAAGAATGGATAAAGAAGATGTGTGTGTGTGTGTGTGTATGGGTGTGTGTACACACCCATACACACAATGGAATATTACTCAGCCATGAAAATCAATGAAATAATGTCATTTACAGTCACATGGATGGACCTAGAGATTATCATATTGAGTGAAGTATGTCAAATAAATAGAAATATCATATGATATCACTTTTATGTGAAATCTTTAAAAAATGATACAAATGAACTTATTTACAAAACAAAAACAGACTCACAGACTTACAGAAAGAACTTATGGTTACCAGAGGGGAGGGTGGGGTAGAAGGATAGTTAGGGAGTTTGGGATGGACAAGTACACACTACATTTAAAATGGATAACCAATATGGGCCTACTGTACAGCACAGGGAACTCTGCTTAATATTATGTAACAGCCTAATTGGGAAAAGAATTTGAAAAACAATAGATACATGTATATGCAAAAAAAAAAAAAAATTCTGGTTGTGATACCATACTAGAGTTTTGCAAGGTGTTACCACTAAGAGAAAATAATATAGAGGAATAGGTGGATCTCCCTGTTTATTTCTTACAACTGCTTGCAACTCTACTATTATGTCAAAATAAAAGTTTAATTAAAAAAAGAAAAAGCAAAGCATAATCAGAGGAAGGTCAAAGTTTAATCAGATTGGAGCTTAGAATAAATGTTAGAGGAGGAGAAGCAGGGGCTAAAGAAGGGACCTGAGGAATAATTTTAAAACAAACTAGAATAAAAGATACAGGATTTATCCTATTGAGAAATCTAGATCTAACAAAGGCTTTAGGGGAGAAAGTAATAGGATTTTATTTAAAGAAGATAATTCTGCAAGTATGGAGTATGGGTGATTGAAACAGAGGGAAACTTAGAGCAGGACAATGTACTTTCAGTAACTTGAACACTGAACTGTGATAATGAGTTGAAATTGTTTTCTCTTCAGGGAGGGAAAAGTGTCTAATAGAAGATAAAAAATGAACCTTAGATTCCATGAAATTAATAAGAAATTTACCCCCTTCTACCTACATATACCTCATATGTCACTACCTAAGGAGCAGGTACACATTCTAGTTAGTATTTCATACCAACATGAAATAATGACTGTTAGCATTGAAGAACTCAAGTAGAAGTTTTGAATATACAGACGCCTTCTAATTTAGACCAGACGGGTAGTTTTGAACGGCAACCAGATGAACATGGAGGGCAACCAATGATGATCCATCAACCCTATTAAATGGCAATTAACGGCATGGACTGAATGTCTTCCATTCAATGACAGGTACACAAGCTAACAAAATCTCCCAGCACAGGACACAAGAATATTCTATACTAGAGATGAACACTTGGGAAGCAGAAAAATATTTGCTATTATATTAAGTATACTATATAATGAATTCTCTTGTGACTTTAATAAAATAAAAATAGTCTTTAAAACAAGAGATAAAATGAGTTGGAATAACAGTATAAAAAGAGTATGATGACAGAAAATTTTATTAATTGATTCAATAAATATTTATTGAACAGTCTAAGGTTGGCAGATGTAAGAGGCAGATCTTGAAATGAGGATTTCCAAGTGAGTTTTTTTTTTGTAAATTAATTTATTTATTTTAATTGGAGGCTAATTACTTTACAATATTGTAGTGGTTTTTGCCATACATTCACATGAATCAGCCATGGGTGCACATGTTTCCCCCATCCTGAACCCCCCCTCCTACCTCCTCCCCATCCCACCCCTCAGAGTCATCCCAGTGCACCAGCCCTGAGCACCCTGCCTCATGCATTGAACCTGGACTGGTGATCTATTTCACATATGGTAATATACATGTTTCAATGCTATTGCTTCCAGAAAAGACCAGTTAGCAAGTGATAGAAACCAGAGATGGAAATGGAAAGGCAAGCACTCAAGCAAGCTGTGAGCTTCAGGGTGAAGTGTAAGGTACACTTGCATTATTCTCAGTCTTTGGCTGAAATCCACGCAGAGTGGCTATATCAAATCCCAGGTTGTTATAGCCCTGTGTGTGCAGCAAAGCAGCTCCAGTAGCCAAAGGTTCAGACATTATGCAGGTGTTAGAAACAAAGCCTGGAGTAGCAGGCACCCAGAAAAACAGCAGAAGGTATTCTAGGGGATCCGAGCACCCATTGTGAAGTCACCACTGAGATGGGTACTAGGACTACAAAGGCAAACAAGGCAGAAAGGGGCCCTGAACTAATAGAACTTATATTCTAGGTTGGGAAATGCCAACTATATCAAAGGGAAAAAAGAAAAACAACACGAACAGGATAATGACAGTCTCCCTGAAGTATGATAAAGTGAATTAACATGTAAAAGAAAGAATGGGGAGAGGGCATTTTGTGTGATGAACTCACAAAAGGCCTCTTAGACAAAGGAATATTTGTTCAGACACATGAAGCTTGAGTCTTAATGGAAAAAAAAAAGATACCAAGGAAATATTGGGGGAAAATGAAAGAAATCAAACTCTTACTCAAAGCATAAAAGAAAAAAATCAACTGAACAAGACATAGACCCCCAAGTCTAACATAACAAGCTCCTGTGGATAGTGACTTCAAGCCTGAGTTTTAATGGTTATATGTGTGGGGATAGGAAATAAAGCCTGGGATCCAAGAAAGCTAGGGATTTAGATCAAAGATCCCTCATATATATACAGTTCCTTAAAGGGCACACCTTTAGTGAGAAAATTAGCTAAAAAAGTGATATTCTCTGTATTAGTCACAACTTTGCATAGAGTAGGGGGGACAAACAAAACCCCCAAATGCTTAACCACTTCTCAGTATCAGGTGGGCTTGGGGTCTTAAACTATCTGTATGACTCAAAATATCTAGGATGAAAAACTAGACTATATAATCCTGGGATGATAGTGTCTCTAGGTTCCTGGCAAAAGAAAATACAAATTCTCGTTGGAACAATGCAGCATATAAATAGGTGTCAAATTCCCCCAAAACATGAGCTCACAATCAAAAGGAAATATATGAGTAAGACAAGTAAACCATGAAGAACTAAGATACAGCAAAGGGCAAAAGTAGACCCATTGAGTTTCAAGATTTTGGTTTTATCAAATATAGAATATAATGTGCATTTGCTTATTGTATTTATAGGACTGAAAGATTAACAATAAAAAGAGATCATAAAAATCACCAGTACTTCTGATGCTGTCCAGCTTGATAAACACAGGCTTATTTAGTTGTTTCCCAAATATATTTTGAATGACTGAGCAAAAAACATTATTGATATATACTTGCAAACCAGATATTGTTTGTTAATTTTAGGACCAACTCCCATCTCTCTTTAACTCTCCCTTGTATGATAGGGGCAAAAAGCCTGGAAGCTACATTTCCCATACCCCACTGCCAGCAGGGTTTCATCTAGTCAATGAAAGGCATCTGCAGGAGCCTTGGACAGTACAAGACAAAGAGCATTATTTTTCTCAGGAAACTGCATCTAGAAACATAGACATCAGGAGACAGTAGATTTCCTGAAACCTACCCTCCTGACTTTTCTTACCACAAGATCCAATGGTTGTGTGAACCTCTAATTTCCAATATTAAACCTCTTCCTGCTGGAAATACCTAGAGTAGCTATTGTTGTCCCGAGCAAGGTTTAGCCAGTGACTATGAGGCATAGTCAGGACAGGAAGTAAGAATGAATAACATTATCCACAGGAGCTTTGAAAGGGAGTCCTGACGACAGTGATTTATAGCCAGAACTGGATTTTGACAATTGGATTAAATACTGAGATTTAGAAACGCGATCAGTAATTGAACAGCTGAACAAACTGCTGAATATCTTCCTTGCTGCCAAGGCAAGAAAGGATAAAAAGACAAATTCTGCAATATAACTAGTGGAATTTTTCAACTTATAAAAATGGATCAACATAAATATTGAAAAACCTGGACAAGATGTCAGACCCCCCGCATCAAATTAATGCAATCACAAACACAAGGATAAATTAGGCAAATGGCAACCTTAAAGCCTAACACCCCACCAAACTAGGCTTATTCTTATAATGAAGGACTCAGGTGGTCATGTTAACTGCTGACTCCCTTGTGATTATTTCATTTCAAGGTATTAATCATTTGTAGTCTTTCAGATTTCAGGAAATGGGAACTATTTTTAGATGCTGCAAATGTTGCTGAACATGGAACCTGAAATCTTAGGAAATATACTCAAGTTTTCCTTAATACATTCACTCACAAAAACAACTCAGCTCCATAGTATTCAGGCTATAGAGTTTTTTTTAAACAAATAAACAGTAAAACATCTTAAGCTCTTAGAGTCTTCACTTACAAAGGACATAGAAATCACTCAGCAATAGAGTAACTTGAAAATCTAGGTAGGCTCTAAAGCATCTTATTTTAGAGTTTCCATCCCACATTAAACCAAATGCCTTAGAATGTACTCATATCCCACAGTTAATATAAATGTTTTGCTACATAATATTTAAAGACTTTTTGCAGTTTAGGTTTTGAAATTGTATGTCTTTGCATAATTTATTTAATTTATAATTGGACATGACATCTCAGAAATCATGCTGCACACTCGAGAACTCTAGCAAAATGAGGACTTTTCTTTTCCTATTTTAGAGCCAGTAATTCTTTTTTTCCATACCTCAGACAATTTCATAAGCCCTTGAGAAGCTATGATTGGTATGAAACATGAGACCATCAATAAGCAATTTGCAACTTGGGCTGAGACTATGAATTCATATGGTCATCTAACTGTTGACAAGTTTTCTTCTTCCCAATACAAGATAACAGAATGGGATAAGAAGAAAGACCTTGATTTATCTGTCCATCACCCTATGAATTTAGAAGCCCACCTAGACTCTGCTATTGTCAATCCACAAATCTCTCCACCCCACATCCCATAAGTCAGAGGTGCTCTGCGTCCTACCTGACTATCTGACACCCAGCAATTTTGTGGCTACTTCCACAAGATTTCCACAGGCTTTAGAGAGTCACTGAGCCCAGTATGGCTATTAAGACTACTAAAGTCATCACCAATGGTCTGGAATCCAGAACATTGTCACTGCTCAGATGAAAGTGCCTGATTTAGTTGACAGCCCTCCTGGCTAAGACCACTCACCTTTTCTGCTATTTAACTACCCTTAGAGAGAAGGTGTTTTGGTGAGTGTCTTCCAGGGTAGGACAAACTAGTCTCTTCCACAAGTACTCATGGCTTTTACAGGAAGAATACCTACATGATCAGTTTCAAAGGGAAATGTTCCTCTTCTCCATCAATTTACAGAACTTTCCAGCACAACAGGTGCTGATAGAACGTCTATTCCTTTGTGAGAGAGGACTAACTTTTATCAGAAAGCTACCTTGTGCCATATACATTCTAATCTAATTAACATCAAGTTACATAAAGTAGGTGCTGCATTGTTCCTATTAAAAAAACAACAAAGTTATGAGCTTACCAGAAGCTATTTTTTCAATCCCTGGTTATGAATTCAAATCTTCTGATATCAAAGCCTGTCTGTGGCCCACTTCCACGTCCAGTGCCTCCAAAGTGAATGCACTTTCATATGCACTCTGTCTTTTTACCACAAAGCCAAGTCCACCATTTAAAAAGGTTGGGAGTCGTAATTAAAACAGTAGTTTTTAATTAACCTTTTTAGATGTTCTGACATAAAAGGTACTGCATAGACTCCACACAAGTGTCCATTAAAAACCTCTAGACTGATATAGTACATTACAGGGTAATTTCCTTCCTGAACATTGTTTAGTCAGATACAGAGAAAATTTAAATAGAGTCTGAGCCGAAGAAAAATGTTTTGCTCTTCAGCAATTCAAGGTGTTATAATAACCTCATAAACCATTAGAAAGATAGCACTGCCATACTCATATGCTATATGAGAAACAAAGAAACTGACTTGATGACGTTTATTTTAAAATTATGATTAGTAGATGAAACCAATATGTGCTACTGGAAGGCAATTATTAAAAAGCCTTGCCCATCTCTTTTTTTAAAGTTATCTGCAGACATGATATTTTACTGTTTATGAATTAACCTCTTGTTTATATGACAACAATAGCAATTTCTGATTTGTGATCTTGATGGATGTAAAAACCTTGGTTTCAAAGATAAGTAAATAAATGGTTAAAAAAAAAGAGCCCACTGCCTTAAAAAAGCGGTGAAAGCAGGAAAGGTGAGTTTTGAAATCCATGAGGGCCATCAGCTTAACTCTTAGTATTATTTTAGTATATTTATATTATTATCCATGAGATACTTTAAAATATCTTGCAAACTTATTTTTAAATATTTACATATAATGAAATATATCAGGCTAGCCTCAGACATATCTGTCACACCAAACAGTAAAAGACAAAGAAGCAATTTATACTATGTTTTATGGAAAAACATTCTGATTTCAAATTTTATAGCCAACTAAACATTGACTTATGGTAAGGGCATCAGAAAGATGTTTGCAGGTATTCAAAGGCAGACAACATGGAGTATTTCATGCAATTTCTGAAGAAAACATTTGGTTATTTTTCCAACTTATGAAAAATTAACTAAAAATTAGAAGTTCAAGAAGAAGGAAAACATGGAATAAAGCATTTGAAAATGAAAAAGCTAGATAATATAGAAATACATAATCATTTACAATACAGTTATAAATTGAAACTTAAAAGTCAATGATAACTCTTGAAAGAAAATACTTTTAATGTAAAAATATACCAATAACTTCATACTTAAGATGCTTTTAACAAAGACCAAGAACGTAAACAAGTAGGGAAAGTGAAGCATATTAAAAATCTAATCTTGGGACTTCCCTGGTGGTCCAGTGGCTAAGACTCCATGCTCCAAACATAGGGGAGCTGGTTTTGACCCATGGTCAGGGAACTAGGCTTCCCTCATGGCTCAGCTGGTAAAGAATCTGCCTGAAATGTGGGATACCTGGGTTCGATCCCTGGGTTGGGAAGATCCCCTGGAGAAGGGAATGGCTACCCACTCCAGTATTCAGGCCTAGAGAATTTCAACCCCCACGGGGGTGCAAAGAGTTGAATACAACTGAGTGACTTTCACTTTCAGGGAACTAGATTTCACATGTGGCAACTAACAGTTTGCATGCCACAATTAAAACATCCTGCATACCACAACTAAGACCTGGTAGCCAAATAAATAAATAAAAATTAAAAAAAAAAATTAAGTCTAGTCTCAAAGACAGATGAGGAAAACGCAAAAAAAAAAAAAATCAGCTCACCATGACTAATAAATTGAAAGAAATAAGTTAAGGAATGATTATGAAATAGCTGAAATTAAGTACTAGAAAAACTGGAATGAAAAATAATTTCAATGTAATTTGTTACATAAATAATATTTGAAGCCAAGCATACAAAATAACAGACATTTTAAAATAAAATGTTCATAATTTATAATGTTATTATAAATGTTATGAACCTTTAATGGAAATTCTAACTTGGAGCTCCATATGTGTCTGGATAGGACATACAAATTGTCCACCTTTACTTTAAAATACTGAAAAAGAAGCAAATGTCAGTCTTAGGAACTTCCATGTGCTACAGTTGAGACTGACTTGCGTTAGTGTCAGCAACATGAAGCCCCTAACACATTACTCAATTTCATCAGACAAGTCTTCCAGTACCTTTCTTTACATCAAACACTAGCCCTCATCCCCAAAGAATGTGTTCAACTCACCATCCCCTAAATAAATCCTATAAGCTACGTAGATCTCTTAAATGATTCCCTATTTGTCCTTCATTCATATTCCTACTGGAGAAGGAAATGGCAACCCACTCCAGTGTTCTTGCCTGGAGAATCCTAGGGACGGTGGAGCCTGGTGGGCTGCCGTCTATGGGGTCGCACAGAGTCGGACACGGCTGAAGCAACTTAGCAGCAGCAGCAGCATATTCCTATTCTCTCTCTTTGCTGCTGCTGCTGCTAAGTCACTTCAGTCATGTCTGACTCTTAGTGACCCCATGGACTGCAGCCCACCAGGCTCCTCTGTCCATGGGATTTTCCAGGCAAGAGTACTGGAGTGGGGTGCCATTGCCTTCTTTGATTCTCTCTCTCTACCCTTCTCCTTTCTCTTTCCACTCTATATATGTGTGGGTGAGGGAAGTGTGTGTTGGGGAGGAGAGATTAGGTAAAGAATCTTCAATTGTTCTTCAGTTAATTCCCCGATTTTCATACCCACTTTTTGCTTTTGCCCTCTACTCTGCTGATGCCAAGTCCCGGGTTTGCCTGCTAATCCTTGGAAGCCCCTTATAGCATATTATTGTCTTCTTATTTCATCTTTTGACTTATTCCCATCTGCTTTCGGATTCTCACATGTTCCTGGATATCCAGCCAGTTTCTCCCTCCTCCCTTGTTTCTACCTCTCTCTATATATACTCATCTGTCAAATCTATGTAGATAGAAAGACATTATGGATGAGGAATGATGCTCTCCAAGTGTTAAACATTTTTCACCAAGTATTGGAATTGTTGTTAATTTCCTGCTTTTATTTTTCTTCTCTTAAAATGATTCTGTATGTGTTCAATAAAATATTGAAATAATTATTATTAAAACAAGAAATCCTGCAAATACCCTCTCAGCTGGCAATTTTGCTCAGTAATTTATTCTTAAGAATAGTAGAATAAATATCCACAAGGATAGTTTTGGCAGTTGATTTTTATAATATAAAAAATCAGAGAAAAGGAAATAATTATTAATAGAGGATTGATTAAATTATGGTACAGCTGATCAATGCAATACTACATAGTCACTGAAAATTATAATCCAATTATACATTGGCATCATAATTTGAAAAGGTCTATTGTAAAATGATGTGTTTTTCAGTATTTGGAAGTATATGCTTAGAAAATACCTGGAATTATAAATACCAAAACATTAGCAGAGGTACTGCATGGGCAATCGTTTTCTTTTTCTTCCTTATTTTCTCTATTTTCTTGATTTTCTTTTTTTTAAATATAACAAGCATGCATTACTCATGTATACTCAGAAAACAAATCTATTTCTAGCTTGAAATAAGGAGGGAGAGAGAGGGAGAAGGAGAGATTGAGAGCAAGCCAAAATAAATTATGATATTTACAATGATGATAATGATAAATGATGATCTTTGTGACTAAACAATACTATTTTGAAAGATGCTAGCACCTTAGTATTTGTCTTTACAACATACATTGAATATCTGACATTTTTAAACTGCTTTTACAAGGGCCATTATTTCTATTTTTTCTTGCCATTGCCTTTCCATTAGCACTACAGATATCACTGGACATATTCCACTTTATTTGCTGGTACTTAAAAACACATTGAAGCACCTTAACTTTTTTGCTATATTGACTATATATCAAATGTTTTACAAAATAATATTTCTTGTAGAGACCATAGCTTTACAGTTAGTTAAATTGCAAAAATTTCACATGATCTCAGCATTCAGACTAATTCAAGTTCATTTTGTGAGTATTCTTTCCTGGGCTTTGTTACCAGATATTGGTTCTACTCCTACTTTGGTATCAGACTGCTTATCTTATTCACATATTCCTCAGTGACAATAGCAATATCACAGGTGTTAATGAGCTTTTCACCAGTCATCTGAATTTTCCTCATATATTTGATGCCACAACTTTATTTGAATGATTCTAAACATGTATTTTCACCTTCAAGTTATCTCTGCTGAAACACTAAAGAATGTCTAAAAACCTCAGAACTCTAATAGAACCGAGCTTGGAAACTAATAGTTAAAAGGCCTTCATAAAATTTTCATAATCTCTTTATTCCTGGAATAAACAGTTTTCAGAGGTCTAGTTCATTTCAGTTCAGTTGCTCAGTCCTGTCTGACTCTTTGTGACCCCATGGACTGCAGCATGCCAGGCTTTCCTGTCCATCACCAACTCCTGGAGCTTGCTCAAACTCATGTCCATTGAGTCGGTGATGCCATCCAACCATCTTATCCTCTGTAGTCCCCTTCTCCTCCCGCCTTCAATCTTTCCCAGCATCAAGATCTTTTCCAATGAGTCAGTTCTTTACATCAGGTGGCAAATGTATTGGAACTTCAGCCTCAGCATCAGTCCTTTCAATGAATATTCAGGGCTGATTTCCTTTAGGATTGACTGGTTTGATCTCCTTGCAGTGCAAGGGACTCTCAAGAGTCTTCTCCAGCACCACAGTTCAAAGATATCAATTCTTCAGCGCTTAGCTTTCTTTATGGTCCAACTCTCACATCCATATATGACTACTGGAAAAACCATAGCTTTGAAGTCCACTCTTCCTCTAAGTGTTCAGGATATTTTCCTTCACTTATTTGGCAGTGTATTTTCCGTAAGTGCCACCTGTTTTATTTTTCAATTCATTTAGGCCCCTGCCATCTAGAGTGTATGTGGGGTTTTTTTGGCTATATAATCTGTCCCTTTTCTTTGGCTGTATAATCTGTAGCCTATCCCTTCTCCAGTGAATCTTCCCTACCCAGGAATAGAACTGGGGTCTCTCACACTGCAGGCAGATTCTTTACCAACTGAGCTATGAGTAAACCTATAATCTGTCCACATGAGTGCTATTCAAAATTTAACTCATGTCTACAGCTGGAATGGCAAACTGGCAATGTTGACAGTCCTTCATCTTGTAGTCTTTTTCTAGTGTTTCTGTGCTTAGTGACCAAAATCTATTTTTCCCCATTGTTGCCACTCCTTGGTAACTTTGAAAATAAATGAATAGTACTAACAACAGTATCAATAAATTATAATTTTTAATATATAGTCACGATCAATCCCTATTTCAGGCTTAGCTTTGCCCATGCAGTCTGTATTTCAAAGGATGTATTAGTTACTGCCACCTCTCCACTTGCTACTCAATCATTCTCTTAAAGTTGTAGAATTATAAGAGATTGGGATTAACATATATACACTATGTATAAAACAGATAACTAACGAGAATCTAATGTATAGCACAAAGAACCCCACTTAATGCTTTGTGGTGACCTAAATTGGAAGGAAATGCCAAAAAGAGGGGATATATGTATACATATGGCTGATTCACACTTTACTGTACAGCAGAAACTAACATGCCATTGTAAAGCAAAGGTACTCCAATAAAAATATTTAAGCATATGAAGAAAGGTACAAACACGAATGGGGAGCAGTGTCTAGAGCAATAGCAGCCCCCTGCAGAAGAGCACCCTCATTTCTAATCACTATTAATCTTGAGCTTCTGGGTAGCAAATGAGTGAGAGGGGAGATTCAGATTGTACCGAGTCAAAGAGTTTTTCTATCCCTCTGTACTTGCAGACTTGGATCTTGTCTATTTTTCCAGCATCCCCTTCTATCACCACTCCCACTCAAATGTCTCATGGCCCAATTATCTTGAATTACACATCCTTCCTTGACAGGGTACCCTATTTCCTGCTAGAGAAGCCCCTTGAAAGCTTCTGTCTTGTTTACCACTATATCTAGCACTCAGAATGCGCCTGGTATATACTAGGAGCACCACAAATATATGTTAAAGAAATAAATGAATGCCTCTATGTCTCTTCTCTTGTACATTTTCCCTTTAATATCTGTTTTCTCACTTTTCTACCATACACAAGCCTTCTCTTTCTGAATATTACCTTGTGTCATCTCCTGTGAAGGACATACTGAAAGTTTCCTACAACGTTAATGTTTTCTAATCTATTATAATTCATTTCACAGTATTATAATTATTCATTTGCAAATCTAATTTCCCACTAGCCTATCAGCATCAGAGCAGTAACTGTATTCTTTTCATATTTATAAACCCAAGTATGATGATACCAAGTAAGTGCTTTGTAACTGATTATTGGATAGAAAGTATTCTAAACCCAGATGTAATAGTATTGTTTATAATAATAATAAAAGAGTAAATGTTTAGTGTAGCATAGTGGTTAAGAGCCACTCAGCCAGAGAATGAATTCTAACCCTACTCTTTTTTGTTTTAAGGAATACATTTTGATTTATTTTAAAATTTTGAACATAATTGTTCTCCAAAATATTTTTGATGTGAGTTATAGAACTTCTCCTCATGAAACTGTGGTTCCTAAACCTGAAATGCTACACTTTTCTGTGAGACTGAATGTGCCCCCAAAGGATCTGGCACAACATGCACTTTTCACAAGGCTGTGCAAGTACTAATAAATCAATCCTTGTGGGATTGAATATGCATTTGGTATGCACCTTAATTTTCATAGATATATAGAATACTCTTTCAATTTTGCCCTTTAATACTAAAGGAAAGGAGAAAACCTATACATGAGTACTAAAAAATCTGATCCTCTCCAGAAATCAAAACAGTATCAAATAATAGTTGTCCTTCAGAACCAAATATGTGACTGTTAGCTGGTGAGTTGTTTTTTTTTTTTTTTTTGTCATTCTTTCTTTTGAAAGTGAAAGTCACTCAGTCATATCCAACTTTTGCGATCCCATGGACTGTAGCCTGCCAGGCTCCTCTGTCCATGGAATTTTCCAGGCAAGAATACTGGAGTGGGTTGCCATTTCCTACTCCACCAGCCCTATTCTTAATTAAATTTTAGGCCCTGGGATCTTATTTACTCTCTCTGCTCTTCAATTTTCTCACATATAAACAGGAAGTAATAACAGTACTTGTCTAATAGGATTAAATTAGGTAATATACAAAGAGTGGTTAGAATAGTGCCTGATATCTACTGAAGAAAACCTTCAGTATCTGTTAGCTATAATGTTAAATGAACTCTTACAATGTAAGAGACCCAATGCAAGACACTTCATTATGTAATTTATTCCTCACAACAACGTTAACAGGCTTTCTTTTAAAGATCAGGAAACTGAGGCAAAGAGAGATTAATCAATTTGCTTAAAATCACAGAATATTTTTATTGTGGTATATTTAATTTACAATATAGTACACAGAGAATTGGGAGCTTCCCTGGTGGCTCAGATGGTGAAGAATCTGGATGCAAGGGGAGATCTGCATGCAGGTTTGATCCCTGGGTTAGGAAGATCCCCTGGAGAAGGCAATGGCAACCCATTCCAGTATTCTTGCCTGCAGAATCCCATGGATAGAGGAGGCTGGAGGGCTACAGTCCACAGAGTCACAAAGAGTCAGAAACAACTGAGCAACTAACACTAACAGAGAATATTGTACAACACAGAATATTGAGTGTTAAAGTCTGCATAACTTTTCACTAGATATCATACAAGATCCCACAAGAGTCTGAATATGTGATAATTAATTGTCTCAGAGCTTATATTCTATGAGTAATAAACTATTTTATTTGAAAAGTGCTCTTGTGTCATGTCCATTGTACTTGCCACACAGACAGCAAGTATCGTGTTTAAGAGCTGGTTGGAGGGGTGACAGTCACACTAACACAGATTCTAATCCTAGCTTTAACATTTTACTACCTTGGAAAATTGCTTAACCTCTTTAAGTTTTGGGTTCCCTTTGTAAAATGAGCATAATATCATCAACCCCATAGGGTTATTTATTCTGAGAATCAAATGAAATCAAATATGGGTAAAATGCTTAGCAAAATGCCTACTGCATTCAAAGCTCAAAAAAAGGAAGCTCTTATCCACCACTGGTTGTCAATCTTATTTATTTTATTAGTTTCTGTTTTGCATTGTACAATTTTTTAATCCTACTCAGAAATTTTGGGGAGGTTATTTCCCTGAATGGTAATATTTCTCTCTTAAGCTGAGTTAGGCATATCTTTCTCTATGCTCCCACTACACTTAAAATATACCTCTATTTAGAAGCAGATCCTTGGATTTCTCCCTTTATCTATGACACAGGAAGAAGAAAAAAACATTTTTAAGCACCCAAATGCATAATGAAGCATCCACATGTAATTTCAATAGCTTTGATCTGTGTCCTTGGAACTTGGGCTGCTTGCCCTAGGGAACAAGCCTATGTGCTCAGTCATGTTCAACTCTGTGTGATGCTATGGACTGTAGCCCACCAGTTTCCTCTGTCCATGAGATTTTTCAGGCAAGAATACTGGAGAGGGTTGCCATTTCTTACTCCAGGGGATTTTCCAAACCCAGAGATCAAGCCTGAGTCCCTTACATCTCCTGCTTGGCAGGATGATTCTTTACCAGTGTGTCACCTGGGAATCCAGCCCTAGGGAATTTGGTACCAGCAATAATGCAGTCTCCATATTAATATGCAGTCAACCATGGGAGAGATGTGTGCTGGTAAACATGTGAAAATAAACTCTCCAGAAGAAAAGAAAGCCCCAGTTTGTAGCTTACCAATTTTTATGGTGTAAATACTCTTACCACAGCCAAGTTCAAGTTCTCGACACGATGTCACTGTACAGAGTTGAAATGTACAATCACTCCATTATATAGTATTTCTATCACACAGGTAAGAGAGACTTACATAGCCTTCAGAGTACAGATAATAGTAAAATGTAATCCAGTAATTAGTAATTCATGAATTCTGAAGAGTAATTATATAATACAATTAATTGTAAGTTAATATAATTTCATTCTTATTGGCTATGTTTACAATCTCCTTGCAAAATTCTTGATAATGTCACATCAGCTCTCATAAGATATAAAAACTGACCCCGGCATCCTACTGCCGTTAGAGGTAAGAATGAAGCATGCTGGGCAAAGGAAGATTGAAGGTTATATGATGGAGAGGGTTCTTTTTAAGGAAAAAGAATACAAAATGAGTATTAAGAAGAGAATCTTTATGTTTAATGACCACAGCCGCTCCAACACCCCTAACATAAGGGAGTATGTAGGAAAGGAACCACAAATGGAAAGAGACAGTATTAACCTATTGTAGTTAAAAGAGCTGAATTTCCAAAAGTTTTCAAAGATATATGATCATGTGAACACATTGTTAGAACCTTTCCTAGAGGGGAAGGACGCACAAGAGAGGATCCTAAAGCTAAAGCTTCATCAGCTTAATGCTAAGTCTGTCTCTGCTTCTGTGCGACATGGACAAAGCTACTTCAGTTATTTACGCATCTGTGACGCTACTACATCACTCATTTAACTTCTATGCAGAGTACATCACGAGAAACGCTGGGCTGGAGGAAGCACAAGCTGGAATCGAGATTGCCGGGAGAAATATCAATAACCTCAGATATGCAGATGGCACCACTCTTACGGCAGAAAGTGAAGAAGAACTAAAGAGCCTCTTGATGAAAGTGAAAGAGGAGAGTAAAAAAGTTGGCTTAAAGGTCAACATTCAGAAAACTAAGATCATGGCATCTCGGCCCATCACTTCATGGAAAACAGATGGGGAAACAGTGGAAACAGTGGCAGACTTTATTTTTCTGGGCTCCAAAATCACTGCAGATGGTGACTGCAGCCATGAAATTAAAAGACGCTTACTCCTTGGAAGGAAAGTTATGGCCCACCTAGATAGCATATTTAAAAGCAGAAACATTACTTTGCCAACAAAGGTCCATCTAGTCAAAGCTATGGTTTTTCCAGTAGTCATGTATGGATGTGAGAGCTGGACTATAAAGAAAGCTGAGCACAGAAGAATGATGCTTTTGAACTGTGGTGTTGGAGAAGACTCTTGAGAGTCCCTTGGACTGCAAGGAGATCCAACCAGTCCATCCTAAAGGAGATCAGTCCTGGGTGTTCATTGGAAGGACTGATGTTGAAGCTGAAACTCCAATCCTTTGGCCACCTGATGCGAAGAGCTGACTCGTTGGAAAAGACCCTGATGCTGGGAAAGATTGAGGGCAGGAGGAGAAGGGGAAGACAGAGGATGAGATGGCTGGATGGCATCACTGACTCAATGGACTTGGGTTTGGGTGGACTCCAGGAGTTGGTGATGGACAGGGAGGCCTGGCATGCTGCAGTTCATGGGGTCGCAAAGAGCTGGACACGTCTGAGTGACTGAACTGAACTGATGCTACTACATACCCTAATAAATTATGACCCGCTGGGGAACCCTGCACCCTTAGCAAAAGTGCCATACCTACAAGGGCAATCAGGTCACCTGAATGAGTGAGGCATGTCTGCTGGGTCCTGTTGTTAACAGAAGGGCCCCTGTCCTTAAAGCTGCTCACCTTAGGGTGTGTTTGTTAGGGTCTGGTATGGGTCCCATATTACCAGATATTCCAGTTTTTTAGAAGAAACCAGAAATCTGGATTTTTATGAAAAATCTGATTTTTATACACTGGCAACTAATTAAAAAACAAAACCCTGAATGCCAAACAAAACCAAGGCCACCATTTTGTAATAATATAGGTCACCATTTTTGATATTATAGGTATATTACTTGAGTGCCTTGTTTATATATTTCACCCTGACTATTCCCACTCCTCACCACTAGCATTTGGGAAAATAAACCATGTATCAGCAATTATTGAGGAGTATCATAATTGCTTGTCAGTGAGTTTGTCTCTCAATTACATCTTGTATTCTTGGAGGTCACGGTTCGTATATTCTCTTCTTTGTTGTCCTGATGTACCCAATACCTGACAGATAGCATCAGGTGTGTTGAGCTGCATGTGTCATCTAGGATCATATACAGAGGCAGTGTAGCATAGGTAATGAATATGGATCCTAGGGCCAAATTGCCTGGGTTATAAATCCAGCTATTATATTAGTCAACTGTAAAAAAACAACCAAAAACACCTTTCTTTTTTTAATATTGGAGTATAGCCGATTAACAATGCTGTGACAGTTTCAGCCTCTTGATGAAAGTGAAAGAGGAGAGTGAAAAAGTTGGCTTAAAGCTCAACGTTCAGAAAACTAAGATCATGGCATCTTGTCCCATCACTTCATGGGAAATAGATGGGGAAACTTGGAAACAGTGTCAGACTTTATTTTTGGGGGCTCCAAAATCACTGCTGATGGTGATTGCAGCCATGAAATTAAAAGACGCTTACTCCTTGGAAGAAAGGTTATGACCAACCTAGATAGCACATTTAAAAGCAGAGACATTACTTTGCCAGCAAAGATCCATCTAGTCAAGGCTATGGTTTTTCCAGTAGTCATGTATGGATGTGAGAGTTGGACGCTAAAGAAAGCTGAATGCTGAAGAATTGATGGTTTTGAACTGTGGTGTTGGAGAAGACTCTTGAGAGTCCCTTGGACTGCAAGGAGATCCAACCAGTCCAACCTAAAGGAGATCAGTCCTGGGTGTTCATTGGAAGGACTGGTGTTGAAGCTGAAACTCCAATACTTTGGCCACCTCATGCGAAGAGTTGACTCATTGGAAAAGACCCTAATGCTGGGAAGGATTGGGGGCAGGAGGAGAAGGGGACAACAGAGGATGAGATGGTTGGATGGCATCACTAACTCGATGGATACGGGTTTGGGTAAACTCCGAGTGTTGGTAATGGACAGGGAGGCCTGGCATGCTGCGATTCATGGGGTCGCAAAAGTCGGACATGACTGAGCGACTGAACTGAACTGAACTGACAGTTTCAGATAGACAACATAGGGACTTAGTCATACATATACATGTATCCATTTTCCCTGAAACTCCCCTCCCATCCAGGCTGCCACATAACATTGAGCAGAGTTCCCTGTGATAGACAGTAGGTCCTTGCTGGTTATCCATTCTAAATATAGCAGTGTACTTGTCCATCCCAAACTCCCTAATTATCTCTTCCCCTCCTTCTTCCCAACCAACAATCATAAGTTTGATCTCTAAATCTGTGAGCTTGTTTTGGTTTTGTGAATAATTTTGTATCATTTCTTTTTAGATTCCACATATAAGGGATGCCATATAATATTTCTCCTTCTCTGTCTCACTTCACTCATTGTCACAGTCTCTGGGTCCTGCCATGTTCAGCTAACTGTTTTTTGACAAGTTACTTTACCTCTCAGTGGTTCAGTTTCCTCACATAAAATGGAAATAATCATAATAGTCTTCTCCCAGGATAGATATGTGGATTAAGGGAGCTAACACAAATAAAGCACTTTATAGATGGAAGGACTGATGCTGAAGCTGAAGCTCTAGTACTTTGGCCACCTGATGCGAAGAGCCGACTCACTGGAAAAGACCCTGATGCTGGGAAAGATTGAAGGCAGGAGAATAAGGGGACAACAGAGGATGAGATGGTTGGATGGCATCACTGACTCAATGGACATGAGTTTGAGCAGGCTCTGGGAGTTGGTGATGGACAGGGAGGCCTGGCGTGCTGTAGTCCATGGGGTCGCAAAGAGTCGGACATGACTGAGCGACTGAACTGGACTGTTTAGGTTGTTTACATGTTTGTTTCTAAAATGACCATATTACTTTTACAGTGTGGATCAAACATGAAGAGGCTATTTGTTTCTAAAACACAAGTATCCCTCATAATGCTATTATTACTAATGTAGTAGGTTCTCAATAAATATTGTTGATTTGTGCTTTTAAGTTTTTACCTGGTGTTACTTATTTATATTTATCTATTTTTTCATACAGAATTATATACTTCCTCTAATGTGTTTTATGTGGAATTGGTAGAGGTAGCTTTATCTGTGTTGAACTATGGCACCTATAAACTTGACCTGAATAAAAGATTCAATTGAACTATAAAAACATTCTCACTGGGCATGTCTATGGCTCCTTTTAAATCTCCTGCTTGCCTGACTAATCTGGGACATGATCAAAATCTTCGTCTAATGATGCTAAGCCAAAAAGTGGCTATTCTTTGCCCTGCGAAGGAAGCCTAAGGATTGGGAAAGAAAAACATTATCTTATTTATATATATATATATATAATAACGCCTTTCTATCTCACTAGGCTGAGTTTTATGGCAGGTGCTAATTCCTATTCCCTTCTTTAATTTCTCACAAGCATGATGTTCATCATGTGGTAGTTCCTACTATGTTTTTGATATAAACTAAAGAGAAACACCAAATGGTTTCCATTTCCCACCAAAGAGAAAAGAGCCTTTGAAGGAGGAGAAAGGGAACCAATATTTATTGAGCCCATACTGTGGGTGAGATCATTTGCTAGATATTTTACAAAAAGGCATTCAAATCCTTACAAAAACTCTGATTTATTGTCTCCATTTTCCAGAAGGGAGGCTGAAGCAGAGAGAGGTCAAATGAATTACTCAAGCCCTCACTGTTAACAATTAAGGAGCTACTGTGCACTTTCCAATGAACTTCATTGTTCTTTCAGCCTAACTCAGCACTGAAACATTTTACTGATCAGCAACTGTGTTTTTTAAAAAAACACATTATTGAGGGTATGAGGAAGTTAATTACAAAGATAATTAGAGGCACTAACTTTTTTCAATTTTCAACAATGCTTCTTCAAACAGTTATGGTCCATCCCTGCTGAAAAACACTAAAATGTGTCAGAGTTGGTTAGGAGTCTCTATCTATAAAATGTTAAATAATCATTTCATGTTTAAGTCAGATACAAATTATCTTAGATTATGATAGAAATGTGTGTTAATATTTTGATGGTGGGAACAGAAAACATGAAAGGATTGTTGAAGTATTTTTGAAAATATACAAATATGATCATGTCATCCCTCCCACCTGGCTTGCCTGATGGCTCAAATGTTAAAGAATCTGCTTGCAATGTGGGAGACCCGGGTTCAATCCCTGGGTTGGGAAGATCTGGAGAAGGAACTGGCAACCCATTCCAGTATTCTTGCCTGGAGAATCTCATGGACAGAGGAGCCTGGCGGGCTACAATGCATGGGGTGGTGAAGAGACAGACACAGCTGAGTGACTAACACACACACACATCCCTCCTATCCTCTAGTGACTTTCATTCACCTTTAACAGAAGTTCTAACATTCTTTAAAAGCGTGATGCTGAGCCCATCTCTATACATCATGTCTCAACTCCAAATCTCACTCAAAATCTTCAGTCTCACCGCAGACCTAACTGAAATTCCTTCAGTACCCATGCTCTCTCCTACTGCAGGATCTTTTCACAGACTGTCCTGCTGCTGCCCCACTTCACCTGGTTGACCCATCCTAACCCTTCAAGTCATCTTGGATCAAGTACCACTAGCAAACCAGTCTTTCAGAAGCCCATGAGACAGGAAGAGGTGGGCACATAACTGAGTCCCCACTCCCAGCACAGTTTTCATCTCATTTTGCAGTTACTGTTTGATTATCCATCTTCATTTATTCATTGCTTATCATCTGTAGGCTTTCAGAATGTGAGAACTATGTCTACATTGCTCATTAGTACGGAACTCTTCAGCATCTCCTAAAACACTTGGCCCACAGTATGTGTGTATTGAATATGTGTTGAAATAGTTCTATGGATAGTTGGATGAATTAAGTAATGTGCTGGTTTTACAGTTAAGAAAAATATCAGCTCTATGTATAATAATAATATATGATGATGGATATTAATAGTACTTTTATTCCATCCAGTAAAATACAAGCAAATTAAAGACTTAATTAAGATCCTCAGGGCAAGAAAAGGCCTTAGAAGTTTCCAAGTTTAACTTTGTCATTTTCCAAAAAGGGAAACCGGGTCTGAAGAAGTAAAACAATTGAGCCTAATTACATGGTCCCTTAGACCAGCAACAAGTATGTATTCACAGGACACTTAATAGCTGTCTACTGATCACCCCATTGGACATAGATAGATGAGAAGAGAGTAGACAAGACAAGAACAAAGTCCCTGCCCTTAGGGAGAATACAGTCTGGTTGGGGAAAGATGACTTTCACTTATCAAACAATTAGAGGACAATGAGAAACTATGTTATTATGTGCTAAATTAGGCAGAACATATGATAAATGCCACAGCCATTCAAAGTGAAGGAAGAGATAAATTAACAAATGAGCTCAGATTGATCACTTATTCTTGCTTGTGTTTATGACTGACTGTCTCCCATGTCATGGCCAGCTCCTTTGGAGCAGGGACATTTTTGTTGCCTTAATACTTCCTTTGCCATGGATAATTATCAGTTGGAGGAAGCAAACTTATACCATCACTTGGATTTGCTGAAGGAACCTTTCAGAAATCACAATATTCTCTCCCCTTCAATGATTTAAGAATTTATCAAAATAAATGAATAAACTACAGCATTAATATTGTATTCAAGTTTTCTGAATCTTCTTTCAAAGCACCACTGAGATGCCTACACACAGACATGCATGCCTGCACACACACACACACACACACACACACACACACACACACACACACACACACACTCCTCTTGCAAGCCTGTGCATCCTTTTTTACAAGCAAAACAGTTTATGACTGAACTAAATGTTCATCACTATAACTAATGGCATTAATTATAATAGCTCATATGAGAAGTAACTTGTGTCCATCACAGAATAGTTCAATTATGGTGAATCTGTGTAGTGGACTATAATTCATCTTTTAAAAAATCACAGTGACTGGCTGCTTTTGTCTACTTAACTAATACACTGCTCTTTATGATTGTCACCTCAAATTCTTATGAAGACTTCTTCTACCTGATCTTTCACTAGGAATATTTCACTATCCTCAGTAAGCTCTGGACAGTATCCCTGATCATTCTAATTTCCCAGGAGTCCTGTGAAAGTGAAAGTCACTCAGTCCTGTCCAACTCTTTGCAACCCCATGGACTATACAGTCCATGGAATTGTCCAGGCCAGAATACTGGAGTGGGTAGACTTTCCCTTCTCTAGGGGACCTTCCCAACCCAGGGATCAAACTCAGGTCTCCCACATTACAGGCAGATTCTTTATCAGCTAAGCGACCAGGAAGCCCAAGAATACTGGAGTGGGTAGCCTATCCCTTCTCCAGCAGATCTTTCCAACCCAGGAATTGAACCGGGGTCTCCTGCATTGCAGGCGGATTCTTTACCAACTGAGCTATCAGGGAACCCCAGGAGTCCTGTAGGTGTTTCCACCTCTTCCAGAAGCCATGGCAGGTGGGAAAAGACCAGGGAGGTAACAGAATATATCTTCTGTGTGTGTGTGTGTGTGTGTGTGTGTGTGTGTGTGTGTGTGTGTGTGTGTGTGTGTGTGTGTGTGTGTGTGTGTGTGTGTGATTCCTCCATGCTTCACACTAGCTCAAAGCCAAACAAGAAAATGGCTTAATACTCTACTGGCTCTTAAGCCCAGTTCTTCTCTTCTATAGAAACAAACTGTAATAATTTGTCATCGAGTTTATCCTTCACCTATCTATGACTTCTTCAAAGAGGATCTCTGCAGTTTCTATTTTACTCCAGCTAACTTCCTGACACATAATAGGCCCCAAAGATGTTTTGCATAAATGACCCTAGAGGTCATTAAAACTTAATTTTCATTCAGTGTGTTTATCTAATTTTTAAGCAAATTTCTCAAAACAGTGGTCCAAGCTAACTGCTTTTCTGACCTAGGCCATCTACTCTGGAATGGATTGTATTCCTTCTCAGAAAAGTATTTTTAAAGGGTACTATAACATGGGTAGTTAAACTAAGATAAAATGAGAGTTCTCAAATTATGAGCCCTAGGCCACCAGTAAAAATGGTACAAGTTTATAGACTGAACCAGATTTTATCTAAGCTTTCCCTTGGAAAATATTGGCTTCTTTCTCTCCTGGAAGCTCTGTTCAGTGGCCTGGTACCTTGAACACGGGCTTGACCTATTTTGAGTTTTTAGTCTGACCCTGAAGTATAGCCAATAAAATATTCATACCCTCCTTTAAGGTACATAGATTTTTATTAGTCTTCTATGGTATATATACAGCACACAGGAAAAAATACAATGGCGTGATTCAGATGGATTAGTACCTCATGGTGACTTGACCAATAAACCAATAATGCAGTTTAATGTAGATAAATGTAAAATAATAAGTCTAGAGACAATGAACCAAAACAAAGGATCCATATTAAGTGGTAGCAATGCAATGCAATGAACAGGAAAATGATTTAGGGATTCTTGTGTAATAATGCTAGAAGCTCAGTAGTGGTTGCTTGCTGAGCAAAAGGCTTAGGTGATGCATAGAATACAAATCAAGTTATATGGCCCAAAATTGTGAAAATAAGAGTAGTAACATACCAAAACCTCCACATGTGACTGTCAGCATTTTATCAGAAAGAAATAAACACAACCAATTTCAACTTGGTTAGTTACAGAGAGCTATGGCAAACGAATACATGTCAGTCAGATATTAGGAAGAGCTTCTTGCCCCTAGAGGCCATAAAGCACTACCATTATTTAGAACAACAGCAATGTCTCATTTTTAAGTGGAATTTCTCAGAGTGTTTCATATTAACAACCTCATTTGCTCCTCAACATAAAGCCATGAGATGCATAGGAGAAATAGTATTTCCATTTAACAAAGAGTTAAACTGAGATCCAGAAGCCAAAGATATTGGCAAGGATAGGTCATAATCACAAAGTTTTTGAATATGAATCTAGTACTCTTTTTTACCATAAAACCTCTTCTCTACATATCACCAAAGAAAACTTTGGAGCCCAGATTTGAGAAGATTTTTTTAAGGATCATATAGAAAGCTGTGTTTCCTCTAAAGAGACATGAGAAAAACTGATTTAAATTTTAAAGACACCCCCTACAAGAGGTTTTTCACTCTGTGTACTGACTTACACATTTTGAATCCAGAAGAGTTGAAATTTTCTAACTGTAGAGAGAAAGTATAGTAGTGTCTACATTCCAAGATGACCACAACAATATCTCCCACCCCATGTGCCTTTTTGCAACAAGATTTTGATGCTATTACAATCAAGGGATGGATCATCTATCTCACCTCCTTGAAACTGGGGAGGCTTATAACTTGCTTATAACCACTAGAATGCGGTAGAAGTAACACTGAATGTAGTTCACAGAAGGCAATGAAACTTCTAACTTGTCAACTGGAATATTCTCTGATGAAGACTTAAAGCATCCTAAGACTGCCATGCTATAAGGACAGACCAGTTCATGAATAGAGACCAAATAGAGAAACCTGAGACCACATGAAGATATTACTGAGAAGCCCCTAATTGGTCTAGTTCCCATTGTTTCAGCTCCATCTGATTGCAAATATGAGACCAGAGCCAGAACCACTCAACCAATCTCTTTCTAAATTCTTGATGTACATGGGAAATAATAAGGTGATTTGTTGTGCTAAGCTACTAAGTTTAGGAGCAGTGTGTTATACACCAATCTACTAGTAACTGAAAACACATTTGTCAAAACTCACAGAAAGTATTAACACCAAGAGTGAACCCTAATGCAAGCTATGGACTTTGGGTGACTATAATGTGCCAATGCAGGTTCACCAATAACAAAAATACCACTCTGGTGGAGGATGTTTCTAAGGGAACAGGATATATGTGGGGGGGGGGGGGTAGGAGGAATATGGGAAATCTGACCTTCCTTCCCTTAATTACGTTATAAATCTAAAATTGTTGTAAAAAAAGTCTTAATTTTTAAGAGTGTGTTGATATACAGTCACCTTTAAATGTCTCATACTGCAAAAATCAGTGGTGTGCAGTCATCAAAACAGTATGGTATTGTCACAAAGACAGAAATATAGATCAATTGAACAAAATAGAAAGCCCAGAGATAAATCCACGCACCTATGGACACCTTATCTTTGACAAAGGAGGCAAGAATATACAATGGAGGAAAGACAATCTCTTTATCAAGTGGTGCTGGGAAAATTGGTCAACCACTTGTAAAAGAATGAAACTAGAACACTTTCTAACACCTTACACAAAAATAAACTCAAAATGGATTAAAGATCTAAACGTAAGACCAGAAACTATAAAACTCCTAGAGGAAAACATAGGCAAAACACTCTCTGAGATAAATCATAGCAGGATCCTCTACGACCCACCTCCCAGAATATTGGAAATAAAAGCAAAAATAAACAAATGGGACCTAATTAAACTTAAAAGCTTTTGCACAACAAAGGAAACTATAAGCAAGGTGAAAAGACAGTCTTCAGAATGGGAGAAGATAATAGCAAACGAAGCAATGGACAAACAATTAATCTCAAAAATATACAAGCAACTCTTGCAGCTCAATTCCAGAAAAATAGATGACCCAATCCAAAAGTGGGCCAAAGAACTAAACAGACACGTCTCCAAAGAAGACATACAGATGGCTAACAAACACATGAAAAGATGCTCAACATCACTCATTATCAGAGAAATGCAAATCAAAACCACAGTGAGGTACCATCTCACGCCCGTCAAAATGGCTGCTATCCAAAAGACTACAAGCAATAAATGCTGGAGAGGGTGCGGAGAAAAGGGAACTCTCTTACACTGTTGGTGGGAATGCAAACTAGTACAGCCACTATGGAGAACAGTGTGGAGATTCCTTAAAAAACTTGGAATAGAACTGCCATATGACCCAGCAATCCCACTACTGGGCATACACACCGAGGAAATCAGAATTGAAAGAGACACGTGTACCCCAATGTTCATCGCAGCACTGTTTACAATAGCCAGGACATGGAAGCAACCTAGATGTCCATCAGCAGACGAATGGATAAGAAGGCAGTGGTACATATACACAATGGAATACTACTCAGCCATTAAAAAGAATACATTTGAATCAGTTCTAATGAGGTGGATGAAACTGGAGCCCATTATACAGAGTGAAGTAAGCCAGAAAGAAAAACACCAATACAGTATACTAACGCATATATATGGAATTTAGAAGGATGATAATGATAACCCTATATGCGAGACAGAAAAAGAGACACAGATGTATAAAACAGTGTTTTGGACTCTGTGGGAGAAGGTGAGGGTGGGATGATCTGAGAGAATAGCATTGAAACATGCATATAATCATATGTGAAACAGATTGCCAGTCCAGGTTTGATGCATGAGACAAGTGCTCAGGGCTGGTGCACTGGGCTGACTCAGAGGGATGGGATGGGGAGGGAGGTGGGAGAGGGGTTCAGGATGGGGAACACATGTAAACCAATGGCTGATTCATATCAATGTATGGCAAAAACTACTACAATATTGTAAAATTATTAGCCTCCAACTGAAATAAATAAATTAATTAAAAATAAAAATCAGTGGTGTGATGGTAGTGTTCCCCATAACTGAAGGGTGGGAAGCACCAAACTCAAAGGACATATTTGAATTCGTGTCCAATTTATTTCTCCATATAATTGTTTATAAAGATTAATTTAAAATAAAATGTTCTTGTTCATTAAAAAAACATAACCTATGTCAAAAAATTAATGAATTTTAAAAGTGATTGCTTCTTGGGTGAGTCGGAATGATTTTTTTTCTTTCTAGTTTTCAAGCATTATCCAAATGGCCTTATAATAAGTATATATTAATATTGCAGTGAAAACTACTATATTAATTTATTTCCATTTTAAAAACACTGTGTTCAGGTAGTTCTGTTCAGTTATTAATGAATTAATATTGTGCTGTGCTTAGTCGCTCAGTAGTGTCTGTTTCCTTGCTACCCCATGGACCGTAGCCCACCAGGCTCCTCTGTCCATGGGGATTCTCCAGGTAAAAACACTGGAGTGGGTTGCCATGCCTTCCTCCAGGGGATCTTTCCAACCCAGGGATCAAACCCAGGTCTCCCACACTGCAGGCGAATTCTTTACCAGCTGGGCTACCAAGGAAGCCCAAATTAATATTAATCCCACAAAAAAAGAATAGCAACCAGAATAGAAAACAAAAGTCCTTGAGTGGCAGACATTTGATTTTTACCATATTCAGCATTCTGTCTTCTTTCCTATAATACTCTGATTTCGTTTAAAAATTAGCTACAGTCTCTCTCCCACAGCCAATGGGAATATTTCTCTCCAGCATCCTACTTTTTAACAGAATAATAATGATAAATATCCATTATCCCATTTCCCCAGACTGAAAATGGTAGAATCTATTCATTGAACAGAAGAGAATTCCTAACCAGGCATGAGGTACTTCTTTCTGTTTCCTTAGTCTCTGAAGTTGCCTTATGTCCTGCTCCATGCCAGGTCTGGCTCTTTCAGCCTTCCTAAAGAGTTCTGTTAAATTCCCCATGTCTTTGCCATGAATTCTCTTTAATTTATACCAAGGCACTTTCTATGGCTTACAACAAATGAGCCATGACTGATATAATCAGTCTCATCCAAGGAAAACTATGTTTTTAAAACTTTTGTGAGCTATAACTGACATAGAATAAACTGCACATATTTAAAGTGTACAATTGGACAAATTTTGGTGTATGTACATACTTATGAGACTGTCACTGAAAAGGAGGATATCAAACATGTCCATCAACCCCAAGTTTCTGCATATCTCTTGGTAATCCTTCCATCCGTGTCCTTCTACAACTCAAACTCCTAGCACCACTGTGTTTTCAGTATAGATTAGTTTGCATTTTCTAGGATGTTTTATAAATGAAATTACACACTATATAATCTTTCCAAGGGCTTCTCTTGTGGCTCAGCTGGTACATAATCTGCCCGCAATGTGGAAGACCTGGGTTCGATCCCTGGGTTGGGAAGATCCCCTGGAGAAGGGAAAGGCTACCTACTCCAGTATTCTGGCCTGGAGAATCCTATGGACTGTATAGTCCATGGGGTCGCAAAGAGTGGGACACGACTGAACAACTTTTACTTTCACACTATGGCTTCTTTCAGGCAGCATAAATATCATGAAAGTTACACAAATTGTTTTGTGTATTCCATTGTATGGATATACCACAGTAGTAGAGGTTGAATACTTACGTATCCCCAGAATTCTTATGTTGAGAACCTAATGCCCAAGGTGATTATATTAAAAGTAGGAAATTTGGGAGGTAATTATGTCATGAGGGCAGAGCCCTCCTGAATGGGATTAATGTTCTCATGAAAGAAGCCTGAAAGAATTCTCTAGTCTTTTTCAACACGTGAAGGAACAACATAAAGTCTATGACCCAGAAGAGAGCCCTCACCTGACCATGATAGCATCCTGCCTGATTCCATGAAATGGATGCAACTTAAACTATCACTTTTGTTATGGATCTACATAAGGCAACACACAGAAAAAGAACAAGAGAAAAAAATGCCAAAAATGATAAATTATTACCTCTAAATGTTAGGATTATAGGCAAGTCTTTTTTTTCTGCTCCTTTAAACTTTCCTGCTTTTCCTTAATATTTATATTGAGAATGTATTATTGTGCTCTAACAGATAAAATAATCAAATGTGGATAAATGTAGCTATAATTTGCCCTTGGATACACAAATATACCAACTGTGGACATGTTTTTGCTGTTCCTTTTCCACCATGAAGAAATCAAGCAGAGAATGACCATGTGTTAGTCAATGCATACTCGTTTCTATAGCCAGTCACCTATAATCAGGGCAACACTGGGCAGAAAATGCTTTTCTCCTGGAGAATTGGATGGTGGGTGTGGGGTTCAGTTTTTTAACAAATATCTCAGATTAGATGAGGTTTCAATGAGTGGGTGTTAACACCAACTCTTCTTCGTGGAAGAGTTTCAGTCTGAAGGCAATCATCAAATTTAAACATTATCAAAGCAAGAAACTGGGACCTCAGACATGTGCACATAATATGTATGCTGCATACATATCTCAACAGAGATGTGACATTCTTCTCTACTACAAATATTCAAACTGGTCTCCTGAGACCAGCTTTCAGAAGATGCTACACTTGAAGATTATTTAGAATATTTCACACATGCTTAGCTAAATACTGAACCAAATAACTCTTTAATGGACTGTTGAGTAATTTCAACCCAAAGTTGCACAGGGCTAGGCAGGCATTTGACTTTCTTGGTTTTGCAAGTACAGCTTTCAAGGAAAAGCTTTCTACTCTCTACAGACCCAGACTGTATGGTTTGATTGTCATCCCCTAAAGGGGAGATGGATCACTGAAATGCAGATTGTTAGTAATGAGGCAAATGCATTCTAAAATGAGTATGAAATTTTCTAAGATAAAATTGTGACTTACTTTTCTGTTGGATATCACTTGAATTATGAAGGGGAAAAATAGTTGCCTGAGCAAAATTAAAATATATTTTCATTTATTTAGAACCCATATATACAGAAGTGGATTTATTATAACCCTTCCTTCATGCAACACTCACATAACTGGTCACCTAATATTTATAATTTATCAGTATTTTGGCTATTTCCAATTATGTCATAAGCATGCAAATCTACCACCCATTTCTAAAACAATTTTTCACATGAATCCAGAAATATGAAAATATAATAGTATCAGCACTGAAGGTTATAGTAAATGAAGGATCAAAATTGGTGAGTCAAGAACAGAAACTGGTGTTGGGGAATGGTCATAAGTCAAATATGTGGATGATAATTTATTACCTACATGAAGAGAAAAACGGAAAGTAAATCTAATCTAAGAAAACAGGTAGAGCTAGATCCATAAATGGGTCAACAAAAACCATGTCAGCATATGGCTTAGCTGGAAGCTCCTTCAAACCCTAGTAGTGGTTATACTTGGAGATAAGAGATAAGCATATGAGTATGAACCTAAACAGCAGTTGCTCTGGAGCTCAAGTCTGGAACAAGCACCACTGTAGCCTATGTGGAACCCTGGACCAGCGGATATACTACCTGAGGGGAAACAAACACTCACAGGATGTCATGGGACAATGTTTCCTACAATACCATGCCACACTATACAACAGCAAAAAGCAGTAGCAATAGTAGAGATACAATTCCTCCCTCCCTCTAGCATGTAGAAAAGGAAGGAGTCCCTGCCCTAGAAGCTAGGTAAGCTCCCTTAGTTTGGAGATAATTCACAGATGAAGGAGAACAATCAAGTAGGAGGTATACTGATAGTGCTGGGCTTCCCTGGTGGCTCAGACAGTAAAGAATCTGCCTGCAATGTGGGAGATTGGGGTTTGATCCCTGCATCAGTAAGATCCCCTGGAGAAGGGAATGGCTACTCATTCCAGTATTCTTGCCTGGAGAATTCCATGGACAGAGGAGCATGGTGAGCTACAATCCATGGGGTCACAAAGAGTTGGACTCAACTGAGTGACTAACACTTGCACTTCACTTTCATACTGACAGTTCAAATACTTATGGATCTACAGAACTTACTTGGAGAAATTAATGAGACATGGATTGACGTATACTTTGTGTAGGTGTAAGAAGCCATAGCACTAAAGCAAGCTCTGGGAGAATTACCAGAATCATGCAATTTAATACTGCTACCTCAGCAAAGCCCCAAGGCTGTTGATAAAAACACTACTATCTGTTTCCTGCCAAAATAGACCAACTCTCCTAGCACGTGGTCATGCCATAATTGGCCAGTCTGCAGTCCCCATGTCACTAACCTCCAAGTTATTCACAGGGACTGCATTTCTCTGTAACAAGCTCAACTGCAAGCTATGGGGGAAAAGCTGGATAATTGAAGAACTGGGTTTAGAGGACACAATATAGCCATGTTGTGTGTGCATCTCTGCGTTTGTAGACAGCACTGAGGACTGGTATAAATTTCACTGTCCAAAAGAGCTGGGCTGGTGGTCATAGGTGACACCTGTATCTAGGTAGGGGGAACTGACTCTGCAGTTGGCTAAATCATAAGACAGAAGAAAAATGAGATTTCAAACCAAGTATAGAGATGAATTTAATTTTACATGCTGAGCACACACAGTGAGATTAGAAGAGGGTGGGAACAGGGAGAAGGGAACATATTGGCAGGCACACAGGGCTCAGAGCTCACACCAGGCTGAGTTCATGTCAACATTAATTCCAGACGTGAATATATAGTGGGCATGATGTTAATATAAACTCTTTGCCTTGGTCAAGACTGAATATGAAAATAAATAAGGCTACATTTGCCAGATGAAGATACTAGTGACTTTTGCTGAAAAGGATAAAGGAGAACAGATGCTGGCACCCTCTCACCAAGCTTATTCATTTATGTATTCTGCTTTTTGTCTTTTAAATAGAAATTCTAATACCTGCAAAGTAAATTGCTCAGTGGATACAGAAATGAATGAGGCATGGTTATTGCACTCAGGAGCTTTAAATGTAGTAGTTTCTCAGGTACCCGAGCCACTAAAAAGGAAATGAAATCACTGTTTTATGAGAGTGGTATGACAAACATAGCATCAAAGCTGTGAAGAAGGAAAGGGTCCTTATAGTTAAAGGTTGGAAAATCAGTAAAGAATTCAGGATAAAAATATTTGAATGAAGGCTTGAAGGGTGGATCAAGAGAGAAAGGGGAAGAGTTGACATGCATAAAAAGATCAAGGTATAAGGAGAAGCAGAAAAAAGTTGGAAAGAGTTAGAACAAAGTTCTTACACTTTAATGTGCCTATGAATCAACTGAAGAATCTCATTAAAAGGCAGATTGGGGTGAATTTAGGCCCATGGGTGAGACCTGAAATCCTGCATCTCTAACAAGCTCCAAGGGGATTCCATTGTGACAGGTCCATGGTGGACCACCTTTTGTGGGGGCAATGTAATAGTAGAGAAAATGTATATTAGCATTGCTCTACTGTCAGGCACAGGGTTTTAGAGTATGTGATAAGGCTGGCAACAGAGGTTAAGACTGCATCACGAGTAACCTAGAGAACCATGCTAAGGAATGTAAAGGTTGTGAGTCCAGGGGAACTGGTTACACACGGAGTAGTTTTCACTTGCTTTATCAAACTCTCTTTTGTATTGTTGCCAGAAGTATTTTTGTGTAATACACACCTGAGCCAACCACTTCTCTTCAAAAAAATCCTCTGGATTTAAAGAGTGCTAGGTAAGAAAGTGTGAAATCATTAAGATAGCTAGCTTGACTGACTGGGCAAATAAAGAAATATAGTTGCCTGAGATGAGAGCAGGGAAAGGGGGAGGGAGGAAGGGAAAAATCAATTTGCATCCTCAAAATTCTGTGGTTTCTAAACTTGGCTATACATTGGAATCCACCTGGGGTGGGGGGTGGTTTAAAAAGTATTGCATGAATATCACCTGCAGAGATTCTGCTGTAATTAATATAGGGAAGGGACTGCACATGAAGATGTCTTAAAGTTCTTCAGGTGATTCCAATATGTATCCAAGGTTGATAACCATTATAATAACTGTGCAGCATTTCTTAAGTATCATAATCATGAAAACTATTCTCATTTTATTTTCATAATAACCTGGTATAGGAACCAATCTCAAAAGGGCTCCCCATTGATCAAAACTGAGATAATATAAGTCTCAGAAGAATTAAAATGGACTGAAACAAAAATACATTCTAAAAATTCTGTGTATCCAAAACATTTAATTTTGAGACAATGGAAATTAGATTGCAGTGATAGATGGCACAACTCTGTAAATATACAAAAAACCATTGAACTGTACATTTAAATAGGGTCAATATATGGTATGTAAACTAGATTTAAATAAAACTGTTAAAAACAATTCAGGCATTCATATGATAGTTAAAAAATCCAATGGTTATCTTTGGAAGTATTAGTGAATCTACTGATTATTCTGAAAGTGAGAACTAAAGGGATAGAATCATCCATTCATCCAGCCTTTCTTTCACCAAACTGTACATGAAGGTATCAAAATAATTTATGAAGAAAAGGTCTCATTTATAAGAGTAGTAGCAAATAAACTGAATGATAAAATTACTATATAATTACTTTCTAAAGCCTAATGGACAGTATGAAAAGGCAAAAAGATATGACACTGAAAGATGAACTCCCCAGGTCGGTAGGTGCCCAAAATGCTACTGGAGATCAGTGGAGAAATAGCTCCAGAAGGAAAGAAGAGGCTGAGCCAAAGTGGAAACAATGCCCATTTGTGGATGTGACTTGTGATGGAAGTAAAGTCCGATGCTATAAAGAGCAATATTGCATAGGAACCTGGACTGTTAGGTCCATGAATCAAGGCAAATTGGAAGTGATAAAACAGGAGATGGCAAGAATGAACATCGATATTTTAGGAAATCGGTGAACTAAAATGGACTCAGAGTGAATACAGCAGGCAGGTAGTGAGGGAAGCCATAAACCTCTCAGGAGTTCTTTAAAAGGCATTGTTGTGAGCCATCCCCTTCTGAGATCTAAGCTACTTTGAGGTTGTTTCTGTCTGTTTTGTGGTCCTTCTCCCCCTTCACTTGTTATTTAAAAAATAAAGCAGTTTATATACACATCAGCAAGCAGAAGAGTATTAAAACTTTTATTTTTTTGGACTTGACATACAGAAGGTGGGATCTTAGTTCCTGACCAGGGATCTAACCCATGCTCCTGCATGGAGTTGTAACCACTGGTCCACCAGGGAAATCCCAGAAGAGTGTTTAAACTTTTTTTTTTTCTCTTTTTGGTAGATGAAGTATGAGAAACAGAAGCCTTCTGAGATTCTAGTCTAGAAGTCAGGTGTGGTCTACGTGCTTCAATGGCCTCTTAAATGGGTCAGCTGATGTTACCCCCATTTTTATACAGTTCCCAGGAGAAAAACTCCTATAGGCCACTCTGGGGCCACTCTTATCTGGCAGAGAGGGAGTCGGTGAAACCCCAGGAATTTAGGGCTGTGTGGGTGGGCATTTGGAGAAGGAAATGGCAACCCACTCCAGTGTTCTTGCCTGGAGAATCCCAGGGACGGAGGAGCCTGGTGGGCTGCCGTCTATGGGGTCGCACAGAGTCAGACACGACTGAAGCGACTTAGCTGTAGCAGTAGTAAAATGGACTCAAATGGGTGAACTTAATTCAGATGACCATTATATCTACTACTGTGAGCAAAAATCCCTTAGAAGAAATGGAGTAGCCCTCATAGTCAACAAGAGTGCAAAATGCAGTACTTGGGTACGAGCTCAAAAACGACAGAATGATCTCTGTTCGCTTCCAAGGTGAACCATTCAATATCACAGTAATCCAAGACTATGGCCCAACCACTAAAGCAAAAGAAGCTGAAGTTGAATGGTTCTATGAAGACTTACAAGACCTTCTAGAACTAACACCAGAAAAAGATGTCCTTTTCATCATAGGGGACTAAAATGCTACAGTAGAAAGGCAAGGGATACATAGAGCAACAGGCAAGTTTGGCCTTGGAATACAAAACGAAGCAGGGCAAAGGCTAACAGAGTTTAGCCAAGAGAACACACTGGTCATAGCACACAACTTCTTCCAACAGCACAAGAGACGACTCTATACATGGACACCACCAGATGGTCATTACCAAAATCAAATTGATTATATTCTTTGCAGTAAAAAATGGAAAGGCTCTATACAGTCACCAAAAACACAACCAGGAGCAGTCTGTGGTTCATATCATGAACTCCTTGTTGCCAAATTCAGACTTAAATTGAAGAAAGTGGAGAAAACCACTAGACCATTCAGGTATGACCTAAATCAAATCCCTTATGATTATACAGTGGAAGTGACAAATAGATTTAAGGGACTAGATCTGATAGACAGAGTGCCTGATGAACTATGGATGGAGGTTTGGGACATTGTATAGGAGACAGGGATCAAGACCGTCCCCATGGAAAAGAAAAGCAAAAAAGCAAAATGGCTGTCTGAGGAGGCCTTACAAATAGCTGTGAAAAGAAGAGAAGTGAAAAGCAAAGGAGAAAAGGAAAGATATTCCCATCTGAATGCAGAGTTCCAAAGAATAGCAAGGACAGATAAGAAAGCCTTCCTCAGCGATCAACGCAAAGAAACAGAGGAAAACAATAGAATGGAAAAGACCAGAGATCACTTCAAGAAAATTTAGAGATACCAAGGGAACATTTCATGCAAAGATGGGCTCGATAAAGGACAGAAATGGTATGGACCTAACAGAAGCAGAAGATATTAAGAAGAGGTGGCAAGAATACACAGAAGAACTGTACAAAAAAGATCTTAATGACCCAGATAATCACGATGGTGTGATCACTCATCTAGAGCCAGACATCCTGGAATGTGAAGTCAAGTGGGCATTAAGAAGCATCACTACGAACAAAGCTAGTGGAGGTGATGGAATTCCACTGGAGCTATTTCAAATCCTCAAACATGATGCTGTGAAAGTGCTGTACTCAGTATGCCAGCAAATTCGGAAAATTCAGTTATGATCACAGGACTGGAAATGGTCAGTTTTCATTGCAATCCCAAAGAAAGGCAATGCCAAAAAAGTTCAAACTACCACACAGTTCCACTCATCTCACACGCTAGTCAAGTAATGCTCAAAATTCTCAAAGCAGGGCTTCAACAGTATGTGAACCAAGAACTTCCAGATATTCAGGTGGATTTAGAAAAGGCGGAGGAGCCAGAGATCATACTGCCAACATGTTTTGGATCATAGAAAAAGCAAGAGAGTTCCAGAAAAAACATCTCCTTTTGCTTTATTGACTACACCAAAGCCTTTGACTGTGTGGATCACAACAAACTGTGGAAAATTCTTCAAGAGATGGAAATACCAGACAACCTTACTTGCCTCCTGAGAAATCTGTATGCAAGTCAGGAAGCAACAGTTAGAACCAGACATGGAACAACAGACTGGTTCCAAATTGGGAAATGAGTACACCACGGCTGTATATTGCCACCCTGCTTATTTAACTTATGTCTAGAGTACATCACGCAAAACGCTGAGCTGGATGAAGCACAAGCTGGAATCAAGATTGCCGGGAGAAATATCAATAACTCAGATATGCAGATGTCACCACTCTTATGGCAGAAAGTGAAGAGGAACTAAAGAGCCTCATGATGAAAGTGAAAGAGGAGAGTGAAAAAGTTGGCTTAAAACTCAACGTTCAAAACAACAAAGATCATGTCATCTGGTCCCATCACTTCATGGCAAGTAGATGGGTAAACAATGGAAACAGTGACAGACTTTATTTTCCTGGGCTCCAAAATCACTGCAGATGGTGATTGCAGCCATAAATTTAAAAGACACTTGCTCCTTGGAAGGAATGTTATGGCCAACCTAGACAGCATATTGAAAAGCAGAGACATTACTTTGCCAACAAAGGTCTGTCTAGTCAAAGCTATCGTTTTTCCAGTAGCCATGTATGGATGTTAGAGTTGGACTATAAAGAAAGCTGAGTGCCAAAGAATTGATGTTTTTGAACTGTGGTGTTGGAGAAGACTCTTGAGAGTCCCTTGGACTGCAAGGAGACCAAACCAGTCAATCCTAAAGGAAATCAGCCCTGAATATTCATTGGAAGGGCTGATGCTGAAGCTGAAGCTCCAATACTTTGGCCACCTGATGCAAAGAAATGACTCACTGGAAAAGACCTGGATGCTGTGAGAGGTTGAAGGCAGAAGGAGAAAGGGATGACAGAGGATGAGATGGTTTGATGGCATCACTGACTCAATGGAGATGAGTTTGAGTAAACTCTGGGAGTTGGTGATGGACAGGGAGGCCTGGTGTGCTGCAGTCCACGGGGTCGCAAAGAGTCAGATGTGACTGAGCAACTGAACTGAACAAAACAATGAATCAAGGCAGTGATGATTAATAGCTATTAAAATCATTAGGTGAGAACATGGTTATAAACTTGAAAAGAGATGTATGTGACTGATAAAACTTGAATCCAGTAATTAAATCTTGCCAAATATTGAACCTGAATCTGTTCACCTCCTTTTGTTTGGTCTGTGTATGTGTATATAAGAAGTACAGGGTACAGAGGAACATGATAAATATCAATGGGGAGGGATGCAATCAGCAAAATGTAGAATATGGAGAAACTCTGGAGGAAAGATGGCCTGGTTTCTTCAACAAATACATTCAAAGAAAAAATAGGACAGGGGAGATACAGAGGCAAAGGCTTAGCAAACATTTTCTGTAAAGGAACAAATAAGTACTTCTTTCTTTGCAGGCCTTATATTACACAAAACAACCACTCAACTCCACTGTTGTAGTTGGAAAACAGTTATGAACAATTTTAAATGAATAAGTATGGCTGTATTCCAATAAAACTTTATTTACCAATACAGGATATGGATCATAGTTGTAGACCCCTACAGTGGAGTTTAGAATTTAGAGATGAATCAATATAATACATTGTGCAGAGCTTATTTGGATTGAATGACCAACTGTAAAAGTATTTATGAAACAATCAGGCAAATTTGAGCACTGACCAGTTATTCAATGATATTAGAATAATATTTTGATGAGAAAATGGCATAAGTATGTTTTACAAAGTCCTTACATTCTGGGTTACATATTGAGTATTTAAAGATAAAGTAATGATACCTGAGATTTATTTTCCTCCCAAAATAATGAAGCAGAAGTGGGAGAGCTGATGTAGGAGGAGGTAATAGGTCAGCAGTCCTCAAAGTGTAGTTCCCTGGACCAACAAAAGCATCTGGAAACTTGTTGAGATGTGAATTCTCTGGGCATCAATCCTGATTTACAAAATCAGAAACTCTAAGGTGAAGTCCAGAAATCCGTTTTAACAAGGCCTCAAAATGATTCTCATACATGTTAAAATTTGAAACCACCCACATAGATAAAATAAGAATTGAGCATGATATGTGATAAAGTTTTGTGCTGAATACATGAGGATTCACTGTATTATTTTGAATATTTTTATATGTTTGAAATTTTCCAAATACAATAGTAAAATAAAAGGGAAAACTAGTAAGATTGGGAATGCGAAGGAAAGCCTAGCCCAACATTCAGATAAGTGAACACTTACAGGAGGACTAAAATAGGAGTCGGCACCCAAAAACATCAGGAGATGAAATGACCTGGTTTCCCTCCGCTGTTGATCCATCCCCACTTCCACCCACTTGTACTCCTCTGTAAGCCTGCACAGTATTCCAGCTACACAACTATGACCAACTAGCTACTTCATTAAGGGAGACCTCTTAAGGTTTGTGGATAAATCATCAACTTAATAAATGTTCAATCAAAGAGCCCACTTTTGGCCTCAAGGAGAAAGTCTTTAACTTCCTAACCCCTAGTGGAAAATGCTTTTTTAGTGTTTCCTCAAGGACCTTCACCCACTAAGCATCACCTCTCTTTTTGTCTGCCTCTAGCCCAGTGGTTCTAACTCTTATTGCATGCAACAGTTACCTGGGAAATCATTTAAAGTTCTTGATTCCCAGGGCATACCTAGATATATCAATCGTAATTTGTGGGGATGAGATGAGTATTTTTAAAAACTCCTCAGTGATTCCAACGTGCAGCCAAATGTTGAGAACCACACACTGTTGATCCTTCTCAAACAAGCTTCTAGCTAGACTAGTCCACACTAGCCACACCTATGTCCAAACTTCTCACTCATCCTCAGACATTACCCTCCTGTTCTTCCCACTATTCCTTCTTTGGGAATGACCTCAGCTTCCGGATTCAAAAAAAAAAATCTTGAGGGTTTTTTCCTTTAATGTTCTGTAACACTTTACTTATCTACACCCTTTTCTAAATGCATCCCTTTTTTTGTCACTATACTCCTCTTTCTTGTTTTTATCATGCCTGTGATTGCCCTGTTCCCTTTCTTTTGCAAGACTCTCTTCTTCATCACGTCCTTAAATTTTCTTTTCCATAAGCCCTGCCCTAAAGATTCCTCGTCGTCTCATTCTATGCACTTACTTTGGGTCATCTCGTCTTCTCCTCTACCTTCAACTGTCTGTATACCGAAGACCCACAAATACATTATTTCCACCCCTAATACAGCTATGTGCTTCAGACCTACGTGGCAAATTCCCTGATAAACCTCTCCTGCTGCATCTCCTGTAGACACTCCACCTCATTATGTTAAGAAGTAAAACTCTACCCCTGCTCTCCAATCTGCTAGTGTGTCACTGTGGGCACAGCCTCTGGGCCAGATTGCTTGGGTTTGAAATCTTGATTCAGTCATATAATAAACTTGGACGAATGAATTAACCTTTCTGCAACTCTATTTCCTCATTTGTAAAATAGATAAAATAATGATAACTTCCTCATAAGATTATTATTAGCATGAAGATTAACTAAATTAATACGTATAAAGGGCTTAAAGCTGTGCCTGGCAAATCATAAGCATCCTATTTGCTACGACTACTACTTTTTCATCAATATTATCATTATTCTAAATTCCCTATCTCAGTGAAGAGTGCCATCACCTAATTAGATACAGAAGGGAAATATTTGAGTGTCATTCTTTTTGCCTCATTACATCTACTCAGTTTTTCTTCAGACACTTTCCTTATTTTTGACCACAGCTTCAGGTCAGGCCCATGGTATGCTGGACTGAAAGCTGATTCTGCATATCTTCTCTCAGCTTTACTAGCTCTAAACTGGCTATTATGAAAGTTTTTATACCATGGGAATCAGCAAACTCTACAAATGAGGAAATCTTTTTTTCTTTCTGAAAAGTCAGTTGTTAAAAATGCAGGCCCTCATGATTTCTCCTCCAAGTTTCTGCAAAACATCCCAATTGTCTTACTTCTACCGCTGTTGTGCCACTCTAGTCCACTCTTAGTCTTGACACCAGGAAAAAAAAATCTAAAATGCAAATCTCATCATATGACCACTCTCCAGATGACAATAATTCAGTAGCTCCCCATTTTCCTCAGGCTAAAAGCCTCAATCCTTAGCATGGCACACATGGTCAATAGTAGAGGCCACACGTGTTCCATTCTTAACCCTTGAAATGCACCCTTCCTTATACAGGTCATCCTGTAAATCCCTTGAGGGCTTTCTTCAGTCTCAGGACAAAGCCCAAAGAGCCAGAAAGTTAACTCTCCTGGGAGCAGGGCATGAGAGATGGCTGGCAACATCCCAGCTCCCACCACCAAACAGGACAACTCAGATGGAGTCACTCCAGACAGCCCCACTGAACTGAGCCCCAATCGCCCACAACAGTAACCTGCTCTCATCAGCCTCTCCTCTACCAGTGCCTCCTGCCATCACCTCCCAAATTAACCACTGGCCCTCAAGTCCTTATCACAGGATCTGTGTCTGGGGGGAACTCAACCTAATACATGGCCATTCATGGCCTTTTCTCCACTTCAGCCTTGCCATTTCTCTCTTCAAGCTGCAGTTCTGCTGAACATTTTACATATAGTTCTCCAAAGGTCACATGGTGTCTCACACTTTGTTCTCTTGCAGACACTGCTCACTTTATATGGAATAAGCCCTATTAATTCCACGTTTTTTACCCAGAAGACTCTAACCTGTTCTCCAAAATGCAAGTCAGTATCCACCTTTCCCCCTAATCACTGCCATCCTCCTCCTTCAATGGAAGGGTCTCTCATGGGTTCTTATGCCATCAAGTACTTACAGATCTGTTTTCTCTAATCCAATATGGGCTCCCTCGGGTTCTTCTCCAGTCATATACCCATTCCCCACCCTACCAACAGCCCTAGAATGATGCATACTGTTGTTGTAGTGCTTAGTCGCTCAGTCAGGTCCAACTCTTTTGTGACCCCATGGACTGTAGCCCACCAGGCTCCTCTGTCCATGGGATTTCCCAGGCAAGAATACTGGAGTGGGTTGTCATGCCCTCCTCCAGGGGATCGTCCCACCTAGGAGACCTATTCAGGTCTCCTGCATTGCAGATGGATTCTTTACTGACTGACCCACCAGGGAAGTCCCAAGAATACTGGAGTGGGATGCCATTTCCTACCCCAGGGGATCTTTTCAACCAAGGATCAAACCTACGTCTCCTGCATCTTTACCACTGAGTCAATAGGGAAGCCCATGATGTATATTAACAATTCAATAAGGGTGTGTTGAAGGGATATAGTTTGCATGGCCTATTATCCCTTATGTTTTCATCCCTGGAGGAAATGTTCAACGAGGAGCTTACCATCTAGGTTGAGAGACAAATCTGTTTTCTCCTATTTCCTAATAATCGTTGTATAATTACAAGCATTATCAGAAATGAAGCTATTTGCATAAATACAGCCAGACACCAATTTTGGTTTAGCCCTGTTGGTATGTTTCACCAAGATCCTTAGCTTTCTAGCCCTGACATTTTTTTTTATTATCTCTGCATTTCAATGTTACCTTCCAGGCTCTGCAATTAAGCAAATTCTTCGGATTTTAAGCAAATATGCTTGCAGTGTTTTTCAAGTGCCAAAACACCCTGGGGCACATCTTAATTCTCTGATTCTCCCTTTCGAAGGGGATTCTCAGCTGCAGCTGACAGCTTTGTGAGTGCAGAGCCTCCGTGTTGCGTCCTCTGCAGAATATATTTATTTGCAGCATTTCAGCAGGGAGACCCTGGGAGGATGAGTCATCGTCCTGATCCAGAGAGTTGCCCTTGAAGCCACACTGAAAAAATTCTCTCCCTGTTATTGTATTGAACAGGCCCTAACTGGAAAGCAAGTCCTCTGTTTACAGAAAACTTTCCCACCTAGGCAGGAAATGACACTTAGGAAATGCTGAAAAATAAATGCAGGGGGGACAGCATGTAATTTCTTGGACCTGAATGTATTGCAAGGTAACAAATTCAGTTAAAAATGCACTGAGCACCCACTACATGTATGAATCTATGGTTAAGAATGAGGTCCCTGCACCTGGCCCTCAACCCTGGGGAAATTACTCTTTTAATGTTTTAAGGATATTTTAGGACTTGCAAAGAGAGAGTTTACATCAAATGCCTGTACATAAAACTCTAGCACTCTCATGTTGCATTTAAGTGGACACATGTGTGAACACCTGCCTCTATCTCTGTATTCTGTACTTATACAAGGACTTCCCAGGTGGCTTAGTGGTAAAGAATCTGCCTGCCAATGCAGGAGACACAGGAGACCCAGGTTCGATCCCTGGGTTGGGAAGATCCCCTGGAGGATGGCATGGCAACCCACTCCAGTATTCTTGCCTAGAGAATCCCATGGACAGAGGAGTCTGGCTGGGTATGGTCCATAGGGTTGCAGAGACATGACTGAGCCACTAAGCATATATACTCATATGACCCTAACAGGTTGGTGTGCTAGTCAGAATCCCTTGGGGGGACTTTTCTAGGAATCCCACTGTTACAAATCCTTCCTGGTATTATTATCAGTATCTAGAACATGGAGACAACAAACGAACTATACAGAGGGAGCAGAAGTCAGACAAAGGAAGTTAAGGCTGAGGATAAGCCGATGGGGAGTTCAGTTCAGCTCAGTCACACAATCATGTCCGACTCTTTGTGACCCCATGGATTGCAGCATGCCAGGGTTCCCTGTCCATCACCAACTCCCAGAGCTTACTCAAATTCATGTCCATCGAGTTGGTGATGCCACCCAACCATCTCATCCTCTGTCGTCCCCTTCTCCTCCTGTCTTCAATCTTTCCCAGCATCAGGGTCTTTTCCAATGAGTCAGTTCTTTGCATCAGGTGGTCAAAGTATTGGATTTTCAGCTTCAGCATCAGTCCTTCCAATGAATATGGGGAGTTAGCTGCGGGGAATGGGAGGGCAGGCCTGAGGCTTGATGCAGGACTTCAAGAGCATGGAGCAGCAGAGTAAATGTTCACAGCACACAAGTATCAATGATACAAGGTACAGAAAAATCCAGAAAGTTAGCTAATCTAAGAAAGCTCAGAGCAGCCAAATGTGCCAGAATTCAGACAGCTTGAGAAGCGAAGAGTAAGTGAGACAGTCCGTCATGGAGCTTGTGGAGAGCTTACAGCAGTCTGGGCCACTGGGTGTGAGCCAAAACTCTGGAGCCAAACCACCTGGTTTCAAGTGTTTATTCTACCAACTAGTAGTTGTGAGTTATTTAATATCTCACCACCTCAGGTCTCTCACCTATAAACAACACTCAATTTTCTCACCTATAAATGACAACAAAACAATATATTATTTATTCAGTTCTAACATCCCCTTGGGGCTTCCCCCATGGCTCAGTGGTAACGAACCTGCCTGCCAATGCCAGAGACACAGGTCTGATCCCTGGCTTGGGACAATCCTCTGGAGGAGGGCATGGCAACTAACTCCAGTATTCTTGCCTGGAGAATTCCATGGATAGAGGAGCCTGGGAGGCTGCAACCCAAAGGGTCACAAAGAGTTGGACATGACTGAGTGATGCACATGCAAGCAAGCAACATCCCCTTGATTGTAAGATGCATTATCTTGCAGTTTTATCTATTCTTCAAAATATTCAAAAATAGATAATTCCAGGATACATAAGCTATTCCAAAATGACAGAAAAGAAATAGAGAGCTACCCAGTTCATCTCATAATGTGAGACAACTCTCATAGTTAAACCTGAAAAAGGCAACACAAAAGAGAACTAAAGCCCAACTTTACTTGTGAAAATTAGAAAAATTCTGTATTAAGTACCAGCAAAAAGTTTAATAACAACTTCAAACCTTACACAATGTGACAAGTAGAGTTATCACTAGGATGCACTGTAACTTAAGACAAATATTAAATATATGCCACACCAAAGAGTCAAAGAAGAAATACTATATATGCGAAAGTGGTATTTAATAAAGTTCAGTATCTATTTCTAAGATTTTTTTCTTAAATAAAAGTTAGAATAATGTGACCTCACATAAGTAATTTTTCACTTTTACCTAAACAATGAACACAAAAATAATCCCATTAATTCCTGAATAGAAGTGTCATTTCAAATCATATTCCTACTTTTGTCAGTAATCTGGACGTGCTGGACAATGCAAGAAAACAGAAAACAATAATAACAATCATATCACTTAGGGAAAAAGAGACAAAAATTTCCTTATAAAACTCAAGATACTCCATTGAAAATTCACAAAATGCAGAAAAACACAAAATGATTTATTTACCAAAAATTAATAGATACATGATAATAGCAACAAAACACATATATACTTCAGATAATCTTGGGTATATGTACTCTGGAAAGCCAAAAAAGATTATTTGCATAAATGGGGATAGGTGCTACAATCCACCTATAATGAGTAAAGTAAGTCAATTGCTTCAAGCTAATTTATAAATTTAAGTAATCATAATACAGATTTTATTCTGAACAAAGTGAAGTGGAAATGGAAGAATATACTATGAAGTAACTATTCTTTTGGTAAAATAATGATTTCCAAAAAAGATAATGCTGTATATTTAACACATTATAACACTTCATCAATTAAAAGTATGTTCAGCTCATAATAGGCATAATATAAATTTGTTTTAAAATAAGGACAACACGAATCAATGTATGGAACAATATAATGAAAGAATTCATTTAAAATGAACCCTAAAATATATGAGAATGCAGTATTTTTCTAATGAAAAACTTAACAAGCTGTATAAGTGCTTGAAAAGTATAAGTGCTTAAAAGAAGCATAAGTGTTGAAAAGTTAGTGGAAATGTATCATATATAGTTACATAAATATGGTGGATATATAAAGCAAATACTAACAGAACTAAAAGGAAATAAACAGCAATACAATAATAATTGGAGGTTTTAATATCCCACTCTCAACAATGAATATATCATCCAGACAGAGAATCAATAAGGAAATAGTGGAACCGCACGAAACTATAGACCAAATAATCCTAAAAGACATATACAGAATATTCCATCCAACAGCAGGAATATACATGTTTTTTCTCAAGAGCACATGGAACATTTTCAAGGATGGATCATATGATAGGGCACAAATCAAGTCACAAAATATTCAAAAAGAAATAAATTATATCAAGTATCTTTTCATACCATGATGGTATAAAACTAAAAATCAAAACAGAAGGAAAACTGAAAAATATAGAAGTAATTTGAAATTACACAGTTCAATCTGTACAACTATTGGGACAAAAAACTAAATCAAAAAACATTTTGAGAAAAACAAAAATGCAAACACAACATACCAATACTTATGGGATGACAAAAGCAACATAATTTATAGCTATAAAAGCATAAATTAATAAGATCCCAAATAAAGAACCTAACATTATAATGAAATGAACTAAAAAATAAACCTAAGCCAAAACTTGGAGAAGGAAGGAAATAAGAAAGGTGACAGCAGAAATAAATCAAACATAGACTAGAAAAGGAATAAAAAAATTAACAAACTTTAGAGCTGGCTCTCTGAAAAGATAAAGAAAGTTGACAAATCTTTGACTATATTAATGAAGAAAATAAGAGATCTCAAATATACAAAACTATAAATGAAATCTCTTCAAGAAAATTAGAGATACCAAGGGAACATTTCATGCAAAGATGGGCTCGATAAAGGATAGAAATGGTATGGACCTAACAGAAGCAGAAGATATCAAGAAGAGGTGGCAAGAATACACAGAAGAACTGTACAAAAAAGATCTTCACGACCCAGGTTATCTAGGTGAGTGTGATCACTCACCTAGAGCCAGACATCCTGGAATGTGAAGTCAAGTGGGCCTTAGGAAGCATCACTACGAACAAAGCTAGTGGAGGTGATGGAATTCCAGTTGAGCTATTTCAAATCCTCAAAGATGACACTGTGAAAGTGCTGCATGCAATATGCCAGCAAATCTGGAAAACTCAGCAGTGGCCACAGGACTGGAAAAGGTCAGTTTTCATTCCAATCCCAAAGAAAGGCAATGCCAAAGAATGCTCAAACTACCATACAATTGCACTCATCTCACATGCTAGTAAAGTAATGCTGAAAATTCTCCAAGCCAGGCTTCAGCAATATATGAACCATGAACTTCCAGATGTTCAAGCTGGTTTTAGAAAAGGCAGAGGAACCAGAGATCAAATTGCCAATATCCACTGGATCATCGAAAAAGCAAGCGAGTTCCAGAAAAACACTGATTTCTGCTTAATTGACTAAGTCAAAGCCTTTGTGTGGATCACAATAAACTGTGGAAAATTCTGAAAGAGATGGGAATACCAGACCATCTGACCTGTCTCTTGAGAAACCTGTACGCAGGTCAGGAAGCAACAGTTAGAACTGGACATGGAACAACAGACTGGTTCCAAATAGGAAAAGGAGTACGTCAAGGCTGTATATTGTCACCCTGCTTATATGCAGAGTACATCATGAGAAACGCTGGGCTAGAAGAAACACAAGCTGGAATCAAGATTGCTGGGAGAAATATCAATAACCTCAGATATGCAGATGACACCACCCTTATGGCAGAAAGCGAAGAAGGACTGAAGAGCCTCTTGATGAAAGTGAAAGAGGAGAGTGAAAAAGTTGGCTTAAAGCTCAACATTCAGAAAACTAAGATCATGGCATTTGGTCCCATCACTTCATGGCAAAAAGATGAGGAAACAGTGGAAACAGTGTCAGACTTTATTTTTTGGGCTCCAAAATCACTGCAGATGGTGATTGCAGCCATGAAATTAAAAGACGCTTACTCCTTGGAAGGAAAGTTATGACCAACCTAGATAGCATATTTAAAAGCAGAGACATTACTTTGCCAACAAAGGTCCATCTAGTCAAGGCTATGGTTTTTCCAGTAGTCATGTATGGATGTGAGAGTTGGATGGTGAAGAAAGCTGAGTGCCGAAGAATTGATGCTTTTGAACTGTGGTGTTGGAGAAGACTCTTGAGAGTCCCTTGGACTGCAAGGAGATCCAATCAATCCATCCTAAAGGAGATCAGTCTTGGGTATTCATTGGAAGGACTGATGTTAAAGCTGAAACTCCAATACTTTGGCCACCTCATGTGAAGAGCTGACTCACTGGAAAAGACCCTAATGCTGGGAAGGGTTGGGGGCAGGAGGAGAAGGGGACGACAGAGGTTGAGATGGTTGGATGGCATCACCGACTCAATGGACATGGGTTTGGGTAAACTCCGGGAGTTGGTGATGGACAGGGAGGCTTAGCGTGCTGCAGTCCATGGGGTCACAAAGAGTTGGACATGACTGAGCGACTGAACTGAACTGAACTGAAAAATGAAAGAGGAGATATTAAATTCAAGACCAGAGAAATACAAAGGATCGTAAGAGACTCCTATGAACAGTTTTTTGCCAACAAACAGAACAACCTAATGTGTAAATTCCTATAAATATACAATCTGCCAAGACTGAATCATGAAGATATACATAATCTGAAAAGACTTATAATGAATAAGGAGATTGAGTCAGTAATCAATAATCCCCCAATGAAGAAAAGCACAGAATCAAATGGCTGCACAGATGAATTCTACCAAATATTTAAGAGAAATATTTAAATATTTAAATATTTAAAGAGAAATTAACACTAGTTCTTCTCAAACTCTTTACAAAAATTGAAGAGAATATCTCCAAACTCAATCTACAATGCCAGCGTTACCCAACATCAAAGACAGATACAAGTAATGAAAACCAAAGGCTAAATATTCCTGATAAATATAGATGCAAAAATTCCCAACAGAATATAAGTAAACCAAAGTGTATTAAAAGGATGGTATACCATGATCAAGTGGGACTCATCCCTGGGACATGATGATGGCTCAAAATACGCAAATTAATAAATGTGATAAACCACATTAATGAAATGAAAGATAAATATTGTTTATGATCATCTCAATAGATAAAGAAAAACCATTCAACAAAATCCATTCATGATAAAAATTCAACAAAATGAGTTTAGAAGAAATGTGACAACATAATAAAGTTAATACATGACAAGCTCCCAGCTACCAACTTACTCAGTGGTCAAAGTCTGAAAAAAATTTCTCTAGGATTAGGGTGCCTACTCTCACTACTCTAACTCAGAATAGTACTGAAAGTCCTAGCCGGAGCGATCAGGCAAGAAAAATGATAGTACTGAAATGAGAAAGGGTCTGTTTTCTCTAGTTGCAGATGATGTATATATATAAAACTCTAAGAACTAGATAAAAATCTATTAGAACCAATCAATGAATTTAGTAAAGCTTCAGGATATAAAACCAACATGCAAAAATGAGCTGAATTTGTATACACTAACAACAAACTAGATGGAAAAGAAATAAACAATCCTTTTTATAATGACATCAAGAATATTTAGGAATACTTTAACCAAGGTGAAATATCTGTACACAGAAACCATAAAACACTTAAGAATAGAAAATTAAGACACAAATAAATGGAAAGATATGCCATGTTCATGCATCAGGAGAATTAATATTGTTAAAATGTCCATACTACCCAAGTCCATCCATCAATTCAATTCAATTTCCATCAAAATTCCAATAGGATTTTTTTTTACGGAAGTAGAAAAAAAATCCTATAGTCCATATGGAACTATAAAAGCCCTGAAGTTGCCAAAGCAATGATGGGAATGAACATATATAGAGGCATCACACTTCCTGGTTTTGAATTATACTACAAAACTAAGTAATCAAAACAGTACAGCTCTAAGACAAGTGGAACATACTTGAGAGTTCCCAGTAAAGCTATGCGTGTATAGTCCACTGATATTTGACAAGAAAGTAAAAAATAGTTCATAGGAAAAGATATTCTCTTCAACAAATTGCATTTTGAGAACTGGATATTCACGTGCTAAAGAATGAAACTGGACCCCTATCTTACACATAAAAAATTAACACAAAATTGATTAAAGACCTACTGTAAGAGTGAAAAGTGTAAAACTACTTGAAAAAAATAGGGGAAAATTTCCTTGACATTGGTCTTGGTAATGATTTTTGGATGTGACACCAAAAGCACAAGCATCAGAAGCAAAAATCAACAAGTAGAGTTACATCAAACTGAAATGTTTCTACACAGCAAAATATACAATCAACAAAATGAAAAGGCAACATAAAGAATGGCAGAAGATATTTTCAAACCATATATCTGATAAGGAATTCATACTCAAAATATTTAAGGAACTCATAATAGCAAAAAAATGTGAAAAAAAACAAATAATCACATTGAAAAATTAGCAAAGAACAGCCTGAATGGCTTTTTTTTTCCAAAGAAAATATATATACAAATGGCCAACAGCTATTGTGAAAACATGCTCAATATCACTAATCATCAGGGAAATACAAACCCAAATCATAATGAGAATCACCTCCCCTTTGTAAGAATGGCTATTATCAAAGACAAGAGATAATTGTTCTAGTGAGAATGTGGAGAAAAGGGAATCCTTGTACATTGTTTGAGGGAATTCAAACTCGTATAGCCACTATGGAAAACAGTATGGCAATTCCTTAATAAATTAAAAATAGAGCTACCATATGATCCAGCAATAAACTTCTGTGTATACATCCAAAGAAAATGAAACCACTATTTCAAAGAGATATCTGCACTCCATGTTACTGCAGCATTATTTATAATAGCCAAGACATGCAAACAATCTAAATGTCTGTAGACAGATGGACAGATAAAGAAAATGTGTGTGTATATATACATACATACACACACACACACATACACAATGGAATATTATTACACTTGCTGATGAGAATACTCTGGCATGGAGATATTACATAATTACCCTAGGTCATATGGTTATAATATAATTAAAAGAGGATATAATTCCAATATATTAGGCTTTGAGGTTTGCAGTTTTGTTGTATCTTGACTATAGAGGGAAATGCTGAAGAGAGAGTAGATGAAATGACATGTCAAGTGATAATTTTACTGGTTATTTTAATTCTTTTGTGAATGTCTAAAATGTTTATTTGATGACTGTTTAAGAATGAGAACAATAAAAGAAAACTCAAATGTTACCAGCATATACTACATCAACTCTTGCTGCAGACAAGAGATTTGACTTGTTTGTAATTCTGCATTTATGCATAATTTATTATGCATTATACAAAGAAATATTAGCTGTACTATGGCTGCCCATGGGAAAGGGGAAAAGCATATCTCCCAGTTCATTGTTAAGTTATGATTCTAATATTCTAATCAAAATGCTTGACAGATAATAACTGTGGCTATTCATAGACACATGCATTTACTATACCAATACCCAGTGTCCTGAATGTAGGACATTTGTGGTGTAAGATGAATGACAAGTTAATGAATTTTTCTCCTGAGTAGCTGACATCACATCTAATAAACATTTTTTTTTTTTGCCTCTGCACAATGCAGAACACATAGTAGGCCTGTGATACCTATATGCTGAATAAAAAAAAATCAAGTCCTATGAACTTCAATTTGGGATTTCTGCTATGCTGCATAATTTAAAAATGGCAATAGCATTTCATTCCACCAACATTTTTGAGCCTAGGCTCTGTGTCAGGGTTAAAGAACCAAGAGTGAAACCAAGTCAAGAACCTCACAGTGGCTCATCAGCAATTCAAATCCTGGAGGAGGAGTTGGCAAGCTATGACAGGCAGGGCAAATCCAACATATTGTTTTTGTACATCCCATGAGCTAAGAATGATTCTTACAAGGTTAAATCACTGAAAAAAAAATTTTAAGAAAACAATATTTCATGAAAATTGAGAAAAACATGAAGTTCAAATTTTACCCAAAAATTGGATTGGAAGTTGGATTGGAACACAGTCATGCCCTTTTGTTTACATATTGTCAATGGCTTCTTCCATTCTACAAAGATGAGTAGCTGTGGCACAGACCAGGTGGCCCAGAAAGCCTCAAATGTTTGGAACCTGGCTCTTTACAGAAAAGGTTTGACTGACCCTTGGATCTATTTTAGTCAAAGGACCTATGAGGACTGACTCTTATTGTTGTTTGGGGGCTTTTTATTTTGTTTCATTTTACCAATGTAAAAAAAAAGTAGTAAATGGAGTGCCAATCCTGCTTCTCAGACTTTATTATGTGCATGAATCTCCTGAGGTTCATATTAAAATGCAGATTTAGGTGCAACTGTGGCTAAAGCACAGATTCTGCATTTCTAGCTAGCTCCTAGGCAGAGATTTCCGGCTAGGTCTAGAGAGTGGGTCCTGTAAATTTGTTCAGGAACTTGAGTCAGAAGAAAAAGACATCATAGCAGAAAAAAAAAAAGTAGCTTTGGAAACTAGCTTGATGCAATAGGTGATTTTCTGTCACAGGTTTTTGGGGCAAAGATAAACAATAGACATGTTAATTTCTCAATTATCTTTGGTATTTTCTTGGCAAAGCTTACATGAATCATTTTCCAAAGAGTAAAGAGGGACAGCAGCTGGTTATTTGCTACTATTAACTATTTGTGAAGCAAATATTGGGGAAAACTAATACTAGTATCTGAATTCTGTTTAGAGGAAAGGAAAAAAGATAAACACTGATATTATTATTTTTTCTTTTTTTGGCTACACCTTGAGACATGCAGGATTTTAGTTTCATGACCAGGAATCAAACTTGAGCACCCTGCAATGGAAGCATAGAGACTCGACTACTAGACCATCAGGGAAGTCCCAACACTATTAATTTTTGAAATAACTTCTTTACCTCTTTAATAAGAATGGAATATTAAGAAAGTATCTAGCTTTATGTCCTCTGATTGAACATCACTAATAAAAAGATTATTTAAATTTCCCTGAACAATATTGCCCCCAAATCTTTTGATTTTGAAAATAATCCAAAATTTTTGAGTCGTGATTATTTCCTATAAATGCTACAAACAAAAGCTAAATGCTCAGTATCAAGCATTGCCAAGGACATGGAGCAACTAGAACCCTCATGTCTTGCTTTCCAGAGTGTAAGTTGGTATAATCACTTTGAAAAACTGTATCTACCAAAGCTTAATATGGGCATTCCTCATGATTCAATAATTCTACTCCTAGTGAAGAGGAAAAGTTAAAATTTTTACATAACCTCCTTATCCTTCTGCCTCGGTAACTCAGCTTGCCCCTTGCAAAGTCTAGATCATGTAGGCCATATAGTCTCAGAAAGTGGGGACTTGCAATACTAGGAACTGGAGGTTATCTTACTCACCCTTGTCCTGCTCTTTGCAATTGCCTAGCCCCTGCAAACCTGCTTAATCATGCCTTTCCAGGCCAGGCATCCTCCTCCACATCTTGACTGCTGTTCCTGCATGCGTGAAACCCCTTAGTTTAAACCAGCCTATTAACAGCTAGTGTTGCCCACTACAGTCTGTCTATGAAAACTCTGTAATCCCTTTGTTCGGGGCTCAGAGCTTGGCGTGTTAACTCCTCTGGGCCCACCGGCATAATAAACCTGAGTTCTCCAACTCTCCAAGTGTGGTGCTTGGTTTCTCGAGTACTGGTTTCTGTAACAATTCTGGAGGCCCCAGTGAGATTCTAAGCACACCGGCCCCTTGAGCCGCAGGACTGGTGGCTCAGCCGGGCTGGAGTAAAGGAACCTCAAGACCAACGAGGAGGTGTGCCACCTGATGGCATTCCGGGTTCTCTTGCGGACTGATGTTCTGACTCTCTGGACAGCCGAGCCCCAACTGGACTCTTTGGAGGGGTGGACCAACTCACCAAGAACGGCCACAGGATAAGGTAAGGCCCTGGGGCCAGTCCCCAAGCAGGAACCTACCTCAACGGGTAGAAGAGGAGACTGATCTCCTCCTTGGGCTCCCAGGAAGGGAGCATCAGATAGGGAGACCTGGGGACTCAGGAGCAAGGGAGGCATTGTGAATGATAACCTTCTTGGGGCTCCGAGGAAGGGAACAACAGTTAAGCAATCCTGGGGACTTGGGAGAAGGGAGCCATTGTGATAGCCTCTGAATGATTGTGAGTGCATGATTGTTGATTAAATGGAATGAAGAAAATTTTTCTTTTTGGAAACTACAAAACCAATTCTTTTTGCATATGCAATTAAAAGCAACTAGTTTGTTAAAAAGACCTGCCCAGGGAAAAGCTTGAAGTTAACCATTTCCATGTCCTTGAAATACACAGCCAGCTTTGCCTGAGACCTCAGCCTTGGGCAAATTAGAACTTCAAGCAAAGAAAACACAGGGGGGTGGGTATCAAAGAGATATTTTAAATCTCAAACAGAAAACTATAAGATCTCTGTCAGTCTGTCTGTCTGGATTTATGTATGTCTCAGTATGTGTCTTTTTTTCTGATAATATTGTTGAAGTTGTAAATGAGCTCTAATTTAATTGGCCTAAAGAAAAGTAAACACTTACAAATCAAACAATTCTAAGTACAAAAAAAAATTAACCTAAATAAATTTCAGATTCAAGTGAACTGGGAAATATTCAATATTAAATACCTAGTATTAATGTTTGCTTGCTAATCTAATAAGAAAGTAGGATGCATGTTTTTAATAAAGAAGATATAAAAAATAAAATTACATTTTATAAAGGGAAACGAAAGTAGGTCTGACTTACCAGTGGCTGTTACAGAAAGTGATTAAAAGGTCTGTGGAAAGTGGACCCTGAAAAAAAGTTTTGTGCATGGTTAGGACTGACTAAGTTTAAAATACATGCAATTAAATTTACCTAAATGAGTTTAAAGTAAGCTGGTGCAAAAACTTAAATTTGGCCTTTCTCTTTGTTAAGAGGACATATTTTCTTCAGATGTTGAACTGCTTTTAATAACAGATTTAAGTTTCTTTACCTCTTAATTGATCTGTTCTATATTTACCTTTGAAATCTTCTGTTAACTTTGGCTAAGTAAATATATTATTTCACAGTAACTTATATGATCCTACCTGACTGAGTGTTATAAACCCTTTTGATATTTATCGACAAAACGTCCTAAATAACTTGACATCTAGCTAACTTTGGGATGCTTCAGAGGGCCCCTGAGACATCCCAAAGAGCTATTAAACTACCTGGGTTCACTGGACATGTTAAATTACATGGGAAGTACTGTCAAAGGGGTGAAAAATCTTTTCAGGTTATACTGTATGGTTGATGTTACGAATATAGATATCTCAAAATTATGTGAAATTCATATAGATCTGATATGCCCTGATAAAATATGGTCAATTATAATTCTAGTTATCATATTAAAGTGTTATGACCAGGTTTCTTTGTCAACTGCAATAGAATCAGATTTTAAACATGCATTCTATGGTTTTACTCCCATGCCTTTAGAAGAATACTGCTAGTTCTTCAAGATTTATGAAAAAGACTTTCTAAGATTAAACAGATAAACAAATTTTGTTATAAACAGTAAGCTGGTACCAGACTGGAATTTGGGCTTCTCTCTGTTTACAGAACAAAGTTTTCTTAAAATGCATGTTTTGATAACAGATTATAGATTTCTTTGCCTTTAAGTGATTTATATTTGTTTTTAAAATCTTTTTGTTACTTTGGTAAAATAAATATACATTATTTAAGATTATGGTACATGTAGACAAAACTCATTCGGCTTCTACAAAAATAACCCCTCATGGTTTTATAAAAGTTGGCTTAATTACCTGTTATGTTAAAAAACGGACACTCTAAGATTGTTTCTAAAGCTTATCTCAGTAACCAGACTTTGGATAAAGGTCAGATGCTCCATGATGTAAAACCAGGAGATTAACACTTGGCTACAACCATTTAACTGAGCCAGATGACCTGGTGTATATCAGGCTATACCCAATGAAAGTTCTTGACTTAAATTCTTGCTTGTGACCTTACTAATAACTGCTAGCTATATTATCTTCTATGTACATTGCTTCAGAAGATTATTTCTTATGTTACCAAATGTGTGACTGAGCCTGTGACAAAATCCTAATATGCAGTTCCATATGAGATCAATAATTATAATAGTGTAACTCTAGATAAGGGAAGTTTCCAAGGCAAACCATTCAATATCACGCTAACTCAAGTCTATGCCCTGACCAGTAACACTGAAGAAGGTGAAGTTGAACAGTTCTACAAAGACCTACAAGGCCTACTAGAACTAACACCCAAAAAAGATGTCCTTTTCATTATAGGGGACTGGAATGCAAAAGTAGGAAGACAAGAAACACCTCGAGTAACAGGCAAATTTGGCCTTGGAGTACAGAATGAAGCAGGGCAAAGGCTAATAGAGTTCTGCCATAAGAACGCACTGGTCACAGCAAACACCCTCTTCCAACAACACAAGAGAAGCCTCTACACATGGACATCACCAGATGGTCAACACCGAAATCAGATTGATTATATTCTTTGCAGCCAAAGAGGGAGAAGCTCTATACAGTCAACAAAATCAAGACCAGGAGCTGACTGTGGATCAGATCATGACCTGCTTATTGCCAAATTCAGACTGAAATTGAAGAAAGTGGAGAAAACCATTAGACCATTCAGCTATGTTCTAAATCAAATCCCTTGTGATTAAACAGTGGAAGTGAGAAATAGATTTAAGGGACTAGATCTGATAGACAGAGTGCCTGATGAACTATGGATGGAGGTTCGTGTCATTGTACAGAAGACAGGGATCAAGACCATCCCCATGGAAAAGAAATGCAAAAAAGCAAAATGGCTGTCTGAGGAGGCCTTACAAATACCTGTGAAAAGACGGGAAGCGAAAAGCAAAGGAGAAAAGGGAGAATATACCCATTTGAATGAAGAGTTCCAAAGAATAGCAAGCAGAAATAAAAAAGCCTTCCTCAGCAATCAATGCAAACAAATAGAGAGAAACAATAGAATGGGAAAGACCAGAGATCTCTTCAAGAAAATTAGACATACCAAGGGAACATTTCATGCAAAGATGGGCTCGATAAAGGACAGAAATGGTATGGACCTAACAGAAGCAGAAGATATTAAGAAGAGGTGGCAAGAAAACACAGAAGAACTGTACAAAAAAGATCTTCACGACCCAGATAATCACGATGGTGTGATCACTCACCTAGACCCAGACATCCTGGATGTGAAGTCCAGTGGGCCTTAGGAAGCATCACTACGAACAAAGCTAGTGGAGGTGATGGAATTCCAGTTGAGCTATTTCAAACCCTAAAAGATGTTGCTGTTGAAGTGCTACACTCGATATGCCAGAAAATCTGGAAAACTCAGCAGTGGCCACAGGACTGGAAAAGGTCAGTTTTCATTCCAATCCCAAAGAAAGGCAATGCCAAAGAATGCTCAAACTACCGCACAATTGCACTCATCTCACACGCTAGTAAAGTAATGCTTAAATTTCTCCAAGCCAGGCTTCAGCAATACGTGAACTGTGACCTTCCAGATGTTCAAGATGGTTTTAGAAAAGGCAGAGGAACCAGAGATCAAATTGCCAACATCCGATGGGTCATCGAAAAAGCAAGCGAGTTCCAGAAAAACATCTACCTCTGCTTTATTGACTATGCCAAAGCCTTTGACTGTGTGGGTCACAAGAAACTGTGGAAAATTCTGAAAGAGATGGGAATACCAGACCACCTGACCTGACTCTTGAGAAACCTGTATGCACATCAGGAAGCAACAGTTAGAACTGGACATGGAACAACAGACTGGTTCCAAATAGGAAAAGGAGTACGTCAAGGCTGTATATTGTCACCCTGCTTATTTAACTTATATGCAGAGTACACCATGAGAAACGCTGGGCTGGATGAAGCACAAGCTGGAATCAAGATTGCTGGGAGAAATATCAATAACTTCAGATATGCAGATGACACCACCCTTATGGCAGAAAGTGAAGAAGAACTAAAGAGCCTCTTGATAAAAGTGAAAGAGGAGAGTGAAAAATTTGGCTTAAAGCTCAATATTCAGAAAACTAAGATCATGGCATCCGGTCCCATCACTTTATGGCAGATAGATGGGGAAACAGGGGAAACAGTGGCTGGCTTTTTTTTTTTCTTGGCTCCAAAATCACTGCAGATGGTGATTGCAGCCATGAAATTAAAAGACGCTTACTCATTGGAAGGAAGGTTATGACCAACCTAGATAGCATATTGAAAAGCAGAGACGTTACTGCCAATAAAGGTCTGTCTAGTCTAGGCTATGGTTTTTCCAGTAGTCATGTATGGATGTGAGATTTGGACTATAAAGAAAGCTGAGCGCTGAAGAATTGATGCTTTTGAACTGTGGTGTTAGAGAAGACTCTTGAGAATCCCTTGGACTGCAAAAGGATCCAACCAGTCCATCCCAAAGGAGCTCAGTCCTGGATGTTCATTGGAAGGTCTAATGTTGAAGCTGAACCTCCAATATTTTGGCCACCTGATGTGAAGAGCTGACTCATTTGAAAAGACCCCGATGCTGGGAAAGATTGAGGGCAGGAGGAGAAGGGTACGACAGAGGATGAGATGGCTGGATGGCAACATCAATTCGATGGACATGGTTTTGGGTGGACTTAGGGAGTTAGTGATGGACAGGGAGGCCTAGCGTGCTGCAGTTCATGGAGTCACAAAGAGTTGGACACGACTGAGCGACTGAACTGAACTGAGATATGGGAAGAAGCAACAAGAAAAAAATATTTTCCTGGACCAAGAGGCTAGTAAGACAGGTATGGTACAGAGACTTTTGCTTGCATGCCTGGTCTAGGGACAACACGTTGAGTGGCCTGTCAATGCAATCTTTTTTAGACCTGGGAATGAGCCTTCCCAGCACCATGGGACACAATGACCATGGAATGCCCCCAAAACATAGTCAAATATGACTATGAAGGGGCTCTACTGACTGGAAGTTGCCCCTTGTCAGCTGCCTCTACAAAGATTAAATCATGACCACTACAAGATGCTGACCTTTGACACCCCCTTGAAAGGAGTTCAGGGTGGAGACCAAAAATAAGGCACTCTATGCTCTGGGAAAACCCAGGAAAACAGGGCTTCAGATAGTCAGATGTTTTCAGGTAAATATTTTTATGAGTCCAAATTCTTGCATCTTCTCATACCTACAGAAACACTAATGTCACAAACCAATGTCTGGACCTGGTTCTCTTAGCTAGCGCCTCAGCAGCTTTCCTACTTCTAATAATCTTTGGGCCATATATCTTTAACTTTTTTGTTAAGTTTCTTTCTCCAGGTAGTAGTATGACAAGAGTATCCCCTGGACAACACCCTGACAGTGCTAGAAGAAGCTGCCTTATCATTCTGTGGACTCTCATCTCCCTCCATAAATGCACCCTGAGGTCCTCAGGCTATTCTCCCTTTGAGATCTTATACAGGAGACCACCCCCAGTGATAAAAAAAAATTCAAGGGAAACCACCGACAACTAGCTGATCTGGAGATGTCCCAACACCTCCAGGCCCTGGGAAAAGTCTTCTGCCATATCGCCCGAGAAACCTGAGAAAGGATACACATTCCATTGGGCAATTGGGTACATCCCTATCAGCCAGGAGATGAGACATGGGTTAAAGACTTGAAAAAGAAACCATTTCAGCCAGTTTGGACAGGCCCTCACACAGTCGTCCTGGCAACCCCTACTGCTGATAAAGTTATAGGTGTCATCTCTTGGATCCCCCACACCAGAGTCAAGAAGGCAGAGACTTCCTGTGATGAAGACACCTGGAGAGCAGTTCAGGACCCCAAAAACCCCCTCAAGGTCTGGTTCCAAAAGCAACGACTCTCACCCATGAAGGACACTGAGCCCTGCTCTAGTCACTACAGAAGCTGACTAGTTAATGCACGGCAGAAGCTTGAGGATTCTTCAGCCTTGCTCCAGCCACACTCCGGCAGCTGGCTCGTCAACACACGGTGGAAGCTTGAGGACCTGGCTATCAAAATATCAATGGATTTTCATTGTCAACCCTGGCCTCTATCCCTAATTGGTAATATTGCTGTGCTCTTCACTACAGGACTAGCTTCAGTCACACCCCAGGACTGGGATTTGGGTCAGAAGCTGTGGTTAGCTGTCTGTTATCTCACCATAGTGGGAAGCCTGATTCTTATTAGATGTCTCTTATGATCGATTCTCCCTACTAACTAAACTGCACCACAATATAGCTGACCCACCTTCATGACAGGCTCAGTTGCTATAGCCATGACAACCCAACGATGGGGAGAAAACCTTTTGCTAGTGTTCAGTTATCAGTTATGTGCAGGCTGCTTTGCAGCCTTTTGGTGTCCCTTGCTGTGACAGATGGTGCCGCCCCCATCAAGGCCTTTTCTTTGTTTGTGGGACAGATGCTTACTTATGTCTACCTGTCAGCTAGATGGGTATCTGCACCTTAGCTTTCCTCACTCCCCAGATGAATATTGTCCCTAACAACCAGACTCTCACCATACCTCTGGCAGCACATATGTGGTCAAAAAGAGCCATCCAGTTTACACTCCTACTAGTTGGTCTGGAAATCATGGCCGGGATAGGTATGGGAATAGGAGAAATTGCTTCATCATACACTATCCAAAGACTTCACAGACGACATTGAGAGAGTGGCCAAATCTTTAGTGGCCTTACAGGAGCAACTAGACTCCCTGAATGAGGTGGTTTTACAGAATAGGAGAGGGCTAGACCTACTGACAGCTGAAAAGGGAGGACTCTGCCTCTTCTTGAATGAAGAATGCTGTTTTTATGTAAACCAATCAGAAATAGTCAGGGACATAGCCCAACAGCTAAGGGAACAAATCATAAAAAGGAGAGAGGAACTAGCTAATTTCTGGGGTAACTGGAACAATATCTGGAGCTGGGCATCGTGACTTCTCCCTTGAACAGGTCCTCTCTTTATGCTTTTTGCGGCACTCTTGTTTCACCCTTGTATTCTCAATGCAGTTACCCAGTTTATAACCTCTCAGATTGAATCCATAATGTTACAAATGGCAATTGTTACAAATGGCAATAGTTCCAAATAGCCCCCTGAACGATGGGGAGCTCTGAATGTCCTACCAAAAACAAGAGATGATGCTTTCTACAATGAGTGATAGAAGCATCAAGAGGGGGGAATGAAGAGGAAAAGCTAAAATTTTACATAATCTCTTTCTCCTTCTGCATCTGTACCTCAGCTTGCCCCTTGCAAAGTCTAGATCATGTAGGTCACGTAGTCTCAGAAAGTGGGGACTTGCAATACTAGGAACTGGAGGTTATCTCACTCACCCTTGTCCTGCTCTTTGCAATCGCCCAGCCCCTGCAAACCTGCTTAATCATGCCTGTCCATGTGAAGGTCAGGCATCCCCCTCCCCATCTTGACTGGTGTTCCTGCATGTGTGAAACCCCTTAGTTTAAACCAGCCTATTAACAGCTAGTGTTGCCCACTACAGTCTGTCCATAAAAAACTCTGTAATCCCTTTGTTCGGGCTCAGAGCTTGGAGTGTTAACTCCTCTGGGCCCACTGGCATGATGGCCCGGCATAATAAATCTGACTTCTCCAACTCTCCAAATGTGGTGCTTGGTTTCTCGAGTACTGGTTTCTGTAACACTAGTATATATACTCAACAGAAAGGCACATATATTTGATGTGAAAGGCTATAGGCATTTTCACTGCAGCCTTATTCTTAAGAAACTCAAAATTAGGAAAAACCTAAATGTTCACCAATAGCATAATGAAAAAAAAAGTGATATGTTATTTACAATATAATATACACAGCAATGAGAATGAAAAAAGAAAACTGTGTTCAAAAATATGGATTAACCTTACAGAAATAGTACTGGGCAAGACAATCCTGACACAAAAAAGAACAAACTCCATAAAGCTTCAAAAATAGAAAATCTATCTCTGTTATTAAAAGTCAGATAGTGGTTACCTGGATAGAGAGATTAGTGTCCGGAAGTGGAAGCAATGGAGGCTTCTGGGGTGCTGCTTATATTGTGTTTGGACTTGTCTAAGAAGCCTTTTTAGAAAAAAATGTTATGAAGCCAACAAATTTTAATAAATTTATCTACACAACCACAGGAATGTGAAGGGCACATGTCAGGACTCCCCACCACAAACCCATTTGCCACCTTATGAACTGAGGAAGTCTTGTGTCAAAAGGGTCCTTGTTTTTAAACAATAATCTTGGAAGGAGGAGTGGTATTCCCATCACAGTTTTAAGATTAGTGTAGAGAGACTGTCAGGCTGAGTGAAGTAAAATGGACAGAGAATGAAATATCACGTGGTATGGCTTATATGTGGAGTCTGAAATTTGCAGAAGAGAGGTGGAGTCATAGATGTAGAGAGCAAACCTGTGGTTGGAGGGGGGATGGATAAACTGGGAGATTGGGATTGATATATGCATACTGCCGTGTATAGAATAAATAGCTAACAGGTACCTGCTGTATCGCTCAGGGAACGCTACAATGCTCTGTAGTGACCTATGGGAAGACATTCTAGAAAAGAGTATCTGTGTGTATACTGCAGAAACTAGCATAACTTTATAGATCAACTATACTCCAGTAAAAATTGTTAAAAAAAAAAAAAAGATTAGAGAAGACTTCATTTTTTTTTTCCATGCTGGATCTTTCCAGACTGTCGCCATCAGTGTGAAATAAAATATTGCCTGCTATATCAGTAAACAAAGAATATCACAGTCAACAGTAATTGCAGCCACCTCCTCTGGCGAGCTGGTGAGCCCTGAGGGAACTCAGGAAGGAAACAAAGAATCCCTGCCATCTAGCAGCCATCAGGCTGCAGCCACACACAATGGTGAGCCCTGAGGGAACTCAGGCTGGGAAAAAACACAGGATACTGGCCCCAGATAGCTGAGGTACATATCAAAGAAATTATTTCAGTGAGCCCACACTCTTGTATTTTTCAACACAAAAAGTGCTAGATGCCTTAAATTGAGATAATCTGGTTTTCTTTAATTAACAAGAATCTTCCCTGGTGGCTCAGACGGTAAAGCGTCTGCCTACAATGCGGGAGAACTGGGTTCAATCCCTGGGTCAGGAAGATCTCCTGGAGAAGGAAATGGCAACCCACTCCAGTATTCTTGCCTGGAAAATCCCATGGATGGAGGAGCCGGGTGGGCTACAGTCCAAGGGGTCGCAAAGAGTCGGAAACGACTGAGCGACTTCACTTTCTTTTTGACTTTCAGACTACCTGCCTTTTATTGCCAAACTCTTATATATTTCGCTGACCCCTGGCCTCCTCAGAGCAGTTTTCTAAGGGTTACTTGAGATGTTGCCTCCCAGGCTTGAAGTCCTAAGTGTGTCCCCCGAATAAAACCTAACTCTCAACTTTTAGGTTGCCTATATTTTCTCAGTCGACATCAGCAAGTTAGCATGATCTCCTTTTTGGTTATTCTGATTTACAAAGCAGTTAAAGGAGGAAAGTTCAGGACAAAACACTTCTGATTTACCCCTCTGCACTCACTAGTATTATGGGCTTCCCTGGTGGCTCAGACAGTAAAGAATCTGCCTGCAATGCAGGAAATCCTGGGTTGGGAAGATTCCCCTGGAGAAGAGAATGGCAACCTACTCCAGTATTCTTGCCTGCAAAATCCCATGGACAGAGGAGCCTGGTGGGCTACAGTCCAAAGGATTGCAAAGACTCAGACATGACTGAGAGACTACTACTTTCAATTTCATATGTTGCAAACAATACTTAATTCAAGAGTGAAGCCACGGTCAATGAGACACCATTGGGAAAAACAGTGTTCCAATAATACTTAAGATATTGCGCCCTAATGGCATAATCCTCAAGAAAGAAAGTGGCTCTGTCTTGTTGACATCTGTAACCTCAGAATGTAGCCAAGTGCCAGACACATAACAGAAAGCACCTAAGCGAAATGGTATTTTTTCATTAAAAAAAAAAATCATGTTTTTGAAAACTAATGATTTGGGGAAATGCTCACAACATAAAATTAAGTGAAACAAGTTAGAGAACATACATAATAAATAAACATATGTATATATTTTATGATACCACTGTTTTAAAACCCCAGACAGCATGTATAAGTACTGAAAGAGAAAAAACAGGAAAAATAATAAACTAAAAAAACCATGGGATTATTGGTGATGTGTTGACTTGTTTTTGCTTATCCATATTCACAAAATCTTTAATCATTAAAATGTATTACTTTTAAAAATAATTTTAAAAGAAGATGAAAGTACAAAACTTTGAAGGTAATGCCCACAACAGAGAAGAATAAAAGGTGAAAGACATCACGTATCTGACACATTCACTGACTCAAATTTGACTTTTGAGCTACTGTCCTGGGTCCCTTCCTACTAATGCTGACAAGTGTTCTCCATTTCTCCCCATTTTCAGCCACTAGCCTGAGGCCAGGTCTCTATCTTGACACCTGTTTCTCTTCCTTTCTAGGAGAGCAAGCAGGTCACTGCTAGCATTTTCCTCCTCCCATGTTGGAGGCAATGGTTTTGAGAGAGTTAATTCTTAGGTAGGTTGATAAGAAGTCCAGCGTTCCCGAGGAGGAGAAAGAGGTCTGGGACTCTTAAGGAGGAGAAAAGAACAAACTTTTTTTTTTCCTACATTGCTTTGTCTTAGTCACATAAGATGCTATTTTCTTTAAGCCCAGAGCTAATGATTACATAACAAAACAACTCATCTTAAAACAACTCCATACTAAGGATTCCGTCCCCCTTCTGATGTCTATGTCAGGAGCTTTCTCTGTCCTTTTTCACTGTATTAAAACTTTTGCCACACCAAAGCTCTGAGTAATCAAGCCTGGTCCCTGATTCTGAAGCTAAATCTTCTTCAGAGATCACAAGTCCGACATCATTCACTGTAAGCTATCATCTTGGGGGCTCATTCAAGATCTTCAGGACAAGGTAAGAACACTCAGAGCTCTAGCCTCTCTACTTTCTCAGTATACATGTTTTCTGCTTCATTTTACTAACTCTACAGTGTACCTGTGTGTGAGAGTGATTGAAAGCCTATGGGCAAAGTGTGTGGACGGAACTTTCCTTTCTCAGTCAGCTTTTTTGGTCTCTTTGACAACTCCATAACTGCCTGGGGAATTAGAACTACTAACCTAATCTGTTGGATCATAGACTTTTGAGGGACTTGTGATCCATGTCATTACTGTGTACTTTTACTTAGACCTCCCCCCTCTCAAGCTTGGGTTTCCCTTGTGGCTCAGAGGGTAAAGAAACTGCCTGGGATGCCTGAGACCTGGATTCAGTCCCTGGGTCAGGAAGATCCCTTAGTGGAGGAAATGGCAACCCACCCCAGTATTCTTGCCTAGAGAATCACATGGACAGAGGAGCCTGGCGGGCTACAGTCCGTGAGGTCACAAAGCCTGGCAGGCTACAGTCCATGGGGTTGCAAAGAGTTGGACAAGACTGACCAACTAACAGGAAGGACTATGTAACAACAATGTACCTTGCTTGATACATTGCTTGATACACTATCTTTCATGGTGACTGCAACCACGAAATTAAAAGACACTTACTCCTTGGAAGAAAAGTTATGACCAACCTAGACAGCACATTAAAAAGCAGAGACATTACTTTGCCAACAAAGGTCCATCTAGTCAAAGCTATGGTATTACCAGTAGTCATGTATGGATGTGAGAGTTGGACTATAAAGCAAGCTGAGCAACGAAGAATTGATGCTTTTGAACTGTCGTGTTGGAGAAGACTCTTGAGAGTCCCTTGGACTGCAAGGAGATCCAACCAGTCCATCCTAAAGGAAATCAGTCCTGAATATTCATTGGAAGGACTGATATTGCAGCTGAAACTCCAATACTTTTGTCACCTGATGGGAAGAACTGATTCATTTGAAAAGATCCTGATGCTGGGAAAGATTGAATGCGGGAAGAGAAGGGGACGACAGAGGATGAGATGGTGGAGTGGCATCACTGACTCAATGGACATGAGTTTGAGTGAACTCCGGGAGTTGGTGATGGACAGGGAGGCCTGGCGTGCTGCAGTCCATGGGGTCACAAAGAGTCAGACAGGACTGAGACTGAACTGTACTGATCTTGCTTGAGGACATGTTTCTCCTTTTTAACAAGAACCTTCTGACTAATCTTGTTATCTTATGTGGGAGTGGGTCTGGTAAGATCTTTCTATTGTTAATTCTAATCTTGTTAATTTAAGATGTATGTTGTAGGAGTGGGTCTGATAAAAGTATATAAGGCTTTGATAAGACTAGGGAGGGGGGCACTCTCCATCCCTCTTCTGATCTCTATGTCAGAAGATTTCTCTGTCCCTTTATACTTGAATAAAACTCTGATACACAAAAGCTCTTGAGTGATCAAGCTTGTCATGAAGCTAAATCATCTTCTTCAGAGATACAACACCATTCACTGTAAGCTATTGGTTTTGGCACTCTGGTAGACTTCCAGGGCATTGTGTTACCTCTTTGCCTATAAGTCTATAAATAAATTTCTTTTGTCTCTTTGCTTTACATTTCTGAAGCTCAAGCTCAGCAAGATTCTACCAAAGGACTCTGATATACAACTTGAAAATGCCATCATCATATCACCTTAAATAAATACCCCCCCTGCCCCCATGTCACAGATTAAAGGATGAGTAAGAGATGTTCATTCTCATGTCCTCAGAATGGATATGTTTATTAGGAAAAACAGCTGAATAGGGTTTAAAGTAGGCCTTGGAAAAGCAAAAATACATGAAAAGATGAAAGGCCACCAAAGAGAGATTCTAATGTTTTACAATCTGAGAGAACTTGAAGCCAGAGACATCAAAAGGTAATTAGACCTACAAAGAAGCCTCTGAGCTCACTGTCACCATTGCTTTATTCAGAAGGGGTTAATGGATTTTCTCACACATATATAGCTAGCAATCATTGAAATATCTATACACTTTTTATGTCTTTGCATCTTCCATGACAACTGTACTCTAAGACTTTTAGATTTTTACAGACAAGCTCAATTTTAGAAAGGGAAAATTGCTGGTTTCTGGGTTTATTACATAGTTGCCAACCTATCATGCACTGAGTAATTTTATATTTTTAAAAAATAAAAAAAAAATGTCATCTATTGTGACTATCACTTTATAAAAGACAAACTCAGAGGAAAGGCCATTCATTTTAATTGTAGAAATGTGGAATACTGTTAGTATATCCTGCCCCAGTTTATCAGCCAATTGCTATGCATATGGCATATTCTATCTGAATACTAAGACCTGGGAATACTGGTACTACCTCCATGGGCACATCTTAATATCCAGTAGGAAGTTACATTGACTGTCCATGTCTGTTTCTAGTCAATGTCTTAGTGTAACTTCCCCAGGAATAAACCCTAAGACAAGGATCTAAAGATAGTTTATTAGGGAGGTGAGCCCAGGAAGCACTGGAAGGTCAGTGGGGAGATAAGTCAGGGAAGGAAAGAAGCAAGTACAAGCAGGCACTATGCCTAACTGGGCACAACAAAGAACTGCTGGAGACTTCTAGGAACACCACAGATATGTGTCAATTCACTCCCTATCCGCCATTTGCGGAGGACCACTCCCAGGAGCATTGACTCTTAGTACTACCGGTCTACTATCACAGGTCAAGCCTGCTCTTGTGACCACACCAAGTCCTCAAGGAAAGAGATACAACCGCCAGTTGTGAGAGTCCTCTGGCACATAGAATACTTGGGGAAAGTATGGTCCTGGCACCGAGAGCATCTGCCACAGCACTTTATTAAGCATTCTCAAGCACAGTGGTTAATTAACTTCACATTGAGACCATTTCTTTATTCACTCTTGGAATCAAATAAAGATAAAGAAAATAATTTGTAGGTTTCAAAATAAGAGCATTTCTTGTTTTCTCTTGAGATTCCAAAAAGCATTCTAGATGCTCTGTGATCTCTTTTTTAGTAAGAACTTGACACATCTAGGAGAAAACAGGAGTAAGAACTATGAAAGCCTCTAGAGCACAGATGGTGATAGGACTGACTTATGCCGTGTTTGCCTCCTCAGGCAGTTAGTTAGACAACGGGAAAAAAAACATTTGGTATATGAGGGATTTAGGAACTGTCAGAAAAAGTTTGGAAAAAATAAAAAAGAAGTTAAATTTATTTCACCATCCTAATAAGCTAAAATTAGTCACCACTGAATAAATCACAAAGGATACTGGAATCTCTTCTCAGAAGCTTGCCAAGATATGATGCGTAAGACTTTGCTATTTTGTGTTTTATTTTAACTCTGGATTCATATTTGTTTATAACATAGTTTTATCCATGCTATTTCTTCAAATAGCCATCTATAGTTATGTAGGTAGACATGTTAAGACATAAGGAATGAGTGAGTCAAGATTTGCTGGGCCAGATCCTGGGAGATGATTTAGTTATTCCTTTACCCCAGAGATATTTGCTGACCCTCTATGATATCTGGCCCAGAGTACAGGCTCAAGATTCAAAGATCAGGAAGATGTTTCTTTGTCCTCTAAGGAGCTTACAGGGTAATAGCCATAAAATGCGGATACAATGCAGAAAATGAGGAATCAGAATACCCACTGGTGTAAAATCAAGCCAAGGTTTTTGGAAGCAGAAATCCAACTCAGGTATAGGAAAAGGATAACAAGACTCACTGCTTAAGGAAAGAGCCTGGGTCAAGTTAGGAAACAGAAACATCAGTGAGAATATAGGGATGAGCCTAAAACTTGGCCAGAAATTAGACCCTTGTCTTCAACAGTCTTCATGAAAGGTTTTCTCCTGGCAACCAGTCCCCAAACCAGGTCTCAAACAGACTCCAGCTGCGGCAGGAACATCAGTCCCACCATTTGGACCTGAAGGTGGTTCTGTTGTAGATTCCATAGCAGGTGGGCACAAGGTGAGTCCTGGATACCCAGTGTCTTGCCATAACTCTTGCTATGTTCATTCATCTTGTAGGATTGAATTTTTACCTTTTTACCATATAGATATTAAGCATTTCTCTAGACTTTAGCCCTCTGGATGTGATTGTGGGAAATTGGGATAGCACACGATTAATGGGTGGACTGACGGGACCCACATCTTAATACATGGGGGTTCAATACAATTGCTGTAGAGAAGGTGTGATACAGTGACAACGTGGACCTTGAATCATGGATGAGGATCTACCTATTATATATAGTGGACACTGGAGATACAGAGAAGCGAGAGAGTATTGGAGATTATGGCGACGCACTACTTACGCATCTCACTCTAATACATCTCTTTTTAAGATTGCAACAGATTAACACAGACAACAGAGAGTCTGGTTGTAGCTCTAGTGTTTGGTATTATTTACACATACCAATAGCGTATGTGGGACAGGATTCGCTGATACATGTTGATACATCCATTATATCGAATGCTAGTAGTTGATAGCGCTATCTCTGAGTGACACACTTCACATCAGTCCACTTACAACAAACAGGCCACTGGAGCACAATGAATACTTAGATGTTTATCTCAGTCAGACTCACATTTTACACTTGATAGCAAAGCATCTATTCACATCACTGTGCGTCGTGTGTGTTATACATTATCCAGACAGTGATATGAGATGATATAGTGTGATATGTGAGAGTCTGACTATTATATATTCATAGGTACTTGCGTGTTCACGAGTAGATGAGACATCTATAGAGAGGGGGTACTTTAGTGGTCTAGTTCGTGGGTCTAGAGTAGGTGGGGAGATATGAGGCGTGGGGTGAGTGTGTATGTATGTAGATGATTCAGATAACATATGAGCTATATACACTATTATACTATTAATAACGTCCTTAGGTGAGTGTATAATCCACACTACATAGTATGTGAGTATTTGCGATGTGTATTCTGTTGGGACTCTTAGGATGTAGTGTGAGTTCACACTATATGTGAGATATTTGGGGTGAGGACTACAGTTGGACACAGGAGAGCGTGGCAACTCATACATATTAGTGAGTGTCATCGTATATAGGTATATGTAGTGCATATTAGAGCACAACATAGGGTAGATATGAGTTTAATGGGACTCATAAGACGTATGGACAACAGATATATTGTACACAAGGACTTACACTGTAGATATGCAATGTGGGTCATCTGTCTATACTATACTAACAGTATCTATGATGGGAGAGTGTGATTTTGAGATTATTGGTATGTGAGTGGGTAGGAAGTGATAAACGTGATGACACATATGTACATAGCAGGTGTGATCGGTTGAGTAGTAGGTATTACAGAGGAGATCTCGAAGACATATCTATTATAGACGACAATGTGTGAGTGAGGTTATGTGTGTTGTGTGAGAGAGTGTGCACAGGATTGTGTATGAGGTTATGGTACAGATGGATGCTATTCAGACTTAGTATTTTTAGTGCGTGGACTCTACTAAAACTGTGTGTAGCGCGAGTGATGGGAGGTAGGTGACAAGTCTTATGATCTAGGTGACATGAGGATGGGCAACTTGCCTAGTGTTATCTGTCTATCACTACTGGGTGCATATGTAGTATACATTAGATAGACTTAGGTAGAAGCGAGTAGGACTATTATGTTTACTATCATGCTTCGAGAGATTAGACACTGTGATGAGACACAGTCTGATGAGATTAAAGAGTCATGGGGGGTTTGTATATGTAGGACTCATAGTACAAGTAGCTGAACAAGTGTGTGTTGAGTCACTAGTCAAACTGTAGAGTGGACTCAAATACAGCACAGAATAGGGATAGTCTGATTGAGTGGATTCACACTGTGCAGGGATACACACACATATGGATACTCTGAACGGCGTCATTGGGAGACAACATGTGCTAAGTCTAAAGATCATGCGTGTCTAGGGTGACACACTACTATGTATTATACTTATTTAATTTGGTGAGACACAGTGTGAACACACATTAGTGTATTGGATATCAGTAGATAGATGTGGACAGGATAGGGTATAGAGATGATGAGAGACGTGTATTCATGATATCTGTATGGGGAGGACAAGTGAGACGTGACACAGGGATCTGTCATATACGAGGGGTGGGTGGTCGTTTAGGCACTAAGAGGGGTGGTAAGTTTGGTTAATATTGTGTGATACAGTGTTTCTTGAGTTGAGATACTTTACGTAGGTAGGAGATATCTAGAGTGACATAGTCATGATTATGTTGTAGATGTGTCATAGGTTCAGATGACGCATCTAAGCAGTGACATAGCTGATCTCTTAGTTCTCTTCACTCTTTGGTCTCTCTAGAGAGGCACAGATAGGATTGTGATTGTAGATGAGACACTTAGGGTCAAGTGAGTATCGTACAGAAACATATTAGTCGATCTCTAAGGATATATAGATAGAGAGTTAGTAGGTCAGACTCACACACTGTATCTCATATATATTGGAGGACAGATGGAACACTGATTTTTTGTTTGAGAGGTGGAGGACAGAGTGAACATAGATGACTGATAATTATCTTATATCTATATGAGATTGCTACAGTGCTCATGTGGGATGCATGACACAGAGTCAATTAGTATGCAAGAACGGTCTGTTTGACATTACACTTGCCGATTGAAACGTAGATATCTAGTGTTAGAGTGTAGACATTCATGCTGCACAGCTCTAGCACGACGTCATGTTATATGTTATAGAGTGCAGAGTAAACACCATTAACTAATTGTGTAACATGAGCTAATCATCATGACACAGAGAGACTGACTTTTTATCTGACTAGTGGTGACATGATGGCTAGTGTATACAGACAGTGTTATATCACACGTGATGTACAGATGGGCGACCGAGAGTTAGGTGAGAGGAGAAACGTACAATCAATAGGCTCTAGTATATTAGACACACTCATAATATATCGTAAGTATAGAGATTGAGGTAGACAGGTTGGAGGAAATGGTGCAGCGAATGGGGGAGCAAGATAGGATGGTCGGGATAGACAGGTCAGAGGTGTCTATAGCACAGATGTGATGAGATAAGTGAAATAGTGTTTAAGGATGATATCTTTGAGAGCACGTGCGGAGACACACATTATAAGAGACATTGTGACACGTCGATTTCTATGTTCACTAGCTAGGTGGGCAGCTCATTAGTACGGAGAGAGAGGCTATGTGAATGACACAGTGCGGATTACTGCAGAGTGTGTGGTATAGATCACGTTATATATCAAGTACCAATTACACTACCATAATACACTTTTCATGGGTGTATTTCTGTGAGATATGTATATTGATAAATAATGGACAGCATAGGACACTCTACGTAACAGGGGAGAGGCAGAGTAACTGACAGCACGACAGCACAAGTTACACACAATAATATATTGTATTGGAACAAATAGCATGATATGGTGAGACAGGGGTATCTCTGTTGACAGTATATGTAGTGAGTATGAGTGTGATTAGAGGCACAGGCAGACATGTTGAGGAGGGGACAACATAGTGATCGTGGACTGCACAGGTTTGCTTGCACTAGTGTATGTGAGCGCTGGGAACACACACTAGGAGAACAATTCTAACGTGATATACAAGTGGTGGCAGCACATAGTAGAGGTGAACACCATCTGTCAAGGTGTGCTGGTGGGAGAGGATAGATGTGTATGAGTAGGGACGTGAGGGGTATACATGGCAGATAGAGATAGCGAGATTAGAGGAGAAGGACATTTCGGATAGGGTCAGACTTGCAACACACGTATTGGTACAATTGGGTGACATGGTTGTTGGCACTATTCGTCACAGTGTGGAAGTGAGTACGAGAGTTAGATGCTCACACACAACACACTAGAGGTGGTGTGTTGAGTAGAGAGATCGGTAGGACTACCGCTAGTAGTGGTAGTAGACACTAGAGTGTGACAACTCAGTGGTAGAATAGTGGAGTGAACGAGACACACTGCTAGAGCTTACTATACAGGAATGGAGTGTGAGTGATGTGATAAAAGTTAATAGGAAATGATTTAGAAATGGACACAGCCACGACGTGGAGATGTATAGCTGAGCTTACAGAACTTTGTAGTGGATGGGGCTTATGGTAGACACAATTGAGATACTGACACGTCATAGTCCTGATAAACATCACTAAGAAAGGTCGTGTGAGATTACTTAGACGTCATTAGGGCATATTAATGTGAGATTTTAGTCCGGAGAGGAGTATTAGATTAGGGGAGTATGATGGATATATTACATACTGAGAGACTACTGGGTATAGTTTGACATAGCACGGAAGAGAGAGTCTCTGAGAGATCTCAAGACGAGTTACAGTTGTGAGTCCATAGATTTCTCTCAAGTCAAGCGGATGTGTTCCTTTATGTGATATTATTCTACTTGGCATTATCTGTCATGAGATGTAGTGTGAAGATACTGACTAATTAGAGGGTGTGGTTACACGCTGGTGTGGTGATCACATGGAAGATGACAGACACCATCCTTATTATCATATATGAGAGTGGAGCTCATAATTGTGAGAGAGATGACATATTAGAGTACTACGATCCGATAGTACGATATATGGACGGGAGGATCTAAGATGTATCATATATGCATCATATCATCCTTGAATCTTTTTAGGAGAGTTAGTGAGAGGTCAACACACATACACTTCTAAGTAGTACTGTGTTGGTTGATGGAGTCTCATTGATATGTTTTATCACATTTTAGACATTTATTAGAGGTTCTCTGGAGTTCTGACTAATAGATAGATGATTATCTATATAGTAGAGGATAAGGGGTGGTGATTACAATCCGAGCTCAAGTAGGATATGTATGTGCACAAGCAGGAGTTAGGGAGAATTAGTAGTCACACACACCATCTACGTGACACGATATTGAGATATGATAACACGTTTGAATAGGTCTCTGTAGAGGGATAATTTGTGTATTGATAGTGGTGACGTTATCAAGACTAACTACATCACTAGTATGGCACGAGATAGTGTGACTGATATTGTTAGTGACCATGGCGGTTGACATAACTATTGAGGAACGGATATGTGAGTTGGAGAGTGAGTTGATTATTTTAGGGCACATTCACACATATACACACACACACACACACGAGTAGCACTATGACTATTCTAGGTACTGACAGCATTATGTATTATGTATATAGAAGACAGATTATATTGTATCATCACGATTGGTGATGTATGAGAGGGAGTCTAATTATTATATCTGTCAATGGTATTGCTAGGGGAGACAGAGATTATTAGATCTAATAAGCACTGCACTCAAACTGGTCGTTATGGCGTAGATAATCGTTGGTGTATTAATAGGTTTCTAGGAGATCCTAGTTCTACTGTACATACATTAGTCAACTCTATTATCTCTGGTTTACACACTCTATACTGCTTACTGTGTGATATAGTAGTGTGATCTCAGGAGAGTGACACAATAGTGGAGATACTAGACATAGAGAAGAGTCAGAGGTGCATGGAGATGGGGGGAAGTAGGAGAGGATTGTCTGATCTTGGGATCAGGGACGACACAAGTAGAGAAAGTGGGGTAAAGACGATGGTTGTGCACTAGGGTGGTATTATAGCTAACACTCTAATAGAGTAGCTGGTGGGGGATAGTTGGGAAGACAGGTATATAGTATTGTAGTGGGTGACCTAGAGGGATCTTCATACAGGGAGTATGGTGTATAGACAGTGGATGGGTATCAGATATGTCTGTGATGTGGTTGACAGGAGGAGACTATGACGACACGATGTATTAGGATGTGATGAGTTAGAGCGAGGAGGGACTTTGTAGGGGGGAGAGCGTTGTATGGGAGGCCTTAGGGAGGCGAGAGAGGGTGAATAGTGTGAGCGACAAGTCTGATGAATAATTGATGTGAGATAGGGAGTTGATGGGGACACATAACACACTCAGAGTATGAGCAGTGTCTATTTAATAATATTTCGTGTTGGTTGTACACAGACTTGATGACTCTCCACATAGGAGCATCAACAAGAGGTGATGTATTGACAACATGGGATGTGTTAGGGTAGACACAGAAGTATGAGTAGTGCAAGTGTGTGTGACGGTGGTGGAGAGAGATACACGGAGACACAAGAGACAGAGCATACAGCTGTCTCATTTATAAGAAATAAATCGAAGACAGCTGCTTAGGAGGAGAGGGTGACAGGTAGGGGTACTAATGAACGCAGGAGAATTCATAGGTGGATAGAGGTCTGTATAAGTGGTTATGTGGGTATTACATACGAGGTGGACGGTACTGCTACAACAGACAGTGTTGAACATAGTATCAGAGAACACACATGTGCAGGCGGAGAGTGTCTACATCGAAAGAGACGAAGGGTGGGGTGTGACACTGGCGAGGGAGCGACACTACAGGGGATGAAGGAGGAGTGTGTGGAGGAGGGCGGGGACATATATGAGGGGTTTCGTGTATTGTGTACATTACACCAGTGATGAGACAAAGATGATAGGGGGAGGACGTCCAGTGCACAGACATGAAGACTTCAGATCTAATTAGAGATTAATGACAGAGGGTAGTCACACACTTGATGGTCTGAGTGTGAGGTGTCTCTACGTATGGGAGGGTAGAGGAATACCAACGGAGGACAGGACAACATGGATCGGGATATACTCAGTGGATAGTACGAGGTGTACCACACTGACATGTGGGATGGGTGTTCTAGACTCAGTGAATAGTGTTTAGACAGGAGGGGATTGAGGAGCAACAAGCAGATAACTGTAGTAATGGGTGAGTGTGCCTCTGAGAAGCATAGGCACTGTAAGAGGTTAGGCACACGTACACGCTAATGTATCATAGTTTCTTAGCACTGTCTCAGTGGAGGCACACCAGGCACAGAGATTTTGGGCACGACGATCTAAGGTAGGATGGATGACACAGGAGTGACGCAACAATCGAGGAGAGGTGTGATCAGACTGGGGTTGTTAAAGAACACACGACGTATCTGGAGAGACCTATAAACACATATAGCAGTTGTGACTAACTAGTAGCAGGAGCATGAAGGCAGGGACACACAACGCACATAGTGAGCACTGTGTAGACATCTAGACAGGGTACACTCACATGTGCGTTCATGCACCAGACTACATGGAAGACACACACTACATGTGAGTGGGGATCACAGTGAGGAGTAGACATGGCAGAGACTGTATACAGTAGTAGAATAGCAGAGGAGAGAAGTGATGGATGGTTATAGAAACTACGTCAGACATTAGGCACATGCGAGAGTCTATTAGAGCGAAGTAGTCACGTCTGGACACAGTCGGTGTCTATGAGGACTGGGTGTGAAGCACTAGTTTGACTGAAGAATATCTTTTGTAGAGGAGTGTGGTCTGGTAGAGTAAAGAAGGGCGGATATGGGAGGGATTCCAGGAGACCATATACATCACAATAAGGGATTATATAACAGGTGGACAGGAGACAGATACAGATGAATACATAGAGAGGGGGGTACTAAGGGGGAGAGAGGGGAATGACACACAGACACGTGTTAGACTAGAGAGAAAGGAGCAACGCAGCACTGACTATATACACTGAAACATAACTGGAGAGATCTTAGTACTGACTTGGAGTGCTTGGGACATGGTGGGGCACACACAGTGACAACACGTGGCGATAGTGTGTGGGTAAGTGTACGGAAATGTGGGGACACATTGGCACACCATGGTACACACACACACAACAAGATGACTATATCAGAGTGACTAACGTGGCACAAGAGGAACAGATAAATGACAGAGGAGGGATATGCACATGGGTCTGCAACAACTGGATGAGAGAGTATGTATGTCGAACCTTTGGGATGATAAGTACATGTGCAACACACTAATCGGACTGCGCCGCGGTTGAGTATAGATGGATATGTCATGGGTTATATGTGAGAGTTGATCAGAGGTCACACAGCGACAGGACGGGACTCTGACAGGTAGATGTAGAGGTGAAGGGATATAGATAGTGTGGCTTACAGTAGATCTGATGAGGACATTTAGTGTGTATAGGCAGACTGGGACTGGGAACGAACAGATGGTCACAGGTGGGTCTATTGAGTATGTCTGACAATAGACAGCAGATAGTCAGTAATCAGTCAGTAGGTATAGAGTGTCGACAGTACAGTCTATGTATTAAATAGTATAGTAAGAGAGTACGTAAGAGAGATCAAGTGATAACACAGGACGACACGGTATCTAACTCACATATCTTGGTGGTGGACACAGATATGACTACACAGTACGATGACAACACAGTGGTGATGCAGGATTGATCATGTACACACATTTGCGGGAGAGAGAGTCACAGAGCCATATCACAGAGAGGACACACACACACACTGGTTGGGGGAGAAGAAGAGGTCGATTTATTTCAGAGGTGATACTCTCACGGACTATGATTTGACGTTGTTATATGACATATAACTAGTGATGGCACATAACACACACAGAGTATCAGTAGTGTGTGGTGATAAGGACAACGGTTCTTAGGTGGCATTCTGGAGATCGTTGGAAGTAGAGTGGTAAGGTAGAGGACTAGGAAGAGACATGAGTGATCAGTGTCTAGAATCTCATCGGACAGATGATCAAAAGGATATACTAGATACTACTAAGTGTATATGGTCAGAGTAATATAGGTTTACAGATGGTCTCTTAAACATTCAGTCGATGTCTGGATTGTGGAACCGTCACAGGGCAGGCATGGCAATCTAGAGACATTTCACGTAGAATGATACAGGTGTGTGTCCTGACAACCATGAAGTACAATATGTGAGTAATGACAAGTGAAGAACATTGAACATGGGTCATGAAATGACTATGATATGGAAGGAGACAGGGTAGATAGAGAAGTGTGATTGAATCTTTGACTGCATGAAATCTGAGAGCTGCGATCGGATAGCGATGTGAAAGACTGCAGTTGACAGAGTAAGTACTATGATGGTTACTGCACAGATAGGACAATTATGTGCACACTGCACAGAGTAGACGGAGCAAGGTGACGAGGGAGTCACACACACACATGTTGTGATGTTACAGAAAGGTGGGGGGGGTGACAAGTGTTTCTATGGAGTGGTTCTGTGTCTGGATAGTGAAGAGCGTCAAGTATGTTGAGACCACAATGGGGTGTGTTATCTCCTGTTAGACATCTTGATATATACTCACAACTATGACACACATTGGTGTAGATCTCTGTAACTCATGTATTAGTGAATTGACACAACACGAGTGAGGTGGACACATATACGGCCATTAGAGGAATTTCTACACTTGAGATGGCAGAGTGTGGTAGTGATTGTATATCAGGGACTATAACTCATGCTAGTTCTTATAAACTCACAAGGTTGACTACTATTAGATATTATTGTGTAATCTTGATATTTGTCTGTTTATCTCTTGAGACACTGGGTGACAGGATGGTGGGTAGCTCTTGAGTCTGCTAGGCTCACACCTTACATTTACATCACACTACATACATGAGTAACATCATAAGTTAGATGACTCTCACTACACAGTGAGACACAACAATTTTCGCACACACACATCATTATAGCAGAGGTCTAGAACACATGCATGTGAGACGGAGAGTGTTATATACACTCTACTATGAATATTGTGTTGATCACAGATACAACTACAGCATAAATACACAAGACTACTTACTACATTAGTCTGCACATGATTTTTTGTGTTTCTAAAACACTTTGGATTACTCCTCACAGTAAACATAGTAGGGATCAGTCTACTAGTGGTGAGGTGGGTGAGACACAAAACAGTTTGACGACGCGGAATAGTGCTATACACCTACGGAGAGTGAACTGATAGATAGAGAGTCTTACGGCAGTTTTGTGACACGGAGGTGATGAGGATCTCTATTCCTTGAGATACGGAGTGTCTGGAGATTTATCATAGGTGTGATTCTTTGTTTGGACATGATACATCTCGAATTTCACACAAGTTTGAGATTCATCTGATCCTCTCATATAGCTCTATCAGAGAGTTCTAGTTTCAGTGAGTAGAATGTACACACTGATTCAGAGATGCTATACTGTATACAGCAGATATATCTTGAAATATTGAATCTGGATTCTAGCTTTAGTATACAGATGGTGTCCGTCTCTCATTCATGCTATATTCCTACTTTGACTAAATGTCATTAGAGATTGAGACACACATGTGACATAATATGAGGTTGGTATCAACAGTATTGAGATAAGTGGTGAGACACATGGTAGATGCGAGAGTGAGTTCACACAGTTGTACATGTACTGTTACATACGACACATGGCACGCACTACATGTGTAGAGTTGTACGTGTCTCGTGAGATCACATGATATCAGACTTGTAGTCAAGGGCGCGTGCGGATCTTAGGCACGAGAGGATGATAGTTCTCACGGGGGATACACTTATAAGAGTTAGTTCAAGTTGTGTACTAGTCACAGATTGGGTGAACACACACGCACAACTTTATCATCTTTGCGTGCGTAGACATCGTAAGAGAAAGCATGCTTAGAGGATCTGCTGGTGTGCGTGAGTGAGGATCACGAGGCACAGATAGAGAGGAATGTAGGCAACTATATAGCAGATGGTGTGACAGATACAGAGAGAGAGTGAGACACACGAGACACACACCACCACTCATATCTGAGACTGGGATGTGACACGAGCAACGACATATTACTAGAGGACTGAGCATAACACTAAAGAGTTAAGGACTGTAATTTGTAGATTTGGGTTGTGGGGGGATGGTTTTATTTTGTTGTTTCTGATAGATAGGTTTGTATGAAATAGTTTTAGGTTGAGTATATTATTTGTTGGTGAGGTTCTGAGAGGAGAATAGGATTGAGGGGGGGGGAAAAAGCACTAGTGTTGTGGGGGATGGTGGATGTAGTGGATGTGACTTTAGGTGTGAGTGACTCAAAACGAGAGTATTATGAGGCAACATGACACAGGACTGAGTAGTTGACAGTGGTGAGTGAGTGGATCAGATGACACACAACATTACGTATAACACAAGAGGCACAGGGTTGGCAAGGTCCTCGTAGAGTGTGTGTAGGTGCGCGACAGCACTGTGATCACGCTACAGTTGTGCGGACACGTCAGACATGTACGTATAACACTGGACATGGACACACTCGATCTACACACGGGGGTGTGGATTGGCGTAGTGGAGTTGAAACACTCGACCAGTGTGGGTCCGTAGAGAGTGGGATGTATGGTGGTGCCAGAGTGGGGATTGCTAGAATCACAGTGAAAGATGGGCTGGAGAAGTGCACACTTGACTACTGGGGGTAGAGGTGTGTGAGTACAGCTTGGGGTGGATAGCCATGAGATCTCAGAGGGGACAAATGACGTCACAGGTATCATGTTTGGACACACACACAGACGGGGGTAGGGTAGGACTATGAAGAGGTATTGTATCACTAAGATGTACTCAGGATAAGGTTGAATGGGATGACACACATTTGTGTCACAAGTGTGAACGTTATGGAGGGTGTGGATGAGGTGTAGTAGCAGTGGGAAGAGACAGACAACCAGTGTTGGGGATGAGGACAGTAGTGACATAGACGAGATAAGAGAAAATTGGGAGGATATAGGAGGAGAGGGAAAGGATAGTGGGAAGAGAAGGGTTGTATGATGGGAAAAAAAAAATATTTTAAAAGAGGGGTCACGAGATTTAAAAAGACACTGACATCAAGGTCAATGCACAAAACGGGACTTAGGACGGTTTGCAATCAATGATAGAAGCGCGGGGTCAGAATGTGGGAGAGTGTACGGGGATCATAAATACAATTGCATAGCGTGAGTCCAGAAGGCACAGGAGTAGTGTTGAGAAGGGACATGACTATGTCAAAGTATGATGCTAATGTAGATGATACAGAGGTCAGAGGATAGCTGGAGCACACATGGTGAACACGGCACGACTTGGATATATTCGACATCGGTGTAGAGTAGATGACATGGGGAGAGACAGAGTTAAACGTGATGTGGGGGTGCGTGTGCAACGATAGGAGTGTAGTGGTCTTTACTAGAACGACACATAGTAGAGAGAGTGTGTGACAAGTAGATAGAGGGGATTGGAAGGTGTTAGATGAGGGACGGGCGACGACTGCATGGAGGGTGGATAGCGGAAAGTAGAGTACACGAGTCACTATATGATGAGGAGCGGGGCTATACGATGGAGTGTTAGCGCTGTTTTTAGTGGGCGGCGTATGGGTGCGCGCAGTCGAGTAGATATATGTGTGGCACTATAGTCAGTTTGTGATAGACTACTGTAGGGGGGGGGTGAGTTATGGGAGGGGGGTTAGGGGTTGGAGCGGTGCAGGGCGCGGGGAAAGGGACGAGCATCGGTCAACGCGTAGTGAGTGTGTTCTTCACATGTTATCTTTATGGTTTTGGGAAGTGTGGTTTATGGGAAAGGAATATAGACGTTGGTAGGACACAGTAGTACAGTGTCGCGTTGAAGTGTATCACGTGGAAGTGGAAGAGTTATATCGGTGGAGTATACGTGTCGTGGTCACACAAGGTGACTATCTGAACTGGGAGGAGCACACAATGGTGGCATGGTCACACCCCATGTTGTGTTTAAATAGATAGGATCATATTAGTTAGAGAAATATGTTGAAGAAGGGATTTTAGGGGCCAGCAGGTTCACATTCGAGACGCGCGTAGGAGGGTTGCAATTTGATCGGGGTCGCTCAGATGGAGGTGGGTGATGTATCGTGACAGTCGAGTTGGGTGTGAGGAGTGACAAGCTCAAGCGTGGGATCATATGAGGATGAGAGACTCGTGTACACGTTACTGACGAAAGAGTACAACGTGGAGTGGGGTAGTGCTAGTGAGCACGGGAGAGTGGTTGTCACATATCTCTAGGGACAAGTCACGGTGTTAAGATGCAGATGATGGTTATGAGGAGGGAGTTACTATATGTAGTGTAATCAGAGCGACACAACACAGTTGTTTGGGAACGGCGACACATATCTGGGTGCGGGACGGAGAGTGATTGTAGCGGACTACACAGCACGATTTTCTCAAGTAGGGGTGAGTAGTAATGGTAGAGCTTGAGAGCGCACACAGGGGTTGGTGGTGGTGTCACTATGACGTGTCGAGAGTAGTTTTGAGAGAATACAGGACACTTATCAGTTGAGTAGTGTCTAGCACAAACGATCCACGAGCTGTAGATGTAGATCACTGTAAGATGTAAGTCTACAGAGAAGGGTTACTGTGGGTCATACGTGTGCTATGTATAAGAGTCTCTGCTCAAGGGAGCGACTGGAACATTGATAGTGGTGACACAGTGCACATCTACCAGTAACACATGAAGGGATCTGACTTACGGATTTAGGAGAGGGTGAGACACAGAGATATGCTAGGGTGTGAGTTATCTGGCAGGTACAGTCGCACGTGCTTGTGTGGCGTGCAGGTGAAGTCAAGACTCTGAGTAGTGAGAGAGTAGAGAGAGTGGGGTGGAGATAGAGACGGAGGGAGAGAGAAGCAGCGTGGAGGTGTGAGTAGATTAGGTAGGGAGAGCGAGAGACGACCACAATATGTATCAAGATATTATAGTGGGGGTGTAGGTGTACGTGAGAGTGAGTCAGTCAGATACACTCTACGTACACACACATTGGTTAACTTCACTGTTACGCTGAGACGTATCGGTGTCTGGCGACACTTCAACTGCATGAGGATTAGAGATACACACGGACGGATGAGGAGAGATATGCATTAGGATTACACATGTAAGATAGAATGACATATTACAACATTAGTCTTGTAGGGCTAGGTGAAGTGGCACAATTGTATACATTCGTTGTAGTATATATGCTATGGGCACAACACACATTTGTATACCATCTGGGTTAGATTGAGTTATGGTATGGGAGATAAGGAAGATTAGAGATAGACTCTAGAAGATTATAAGGGATATGACGCGCAGAGAGTATATGAGAAGTCGAGTCAGTGGGTATTGTGATCAACTCTAACAGTGGTGGAGTGGTGTATTTCTGAGTCAGATTATGGAATCAAACACTAGGAGAGTGTCTTGACTATCGAAGTTGGGTGGTGACAGGAAACACAGTGTGTGAGTGAGCACACACATTAGTGCAGCGGATGCAACGACTAGGGGTGACACACACATATGACAACATTAGCACAAGATAGGGTGGATGGAGGAGTCAACTTGGTCTCGCAGGTGGGGTGTTACAGAGGACACGTGACAGTATAACTAGACATGACACATCTCTTACATGTGGAATAAAGGATGGCATCTTCGTGGTTGTGGTTATGATAGAGCGAAGACGGAGTTAGTCAGCCTATGTACAGTGCGTAGTGTCTTGTCTAGATGTGCAGGGACGGTGCAAGGAGTGAGAGTTGTGTTCTGGTAGGGTTGATTTGACTTGTGTCTGAGTACTGTTATTAATGGGATGCTATAGGAGTATCTCTACGATAGTAACAAAGAGCAGGCAGAGTCTATTAAGATATATTAGGGACGTTCTGCGGACGCTGTTCGTATTGGATGTGATAGAGTTGAGTGTGAAAGGTGGTGTGATAAGAATGGTACTGTGAGACGTGATATGCATCTGGAAACAGCGTTAGCACACTGGTCTGTATAATGGTGCGTGATATCGTGTGAGACTACGAGATAGATGTAGGATGAGACACATGATCTCTACAAGAGTTCTGTTTATGCTGATTTACTATCATCAGAGTTTTTGGCTCTCTAGAGTGTGAGTGATGAGTACTTATAGTACACAAGTCTTAGAGACACAAGATGTTTCTGGATGGGCTTTTAGACACAATATGCGGAGGACAGATAGGTGTACACTAGTAAGCATCTCTGTCACAATCTGTGAGACACAGTGTTGCTGATGTAGGCGAATACATTGTAGAGGTGGCAGCGACATGAGACAGAGCGGAGATCTTACATATTGATACGAGACCCACACAGTAGCGATCACTTGCGGGGAACATGGACACCAAAATGCAACATGAGCGCAGAGGATTTACAGGCAAGAGAGAGTGGGACACACGACTCAACATGATTGAGCGGAGGCATGTGGTGCGACTCTTTCTGAGAGGATGCACATTCTGAAAGTTTGTTAATGTAGGCAACACTGAAATCAGCGACGGCATCTCTATTTATGAGTGATGAGACAGCCAGACACAGTAGGACACTATCTATGGGAACGTGTTGGTACATTACTCGATGAGCTTTAGCTAGAATGAAGTGATGGAGCTGAGTACAATGTGTCATGTTACACAGACATTACACATTCTAAGCAGTAATTGAGCAGATTCTCGTAGGAGGTAACACAGATCATGTGACAGGATGTGATGCAGTTGAGATAATAGATTGAGACAATAGATATACGCGAGACACAAGTCAGTGTGCGCACGGGTATAGGGTTGAGTGGATTATCTACTTCAGTAGACACAGTGATAGGTGTGAGTCTTATGTGAGATTGGACTGAGTAGTTTATCGAATGATTGACTCTGATATCTGAGGTATCTCTGGAGGCGGACTAGAGACATTGGATGACAAGAGTAGTCTCATCTTATGGATCAGAGTATATTTGGAGGTTGGGGATAAATTCATTGGGATAGGCTCTTGTACGATCATGGTCACACAGTACTGTTAGAATGGATGTATTTTTATCTGACATTAGCAACAAGCACACGGAGGGTTAGTGGTGATCACCGACAGCGGGGACTAAACTCTATATAGAGAGGATGGTAGCAACAGCACGCAGTAGGCAACACAACTGGTTCAGGTGTGGTGAACCACAGATGTCATGTGTGTGCAGTTCGTCTGTACATTTGGGTGGGACCAACGATAGTCACAGAACTCGATGTGGAGAGTCATCAGTTAGACGTATCAAGATCTGGAGGATCTGGTGTCACATGGATGGGTAGATAGTGTGATATGGATAACACTGTTCTTTTTTTCTTGAATGGTTCTTGTGTATTTGAGGTAGAAAACACATAGGCTATGGGTCTCATTCTTGGAGAGAGGTTGCGTGAGTATGCTAGTTTCGATACACAGTCTCACTTGGTATGACTGAGTGATAGGATCTTCTCAGACTGGAGGGAAAGTAGTCTATGTAGTGTCACACAGAGGAGTGGATTGTCTCCTCATCACACATGTGCTGTTACGCGATGTATCTGGTACAACATTGGGCGCTCTTGTTTTCTCTTCAAACGATCTTTGGGTAGACTTTTGTCTCACAAAAAACACAGGAGAGATCATATGGATCTTGTATTACTGTGTTTTTAACATAGGATTCTTCTAATTTAGGTTTTTCCTATCACATGTTAGTTACATTCAGGGAATTGGCAACTTATACACATATCTTCAAAGTGAGTTTCTGGCACACTATGAGTATTTGGTTTAGTGATGTGATACGGAACAGTACTGTGATGGAGGTATATCAGGTAGAGCAAGAGCACTAAATCAACGATCGGAAGGTGACTCTAGTGATGTAATGTTGGGTATGTTTGTTTGGTTTGGAGTGGGATCTTCTCAGTAGATTTATGAGGTGTGTCGTCTGTACAATTGTTGAACTTCGCTCTATAGTTGTTTGAGCATCTCTTGGTGGATATGAGACATATCGCTGCCTCTGATTCTCCTGTCACAGAATCAAATGTGTCTTCTGGCTACACTGAAGTTCGTGTGTAGCTAAAACTACCAGATCATGCGTAGGCTAAAGCAGCATGTATGGTATTTTCTGGAAAAAAGAAAAAAGATAGCTAGAAAATCCTGTTGTTGTCTTCATTCCCATCACCAGGAACAGAAAACTCGAGAGCCCTCCTTTTGTCTTGTCATACACTCGATCCACAGCTCCCTGAGCCTCCAGCATGAAATTTTCTGTGTGAGTGCCTGCTGCTTCTTTACTGGTAAGATGTATTGTGATACCCACATACAGAAGTGTCCCCTATTTCTCAAAGCACCAAATACAGAACACACTATGTTTGGACTCTCCCATAAATCACCCATCCAAAGGCTAAGTTCTACAATGAATCTTTCTTATAACCTCTTATTAAAATGGTCCATGGTTCCCCATGCTGTACCTTCCCCTTCTCCGCAGAAAGTTAACCCAACTTTATCGATTACTGGTGTATTCCTGGAGACTACGGACCAAGATGGAGAATCACCATCAAGATTCAGCTGAAGAAATCACTGCCTTGGAATGGAACATTCCACTCTATACTTGGATGAACATTTCATATCCCTTGTGTTTCTACATATTCAAGGTGTCAACTGAGTTTGGCTGGGACGTAAGTTCAACTTGAACTGTGCTCTGATATTTCCCTGAAACCCTTCAACATAGGATTAATTTTGCTGGCCTAAGAGGAAGGTCCCTTGGGAGATTTTTTTTTTTATTGTATGATCAGATACCTATTGTTCCTTGTTGAGATTGTTTTTCTAGCTTTCTAACACCTGCTCCTATGGTCTTTCTGCTTGTCTGGTTTCTTAAATTCTGTTTGTCTAAAAGATGGAAATTATATATAAGAGAGAATGGACATAGGTCCAGAAGTCCACCCTTGGGCCAGCTGTGGGGGCTGAGGACTTCAGAAACCCTCCTCAGACCAATGTCCATTGAATTTCACCCTGAATCACCTTTTCAAAATGTTATAAAGACTTCTTCCTCAGTCTTCTCTTTATGCTGCCAAGAAATGCTTTGTTTACTTTCATCTGCCCGGAATTAAAAGGCTTTGTCCAGCCCTTGATCGGTGACAACTGGCTTGTGGCCAAGTTCCGAGGATAAAGAAAGTCACCCAAGTGCTCAGGGACTGTTTCAGTTTTCATGATGTATTCTCAGTATAATGGGGCACTTCTTCCAGGCTAAATATTGGTTTTCTTCACATCTTCTCATTATAACACTAACCTGTCCACTTAACTCTCTAACTGGCATGATTTTACCACAGAAAATTAGGAACTGCAGTGGTCACTATCAGGAAATTTTGATATAAAAAAGAGTATTCATTTAAGAGTAATCTTAAAACAAAAAATTTTAAAAGCCCCATGAGGAGATTTTTTGTCTAATCTGCCTAACAAAGAAATTGTTTTTATAACCTGGGAAACATCTTTGCCTTCAGTTCCACACTTAAAGGATGAGTAAGTGCTGGCATTTTTATCATACAGTTTTATAAAGTCATATCTGTATCATGTCAAAACCAGCTGTATGTCACTCTCTGATGTCCATTTCAAAACCTTTTCCACATTAATTTTTTCCCCTTTTCTTACAGAAAGAACATAATGAGCTTTTATAATGATCATTATGTATTTGTCTAGAGATATCATTTAAAGTCATTTAAAGATAACTCTCATTTCTTCTGGTTCATTCCCTATCTTTTTCTCTCTCCTAGGAAACTTTTAAAAGTCACTAATGATAAAAACCACTGAGTTACTATGCATATATGCTAGGAATATCTAGCCCACATGAACTGTCAAAATTGTTTTAAAAAAAGGGTTCTTAAACTGTGCTTCTTTTTGTGGACAGAAAAGTATATTTCTATAATAGCTTTTATTAATGTAACGACAAAATTATAAGGGAAAGTTTGTGTTTCAAGATAAAAGAATTTTGGTCTGATTTTTAGACTTTAAAATTAGTTTTCTATATGAAAATAAGGTTAGCCCAATGATTTGGTTTGTTCAAGAACAGTTTGTGCAAAGTCACTTTAGTAGTGTCCAAATCTTTGCGACCCTACAGACTGTAGCCCACCAGTTTCCTCTGTCCATGGGATTCTCCAGATAAGAATACTCAAGTGGGTTGCCATGCCTTCCTCCAGGGGATCCTCCCAACCCAGGGATCGAACCTGACTCTCTTATGTCTCCTGCTTTGGCAGGCAGGTTCTTTACCACTAGTGCCACCTGCGAAGCCCCTTTGAATGCCTACACACCTTAAAAAAGAAAATACAAATTACAGGTTACTAAATATAATATGAACTGGCCATTATTCCCTAAAACGTCAAGAGAACATTTGGAAGATAATATAAAAAAATGTTAATTTTTACCATTTAAAAATAAGTACTTGGGAGATTGAGATTGACATAAGGATCTACTGTACAGCACAGGAACTCTACTCAATACTCTGTAATGATCTATATGGGAAAAGAGTCTAAAAAAGAATGGCTATATGTATATGTACAACTAATTCACTTTGCTGCACAGCAGGAAGGAACACAACATAGTAAATCAACTATACTCCGGTAGGGCTTCCCAGGTGGCGCTAGTGGTAAAGAACCCACCTGCCAAAGCAGGAGACATAAGAGGCTCAGGTTCGATCCCTGGGTTGGGAAGATCCCATGGAGGAGGAAATCGCAACTCACTCCAGTATTCTTGCCTGGAGAATTCCATCGACAGAGGAGCCTGGCAGGCTATAGTCCATAGCGTTGCAAAGAGTCAGACATGACTGAAGTCACTTCACACACATATATACTCTCCAGTAAAAAGCTTTTTTAAAAAGAAGTTATGAAAACAATACTTAATTTTTTTTGCTTTTCTACTCTCTTATTTTCCCTTATGCTTAGAGAAAAGTTGGTACTTTGATTAAAGATAATAAATGACATTAAATTTTTAATTATATAGGTATAAGGTACAGTAATTTCAGAGAAATATAAATATGTACACAAGGTAAAGGATGCAGTTTGGGGTTTATTTTAAATTGTTGCAGTCCATGAGATTGTAAATATAGTTTTATTTAATATACTGATATATTAATTATTTTTTATTTAAAAGTTAATTATCTTAAGGTAATTTGGCTAAGTTTTTAAATCATTTACTACTTACACTTATATAACTCTGCATGCATAAATATATTCTATATAGGTATATTAATAAATATCTCCAATAAAATATTACACAAAGAATATATCAAAAAAAAGTAAAATCAGAATTTGGCATTGTTTTATAAAACAGCATGTGTTTTATGCCTAGATTTGTAAATGGTCCTACTACACATAACTAAATTGTTCTGTTAATTATTCTGTTAATTCTCAGTGCTTTTGGACATGACTTTAAATCATATTTTAAAAGTTCCTAATAGTCACTGTTGTTTATTTTGTTTTGACTGTAAATAGCTTCAGATACTCATGACTTATATCTTGTCTTTTCTAACAAGTATTGCTAGTTTGCATTTCCTAATTTTGAATAGTAAAATGATTAAGATGTCTTTTATGCTTAAATTCACTTCTTGTTTCCTAAAATGTCCATAAAGGAACAAAAAGACTTCCTTTTTTAATCTATTTTTAAAAACACACAAAAGGACAATACAAATATCAGTTTTTCCGAAATTCTCTACATACTAGGTTAAATTCATTATGAAACTGTTTGTCTAACAAATAACTTTTTAAAGGCAAAATAAAAGAAAGCTCACCTGCCTACTTAATTGTACCTAAAGACATTAACATTATGCTCTTGTAATAACTCAGAATGGAGCCTTGCAGAAATTCAAAGAGCTTATTGTTAACTATCAAAGAAAAGCTCCCAATTCCAGGAAAAAAAAAAACAAAAACAGGAAGCATTGAAAAAAATTAAATGTGTCATGATGATCCCATGGAGAAGGGAATGGCAACTCACTCCATGGGTTGTACAGATTCAGACACGACTGAGCAACCAACACTGCATAAAGATAAAGTGTGGTGCTCTTAGAATGGCCAACTAGTAGCACCTAATCATTTAAAATAGTTTTTAGAAATGCTCCATGATATTAGCCACAATAAGAGATAAATACTCAGCCATATTAAAGTAACATCAGTAGGGGATTTTCCAGTTATTGACTAAGATGTTTCTAACACATGTTTTATAGTCCTGTTGAAATGGTAAAGATGAAACCCAGGGAGGGACCAAACCTCTACGGTCCTTTGACCACCTCCAGTAGATTACAGACTAACGTCTCCTTAAATGGGCTAAGATAATATTATAATTCTTCTTTCTTTATTCTCAGGGTGTAAGAAGAGGATTTTTCTTGCTGGAGAGATATGGCCCTAAATCTACCTAACCTATTTCTCTCTGTCTCTAACACACACTCCCTACTTGATTTTGTCAACCTTGGGGAATTCCAGTTTGACTCAAGTGACAATCATTGTATTGACACTACTATTAAAGAATTACTTAAATTTCTACCTTTTACTTAGAAACTATACTCCCTTCATCCACAGCCCTTAGGAAAAATGAAACCAGGCTGGCTAATAATACAATTTTAAAATGTATTTCAAAATTTGAAATAATAAAAGATATTATTTTTTATATTATTTTAAATTAAAAAGATATTATTTTTTAAATAATAAAAAATATTATTTTCAAAACATGATTCATCCATTTTGCCTGTATTATATGATTTATACACAATGCAGATAAACTCACACTTCCTCAGCCCCTTATACTCATACATATGATAAACCCTTCTCAAACTGCTACACATACAAACAGCATACATATACACAAATGTCAAATGCACATCATTCACCACTACCCCAACAACACACAGATGTGCTCACATGAACATATGCTCACTCCTCCTCAACTGCACTGACAAAGACACATTGAGAAGGACTCACCCCTTCTCACCACAACCCCAATACACAAAGATTCTCATACACACACCACACACACACTTACTCCTCCCCACTGAAACTCTTGCAAACAAACACATATATGTGTTCAAACACACTAACATTTCTTCAAACATTTACACACATAGATGTATTCTGAAACATCCCTCCTCATCTTGTCATTCACCCCACACAAGCACATACATACAGGTTTACACACAAATATACATCTCTTTCCCTGCTACTACCCATATCCACCCCCACACACATGCTCATCTACAAACATATACTCGTCCCTCCACACTCTGCCACTATGTAATGAACACACTCTCACACAATACTTATCCTCACCAACTACAACCCTACACGCACACATCCATACGTGCTCACATTCACTCACACTTTCCCTCCTCACCAGCAGCCAGTATACACACAGACACAATCACCATTTCATACACTTCTAGATGCATGCACACACTAATATATACACATTGGTATATTAGCCCATCCTACCACCACCCCCTACATACATGCACACACATACACACACCTGTGCCTGAGCCTCCACCACAAACACACCAGAGATGCAGGGATAGAAATGGTACCAATATGGTTACTCTCTTTGCACAGTAATATAGGAAATGAAGCTCTGACTGTCCTGAATTTCTGAAAGAAGTAGAACCCGTTCTAGCACATGTGTTGTTCTAAATAACTATGTGGGGCTTCCCTGGTAGCTTGGTGGTAAAGAATACGCCTGCCAATGCAAGGAAACACAGGAGATGTGGGTTCAATCCCAGGGTCAAGAATATCCCCTGGAGAAGGAAATGGCAACTCAATCCAGTATTCTTGCCTGGAGAATCCCATGGACAGAGGAGCCTGGCAGGCTACAGTCCACGGGGTCACAAAAGAGTGGGTCATGACTTAGTGACTAAGCAACAACAACAAAGAACTACCCAGCAGAAATCACTGCCTCTGATGCTCTTGTCACAGAATCAAACCTGTCCTTTGGCTACATTGAAGTTCGCCATACAGTCATTTTCTACCAGATCACGTGTGGGCTAAAGCAACATGCATTGTATTTTCTGGAAAAAAGATAAAGCTAGAAAATCCTGTCTTTGTCTTCACTCCCATCAGCTGGAATGTAGAATTCAGGAGCCCTCTTTTCATCTTGTCATTCACTCACTAGATTCACAGCTCCCTGAGCCCCCAGCATGGGATTCTCTGTGGACCACCTGCGAGTGCTGGGGAGGGAGGAGGACAAGGAACAGGGAAGGTACTCCTGAGTTCATGTCTCACCTCACTGGACAGACAGACCCCGCAAACCCACACAGCTTGTCCCAAACCAGCAGGCGAGCGCTGTGGGTTTTTCATCTATGGTCCCTGGGTCCTAACGGCCCCTCTTCCTGGAGCTGCTATGAGACGTGGGGGCTGGGATTCTGAGGCCTCAGTTCTGCTTTGCTGGCTGGAGACCTCATAGGCTCTAGAGGGAACTGCAGGGCTGGAGGCAGCAGGAGTGACGTGCCATTCCTGTCTTCTTCCTGGGAGGATGCCTGCACTAACCCTCCCTTCTTCCCCACCACAGTGCCAGGGCATCTTATGACAGCAGTGGAATGCCATGTGAGGTTTTTCCACCACTGGTAGAACAAGCTTTATCACTCTCAGGAACAACAGAACTCCTCATCTTCAGGGATCTGGGTTTAACTCCATGGAGACCCTCCTCTGAGCTGCCAAATTTTAAAAATAAACTTCAAGGATTTCCACCTTTTCTTTTTGTTCCCCTAGCCCCAGAGGTGGCTGGTATTTCCTGGAGTTTCTCCTTCCCTGATTGCCTAGTGTTTTCTTTTTTTGCTGTTTAGTGTCTTCATTAGCTGTGTTATACATTAAAAAAATTCTTTATACCTCAGTACAGATTTTTTCCTGTTAAAATATTGAGGCTCCTCACTGGATGGAGCCTGACTGATAAACAATTCCAAGAGCACCCAGTCTTTATAACGGAACAGGTCCTTGGAAACCCTCTGAAGAGTCAGATTGCCACAAAAGGCCTCTGGCCACTCACACAGCTGAATTTCTTTTTTTCTTACCAAACACAAAGTCCTCAGCAATCTTTGAATGAGTCAGCAAAGTCATGAGACTTAAAATCTAGGTAGTTACTTGTGGCATCCAGTAATGCACACTCAACATGATGTATGCAAATCTGGGACTCTGTGCCAGCCAGCTCCAAATTGATACTCCCATACCCCACAGGGGACACAGATGCCTTACAACCTGTCTTCAGTGAGAATATGCTTGATGGTGGTACTAGGAGCCTCCAAGAGCCACAGCTGCTCCCTGGCTCCCACAGGCATACCCACCCCTCCCTATCCCTGGGCTTCCGCTCCAGTACTGGGCTGGCCTCATCCTGGCTTGGGGCCAAATCCCTTGCCAGCTTCCTTTCCTGAAGAGCTGGAGCCTGGTATTTCCACTTACTCAGACTCCACCTCAATCTCAATCAACTTCCCTGGAAAGAAAAATTACAACCCAGAGGTTCCTGCTGCTAAAACCCTACAGACTATCTAATCTCTCTGGGTACAATGGCAGTTCAACTCTTAACAGAGATTTATAAAAGCCTAAGACAATGACTCTGATTCCACAGAAAAAGTTTGCCAACTCCTATTTATCATCACTTTGGAATATATATTCACTACGTGAGGCAATATATTCACTATGTGAGTGTGTTAACTAACTTGACTGTATACCATTTCACAATATAAATGTGTATCAAATCATCATATTGTATACCTTAAGTGTATACAATTTTGTCAATTATACTTCAATAAAACTAGAAAACATAGGAATTAGTTTATTTAGTTCACTAAAGCTCTGCTGCTGTTTTAGGATCATGGTGTGGGACATATAAAGTCAAAGGCATGGCAATAGTTGACCACATCTGAAACCCTACAAATTATTACTTGTCATTAGTATTTCCTAGAAATCAGAGATTGCACTGTGTGTACCTTGTTAGAGTACTATAAAGTATGCTAACATGCTATTTCCTACACTCTTTCACAATCAGAGGGCTTCCCTGGTGGCTCAGACAGTAAAGAATCCCCCTGCATTGTGGGAGACCTGGGTTTGATCCCTGGGTTGGGAAGATTCCCTGGAGGAGGGCATGGCAATCCACTCTAGTATTGTTGCTTGGTTCACAATCATAACACATATTTATTATTCTATTTTTAGAGATAAGAAATTACAACAGTTAAGCAACTTGAACAACTTTATACAGGTAGTTAAGTGGTGAAAGCAGTTTACAAAATCTTAAGGTAACTCATTGTACAGGCCTTCTCAAATCTCTTTTTCCCAGTTTTACTGAGATATAATTGAGATCTAGTGCCATGTAAGTCTGAGGTATACAGCATAATGACTTGACTTACATTCATCATGAAATGATGACCACAAAAAATTTAGTGAACATCCATCATCTCTACTGTTACAAAACTTTAGAAATAGAAAAAAAAAAACATTCTTTCTTTGTGATAAGAACTCTCGTAACAACTTTTATATATAATACACAGAATATTATTTATATTTATCATAGTGTACGTTACATCTCTAGTATTTATTTATCTTATACCTTGAAGTTTATATCTTTTGACTGCCCTCATCCAGTTCCTGCTCCCTCAGCCCCATCACAAATCTGATCTCTTTTTCTATGAGTTCCTTTGTTTGTTTTTGAAGTATAATTGATGTACACTATGTTAGTTCCTGGTACACAACACAGTAATTCAGTATTTCCATATATTTCAAAATGATTACCATGATAAGTCTAACTACTGTCACCAAACAAATATATTACATAATTACTGACTGTATTACCCACACTGTACATTCCATACCCATGACTGATTCATTTTTCAACTAGAAGTTTGTACTGCTTAAACACCCTCACCTATTTTTCTCCTCTTCCCATCCCCTCTGCTCGGGTAACCACCTGCTTGTTCTTTGTATCTATGACTCTATTTATGTTTAGTTATGTCTGTCCATTTGTTTTGTTTAAGATTCCATATATAACAGAAATCATATGGTATTTGTCTTTCTCTGTATGATACATTTCACTTAGCATAATAGCCTCTAGGTCCACGCACGATCCCTGGGTTGGGGAAGATCCTCTGGAGAAGGAAATGACAACCCACTTGAGTTCTATTGCCTGGAAAGTTCCATGGACAGAGGAGCGTGGTAGCTGACAGTCCATGGGGTCGCAAAGAGTTGGACACGACTGAGCAGCTTCACTTTCACTTTATTGATAATAACTATTCTGACAGGTGTGAGGTGATATCTCATTGTAGTTTTGATTTGCATTTCCCTAATGATTAATGATGTTGAACATCTTTCATATTCCTGTTGGCCACCTGTGTATCTTCTCTACAAAAATTTCTATTCAGATCCTCTGCCATCAGGTTGTTTTCTAACACTGAGTTGTATGAGTTATCAGATAAATTGTTTGCAAATATCTTGGCCTTTTTGGTCGATAGTTTCCTTCACTGTGTAAGAGCTTCTGCAGTTTGATGTAGTTGCTTTATTTTCTTGGACTCCAAAATCACTGCAGACAGTGATTGCAGCCATGAAATTAAAAGACATTTGCCCCTTTGAAGAAAAGCTACAACAAACCTAGGCAGCACATTAAAAAGCAGAGACATCACTTTGCTAACAAAGGTCCATACAGTCAAAACCATGTGAGGGACCATGAAGAAGGCTGAGTGCCAAAGAATTGATTCTTTCAAACTGTGGTGCTGGAGAAGACTCTTGAGAGTCCCTTGGACAGCAAGGAGATCAAACCAGTCAATCATAAAGGAAATCAACCTAGAATATTCATTAGAAGGACTGATTCTGGGGCTCCAATAATTTGGCCACCTGATATAAAGAGCTGACTCATTGGAAAGACCCTGATTCTGGGAAGATTGAAGGCAAGAGGAGAAGGGGGTGACAGAGGATGAGATGGTTGGATGGCATCACCGACTCAATGGACATGAGTTTGAGCAAGCTCCAGGAGCTAGTGAAGGACAGGGAAGCCTGGTGTGCTGCAGTCCATGGGGTCACAAAGAGCTGGACACGACTGAGGAACTGAACAACAACACAACAGCAACAGTCTCATTTGTTTATTTTTCATTTTGCTTCCCTTGCCAGAGAAGACACAGTCAAAAAGCTACGACTAAGAGCAATGTTAAGAGAATAGTGTCTATATTTTCTTATAGAAGTTTTATGGCTTCAGGTCTTACATTTTAAGTCTTTAATCTGAATTTATTTTTGTGCATGGTGTGAGAAAGTAATTCAGTTTTATTATTTTGTATGCAGCTCTCCAGTTTTCCCAACACCGTTTAGTGAAGAGGCTGTCTTTTCCCCACTGTATATTCTAGCCTCCTCTGTCATAGATCTTCTCAAACCTTAATGTACATAGGAATTATCTGGTGGACCTTGTTCAAATGCAGATTCTGATTGAGGAAGACTAGGATGGAGTCAGATTAGGCCCCTTTAACAAGTTCTCAGGTGAGGTTGTTGGTTTGTCTACCAGACTGACTAGCATTATATCAGACTACACCATGCTTACCTGATTTAATTGGAAAAATTCCATCCTTCCAGATAGATCAAAGCCTGAGTGACAAGATCAGTGACCAGAATTACAAGGACTAATTTAATAACAGCAGCAGTAAGAATAGCTAACATTTATTGACATGCTATTTAGTTCAGTCCCTCAGTCGTGTCTGACTCTGCGACCCCATGAATCGCAGCATGCCAGGCCTCCCTGTCCATCACCAACTCCCAGAGTTTACCCAAACTCATGTCCATCGAGTCGGTGATGCCATCCAGCCATCTCATCCTCTGTCATCCCCTTCTCATCCTGCCCCTAATCCTTCCCAGCATCAGAGTCTTTTCCAATGAGTCAACTCTTTGCATGAGGTGACCAAAGTATTGGAGTTTCAGCTTCAACATCAGTCCTTCCAATGAACACCCAGGACTGATCTCCTTTAGGATGGACTGGTTGGATCTCCTTGCAGTCCAAGGGACTCTCAAGAGTCTTCTCCAACACCACAGTTCAAAAGCATCAGTTCTTCGGCGCTCAGCTTTCTTCAAGTCCAACTCTCACATCCATACATGACCACTGGAAAAACCATAGCCTTGACTAGACGGACCTTTGTTGGCAATTAATGTCTCTGCTTTTAAATATGCTATCTAGGTTGGTCATAACCTTCCTTCCAAAGAGCAAGCGTCTTTTAATTTCATGGCTGCAGTCACCATCTGCAGTGATTTTGGAGCCCAAAAAGATAAAGTCTGACACTGTTTCCACTGTTTTCCCATCTATTTCCCATGAAGTGATGGGACCAGATGCCATGATCTTAGTTTTCTGAATGTTGAGCTTTAAGCCAACTTTTTCACTCTCCTCTCTCATTTTCATCAAGAAGCTTTTTAGTTCTTCACTTTCTGCCACAAGGGTTGTATCATCTGCATATCTGAGGTTATTGATATTTCTCCCAGCAATCTTGATTCCAGCTTGTGCTTCTTCCAGCCCAGCATTTCTCATGATGTACTCTGCATATAAGTTAAATAAGCAGGGTGACAATATACAGCCTTGACATACTCCTTTTCCTATTTGGAACCAGTCTGCTGTTCCATGTCCAGTTCTAACTGTTGCTTCCTGACTTGCATACAGGTTTCTCAAGAGACATGCTATTATGTGCACATAATATGAATTGCCTCATTTTACCCTCACAACCCCCCTAAGAAATAAATGTCATTTTAACTCCGTTTTACAAGAGAAAACTGAAGCACAGAGCAGTTAAGTAATTTACCCAATGTCATACAAATAGTAAGTAGAAGAGGTGAAACTCAGGTTTCAAGTCTCTGCTCATGATCAGTACACTCTATCGGGTCTTACTGCATGTCTGCCTACATAATAGTGATGATTGTTGATCATATCTGTGGGTGGGTATCAGCCCCTGTTCCCTCACACTCCTACCTGGACTCACCAAAAGGTAGCTCCTCCTTAGGTCCTGATCATGGCATGAATTTTACCACCAATCTTGACTCACCTCCTTCCACTGGGGCTGGAATTAGCCTTGCTATCATTGAGATAGTATCGTGTACCACATGGGCTTGGCCTCACATAAGCCCCACCCCATGCTGCAATGGTCTACACAATCAGCTTTCATCCTATTTCCTTCTGTCCAATATTTTCATTTTCCATCAGCAACAAAATCCCACCCTGAACCATAGCCTCCTTGGGTGGGATCCTGACACTTCACCAATTACTTGTTACTGAGAACTGGATAATCTCAAAGGCTCTCTGCCAGGCAACTTGTCTGAAACACAGTAGCCTGTTGGACTGTTGTACTGCCAGCTGCAAAATTACAGCTATGGTATTAGAAGACCTTTGTCTACCATGGAACTGGATGGGCCTGGTCTGATAAGCATGCTTTTTGGACACTGCATATTAGAAAGGCTGATTCTCTTTTGGAGTCATCCTCAATGACCAAGTGAGTTTCCCTCACCTCCACACCACTTCCTCTCAGCTTCTTCCCTTTCTCACTGGTCCATCTGTAAGGACCCCAGTCTGCTGGAACTAATACATAAAAATCTCAAAAATTTCCAGGTTTTGACTCACAGCTGCCATCCAAAAAATCTGTGTCATTCCAAGTAGAGACTATTCAGATCAGACAGTCTAGAAAATACCACTTGATGTTCTCCCTGAATGATCTTTAAATAGCCCCACACATCAATTAATTTTCTGCCATACTTCACTGGGGTTGTAATCCTTTTCAGCAAATTGAGACAGAGACTCCATAATGAGAACAAAACTACATCAAACACCATTTCAGCAAAAACTGAAAAATCAAAAGCGATAATATTTCTGAAGCAATGGCTTTGTTGAAAAGAGTAAATGCCATCAAATGCATCTATTTTCCTGTCAAGTACTATAATGAGACTGACAGAAAAACAAGATGCCAAATTAATCCACCCTTGAGTGCTGTTGCCTTTTCTTCCATCAATTCTCTGTGCCTATCATTTAGGGGTATCAATAAACTCCCGAAGAGAAGCTTTAGCAGTTGTTTACATTTTCATTTGTGTTTCTCTCCCTACAGTGAGTCGTACTAAAGACTTAAGTCACCTGCCACCTCCCTCAATGGTAATGCACACTGCAAAGAATTGAGCCTAAGCCCTTGCCCCAAGTCCTTAGTCTGAATGGTTTTGTCAACTCCAAGCGGCCCTGAAGCCCAGAAGGAAGGCAATAAAAACTACTGTCACACTGGACTGCCGTTTTTATCCCAGATTATCACAACCGAATATGTTTGTTGGAAATGGTTTCCATGTCTTGCCTTCCCCAGGTTTCCCCAGCCTTTTGTTAATCGCCCTTGTGTGTAGTCAGGAAATGTTTGTGTTTGCTTCGTGGAGCTCAGGAGTTAGCTGGGTGACCTTGGGAAAATAACAAATGCTTTGTGCCTCAGTTTTCTCAGGTGTCAAGTGTATTGCCTTTAGAGGGGAAAATTAGATGATAAAATTAAATAACAGAAGAAAGGAAACAAGGTCCTTAGAAACCTCAAAGTCATGTAGTTCCATATATTATTTAATAATTTATTGATATACAAGTCCATACCATGCAATTTGTTCATTTGAAGTGAACCATTTGGGACTTCCCTGGTGGTCCAGTGGTTAAGACTCTGCCTTCTAATGCTGGGGGTGTGGTCTAAATCCCTGGTCAGGGAACTAAGGTCCCACATGCCATGGGGTGTGGCAAAAAACCCCAACTATTCAATGGTTTTTAGTATATTTAGAGAGTTTCAAAACCATCACCACAACTGAATTTTAGAATATTTTATCACTCAAAAAGAACCTCTGTAGCAGTCACTCCCCATTATCCCTCCCATCTCACTTGCAAGTTCACCTCACCTTCTGCTGCCATCCTCAGCCCTAGAAAACCACTCATCGACTTTCTCTACATGCATTTACCTATTTTAGACATTTCATATAAATGGAATAATAAAGTAAGTGGCCTTTTGAGACTGGCTTCTTTCACTTCCCATAATGCTTTCAAAGACCATCTACATTATAACATTTATCAGCATCTCACTCTTTTATTGCTGAATAGTATTCTATTATACGGACATAACATTTTGTTTATCCACTCATCAGCTGATGAACAATAGGGTTATTTTCACTTTCTGATTACTATGAATAATACTGTTCGCATCTATGTACAAGTTTGTATGAACATGCTTTCATTTCTTTTGGATAGATACTCAAGAGGGAAAATGCTGGGTCATATGGTAACTTATTTTTAAGGTGGTTTTAGGTTAAGCATTTTGAAAACCTGCAAAAATGTTTTCCAAAGTGATTGTACTATTTTATATTCCTATGAACAATGCCTAAGAGTTTAAATTTCTCCATTTACATCCTCACCAATACTTGCTATTATGTATCTTTTTTATTTTAGCCATCCTAGTTGGTGTGAAGTGCTATCTTATTGTGGATTTGATTTCTATTATCCTTATGACTAAGAATTTTGAGTATGTCTTCAGGTGTGTATATCCTGTGGTTAGCTGAAAACTTTTTCAGAACTCCACTTTAGTTTATATGCAGTGCTTTTTAAAAATTTACTGAGATTGTTGGCAGCATCATTTAAGTTTCACGTGTACAACATTATATTTGGACTTCTGCGATGAGATGGTTGGATGGCATCACCGACTCGATGGACATGGGTTTGGGTAGACTCCGGGAGTTGGTGATGGGCAGAGAGGCCTGGCGTGCTGTGGTTCATGGGGTCGCAGAGTCGGACATGACTGAGCGACTGAACTGAACTGAACTGAAACACTTACCTGTGGTGCTTTTGAGTGTATATATTTGTATGGCTGTTTAGTGGTTGTTCCAGATATTGTTTATAACTATCATAGTATACTGGTATCACTGATGAAATTTAGAAACCTTACCTTTCCATGTGTCTGTTTACTCTCCCCAATTATAACTGCTTTAACTATCGGTATTTTCTCTAAACACATTTAAAACCATATTGGACATTGTTATAATTTTGGTTCAACTGTCAAAAAACAATTTAGAAAACTCCAGAAGAAAAGGATACTCTTGTATTTACCTATATTTTTGCTTATTGTTTTCTTTCTTCCTTCCTGATATTCCAAAGTTCCTTCTGTTATCATTCCCTTTCCATTTAGAAAACATGCTTTAGCCATCATTTTAGGTTAAGTCTGCTAGCAAAAACTTTTCTTAGTTTCCCTTCACTTGAGAATACCTAGATCTCATTTTTGTTTCTGAAGGTATTTTCTCTGGATATGGAATTCTGGGTTGATCATTCTTTCCTTTCAGCATTTGAAAAATATTATGCATCTTTCTTCTGGCCTCCATTTGAACTGGCATTCCCCCTAGATAATGTGTAATTTCTATCTGCTGTTTAAGAGTTTTCTGTTGTCCTTAGATTACAGAAGTTTGATCTTGATGTGTCATGGCATGGATTTCCTTGGGATTATTATGTTTGGGGTTTACTCATTTTCTTGAATCTGTAGGTTTATACCTTTTGTGAAATGGGAGATTTTCAGTTCTTATTCTGTTAAATAATTGCTCATACCTATATTTGCTGTCCTCTTCTGCAACTCCAATGATACGAATATTAGAATTATTTATACTGTCCACAGGTTCCTGAGGCTCTATTAATTTTGTCTCCGTCTATTTTCTCTAGCTTATTAAGACAGGGTAGTTTTTAATATTAAGTCTTCAAGTTTCCTGCTTTCTATTTCTTATCTATTCATTTTTTAAAAATTTATTTATTTTACCCATGCAGGAATTTTGAGTATTGTATTTTTCAGTTCTAAAATTTCTATTTGATTCCTCTTTGTATCTTCTTATTCTTGCTAGGACTTTTTTTTCTCATTTGCTTCAAGTATGCTCGTAACTGCTCACTAAAGCTCCCCCCACCCCCGCAAAGAATGGTTGCATTCAAATTCTTTTCAGATAATCTCAATGTCTGTTTCTTTTAAGTGTTGGCATCTATTTTTTTTTCCCTAATTCAAGCTGAGACTGTTTCGGTTCTCAAGATGATGAGTGAGTTTTCAATTCTTAGGCATTTTGTACATCATGAGACTTCGGATATTATTTAAATCTTTTGTTTTAGCAGACTGCCACTGACACTATGCTGGTGTGGCATGTTAAGCCCTGCTTCATTACTTCCAGGCAGATGTGAAGTCCTGGCTCTCTATTTGGACATCACATGCACTGTGGAGAAAGTGAGGTATGCCTCATTACTGCTAGGTGAGGGTGGAAGTTCAGGCTCCCCATGTGTGTCATGGGTTTCCAGTGACATGATGAGGGGGGCGGGGATGCAGAAGGAATCTCATTCCCTCTGGCCAGTGTTTAAAACATAGACTAAGAGACTTGGTCTCCGTGGACCCACCCCAGTAGTGGAGGAAGTGTATCTCATTACCAATGGATGAGGATGGAAATTTAGGCTTTACTCTTGGCCTTTGTTGATGGAGCCAGGAGAAGTACACTGTGGTTACTATCAAAAAGATCTTTTTTTCCCAGCTGCTCCTTTCCTGGTCATTTGGCTAAAAAACAAACAAACAAAACATTCCCACTCCCAAACAAAACAAAATGAAACAAAAGAAAAAGTTTTTCTTGGAACTTTTTTTTTGTGTTTGTGCCTGTTTCTGGATTGCAGACTTCTCCAGCATGAATCCAAGATATAAGGGAGAAAAAAGCAAACTCAGAGAACTCACCATTTTGTCATTCCTCAAATCATTCCTTAGTTGGTCTGCTTTCTCTCCAGATTTCAGAGACTTATTGTTTGTCTTACATGTAAAATAAATAAAAGAGGGGGAATAGGGTAGTGTGTCTACACCACTTTGTCCAGAATCAGAAGTCTCCCCTTATTCTTTTTTATAATGTGGCCACTAGAAAATATAAAATTGTATCTGTGACACCAATCATCTTTCCAGTGGACAGAGCCACTGTAGACCTTAGCTTTCTCACTTTCAAATGAGAGTTGTAAGAGATGCTCTCCACAGTCTGTCCTTTCCACCTCTAAAATCCCATGATTCTAAGGATTCTTGTGGTTCTGTATATAATGCAAATAATGTAGATAATGCTGTTGTTCTTTCCATTTACCTCCACCATAGATATCAGAATTGAAACAGTCCTGGAAAGCCCTTCAAATGCCTCAAAACAGAGCCAAGGGATAACTGAAGGTTATTATTATTTTTAAAATGAATGCCAATATGTTAAATTTCCATAGGAAATAGTTGGTAAGCAAGAATTCCTCCAAAGGTGCTTATTGCAGGTGCTAATCAGCTTACAATATTTTTTCTTTACTGTTTGTGCTAAAAGAAGAATTAATTACCTCCATAGCCTCACTTCTTCACATACCTAAATAATGCATTCCCTCACTCTGTGGAGAATAAACTAAATTTGATAGAGAAATGCTTAATGGACAGCTAAAAATAGCACTGTAATCTCCTTGAAAGAACTCCCAGCACTCTCTTTTAGAAAGACTTTCCTTTTCTAAAACAGCTAATGAATGGTTCTTGTTTCCTTGTGATTCTCTCCTTCATCCTATCCTCCCACACATTTTGAAAGACTATTAAAATGCATTTTCTTCCAGTATTCACGATAAGCCATCTTCTCGAAATCCACTGCATCATTCAGAGAACAATCCCAGTAACTTGCCCAGGAAATCCTAGTTTCCTAGACTCCTTATTTAAACATTGTGACACTGCTTTTCAGACTTTCAGTACAAGATATACAGTTCTCTCCCCAACCCTGCAAAGCTCCCCAGGCATCCAGCCATGTCTCATCCCAATTTCTTTCCTTGCAATGTGTGTTTCTCCATCACTGCACAAAAAGGGACTTCTTGAAAGTCATTGATAATTTCCTTCTCCCAAATTCAGTAGTCTATTTACCTCCTGTCCTTTATGAAGCATTTTACACTGTTTCCCAGGCCTTGTCAACATGTTCTCTTGCCTTCTGTCCTATTATCATGCTTCCTTTGGATTCCCTTGATGTTCTCTTGCTTCTTCACTGGGCTTTCTGTCCTCCTAGTCTCATTATCTAACTATATGAATTTTGATGCCTAAAGGTATTTGTAAACCCGTCTTTCATTACTCTCTATTTCTTGGGAAGAATAGCTAAGTTATTTACCATACCTTGCATGAACTTGACTATATTCTATAGCATCTACCAGTTTCAGTGTTTCCACATGAAAGAGGAGGAAAATACCTACTACAAATTTGCTGTGACCCAATACATTTTAAGTGTTTCACATACAGTAGGACTAAAAAATATTAGCTTCTTGGATCTCTTTTCTTTCTAGCTATTATTTTCTATGAATTACTACTGCCACAGTCTGTTCACATCTCTCAGTCCAATGTAGTTAAAGTACCACAAGCACAGTCCTATCCTTCACTTCACTGCATCTTGCTTTTGCCATATTGACCTGCTTCCCTAATTAATACTGACAGTGTCATATGACTCCTTCACTCTAGGTGCACTCCCTTGTTTTTTAAACCATATTAAATTGAAACTCATTTGAATATCTTTATGGTCCCTGAGAGTTCGCTTCCCCTGACCCAAACTATCTTTCTCCAATTCCCCTTTTTCTTAACCTGAGTCTTCTGTCCTAGTCCTTCAGGCCACCTTCATTATTTTCCCAAGGCCACACTGGTTTCATCCCCTGAAACTCAAACATCTTTTGATCTTTAGTTCCACCCTCAGAGTGGCAGATCAGACCTACATCTCTTACAGGACTTTGTCTCAACTTTTAGTCTCCCAGACCTTCTTGCTTGCCACCATGAGCAATAACATCCTGAATTATCTTTATTTGCTACTGTGCTAGATGACTGCTTCTATTAATAGTTTGCAGGGTTTCACATACCAATAACAATCGAAAACCAAATCTAACTTCTGGTACTAGTTTAATACTTTTTGCCCAAATAAAGACCCTTAAAAATCATTTGTGACTCTAATTTCCTTTCTAAAATAATATTTTACAAAATAGGAGGGTACAATGCTAGAATAAAAAAGTTTAAATTGAATAAATTTAGATTTATGAAAAAATGTACTGTCCTTATTTTTTTTTTTTTTCATTTGGATATGAACCAGAGAAAACTGTCAGGGAAATTCTTGAACAGGCATTTGAGACTCTTTCTATAAATCCAAAATTATTCCACATAAAAAGTTTAATGAAAATACTGAGAAGAGGTTCCATTGGCAAATTCTTTTGATAAATTTGGGTTAAACAAGGCCCAATTGCTGTACACCTGAAACTAACACAACTTTGTAAATCAACTACACTTCAATAAAAATTAAAAAAAAAAAAACAATGCCCAACTGAGTTTCTCAACTACTGGAATCATCAGAGCTTCTGAGATACCTAATACATACTGTGACTCTAAGAAGATACAGGGTGCTATATTTCGCAAACATATTTGGCCAGTAACCTTTCTTTTTTCTTTAAAAAGCATCTTTGCAGGAGAAATACTGAAACAGAGAAGTCTTTTCCCAATGTGTCACAGACTTGTATCTAATATGCAACCATGTTCAAATTTTAATCAGCAACTTTGGCTTGAAGAGAGAACATACCATGAACATTTAATTGGCAGAACACGAAACTACAGGATAATATGATGGATGAGAGAATTACCATTAAAACTGCATTTACTATTCTGCTTCAATTGCCCAAAGTTAACAGGACAAATATAAAAGGATAAATATTTAGTGTATTTTAGTCAAACAAGGACTCCAGTACTCTTGCTTGGAAAATCCCATGGATGGACGAGCCTGGTAGGCTATAGTCCATGGGGTTGCTAAGAGTGGGACACAACTGAGCGACTTCACTTTCACTTTTCCCTTTCATGCACTGGAGAAGGAAATGGCAACCCACTCCAGTATTCTTGCCTGGAGAATCCCAGGGACGGCGGAGCCTGGTGGGCTGCCGTCTATGGGGTCACACAGAGTCGGACACGACTGAAGCGACTTAGCAGCAGCAGTCAAACAAGGAAAAAAAATCAACCATGTAAGTACAGGATGAGGAAGAAGAGACTTAAGTGTCCATAATGTGCCTATGAGCAGCTTTGTGTCTTGAGTCTGTAGGTCATGGTCAGTGAAGAGGATCTAACGGGAAAGGTTAGGTCATTTCTGTGGACTTTGTTTAGTTTATGGCTACATCTTAAAAGGTTCACAATGAATCCTTTCTAAAGGAGAACAAGATGGGAGGCATTTTGGAAACTATGTCATATCTAGAAATGTTGAAAACACTAGAAATTTTGCCCTGTTGAACAGGAAAATTAAGGGGATTTGAGAGTGGCCATTAAGTATAAAAGGATACAATGAGAATCAGGGTGGCTTTTACACTGCACCTAAGAAATTGCTTTTACATAGCCTTCTAGTGCTAATATCCCCGAATCTATGAGACTACACAGAAAGGGAAAAATTAAGAGGCACTGACAAGAGTGGGAAAGTATTTAAAACACCTTCAAATTTAATGGAGACCCTAACAGAGATCTCTCTTCTAAGCAGCATCCCTGATATAATAATTAGAAACTGCCTGAACAAATGTTGGAATTTAGCTGAAGAATCAGAGGCAAAAATGCCATCCCTCAAAATGTACCTAAGAGATTTCTGAAGGTATAAATTAAGAGGACATTGAATTGATGAATTTATCTAGATCCAGTACTGTTGTTCCTCAAAAAAGAAATTTACTGAAATAAAGAAACACATAAATAATAAGTAAACACACAAGTAAGTTGATTTTCAAAATTCACTTTTTTTTCCTCCTATGCAAATAACTGGATCACAAGAAAAGACTTGGGTAAGTTCAAGGTGTGCTTCAAGTCTGCTCCCACACTGAGCCAAAACCAGCATGAGCCCAGAGGCTGAGGCACCTGTGACACTGGGACTGGGCAAACACTCTCAGGGCCCTTTAAGCATAGGTAGGGTCAGCCCCTGAGAGTGACTGTCACTTTAAATTTTGTCTCACAGGCAACTGATTACCTCACAGTAGGCCCCGCCCTGTGATTGGTCAGCCTATCCAAAGCCCCGCCCCAACTGACACTATATCAAAGACAAACTTCCTAGGTAACAGCAGTATAGCTGCAGACCAGCTGCCTGTCAGTTGGTCTCCAACGGGAGGAGATGTGAAAGAAGCCAGATGACACTTCTTCTTTCAGCCCAAGTTAGACGAGAGGCCAGCACTTACTTTACCATTGCCCATAAATGGCGTGGGCGCCAGATCAGAAGAGGATGGAACCTACTTTGAGAGATCTGAGAGATCGCCAGGTCAGTCGGGATGGCAGGGGTGGCAGAGGCCAAGGCTGGAGCCGCACCTCTGGCCGCGGAGAGTCTAGGGAGTCCAGTCACCGAGAACCAGCCCTCTGCTTTCTCATCGAGAGTAGCATGGTTGGTGTGGTGATTGGTCATGGGGGATCAAGAATAAAAGATATCCAAAATTCTACCAGTACAAGAATACACATCATAAAAGGTGGTCCTGAAGCTGAGGTAAAAATTTATGGCAGGAAAGACATGAAGGCCAAGGCCAAAGCGGCTATAGAAACTCTTGTTAAGAAACAAGAAAGAAGTTACAGTTTAGAATGCAGTGTTGATAGTGCTGCCTCTCAACCATTTGCTGGGAGAGGCTGGAGCAGAAATAATACCACCAGAGCCACTCAGCCCAAAGATGACACCACCAAAGCAGCCCAGCCCAGAGACTATGCAGCCATCGTGGCCCAGCCCAGAGGCTATGCGGCCCAGCCCAGAGACGACAATGCCGCCAGAAGGGCCCAGCCAGGAGACCATGTGGCCAGAGAGGCCCAGGCCGAAGACAACGACACCACCAGAGGGGCCCAGCCCAGAGATTATGCGGCCATAGTGGCCCAGCCCAGAAACTATGCGGCCATACTGGCCCAGCCCAGAGATGACAATGCTGCCAGAAGGGCCCAGCCAGGAGACCATGTGGCCAGAGAGGCCCAGGCCGAAGACAGCGATACCACCAGAGGGGCCCAGCTCAGAGAAACTGCCTCCAGAGCTTCCCAGCCCAGAGACGAGGATGCCTCCCGAGACCATGAAGCCAGAGAGGACCAGGCCAAAGACAACGACACCACCAGAGGGGCCCAGCTCAGAGAAACTGCCTCCAGAGCTTCCCAGCCCAGAGACGAAGATGCTGCCAGAGACCACGCAGCCAGAGAGGACCAGGCCAAAGAAAATGACACCATCAGAGGGGGCCAGCCCAGAGAAACTGCCTCCAGAGCTTCCCAGCCCAGAGACGAAGATGCCGCCAGAGACCACATAGACAGAGAGGACCAAGATTATGCGGCCATAGTGGCCCAGCCCAGAAACTATGTGGCCATATTGGCCCAGCCCAGAAACTATGCGGCCATATTGGCCCAGCCCAGAGACTATACGGCCATAGTGGCCCAGCCCAGAGATGACGCTGCCAGAAGGGCCCAGCCTGGAGACCATGCAGCCAGGGACCCCCAAGTCAAAGACGATGATGCTTCCAGAGCATCCCAACCCAGAGATGATAATGCCACCAGAGAAGCCCAGCCCAGAGACCATGGGGCCAGAGAGGCTCAGGCCAAAGATAACACCAGAGTGGCCCAGGCTAGAGATGATGCGGCCACAGTGGCCCAGCCTAGAGACTGGGCAGCCATAGTGGCCCAGCCCAGAGATCACAAGCCCAGAGCTGCCCAGCCAAGAGATGTAACTGCTAGAGCAGCTCAGCCATGGATAGAATGGGATCGAATAAAAGCTGGAATGATAGAGTGGAAGAGAAGGAAATGGGCAGATTTACCACCAATTAAGAAAAACTTATACATAGAATCCAAAGCAACATACTCATTGTCTCAAGCCCAAGTGGACAGTTGGAGAAAGGAAAATTTCAACATAAGGTGTGATGACTTGACAGAGGGTGAGAAACGTCCCATACCCAAGCCCACCTGTACATTCGAGGATGCCTTCCAACAATATCCTGAGATTATGCAAAACATTAGGAGAGCTGGTTTTCAAAAGCCAACACCAATTCAGTCTCAGGCATGGCCAATTATTCTACAAGGAATAGATCTTATAGGGATTGCCCAAACTGGAACAGGCAAAACACTATCCTATTTAATGCCTGGGTTTATCCATCTAGATTCTCAACCAATATCTAGAAAACAAAGGAACGGACCTGGCATGCTAGTCCTTACACCCACTAGAGAATTAGCTCTACAAATAGAAGCTGAATGCTCTAAGTACTTGTACAAAGGTCTTAAAAGTGTTTGTATATATGGTGGTGGAAACAGAAAAAGACAAATACAAGATGTTACCAAAGGTGTAGACATAATTATTGCAACTCCTGGAAGACTGAACGATCTACAAATGAATAATTTTGTCAACCTAAGAAGCATAACCTACTTGGTCTTGGATGAGGCAGATAAAATGCTGGATCTGGGGTTTGAACACCAAATAATGAAGATCTTATTAGATGTGCGCCCAGACAGACAGACAGTTATGACAACAGCGTCTTGGCCAGATTCTATCCGCAGATTGGCACAGTCTTATTTGAAACAGCCTATGATTGTTTATATTGGTACTCTGGATCTAGTTACTGTAAATACTGTTAAGCAAAACATAATTGTTACCACTGAAGAAGAAAAACGATCTTTGATCCAAGAATTCCTACAGAGCCTGTCACCCAAAGACAAAGTCATCGTGTTTGTTGGCAGAAAACTTGTGGCTGATGACTTATCAAGTGATTTAAGTATTCAAGGAATACCTGTCCAGTCCCTGCATGGTGACAGGGAACAGAGTGATCGAGACCAAGCATTAGAGGACTTCAGAAGCGGAAGAGTGAAAATACTGATCGCTACTGATTTAGCATCCAGAGGCCTCGATGTCAGTGATATCACACATGTATATAATTACAATTTTCCACGCAATATTGAAGAATATGTACACAGGGTTGGACGTACTGGAAGAGCAGGGAAATCAGGTGAATCAATCACCCTTGTGACTCAAGATGATTGGAAAATTGCCGATGAGTTGATTAAAATTCTCCAAAGAGCCAACCAGATTGTGCCACCCAAACTCCAATCAATGGCTGATCGGTTTAAGAAGCATAAGCAAAAGTAGGAGATAGGAAAAAGATCAAAGAAATCTCAAGAAAAATGCACCGAGTTTTATTAACATCCACACCTTGAAAAATTTCACCTACTAGAATACCTAAGAACAAGTTTTGTTAACATCTGCACCTTGAAAATTTTCTCCTACTAGAATATCTAAGACTGAGTTTTATTAACATCTGCACCTTGAAAAATTGTACCTATAAGAATATCCAATACTGAGTATAATTGATGTTTCCACCTTGACAAGTTGAACCTAAGAGAAGATCCAAGATTGAATTTTATTGATGTCTCCCATCTTGAAAAGTTGCACCTACAAAAAGATCCAAGATGAAGTTTTATTGGTGTCTACAACTTGAAAAATTGTATCTACCAGAATATTCAAGATATGTTCAAGTTATGCAGTACTCAAGTTACCTAAGGAAGAATTGGAAACATACTGTCAGTTATAGGACATTTAGCTAACTCTTAAACCATACCACTAAGCTTTAAATGTATGGTCCTTAATAAAATCAAAAGTGCTTTGAAAATGAGAGAGTGTTGTGTGTTTGTTAAAGTCTGGTTTCTTTTATAGCCTGCCGTGTCCAGCTGTGTCTTCTCTAAAAGACTTGGTAGACAATAACAGTGGTGCTTTTCTTGCTTAAAATAGTTGTACTGAATTGGAAAATAGTTTTCATCAAGCTTTAACCCAGTCAAAATATTTTATTTTCCCCCAGTGGTTGGTGACAGAATTCCTAAAACTATCTCCACTATCATTCCCTACTTTTTAAAACTTCATTAGAAAATAAATGCTCAATCTTTTAGAAGATTCCATAATATTTTTTTCAGACAGATGTGACTCGTAGAGTAGGGTGTCTGACTGAGTCACTGGGAACCAGATCTTCATATCAACTCTCACTAACCATTCATTAAAAATTCTGGGGAGATCACTTGTCTTCTGTAGTCCTCACTTTCTTCATTAATAAACAGGAATGTTCATGTTATGTGATTTGAGGGTCTCCTTCACCACTAAATTCTTTGGTATTATAGCTAAATTGCGTACCCCAGCATTACATTAACACTTCATTTTCTAATCTAGAGGAAAAACCACACCCTTATGTAACAAATTGAACAATGAAACTCGTTTTAATGACCAGAAATAGTGCATTCTGCACTTCTATTGATCTTTGAAATATGATTCACAGATTGTCCTTACTTTCTTTTCATCTTATTTTTCAATTTGTCTTGAAAAGGTCAAAATCACATATATACATCAGAAGGAAAATTAATGTGAAAGAAAAATCTGTACTTGGAAAAAAACATTAAAAAAACCAAATGACGTTCTCAGCATGGGGACCAAGTTTAGTAAAATTCCTAAATTTATAATTCTCTCTTACATTCCATTTAGAAGCAATATGCATCTTGTCCAGCTTCCCAGGTGGCACTAGTGGTAAAGAATCTGGTAATGCCAGAGAGGCAAGAGACACGGGTTCAGTCCCTGGGTTCAATCCCTGGAGGAGGGCATGGCAACTCTCTCCAGTATTGTTGCCTGGAGAATCCCATGTATACAGGAGCCTGGTGGGCTACAGTTCATAGGGTTGCAAAGAGTTGAACACAACTGAAGCGACACAGCACACACACATGTATGCATCTTCTCACATTGCAAGAAGATATCTTTACAAATGATGCTAAATTTTATAATCCAGTGTTTAAGAGAACATTATCTTTAATAAAGTCTTACCATTTCTGGGAAATTAACAATCCAGCAATCTTTTTCCCAGCATCCCTCAGCTATAACCACAACAAAAATTCAGAAATTAAGTGAAATAAAGAGGTAAACATTCTAGGTACAGTTGTTTAAAGTTCAGGTTCTGACTTTAAAGACTTGTTATAAAAGTATTGATATCTCCTGATAAAATTAACAACAATAGTTAACAGTTTTGAGTGTTTGGTATATACCAGGTGCTTTGTTTTGTAACCAATAATCTTTTTTGAAAATTCACTTAGAGGGTAATCTTAACCTATGTTTTGCAGAAGCTAAAATAATGTCAGAGGAAGTAACTTGCATAAGGTTACTAAATCTGATTAAAGAGGAATTGTGTGCTATTTTTACCCAGCTATGCCTGCCTCCAATATTTACATTCTTTTCACATCAATACAAATTACTATGTACGAGGAAATATGCTTATCTTGAGACTGCCCACGTGTTCAGATTTAGTGAAATAGCATGTCAATATACCCCAATGCAAAAGCAGTCTACAGGAGAACCTGTGAGAGAAGCTCAAATGGCATGTTCCCATTCATTCAGATGAGAAATGATGAGTCGTTAGAAAGCTGGAGTGTATGTTATTTGCCAGAATTCCTCTTAGGTACAATGCTGTATTTGTTAGAGAAAAGGGTAACAAGGCTCTCAAGATAGAAAGTGAGGTTCCTCAATCACATTCAAGTAACAACAAAAAATATCACCCAGTGAGTAAAACGAAGAAACATGCATTTCTTTTTCAAGACAGGGCTGAAAAGAAGAGCTACTGTATGGATAAATGTATGTAGAAATATTAATAGAACAGTGGTTTTCAACCATGGACATTTTTGCCCCTTCTCTCCAGGACACATTTAACCATATGTGAAGACAGACAATACTGGTTGTTTTAATGTTGGGGGTTGGGGGTGGTGGTGGCATTCTGCTGCTGGCACCTAGTGGGTAGAGGTCAAGGATGCTGCTCAACACCCTACAATCTACAGCAATGGTTTCAGCCTGTTGGGCACCAGGGACTGATAAGACAATTTTTCCATGGATGGGTGAGGTAAGGTTGGGGATGGTTCTGGGATGATTCAAGCACATTACATTTATTGTGCCTTTGACTTCCCTGGTGGCTCAGATGGTAAAGCATCTGCCTACAATGCAGGAGACCTGGGTTCGATCCCTGGGTCGGGAAGATCCTCTGGAGAAGGAAATGGCAACCCACTCCAGTACTCTTGCCTGGAAAATCCCATGGACAGAGGATCTTGGTAGGCCCCAGTTCATGGGGTCGCAAAGAGTTGGACATGACTGAGCGACTTCACTTTCACTTTATTTCTATTATTATTGCGTCAGCCCCATCTCAGATCATAAGGCATTAGATCCTGGAGATTGGGGACCCCTGATTTACAGGACAGTGCCCACAAAACAGAGGATTACTTAGTCCAAAATATCCATAGTGCTGAGATGTACAATCTCTGAGACAGCATAAGCAAAACAAAACCAACCTCATAGTAACCAAGAAAGAACTTAAGGGGAAGAAATAGAGGATTTTAAAATTATATCATGCAGGTCATACAAAATATGACCCTACAACTTTCTTATCCTTGGTATAGTCTGCATCAGTGGTTCTCCACCAAGGCCAACTTTGCCAGATGTGGTAGTCACAACTCTAGGGGAGGGCTATTGTCATCTCTTGGGTAGAGGCCACTGGTGCTGCTAAACATTTCAGTGCGCAGGATGATCCCTCTAAACAGAATTATGTGGTGAAAATGTCAGTAATGCCATAGTTAAAACTTGCAATAGCTTAAGCAAACCATCTTCCGTGCTAAAGTCAATTGCAGAAAAACCAAGAAGGGACTTCAGCCAGGGAAACAAAAAAAGGATATATACTTTGTGTAAACTGTTCAATGGCTTCTCAGGTGACACAGCTTGGTAAAGAATCCACCAGCCATTGCAGGAGACACAGGAAGATACGATCCATGGGTAGGGAATATTCCCTCGAAGAGGAAATGGCAACCCACTCCAGTATGCTTGTCTGGGAAATCCCATGGACAGAGGAGCCTGGTGGGCTATATATATATAGTCCATGGGGTTTCAAAAAGTCCAACATGGCTGAGAAACTGAGCATGCACGCACATACACTGTTCAATAAAAGACTCTCCATCAGCTTTCATTATCTTTGCTAGAATCTGTATCAATGACTATCAATCAGAGTTGATTTTGCCTCCTGGGGGATACTTGGCAATGTCTGGAAACATTTTTGGTTGTTCCACCTAGGCAACAAGATTGCTACTGTCATCTGGAAATCAGGAAAAAAACATCCTTCAATGAACAGGACAACACCCTACAACACTGGATTTTTTTTTTTAGACCCAAAGTCTATAGCATTAAGGTCAAGAAACTATGGTTTACATTGACCAACAAAGTTTTGTGAGTGAGTGACTCAAATAAATATTGAGTTTTGTGTCCAGATTAGAACAGAGTGAAACAAATTAGAATATGTGCTGACACCAGAGACAAACTGTCTGAGGATTCAGCTGATCTCAGAGTCATTCCTGCAAAATTTTTAGCATGATGATTTACATTCAGTAGGTAATTAACAAATGTTAGATCCCTTCCACCCTGTCTGTCCTATCACCCATTATGTAATGCTTGTTTACAATTCTGGATGCCATTACTCACACTGTTTCCCCCATCTGGAATGCCCTTTCTCTGTCCTGTCTGCCAGGTCAAATCAGATTCATCATGCTGGGTCCAACCCAGTGCTACATCTCCCCCAAGATCCTATCTACTCTCTTTCACCTCAAAACTTCTGTAGCTCTTGCTATCTACCAATCATGCTGACATCAGTACCATACTAGTTTGCATACCTACAGAGACAATGTTGAAAAATTCCAATTAATTAAGATGAATTGCACTATCAAATATTTAAGTCAAAGGCGACCCCATGGACTATACAGTCCATGGAATTTTCCAGGCCAGAACACTGGAGTGGGTAGCCTCTCACTTCTCCAGGGGATCTTTCCCAATCCAGGGATTGAACCCAGGTCACCCGCATTGCAGGTGGATTCTTTATCAGCTGAGCCACAAGGGAAACTCTATCAAATATTTAAATAAACTACAAAAATCTAACAGTTTAAATAGTTTTATCCTATGTAATTGATAAATCATGAGAGAACCATCCAGAGCTAAATCTGCATAAAAAACAAATATAAATGTGGAATTTTTTAATCAGTGAAGAACAATCTACCCCCCCCCAAATTTGGGGGGGGGGGGGTTCATGCCTCACACCTTGTAGGATCTTAGTACGCTGACCAGGGATCGAACCCATGCACCTTGCATTGGAAGTGTGGAATATTAATCACTGAACCACCGAGGGAAGGGGGAAGTTCTCCAAAACAATTTTTTTTAATATTAAAAATTATATCATACATACAAACATACCAAGACAACTGATCAACCATAACTCTCCTACTATGTTAAAAATTTTTGCTTTTTATAAAAAATAAAATAACTTCAAGCTTGTAAGGAATATAATTTCTGGTATCAAGATGGAAAAAAATTAAACATAGAAGAAAGCACAAAAAATTCAATGTAAATATCAATAGGTTTATAAATGTAAACATGAAATGCCAAAAATACTATAAAAGGCAAAGGAAACACCAGAAAAATGATTTAAAATATATCACATATTCATAGCTACTTATTTTTAGCATACATAGGTTTTTACAAACAAAAAATAGAGGATGAATTCACAAATAGAAATGTGGACAGAAATGTAAAATACAATTTACCAAACAGACAGATAAGTGGACAATACACATGTAAAAAAGGGCTTAACTTCTCTATAATCAAATGAATGAAAATTAAACCAGTGAGAGAACTTTTTTCTCTAGAAAAATTGGCTGTAATAAGGAAAAAACTGGGGATCTTAGTTCACCAACCAGGAATTCAACCTGGGCCCTCATCAGTGAAAGTGACGAGTCCTAACAACTGGACTGCCAGAGAATTCCCAGGGAATACCTAATACTAGTAGTGATTCAGGAAGATAAACACTAATAAATTATAATTTTGCAAAATTATATTCCTTGGAGGGATAGTTGAGATTATGCATAAAATGTGTATATGCTTTAATAGACTTGAACCCAGTAATATCAAATCTAGGCATTTACCGTAAGGAAATAATTTTACATATACACACACACACACACACATCAAGATGTATATACAAGGCTATTTACCATATTAATTAAAATAGTTAATTATTGAAAAACTTTCAAAGTCCAATGATAGGGTCCTATTTTTTTCCCCTTTTCTTATATTTATTTTTTTATTTGTTTTGCCATACATTGACATGAATCCACCATGGGTGTACATGTTTCCCCCTTCCAGAACCCCTCTTCCACCACCCTCCCCATCCCACCCCTCCAGGTCATCCCGGTGCACCAGCCCTGAGCACCCTGTATCATGCATTGAACCTGGACTGGAGATTTGTTTCACATATGATAATTTACATGCTTCCATGCCATTCTCCCATATCATCCCACCCTCGCCCTCTCCCATAGAGTGGGTGAGGGTGGGATGATATGGGGGAATCAATAATACTGTTCTATTTATCTGTGTCTCTTTTGATGTCTTGCATACAGGGTTATCTTTACTGACTGACTAAATAACATATATATGTGTTAGTATACTGTATTGGTGTTTTTCTTACTGGCTTACTTCACTCTGTATAATAGGCTACAGTTTCATCCACCTCGTTAGAACTGATTCGAATGTATTCTTTTTAATGGCTGAGTAATATTCCATTGTGTATATGTACCACTGCTTCCTTATCTGCTGATGGGCATCTAGGCTGATTCCGTGCCCAGGCTATTATAAACAGTGCTGCAATGAACATTGGGGTACACGTGTCTCTTTCAATTCTGGTTTCCTCGGTGTGTATGCCCAGCACTGGGATTGCTGGGTCATATGGCAGTTCTATTTCCAGTTTTTTGAGGAATCTCCACACTGTTCTCCATAGTGGCTGTACTAGTTTGCATTCCCACCAACAGTGTAAGAGGGTTCCCTCTTCTCCACACCCTCTCCAGCATTTATTGCTTGTAGTCTTTTGGATAGCAGCCATTCTGAAGGGCGTGAAATGGTACCTCATTGTGGTTTGATTTGCATTTCTCTGATAATGAGTGATGTTGAGCATCTTTTCATGTGTTTTGTTAGCCATCTGTATGTCTTCTTTGGAGAAGTGTCTGTTTAGCTCTTTGGCTCACTTTCTGATTGGGTCGTTTATTTTTCTGGAATTGAGCTGCAGGAGTTGCTTGTATATTTTTGAGATTAATTGTTTGTCCGTTGCTTCGTTTGCTATTATCTTCTCCCATTCTGAAGACTGTCTTTTCACCTTGCTTATAGTTTCCTTTGTTGTGCAAAAGCTTTTAATTTTAATTAGGTCCCCATTTGTTTATTTTTGCTTTTATTTCCAATATTCTGGGAGGTGGGTCATAGAGGATCCTGCTGTGGTTTATGTTGGAGAGTGTTTTTGCCTATGTTTTCCTCTAGGAGTTTTTTTATAGTTTCTGTTCTTACATTTAGATCTTTAATCCATTTTGAGTTTATTTTTGTGTATGGTGTTAGAAAGTGTTCTAGTTTCATTCTTTTACAAGTGGTTGACCAGTTTTCCCAGCACCACTTGATAAAGAGATTGTCTTTTCTCCATTGTATATTCTTGCCTCCTTTGTCAAAGATAAGGTGTCCATAGGTGTGTGGATTTGTCTCTGGGCTTTCTATTTTGTTCCATCGATCTATATTTCTGTCCTTGTGCCAGTACCATACTGTCTTGATGACTGTGGCTTTGTAGTAGAGCCTAAAGTCAGGCAGGGTGATTCCTCCAGTTCCATTCTTCTTTCTCAAGATTGCTTTGGCTATTCGAGGTTTTTTGTATTTCCATACAAATTGTGAAATTATTTGTTCTAATTCTCTGAAGAATACTGTTGGAAGCTTGATAGGGATTGCGTTGAATCTATAGATTGCTTCGGGTAGTATACTCATTTTCACTATATTGATTCTTCCGATCCATGAACACGGTATATTTCTCCATCTATTTGTGTCCTCTTTGATTTCTTTCACCAGTGTTTTATAGTTTGCTACATATAGGTCTTTTGTTTCTTTAGGTAGATACATTCCTAAGTATTTTATTCTTTTCATTGTGATGGTGAATGGAATTGCTTCCTTAATTTCTCTTTCTGTTTTCTCGTTGTTAGTGTATAGGAATGCAAGGGATTTCTGTGTGTTAATTTTATATTCTGCAACTTTACTCTCTTCGTTGATCAGCTCTAGTAATTTTCTGGTGGAGTCTTTAGGGTTTTCTATGTAGAGGATCATGTCATCTGCAAACAGTGAGAGTTTTACTTCTTCTTTTCCAATCTGGATTCCTTTCATTTCTTTTTCTGCTCTGATTGCTGTGGCTAAAGCTTCCAAAACTATGTTGAATAGTAGTGGTGAGAGTGGGCACCCTTGTCTTGTTTCTGATTTTAGGGGAAATGCTTTCAGTTTTTCACCATTTAGGATAATGTTTGCTGTGGGTTTGTCATATATAGCTTTTATTATGTTGAGGTATGTTCCTTCTATTCCTGCTTTTTGGAGGGTTTTTATCATAAATGGATGTTGAATTTTGTCAAAGGCTTTCTCTGCATCTATTGAAATAATCATATGGTTTTTATTTTTTAATTTGTTTATGTGGTGTATCACATTGACTGATTTGTGAATATTGAAGAATCCTTGCATCCCTGGGATAAAACACACTTGGTCATGATGTATGATCTTTTTAATATGTTGTTGGATTCTGTTTGCTAGGATTTTGTTAAGGATTTTTGCATCTATGTTCATCAGTGATATTGGCCTGTAGTTTTCTTTTTTTGTAGCATCTTCGTCAGGTTTTGGTATTAGGGTGATGGTGGCCTCATAGAATGAGTTCGGAAGTTTACCTTCCTCTGCAATTTTTTGGAAGAGTTTGAGTAGGATAGGTGTTAGCTCTTCTCTCAATTTTTGGTAGAATTCAGCTGTGAAGCCATCTGGTCCTGGGCTTTTGTTTGCTGGAAAATTTCTGATTACAGTTTCAATTTCTGTGCTTATGATGGGTCTGTTGAGATTTTCTATTTCTTCCTGGTTCAGTTTTGGGAAGTCATACTTTTCTAAAAATTTATCCACTTCTTCCAAATTGTCCAATTTATTTGCATACAGTTGCTGATAATAGTCTTTTATGATCCTTTGTATTTCTGTGTTGTCTGTTGTGATCTCTCCATTTTTCATTTCTAATTTTGTTGATTTGATTCTTCTCCCTTTGTTTCTTGATGAGTCTGGCTAATGGCTTGTCAATTTTATCTATCTTCTCAAAGAACCAGCTTTTGGCTTTATTGATTTTTGCTATTGTCTCTTTTGTTTCTTTTGAGTGTGTTGTTCAGCCTCCATATGTTGCAGTTTTTCATTGTTTTTCTCCTGTAATTGAAACGACCTATAGACACCAATTATGTCTAACTGGTCTATTGTATCATTTAAACTTTGTGTTTCCTTGTTAATTTTCTGTTTAGTTGATCTGTCCATAGATGTGAGTGGGGTATTAAAGTCTCCCACTATTATTGTGTTATTGTTAATTTCCCCTTTCATACTTGTTAGCATTTGCCTTACATATTGCGGTGCTCCTGTGTTGGGTGCATATATATTTATAATTGTTATAGCTTCTTCTTGGATTGATCCTTTGATCATTATGTAGTGTCCATCTTTGTCTCTTTTCACCGCCTTTGTTTTAAAGTCTATTTTATCTGATATGAGTATTGCTACTCCCGCTTTCTTTTGGTCTCCTTTTGTGTGAAATATCTTTTTCCAGCCCTTCATTTTCAGTCTGTATGTGTCCCCTGTTTTGAGGTCGGTCTCTTGTAGACAACATATATAGCGGTCTTGTTTTTGTATCCATTCAGCCAGTCTTTGTCTTTTGGTAGGGGCATTCAACCCATTTGCATTTAAGGTAATTATTGATAAGTATGATCCCGTTGCCATTTGCTTCATTGTTTTGGGTTCGAGATTATACACCCTTTCTGTGTTTCCTGTCTAGAGAAGATCCTTTAGCATTTGTTGGAGAGCTGGTTTGTTGGTGCTGAATTCTCTGAGCCTTTGCTTGTCTGTAAAGCTTTTGATTTCTCCTTCGTATTTGAATGAGATTCTTGCAGGATACCGTAATCTGGGCTGTAGATTATTTTCTTTCATCACTTTGAGTATGTCCTGCCATTCCCTTCTGGCCTGAAGAGTTTCTATTGAAAGATTAGCTGTTATCCTTATGGGAATCCCCTTGTGTGTTATTTGTTGTTTTTCCCTTGCTGCTTTTAATACTTGTTCTTTGTGTTTGATCTTTGCTAATTTGATTATTATGTGTCTTGGGGTATTTCATCTTGGGTTTATCCTGTTTGGGACTCTCTGGGTTTCTTGGACTTGGGTGATTATTTCCTTCCCGACTTTAGGGAAGTTTTCAAGTATTGTCTCCTCTAGTATTTTCTCATGGTCTTTCTTTTTGTCTTCCTCTGGGATTCCTATGATTCGTATGTTGGTGTGTTTAACATTGTCCCAGAGGTCTCTAAGGTTGTCCTCATTTCTTTTAATTCTTTTTTCTTTTTTCCTCTCTGTTTCATTTATTTCTATCATTCTATCTTCTACCTCACTTATCCTATCTTCTGCCTCTGTTTTTCTACTATCATTTCCCTCCATAGTGTTTTTGATCTCATTTATTGCATTATTCAATTACTCTTTTTTATTTCTTATAAGTCCTTGTTAAATCTTTCTTGCATCTTCTCGATTCTTGTCTCCAGGTTATTAATATGTAACTCCAATTTGTTTTCCAGATTTTGGATCATTTTCACTATCATTATTCGGAATTCTTTATCAGGTAAATTCCTTATCTCTTCCTCTTTTGTTTGATTTGGAGGGGTTATACTGTTCCTTTACCTGCTGGGTATTTCTCTGTCTTTTCATCTTGTTTATATTGCTGTGTTTGGGATGGCCTTTCTGTTTTCTGGCAGTTTGTGGTTCCTCTTTATTGTAGAGGTTCCTCACTGTGGGTGGGGTTAGATGTGTGGCTTGTCAAGGTTTCCTGGTTGGGGAAGGTTGTGTCGGTGTTCTGGTGGGTGGAGCTTGATTTCTTCTCTTTGGAGTGCAATGAAGTGTCCAATAATGAGTTTTGAGATGTCAAAGGGTTTGGTGTGACATTGAGCAGCCTGTATGTTGAAGCTCAGGGCTATGTTCTTGTGTTGCTGGAGAATTTGCATGGTATATCTTACTCTGGGAATTTTTGGCCCTTGGGTGGTGCTTGGTTTCAGTGTAGGTATGGAAGCGTTTGATGAGCTCCTCTCGTTTAATGCTTCCTGGATTCAGGAGTTCTCTGGTGTTCTCAAGATTTGGACTTAAGTCTCCTGTCTCTGGTTTTCAGTATTATTCTTACAGTAGCCTCAAGACTTCTCCATCTGTACAGCACCGATGATAAAACATCTAGGTTAATGATGAAAGGTTTCTCTGCAGTGAGGGACACCCAAATAGGTTCACAGAGTTACATGGAGAAGAGAAGAGGGAGGAAGGAGATAGAGGTGGCCAAGAGGAGAAGAGGGGATAAAAGGGGGAGAGAGCAAGATAACCAGTAATCACTTCCCTGTGTGCTCTCCACCGTCTGGATTTCTCAGAGATGTCCATGGAGTTACACAGGGAGAAGATGGAGGAAGGAGACAGAGGTGGCCAGGAGGAGAAAAGGGGGAACCCAAAGGGGAGAGACAGATCCAGCCAGTAAACAGTTCTCTAAGTGTTCTCCAAAGCCCAGAACACACAAAGAGATTCACAGAATTGGGTAGAGAAGAAAAGGGGGAGTGGGGAGATGGAGGCGACTTGGTGGAGAAAAAGGAGAGTTAAAAGGGGAACAGAGAAATCAAGCCAGTGATCTCGTTCCCAAGTAAAAATGGGTGCAGAAGATTGGGTTCTTGAAGATACAAAGTTGGTAACAAATACTAAAAAGCAAAGATTAAAAATCTAGAGGAGAGGTTAGGTTCTCAAAAATACCATATTAAAAAAGGAGAAAGAAAAGAGAAAGAAAGAAAGAAAAAAAAAACCCAAAGTCACAAAAATATAAAATGTATATAAATGAAGTTTACTTTAAAAATAATAATGTCTTAAATAAAAAAAATAAAACAAAAATAGGGTCTCTTTTTTTTTTTTGCAAGGTAAGAGTAGGTTATAAAAATGAAAATTGAAGGAGTAATAGGGGACTTAAAAATAAAAATAAGAAAATAAAAATTTAAAAAAATTAACAAAAAGATAATAAAAAAAGTTTTAAAAAATGTAAAAAATGATACTAGTAAAAAATATATCTTGGAGTTTCTCTGGAGCTGTTATGAACTGTGTGGGGTCAGTTCATTTTCAGATAGTTCCTTGGTCCAGCTTGTACTTCTCAAGGTCTCTAGGCCCCTTCCTATGTAGTTGGTGCTAATTACAGGGTTTTAATCTGCTGCATCTGTCACTTCCAAAGCGATTTCTTCTGTTTATTTTAACCTCTTCTGTTTGCTGGTCTCTTCAGTGTCTAGTTTCTGCCCTGACACAAGGAGGGCGGTGGTGGTCACATTTTTTTTTAGTTTAACTTGTTCAGTCGTGCTGTGGGGAGGGAGGAACACTGTAAACAAATCTCACTGGCATGTGCTCACAATGTTTCAGCCACACTGGGTTTGCCCTGCTCACGGCGTGTGTGCTTTCCCAGTCTACACTTCTCAGGCTCTAGGTTGCACTGCCGGGAACTGTCTGAAGCGGCCCCTGGGGTTGCCTGTATTTCCCAGGTCTAAGCCTCTCAGGTTCTGGTTCCAGGGTACTTCACAAAGGCGCAGACTTGGTTGAGCCTGGGTTTTGTGCCCTTCCCAGGTCCGAGCAGCTCCGGTGACCAGGTTTTTGGCTAGCGCGGTCGGAGGCTACATCTTTTTCCCTTCCCCCATCCCAGCCGCTCAGTTTTCTGGGAGTACAATGGGCGCAGTTTCCCAGGTGTACCGTGCTCTCCCCTAGGGAGCTGATCTCTGGCTGCGACCCTCTCAGAGGGTGTCGACCCTCCAAAGTCCCAAGCAGTCCTGGTTAGCAGCGAGGTCTGTTTGCAGGTTGGTATAGAATGCCTCTCTGGGGCTGCGATTCTGCCCTTCCGGCTCTCGCTGCCCTCCCCTGCCTGTCTCCTGCTGGGGATGGGCCAGTCCCCAGCCGGTTTACTCTGCTCAGTCCTTTGTTCTGTGAGCGGGCCTGGCGCTGTTTTAGGTTAAGGCTTTTCACGGGGAAGCTATCCCACGGTCTAGGTTGCTGTCTCAATCTAGTTCCCTCAGATTGCCTGCGGGGCATTCAGGCTCAGTTCTAACCCAGAACAATGCAGCCCACCCCTCTCTGCCGAGCCCCCGCTTGCTAGCTGGGGATGCGAGCGTCTGGGCTGTGCGTCCGCTGGGAGTTGCTGTTAGGTACGTAAACAGCGGGTTTTAATTATTTGTTTATTTTTCCTCCTGGTTATTTTTCCCTTTGCGATTCCAAGGCTCGCCACAGACCTGCTGGAGAGAGTGTTTCCTGGTGTTTGGAAACTTCTCTCTTTTTTAAGACTCCCTTCCCAGGACGGATCTCCATCCCTACCTCTTTCCTAAGATGGCGGAGGAATAGGACAGGAGATGACTTTCTCTCCCACAAATTCACCAAAAGAACATTTAGACGCTGAGCAAATTCCACAAAACAACTTGTGAATGCTGGCAGAGGACATCTGACACACAGAAAGGCAGATCCTAGTCTTTGAAAGGAGGTAGGATCCTATTTAAATAAACTGCAGTATATCTATTCCTGACTTGGAATAGCAGAAATCATGTTCTTAAAGAATATTTAAAGGAAAATAGTTTATAAGATCATCTCTTTTGTTTTTAGCAAGTTATATCTGTCCACTTATCAATATAGAATAAAACAGATGAGCTGGATACACGCAAGCACACACAAATGATAGTAATAGTTTTATATATTATGTAGTTATAAGTGGTTTTAATTATTTTATTTTATAAAATTTCTACAAAATAACATTGCCTTCATTGTAATAAAAATTATTTTGATATACTGGAGAAAACACTAATTCAAAGAGATATATGCAGCTGGTGTTCATAGGATCACGATTTACAATAGTAGGCAATGCGCGAAGAACTGACTCATTTGAAAAGACCCTGATGCTAGGAAAGATTGAAGGCAAGAAGAGAAGGGGACGACAGAGGATGAGATGGTTGGATGGCATCACTGACTCAATGGACATGAGTTTGAGCCAACTCTGGGACTTGGCAACGGACAGGCAGGCCTGGCGTGCTGCAGTCCATGGGGGTGCAAAGAGTCAGACACGACTGAGCGACTGAACTGAACTGAAGGCATGTAAGCAATCTAGATGAATGGATAAAGAAGATGTGGTACATATATACAATGGAATATCACTCAGCCATAAAAAGAATTAAATAATACCATCGGCAGCAACATGGATGGACCTGAGGTTATCATACTTAGTGAAGTAAGTCAGAGAAAGACAAATATCATATGATATCACTTATATGTGGACTCTAAAAATGGTCCAAATGATCCTATTTATAAAACAGAAATAGAGTCGCAGATGTAGAAAACAAATTTATGGTTACCAGACGGGAAAGAGGGAGATAAAATAAGAGTTTGGGGTTAAAAGAAACACACTACTATAAAATAGATAAACAATTAGGTCCTATTGTATAGCACAAGCAACTATATTCAATACCCTATAATAAACCATAATGGATAAGAATATAAAAATATATGTATAACTGAATTACTTTGCTACACACCACAAGCTAACAAAACATTGTAAATCAACTATATTTCAATGAAGCTTTTTAAATGATGTTGAACATAATTTTTCAATAACTGAAGAAATCAATTCAAGAAGATTGTAGTTGAAGGTGTTCTAAATAGGACAATCTCTTGTTTCACCTGCTAAAATGTAAAAATCATTAATAAAAAACTTGTCCCTTTTCCACCACTGCCTCTTAAGCACTAAAAACAATGCCTATGGAACATAGTAGGAGCACAATAAGTATCTAAATGAATTAATAAGGGAATGAAGAAAGGAAGAAAAGAAGGAAGGGAAAAATGTACATTGTTTTATTTTCATTGATCAAAAGTAAGCATTTTTGTTCCTTGCTTTGCCTGGTAACATCTACTGGCCTACACCTCAACTTCTGTTCAATAATAAGAAAAATGTTAAGTATTTTTTACCACAAACAAAACAAAAAACCAAATAAACAAAGGAACATAGGAAAGTTTAGTTGTTGGATGTGTCTATTTCCTTGTTTGTGATCAGAGTATAATGGGTGTTTGCATATATTCAAACTCAAATTGTACATATTAAACATGTGCCATTCTTTGTATGTAAATAATACCTCATTAAAACTGTTAATAAAAAAAGAAAGGAAATAACAGAGCAAGGCTTTCAACTCAGAGATCCTTTCTTTCATACTTTTACCTGTGAATAATGGGAACTCCAGCTCTTCTTGGTTTTTGTTTTTATCATTACATGGATTTCACCATCAGGTTTTCTAACTCATATCAAAATCAAAAGTCAAAAATTATCAGATTCTATTCTTAAAAGAAAGAAAATGATGTTGCAGTACTGCTGAAGAATATGATTGCAGTTTTATTTGAAACCACTGACTATAACTGTGTATAAATATCTCATACATGTTTGTCAGTACTTAGGGACAAATTTGCCAGAATCCACCAAAACATTAATAATGGCTGTCTCTGGGGAGAAAAGTTGGGGAGAGCAATCAATTATGAAGTTTTCCTACTTTTATAATAAAAGGTATTTGATGTATGAATAATAGAGACTTGAACATCTAAGACTTGAACATTTTACTTTCTTTTTCAAGAAACTGAAGAATATCACAGAAATCTGCACTTGTACAGAATGAAAATTTGTGAGTTCTTTTGTCTTACTTGCAAAATTTGAATTGTCTTCTTTTTAGGAAAAGGCAAATATCTACATGAAAATGTAAAAAGAGAAAGACATAATTAGTTAGACAGATATGCTTAATTCTGCACATGGAAAAAATTTATCTCTTGTGCCATTAGTAAATGAGTAGGAAGAGGAAAGGGAAAAGGAGAAGGAGGTGATGATTTGTTGTTTGTGCATGGCACCCACATGAACACCTATGAAAGAAAAAGAGTAGAAGATCAAGAGTAGTCAGAGAAATCCTTGCCCACTGCTCACAGCTAATACATTTAACAGAAAAAAGGAAGGAGGATTGGGTATGAAGAACCGAAGATTACTCTTCATCTTTCATATGTGTTATGTCCAGAAAATATTGAACCCAACAAGAATACCCAGAAATCTCCTACCTCTGAACACTGCACAATATGAAATAATAAATATTTAAGTCGTTATTTGCTGAGTATTACATTACCCAAAGCATCTTGACTGATAAATAGGAAAAATCCACTGACAGAACCTCCTATCGGGGCAGTGAATTTTCCATTATTAAGAAAAGCCTCCAATGAGATGTACTTTACTAGGATGAGAGCTGACTATAATAAGCAAATTAAACACTTCCTCTAGATGTTTATTTAATGGGGACACTAAAAACACAAGATTCTACAGGAAACAGATGAAATTTTATTTTTTAAAAATTGGAAGCATATCAAACAAGGCCAGCTTTTGAACAGTCAGCAGCAATTAGAGAAAGCAGGGAGAAATCAGCAGAGTAGAGAACTTGAGCAGAAGTCATAAAGAGACTCAATATCAAGGTCATCTGAATCAATAGCTTTAACAGCTTTCAACTCAGATGCACCTGGAGTACATCACTTGTGCTAACAGATTTCACATGTAGCCAACCAGAGGATTTCTTACAATCAACAACCTTGAGGGACTCAGAATGAATAATTCTACTTTAATGGAAATACATTGGAAACAACAGAAACAGTGACTTTTGGGGGGGTTACAAAATCACTGCAGATGGTGAATGCAGCCATGAAATTAAGACGCTTGCTCCTTGGAAGAAAAGCTATGACCAATCTAGACAGCATATTAAAAAGCAGAGACATTACTTTGCCAACAAAGATCTAGTCAAGGCTATGGTTTTTCCAGGAGTCATGTATAGATGTGCGAGTTGGAAAATAAAGAAAGCTGAGCGCCAAAGAACTGATGCTTTTGAACTGTGGTGTTGCAGAAGACTCTTGAGAGTCCCTTGAACTGCAAGGAGGTCCAACCAATCCATCCTAAAGGAGATCAGTTCTGAGTGTTCCTTGGAAGGACAGATGTTGAGGCTGAACCTCCAATACTTCGGCCACCGGATGCAAAGAACTGACTCATTGGAAAAGACCCTGATGCTGGGAAAGACTGAAGGCGGGAGGAGAAGGGGACAACAGAGGATGAGATGGTTGGATGGCATTACCAACTTGATGGACATGAGTTTGAGTAAGCTCTAGGAGATGGTGATGGACAGGGAAGCCTGGCATGCTGCAGTCCATGGGGTCACAAAGAGTTGGACATGACTGACCATGGAAAAGAAATGCAAAAAAGCAAAATGGCTGTCTGAGGAGGCCTTACAGACAGCTGGGAAGAGAAGAGAAGCGAAAAGCAAAGGAGAAAAGGAAAGATATTCCCATCTGAATGCAGAGTTCCAAAGAATAGCAAGGAGAAATAAGAAAGCCTTCCTCAGCGATCAATGCAAAGAAATAGAGGAAAACAACAGATTGGGAAAGACTAGAGATCTCTTCATGAAAATTAGAGATACCATAGGAACATTTCATGCAAAGATAGGCTCGATAAAGGACAGAAATGGTATGCACCTAACAGAAGCAGAAGATATTAAGAAGAGGTGGTAAGAATACACAGAAGAACTATAGAAAAAAGATCTTCATGACCCAGATAATCACGATGGTGTGATCCCTCACCTGGAGCCAGACATCCTGGAATGTGAAGTCAAGTGGGCCTTAGAAGGCATCACTACGAACAAAGCTAGTGGAGGTGATGGAATTCCAGTTGAGCCATTTCAAATCCTGAAAGATGATGCTGTGAAAGTGCTGCACTCGGTATGCCAGCAAATCTGGAAAACTCAGCAGTGGCCACAGGACTGGAAAAGGTCAGTTTTCATTCCAATGCCAAAGAAAGGCAATGCCAAAGAATGCTCAAACTACTGCACAATTGCACTCATCTCACATGCTAGTAAAGTAATGCTCAAAATTCTCCAAGCCAGGCTTCAAGCAATACTGAACTGTGAACTTCCAGATGTTCAAGCTGGCTTTAGAAAAGGCAGAGGAACCAGAGATCAAATTGCCAATATTGGCTGGATCATCGAAAAAGCAAGAGAGTTCTAGAAAAACATCTATTTCTGCCTCATTGACTATGCCAAAGCCTTTGACTGTGTGGATCACAATAAACTGTGGAAATTTCTGAAAGAGATGGGAATACCAGACCATCTGACCTGTCTCTTGAGAAACCTGTATGCAGGTCAGGAAGAAACAGTTAGAACTGGACATGGAACAACAGACTGGTTCCAAATAGGAAAATGAGTACGTCAAGGCTGTATATTGTCACCCTGCTTATTTAACTTATATGCAGAATACATCATGAGAAATGCTGGGCTGGAGGAAGCACAAGCTGGAATCAAGATTGCCGGGAGAAATATCAATAAACTCAGATATGCAGATGACACCACCCTTATGGCAGAAAGTGAAGAAGAACTAAAGAGCCTCTTGATGAAAGTGAAAGAGGAGAGCGAAAAAGTTGGCTTCAAGCTCAACGTTCAGAAAACTAAGATCATGGCATCTGGTCCCATCATTTCATGCGAAATAGATGGGAAACAGTGGAAACAGTGTCAGACTTTATTTTGTGGGGCTCCAGAAGCACTGCTGATGGTGATTGCAGCCATGAAATTAAAAGACGCTTACTCCTTGGAAGGAAGGTTATGGCCAACCTAGACAGCATATTTTAAAGCAGAGACATTACTCTGCCAACAAAGGTCCGTCTAGTCAAGGCTATGGTTTTTCCAGTGGTCATGTATGGATGTGACAGTTGGACGGTGAAGAAAGCTGAGCGCCGTAGAATTGATGCTTTTGAACTGTGGTGTTGGAGAAGACTCTTGAGAGTCCCTTGGACTGCAAGGAGATCCAATCAATCCATCCTAAAGGAGATCAATCCTGGGTGTTCATTGGAAGGACTGATGTTGAAGCTGAAACTCCAATACTTTGGCCACCTCATGTGAAGAGTTGATTCATTGGAAAAGACCCTAACGCTGGGTAGGATTGGGGGCAGGAGGAGAAGGGGACGACAGAGGATGAGATGGTTGGATGGCATCACTGACTCGATGGACATGGGTTTGGGTAGACTCCGGGAGTTGGTGATGGACAGAGAGGCCTGGCGAGATGCAATTCATGGGGTCGCAAAGAGTCGGACACGACTGAGTGACTGAACTGAACTGGCAAGTATACACATACCAATATAGCACCTGTGCCCTAATTCCTCTGACTCTGGAATGTACACAGAAAGCTGTGTAGAATCATTATTCATTATTCTGCCAGCAATTCCACCACTTGACCACCTGAACTCCCCTTGGATATCAGGCACCTCCACAGAGATTTTTACTAAACAATGATCATTGTGACAGTGGGATCTAACCATGTTCCTGACAGTACTGGGAACACACAGCTGCAAATGTGGTCAAGGCACGATCTTTCTTCTGGAACTTGGGTTATGAAAAGCTCTCTGGGTTTGAAAGCCAACAGATATGGGTCCAGTATAAGCTCTACCATATTACGTACATATCTTACAAAAAAAATATATAAAATTTTAAAATAACAGATACTGACACTTAAATTCATCAAATATTAATTTTTGTCATATTTATTCTGTTAAGAAATTAAAGACTATAGAGTGCTACAACTCTTCTCCTTTATCCTACTTTCCTTCTTTGTACTCCACGGTAACTATTTGAAGTTGGTGTGTATTCTTTCCATGTATATTTTATGTGTTTACTACATATCTATGTGCTCATAACCAGTATATAGTATTTTCTTCATGTTTTAAATTTTACATAAATGGTGTCATGCCATATGAATTCTTTCGAATTCTTTTTCTCATTGTTTAGTAAAGTTTAGCAAAGCTGATTTATGTAGATCTGGTCCTTTCATCTAAACTGCTGAATAGCATGCTATTCTATGACTATGAGACAATTTATGCATTACTCTAGGGACAGATAGATAGGTTATCTGCAGAGAGGTATTTTTGGTATTACAAACAATGCTGTTTTGAATATTCTTATACATGTCTCTTCGTGCATGTGTGTAGCAGTTCCTCTAAGGTATATACAGGACTATTACTCAAATAAAATACACCAATATGACAAAGTCAGTCATTTGCAGCATATGTTTAATTTTGATTGGTTGGTGCCTCTGATAGCAGTCATCAAATATTTTGAATATCACCTAGAAGAGAAGAATATCACCTAAAAGAGAATATCACCTAGAAGTATTTTGAATATCACCTATATCACCTAGGTTATAAACTATGCACAACTTCACCTTCACCATGTATTACCAATAGCTCTTCAAAATAGTTAAAGCAACTTACAACCAAGCTAGTAGTTTAAGTGCATTCTTGTTTCCCCACAATTGATATGGTTAGGCTTTCAAATTTTCCGTGGTCCAATGAGTATGAAATGAGTATGAAATGACTACTAATCAGGTGAAACATCTCTTTTTCAACCAATCAGAACTCTTCTCTTATAAATTGCCTCTCCTTTTGTAAAATGGAGACTTTACTCCGATTTCTATGGGGCTATACTTCTCTTCAAGAGGATTACAAAACTAGAGGGGTATAACTTCTAATTGGAGGGCCAGACAAGCCCCATTAGGAAGGTGATCAAAGCAGAAACCTAGAAAAATTGAGGAAGGGAGCCATATGGGGAAGTATGTGCAAAGACCTTGAGGCATATTTGTCAATTAAGGAGAACAAGGACAGTGTGAGGGAAGGAAATAACAAGAGTGACAGGAGTAATCAGGGACCTAACAATGATCTTGCAGATTATGATAAGAATTCTGAATTTTATTTTAAGTATGATAGAATGACCCAGGAGGATTTTCAGCAGAGGAATGACATGTTATAACTTCAGCTCAGTTCGGTCGTTCAGTCATGTCCAACTACTTGCGACCCCATAGATCACAGCACACCAGGCCTCCCTGTCCATCACCAACTCCTAGAGTTTACCGAAACTCATGTCCATTGAGTTGGTGATGCCATCCAACCATCTCACCATCTGCCATCCCCTTATCCTCTTGCCCTAGATCTTTCCCAGCATCAGGGTCTTTTCAAATGAGTCAGTTCTTCGCATCAGGTGACCAAAGTATTGGAGCCTCAGCCTCAACATCTGTCCTTCCAATGAACACTCAGGACTGATTTCCTTTAGGATGGACTGGTTGGGCCTCCTTGCAGTCCAGGGGACTCTCAAGGGTCCTCTCCAACACCACAGTTCAAAAGCAACAATTCTTCGGTGCTCAGCTTTCTTTATAGTCCAACTCTCACATCCATACATGACTACTGGAAATACCATAGCTTTGACTAGACGGACCATTGTTGGCAAAGTAATGTCTCTGCTTTTTAATATGCTATCTAGGTTGGTCATAAATTTCCTTCCAAGGAGTAAGTGTTTTTTAATTCTATGGCTGCAGTCACCATCTGCAGTGATTTTGGAGCCTCCAAAAATAAAGTCTGACACTGTTTCCCCATCTATTTGCCAAGAAGTGATGGGACCAGATGCCATGATCTTAGTTTTCTGAATGTTGAGCTTTAAGCCAACTTTTTTCGCTCTCCTCTTTCACTTTCATCAAGAGGCTCTTTAGTTCTTCTTCACTTTCTGCCATAAGGGTGGTGTCATCTGCATATCTGAGGTTATTGATATTTCTCCTGGCAATCTTGATTCCAGCTTGTGCTTCATCCAGCCCAGTGTTTCTCATGATGTACTCTGCATATAAGTTAAATAAACAGGGTGACAATATACAGCCTTGACGTACTCCTTTTCCTATTTGGAACCAGTCTGTTGTTCCATGTCCAGTTCTAACTGTTGCTTCCTGATCTGCATAGTGATTTCTCAAGAGACAGGTCAGGTGGTCTGGTATTCCCACGTCTTTCAGAATTTTCCACAGTTTATTGTGATCCACATAGTCAAAGGCTTTGGCATAGTCAATAAAGCAGAAATAGATGTTTTTCTGGAACTCTCTTACATCCCTCCAGATGGATTGGGGGTCTGAAATTAGCAGATGCAAACTATCATATACAGAATGGATAAACAACAAGGTCTTTCCAGATAGCACAGGAAAGTATATTTAATATCACATAATAAATCATAATGGAAAAAAAATTTAAAGATAAACAGAACCAAAAAAGACAATAAAAGGCTCCCTCCAACTACAGAATGAAGAGAGGGTTGTATGAGTAGAGGAGAAGTAAGGAGACCATAGCAGGCTGTCTTTGTCACATTGAAGGTTTATAAAGTTATAAAGCCATTGTAATAATTTCCTAGGACTCATAAAATTATGCTACTGTGAACTGAAATCTCAAATGCAACAAATGGTATTATTTCTACTTACTATTATAGGACAAGCCACATTTAACCCCAAACCCAGCAAAACATAGAAAACAGTGGAAAAAACAAGTGATGTTAAAAGAGTTGCTAAACTTGTTTACCTCTTGTTTGTACTGGCCAGTTTGTGCATTTTTTTTAACTCAAAAGAAATCAACATCTACTGAGGACAGTTACTATCTGTGAATAAAATGGTGTCAAATGGCTCAGGTAAAAGCAGTAGTTTTCCCTAGATTGCTGTATGAGCACTACTCCTCAGTGATGTGGAGGGGTCTTAACTTACCTTCCCTCTCAAGACCCGCTGGCTATCTGATAATGAATTTTCCCAATCCTGTCTCACTCTCCCAGGTGTTCTAATTGATTTTTCTCCCTGTTGTTTAGAATCTAAGCCTGTTTCATTAATGGGATTCTTTTACACAAACAGAAAAACTCAGCATGACCAAAGGCAGAGTGGTCAACAGCTCAGTGCTCCCTGCCTCCCAGCTTTAACACCTTATTAGGTCTGATAACCCCAGCCTGCCTGCCAGTCCACAGCTGCTTCATGTTGTGTTCTTCAAACACATTCTACTTCTGCATGGAAATCACCAGTTTGATGTGTTACGAAATTATTCCTTAGAACTGATTTCCCCAAACTGTGATGTGAAAATGAATCTCCTAGAGATCTAGGTAAAATGCAGATTTGAATTTAGTCCATCTGGGGCAGGGCCTAGGATTGAGCATATACCAGGGGATGCTGATGCTGGTGATCTGAAGACCAGACTTCAGTAACAAGGTCCAAGGCTGAAGGCAACCACAGTTTAAAACATTATTAAATTTTTTCCTATATATATATATATATATATATATATATGTGTGTGTGTGTGTGTGTATATATATATATATATACACACACACACACACACATATATATATATATACCATATACATATATATGGTATATACATACAACATATGCATATATATGAAAAATATATATACATATATATATGTATATATATATAACATATACATATATGTGATGTATATAACAAAAAGAAGGCTGAGTGTCAAAGAATTGATGCTTTCAAACTGTGTTGCTGGAGAAGACTCTTGAGAGTCCCTTGGACAGCAAGGAGATCAAATCAGTCAATCCTAAAGGAAATCAACCCTGAATATTCATTGGAAGGACTGGCACTGAAGCTGAAGCTCCAATACTTTGGCCACCTGATGGGAGGAGCCGACTCACTGGAAAAGATCCTGATGCTGGGAGAGATTGAAGGAAGGAGGAGAAGAGGATTACAGAGGATGGGATGGTTGGATGGCATCACTAATTCAATAAACATGAGTTTAAGCAAACTCAGGGAAACAGTGAAGGACAGGGAAGCCTGGCGTCCATGGGGTTGCAAAGAGTCGGACATGACAGCAACTGAACAATAAATATATAACATATATATGTATGATGCATATATATATATATATATATATAAAAATATACATTCATATAAAAAGAATGTATTTAAAACAGTTAAAACTCATGGATAAAGAAGTGTCAAATGGCTTGGGTGGTAGTTATCACCATGATTTTTTCTTAGATGATTATTTGGTGAAAGAAATTTTGAAAACATATCTAAGTATGGTATACATAATAATGACATACCATCTTGCATTGATAACCTAAATACTATCTCCCCTATGTAATAAGATCTATTTATGAAAGGGGGGATGTATACTCATATTTGGTAGAATTTCTTCAAGGTCAATAGCTCACAATGCTGAATGCATAAAACCCTCAGCCCTGGCTATCAAAGTACACCCTCAAGACCAGCAGCTACAGATTCACCTGGAAACTTGTTAAAATTCCAAACTTGGGGCTTTACCCAAAATTTACTTAATCAGAAATGCTCTTCATAGAGCCTAGCTACCCTCTTTGAACAAATCCTCCAAGTGATTCTGAATTTTGAGAACTATAGCTCTAGAGGACTAGTTGCTTTATTTCCATTTCTAGATATATAGCATTCATATGATTTTCTTATATAGAAAGGGTAAAAAGAAAATATGACTCCCATAAACTTCATCTTAATAGTGCTTTGCACATATAAATGAATTAATAAATACAAACCAGGCAAAAGGGGGAAGATTAGTATAATTTTCCTCACAATTTACAATATATCTTCCTTCTTTACTAATGCAACTATTAACTATTCATTGCACGAAGGAGGAAACCCAAAATGTGATACAGATATTAACATTTTAAATTTTAGGCAATTTATAGGCAGCAGTAAGCTCTCTGGAGGCCAGCTTGATATTGCTTTGAGGGCCACATCTCAATTTATTATACAAAGAGTATCTAGTCATTGTTCTTTTCTCATCTCAAAGTTTATTCCTCCTGGGAAGAATCCATCTGAACCATCCCCTCAATATAATTGACGATTTATATGCAGCTATTACTGGCAAACTTCACCCTCTTGAGGGCCACTAACCATGCCAGGGCCTGACTGTGGGATACTTTTATGATGAAATGTCACCAGAAGATGTGAATCTAACTATGGAACAACTTCATGCTGGCTTTCTAAAGTGTTCTAAGGAAAAATTACATCAGGTGGCACGCATGGGTCCACTTCAGTCCAGGGCCCTATTATTAATTAAAAAAAATGCTTCTCAGAAGTAACTGGTAAATTCTAATCAATTTCTCAGTGAGACCATTCCCCTGAATTTTCATCATAACATCTAGTGCTGGCAGTGGCCCTAAAAGAGCGAGAAGTAATTTCATGTCATCATTGAGGATTAGAATATGTAACATTTCAACAGCAAATACACTCCATAAATCACAAATATCTCTGCACTGCATTTTAATCAAGACTTTTGGAAAAGTTACATTTCACATCATAACTTTTGCTCACCTTTTACATGGTATGTTTTCAATATTTTTTTAACCAGTATGTAACTACTCATTTAAAAAATAATCTTTTTAATGTCCTGAAAATCGATGTTATCTAACAAAAGGAATAAATCAAGTTAATAGCTTTGTAATAACATACAAAATATTAATGAACAATTTAGACAAAATTATTAACAAACTTACAATGGTTAATTTTATGTGTCAACTTGGCTGGGCTACAGGACCCAAATATTTGGTCAAACAGTACTCTGGATGTTTCTGTGAAGGTGGGTTTCAGCTAAGATTGATATTTAAATAGGTGGTCTTTGAAGAAAACAGATTAATTCCATAGTGTAAGTAAGTGGGTCTCATTCAATAAGTTGAAGGCCTTTAATAAAGAGAGTCTGAACGTCCCTCAAGCAAGAAGCAATTCTGCCAGCACACTTCCTTTGTATCAAACTACACTCTTCCTTGTGTTTCCAGGCTGCTGGAATAACCTATCAGGTTTTAGATTTGCCAAGCCTCCACAACCATGTGAGCCAATTCCTTGATCTCTTTCTCTCTCTCTCTCTGACATGCACAATCTATGTATATGTGTTTGTATATAAAAATAAATGCTACACAGAGAACTATATTCAGTATCCTATTATAAACCATAATGCAAAATAATATTAAAGCAAGAATATATATATATATATGTATAAGTGAATCACTTTACTGTACAGCAGAAATTAAAAAAACATTGCAAATCAACTAAATTTCAACAAAATATTGTTAATTCAATGCTAGATACAATGTGTATCCTATATATATAGGATACATACATACATATATATATATATATATATATATATATATATATCTGTGTGTACACAAATGGTATTAACAGAAAATTGTATGTAAAACCACATATTTTATCATTTAATGAAAACCAACCTGAAAAGTTTATCTGATAGAATTCCCAAAGAGAAAACATTCTCTCTAAAGCAGCCACTCTGGTGTGCTTATTTACTAATCGAGGGACAATGTCTCCCCGCACCCCCCCCCCAGAAAAATTCTTCCTGGGAGAAGAAATAGGCCTTTACAAATAAGATAGGCTCTTATCTGTTGGCACATGCCCAGCATTGGACAGTTTGAAGAAAGGGAGATGAATATACTAAATGGATCTGTAAGCATTCTGCCTCCCCTTCAGTGCAGTGATAGTTAATTTCCTGGGTTAGAACCTACCATTTCCAAGAATAAGGTCCCCCATCTTCCTTGGCAATAAAAGACAACCTTAACGGTCCATTCAGGACTGCTCCAGGTCTGGAAGATAGGAAACTAGAACTTTATCTTCTTGACATATGTTGTTTTAGCACTTAGTGAAATAAATGGTTTCTATATTGCACATCATTATTCATTTACTAAAACTGTTTTTAAAAGATTTTCAACTTGGATCATCTCTTATCATTTTGATTTTTTCAGCTGTGTTGAGGGAGTTCCATGTATTAAAAAATCATAAATATTGCAGCATTAAGTCTGCAAGAAGAACAGAGGAAAAATTAATAGTATGTCATTGACAAGTTCAAATTAAAGAAACAGTGCCCTGTGTTCACCTCGGGTAGCAGTTTTAAGAGCTCAGTGTCAATTAAAAAATTAACTATTCTTAAAACTGGTAAAATATCCCTTTTCTCATGAAAGTTCAGGCTTTTTTATTAACTAAAAATACATGGGCTTTACGTTTGTGTTCTTTGAACTTGCAACTGAATATATTGGTTATTATGCACCATCTCAGGTAGGATTCCTCATAAACTTCCAAGTCTTGTGCAAGACTGCACAGCAGAGAGGAAGCTGGAGAATCATCAAAGAGTCCAGAAAAAAGAACGATAACAATGGAAACAGGGTTGCAAATTAAAGTCTTCCCAGAGAAAGAAAATTGAAAAACTAAGGAACAATTTAATAACCAACTTCAATTGCTAAAAACGATGATGAGCAACCAAGGCATAGTGACTTCATTTGAAATGTAGACCAAGCTAAAATAATAGCATAAATTTGCAACAAGTGTATTAGGTAAGACACAAAAATAATGTTTTTTAATTTTCTCTCCAAATTAAAGATTAATAAATATTAACATATATTGTAGAAGATAGATGATGGAAGTTTTTCTATACATTCATCGGCACTTTCATCAAGCAAACCTGTCCCTGCCACCTGTTACTCCAGGTTACTCATCTCCTCCCTCCATGTCGTTTGCTCGGTCTTAAACCTCCAGACAGACAGACATATTTCTATTTTAGACCTCTGTGTTCATGATTTCTTCTGACCGAAAATTTCTTCCTGCAGGAAGACACTTGGGCCATTTCCTCTTCTCCTTCAGGCATTTCCTCTAAAGCTACTGTCTCACTGAAATCTGCCCTGACCACCCTCCCTTTCAACCGCTTCTATTACTATTCCTTGATTCACTTATTGTCCTTAGTAATCTGTCTCTCTCTCTCTCTCAGGAAACAAAGTTGCCATGTTGGAAAAGCCCATATGGTAGAGAAAAGAGGATAGTCTCCAGGAGACAACCACAAAGAAGGTGAGGCCCTTGGTCTGTCTCACAGCCCACCAAGAAGAGAATCCCACTAACAACTGCATAAGCTTAGAAGTGAATCCTTCTCCACTCAAGACTTAAGATGACAACAGACTACCTCTCAATTGAAGCCTCTGGGAGACCCGTAAAAATGAAGCCAGTTAACCTCTGTCCAAATTCCTGATTTACAGAAACTGTGAGGTAATAAACGCACATTTTAAGTCACATTTTGGGTACACAGTAATAGATAGCCAATACATATAGTTTCTTCAGGCATTTTTATTGGGGTTGTGTTAAATACAGAGATCAATACTATAGGAGAAAATGGAATCTTTGCTATGTGGACTCTTCCAATCTTTGTACACAGTATGTTATCCACTTATTTTGGTTTTCTTTGTTAGTCAGTACTTTATAGTTTTCAGCATATATATCCTTTACATATTTTGTTAGATTTATACAAATGCATTTCATTTTGGAGTGATTAAAATTTCAGTTTCCATTATTCATTGTTAATATATAGGAATATAACTGATTTTTTTCTTTTTGCCTCATTACACTCACTTATTAGTTCTAGGAAGTGTTGGTAGATATAGGGGTATTATCCATAAAGAATTGTGCTGTTTGGGAATAGAGACAGTCGTATTTATTTCTTTCCTTTCCATTTATACACTTTTTCTTTTTCATTCCTTATTACATTATCCAGGACTTCTAGTACAATATTGAACAGCAGTGGTGAGAATGGGTATCTTTGCCTTGTTCCTAACCTTACAGGGAAAGTGTCCAGTCCCTCAAGAGTAAGCAATGTCAGCACTGGGAGTTTTGTAGCTGCCCTTTACCAGGATATTCCCTTCTATTTCTAGTTGATTCTAGTTGTTTGCTTGTTGATTCTTTTATTTATTTATTTGACAACTGTTTCATAATGGATGTTGAATTTTGTCAAATGCTTTTTCTATGACAGTTGATATAATCACTGTGAGGTTTCTAAACTTAGATTGTTAATATGGTAGAATTTATCAGTTGATTTTCAAATATTAAAACAGCCTTCCATTCTTGAAACACACCCCCACTTGAACTGTAATGTAGTATTCTTTTTATATGTTGGTATATATTTTTAGCTAATATTCTGTCAAGGATCTTTAGGTCTCTGGTCATGAGGAATATTGGTCTATAAGTTTATTTTTTAGTATTGCCTTTATATGGTTTTGATATCAAGGTATTGTTGGTCTCATGAGATGAGTTTGGAAGTGTTCCCTCCTCTTCAATTTCCTGGAAGACACTGTGTAGAATTGGTATTATTTTCTCCTTAAATGTTTAGTAGAGTTTGTGAAATGATCTCAGCCTTTAGATTTCCTTTTTTGAAGAATTTAATTATGACTTCAAGAGTAATAGAATTACTTGGGATATCTATTTCATCTTTAGAAAAAGTGTTGAGAGTTTTTGAGGTTTGAAGAATTCTCCACTTCACTGAAGATGTTGAAAGTACATTTGGAAAATTGTTCATAGTATTCTCTTATTACTCTTTTGGGTTTATTTCAACTTTATTGAGGTATAATTATAAGATAAAATTTTTAAATATTTCAAACAAAATTTTAAATATTTAAAGTGTATAGCATTATTTGACATTCATATATATTGTGAAAGAATCCCCATAATCAAGTTCACATGTATATCACTTTATATATTTACATCTTTTTGGTATTTACCCTTTTTGTGTTAACATTTAATTTCTACTCTCTTAGGAGATTTCAATTTTACAAAACAGTGTTCTCAACCGTAGTCATCATGTTATACATATTTTACATGACATTCTCAGAATTTATTCATCCTGTAACAGAAAGTTTGTATCCTTTTACTCACCTCTCCTTATTTTCCCCAACAACCACTTTCTACTCTCTGTTTCAATGAGTTCAACTTTTTTAAGATTCCACATATAAATGATATCATGCAGTATTGTCTTATTTAACTTAGCATAGTGGCTTTATTTCTTTCAGATATATATGTAGAAGTGGGAATGATGGACCATATAGTAGTTTTATTTTTATTTCTTGAGGAAACTCCATACTGTTTTCCATAATGGCTACACTAATTTACATTCCCACCAACAGTGTACAAGGGTTCCCTTTTCTCTACATCCTCATCAACATTTATCACCTCTTGGCTATTTGATAATGGACAATCTATGAGGTGGAGGTGTTATCTCATTGTGGTTTCGATTTGCATTTCCTTGATGATTTGAGATGTTGAGCACCCTTCAATGAACCTGTTGGCTATTTGTACGTCTTCTTTGGGGAAATGTCTATTCAGGTCCTTTACCCATTTAAAAACTGGGGTTAATTTTTTTTTTTTTTTGCCACTGAGTTATATCAATTCAATTTAGATTTTGGATATTAACCCCTTATTGGATATGTGATTTGTAGATATTTTCTCCCAAGATTGTTCTCTCTATTCCTATGGAAAATGTCAATAGAATTTTGATAGGGATTGCCTTGCAGCTGTGATTGTTTTGGGTAGTATGGACATTTTAACAATATTAATTCTTCCAGTCCATGCACATGGAACATATTTCTATTTATTCATCCCCTTTCTTCAATTTCTTTTATTAATGTGTTATAGCTTTCACTGAACAGATCTTTCTGTCAAATCCTAGGTTAAAATTACTCTTTTGACCTTTTTGATGCTATTGAAAAGAAGCTGACTTGTGGATTACATAATAGTGTGTTGTTTAAATTTCAAGTGATCAGAGATTTCCCTTTTATCTTGTTATTTCTAATTTGATTCTTATGTCAGAAAATGTAGTAGCATATATTTTATGATTTCAATCTTTTTAAATTCAGGTTTTGTTTTGTGCCCTATAAGGCAGTCTAGCCTAATGAATGTTCCATGTGCAGTTGAGAAGAATGTGTATTCTGCTGTTGATTGGTTGAATAGTATATAAATGTCAATTATACTCAGTGTACTAATGATGTTGCACATTCTTCTACATCTTTGCTGAAGACTTTCTATCAGATTTATCAATTACAGAGAAAAGAGTATTGAGGTTCCCAACTATAAATGTGGTTGGTTTTCAGCTCTTCAATCTATTTTTCATTCCTCTGTTCTCTTTTCTGCTTTTAGTTATTTTTAACATTTTTAGTGTTTCATTTAATTTTTTTCTTTCTTTTTTAACTACATCTCCTTAATGCAGGTTTTTTAAAGTTGTTTAAGGAATATACTGAAATTTTTTTAATTTACTTTTTTATTGAAGGATAACATCACCAGATGGTCAAAACCAAAATCAGATTGATTATATTCTTTGGAACCAAAGATGGAGAAGCTCTATACAGTCAGCAAAAACAAGACTGGGAGCTGACTGCGGCTAAGATCATGAACTCCTTATATCCAAATTCAGGCTTAAATTGAAGAAAGTAGGGAAAACCACTAGACCATTCAGGTATGACCTAAATCAAATCCCTTAAGACTATACAGTGGAAGTGAGAAATAGATTTAAGGGACAAATCTGATAGACAGAGTGCCTGATGAACTACGGACAGAAGTTCGTGACATTGTACAAGAGAGAGGGATCAAGACCATCCCCATGGAAAAGAAATGTAAAAAAGCAAAATGGCTGTCAGAGGAGGCCTTACAAATAGCTGTGAAAAGAAGAGAAGCGAAAAGCAAAGGAGAAAAGGAAACATACTCACATTTGAAGGCAGAGTTCCAAAGAATAGCAAGCAGAGATAAGAAAGCCTTCCTCAGTGATCAATGCAAAGAAATAGAGGAAAACAACAGATTGGGAAAGACTAGAGATCTCTTCAAGAAAATTACAGATATCAAAGGAACATTTCATGCAAAGATAGGCTCGATAAAGGACAGAAATTGTATGCACATAACAGAAGCAGAAGATATTAAGAAGAGGTAGCAAGAATACACAGAAGAACTGTAGAAAAAAGATCTTCACGACCCAGATAATCACGATGGTGTGATCCCTCACCTAGAGCCAGACATCCTGGAATGTGAAGTCAAGTGGGCCTTAGGAAGCATCACTACGAACAAAGCTAGTGGAGGTGATGGAATTCCAGTTGAGCTATTTCAAATCCTCAAAGGTGATGCTGTGAAAGTGCTGCATGCAATATGCCAGCAAATCTGGAAAACTCAGCAGTGGCCACAGGACTGGAAAAGGTCAGTTTTCATTCCAATCACAAAGAAAGGCAATGCCAAAGAATGCTCGAACTACCATACAATTGCACTCATCTCACACGCTAGTAAAGTAATGCTCAAAATTCTCCAAGCCAGGCTTCAGCAATACATGAACCGTGAACTTCCAGATGTTCAAGATGGTTTTAGAAAAGGCAGAGGAACCAGATATCAAATTGCCAACATCCGCTGGATCATCAAAAAATCAAGCGAGTACCAGAAAAACATCTATTTCTGCTTTATTGACTAGGCCAAAGCCTTTGACTGTGTGGATCACAAGAAACTGTGGAAAATTCTGAAAGAGATGGGAATACCAGACCACCTGAACTCCCTGCCTCTTGAGAAACCTGTATGCAGGTCAAGAAGCAACAGTTAGAACTAGACATGGAAGAACAGACTGGCTCCAAATAGGAAAAGGACATGACTGAGCGACTGAACGGAACTGAACTGAAGTATTTACCATTTATGTTTCTCATGATTCCTGATGTTTCAAGTTGTTTTATGGAATGTCTTTCCTTTCTGAACATCTTCCTTTATTAAGGCTTTCATAACAGGTTTTCTGGCCACACATTTTCTTAGTTTTCCTTCATCTGACGGTGTCTTTATTCCATCATTATTGCTGAAGAATTAGTTTTGCTAGATATAGAATTATGAATTGTACACTTATTTTACCACTTTAAAAATGTTCTAATTCCTTCTGCCACCATAGTTTCTAATGAGAAATCATCTCTCAAAAGAATAATTGTTTCTGAGTGTTGGTTTTCTCTGGTTACTTTCAAGATTCTTTCTTTACTTTCAGTTCAGTTGCTCAGTCGTGTCTGACTCGTTGTGACCCCATGAACCGCAGCACACCAGGCCTCTCTGTCCATCACTAACTCCCTAAATCCACCCAAACCCATGTCCATCGAGTTGATGTTGCCATCCAGCCATCTCATCCTCTGTCGTCCCCTTCTCCTCCTGCCCTCAATCATTCCCACCATCAGGGTCTTTTCCAATGAGTCAGCTCTTCGCATCAGGTGGCCAAAGTATTGGAGGTTCAGCTTCAACATCAGTCCTTCCAATGTACATCCAGGACTGATCTCCTTTAGGATGGACTGGTTGGATCTCCTTGCAGTCCAAGGGACTCTCAAGAGTCTTCTCCAACACCACAGTTCAAAACCATCAATTCTTTGGCGCTCAGCTTTCTTTATAGTCCAAATCTCACATCCATACATGACTACTGGAAAAACCATAGCCTTGACTAGATGGACCTTTGTTAGCAAAGTAATATCTCTGCTTTTTAATATGATATCTAGGTTGGTCATAACCTTCCTTCCAAGGAGTAAGCGTCTTTTAATTTCATGGCTGCAATCACCATCTGCAGTGATTTTGGAGTCCAGAAAAACAGTCAGCCACTGTTTCCACTGTTTCCCCATCTATCTGCCATGAAGTGATGGGGCTGCATGCCATGATTTTAGTTTTCTGATTGTTGAGCTTGAAGCCAACTTTTTCACTCTCCACTTTTAATTTCATCAAGAAGCTCTTTAGTTCTTCTTCACTTTCTGCCATAAAGGTGGTGTCATCTGCATATCTGAGGTTATTGATATTTCTCCTGGCAATCTTGATTCCAGCTTGTGCTTCCTCCAGCCCAGCATTTCTCATGATGTACTCTGCATATAAGTTAAATAAGCAGGGTGACAATATACAGCCTTGACGTACTCCTTTTCCTATTTGGAACCAGCCCGTTGTTCCATGTCCAGCTCTAACTGTTACTTCCTGACCTTCATACAGGTTTCTCAAGAGGCAGGTAAGGTGGTCTGGTATGCCAATCTCTTTCAGAATTTTCCACAGTTTATTGTGATCCACACAGTCAAAGGCTTTGGCATAGTCAATAAAGCAGAAATAGATGTTTTTCTGGAACTCTCTTGCTTTTTCGATGATCCAATGGATGTTGGAATTTTGATCTCTGGTTCCTCTGCCTTTTCTAAAACCAGCTTGAACATCTGGAAGTTCACGGTTCATATAATGCTGAAGCCTGGCTTGGAGAATTTTAAACATTACTAGCGTGTGAGATGAGTGCAATTGTGCAGCAGTTTGAGCATTCTTTGGCATTGCTTTTCTTTGGGATTGGAATGCAAACTGACCTTTTCCAGTCCTGTGGCCACTGCTGAGTTTTCCAAATTTGCTGGCATATTGAGTACAGCACTTTCACAGCGTCATCTTTAAGGATTTGAAATAGCTCAACTGGAATTCCATCACCTCCACTAGCTTTGTTCATAGTGATGCTTCCTAAGGCCCACTTGACTTCACATTCCAGGATATCTGGCTCTAGGTGAGTGATCACACCATCGTGATTATCTGGGTCATGAAGATCTTTTTTCTACAGTTCTTCTGTGTATTCTTGCTACCTCTTCTTAATATCTTCTGCTTCTGTTAAGTCCATACCATTTCTGTCCTTTATCGAGCCTATCTTTGCATGAAATGTTCCTTTGGTATCTGTAATTTTCTTGAAGAGATCTCTAGTCTTTCCCAATCTGTTGTTTTTCTCTACTTCTTTGCATTGATCACTGAGGAAGGCTTTCTTATCTCTGCTTGCTATTCTTTGGAACTCTGCATTCAAATGTGAGTGTGTTTCCTTTTCTCCTTTGCTTTTCGCTTCTCTTCTTTTCACAGCTATTTGTAAGGCCTCCTCAGACAGCCATTTTCCTTTTTTCATTTCTTTTTCTTGGGGATGGCCTTGATTCATGTCTCCTGTACAATGTCACGAACCTCCATCCATAGTTCATCAGGTATTCTGCCTATCAGATCTAGTCCTTTAAATCTATTTCTCACTTCTACTGTATAGTCATAAAGGATTTGATTTAGGGCATACCTGAATGGTCTTGTGGTTTTCTCCACTTTCTTCAGTTGCAGTCTGAATTTGGCAATAAGGAGTTCATGATCTGAGCCACAGTCAGCTCCTGGTCTTGTTTTTGCTGACTGTATAGAGCTTCTCCATCTTTGGTTGCAAAGAATATAATCAATCTGATTTTGATGTTGACCATCGTGTAACGTCCATGTATAGAGTCTTCTCTTTTGTTGTTGGAAGAGGGTGTTTGCTATGACCAGTGTGTTCTCTTAGCAAAACTCTATTAGCCTTTTCCCTGCTTCATTCTGTTCTCCAAGGCCAAAGTTCCATGTTATTCCAGGTGTTTCTTTGACTTTAGCTTTCAGCAGGTTGATTATGATGTGTCTGGGATTGTATTTCTTTGACTTTATCTTTTTTTAATTTTCCTGAACTTCTGAATCTACAGGAGGTTCATGTCTTTTGACAAATCTGGTAAGTTTCTGACCATTATTTCCTCAAACGTTTTTATGCACCTCATTATTTCTTGATTCTTTCTGGGCTTCCAATGATACAAAGACTCTTCTGTTATTATCTCAGAGATTCCTGACATTCTGTTTACTTTTTCATCTTTTTTTTAAACTTAACTGCTCAAATTGGATAATTTTTACTGACCTATCTAAAAATTTAGATTTTTTTTTCTAATTTTCATTCTATTAAACTCTTCCAGTTATTTTATATTTCAATTCTAAAATTTCCATCTGTTCCTCAATTCCATTTCTTTGCTGTCATTTCTGTCTTTCCATTTTTTTTTTCAAGAATGGCCATCCGACTTATTAAAGCAGTTATACAGCAGATGCTTTAAAGTAACTGTCAGAGAATTCTAACAATTGTGTAATATCAATGTTGGTGTCTGCTGATTCTGTTTTCCTAGGCAAGTAAGATTTTCCTGTTTCTTTGGATACTGCATAATTTTGCATTTTATTCTAAAAATTTGGAATATCATGGTATAGGACTTCAGATCATGTTTCCATCATACAGAGAACTTTTGTTATTGCTTTAGGAGGTAATTGACCCAGTTGGTTTCAGGCCACAAGTTTTGATCAGCTTTCTATAGAATGCAGTTTCAATGGCTGTTCCAATTTCAAAGACTTTTCAGTGTTGTTTGGACCTGTCCTTCATTTGCACCACCCAGTGGCCAGTCTGGGACCTAGGCAGTGGTCTATCTGTTCAGTGTTCCAAGTCTATGGCATGCTGCACAGATTAGATGTGTGCACACACAGTCATGGATGAGTCTGGGAACTCAGTGAACATTAAGAGGCTACTTTCCCAAATTCCTGTCTCTATCATCTCCCCAGGACTTTCTGGTGTCCTGGTGCTCGTTTTTGATGGTACTTTAGTCAGAAAACTGTGGGTTTATTCATCTTACTTTGCCACACATTTCATGCCACCTGTGTTGCATTTTAGGGCCAAGTGACAGAAGTACAAAGAAAGAAAAATGTCAAAAAGAGTTTGCTCCCAACCTCCTGGGGTCTTGGCTCTTTCCATCAGACACAAAGAGTCCCCTTTCTCAATGTTTTAGTGTGTTCTTGTTGTTATGCTCACATCTACTGCTCTAGGGTTGCTTGGACTGAGGCATGAGAGAAAGGAGGAAAGAAAAAAAAAGTGGGAGACTGTCCAATTCTGAGCATTAAGAGACTTCTTTCCTGCTTCTAGAGTCAAAAACAGAGGTCCTCACACAGACCTCTCCCTCTTCACCCCGAGTTTGCTTCTGGGCCTTAAGGTACATTATCTTCATGCTGGGGAATACTCAAGAAGAAATAGTTGTAAACTAACTGCCAGTTCAGTGCCACTTTTAATTCTGATCTTCCTTCTCTTTCTGCACACTACTGTTTATATTTTAAAGCCCTCAAATAACTGCTCTATACATTATGTCCAAGTTTTATAGCTGTATTCAGCAGGAGACACAGAGTGGAGCTGCTTATTCAATCTTACCTCATACCAGAACTCCCCAGATATTTTATGGTCTCTAGGTCTTGACTTAGGACTTAATTTTTATGAGTTAAACTAAAAAGACAGTGGGATCATGGATTTTGTATTTTTTACTACTGTATCTCCAAACTGACACATAGTAGGCTTAATACAAATTTTGACAACTTATGGAATAAATAAATAATTACTTTGAATTATTAGTCTCTTAAATCCTAAGGCTACTAGTTTATTCTTAAGTAATAATCAATAATTTTTCATTTTCTTTAAGGAGATAGATATAATACCTTATTGAGTCATATTGCATTCAGATGTATAATTATACCTCCACATGAAAAAACATCTTACATAGTTGAATAGAAATATTCAACTATGTAAGCTAATTTCATCTGCCCCAGTTCCCACTGAAGAAAGTGCTAATTTAACTACAAAATAGCTTGTATTTGAAAGTGTAATAACTACAAACATTTCAGCTAGGCAGAAAAAATAAACCCAGTAAACCTTAATAAAAAAACTATTTGAAGAGATAAAAATTCATCTGTTCCTTAGAGACAAATGTTTTTCTTTCCTTGTATTCATGAACATATTCACATCATTACGAACTTAGAAACAGACCTGGGCAGAAATCTTCCTATCTGTTGTGTTACACAGACATTCCAATTAGTTAGTAGGTAGACTTGGGCTCCCTACCATGTGACCTGTGTGTGACAATCATTTTGTATAAGTTAAACTGTAACAAGGCAAGAGGGGGACAAGGGAAGTAATTTTTTAAATGCTGCTGCTGTCTAAAAAGAAATTTAATAGATCTATAGACTATTAAAATGCTCAAAAGGGGGCAGTCCTAAGATGGTGGAGGAATAGGACGGGGAGACCACTTTCTCCCCCACAAATTCATCAAAAAATCATTTGAATGCTGAGCAACTTCTACAAAACAACTTCTGAATGCTGGCAGAGGACACTAGGCACCCAGAAAGGTAACTCATTCTCTTCAAAAGGAGGTAGGACAAAACATAAAAGACAGAAAGTGGGACAAAAGAGTTAGGGACAGAGACTCGTCCCAGGGAGGGAGTCATGAAGGAGAAGTTTCCAAACAACAGGAAACCCTCTCATCAGCAGGTCTGTGGGGAGTTTTGGAATCTCAGAGGGCAACATAACTGGGAGGGGAAAAAAAAAACCCACAGAACATGTGCCTTAACCACAACTCCCAGTGGAGAAATAGCCCAGACGCTCGCGTTTGTCACCAGCGATCAGGGGAGGCATGAGTTGCATGCTTAGGGTAAGGACCGAGCCTGAATGCCCTGAGGACAATCTGAAGGAGCTAACGAGAGACAGCAACCCAAACTGTGGGATAGCCAGAGAGAGAGAGAAAAAGAGAGAGAGAGAGAGAGAAAAAGAGAGAGAGAGAGAGAGAGAGAGAGAGAGAGAGAGAGAGAGAGAGAGAGAGAGAGAGAGAGAGAACTTTCCTGTGAAAAGCTCTAACCTAAGGCACAGCCTGGCCGGCTCACAGAACACAGGATTGAGCGAATACCAAAGGAGAGCTAGCTGGCTGCGGGCTGGCTCATCCCCCAGCCAGAGGCAGAGAGGCAGGCAGGTGACAGTCAGAGCCAGAAGGCAAGAGGCAATCTCAGGCCCAGAGACAGCATCCTCCACCAAACTGTGAGCAGGCTACCAGTTGCTAACCAAGTCTTCCTAGGATCCTAGAAGTTTGACATCTGCCAGGAGGGTCGCAGCCAGAGATCAGCCCCCCAGAGGAGACACATAGCACTCCTTAGACGATGCTCTTATGGCGCACCAAGGAAACAGAGCGGCTGGGATGGAGGAGGTGATAAGACGCACCACACATCTGAGATAGTGCGATCGCCAACACCTGGTCACCTGAGCTCCTCGGACCTGGGAAGGGCACAAAACGAAGGGCCAACTGAGTCTGTGCCTTTGTGGAGCACCCGAGAACCTCAACCTGAGCAGCATAGACCTGGGAAGTGCATGCAACCCAGGGCCTGCTTTGGACAGTTTGCCTTCAGAGGAACCTGGAGCCTGAGCAGTCTAGGCCGGGAAAGCACAGGTGCCATGAGCTGGGTCAAACCCAGTCTGGTCCATACACTGTGAGCACTCCCCAAACAAAGCAGTGATATTTGTTTGCAGTTTTCCTCCCTCCCAACAGCACAACTGAACAAGTGAGCCTAAATAAGTTATGACCTTCACCCTCTTGTTTCAGGGCAGAAATTAGACACTGAAGAGACTTGCAAACAGAGGAAGCCAAAATAAACAAAGAAGAGGGAGCTTCTCTGGAAGTAACAGGTGCAAGAGATTAAAATCCTGTAACTATTGACTAAGCATTGGAAGGGGCCTATAGACCTTGAGAAGTACGAGCTGGAACAAGGAACTATCTGAAACTGACCCCACATTGCCCTCAACAGCTCCAGAGAAATTCCTAGATATATTTTTATTATTATCATTTAAATTTTTTTTTTATTTTTAATTTATTTACTACTCCTTTAATTTTCATTTTTATTACATACTATATCCTTGGACTGCAAGGAGATCCAACCAGTCCATCCTAAAGGAGATCAGTCCTGGGTGTTCATTGGAAGGACTGATGTTGAAGCTGAAACTCCAATACTTTGACCACTTGATGCAAAAAGCTGACTCATTGGAAAAGACCCTGATGCTGGGAAAGATTCAGGGCAGGAGGAGAAGGGTACAACAGAGGATGAGATGGCTGGAAGGAATCACTGACTCGATGGACATGGGTTTGGGTGGCCTTAGGGAGTTAGTGACAGACAGGGAGGTCTGGCATGCTGCGGTTCATGGGGTTGCAAACAGTCAGACACGACTGAGAGACTGAACTGAACTGAACTGATTGCCTTGCAAAAAAAAGACCCTATTTTAAAGCAAATTTCACGTATATATTTTTTATAATTTTTGTGATTGATTTCCTTTTGTATTTTTAATATTGTATTATTGAGTGTCTAACTTCTACTCTAGATTTTTAACCTTTGATTTTTGGTATTTGTTATGAATTTTGTACCTTTAAGAATCTAATCTTCAGTACCCATTTTTACTTAGGGGTGTGATAAATGGCTTGATTGCTGTCTCCCCTTCTGATACTCCTTTTTCTCCCCCAGGTCACCTCTATCTCCTCCCTCCCCCTTCTCTTCTCTAATCAAATCTGTGAATCTCTCTGGGTGTTCCAGGCTGTGGAGAACACTTAGGGAACTGATTACTGGCTAGATTGGTCTCTCCCCTTTTGACTCCCCCTCTATCTCCCTCCTTCCTCTTCTCTTCTCCATGTAACTCTGTGAACTTCTCTGGGTGTCCCTCACTGTGGAGAATCTTTTCACCATTAACCTAGATGTTTTATCATCAGTGCTGTATGGATGGAGGAAGTCTTGAGTCTACTGTAAGAATAAGACTGAAAAACAGAGGCAGGAGGCTTAAATCCAAAACTTGAGAATACCAGAGAACTCCTGACTCCAGGGAACATTAATCGACAAGAGCTCATCCAAAAGCTTCCATACCTACACTGAAACAAAGCTCTGCCCAAGAGCCAACAAGTTTCAGAGCAAGATATACCATGCATTTTCTCCAGAAGTGAAGGAACATAACCCTGAGCATTAAAATACAGGCTGCCCAAAGTCACACCAAACCCATAGACACCTCAAAAGTCACTACTGGATATTTCATTGCACTCCAGAGAGAAAAGATCCAGCTCCACTCACCAGAACACAGATGGAAGCTTCCCTAACCAGGAAACCTTGACAAGCCACTCTCCAACCACACCCACAGGGAGGAACCTCCACAATAAAGGGGAACCACAAACTCCCAGCATACAGAAAGGCCACCCCAAACACAGAAATTTGAACAAGATGAAAAGGCAGAGAAATACTCAGCAGGTAAAGGAACATGATAAATGCCCACAAAACCAAACAAAAGAGGAGGAGATAGGGAGTCTACCTGAAAAAGAATTCAGAATAATGATAGTAAAAATCATCCAAAATCTTGAAAACAAAATGGAGTTACAGATAAATAGTCTGGAGACAAGGATTGAGAAGATGAAAGAAATGTTTAACAAGGACCTAGAAGAAATAAAAAGAGTCAATCAATAATGAATAATGCAATAACTGAGATCAAGAACACTCTGGGGGGAAACAACAGTAGAATAACTGAGGCAGAAGATAGGATAAGTGAGGTGGAAGATAGAATGGTGGAAATAAATGAAGCAGAGAGGAAAAAAGAATTAAGAGAAATGAGGACAACCTCACAGACCTCTGGGACAATTTTAAACGCACCAACTTTTGAATCATAGGAGTCCCAGAAGAAGAAGACAAAAAGAGAGACCATGAGAAAATACTTGAGGAGATAATAGTTGAATACTTCCCTAAAATTGGGAAGGAAATAATCACCCAAGTCCAAGAAACCCAGAGAATCCCAAACAGGATAAACCCAAGGTGAAACACAAGACACATATTAATCAAATTAACAAAGATCAAACACAAAGGACAAATATTAAAAGCAACAAGGGAAAAGCAACAAATAACACACAAGAGGATTCCCATAAAGATAACAGCTAACCTTTAGACAGGAACTCTTCATGCCAGAAGGGAATGGCAGGGCATACTTAAAGTGATGAAAGAGATAAACCTACAACCCAGATTACTGTACCCAGCAAGGATCTCATTCAAATATGAAGGAGAAACCAAAAGCTTTACACACAAGCAAAACCTCAGAGAATTCAGCACCACCAAACCAACTCTTCAACAAATGCTAAAGTATTTTCTCTAGACAGGGAACACAGAAAAGGTGTATAAACTCAAACCTAAAACAACAAAGTAAATGGCAATGGGATCATATTTATCAATAATTACCCTAAATGTAAATGAGTTGAATGCCCCAACCAAAAGACAAAGACTGGCTGAATGGATACAGAAATAAGACCCCGATATATGCTGTCTACAGAAACCCACCTCAAAACAAGGGACACATACAGACTGAAAGCGAAGGGCTGAAAAAGACATTTCACACAAAAGGAGACCAAAAGAAAGCGGGAGTAGCAATACTCACTCATATCAGATAAAATAGACTTTGAAATAAAGGCCGTGAAAAGAGACAAAGAAGGACACTACATAATGATCAAAGGATCAATCCAAGAAGAAGATATAACAACTATAAATATATATGCACCCAACATAGCACCACAATATGTAAGGAAAATGCTAACAAGTATGAAAAAATTAAACAATAACTTTAATACCCCACTCACACCTATGGATAGATCAACTAAACAGAAAATTAACAAGGAAACACAAACTGTAAATGATACAATGGACCATTAGACCTAATTGATATCTATAGGACATTTCACCCAAAAACAATGAATTTCACCTTTTTCTCAAGTGCACACGGAACCTTCTCCAGGATAGACCACATCCTGGGCCATAAATATAGGCTTGGTAAATTAAAAAAAATTGAAATCATCTCAAGCATTTTTTCTGATCACAATGCAGTAAGATTAGATGTCAACTACAGGAAAAAAAAACTATTAAAAATACAAACTATTAAAACTATTAAAAATACAAACATATGGAGGCTAAACAACACGCTTCTGAATAACCAACAAATCAGAGAAGATATCAAAAAAGAAATCAAAATATGCATAGAAATGAATGAAAATGAAGACACAACAACCCAACACCTATGGGATTCTGTAAAAGCAGTGCTAAGGGAAAGGTTCATAGCAATACAAGCTTACCTCAAGAAATAAGAGAAAATTCAAATAAATAACCTAACTCTACACCTAAAGCAACTAGAAAAGGAAGAAATGAACAGCCCCAGGGTTAGTAGAAGGAAAGAAATCATAAAAAAATTATGGTAGAAATAAATGAAAAAGAAACAAAGGAGACTATAGCAAAAATCAACAAAACTAAAAGCTGGTTCTCTGAGAAAATAAACAAACCATTATCCAGACTCATCAAGAAAAAAAAGGGAGAAGAATCAAATCAACAAAATTAGAAATGAAAATTGAGAAATCATAACAGACAACACAGAAATACAATGGATCATAAGTGACTACTATCAGCAACTATATGCCAATAAAATGGACAACTTGGAAGAAATGGACAAAGTCTTAGAAAAGTATAACCTTCCAAAACTGAACCAGGAAGAAATAGAAAATCTGAACAGACCCATTACAAGCATAGAAATCAAAACTGTAATCAGAAATCTTCCAACAAACAAAAGTCCAGGACTAGATGGCTTCACAGGTGAATTCTACCAAAAATTTGGAGAAGAGCTAACACCTATCCTACTCAAACTCTTTTAGAAAATTGCAGAGGAAGGTAAACTTCTAAACTCATTCTATGAGGCCACCATCACCCTAAAACCAAAAGCAGACAAACACGCCACACAAAAAGAAAACTACAGGCCAATATCACTGACGAACATAGATACAAAAATCTTTAAAAAAATTCTAACAAACAGAATCCAACAACATATTAAAAAGGTCATACATCATAGCCAAGTGGGCTTTATCCCAGGGATGAAAGGATTCTTCAATATTCACAAATCAGTCAATGTGATACACCACATTAACAAAGAGAAAGATAAAATCCATATGATTATCTCAATAGATGCAGAGGAAGCCTTTGACAAAATTCAACATCCATTTATTATAAAAACCCTAGAGAAAGCAGGAATAGAAGGAACGTACCTCAACATAACAAAAGCTATATATGATAAACCCACAGCAAACATTATCCTCAATCATGAAAAATTGAAAGCATTTCCCCTAAGTCAGGAATAAGACATGGGTGCTCACTCTCACCACTACTATTCAACATAGTTTTGGAAGTTTTAACCACAGAAATCAGAAAGAAAAGAAATAAAAGGAATCCAGATTGGAAAAGAAGAAGTAAAACTCTCACTGTTTGCAGATGACATGATCCTCTTCATAGAAAACCCTGAAGACACCACCAGAAAATTACTAGAGCTAATCAATGAATATAGTAAAGTTGCAGGATATAAAATTAACACACAGAAATCCCTTGCATTCCTATACACTAACAACGAGAAAACAGATAAATTAAGGAAACAATTCCATTCACCATTGTGATGAAAAGAATAAAATACTTAGGAATACATCTACATAAGGAAACAAAAGACCTATATATAGAAAACTATAAAACACTGATGAAAAAAATAAAAGAGGACACAAATAGATGGAGAAATATACTGTGTTCATGGATTGGAAGAATCAATATAGTGAAAATGAGTATACTACTCAAAGCAATCTATAGATTCAACACAACCCCTATCAAGCTACCAATGGTATTTTTCACAGAACTAGAACAAATAATTTCACAATTTGTATGGAAATACAAAAAACCTCGAACAGCCAAAGCAATCTTGAGAGAGAAGAATGGAACTGGAGGAATCACCCTGCCTGACGTCAGGCTCTACTACAAAGCTACAGTCATCAAGACAGTATGGTACTGGCACAAGGACAGAAATATAGATCAATGGAACAAAATAGAAAGCCCAGATATAAATCCACGCACCTATGGATACCTTTTCTTCAACAAAGGAGGCAAAAATATACAATGGAGAAAAGACAATCTCTTTAACAAGTGGTGCTGGGAAAACTGGTCAACCACTTGTAAAAGAATGAAACTAGAACACTTTCTAACACTATACACAAAAATAAACTCAAAATGGATTAAAGATCTAAATGTAAGACCAGAAACTATAAAACTCCTAGAGGAAAACATAGGCAAAACACTCACTGACATAAATCACAGCAGGATCCTCTACGACCCACCTCCCAGAATATTGGAAATAAAAGCAAAAATAAACAAATGGGACCTAATTAAAATTAAAAGCTTTTGCACAACAAAGGAAACTATAAGCAAGGTGAAAAGACAGCCTTCAGAATGGGAGAAAATCATAGCAAACGAAACAACTGAGAAAGAATTAATTTCAAAAATACACAAGCTGCTCATGCAGCTCAATTCCAGAAAAGTAAACAATCCAATCAAAAAGTGGGCCAAAGAACTAAACAGACATTTCTCCAAAGAAGATACAGATGGCTAACAAACACATGAAAAGATGCTCAACATCACTCATTATCAGAGAAATGTAAATCAAAACCCCAATGAGGTACCATCTCACACCGCTCAGAATGGCTGCTATCCAAAAGTCTACAAACAGTAAATGCTGGAGAGGGTGCAGAGAAAAGGGAACACTCTTACACTGTTGGTGGGAATGCAAACTAGTACAGCCACTATGGAGAACAGTGTGGAGATTCCTTAAAAAACTGGAAATAGAACTGCCATACGACCCAGCAATCCCACTGCTGGGCATACACACTGAGGAAACCAGAATTGAAAGAGACACGTGTACCACAATGTTCATCGCAGCACTGTTTACAATAGCCAGGACATGGAAGCAATCTTGATGTCCATCGGCAGATGAATGGATAAGGAAGCAGTGGTACATATACACAATGGAATATTACTCAGCAATTAAAAAGAATGCATTTGAATCAGTTCTAATGAGGTGGATGAAACTGGAGCCTATTATACAGAGTGAAGTAAATCCGAAAGAAAAACACCAATACAGTATATTAACACATATATATGAAATTTAGAAAGTTGCTAATGATTACCCTAGACTTTTGGACTCTGTGGGAGAAGGTGAAGGTGGGATGATTTGAGAAAATAGCATTGAAACATGTATATTACCATATGTGAAATAGATCACCAGTCCAGGTTCGATGCATGAGACAGGGCGCTCAGGGCTGGTGCACTGGGATGACCTGAGGGATGGGATGGGGAGGGATGTTGGAGCAGGGTTCAGGATGGGGGACACATATACACCCATGGCTGATTCATGTTAACGTGTGGCAAAAACCACCACAATATTGTAAAGTAATTAGCCTCCAATTTAAATAAATAAATTAATGTAAAAATAAAATAAAATGCTCAAAGAATGCAAAGGCAATACCCAAAACACAATCCATGGTTGGTTAGTGAGAATTAGCACTTTGCTATTTTTCTTAATTTCAGATCAAAAGTTCTGCAACAGAGACTTAACAGCAACTTGCAAATAACCAGGATGATCTAATGTCAATGGATAAATGAAGTCTGGGAGGGTTAGTACAAAAATACCTGTAACTATAATTTCAGCCTGCTTCACAGTATTATGTTCTTATGTTCTCTAAGGCAACTAACATAACTGGGTCATTACATAAACAGAGCCTTGAAAAAATAATGTAAAATAAATACAGCTTTGTTTGCATGCTGACATTTTTCCATTTAATTTGAGGGCTTTCATTTCCATAGTTTCACTATTCAGAGGGTCTTAGAAGGTTGACCATGGGCATTCTGCTAGGTCAAACTCTACTGTCCATGCCTCTGACACTGAATTGCAGGTACCTTTTCTGGTCACAACCCTTACCCAGAAATAGTTATGAACACAGAGTGTCTAGGTAGGCACCAACTTTCCAGAAAAACATGAGCTTTCACTCTATGTGTGTATGTTAAGTTGCTTCAGTCATGTCCAACTCTTCTGCAACCCATGGATTGTACCCACCAGTATCCTCTGTCCATGGGATTCTCCAAGCAAGAATACTGGAGTGGGTTGCCATGCCCTCCTCCATTCACTGTATAGTTGACTATAATGCTTGTAATGACTTTCCTGGAATTGAGGGCAAAGGGAATCAATAATGAACTACAATACAGAATAAAGAAAAAAACGTTATGGTACTTTGCATTTGTGAAAGAGATACACATTTGGTGGTCCACATTCTTGGCCACAAATCAGAATATTTGATTTCTACTGTAAACTCTACTATTGACTATGCCACCACAAGTATGTCACGTGTTTTCCCTAGACTAATTTTTTCATTCTTAAAACTGAAAGGAACAAAGTCAATCTTTTTATTTTGATAAAGAAATCACTACGTCATGAATAATAGTAGCAATTTCAAGCACAGAACTCATGTTTCTCAGTTCCCATGTCTTTAGTTTTCCTTTTAGTTATATAAATATAAACGTAAGGTTCACAAATACTGATTTAATGACATATACTTTGTAATGATCTCAGTTATAGATATTATTAAGTTGAAGAGTGATGGTTTATAATTGCCAATAGATCCATTACAAGTGACCATATGCATATGATTGTATATATGCATGTTCACAATATAAATAATAAAAAAATAAGATTCATTTGTAAAGTGTCTTAAGATAAATGTCTTCAGGAAAAAAATGCTCCATAAATTCTATGAGGCATCTCTGATGTGCATAGGGTTCCATGAGTACTGCAGCTGAATGCTTTACTGCTTTCTTTGTAGGGTTCTGCACACCAATGATCTGTACATGCACTGACACCCAGATGCAAGGTGAAGAAGCAGAAAAATGCTTACATATGGTTTCTCAACACATAGTAACTCATCCCCAAACCCACCCCTCCTCTCCTGGTTAGTCCTGTCTTTGTCCCTCTTTCACAACTGTAGCCAAGATACTGAAATGTTTTCACTCACCTTTTCTTCCTTTGAACTCTGATGTTGCTATTCTTCCTAAGGAGTTATTCTCAGGGTCTGTCCTGTTATATTGGATTGTCATGTAGTTTTTTGGTCCAAAATAAATTATGAACATTTGTTCCTGTAAATTCAACCTGTCTAATGTCCATTCCCATGTAACATCTTGAGCAAAGAAGGTTAGAAGGAAATTTAGGGTAACATTTGACTACAGGGAGTCAAGGGTACTTGGAGAGCCTGGATATCTATGGTACCACCTTCATTTTGAGATTAAAACTATTTTATAATATTTATTACAAATAATTCATTAAAAGTTTTCAAAGTAGAAAACTGAAATATTAAAAATAATGAATAAAAGCCACATGTCACCTTAAGATAAAAACCTTGATGTGCATAGTGGCAGTCTTGTTCTATAAACTAGGAATAATAGAGTAAGGACATTTGAACACCTTTCACCACATAACAATAATATAACATTAGTAATAAGTAGTTATGTGCAATCTTGTTACTAACAGATGATAATAATTTGATTGCATAGGCTGTATCATAATTTATTAGGTTGATTTCTACTAATAGGTCATTTGCACTATTTTGAGAGTTTCTATTACAATTGCTTAACACATTTTTCAATTATTCTATTCAGCTGATTTGTACCAAGTAGACTGCATTAAAAGTTATAAATATTTTAAGACTTTATGACAAGGCCTTGTTATAAGTAAGTGGAGTATAAAACGAAGTATATCTATATAATTTTTAAAGTAATCGTTTTTTTAACCAAAACATGTAGTTTGCTAACATTTAAAAAACCAAGCAATACTTTAATAAGCAATTAAACTAAAACGTCATCACCCAGATAACTAGTCTCATCATTTATGAGCATCTCCTTGTACACATACATGGATACAAAGAGAGATAAATAGTACACCTGAAACTGACACAACAGTGTTGAGCAACTATAATCCAATATAAAATAAAAAATTGAAAAAAGAGGTAATAAATGATTGATTGATAGCCATAGATAAGGAGTCACAATTAACAAAAGATTCATATATACAATAAGCTACTTTTTTGAAATACTAAACTAAATTTAATTCCACTAAAACAGGACAAAAGTGAATCTCAAGGAAATGCTGAGTATAATTGTTCCTTTGTCACAAAAAATCTTTCTGTCTAAAAGACCCACCTAATGCAGTAGTTCTCAAATAGGAGAAATTTTGTCCCCTAGGGAACATCTGACAACATTCTGACAACATTTCTGGACATCACAACTAGGTCTGACTGGCATCTAGTGGGTAGAAGCCAAGGAGGCTGCTAAACATGCTACAGGGCAAAAGAGAGCCCCACAACAAAGAATCACCCAGCAGAAGATGTCAATAGTGCCAAACTTGAAAATATTAAGGGAAAAAATTAGAAAACATTTGAAGTTTGGAATCATTATTTTGTCATGTACCTGCTTCAGTTTTAGATGTGATCAGATACTATGAAAGGTAAGGTGGTTATCACACTTAACACTTCTCTCTTCCCACTGCCCCTAAGCATTCCATCTGCAGCCCTAACCCCTAAGATATTTAATCTAATTTTTGTATACTATTTCTGCAAGTTTTTGTTTTGATGTCTGAGAACTTCTCAAGTTCTTTCCAGTCTGGGAGTGGCTATTGGCAATTTTTAAAATAATTACCTGGCTGTGTGTCATATTCTTAGGTTCTACTTTCTTTTCTCTTGGAAATTTCAGGAATCTCACCATTGTCTCAAGGCATTAAATATTACCATGAAGAACTATGAGACTGCCTTGATTTTTTCTACTTGTGAATTAATTTTTCTGCCTGAGTATATGCAGAATTGTGACTCTTTAAGAATTGCATCTTTATTCTTCAGTACAATGGGTTAACCAGAATATGTCCCAGTTTCATTGATTCCAAATAAGTTTTCTTGCTATGAGGTACACTCCTTTTAGTTTATGTCTCCATTTCTGATTTTCCTCTATTCTATGTCTAAATATTCTTCTTATCCAGATTTTATACTATAATTTCCTTTTATGCTGAATCTTTCTCATTTATTCACAAGCTAGGAACGTGCTATCTTTGTTCTCAATTTGCTTATTCAATCTTTTTTGGCATCTTATTCATTTTTGGATCCTTCTGCTCTGCTTGTACTTGGTCAATACTCTTTGTAAATTCTCCCATAGCATGAAGAATTTTGAAATACTTTCACCTTTTAGTTTTCTTTTTTCCAAGACTGGGTTCCTTTGGTTTTCCTTTTACAGTTTGCATTCATTCTCGCCCTCTTTCATTTCTTTTCTGTTTTTGTTCCACTATATTATCACAGCTGATATTTTACTTTACTTCATCTGTATTATACTTGGTGTATTTCATATTTTCTCTGTTCAGATATACATGTGAGTCAATTCTCCTGGACACCATTCACAATTTATTTGAGATTCTTTTTTTCCTACTCTTCTAAGCTTAAGTTTGAGCACTTCACTTCTTGCCTGAGTTTATGGGGAATGGAGGAGGAGTCAACATTTGGCTTCAACTTTATGAAATACTTGTTGAGAAATTTAAGTTCCTCCTTCTCTTCTGAAATCCTGTACCAAGGCCCACTGTATCCAGATTGTTTTCTGAACTTTGCACTTTTCCTTGGAAAACAAGATTTGCAGTCTTCTTGCCCTTGAATGTAAGAGCATGTTGTCACAAAGATTTATTTCTCCCGGTACTGTTTATTTATACCCTTACAGTGTTTTCCCCCAAATTCAGTGGTATCAAGGGGAATTCTTAGGATTTTACTGAATCTTCCTTTGCTAAGTGTTCTTTTCTGCTGCACTAGAACATGATTTTTCAACTAGAACACCACTTTTTAAGTTGATGTCGTAAACTCATATTAGTTTCCTTGCCTGGTTTCTGCTTATTTATTTTTGACCCTGTTTTGGACAAATAAATTGCTTTTTCTGTTTAGTTAATAAGGCTTCAGGGAGGAATTTTCTGTGATCTTGCCCCCTTTTGCCATTGTTTAATAGTTTTCTATGTGTGTGTCATTATGTTATTTACTATTATTGCAAGCTTTCATTTGTTTTGTATAGTACAATACTGTAGATATTACAATCAACAACATTGCCAAATTTATAATCTTTTTATAATACTTTGGGCTGTCTGTATGGAGGTAATCATATGTATTAATGTAAAGAACTATTAAAGGCTCTATGAGGAGCAATATGGAGGGCATAAATTGACTATAAACCTGTCAGATGTAATATCAAAGCTTAAATGCATGGAACTTTTCACATTTTATATAAAATCTGTGGCTGTATTACCTGTAAAGTTTAATGTGTTCTGATGTGTCTTATTACAATGCTAGACATCATCCACCCTGAGCAGGGAAAGAGGATGGAATCATGGAATAGAGGTGCGATTTCCAGATTTCTGACCACCTTTCTGAATTGACCCATCACCTCACGGCTCTTCCTATCCCCCAACTATTGGATATCCCTTCATCACCCTCTGGCTCAGCCCTGAATCCTTAGGGCTAAATAAATGATTTCTGCCAAAATTCAAGTGAGCGTCAACATGTATCAATCAGGTTGTTCTTGTTCAGTTCAGGTACAATATCTTAAAACTCAAAAGCAAAGGGAAGTTACCTCAGCCCCCTGAGAATATTGCTTTCTTTCTTAGAGTGAATATAAATCTGGGCCACAGAAAATACCTAAAAGGAGGCTTTCATGTTGGAACATGTTGGATCTGAGGTCTAGGAAAAGATACAGGAGAGTTACTTTTCTGAAATTACCCAAAATTTGTGACTTCATCCAGTGCCCACCAAGATGCCAGGCTCTGGATGCATTTGAACTTTAGAAAGGATGTAGTTGCCGATTCTTCTCAATTTTCTATACTATGTCTTTTAGAAATTCTCCATATAAGACCGTAATTTATACTGTGAAGGAGATGAATGGATGGCAGCAATACGCTGGTATTGTCTAACAATGGGTTCCCCTGGGATAGGATGGAGCAAGTCCTGATTCTTTTCCCTTTTGCATTGATGTAAATACTCCCACCACAGCTAATTTTAGCTACCAATATGATGTTCCTGGACGCAGCATTGAGAATAGATGTGCCCAAGTCAACTCTCTCAAGGTGGTAGGAAACAGCTCCAGCGCGCCACTGATAGATAGCTTAAAATACAGTCTTACAATGACTTCAAGAATAGTTTAGACACTTGCAAGATTACTCCTACCCTGCCAACCCTGACATGCAGTTCTTTCCTGTTATAAAGAAGGCAATCTTCTCGGGAGCTAAAGTAAACAACGAGAAACCCTTTTCTATCCCCAGATGACTTTGGAATAATTCCTTCTACCCAAAATCCTACACAAAACCCAAATAACAGAAGTTTTGACCTTTAGAATTATTTTTCTTTTCCACCAAATACTTCAGGTACTAGTATGAATGATGTTATTAAAAAGTAAACTCTTATTATAACTTTTAACTTCTGGAATTACAGTTATTAATGAGGATTATACAAATGTCTTCTATAAGTTAAGGCAAAGCCCACATACAATTAAACCTGACCACAGTAAGAATAAATAACAGTTACTACTCAAAGGTTATTTCATACACTGTTCAACGACAACTGCAGCTGTGCCACTATTTAAAGTATAGCTGTGAAATTAATATAATGTATTATGAAAATGCTATGTGCAGCTCGTAGAGATGAAGAACTCTGAGTGGGTGGTAGAAAAAAGAGAAAGTAACAGCAAAACACAGTCTAAATGAAAACCTCAGCTATTTTGATTTACTTGTAAAGAATACGTAAAGTCTCCTTAACTTGATATTTCTCCATGTTCAGTATAAACTCCCATCTTTCTTTTATTACCCAAACAAAACTTACCTACCATATATCTCAGTTCCTCAGAATTCTAGGCTCTTCCTTTCAGTTTCCAGTTGTATGATTGAGAACTATGTCAACCTTGATGTGATAATGTCTAAGAGCAAAAGCTAGCTCTACCTCCTAGGAATAACATGGGCTCTTTGGAGGATTTCTGAAAACACAATGCCTTCATTCAGCCTTTAAATGGAATGGATCATATAGAAAATAAAACTGTATGCATAGCACCTGGGATAAGCGGTCAAGGTATTGGATGACATCAGGGCTCCCACTGGCTCTAGGCCAGGCCTGGTCATGCTTCAAGACTGAATATCCCAATACAACTTCATCTCCATGGCAGACCAGGGTCCCACATTACACTGGCTGGGGAACTGACTTAACCTAAAAGAAAAGATCTTGGTGTAATTTGGGTTCCTTAGGAATCACCTTCTGAGATAAGGTTTTGGTGAATGTTTAGTGTTTATTTAAGGAGTATCCTTGGTCCCAACACGTTGGGAGGGAAGGATGGCAGCACGAGTGGGCAGACAGAGAGGTCAAGCTACAATCCAGGCCAAATGGCAGACTCAGCCAAATCCACATTGAACTCTGGAGCTCGAATGGCCCCACAAAGTGATCTAAGGTAGGCCAAGGTGGTTATGCCTTTTTACTTTCACGTCAATCAGTCAATGGATGTAGGCCACCTGAGGAAAGGGTGTGACTATAGATAACACTGTCCTCCACAACTGTGACAATTCCTGAAGGAGCTGGAAATTGAAAGCTATTTGATAGCAGTCCTGAAAGCAACTGATGAAACCTATCTTTCAATGAGAAGAGGTCTGGCACGAGCATTACACTGTCTACTGAAGATCTCCAAACTGGATTTTTTATACATTGGTCTGCCTCAGCACCATCCACTTGCAACACGCTCTTGTTCAGAGCATGTCTCAGTAGATACAATGGGGACATGGACAGGGAAAGACACACTTCCATGACTTTCCCACCAATATGATAGCCAGGAAGGTCCAAGCCCAAGAGAAGAATCAATTCAACTGAACTCTCATCTCAAAAACACACTGCATCTGATACCCATTCTTAATTGGACTAACCACTGCCCCAATTTAAATACAGATGTCTAGCTTACCTGCCTTATTCAAAGCTGGGGTTGATTTTCACCACAGTACAATACTTAAGGCATACTGAGTTATCATCTAAGACAGGATCTACTGTGTAGGGTTTGATGTGTCTTCCTGACCCGACTATGAAAATGTCAAAGCTCCCTGAGTGCTACTATATTTATGGCTAGTCATTTGGGCTTAATGAGATTCATTGATCAAATTGCTTTAACAGAGGGGGAGAGCACAGGCAAGGCACAACAGAAAGCTACTACTAGATAAAAGGAATAACTATAAGGACTGGGGAAAGGGAACCCTAGGAGCAGAATGGGCCAAAGAAACCCTGTTGCAGAAGACTTCCACTTTCCAAATTTTGCTTCCATTTGGCCTGTTGTGATTGCTTTCTTGGCAGTCCCAGGGATGGCGCCATAGCATATTTTCACCCAATACTTGCTGGGAAACAGTGAGTATATTCACCAATTTTTTAAAAAATAACAAGAAAGTAACAAAATCTGGAACTTGCCTGGTGGTCCAGTGGTTGGAAATCCACCTTGCAATGCAGGAGACGTGGCTTCGATCTCTATCTGGGAACATTCCTCATGCTGAGGAGCAACTAAGCCCACATACCATAACTACTGAGCCCGAGTTCCACAACTACTGAAGCCCACGTGCCTAGAGCCTGTGCCCCACAACAAGAGAAGCCACTGGAGTGAGAAACCTGTGCACCACAATGAAGAGTAGCTCCCACTCGCTAAAACTAGAGAAAGCCTGCACGGCCCAAAGAAGACCTCAACCCAGAGATCGAACCTGCATCTCTTACGTCTCCTGCATGGGCAGGCAGGTTCTTTACCACTAGCACCACCTGGGAACCCCCCAAAAAGACCCATCACAGCCAAATAAATAAATAAAATCAATGTTAGAGAAAATTCACATTAAAAAATCTGAACATGACCATGCAGATAAGAAAATACAAACATAGATTAAAAATAAAACAGTTCAATTCTATCAATTGAGATTTAAAGAAGGTCAAATTGAGAGGGAAAAAAAATCAACTGGGAAGATAGCTACATATTTCCTTCACCTAAAATACTTCCCTTGCTTCTACACCTTGGAAGCATGCCTACCTGTTCAAGTCTAAGTTTAAATCCTACTTCATCAATGTCTTCCCCAATCACTCCAATTCCTTTTCCCACCCAACTGTGTAAGCTCAGTATCTCTGTAAATCATGCAAACATCATTATTTTTGTTGTATTCCATTGAATACCCTCCACATGCCAAGTACAGTATTTATAAAGTTTACATACTATTGGGTTGGCCAAAAAATTCATTTGGGTTTTTCGGTAAGAGTGTATGGAAAAACCAGAATGAACTTTCTGGCCAATTTACTATTTTATAAGATGGATCCTTGCATGTGAACTCTTAGCCAGCTTTGAGTATTCCCATTTGACATTTAAGAGAACAGAGGTCCAGAGAGGTGAATTAAGACTGTAGATAAACTGAGAGAAGGTGTTAAACCCAGCTTAGCTACACTACAATATCTAATGTGTTTCTACTAATATGCTGCCTATATTGTGTGTGCTTCTCATTTCCCCCAAGTAGACTTGAGAAGGAACTGAGTATAATACCCCGTCCTTGTCCTTCTCTGTACCCCACCTCAAACATCATCTTGAAAAACAAAGAGCACTTAACGTCATACATATGCTTGAGAAGAACTCAGGAGATAGGGAAGCCATGAGAAGATTCCCACAAGTATCCCAGATTGCTACTGATGAATTACAAATATAACAGAAGGACACACTGTAAAAAGGTTACCAACAATTGTGCATCAGTCTTTCTCCATTTCCCTGTGCTGGTACCAATTTGTGACTTAGTAAAGCCTTTGGCTTTCTCACACAGTAATACAGAAAGCAAGTGATTGGGAAAATCGATTAAGAGTGCAGGTTATCAAAGGCATAAAGCAGATTAACACAGATACATGTCTGTTTGCCTTTTATTAAAATAAATTGGAATGATTTATCTTCAAATGATAACAATACAAATGGAAACACTTGGCAGTCCCCTTGAATATATAATGAAGGATTACCCTCACACCCACATTTATATGCTGTAGTGAGCATAGCACTGAGAGAAGGCCAGGAAAGTGACAACTCCTTAATTAGTTAGCACTCGGTGACAAATTGGGGAAACTTGCTCTAGAATCTGTAGGGAGGGAGGAGATGGGAGCCTGGTTTAAAAGTCTCTCTCTCTCTTCATTATATGATGTTTCACAAAGCATACGTTTTTATTTCATTGTTAAAGTACAAACCCAGGGAAATAAGATTCACTAAATACCATGCTAAAAACCAAATGAAGGGTTTTACTTCATTTCTTACCTGAATCAACACTACTTTACCTATCAAGGCAGACCTGAAACCTCCTTTATTCAATTTTTCTTGTGATAGGAGCAAAGCAATTAGAACCAGTAGCAAATTTTACTCCTCAGCGCCCCTCACAGCTATACATAAATAGTTTATGTAATTTTCCCTAAAACATTACCCTTTAAGCAGTTGCACCTCCTTCTAGAGCTATGACTCAAATTATTTATTGAATTACATCAAAATGCCATACAAAATTTACTAATGATAGCTGTATGCAATAATTACATGCTACATTGCCTCCATTTGGAACCATGGCAACCAATCAGTTACTTTTCAGCCTGCCGCCATAGCTTAGAGTGGCACAGAGGAGAAAAGGTACTCTAGCCATAATCACATACATTCCATCTTGAGATAACAGCAGAGGGGCTATTTATTTGTGATTAAGCTAATATACCATTTTAATTGCAGCCACAATTTACCCTGGGGTTGATTTATGCTTGTAATTATGAGAGGGCATGGGGGGAGAGAGAGAACTACTACTAATAAAGATAATAATAAAGACATTTTAAAATACCAACTTTGGGGGACTTCCCTGGTGATCCAGTGGCTAAGACTGTGCTCCCAATGCAGGAGGCCTGGGTTCAATCCCTGGGCAGAGAACAAGACCCCATATGTCACAACTAAGAGTTTGCATGCCTCAACTAAAGATCCCATGTACAGTAAGAACCACCGCAGCCAAATAAATAAATAAAATAAAAAATAAATATTTAAAATAGCAATTTATTTTCTTTTCTAGGAAGAGCTATAGCGACAAGGAACAAAAATACTTCTTTACCATCCTATGTGATTTTTAGGATGGTTAAGATTTGGAGAACATCCCCTCCAATGTCTTACTTGTAAAATTCTTCTCTGTATCTTCTCTGATGAGTCATCTGGCCTGCATGGGAATGCATGTGTGATGAGGGGCTCACTCTCCCTTTCATTGCTGTATGTTGCCATTAGCAGGAAGGTCCTCCAAAACACGTGAATCACAATCTACCTTTGGACATCTGGCCTTTTTATCCTCATGGTCCCCATTTCATACCATCCTAGACCATACCTGGCTCACTCCTTCCTCAGAGTCTTTGTATCTACTCTTCCTTTTACTTGGAATGCTCTTCCATTAGCTCGTCATATGGCTGGGGCCATGTTGTCACTCAGACTTTAGCTCAAACGCCTTTTCTGACCACTTGATGCTTTCAAACTAAACTAGCTTCCCTCAAGGCTATTATCTGTAGATTACTTAAAAGTTTCTGAAATAATATTGGCAAACGTTTACTTAATGAATATTATCTGCACATTTAGTGAACTATGTACCACGTTATCATTGGATTGTTACCTCCTTTAGAACAGCCACTTTTTTTTTCTTAATCACAAATAGTAATCTTTTATTTATTTATTTTGGCTGCACTGTACGACATGCAGGATCTTAGTTTCCCAACCAGGGATCGAACCTGCACCCCCTGCAAGTGAAAGCTCAGAGTCTTAACCACTGAATCACCAGGGAAGTTCCCACAATGGGAATCTTAATGCCTAACTCCTTACCAACACCCCTGTGCAGTCCTTCTCTCTTTATTTTAACAAATAAAAAATAGAATATATCTGCTCTTGGTCTTATCTTACTTCACATTTTAATGATAGGCATATTTCAATGCCATGTACACAGTAGGTGCTCAATAAATATTTGATGAAACAAAAAATGGAAAAGATGAATCATTGAAATGTTAACATTCTTTTCCCCTAAAGACATTGCCCCAAAATACTTGAAAAACAAAATGATCCTACCTTATCTAATATGCCTCTCAAAGTTGTATATTCATGATTTCTTCATTTCTTCTTAGGACTGGTTTCTAAAGTCTCTCATTACTTAATTCTGTCTCCCAGACCTGCCAGTTTATTAGCACTCCATCTTAAAATCTGGCATACGGAAATTAGGAGGACTTCTCAGGTATTATCTAACCAGTGCAGACATGGTTACTTACAAATGTGATAAAATAAAAATGCCATCCCATGAGGTCCACTCAAGTCACTAGCCAACCAGCCAGCCTTCTTCCCAAACAATGTTACTTTTTTGTCTCTATAATGCTAACCTGAGGCAGGTGTGCTTCTCAAGTCTTACTGTGCAGACATTTTCCCTCAGGACCCAGTTAAAATGAAAATTCTGATTATGATACAGGAGGTCTATGCTGAACCTGGCAATAGGAGAGGTAAATTTGAATTGCAGTTCTAACATTTAGTAGCAGCTTACAGATGAACAAATTAATTTGGTTTTTTATCTGTAAACTAGGAATAAGTATAAGCATCTTGGAGAGATACTAATATAAGAGTTAAATAATATAATGAATGTAGTTGGCACTTAGTGGGGATATAACAAATACTTTTTCAATCAATTGGCTTCTATCAATGGAAGTTGGAGGCTCATATTGAGATCATAGGCCAAAAAATAACTGACTTTTCCCCCATAGAAATGGCTTGTAAGCCAAATTTCCTCTCATCCAGTATTTGAACAGTTGGGTTTTTTTGAACCTAAACACAGGACTTAACATTTATATCTATTAAACTTCATCTTGTTAGCTTTGGCCAGAGTTCCAGCCTGTCAAGATTGTTTTGAATTAAGATTCAGTTACTCAGTGTATTAGCTATTGCTCCAAGCTTTATGTCATCTGCAAATTTGATAAGTATGCCTTCTGTGTCATTATACATATCATTAAAATGTTGAGTAGGACAAGACCAAGAGCAGAGATATTACACATTTTATTTGTTTTGAAATAAGGACTGTGCATGGGGTGGAGGGAGGAGCTGAAATGATTTGATAAACTGTAAATCCGTTTTGCTGAATATCACCCAATCTACATTTCTCCATTTTTCTCTATAAATAGATGTCATAAAATATTTTTTAAATATATTAATTAAATCAAAATACATTATGTCTATGGACTTTTTCCCTTATCTTTCCACTTACAATTCAAACTAAAAAGTGCAAAGATGAATTTGCCATTTCTTAGTGTTAAGGAACCTATGCTATCTCTTAGTAATCATTATTTTGTTTACTAAGTGCTCAATAGCAATCTATTAACAATCTATTTGGCAATTTCAACAAGCAAGAATTAGTTTTATAGTCATTGGTAGCTTATGCATTCTGTGACTGGAGACTGTTAGACACAGTTTTTACAAAATTCTCAGAAAGGTTCCATATATTTTTATCATATACAAACACCTGTTCCTATACCTTTGTAGGTAATTCATCTAGTTATGAAAATAGATTCATTCATCTAAAGCAGCTCGGTATCCCTTATTCCTTAGATATCTTTTTGTTTACTTGCTTCTTAGTCATTTTCATCCTACTTGCTATGCTTTTAGTCCATGATTCTTAAAATAAAAAAAAAAACTAACAATATGTAATTATGGTTATTGTTTCTTCTATAATCCACTTTAATTTTGGAAATGATTTTTAAAAATCTAGACTGATAAGAGACCTCCCTGCATAGTCACCATAGTCTCTGTAGATGGCTGACTCTCCAGCAGTATACTGTGGATCCCTGTCCCTTTGCAATTATATTTCAACTCTGCTTTAAAATCACTGACAATGAGATAAAACCTTCCTCTTGCCTTTCTGAAAACACTTTAGGAATAAATAATAACTGCTTTATTTTTAAAAGTTCCTTCTATTTTGACACTGTAAAACACCATAACTTCCCCATACATATTCATATGAATTCATATATAATGAATCAGCTCAGATAAATGCAGAGACTTCCTTGGTGGTCCACTGGCTAAGACTCCACACTCCCAATGCAGGGGCCCAGGTTTGATCCCTGGTCAGGGAACTAGATTCCACATGCCACAATTAAGAGTTCACATGCCACAGCTAAGGCCCAGCATGGACAAATAAATTTTTTTAATGGGTATCTTAATATGAATTATCCTGATGTGCCATCAAATCAAAGGAGACTGAAGCATCTTTCACACATATGTGCATACACACACATTAACACACACAGAGATCATGCCTCTATCAGATTCCTTGCTTCTTCTCTGGTCTTCTCATCATTCCTTCATTGGCTCCTTTTTAAGAGCCTCTGTGGTAAACAAACACTCAAAGTGATATTGGCTTTTCCTGAAACCAGTGATGGATATGATAAGGGGACTGGGGTCAGCAAGTACTTCCAAGTTACAGGTTTCAAACACAATTTACATCAGCCTCAACAGACAATCAAGGAACCCAACACAGTCAGACATGTGTGTTTATGTGTCTGTGTGCACACATGCCTGTGTGGACACACAGATGTGCAAGATGGTTGAGTGAACTCTGTTTTGATAGAGCAGGGTAACTAAAAAAATTAATTTTCTATGTGTTTTAACTGATTCATTTAATAGAAACAACATAATTGTATGTAGATATGAACAGGGAAAGTCAAGTATTATAATGTGGGCTCAGGAGGGCTGACGACGAGCCAAAGATCACATAGATAGTAGAAGGCAGAGCCCAGATACTACTTAAAGGACTTCAAGTAGCTTGTGGATGTAAGACACGAGCACTAGAGACAGATCCACGGACAAGAGCAGAGGGCGACGGCACATGGAGTTTAGGGTGAGGTAGAGAAGTATATGGAAAATGCACTTTCATCTTTTCAAAATATTTATATTCATGTTCACTATATGCCTTTTCTTCATAGAATCCTTCTTAGAAAGGTGTCCTGGGTGCTAAATTTTCCTTCTAACCTGTAGATGCCGGAGGTTTTAAGAAGTTTGGGAAGGACTTGAGCAAATGAGTTTGGATGACACACAGCCAATAGCCATTCCAGCAAAAGAAATTCCAATCACATCACAGGAGTATCCCAGGACAAATCCTAGAGGTTTTGGCTACTGCTCTCTACTTGACACCAATGAAGCTAGGACTGGACATTGCAACTTCTACACACGTGCCTCAGAAGAGCCAAATGACTTCATCACCACATCTATCAAAAGAATTGCTGGGCCGTGCCATGTGGTACTTGCTTTTGCCTTCCTGATCTCCTGTGTGTGTATAAATATAAATTCCTTTGGCAGAAGCTAGATCACATAAGAAACACCATCTTCAAGAAAATTGGGAATGTAATCTTTAACATTCCCATCTTTAGGGCACTGGAAGTCAACTAGAAGCAGACTGGGATGCTGTTTAAGCAGTCTGTTGTGTGATAAACAAGCAGAGAACTACAGCCTAGATTCCCATTGTCCTTTTTAAGGAATTCAATTCACACCTCATGCAAACTCATGGTACTGCTCCTGTATGCACTCCCCAAGGAAAGATTTGATCAAAATTGGTGACATCTCAAGGTGTTTGTTCTCTTCTACTAATGTTACAGAGCAATGAATGTTCATTGTATACATCATTCATCTTGTCTTTCCTACAGCTTGTTTCAACCGCAATTAAGGGTTTGATAGTTTTTGGCTATGTTTTTCATGCTTATAAAAATTCTGGTGGTGTTCAAAGAACAGATGAACACACTTTGTAAGTGTGAAAGGAAAGCAAAGACAAAACTTCTAGCTCCATAAAGCATCACGCCAACTCTTCTTTATGGCCAGCATAAGTTGCTGCTGGCTTTACAAAACAATAACTGCATCTTTTCACTTCTCTCTCCTAAAAAAATTATGTGCCCCTGTTCTCAAGGAGACAAATTTTCATTTTTCTGTGATTTTAGGGATTTATTAATCTCAGAAGTCAATTCCTAGAAGAAAAAGGATGTCAGTGAAAGAAAACATGAAGTATAGATATGGGAGATAAATGAACAGAGGGAAACTCAAGGGTATTTTAAAGTAATTACTGATGCCTTCTCCACCATGGAAACCAAAAGTTTACAATTCCTAAATTAAGGCCTTGCTGCTGCTGCTGCTGCTAAGTCACTTCAGTCGTGTCCAACTCTGTGCGACCCCATAGACGGCAGCCCACGAGGCTAACCTGTCCCTGGGATTCTCCAGGCAAGAACACTGGAGTGGGTTGCCATTTCGTTCTCCAGTGCATGAAAGTGAAAAGTGAAAGTGAAATCGCTCAGTCGTGTCCAACTCTTAGTGACCCCATGGACTGCAGCCTACCAGCCTCCTCCATCCATGGGATTTTCCCGGCAAGAGTACTGGAGTGGGGTGCCATTGCCTTCTCCGAATTAAAGCCTTGAGGTAACATTAAATATTGTAATTTTATCTGTACAACTGAAGAAGCCACATGTGGCTGAATCCTAAGATTATCACTATAATGGAGGTTTATGCTTTAGGTGTCCCTGCCTAAAATGTCTTGGTGAATGGTATCATCCTAAAGCTGTTTTTAAAAACGAATGATATGAGAATGTAGGGCCAAAGTACTTGTGTTGTATAGGCATGTATCCATATGCTCTCAGAGATACTGGGTACCTCTGAGTAGAAAGTACATGCTTGCCTTTTGAAAATGCACAGAGCTAGCCAGTCCTCAAAAAAGAACAACTTGACCAAGCCATTGCCCATTGGTTAATAGATACACAGGGAAAACACAAGACTGAAATCACATAGAAGAGGTTACTATCTATTCTTACATACTACACAAGTCATTTTTTTCCACAAATTACCTCTCTTCACATTCAGTCAGTCCAGTTCAGTTGCTCAGTCATGTCCGACTCTGCGAACCCATGTACTACAGCACGCCAGGCCTCCGTGTCCATCACCAACTCCTGGAGTTCACTCAAACTCATGTTCATTGAGTCAACGATGCCATCCAACCATCTCATCCTCTGTCGTTCCCTTCTCCTCCTGCCTTCAATCTTTCCCAGCATCAGGGTCTTTTCCAATGAGTCAGTTCTTCACATCAGGTGGCCAAAGTACGGGAGTTTCAGCTTCAACATCAGTCCTTCCAATGAACATTCAGGACTGATTTCCTTTAGGATGGACTGGTTGGATGCCGTTGCAGTCTTCCAAGGGACTCTCAAGAGTCCTCTCCAACACCACAGTTCAAAAGCAACAATTCTTTGGTTCTCAGCTTTCTTTATAGTCCAACTCTCACATACACACATGACTCCCGGAAAAACCATAGCTTTGACTAGATGGACCTTTGTTGGAAAAATAATGTCTCTGCTTTTTAATATGCTGTCTAGGTTGATCATAACTTTTCTTCCAAGGATTAAGTGTCTTTTAATTTCATGGCTGCAGTCACCATCTGCAGTGATTTTGGAGCCCAGAAAAATAAAGTCTGCCACTGTTTCCACTGTTTCCCCATCTATTTCCCATGAAGTGATGGAACCAGATGCCATGATCTTCAGTTTTCTGAATGTTGAGCTTTAAGCCAACATTTTCACTCTCTTCTTTCCCTTTCATCAAGAGGTTGTTTAGTTCCTCTTCACTTTCTGCCATAAGGGTGGTGTCATCTGCATATCTGAGGTTATTGATATTTCTCCTGGCACTCTTGATTCCAGCTTGTGCTTCCTCCAGCCCAGCGTTTCTCATGGTGTACTCTGCACATAAGTTAAATAAGCAGGATGACAATATACAGCCTTGACATACTCCTTTTCCTATTTGGAACCAGTCTGTTGTTCCATGTCCAGTTCTAACTGTTGCTTCCTGACCTGCGTACAGGTTTCTCAAGGGGCAGGTCAGGTGGTCCGGTATGCCCATCTCTTTCAGAATTTTCTACAGTTTATTGTGATCCACACAGTCAAAGGCTTTGGCATAGCCAATAAAGCAGAAACAGATGTCTTTCTGGAACTCTCTTGCTTTTTGATGATCAAACGGATGTTGGCAATTTGATCTCTGGTTCCTCTGCCTTTTCTAAAACCAGCTTGAACACCTGGAAGTTCATGGTTCACGTACTGTTGAATCCTGGCTTGGAGAATTTTGAGCATTACTTTACCAGCATCTGAGATGAGTGCAATTGTGCGGTAGTTTGAGCATTCTTTGACATTGCCTTTCTTTGGGATTGGAATGAAAACTGACCTTTCCCATTCCTGTGGCCACTGCTGAGTTTTCCAGATTTGCTGGCATATTGAGTGCAACACTTTCACAGTGTCATCTTTCAGGATTTGAAATAGCTCAACTGGAATTCCATCACCTCCACTAGCTTTGTTCGTAGTGATGTTTCCTAAGGCCCACTTGACTTCACATTCCAGGATGTCTGGCTCTAGGTGAGTGATCACACCATTGTGATTATATGGGTCATGAAGATCTTTTTTGTACAGTTCTTCTGTGTATTCTTGCCACCTCTTAATATCTTCTGCTTCTGTTAGGTCCATACCATTTCTGCCCTTTATTGAGCCCATCTTTGCATGAAATGTTCCCTTGGTATCTCTAATTTTCTTGAAGAGATGTCTTCACATTGGATTCCTTATAAATTTGTTACACTAAATACTGTTGTGTCAATTAATTTCATTTGAAGAAATGACTATTCAAGGAAGATGTATGAGCCAGAACAGTAGGTTTCCACTTAAATGTATCACCTGGAGGGCCTGTTAAAGTCCAGAATGCTGAGCTTCACCTCTGGAGTTTCTAATTTAGTGTGTCTAGGGTGGAGCCCAAGAGCTTGCATTTCTAACAAATACCCCAGTGATGCTGTTGTTGCTGACCTGAGGATCTCAGTTTAAGAACCACTACTCTAGCAATGCTAGTGGGTCAGATCAGCAGTTCTCAACTCTGGATGCACATTTGAGTCATCTTGAGACCTTTCAAAAATGAAATTTTGGGTTCCATCCCGGAGAAAATAAATTATAATATTAGGGAAGAGCCCACTAGAATCCCCACTTGTAGTTTTTAATGCTTTTCTGGTGACTCAAGGATGAATCCAGAGTTGAAAACAAAAGTTTTAGATAAATGCCAGTTAATTTCAGCTAAAAAGTTTCTTAAAGAAGCAAATACATTTGACCTACATTCAGTAATTCTTCCTAGGGTGTGTGACCTTACATTTCCAAATGATAATACACGGTTAATCTGTGGAAATCACTTTCCTGGGCCTAAAGGAAAGAATGGAAAATAAAGAAATAAAACACTGTTCTCATCCCACAGACATGGATTTTTGTAGTTTGGGTTATTTTCCAGTAGCAGCACTACATGAAGTGAGCTTCAGCAACACAAGAAGTAGAGAAGATGGTATCTTCTGGAAAACAATGTTAGAGAACCAAAAGGACTAACCACAGTGATCATAAAACAGTGATACTTAAGGTGTAGACGCAGAGTTTGAACAAAAATTTTTAACAAATGTTAGAGTAGACCAAAGAAATATTTGTAAAATAATTGAGATTTTGTATAATGTGGTTTTAAATATGCACATGGAACTCATATATTTGATATGATCAGTAGACATCAATTTACATGCCCCAAGTTTACATATTTCAAGTTAGTCAATATTTTTCTATTCCATTCACTCACTAATTTATTTGGATATTATCTCATATTTAGGCATATACGGAATTTTTGGCTGAGACATCAGTGATGTCTTTCTGGGGGAGATGGCCTTTGAACTGGCCTTCATTCAATAACTAGGTATTCATCAAATAATTCAAGAGTAGAAAGTCCCTTTAAGCAGAAGAAACCACAGAGGTGAAGGAATGCTAGAAGAAAGTAAAAGGTAACATGTGAGGATATGAAGGTAAAGGTAATACACTACAAAATTATGGAGCCTTTAACATCAGGATAAGGCCATTTTCCTTTTATTTAGACAATTTTCTAAATACTCTCTTTTCCAGTATTAGAAACCTGCTTATTTCACCTCACCCCTCTTCATCCTTTCCTCCTATTCAAAGAGACCTTTAAACTTTCAAAGATGAGCCCAAACGGTGGCTTAATACCTGTATTGCTAGTCCTCATTTGAAATTATAGAACTCTACAGTCACAGTTTATTTGGGGGGCTCCAAAATCACTGCAGACGGTGACTGCAGCCATGAAATTAAAAGACATTTACTCCTTGAAAGAAAAGTTATGACCAACCTAGGCAGCATATTAAAAAGCAGAGACATTACTTTGCCAACAAAGGTCCGTCTAGTCAAGGATGTGGTTTTTCCAGTAGTCATGTGCGGATGTGAGAGTTGGCCTACAAAGAAAGCTGAGCACCAAAGAATTGATGCTTTTGAACTGTGGTGTTGGAGAGGAATCTTGAGAGTCCCTTGGACTGCAAGGAGATCCAACCAGTCCATCCTAAAGGAAATCAGTCCTGAATGTTCATTGGAAGGACTGATTTTGAAGCTGAAACTCCAATACTTTGACCACCTCATGAGAACAACTGACTCATTGGATAAGACCCTGATGCTGGGAAAGATTGAAAGTGGGAGGAGAAGGGGACGACAGATGAGATGGTTGGATGGCATCACTGACTCAATGGACATGAGTTCGAGTGAACTCCTGGAGTTGGTGATGGACAGGGAGGCCTGGCGTGCTGTCGTCCATGGGATCACCGAGTCAGACACGACTGAGCGACTGAACTGAACAGTCACAGATGACCATGGGCAGTTAGAGATTCTGAAGAAATAAATTATCTGTCAGATGAACTGGGTATTTCAATTATCTAGTGGTGTGTAGCAAGCATCCCAACATTAGGTGGCTTACAAAAACAACTTCTTATAGTGCATGATTCTGTGAACTGACCAGGCATTTATTTTGCTTCAGATGATGTTGGCTGAGACACATGAGAGCTAAAAATTGCTGCAATCACATGACCACCTGCCAGATGGTTGTAAAGCCAGCACTTTCAGCTGGATGATTTACTTCTCCTCCAGACAGGATTCTCCACAGAGCTACTTGGGCTTTTTCACAATATGGCATATGGTTTTTAAGTAGGAACATTCCCAAAGGTTAATGAGGAATCTGCAGATCTCTTAAAGTTCATCCTTCGATGTTACACAATATCACTTCAGTTGTGTTTCATTCCAAACAAGTTAGAGGGATAGATCAGACTCAAATAGAGGGAAAACAAAGTCTACCTGTTGGTGGAGTGGCAAGATCACACTGCAAAAGAGAACATGAGATAGGAGATAGAGCTGAGGCCATCTTTGAAAATATCATCTACCACACTTATTACACAAATATATATACTAACCCACACACAGAGACATCAAGGCTCAACAGTAAATATGATGAAAAACTTATACAAAACAATAGAACCTTTATATGCTGTCCTAAAGACTAATAAGAAATTTAAAATTTGATTGAGAAAATAATGATCTATCCTGATATTAATCAGGATGGAATAGCAGATACAGATAAAACTAGCTGCAAAGCTAGCAGCTAAATAGTAGATCCTAAATCATAACATGAAATTAAAAGATGCTTACTCCTTGTAAGGAAAGTTATGACCAACTTAGATAGCATATTTAAAAGCAGAGACATTACTCTGCCAACAAAGGTCCGTCTAGTCAAGGCTATGGTTTTTCCAGTAGTCATGTATGGACGTGAGAGTTGGACAGTGAAGAAAGCTGAGTGCTGAAGAATTGATGCTTTTGAACTGTGGTGTTGGAGAAGACTCTTGAGAGTCCCTTGGACTGTAAGGACATCCAACCAGTCCATCCTAAAGGAGATCAGTCCTGGGTGTTCTTTGGAACGACTGATGTTGAAGCTGAAACTCCAATACTTTGTCCACCTGATGCGAAGAGTTGACTCATTGGAAAAGACCCTGATGCTGGGAAGGATTGGGGCAGGAGGAGAAGGGGGTGACAGAGGATGAGATGGCTGGATGGCATCACCGACTTGATGGACATGGGTTTGGGTAGACTCCAGGAGTTGGTGATGGACAGGGAGACCTGGCGTGCTGCGATTCATGGGGTCGCAAAGAGTCGGACACGACTGAGCGACTGAACTGAACTGAAATCATAACAAATTCCAAGTAGCAAAGTAGATTTGAGTTTTAATGAATAAACATGGTATCTATACTTTTTGAGAACACCTTTATTCTTCAACTTGATTATGGTACTGATGGTGATAATAGAAGGATCAGAAGTAGAAGCAAAAAGAAAAACATCATTTATTGAATTTTTCTCTACTGGAAGACAGCATATAATCCTCATCCAACATTTAATTCTCACAACCATCCTATGAGAAAAGTACTACCATCTAAATTTTGCAAAGACAAAAGGGAAGCTTGATGAAATTATATATTTTCCCCAAGGGACACTGCAAGTTGGAAAGACAGGGTTCCAATACAGTGTTTGATAATTTTTTTTCTATAAAAGGTCAGAGAATAAACATTTTTGGCTCTGTGGGTCACATGGTCTCTCTTGCTGTTATTCACCTCTGTGGTTTTGTCACAGAAGCAGCCATAGGGCTTCCCTGATGGCTCAGTGGTAAAGAATTTGCCTGCCAATTCAGGAGACAGGGGTTCAATCCCTGGTTCGGGAAGATCCCACATGCCGTGGAGCAAATCTGTACACCACAACTATTGAGTCTGTGCTCTACAGCCCTGGAGCCACAACTACTGAAGCCCCACCCTGCAACAGGAAGTCATTGCAATGAGAACCTCATGCACCGCAATGAAGAGTAGAATCCTCTTGCCAAAACTAGAGAAAAGCCCACACAGCAATGAAGACTCAGCAGAGACAAAAGTAAATAAATAGAAATTATTTTTTAAAAAAGCACCCATAGTCACTATGTAAACTAGTGAGCATAGTTGTTTTAAAAAAATATTCATTTACAGAAAGAGATAGTGGGCCAGATTTGACCTCCATGCAAGAGTTTTCTGATCCGTGTTATTACTGAAGACTGATCTAAGCTTCTTGACTCAGATTTTATGAAAAGAAGGTCTCTATATCTTTACAGCTGATACAACATCTAGCATAGAATCATGTGTTCACATGTACTCAATAAACATATTTGTTGGAATGACCAATAAATAATTCAAATATATGAGTGTCTTATTATTTCCTAGGCATTATTATAAGCACTTGTTATATATCACTGAACAAAATGTAGAAATCCTGGTCTATGAGTAGTTTAAAAATCTATAAAATGCACAAATTATATAGTGTGTCTGTACTAGGTTTCTACTGCTGCCATAACAAATTACCACAAACACAATGGCCTAAAACAATACAAATTTATTATCTTACTATTCTGTAGGTCAGAAGTACAACATGAGTCTCATCAGACTAAAATGAAGTCCTTGGCAGACGTGTGTTACTTTCTAGAGGATCTGTTTCCTAGCTGATGATGATTCTTGGCACAGTGAAATCCCTTAAACACAGATCTCCACATCTCAGAATGAGACAACTTCACTGAGTCATTCTCCTGCTTCCATTTTTCGTTCTGACTATACCCACGTGTAGTGAGGGGCTTCTCTGATTTTAAGGACTCACATGATCAGATTAAGCCCACCTAGATAAATCAGGACAATCTCCTTGTCTTAATCACATCTTCAAAAGTCCCTTCTGCCATGTAAGGTAACATATTCACAGATTCTGGAGATTAGGACCTGTGCATCTCTAAGTAACCATTATCTGTCTACTACAAATACCATCACATAATTTTATACTCAATCTAATGAATTTGATTTTTGCCAGTGGACAATATTTCTAGTGAGTTGATACATAATACAAGTGCTATTGACATGTATGGTAATCCATTCATATTGAGTAGAACAAATTACACCTTCCTTGCCCAAACCTGATAGACTAATGATTGAGTCAGTCCTAAATGAGGTCAGAGTGTTTCAAAAATTCTTACCTAACATTAAAAACATTAAAAGCAAGGTACTTTTTACCATAAGCCTGACACATCGGGTAGGAATTTTCCATTTGGAACACATACATTGCCCTGGGTCCTGCCTAAAAATAGGATTCCTACATGTGCCTGACCATGACATGTTAGCCCAGGCCATTTGACTGGGCCTCTGCTTTGGTTTTCTGATTTACCTTCCAATTCCATTAATTGATTAGAATGTTAACTGAAACATTAGATAGAATAAAGCTGATATCTTCCTTGACCCTTGCCAGTCTATCCAACTGTGCTTATGTTCCAGGCACACAGGTCCTCTTCTAACTGAGATGGACCACACCCAACCATAACCCAAGACTCTCAGCTCCAGGAAAGCCACTTACTCAAGATTCCTAATGACAAGCACTACCTAAATTAGCTCTAATTCCACGATTTTGCAGTATTATGGTTTGGTCTGTGCCCCAAGCCCAACTCTCTATACCATCTTCATCTCCCTTACAAAGTCTGCAATTCACCCATGCTCAAGTTAAAACCTTTGCAGTTATTTTCAATTCCATTCTGCCTTTATCCACCACTATTAAGGTCAGTTTTCACTTCAATCCCAAAGAAAGGCAAAGCCAAAGAGTGCTCAACCTACTGCAAAACTGCACTCATCTCACATGCTAGTAAAGTAATGCTCAAAATTTTCCAAGCCAGGCTTCAGCAATACATGAACCGTGAACTTGCAGATGTTCAAGCTGGTTTTAGAAAAGGCAGAGGAACCAGAGATCAAATATTCAACATTCGCTGGATCATTGAAAAAGCAAGAGAGTTCCAGAAAAACATCTATTTCTGCTTTATTGACTATGCCAAAGCCTTTGACTGTGTGGATCACAAGAAACTGTGGAAAATTCTGAAAGAGATGGGAATACCAGACCATCTGACCTGTCTCTTGAGAAACCTGTACGCAGGTCAGGAAGCAACAGTTAGAACTGGACATGGAACAACAGACTGGTTCCAAATAGGAAAAGGAGTATGTCAAGGCTGTATATTGTCATCCTGCTTATTTAACTTATATGCAGAGTACACCATGAGAAACGCTGGGCTGGAGGAAGCACAATCTGGAATCAAGATTGCCGGGAGAATTATCAGTAACCTCAGACATGCAGATGATACCACCCTTATGGCAGAAAGTGAAGAGGAACTAAAAAGCCTCTTGATGAAAGTGAAAGAGGAGAGCGAAAAATCTGGCTAAAGCTCAACATTCAGAAAACTAAAATCATGGCATCTGGTCCCATCACTTCATGGCAAATAGATGGGGAAGCAGTGGAAACAGTGTCAGACTTTGTGTTTTGGGGCTCCAAATCACTGCAGATTGTGATTGTAGCCATGAAATTAAAAGACGCTTATTCTTTGGAAGGTAAGTTATGACCAACCTAGATAGCATATTAAAAAGCAGAGACATTACTTTGTCAACAAAAATCCGTCTAGTCAAGGCTATGGTTTTTCCAGTAGTCATGTATGGATGTGAGAGTTGGACGGTGAAGAAAGCTGAGCGCCGAAGAATTGATGCTTTTGAACTGTGGGGTTGGAGAAGACTCTTGAGAGTCCCTTGGACTGCAAGGAGATCCAGCCAGTCAATCCTAAAGGAGATCAGTCCTAGGTGTTCATTGGAAGGACTGATGTTGAAGCTGAAACTCCAATACTTTGGCCACCCCATGCAAAGAGATGACTCATTGGGAAAGACCCTGATGCTTGGAAGGATTTGGGCTGGAGGAGAAGGGGACGACAGAGGATGAGATGGCTGGATGGCATCACCGGCTCAATGGACATGAGTTTGGGTAAACTCTGGGAGTTGGTGATGGACAGGGAGGCCTGGCGTGCTGCGATTCACAGGGTCTCAAGGAGTCGGACACAACTGAATGACTGAACTGAACTGATTCAATCACCCCATTGTTCTGGTTACCAGAGACAAACAACACAGAAGGCAGACAGGATTGGCAGGAGAAATGAGTTTCGTTTTAGAGGAAAAAAACAAACTTTCAATGCTTGCCTTTCAGAAATATTTACCAATGAAGCTCCCCCCAGTCAGGGGAGAAGTTTCTATGCAAGTTCCAGAATGAAGAGAGACTTCTATTGAGATCTGAAAGCTCTAGGTCTACAAGAAAGAAAATTTATCTTGGAGTTTTAAAGACATGGCGTCTGATCAAGGCTCTGCAACATACTTGTTGCAATTTGTTTTCAACTAGGAAATGCAAATAACACCTACCTCATGGGGTTGTTGGAAAAATTAAATGAGATCATAAGTATGAAGGCATTTTTGTAAACTGTCAATGTTAGCTGTTACTATTATGATTATCCCACAAATGCCCTCCTATCTCTACTGCAGCAAATATTACAACTGTTCAGGGCAAAGGGTGAATATTTTAATGCTAATCATTCAGATTCATGCAGGAGGCAATTTATTTTTGTTCTATGATGCTAGCAAAAGTCATTTCATTCTAATCCTGTCCATCAAGTTATATTTTGGACAAAGTTCAGTTTCATAAAAACTGCCAATATTAGGCTTGGCTCAACTAAAACTCATTCAACCACCTTCTCTGAAAACACAAGCCAATGTTTGTGCATATTTGTATCATAAATCACATATTAATGAGATGCCAAAAGCAGTTACCTCTTTTACAATCATTCGCTGATTCCCAAGGCTGAATTAGCCCCTTCTTCTCTACTTCCCATTATGTGTTGCCAACACTACTATAGCACTGATGCTATGACATGATAATGGTGTTTCTGATCTTCTTCCCCATGAGACTGTGATCAGTTCTAGGGTGGAGATTCAGTCTACGCATTCTTACACATGGTAGACAGTGGATAACCAATACAGGTTTATTGAAGCAAAAGGGGAAACACAGGAAGTTCAAGCTATATGGAACTTTGCTTCTTAGAGGGTTATACTTCTCTAGCTAATTTAAGGAAATCGGGGATTTCAAATAAAGGAAAAACATGCTAAGGAAAAACTATTCTTTTCAAAAATCCCCCATTAATCTTTCTACAGCACATTTAAAAGGTGTTAGCAGTTGTTTTTAAGTGCAACGTAAATTAGATTAATTACGCTAAACAATTCATATTTGAGACTTGGGAAAAGAGAAACATTTTATTTGAATCTCTCAGCCCCTAAATGTGATGCCCTGTGCTTTCTGGAGAAACTCAGTATTACAAATAAAACATAGAAGTACTGATATGAGAGGGTAGGGAGGAACTTTTCCCATTTAGAAAGTTGTTCCTTTGTCAAAGTTAAAGTGTCCATAGGTGCGTGGATTTATCTTTGGGCTTTCTATTTTGTTCCATTGATCTATATTTCTGTCTTTGTGTCAGTACAATACTGTCTTGATGACTAGCTTTTTAGTATAGCCTGTAGTCAAGCAGGTTGATTCCTCCAGTTCCATTCTTCTTTCTCAAGATTGCTTTGGCTATTCGAGGTTTTTTGTATTTCCATACAAATTGTGAAATTATTTGTTCTAGTTCTCTGACAGATACCATTGGTAGCTTGATAGGGATTGCAATGAATCTATAGATTGCTTTGAGTAGTATACTCATTTTCACTATATTGATTCTTCCAATCCATGAACATGGTATACTTCTCCATCTCTTTGTGTCATCTTTGATTTCTTTCATCAGTGTTTTATAGTCTTCTATATATAGGTCTTTTGTTCCTTTAGGCAGATTTATTCCTAAGTATTTTACTCTTTACGTCTCAATGGTGAATAGAACTGTTTCCTTAATTTATCTTTTTTCTCATTGCTAGTGTATAGGAATGCAAGGGATTTCTGTGTGTTAATCATATATCTGTCAACTTTACTATATTCATTGATCAGCTCTAGTAATTTTCTGGTGGAGTCTTTAGGGTTTTCTATGTAGAGGATCATGTCATCTGCAAACAATGAGATTTTTACTTCTTCTTTTCCAATCTGGATTCCGTTTATTTCTTTTTCTTCTCTGATTGCTGTAGCTATCTCTTTAATAAGTGCTGCTGGGAAAACTGGTCAACCACTTGTAAAAGAATGAAACTAGAACACTTTCTAACACCATACACAAAAATGAACTCAAAATGGATTAAAGATCTAAACATAAGACCAGAAACTATAAAACCCCTAGAGGAAAACATAGGCAAAACACTCTCTGACATAAACCACAGCAGGATCCTCTATGACCCACCTCCCAGAATACTGGAAATAAAAGCAAAAATAAACAAATGGGACCTAATTAAAATTAAAAGCTTTTGCACAACAAAGGAAACTATAAGCAAGGTGAAAAGACAGCCTTCAGAATGGGAGAAAATCATAGCAAACGAAGCAATGGACAAAGAATTAATCTCAAAAATATACAAGCTGCTCATGCAGCTCAATTCCAGAAAAATAAACGACCCAATCAAAAAATGGGCCAAAGAACTAAACAGACATTTCTCCAAAGAAAACATACAGATGGCTAACAAACACATGAAAAGATGCTCAACATCACTCATTATCAGAGAAATGCAAATCAAAACCACAGTGAGGTACCATCTCACACCCGTCAGAATGGCTGCTATCCGAAAGTCTACAAACAATAAATGCTGGAGAGGGTGTAGAGAAAAGGGAACACTCTTATACTGTTGGTGGGAATGCAAACTAGTACATTCACTATGGAGAACAGTGTGGAGATTCCTTTAAAAACTGGGAATAGAACCGCCATACGACCCAGCAATCCCACTGCTTGGCATACACACTAAGGAAACCAGAATTGAAAGAGACACGTGTGCCCCAATGTTCATCGCAGCACTGTTGATAATAGCCAGGACATGGAAGCAACCTACCTGTCCATTGGCAGATGAATGGATAAGAAAGCAGTGGTACATATACACAATGGAATATTACTCAGTAATTAAAAAGAATACATTTGAATCCGTTCTAATGAGGTGGATGAAACTGGAGCCTATTATACAGAGTGAAGTAAGTCAGAAATAAAAACACCAATATAGTATATTAATACATATATATGGAATTTAGAAAGATGGTAATGATGACTCTATATGCAAGACAGCAAAAGAGACACAGATGTAAAAAAACAGTCTTTTGGACTCTGTGGCAGAAGGCAAGGGTGCAATGATTTGAGAGAATAGCACTGAAACATGTATATTATGATATGTAAAACAGACCACCAGTCCAGGTGTGATGCATGAGACAGGGTGCTCAGGGCTGATGCACTGGGATGACCGTGAGGGATGGGATGGGTAGGGAGGTGGGAGGGAGGTTCAGGATGGGGAGCATGTGTACACCCATGGCTGATTCATGTCAACGTAAGGCAAAAACCACTACAATATGTAAAGTAATTAGCCTCCAATTAAAATCAGTAAATTAAAAAAAAAAAAAAAAGAAATTTGTTCCTGTAAGAATTTTAATTATATATTTTCAAAATTCTATCATCATCTACCAGGATATCATACAATACCTTCTTAGTGCATCTTTATTAATAGTTTAATTAAAAATTAGCCATGTAACCCTTGGATTAAAGGCAAGAAAAAGGTCTGTGAGATACCATTTTTGAAAGCATGGCTACCATTGGAAAATATGCTCTTCTTGAGCCAAATGCTGCTGCTGCTGTGAAGTCGCTTCAGTCGTGTCCGACTCTGTGAGACCCCATAGATCGCAGCCCACCAGGCTCCACCGTCTCTGGGATTCTCGAGGCAAGAACACTGGAGTGGGTTGCCATTTCCTTCTCCAATGCATGAAAGTGAAAAGTGAAAGTGAAGCCACTCAGTCGTGTCTGACTCTTAGCGAACCCATGGATGGCAGCCTACCAGGCTCCTCCATCCATGGGATTTTCCAGGCAAGAGTACTGGAGTGGGGTGCCACTGAGAAGATGTCAATAGAGTTTCAATGAGCATGAAACTACACTTTAATCTCATGCTTCTCAAATTTTAACCTGCACAGAAATCCCCCAAGGGTTTTGTTCAAAATTCACATTTTGATTCCATAATTGCAGGATGGGTCCTGAAAGTGAATTTCTAACAATTTCCCAGGTGATGCTCAAGCTACTGGTGTGCAGATCATATCTTGGGTGCCAAGGTTTTAGTAGACATTGAGAATATCATCAGTGAAATTTCTAAAGTAAGCTGCCACTGTGTTTCTCCTATGCCAATAGTTTTAGAGATTTTTCCTATTAACACCTTTTACTCAAGAGGATAATTGCTTTGATAACCAGTTTTTAAAGAGACTGAACCTTGTAGTTAGTTTGAATTTAATCACTATATAAAATGTTGTTCATGCAATGATTAAGAAATGATAATATCCCCAGCAGACAAAGAAATTATGTTTAAGCTACACTTTTCCTTTAAAAATTCCTTTTTCTAAGACTCAATTGACATGCAGCTTCTGAGAAATGTTATTGAAGACATCATAGCTTGTTAGTGATACAGTGTAGAGTCCAATAGTCCCACTCAAAGCAAAGCTGACGTGTCCATAGGAATAAAACACATTCTCGTCTCATGTGAGCATCTCCCAGTAATGAGATAGCTCTTGGGATAATCTGCCTGATCGGGAGAGCCAATCCTGACAGCCCTTAATTGGTAATGACAAATTGAAGAGCCTTAAAAGTAAAAGAAGCTGTGTTTTTCCAGTGCTGGCCCTATTAGATTTTAGGCAAGCCCTAGACGTATAAAACTGCATTTTCATCAATCCATTTTCATGCACCTAAAATCACTTATTTGGGCTAAGGATTCAAGAGTATAATTTCTAAACCAAAATGATAGACGTACAGTCATTACACAGCAAAAATTCTTCTATAGCGGTATTCAAATTCTTCCAGCCCTCACAAAAAATTTGAAAATTTTCCCCTTTACTTTTCCCACTGCCGTTAATCTTCTTTGTTCTCAGTTTCTCCCTGCTTTAATCATTTGATATACTGTATAAAGTTGTGAATATACTAAATTTCAATGAGAGAAATCTTATTTTAAATGCACTTAAAATAAGTTAGTGTTTTCTGTGATGAATTCTATGTAAAGAAATAAATTATTATTTATGAATAGTCATCTCCAAAAACTTGCTAACATATTTTGCAAGTTCTATGTTCATATATCTCATTATTTCCATGTAGACTATATCTGTATGTTCACTTTACACATGACTCTAAGTATCTCTTTTATGTTCCAGTCAAGAAAGGGAAACTAACACCCATGGTATGGAGAAGTACCTGGGCTAGCAAGAGCATGAGGTGGCTACAGGCCGCAGGACTGCAAGGGCAAGGGAAGAGATCAATTACCTAGAATCCAGGAAGACCAGTGGTTGTACACAAGGGCCACTCTATGCCCTTTAATATGGAAATATAGTCACTTCCCTCCCACTGGTCAAATCTCATCCCAACTTATGATATCCACAGAGGTCAGACTCCTAAAGCACAGAGCACAGTACATAAGCATGGAGATGGAACTTGTGGGACCACACAAAGAATACCAGGCACAGTGGAAGGTACAAGCAGTATACAGGAAATACGGTAATTAAAGGAAAATTCACTTACAGAATGTTGAGACCACTGATCTTCTCCCCATCAGCAACTCTAGAATGTCAGCAGCAGTTGATGCTTCAGTCAGGAGACTGGATGGTTCATCTCTGGAGAATGACAATGAAATGAAAAGCTAGATTAAAAACTTGGAAGATAAAATTGAGAAAATTTTTCCAAATGTAAAGCAAAAGACAGAAATGAAGAATGACAGAAGAAAAGTAAATCAAGCCCAGAGTTTCAACATACAACATGACTAACCATAATACAGTTCTAGAAAGAAAACTTAAACTCGGGAGAACTTTTCCAGATGGATTTTCAGATTGAAAGGACTCACCAAATAGCAACACAATAGATTAAACCAGGCCCTCATCAAAGGAACATTACAGTGGAATTTAAGAACCTCAGGAGACAGAATTTCCTGATGGTCCAATGGATCGGACTCCATGCTTTCACTGCTGAGGGACCAGGTTCAATCCCTGGTCCCTATGTGGGGAACTAAGATCTCACAAGTCCCATGGTTCAGCCAAGAAAAGGAACACTGGGAGAAAGTGAATATTCTTCTAGAGGAAGGGAAGGGGGGTGGTAACCAGGTCCCATACAGAGGATAAGAAATCAGACCACTTTTAACCTTTTAACATCAACACAAGAAGCTAGAAGGCAATGGAGTAATGCCTCCAAAACTTTGGGAAACATGATATCCAACCTACAACCCTACCTTCAAGCAAACTTCAAACCAAATAAAACCTTTTTCAGGTGTGCAAGATCTTGAAAATTTATCTCTAAGCATATTTTTTTCATTTAGCTACTGAAATAAGTATTGTACCAAAATGGAAGGTGTAAACCAGAACAGAGGAGGAAACAGGATGTAGGAAATACAGATCTCAGAGACAAAGGTACTGCAGAACAATTCATATGCACCAGGCACAGAAAGTGTTAATAACCAGTTCAGTTTACAACTTAACAAAATATCTTGTGTGTTTGAATACATTAAGGGGAGATTTAGATAATTTGAGAAAGGAACTGAACTAGTGAGAAGTACATGAAAAATAAGTAACCATAACACAAGGCAATTATTAGGTTCAGGTTAAAATATTCTGCAAGAAAGAAAAAATGATTCACAATGTATTATGTAATTCAGCTATGGATAATGTTTACACAGTTACACTAACGTAAACATTGAAGATTGCACTAACGTAACCTATCATATAACTATATTTCCAGGACAGAGTGACAGGAAATCTTAATATGTGCATGGAGACAAAAGAAAGCTAAATTATTTTCCTTTCTGAGATGTCAATCAGCATATTCAAATCTTGGAAATCAAAAAGTCAAAATGAAAAAATGCTATTAAAAATGGAAATAAATACCCAAAGATGCAACTAAAATACTATTGATTTTTTCTGTAATAATTTATACAGAATTAATGTGTGGAAATATATTTTTGTATTTAAAATTTAGTGAAAAATTTAAAGTAAGTTAAAATATGAAAAATGATTTTCAATATTTTAAGTTTAAATATCAATACTATAAAGAATGTGCTTCTGTCATTTTTGAGGTATGGCATCTCACAAATTACAGTATGCAATTCTCATCTTTCTTTTAATGATTATTTTTTAATATGCTTACCAGAAAGGGGAAATGTCTGTTATTCTTGCTGTTTAATTAAAAAAACTAAAGTGATTCTTCCTATTGTTATGGTTAATAAAACAAATACAAAACCTAGAATCATCTTTGTGAATTTGTACAATTTGTATCATACTGGTGAATCTCTGTATTAGAATTATATTGTCATGATTGAAACTCCTTCTGAAAATAAATATAATCCCTATTGAAATGCTAGAATTTTGAAATAACTGAAAACTCATTGTTATATAATAGATGAAAATTATAAACCTACTTTGTAAGACTAACATTATGTATCAAGATTCTGATAACTAAGTTCTAATAATGACATTTTTCCTAAGACAATTTAAAGATTGTACTTTAGAACTCAAGTAATGTTGCTTCAATATGCCATCACTATAGTATATCACCAGTACAATTTTCAGGACTTCCCTGGTGGTCTATTGGCTAAGACTCAAGGCTCCCAATATAGGGGGCCAAGGTGTGAACCCTGGTCAGGGAGGTGGATCCCAAACAACACAACTAAAATTTCACATGCCACAACTAAGATCGTCCATGCTACAATTTAAAAAGATCCCACATACTGCAGCTAAAACCCAGCACAGTGAAATAAATAAATAGATGCTTTTTGAAATGTGATTTTTCTCATTCACTTTGTATGCGTGCCTGCATGCTCAGTCACTAAGTCGTACCTAACTCTTTGTGACCCCATGGACTGTAGTTCCCTAGGCTCTTCTCTCCATGTGACTTCCTAGGCAAGAATACTGGAGTGGGTTGCCATTTCCTCCTCCAGGGGATCTTCCCAACCCAGGGATCTAACCAGTGTCTCCTACTTGACAGGTGGATTCTTTACACTGAACTGCCTGGGAAGCCCCTCCATTTTGTATAATGTCTTTTAAAATCTATGATAGTAAAAATTTATCTTACTCATTTCAACATTCTCCTAATTAGGACAAAAGAAGCAGATGATGGGTGCATATTTAGTTAAGTGAGTGGACATAACATAAGAACTATGCTAACAAAATACAAAGGTTTACCTGCAATTCATTTCCACAGTAATTTGAAAAGAATCTGTTACTGCCTACATCATGCAAAACAAAAAGGAAAACCAAAGTGGTAAAACATTATGATAAATTCATAAATTTTACAGTGAAAAATAGTAGTATCAGGCTCTTTGATGCATTTTAATCCTGAAACATATCACATTTAACTTTCAGCTAATGCTGATATTCAAAATGATGATAGTATTTGTGCGTGGCAATCTAAGATTTGTTGATCTTGCATCTGGTTTATTTTCAGTTTCAAAGCACTATTTCCAATGTTTGTGATCCAATCCCAACCTGGTTTCTCAACAAATAGAACAAATGAGGGGATGGATCCAGTAATAAAAAAACCTCCCAACAAAGAAATGTTCAGGTCCAGATGGCTTTACTGGTGAACACTACCAAATATTTAAACAAGAATTAATACTAATCCTACTTGAACTCTTCCAAATTTAAAGAGAAGGCATGATCCTTCCAAACTCATTTTATGAGGCCACAATTACCCTGATACCAAATTCAGACGGCACTACAAAAATTAAAAAAAAAAAAGAATATCGCAGGCAAATATCTCAAAATGAACATAGATGCAAAAATATTCAGAACAACAGCAAACTAAATTCAACAGTATATTAAAGTACCATAAACCAAAATAAAGTGTGGTTTATCCCTAAGATGCAATGAGAGTTCAACAAATGCAAATTAATGTAATACACTACAGTAACAAAATGAAGCATAAAAACCATACGATCACCTCAGTAGATACAATAAAAGTATTTGACAAAATTCAACATTCATTCATGATAAAAAAAAAACTCTCAACAAATTAGGTATAGAAGACATATAACTCAACATAATAAACGCCCTACAAGACAAGCTCACAGCTCACATCATACTTAATACTGAAAAGCTGAACATTCTTACAATAAAATCAGGAATAAAGCAAGTATGATCTTATCACGTTAAGGTCATCAAGCATGACCTTATCAAGTATGACCTTATCACTTTCATTCAACACAATATTGGAAGTCCTAGCCAGAGTAATTAGGCAAGAAAAACATAAAAGGCATCCAAATCAAAAAGGCAGAATAAAAATTGTTAGTGTTTGCAGATGACATAATCTTCTACATAGAAAACCTTAGAGAGTCCATCAAAGACTGTCAGAATTTAATAAACAAATTTAGTAAACTCTTAAGATACAATATCAGCATGCAGAAACCAATTGTGTTTCTATATGCTAACAGTGAACTACCCAAAAAAGACCTAAATAAAACAACTCCATTTACAATAGCAAAAAAAAAAAAAAAAAACCCAAAAAAACAATACTTAGGAATATAAACTAAGGAGATGAAAGATCTGTACAAGATTTGTGCTATAAATGGCAAGATTTCATTCTTTTTTATTTGAGCAATAGTCTATTGTGTGTATGTATGTATGTGTGTGTGTACACACACCACATCTTTTGTATCCAACTGTTAATGATGCTTAAGTGGTTTCCATGTCTTGGCTATTGTAAATAGTGCTGTGACACTGGGGTACATGAATCTATTCAAACTACTGGTTTTAGTTCTTTTGGATATATACCCAGGAGTGGAATTGCAGAATCATATGGTAAGTCTGTTTTTAGCTTTTTGAGGAACCTGCATACTGTTTTCCACATTGGCTGCACAAATTTACATTTCCACCACCAGTGTACATGAGTTCCCTTTTGTCCATATCCTCAACAACATTTGTTATTTGTGATCTTTTTTAATTTATTTTTTATTGAAGGATAATTGCTTTACAGAATTTTGTTGTTTTCTGTCAAACCTCAACATGGATCAGTCATAAGTATACATATATTCCCTCCCTTTTGAACCTCCCTCCTATCTCCCCCGCCATCAACCCCTCCAGGTTGATATAGAGACCCTGTTTGAGTTTCCTGAGCCATACAGCAAATTGCCATTGGCTATCTATTTTACATATGGTAATGTAAGTTTCTATGTTACTCCTTCCATACATCTTACCCTCTCCTCCCCTCTTCCCATGTCCACAAGTCAAATCTCTATGTCTGTTTCTCCACTGCTCCCTATAAATTTTTCAGTACCATTATTCTAGATTCTGTACATATGTGTTAGAATATATTTATCTTTCTCTTTCTGACTCACTTCATTCTGTATAATAGGTTCTAGGTTCATCCACCTCATCAGAACTGACTCAAATGCATTCCTTTTTATAGCTGAGTAATATTCCATTATGTATATGCACCAAAACTTCTTTATCCATTCATCTGATGATGGACATCGAGGTTGCTTCCATGTTCTAGCTATTGTAAATAGTCCTGCAATGAACAATGAGATACATGTGTCTTTTTCAATTCTAGTTTGCTCAGAGTGTATGCCTACAAGTGGTATTGCTGGGTCTTGGTGGTTTTATTTCTAGTTTTTTAAGGAGTCTCCATACCGTCTTCCATAGTGGCTGTATCAACTTACATTCCCACCAACAGTGCAAGAGTGTTCCCTTTTCTCCACACCCTCTCCAGCATTTATTGTTTGTAGACTTTTTGATGATGGCCATTGTGACTTGTGTGAGGTAATATCTCATTGTGGTTTTGATTTGCATTTCTCTAATAATGAGTGATGTTGAGCATCTCTTCATGTGTTTGTTAGCCATCTGTATGTCTTCTTTGGAGAAATGTCTGTTTAGATCTTTTTCCCACTTTTTGACTGGGTTGTTTGTTTTTCTGGCATTGAGTTGTATGAGCTGCTTGTATATTTTGGAAATTAATCCTTTGTCAATTGTTTCATTTGGTATTATTTTCTCCCATTCTGAGGATTGTCTTTTCACCTTTCTTGTAGTTTCCTTTCCTCTGCAAAAGCTTTTAAGTTTAATCAGGTCCCACTTGTTTACTTGTTTTTATTTCTGTTACTTTAGGAGGTGGGTCATAGAGGATCTTGCTTTATGTCATTGACTGTTCTGCCTATGTTTTCCTCTAAGAGTTTTATAGTTTCTGGTCTTACATTTAGGTCTTTAATCCATTTGGGTTTATCTTTGTGTATGGTGTTAGGAAGTGTTCTAATTTCATTCTTTTACATGTAGCTATCCAGTTTTCCCGGCTCCATTTATTGAAGAGGCTATCTTTGCCCCATTGTATATTCTTTCCTCCTTTGTCAAAAATAAGGTACACATAGGTGCATGGGTTTATTTCTGTCCTTTCTATCTTGTTTCATTGGTCTATATTTCTGTTTTTGTGCCAGTACCATACTGTCCAAATGACTGTAGCTTTGTAGTATAATCTGAAGTCCAGAGGGTTGATTCCTCCAGCTCCATTCTTCTTTCTCAAGACTATTTTGGTTATTCGGGGTCTTTTGTGTTTCCACATAAATTGTGTAATTTTTTGTTCTAGCTCTGTGAAAAATGATATTGGTAATTTCACAGGGATTGCACTGAATCTGTGGATTGCATTTGGTAGTCTAGTCATTTTCACAATATTGATTCTTCCTACCCAGGAACATGGAATATCTCTTCATCTGTGTGTGTCATTTTTTATTTCTTTCATTAGTGTCTTATAATCTTCTGTGTACAGTTCTTTTGTCTCCTTAGGTAAGTTTATTCCTAGATATTTAATTTTTTTTTGTTACAATGGTAAATGGGATTGATTGCTTAATTTCTCTTTCTGATTTTTCATTGTTAGTATATAGAAATACAAGTGATTTCTGTGTAGATTTTGTATCCGGCAACTTTACTGAATTCACTGATTAGCTCTAGATACTATCTTTAGGATTTTCTATGTACAGTATCATGTCATCTGCAAACAGTGAGAGCTTTACTTCTTTTCTGATCTGGATTCCTTTTATTTCTTTTTCTTCTCTTATTGCTGTAGCTAGGACTTCCAGAACTATGTTGAATAGTAGTGGGGAAAGTGGACACCCTTGTCTTGTCCTGATATTAGAGGGAATGCTTTCAGTTTTTCAACATTGAGAATAATGTTTGCTGTAGGCTTGTAAATATGGTCTTTATTATGTTGAGGTAGGTTCCTTCTATGCCCATTGTTGAAGAGTTTTAGTCATAAATGGGTGCTGAATTTTGTCAAACACTCTTTCTGCATCTATTGAGATTATCATATAGTTTTTATCTTTCAGTTTGTTAACATGGTGTATCACATTGATTGATTTGTGTATATTGAAGAATCCTTGAATTCCTGGAATAAACCCAACTTGATCATGGTGTATGAGCTTTTTGATGTGTTGCTAAATTGTTTGCTAAAATTTTGTTGAGGATGTTTACATCTATGCTCATCAGTGATATTGGCCTGTAGTTTTCTTTTTTTGTCTAGCCTTTGTCTGGTTTTGGTATCAAGGTGATGGTGTCCTCGTAGAATGAGTTTGGAAGTTCTCCTTCCTCTGCAATTTTTTGAAAGAGTTTTACAAGAATAGGCATTCAGTTCAGGTCATTCAGTCACGTCTGACTCTTTGCGACCCCATGAACCGCAGCACCCCAGGCATCCCTGTCCATCACCAACTCCCGGAGTCCACCCAAACCCAAGTCCATTGAGTCGGTGATGCCATCCAACCATCTCATCCTCTGTTCTCCCCTTCTTCTCCTGCCCTCAATTTTTCCACCTGATGCAAAGAGCTGACTCATTGGAAAAGACCCTAGATAGCATATTAAAAAGCTACTACTACTGTAGTCACAGTGATACCAGTCCTTCTGGGGCAGGCAGCCCAGAGTCTGCCACTGAGCCCTTTCAGGTCAAGTCAGTTTCCACTGTTTCCCCGTCTATTTGCCATGGGGTCGCATGCCATGATCTTAGTTTTCTGAATGTTGAGCTTTAAGCCAACGTTTTCACTCTCCTCTTTCACTTTCATCAAGAAGCTCTTTAGTTCTTCTTCACTTTCTGCCATAAGGGTGGTGTCATCTGCATATCTGAGGTTATTGATATTTCTCCCAGCAATCTTGATTCAGTTCAGGTCATTCAGTCACGTCTGACTCTTTGTGACCACAAGTAACACAGATTACTGAAGAAATCAGTAGACAATGAATTGACGTACTCCTATTTGGAACCAGTCTGTTGTTCCATGTCCAGTTCTTTTAGGTATAAATTTAGGTTGTCTATTCGATGTTTTCCTTGAGGTAGGATTGTATTGCTATAAACTTCCCTCTTAGAACTGCTTTTGCAGTGTGATTATATCACACCACAAATTTAGCTATATGCCCTATGTAATGCACGTGTAACATACGAATTATATGTAGTATAGTTGTAAGATGTTTAGACTATCTGTCTATGATATTGCTTTATAAGTAAAACACAATTTATCTGAGGATGCCTATTCTTGCAAAACTCTTTCAAAAAATTGCAGTGATTTTGGCTTCAGTCCCTGGGGTCGCAAATAGTCAGACACAACTGAGTGACTGAACAACAACGAACAACAACATTGTACAACAAGGTGATAATAGCCAACAATACTGTATTATATACTTGAAAGTGGACAGAAGAATAAATCTTAAATGTTCTCGCCACCCACACACAAAGACAACTATGTGAAGTGATGGAGCTGTTAACTAACCTTATAGTGGTAATCAGTGCTAAGTATACCAAATCAATACAGTGTAGACATTAAACATATGCAATGTTGTATGTCAATTATATCTCATAAATTTGAAGAAAATGACAATGCACAAGAAGAAAAACAGAAAAATATTATGTGCCAGAAATGTGGGACTTGAAAGTGAAAGTAGTACACTAGCTGATATGCTAGCCATGCCAGGGGATGTTATCTTTGTTTTATATTTTTAATAACACTTGATACAACTTACATATGATTAAAATGCAAATATTTTGCAGTGCAATCCAATGCATTTTGTTCAATGTCCATGCCATGTAGTCACCATGACATTCAAGCTATAGAGCATTTTCAAATACCCAAAAAGTGTCTCTACCCAGTCCAGACTACCACCAATGGAGCTTAGCCTTTTCTAAAATTTTATAAATAGTATATTACTCCATGTACTCTTTTATGTTTAGCTTCTTTAACTTAGCATGTGTTTTAGATTTCTTAATAAAGAATGTATCAGTAATTCATTCTTTTTTATTGCTGAGTAATATTCCACTGTATAAATACACACTGCTTTGTTAACCCATTCACCTCTTAATGTCCATTTGGGTTGTTTCCAGTTCTAGTTATTACGTGAAAAGATGATGTCAAGAGCCATAGAGTAGCATTTTTGTGAGATATATTTTCATCTTTCTTGGGAAAATATTAAGGAATGGGATTTCTGGGTTACATGTAAGTATATTATTATCTTTCTCACAAACTGCCAGATTGTTCACTAAAGATGCTGTACCATTTTCCTTTTTACAAACAACAGCTAAGACTTTCAGTTGTTCTGCATGCTTATCAACACTTGGTCTTGTCATCCTTCTGAATTTTAGCCTAAAAGGTGTGATTTTAATTTGCACTTTCCTGATTAGTAATGACTTGAGCACATTTTCATAGGCCATTTGTGTATCTCCTTTTGTAAAGTGTTGGCTTAAATACTCCGCTAATTTTTTGTTTTTACATTGGGTTGTTCAGCTTTTAAATTTTTAAGATTATTTTATATATTCTTGATATAGAATTTTTGTTCTAATCAACAAAAAAATATAATAAATGAAGGCTTAGATGGGTCCAAAGCAAGAATTTGGTGTTGAGACATTTTTCTTAAAACCAGAACCCTCAAAAGAAGGGTTGCATATATAGTGAAAGACATACTCCACCAGCTCAATAAAATGGCAAGAAAAATTGACTGAGCCTTTGTCTCTAAATTGGGCTTCCTTGGTGGCTCAGACGGTAAAGCATCTGCAATGCAGGAGGCCCAGGTTCAATCCCTGGGTCGGGAAGATCCCCTGGAGAAGGAAATGGCAACCCACTCCAGTACTCTTGCCTGGAGAATCCCAGGGATGGCGGAGCCTGGTGGGCTGCCGTCTCTGGGGTCGCACAGAGTCGGACACGACTGAAGCGACTTAGCAGCAGCAGCAGCATACTCTGTTTTCCTTAAAAGTGACAACCAGAACTAAATACAATTTCCATCTGTAGTCAGCCAGTAGAAAAATAGGATTGAATATTTTAAGATATATGAAGCAAAAATATGAGAAATGAAAAGTTTAAAAATAAAACAGTCATGATGGAGAATTCAATGTATTTCTCTAAGAAACCAGCAAATCAAATAAGTACACCAGAAAAAGAGTAACAGTGACTTCAAATACTATAAATAATAAGACTAGCTTAAAATATCAGAGTTAAGAATGTTATCCTACAAAAGTGAAAGTGAAAGTGAAGTCGCTAAGTCGTGACCAACTCTTTGTGACCCCGTGGACTGAAGCCTACCAGGCTCCTCCATCCGTGGGGTTCTTCAGGCAAGAATACTGGAGTGGGTTGCCATTTCCTTCTCCAGGGGATCTTCTTGACCCAGGGATTGAACCTAGGTCTCCCGCATTGTGGGCAGGCGCTTTACCCTCTGAGCCACCAGTGAAGCCCTATCCTACAAAGAAGTAATATAAAAAAATCTTCTTTTTCAAAATGCATTCAACATTTACAAAACATAAACAGTTGGGACCTTTAAAAATCTACCATACAACTTTAGTAGAACTGGATATTAATAACAAAGAATGAAGAGTTCTAGCCATTGGGAAATGTAAATACTCTATTTGGAATGGCTACAATTAAAACAAAACCTAAATTTCACATGTAAACTATTTACAAATTAATGACACTAAGAAGCCTATATATGAAATTCAGGCAAAGCTTGCTCAGATAACTATAGAATTAAAAGACCTTTAAGGCTATACAAAAATGTGAAAATAAATGAACTAAGAAGTCAAATTCAAGAATTTCAAAAAATCAGTGCAATAAATTAAAAGAAGAAGGAAGGATTTTTAAACTAGGTAGCAAAATAAAATAGCAAAGACTAGAAATGATGAAACCAAGAGCTAGTACTTCTAAAGGACTGATAAAAATCGCCTGCCTCCTGAAAATCTGAGAGAAAAGAGAAACTGCAAATATGCAACATGAGTCAGAAACAAGATTTAATGATAAGAATGGAGATTTTAAATATTATGTAAATACATTTATTCTAAAAAATTTGAAAATCTTCATGAAATGAACAACTTTTCAAGAAAAAACTATCAATATGCAAAATTAACCACGGAAAGAAAAAAACTTTAATAAAACAACACTCACTGAAGAGAAAAGCTTGGAATTCAGATGTCCAATCAGAGAATGGAAGGATTACCTATCTAATATTAAAGGAAAAAAATGTTTTGTAATTTAACTTCCTTGGTGGCTCAGATGGTAAAGAATCTGCCTGCCAATGCAGGAGACTCAGGTTTGATCGCTGAGTGAGGAAGATCCACTGGAAAAGGGAATGGCTACACACTCCAATATTCTTACCTGGAGAATTCCATGGACAGAGGAGTCGCACAGGCTAGTCCACGGGGTTGCAAAGAGTCAGACACGACTGAGTGACTAACACTTTCACTTTCAAACATAATAAAAGTGAGCTGTCCAATTTAATTCATAAAGTTAGCAAAACCATAATACTGAACCTTAAAAAGTATAACATAAACTGAGGCCAGAACACACACAAGCATGGAAGCAAAAATCTAAAACTAATTGCAGGGTCAACCCATCAGAAGATTTGAAAGTAATTCACCATGACCAAAATTGGTTTACTTCAGAAATGCAAATTGGTTTAACTTCTGGATATCTATTTAATGTATGATCAGCCTGATAGAAGTTGACAGGCCATTTGATAAAATTCAACAAGCATTCATGATTGTAAAATAATAAAAATCTCCTTGTCTATTAGAAATTAGAGGGTACCTGCTTAACAGTGAAAATATATCTATCAAAACCAACAGCTGACCACATCATTATGGTGAAGGGTAAAATGAGAGGCACTACCATCATCATTAGAGTCTAAAGAGACTAGACAATCAGCAGTAAGTGGTAGGGCTACCATTGTATTCGTTGTATCTAGCATAGGACCTGATACTTCTAGTTTTCCTTCTGTCTCACTAGCTTCTCCTTATCTTTCCAGTTCTGTTTCCTTTGGACACTTCATGGTCTTTATATATGCTCCCTAGGTGACATCATCCAGTCCCATGGCTTTAAAGGTCTTCTGTAAGATGATTCAACCTTCTCATTTTGCTATTTAACACTTCTATAAAAGAACTATTGGCCTTTGTCCTTAATATGCACTCCTCCTCAAGCTGCCCCATCTCAGTAAGTGGTGCTACTGTACAACCATATCATTTAGGCTGCAGATCTATGCACCTGCCATCTGTGAACCCTAACCTGCCACCTATTAACTGTAACTAGTCACCTATCAGCACATTTCACTGTCATAATACCAAAATGTTTGCTGAGTCTGACCAGCTTTCATATTAGCATTGCTTACAACCTAGCATAAGCCACCAACCTTTCTCACACTTGGCCAATTACAAAAACCTCAAATTAGTCTCCCTGTCTCCACTTTAGATTCTCTATTGTCATCCACTGAACATCCAGAGTATTCTTAACGTTCAATCTGTATCTTGCCCTTGCTTACAATTTTCCAGTGGCTTCCCTGTATTTAGAAGGGCACTGAGCACCTGAACCCCATCTCTATGACCCTGAAGTCTACCTCTTTCACACTGACCAACCACATCCAGCCACAGGAACCTCCTGGTGCCTTCAACATGACAAGCTTATTCAATCTCAGAGTGCCTGCACTTACTGTCCTCATTCCAGCAACACTCCTGTACCAGATTTTCATATGATTGCCTTTTCCTCTTACAAATCTCATCTCAAATGCTACCTCCTCTGAAAGGTTTTTCCAATTACAAAACAGGACCCTCTAGCTCGTGTGCTTAGTTGCTCAGTCGTGTCCAACTCTTTGCAATTCCAATGGACCTGAGCTTGCCAGACTTCTCTGTCCATGGGATTTCCCAGGCAAGAATACTAGTGGATTGCCTCTTCCTTCTCCAGGGGATCCTTCTGACCGATCGAACCCGAATCTCTTACAACTCCTACATTGACAGATGGGTTCTTTACCACTAGTACCACTCATAGTCTCTATCTATTGTGATACTCCATTATACTTTCTTCAAAATCTTCACATTAATATGCAAATCTGTATTTCCTGTTTACTTATTTGTTGGCTGCTTCCCTCTGTTAGAATTTAAGTTCCTTCTAAGGTGAAAGTGGAAGTAAAATTTGCTCAGTTGTGTTTGACTCTGTGCGACCCCATGGACTATACAGTCCATGGAATTCTCCAGGCCAGAATACTGGAGTGGGTAGCCTTTCCCTTCTCCAGAGGATCTTCCCAATCCAGGGATCAAACCCAGGTCTCCTGCATTGCAGGCAGATTCTTTACCAGCTGAGATACCAGGGAAGCCCAAAAATATTGGAGTAGGTAGCCTATCCCTTCTCCAGTGGATCTTCCTGACCCAGGAATCGAACCGGGGTCTCCTGCATTGCAGACGGATTCTTTACCAGCTGAGCTACCAGGTAATGCATGCATTAAAGGAAACATTTTGTGTTTTAATCTGTTAATTTCCCTTGTGGCCTTGTGCATTTATTCTTTGATATGACCTTTAAAGTCATTTGGTCAATATGAAAAATATTGTTGGAATTTTATTGGAATTACATTAACCTTATAGACTAGAATATAGTAGGCACTTAATGAATATTTTGAATAAGTGAATGAGAGAATTTATCAAGAACACAGGGCTGAGAATTATCATTTTTATTCAATACTGTCTCAGAAGTTCTAGAAAAATGCCATATGATAAATAAAAGCACCAGAGATTTAAATATTTCAGAAACAAAATAGTAATTAGTTAAAATGATATGATTATCTTTCTAGACATTCCAGGAGAATCATCTTAAAACAATTAAAACTATTAAGAGATTCAATAGGGTGGAAAGTTAAAAGTTATTTCTAAAAATCTCTCCTATATTCTGGAAATAACCAGATAGAAAATATTGTGAATATAATATTGAATTCTTTTTAGTGATAAAATATATCAATAGTTAGGAAAGAGACTTAACAAAAACATGTAAAATGTATATGAAAGGAATTAACAATTCTTTACTCAGGAATACAAATGAATACAGAATAAATAGAAAGTTATACCATGACGAAGAACTAAAGAGCCTCTTGATGAAAGTGAAAGAGGAGAGTAAAAAAGTTGGCTTAAAGCTCAACACTAAGATCATGGCATCCGGTCCCATCACTTCATGGCAGATAGATGGGGAAACAGTGGAAACAGTGGCTGACTTTATTTTCTGGGGCTCCAAAATCACTGCAGATGGTGATTGCAGCCATGAAATTAAAAGACGCTTACTCCTTGGAAGGAAAGTTATGACCTACCTAGACAGCATATTAAAAAGCAGAGACATTACTTTGCCAACAAAGGTCCGTCTAGTCAAGGTTATGGTTTTTCCAGTAGTCATGTATGGATGTGAGAGTTGGACTATAAAGAAAGCTGAGCACTGAAGAATTGGTGCTTTTGAACTGTGGTGTTGGAGAAGACTCTTGAGAGTCCCTTGGACTGCAAGGAGATCCAACCAGTCCATCCTAAAGGAGATCAGTCCTGAATATTCATTGGAAGGACTGATGTTGAAGCTGAAACTCCAATACTTTGGCCACTTGATGTGAAGAGCTGACTCATTGGAAAAGACCCTGATGCTGGGAAAGATTGAAGGCAGGAGAAGAAGGGGACAACAGAGGATGAGATGGTTGGATGGCATCACCGACTCAATGGACATGGGTTTGGGTAGACTTCGGCAATTGGTGATAGACAGGGAGGCCTGGCATGCTGCAGTTCATGGGGTTGCAAAGAGTCGGACACAACTGAGCGACTGAACTGAACTGATACCATGACCCTCTATAGTAATATTCATTGTTTCAATATTATAATTTCCCCAAATGAACCTGTAAGTTTAATATAATTATACTAAAAATCCCAGTAGCATATTTTATATTGACAAAATGTCTTTAGGACCAGTTCAAAGGACAAATACACACTGAAAGTCAAGGATCTCCTGATAGGGAAGGAAAGAATGGACTTCATCCTATCAATTATTAAAATATAAAACCACATCAGTTAAAAATCCAGCCATTGCTCATTTATACACATGGATCAAGGAAGATCCATTCCTACACAGAATAGTAAGCTCAGAAATACCAAAATATATAATATTTTATATATGTTAAAGACGGTATTTTACTATTACTTCCCTAAATTTATTTTATTATTTAAAGTGATAAAGAATCCATCTGCCAATGCAGGAGATGTAAGAGATGTAAGTTGCAAGGAAGTGGCCATTTACTGCCAAAGGGTCAAATCAAAATAATATGGAATGTTTCCATGTGTGTTTTAATGATTCACTAGTTAAAGTAAGGCTGAGTGCTGGTCTCAAAAATTGCTCCTGGGAATATTACATATTTAATTTAGTCCAGTTGAGAAAGGTTATAGCATGTAGTCCTCAATTTGAGAGACTATGTGCACTCTTAAAATTCTGTTTTGGCTCAAAGTGAGGAATGGTTTTGATTGCAAATGATTCAGTTAAAACACTTTCCTCGGTGAAAACAAAATGATCAACTTCTTGAAATCTGAAGCAGCTGATTGGGGGATGGAAAGGTTGCTGCTGGTTTCTGGGATGATGTCAACCAATCAGCGGGGCTTCCTGAGAGCTGAGTGAGGGGGTAGTCCTCATACCAGCCCAGGGATTTGTGAAGGAGCATGTATACATGTATTCTTTAACACATACACATAAAGAACTACAATCTTATTTTGTGGCTGAACGACCACCATGAAAACTGTGACCACTAGCTACTATACAGGTAAATGTGCATTTAGTTACATGTACATTAGGTGGGAAATTTAATCTGTGTAAATGATAATCCAGAACATTCCTATTTAAATTGTGTTAATGAAACATAATGCCATGTATGGAGGAGGCTGCTGTGGTTAAGGTTGAAAAGCCAATTGCCTACTAAATGGCATATGTTTATTCTAGCTCAAATTAATTTCTCCCGCCTCCATGAAGCTGTTCTGAAACAGCTAGAGCAAAGACAACTTCCTTTAAGCAGAGAGTTGTCTAAGTTAAAAGGTTGGAAGTTTTAAAAGAAAATAAGCTAGCATATGGATTTTTAAACAATATACCAAATTTGTTCAATTCCTCTTTTAAAGGATAGTATATTTGAATGAGGGAAGCACCTACTTTGCGTAAAATTTTATAAAAACTACATTATCCTAAAGGCAGCCTGTTGCAAACAAGAATCACAGTGACCTCTAGTTTTTATTCTTTACAATTACCTAAAATTTAAAAATTTTTGTTTTCTGATTTGTCTAGTTAATTCTTACTAAGAATTTCAAGTTTGCTTTGAAAGATAACAGATACTATGAGATGAGACAATCTATGAAAGCTATAAATACTGGCATGTATGATGCTTTCAAACTGTCATAGGTCAATGACCTAAACTAGACTAAATAAATCTTGTTTTAAGGCATCAGTACTTGAAAAAGCTAAATAATTCTGGACCCCTTCCCTGAAATGCAAAACAAACACTTCAAAAGCATTATTATTTACTTCTGTGTATCAACGTGCTAATTTAATAAAAGAAGAAATGAACTCAGGGTTCTAATAAAAAATTGCTAATTGGTTGCTAGTTCTTGGTTTGTAATTGTTCTTTATGTCTAAGTGTCCATATACATAAGGACACTGTGAGAGTGACTGTTCACTTGTGCTTGCTTTTACACTCACAATAAGGGAAGAGTATCTTAACTTACCTACTTAAAAAATAACTGTAATACATAGTAGAACTATTATGTAAACTTGTTCTGTATTTTTTAAGTCTCCTGTAAATGTGTTATCATACTTTCATAATTTAATAAAAATAAAAAAAAATTAAAAAAGAAGGGAAGAGTAGAAAATATTCACATTGCTCTTATCCAACAATCAACCAACTAGCATCCAACATAAAATCCTTGGTTCACAAAGGAGCAAACACTAGCTATTATGAAGGCAATCATTTTTCATGATTTTTTAACGGTAGAATAAAATGTGTTGGACTAATCTGGAAACCAGAGTGAAGTCTATGTTGTTTTACTAAAAGTTCTCAGTGGAACTACCCTCTCCAGAATTGTTTTCCACCTAGGATCAAAGTAAACAGTTGTCCTTAGGACCAATGGTATAATTTAGAAATCTCATCTCACTTTTCTCAGGGATCTATAAGCAAAGCCCATGAATAAATAGCACATGCTAACATAACTACATCTACAAGCGATTCTGATTCAGGCATTGCCAACACACAACCCTGAAGTCATCATACCACTGACTCACTAAAGAAGTGATTCCGAGCTAGTGAGGATTCTCTCTGCCCCCTCTCCTTCAACATACACACATACACAAAACAGACACCATTTTACATATTCTTTCTGGTTTCTAGAACTTTGGTGATTCCATATACACTAATGAAATACAGGTATCTATGTCCATGTTTGTCACGCTGTAATATTCTTACTATAGTATTGTTTGGTTAATCCTAACCAATTCAGGACTGCTTTTTGATATTATTCAGAATCACAACTATAGCCATAGAAAGCCTGCTTACTGATCTAATATATATTCATCTGACAAATAAATAGAAAGGAGGATATAAATTTGATAAAAATCTATATATTGGCAGCAATCCAGGCATAATTTAATTTAGGACTCACCACAGGCTCAAACTATATTATTTTAGCACGTTTGCTTTCCTAGACACATAAATACTTTGCAAATAATGAAGACTGTGATATGTTTGTGTGTTTAATCTCAGGGTTATTTACAATGAAGTCAAATTTTAAAATTCACAAATGATTTAATAAAGTACATGGATTTTACAAATAAGTGACATTTTAATACAAACCTTTTTCCAAATGTAGTCCCAAACTTGAGATAACTGCAGTATAATGCTTAATGCTCCATGTTCTAGCTTTAGGTGACCTAAAATTGTGTTTATAAATATAGTAATAATAGAAACATATAGACTCACAAAAGATAAATGTCACAAAAACATAACTGGAAAGAAAAGAACTGCTTAGATGGAACATAGTACCATATTTTGACCATTAAAATGTAGTAGAGATAATTTGGGCTTCCCTGATGGCTCAGCAGTGAAGAATTCACTTGCCAATGCAGGAGACACAGGTTTGATCCCTGGATCAGCAAGATCCCCTGGAGAGGCAACCCACTCCAGTATTCTTGCCTGGAGAATTTCATGGACAGAGGAGCTTGGCTGGCTACAGCCCATGGGGTCACGGGAGTCAGAGACAACTTGTCAACTAAAATACCAACCACAACCACCATTTAATATGTGGTTCAGAGACCCAAGAGTTATGTTTTTCCGAAAAAATATCCTCATTTGCCTTCTATGCTGCTCTGTATCAGTCATAATTCACTCATCATTTGAAAAATCTTTATTGTGTATTTCAAACAGAAGCAAATGTAGTGGTGATTGTTAGCCCCAGTAATACGGGAGATTTGATTTTAATGCCCATGTAGAAAAAGGAGGTAAGCCCTAATCTCTATGAAGAGCAAGATGGCACTGAGACTCAAAGAAATCCCAGAACAACGGACTACACCTTTGGTGAAGGGATTAGCAAGAAAGTGTTTGCCCATTGGTAAAGAAGTTTAAAACAAAGATCCCTCTGCCAGAGTTCTGCATCTCAAAAGGTTTAAGTTTAAATTTTCACAACCTACATGGGCTAGAAACCCTCAAACTGGGAAAATAACAATAAATATTTGTCCACTATGGTGATATCCTGGGACTCCTGGCCAAAGCAAAAATACTTCGGAGTAATACTTCCATTACCCCAAATCCTGGCATCACAGGATTTTCATGAGGGACCAGGAGATGGGGGAGACAAGACAAAATCCCATCACCATCAGTGAGAATTAGCAATAACACAGCAGAGAACTGAAAACCCAATAACCTAACAGACTAGCAATCAGAAAGAATCTTTAAAGCACATGTATTTAAAGTTATGAATTCCCCTAAATTTCTAAAAGCCATAAGAAATAAATATCATGACAAAAAGGTACATTTAAAAAAGAATGAATTAGAACTTTCAGAAATAAAAGTTACTGAAATTAATCAAAAAGAAGTAAACAGCCTTTTAAAAAAAATAGAGAAAACAGAAAAACAAGATACAAAGCAATATAGAGATTTTTATACATTTTATATGTATATGTAACATAGAGAGATTTATATATATATATGTTATATATATATATATGTATATGTAATATAGAGAGATATAAAGAAATAGAAAATATTAGACGTTAAAGGGGCTTCCCAGGTGGTGTTAGTGGTAAGGAATCTGCCTACCAAGGCAGGAGATGTAAGAGATGCAGGTTTGATCCCTGGGTCAGGAAGATCTCTTGCAGGAGAAAATGGCACCCCTCTCCAGTATTCTTGCCTGGAGAATCTCATGGACAGAGGAGCCTGGCGGGCTACAGTCCATGGGGTTGCAAAGAGTTGGACACGACTGAGCATTAAATGACTTGGAGATTAGAGGTTAAAAGACTTGAAGAGTGTAATTAAGAGGTCCAACATGTATCCAATAGTAATTCCATAAGAAAGAGGCAAGTTAATTCACTGCCACCACCTTGGCCTACCAGCATTGCTGCCTTTCCACAGGGCTCAAGGATTCTCTTCTGAACACGGTGAAGAAGCAATGTGGTAGTCCTATAGGTTGGTAGGGGAGCAGTGGAGATGCCCCCAAGAGATCCTGAGAGAGCTGCCATAACTTTCATCTGTTCCTCACCATCCAGCAGTGCTATGGTGCTGCCATAATACTTCCATACAAAGGCCACATCTGATGAGCCACTTCTGACATTTGTCTTGAGGGAGGTGGAACAAGCAATTTTCCTCTCCAGGCACTGTGAGAGAAGCAAGAAGTGAACCCAAAAGCTGTCTGCTGAAAGTATCGGTCCATCACTGCATCTGCTGGCCCTGGCTCCAGTCTACCATCACCCAACCAACAGCTTTCAGATTCCCCAGGGAGGGCCCACAGATTTTCTGTTAGTCACTCTGATCCAGGCTTGCTTCCATTTCTGTGGTTTGCATAGGTCTGAGTTTGGGGGAGGGAACTAGCCACCTGTGCTCCTTCACCAACTTTGAAAACTTGTAACTTGCTATCTCTCATTTCATATTATTTTATATTCTGTTTGTTGCAGTGTATTCAAAAGCAGTTGTCACCCTGCTAAACATCCTTGTTTATTTCAAATGTGTTTCTGCAGGTTCTTCTATGTCCTTTCTAGGTAGAAAACCACATCAACTGAGAATGGCAATTGGGTTTCTTCAGTTACAATCTTTGCATCTTCATTTGCCTCAGTTGTCGCAAATGGATGGCCTAGGACCCCATTACAACACTGAATGAGAATGGGCAGTCTTATCTGGACACCATGACTAAGCAAGCCCTTGATATTCTGTACTACCCTTTATTGGGATAGGAAATTCCCTTTGATACCTATTTTGCTAAGAGTTTTTTTTTTAATCATGAATTGTTGAATTTTATTAAATATATTTTCTTCCTCTACTGAGATGATTGTTTCCTCATTTTTTTATGTGATAATGTGGTGAATTAAATTATTAAATGTTTCCAATGTTGAAACAACCTTGCATTCCTAAAATAACCCAACTTAGTCATGACATATTATGAATACTGTGCATTGTTAGTTTCCTTGCTAATAACTCATTTATAGTTTTCACATCTATATTCATGAGTGAGGTTGCCATGTAATTTTCCTTTCTTACACAGTCCTGATTTAGTAATGGGTAGCCAGGTTACACCTGCCACATAAAATGAGTTGAAGAATTTGGGGGGAATTTGTGAAAGATTATATTTATCAGTCCCTGCCATGTTTGGTAGATCATCTTGACCTTGTGTTTACAGTAGGAATTTTTGCATGTAATGATTCAACTTTTTTTAATGGTTATAGAGCCACTGATGTGTTTCTGACTCACTTTTGGTAATATTTTTCCAGCAGTTTGTCCATTTCACATAAATTTTCAAACTTTCTGGCACTTATAGTTATCTGTAGTCTCCAATTTATTGCTTTTTTGTATCCTCTTTCTTCATCAGTCTTGCCAGAGGTTTGTAAATTTTGTTATTCTTTAAAAACACAATATATGGCTTTTGGCTACTACATGTTTTTTCCTGTTTAATTCTGCTTTCTGTATTTATTTACATCCTGCATCATCTGAGCTTACTCTATTCTTTTATTAACATCTTAAGTTGGAGGCTTAAATCATTTTACTTTTTCTCATTTACTATACATATTTAAGGTTATAAATGTTTCTCTATTATTTTAGCTGTATGACACAAATTTTTATATATACAGCATTATAATCATGATTTGGTTTTATTTTATATCTACTGTGATTTCTTCTTTCATGCACAAGCAATTTAGAGGTGCTATTAAATGTAAAAATCTAGTTCCTTTGCAACTTAATTCTACTGTGATAGGACAATGTGGTCTAGGAGATATAAATTCATTAATATTTGGTAAGACATTTTTAGTAGTCTGAGACCAATTCACATATATTTCTGAAGAATGCAAAATACATTCTTCAGTTTGGAGTAGAGTTTATTTTTTTTGCTTAGTTGATAAACTATTCAAGGAATATTATTTGTTGATGTAATGCTTTTATATATTTGAAGCTACGCTCTTAGCAGCATGCAACTAAAAATAAGCCATATTTTTCCTGCTGAGCTCACCCATCTATTAATTATTTATTAAAGGTAGTGAATTTATTCATATCTAGTAATACTTTTTACCTTAAAATCTATTTTGCCCAATATTCAGAGAGCTAGATCAATCTTCTTGTCATTGGTGTTTCCATGGTATGTTTTTCCACCCTTTGACTTTCAAGGCTCAACATTCTTTTTTGAGATAGATATGCTTCTCATGATTTACCTGGATGATTTTTTAAAATTCAATCTTACTCTTTGAACTGACAAGATTAAAAGATTAGTCCATTTACATAAAGTTGGTGATACACATATATAGTCACATATGGAGTTCACAATCTTATGCTATCCTTACTATTTTTCCTGCATTTCTAATTCCTCCCCATCCTCTTTTCCCTTTTTTCCTTAAAAACTGATTTTGGTTTTTTTTTTTATTTCTACTTTTTGGCAAAACAAAGCTTCTGTCTTAATAATTTAGTGGTCACTGTGGATAATAAAGGAAACATACTAAATCATTCAAAGTTTAAAGTTAATCAATCTCCTTTAAAATTGTTTTCCAGTTTTATTCAATGAAAATTGGATGTATTTAAGGTTTTCAATGGATTTAATATGCATGTACACTGCGAAATGATGACTACAATATCTTTCATTCTCATGGACAATGCAACAATTCTAAAATACCCCAAGTTCAACGACACACTGCAAAAATTTCACTAATATTTTCCAGTATTATCATTTTACTTGGATTTGAATTGCATAAATTACACATTATTTTCACAGTTTTATACCATATTGTTCTATATTCACATATTTGCCATATCTTGCCATTTACTCTGAATGAATGGGAAGGGCACTGCAGAGTTTTGCATGATACCCAAAGAGGTATGGTTCTGGCCACCATCATCTCTCACCTGGATTCCTGCAACAGTCTCCTAACAGGGCTCTCTGCTTTTACCCTTGTCCCTACAGTCTTCTCTCAGTCAAGTACCCAACAAAATCTTTTACATCTTATGTCAGGTCATTCACCCTCTTGCTCAAAACTTGTAATGAGTTTCCATTTAGCTTACAATATCCTGTTGTAGTTGTTACTTAGTTGCTAAGCCATGTCTGACTCTGTGATCCCGTGGACCGTAGCCCGCCAGGCTCCTTTGTCCATGGGATTTCCCAGGCAAAGATACTAGAGTGAGTTGTCATTTCCTCTTCCAGGGCATCTTCTTGACCCAGGGATTGAACCCAAGACTCCTGCATTGCAAGTGGATTCTTTACCGCTGAGTCACCAGGCCTGAATTGCTGTATAATCCAACTCCTACAATGTCCTACAAAACCCTATTTGATATTGTCTTACCACTGTAAGAGAAAGGCCTAACTACCTACCTTGTTTGAAATTGTAATCCTTCTTCCCCTAGCAGTTCCACTACTCCTTACCCTGTTCTAACTGTAATTCTTCTCATAGCACTTATCACTTCCTTAGACAGTCTATAATTTACTAAATTATTATTATATATCGTCTGTCTTCCCTACTAGAATGCAAACTCCACAAAGAGAGGGATCTCTGTTTTGTTCTCTGGCATCTCGAGTGCCTAGAATGCCTGGCTTGCAATAGGCATTTAATCAACATGTGTTAAATAAATGAATGTGAATGATTTTGTGGTACTAGACTATGAACAGAATGATGTGTCCAACATCCTTGTAACAATGTGCCTCCACTTCTCTTTCCTGTTCTCCAGGCTGAAACAAGGACCTAGAACTGGGAAGAAAACTGTATTCACACAATTAAGAACAGCACTCCAGGAGATGGCAACACGGTATGATGAGTAGAACCTGAACTTGCCTGCAAAAGTGCTATTGCTTGCTTTTGGAGTCCATGAAGGTCATTATCAGGGAGACAATTAGAGTGCTGGTTCATTTGCATCTTTAAACCCACTCTCTTCTCCACACCACTCCCAGGATGCTGACCTTTGTGGATTATCAACAAGGCCTCCTTGCCCTCTGGCTTCCAGGTAAGTCTGGTTAGAGGGAAGCACCAGCAGGAGATCAGAGAACAGAGAGAATCTGAAGTGTTCATTCCCCTGCTTCCTCTCAATGCAGTTCAGGAACTCACCTACCTTTGACCACGGACCCTGTCAGGCAGGCTCACGGGCACAGTCATAGTTCTCACTGGGTTCTAGTAACAACTTCTTCCCCTCTCCCTTTAAGGCCCAGGGGTTGGGATGGTTTCCTGCTGTTACTAAGTATTTGACCATCCAAAAGTGTTCCTTTAACCCTGCCTGCTGCTAAGTCGCTTCAGTCGCATGTGACTCTGTGTGACCCCATAGACGGCAGCCCACCAGGCTTCCCTGTCCCTGGGGTTCTCCAGGCAAGAATACTGGAGTGGGTTGCCATTTCCTTCTCCAGTGCATGAAAGTGAAAAGTGAAAGTGAAGTTGCTCAGTCATGTCACACTCTTTGCGACCCCATGGACTGCAGCCTACCAGGCTCCTCCGTCCATGGGATTGTCCAGGCAAGAGTACTGGAGTGGGGTGCCATTGCCTTCTCCGTGGTCCTCTGTAAATACTCACTTCCTTTTCAAAAAGCATACACAAAAACCCTTCAGTTATTCCTTGGGACATGTCACCTGTGTCCTGCTGTGATCTTGATCAATATAAATGGAAAGAGCTCCAAACACACACATTCCACTCTTACATTTCTCTAACCATGAAGGTTTTCAGCCATATGTTCTATTTCCCTCTACCACCACTCAAATATTCTTTTGAAAATAACTCTGTAAATGCTTAGTATTTTCTACCATACCAAGGAGCATCTTGAGTGGGAAGGGAGTTTGAAGGTATTGGACACTTTTCAGCAGTCTAACTGTCATTATCTTTTTCAGTTATCCTTCCCATATGAAGAGAGATATGGCTCTAATTGCAGCATGAAGAGAGCATTTTGGAGGCCCTGTTTTCTTCTTCTTCTTCTGTTTTTTTTTTTTTTTTTTTTGCCAAGGAAATCGGATTGTAAATCAAGTCTTGGACATCCTCCACTTCCTTGTAAAGAATTTTAACAATAGTTAATCTAATCTCTTCTCTGCTGAAATACTGCAGGCACCTAAGGCTGTCAGAATGCCACACAGAGAAAATATTGGTTAAGCATTCTACTCCCAGCAGTAGGAAAAATGTGGCATTTTCTAAGTAGGATCTTAGGATTATTCTACTTAACAGCTTATGCTATCATCACACAAAACCTACAATTCCCTAGAATCATAGAATTTTAGACTTAGAAATATACAGGTAACTGGTTCAGTTTTTATTTTTTATAACAAAGAATTTTTTCCCCTAAGATGTAGGAAGATAACCAGGCAGTCACTGATTAAGCATTTCTAGTGTGTCATGGAACCCAATGTCAGCTTTTAAATATTCTTTTAAGTGTTTATTATGAAAAATTTGTTTTCTTACATTAAATCAAAATCTTCACAACTAACACACCCACAAATTAAAGCCAATAACACTCGTAGGAGGAAAAAGAAATCTTTACCATTCATTGTTTACTCTTTTCATTCACAGGACTGAGCACAGTACTTGGCACATAATAGGCTATCAAACTTATTGGAGAATTTAAATGAGCAAAATACTTAAAAGCCACTTATCAAGATCTCCCCAAGTCTTCAGGACAATCATGCCCAGTTCTCTTAATTTCCAACTGATGGCTTCTAAATGCATTATAATTGATTGCATTCATTTGGACAAATTCAATTTGTACATGAACATCTAAAAATGTGATAACCAGGATTAACAAATAGCTCCAGAAGTTGACTGATAAGACAATGGCCAAATCATTCTATTCTTTTTTTCCCTTTATTTAAGGGAATGTATTTCTGTTAATGGAATGTAAGTGTGTGTTAGCATGTCTGATAACCCCACTACTAGCTCACACAGAACTTGCACTTAATTAAAACAACCAGATTATCTATTCCTTCACTAACTTACTTTTCAGACTGGTGCAGACAATGAGAGCACAGGATAAATAAGACAAACCAAACATGTACTGTTACGAATGTGCATTTTTTTCAAAGCTTATAATCATTATCATGATTAGTAAAAAGTACTATTAAAAAGTGAAGCAAAGAGTTAAAAAGGGATTAAAAAGAAGCCACAATAAATTGATGTTCAGGGAAGACCTCTTCTAGGAGATGATATTTGAACAAACATCTGGCATATATAAAGTAAGAAGCCATGCAAAGATTAGAGAGAGAGCTTCTGAGGCAAAGTATTGGGTTGGCCAGGAAGTTTATTCTGGAATCCGAACGAATTTTTTGGCCAACCCAATAATGGCTGTTATACCAAACATTTGTATACTTGAGAAACAAGAGGCCACTGCAGCCGGGAAAGAGAGAATAAGAGGAAGGATGATAGGAGATGAGTTGTAGGAAATGAGTGACCAGATCATGTAGGATTTTATATACCATGGTCAAGGGTTTGGATTTTATCTGAGGTATTATGGAAAGACACTCTAAGGTTGTGAGGCAGAAAAATGTGATAGGACTGACATTAGGAAAAATTTCTCTGGCTCCTCTGTGGAGAGGAGATGAAGAACAGGAACAAAAAGTCTGAATTGAAGACTTCAGTGATAAAGAATGAGCATTAGGATTAGAGTGTTAATCCAAGTACAGAGGTTTGGTATTCATCTCTATCAGATTTATTAAATTTTAGAATGCTTTTAAATTTCAAGAGAAATTGCACAGCAGTACAGAGAGATCCCATATGCTCTAGACCCAGTTTCCCCTATTAACATCTTACATGAGGATGGTACTTTCATCACAACAAATGAAAGATATTGATACAGATACATTCAGTTCAGTTCAGTCGCTCAGTCGTGTCTGACTCTTTGTGATCCCATGGACTGCAGCACGCCAGGTCTCCCTGTCAATCACCAACTCCCTGAGTTTACTCAAACTCCTGTCCATTGAGTTGGTGATGTCATCCAACCATCTCATCCTGTCGTCCCCTTCCCCTCCCGCCTTCAATCTTTCCCAGCATCAGGGTCTTTTCAAATGAGTCAGTTCCTCGCATCAGGTGGCCAAAGTATTGGAGTTTCTGCTTCAGTATCAGTCCTTCCAATGAACATTCAGGACTGATTTCCTTTAGGACTGACTGGTTTGATCTCTTTGTGGTCCAAGGGACTCTCAAGAGTCTTCTGCAACACCACAGTTCAAAAGCATCAATTCTTCAGCACTCAGGTTTCTTTATGGTCCAACTCTCACATCCAGACATGACTACTGGAAAAAGCATAGCTTTGACTAGATGAACCTTTGTTGGCCAAATAATGTCGCTGCTTTTTTTTTTTTTAATTGTCTTCAGTTCCACGTCTGGGGGTGGTTTTTTCAATTCATTTATTTTTTTAATTGAAGGATAATTGCTTTACAGAATTTTGGTGTTTTCTGTCAAACATTAACATGAATCAGCCATAGGTGTACATATGTCGCCACCCTCTTGAACCCAAATCCCATCTCCCTCCCATCCCACACTTCTAGGTTGATACAGAGCCCCTGTTTGAGTTCTGCTTTTTAATATGCTGTCTAGGTTGGTCGTAGCTTTTCTTCCAAGGAGCAAACATCTCTTAATTTCATAGTTGCAGTCACCATCTGCAGTGATTTTGGAGCCCAAGAAAATAAAGTCTCTCACTGTTTCCCCATCTATTTGCCATGAAGTGATGGGACCAGATGCCATGATCTTAGTTTTCTGAAAGTTGAGCTTTAAGCCAACGTTTTCACTCTCCTCTTTCACTTTCATCAAGAGGCTCTTTAGTTCTTCTTTGCTTTCTGCCATAAGGGTGGTACCATCTGCATGTCTGGGGTTATTGATATTTCTCCTGGCAATCTTGATTCCAGCTTGTGCTTCTTCCAGCCCAGTGTTTCTCATGATGTACTCTGCATATATGTTAAATAAGCAGGGTGACAATATACAGCCTTGATGTACTCCTTCTCCTATTTGGAACCAGTCTGTTGTTCCATGTCCAGTTCTACCTGTTGCTTCCTAACCTGCATACAGGCTTCTCAAGAGGCAGGTCAGATGGTCTGGTATGCCCATCTCTTTCAGAAATTTTCCACAGTTTATTGTGATCCACACAGTCAAAGGCTTTGGCATAGCCAATAAAGCAGGCACTTTCACAGCATTATCACTGAGGATTTGAAATAGCTCAACTGGAATTCAATCACCTCCACTAGCTTTGTTTGTAGAGATGCTTCCTAAGGCCCACTTGACTTCACATTCCAGGATGTCTGGCTCTAGGTGAGTGATCACAACATTGTGATTAACTGGGTCGCGAACATCTTTTTTGTACAATTCTTTTGTGTATTCTTGCCATCTCTTCTTAATATCTTCAGCTTCTGTTATGTCCATACCATTTCTGTCCTTTATTGAGCCCATATTAAGCTAAATGTGAGGTCATACAGATGTCTCCAAATATAATCCATTACAACATAGTTCATTCTATGAATAACTTTCAACACTTGCCTGTCTGTAACCTTTGCACCTTTTTAAAGAATTACTTGATAATCTCTCTCATATACTTTCTACTGTTAATTTTGGCCCATCATTCCATCTCATGAAAAAAAGTCTTATGCCTTCATTTTGTCAGTTAATATATTATTTATCCCAAGATCAAGAATAGCTGAATAAGTATCTTCTCCAAGAAATACTTAACAAGCATGTTGAACACTTCAGTACTGTGGACAGTGCTCAGAAGCATTCCACTGGAAACTTCCTCCAAGTAGGTGCTGATTTAAGAATAAAGGCTTTCATTTGGCTTCTCCGCTGTTTTCCATAATTCTTCAAAATAAACAGTGATGATATACACTGTATGCATATTTTGACAGTTTCTCAGAAGTAATTCATCTGGACAAAGTTTAATTCATTTGAAATTGCAAAATACTCTGTAATTATCTTCTCTTATACATGAGGTTTCAGTCTGCCGTAAATGGAGTTTTTGTTACCCTTTCCAACTTGCAATGATATTGTGCCCTCTTTTCTCCACATCATAGGTTATCATTATATCACCTTTCTGAAGTTCCCCTTTATTCATGTTGCATAGAAGATAACTAAACACATTGTGTAAACAAATAAACCCAGAGTATTTGTATCAGAGTATCAAGAGCCTGGAAATAAGCCACATAAATATAGTCAACTGATCTTTGACATAGGAGCAGAGGCAATACAAAGGGGCAAAGATAGTTTCTACAATAAATAGTGCTGGAAAAACTGAACATTCACATGCCAGAAAACAACGGTAGACCACAGACCTTACATCCTTCACAAAAATTAACTCAAAATGGATCATAGAACTATATGTAAAATGCAAAGCTATAAAACTACTAGAAGGTAACACAGAAGAAAGCCTAGATGATACTGGGTACTGGTATGAAATTTTACATACAACATCAAAGGCACAAACCAAGACAGAAATAAATAATAAGCACAGACTTCATTAGATTTAAAAATTTCAGCTCAGTGAAAGTTGATGTTAAAAGAAGATGACAAGCCACAGACCAGGAGAAAGTATTTGCAGAAGACAAATCTGATCAAGAACTGTAACACAAAATATAGAAACAACACTTGCAAGAACACCACCTGCTCAAAAAATGGGTCAAAGACCTTAACAGACACCTCACTAAAGAAGACACACAGGTGGAAAGTAAACATATGAAAAGATGCTCCAAATCACATGTCATCAGGGAATTGTAAATTAAAACAACACTAAGATACCACTGCACACTTATTAAAATGGCCAAAAGCTGGAACACTCACAACACCAAATGCTGGCAAGGATGTGGAGCAATAACCCTCATATAATCCTGGTAGAAATGCAAAATAATACGGGCATGTGGAAGACAGTTCTTACACAACTAAACATACTGTTAACATACAATCCAGCAGTAACACTCTTTGGTATGTACCCAAAATAGTTGAAAGTTTATGTCCACACAACAAGCTGCACCCAGGTGTTTAAAACAGCTTTATTCATAACTGCCCAAACTTGGAAGCAACCAATATGTCTTTCAGTAGATGAACAGATAAACTGTAGTATATCTAGATAATGACATATTATTCAGTGCTAAAAATAAATGAGCTATCAAGTCATGAGAAGACATGGAGGAAACTAAAATGCAGATTACTAAGTGAAAGGTGCCAATACGAGAAGGCTATATCTTATACAATTCTAACTATATGGTATTCCAGAAAAGGCAAAACTATGAAGACTGAAAAGACTGGTGGTTCCCAGGGGTGGTGAGAAGAGATGAATGTGATATTAAAATGGATACATGTCATTATATATTTGTCCAAACCCAGTGAATGTATACCACCAACAGTGAACTCTTGGGTAAACTATGGACTCCGGGTGATTATGATGTGTCAATACAGGTTCATCACTGGTTAATTAAAAAAAAAATAAAAGGTATCCTGGTGACTAGAAAGCTGACAATGGTAGAATACGTGCATACGCCAGAACAGGGGGTATATTGGAAGTCTCCTTACATTACTTGAAATTTTCTGTACATTTTAAAATGCACTAAAAAAGTCTTTTAAAAAATCGTTTTGTTGCTTGTGTTTCTGGGTTTAATCTTCCCTTTAGGATTATATCACTTATAAACTTGTCCTTGGTCATATATCCATTCTTTCACAGTCTAGAATGTGTCTTTTTAAATCTGAGCTCATCAGTCTGAAGAAGAACATATGGCAATTAAATGCACTGCATGATTCTGGACTGGATCTTTTTTGCTATTAAAAACATTGGGACAACTGGTGAAACATAAATGAGGTCTAAGCATTAGATGGTAGTAACATCTCAGTGTTAATAGTGTTGATTTCATCATTTTAATGGTTATATAGTAGATATGTAGGAGAATAACTTTGTCTTTAGGAAATCTGTATTTAAGTGTTCAGGAAGGATAGAACATCATGCTGTCAATATACTCTCGAAGGATTCTAGGGGAAAAAAAAGGTTCTTTGTACTGAACTTGCAACTTTTCTGAAAGTTTGAGATTGTTTTATGATAAAAAGGGATTGATTTGTGTTGATGTGTGGCAGGGGCCACCACAGTGTTGTGAAGTGACTATTCTCCAATTAAAATAAATAAATAAATTTCTAAAAAATATATATATTGATGAACAGTTTTTTAACATGCACTTAGACAAAATTTAAGGGTATCCACATTAGCTTCTTAAAATATCCCTTCCCCCTTTTCTTCCCTGAAGGAAACATAGTCATGAAATTGAAAATGCATTTTTCAGAGCTTCGCAAAGCCTTTGATCCATATTCCCCTTTCAAGTTTCTGTACAAATTGTATGTTATTTTCTTGCTTTTGGAAATCATCTTTCCTTGTCTAACCACGCACAAATTTTCAGACTCCACGTTCAATCTTGTAGCCTCAAACGCCCCATTCCCTATGTATCAGCAACTATCTCTGGACCAGAAGATAAGCAAAAGCCCAGCATGGCACTCCCCTATCTCTTCGCCACCTCCTGGGAAAGGAAATTATCAGGAGAAGTAGGACAGTATTTTTTGGATATTCTGGGCTTTTTATTTCTCCTTTTACCCTCACTTTTTACTGAGTTTTCCTTCCTCCTGACTGGAGCTTTTGGAAAAGCATATAGATGTGTGCCATACACATATAGATGCATGCCTTCCTAATTTAAAAGAACCTAGTTCTTGCCTGGAGAATCCCATGAACAGAGGAGCCCGGCAGGCTACAGTCCATGGGATCACAAAGAGTCAGACACGACTGAGGGGTTGAGCAGTCAATGTATCATCAAATTTCCTACAGACCACATGATTCAGGAAGTTGAAATTCAGAGGTCTACTTGAGACCAACAAGATGTGATGGGCAAGCCTGCTTAAGCCTCCATGATCTTCTAATCAAAGGGCCTAGGATATTTCTAAGCAACAGATTTTCTGACACTTCCTGCTCACTCTCAGTAATTATCCTCAGCAAGGAAAATGGTCACCATCACAGTATGTCCTATTCTTTCTTGACTCCAGTTTCTGAATAGCTACTTCCTTTCAAACCTTAGGAAGAAGAAATGAAGCCATGACTACCAGCATTCGTGTTATCTGACTCCCTCCCTTCCTCTCTCTATATATACGTATATTTTTTCTCTGTGTGTATCATTTCTTTCTATTTATATTCTCCTCATAATTTAGGAACCTAACCCGAGAACTTGTAATCATTTAATATAAGAATTTATTTTCTGTCCTGTTATGTGAAGAAAAAAAAAATAGTTCAACTCCATGTCGCTTCTACTTTGACTTTATTTTCTGTCATAGAAGAATCATTTTGATGTGTGTACTGAGAAGGGGAATAAGTTCCAAACACTGACAGCAAAATTGTGCCAACAGGCTTTGACATTAGGCATTACACAACAATCTAGGTTGCATAAAACTTACTGTTGAACATAGGAATTATATGGTTGTTCTTCTAGAAAGTGAAATTCCATTATATCAGGCCTATATATAATGAGTGTTCCACAATAATAATAGCTTAATGTATTAATCAAATCAGAAAGCCTTGGCCAATGGTCTATAAAGCCATTTCCCCCACGTTTTACATCATCCAACTTTAAAATCCATATGTATTTACTTTAAGGCCTTTAAAAAACCTATTGGTGGTTTCTTTTATCTGTAAGGTACATGGTGTTGGTATTTTTGTCATATACATAATGCACAGAATTAAGCAACTATGTTTACAAGACAGTAAAGAGGAACAAATTAATAACAGTCAATTAAAACAAAAACTTAACCACAATATGTTATAGTTTAAAAGGTCTCAAAGGGCAATGAGATAATGCAAAGATAGTGAGGCAACGAGCTGAAAGCAACCACTGTATAAAAAGGGGCGCTAACTAAATACTAATTCATAGAGAACTACCCTATTGATGCAAGCTGGAAAGAATTGCCTCTCGGGTACTCCGTTATGAGATAGGGAAATGCTATCACATCTCTCAACCAAGCTCTATTTCCTGGAAGCCTGACTTTCAAAATAGTTCTGATTGCCTCTCATACTACTCACCAGCAAGTGACAATCTTTAACCCTTGCCATGCAATCACAGGAGGTGAGAGCTGGATCATAAAGAAGGCTGAGCACCGAAGAATTGATGCTTTCTAACTGTCGTGCTGGGAAGACTCTTGAGAGCCCCTTGGACTGCAAGGAGTTCAAACCAGTCAATCCTAAAGGAAATCAACCCTGAGTATTCGCTGAAAGGACTGATGTTGAATGTTGAAGCTGAAGCTCCAATACTTTGGCTACCTGATGCAAAGAGCTGACTTGTTGGAAAAGACCCTGATGCTGGGAAAGATTGAGAGCAAGAGAAGGTAACAACAGAGGATGAGCTGGTTGGATAGTATCACTGACTCAACGGACATAAAGTTGAGCACACTCTGAGAGATAATGGAGGACACCCTGGTGTGCTGCAGTTCATGGGGCTGCAGAGTCAGACACAAGTTAGAGGCTGAACAACAGCAGCAGCAACATGCTTTTTGAGTATGAGTGAGCAATTTCACTGAGCCAGAACTCCAGATCTAAATTTAGGTTCTCTTTGCAGAGGCTGAAGTGTTTATGATTTACCCTGGGCCTGAGTTGGAAAAAATTTGCCCCATGCCTAAAAGAAAGAGTGAGTTGACTATTCATTTATTCTTCCTAGATACCCACCTAGACTGTCTCCTAGCTGTCCTTAGAGGTGGGTGCATCCTTTGATTTTTTATCCAATAGTTTAGTTTAGTTCAGTCGCTCAGTTGTGTCTGCCTCTTTCGGCCCCATGAATCACAGCACGCTCCGCCTCCCTGTCCATCACCAACTCCCGGAGACTACCTAAACCCATGCCCATCGAGTCGGTGATGCCATCAGGCCATCTCATCCTCTGTCGTCCCCTTCTCCTCCTGTCCCCAATCCTTCCCAGCATTAGGGTCTTTTCCAATGAGTCAACGTCGCATGAGGTGGCCAAAGTATTGGAGTTTCAGCTTCAACATCTGACCTTCCAATGAACACCCAGGACTGATCTCCTTCAGGATGGACTGGCTGGATCTCCTTGCAGTCCAAGGGACTCTCAAGAGTCTTCTCCAACACCACAGTTCAAAAGCATCAATTCTTCGGTGCTCAGCTTTCTTCACCATCCAACTCTCACATCCATACATGACTACTGGAAAACCATAGTCTTCACTAGACGGACCTTTGTTGGCAAAGTAATGTCTCTGCTTTTAAATATGCTTTCTAAGTTGGCCATAACCTTCCTTCCAAGGAATAAGCGTCTTTTAATTTCATGGCTTCAAGCACCATCTGCAGTGATTTTGGAGCCCAGAAAAATAAAGTCTGACACTGTTTCCACTGTTTCCCCATCTATTTCCCATGAAGTGATGGGACCAGATGCCATGACCTTAGTTTTCTGAATGTTGAGCTTTAAGCCAACTTTTTCACTCTCCTCTTTCACTTTCATCAAGAGGCTCTTTAGTTCTTCTTCGCTTTCTGCCATAAGGGTGGTGTCATTGGCATATCTGAGGTTATTGATATTTCTCCCAGCAATCTTGATCCCAGCTTGTGCTTCTTCCAGCCCAGTGTTTCTCATGATGTACTCTGCTTATAAGTTAAATAAGCAGGGTGACAATATACAACCTTGACGTACTCCTTTTCCTATTTGGAACCAGTCTGTTGTTCCATGTCCAGTTCTAACTGTTGCTTCCTGACCTGCATACAGGCTTCTCAAGAGACAGGTCAGATGGTCTGGTATTCCCATCTCTTTCAGAATTTTCAAGTTTATTGTGATCCACACAGTCAAAGGCTTTGGCATAGTCAATAAAGCAGAAATTTATGAATTTCTGGAACTCTCTTGCTTTTTCGATGATCCATCAGATGTTGGCAATTTGATCTCTGGTTCCTCTGCCTTTTCTAAAACCAGCTTGAACATCTGGAAGTTCGTGGTTCACGTACTGCTGAAGCCTGGCTTGGAGAATTTTGAGCATTACTTTACTAGCTTGTGAGATGAGTGCAATTGTGCGGTAGTTCAAGCATTATTTGGCATTGCCTTTCTTTGGGACTGGAATGAAAAGCAACCTTTTCCAGTCCTGTGACGACTGCTGAGTTTTCCAAATTTGCTGGCACATTGAGTGCAGCACTTACACAGCATCATCTTTGAGGATTTGAAATAGCTGAATTGGAATTCCATCACCTCCACTAGCTAGGCGACATTAGGCCACTTCCAAGCTTAGCCCATAAAAGCCATCCCACACATCATCTTTCCTTCTCTGTCCTTTTTCCTGCACGGCCTTGGAAGCTAAGAACAGGACATGATGGAAGCACAAGGTGAAAGGAGTCCAAGTATCAACACCATCACAGAAGTTCAGCTGCCTGCTCATGAGCAGCATCGTGAATGAGAAATACATTTTTATTGTGTTAAGGGACTGAGAGTGGGAGGTTTCTCTTCCAGCAGCTGGCATTACCTTACTGAATACATTACAGTTGTCATCATTATTTGCAAGGGCTCAGAGGTAGAGGCATCCCTCATTACAGAGTTGTCAGAGTCACAATCTTACCAAGACTGAAACTGCTTCAAATTCACACAGTTAGGGAAGGCCAGAGCGAGAGAAAACGTTGCTTGTGCTGGGAACCAATGAGAAAATAGAATTCTGCACTAAGGAAGGAGACTTAGTGTGGGTCATCTGTCCTTTTCCACATCAAACACTCCAGCAGGTTCATGCTCCCAGCAGAGAATAAATGCTCTACCGAACGTGCACAACTAAGACGACAGATTTACTGGAAACACACACACACACACACACACACACACACACACACACACACACACACACACACTCTTTCCAATCTTTGCATTACTTCCTTTCACATGGTATCAAACTTTCATTCACTCACTTGACAAAATATTCATTAAATAATTAGGAAATGGAAAATATTTCATCAGAAGTGACATGCAAACCATTGCCTCCAGCTGTTGAATCAATTTACTGAGAAAAAAATGAGAGCTACAAAATTCTTGGGAGTGAACCCCGGGCGAAAACTAAATTTTATAAAGGAGACTGAAATTTTGATATTTCGACTAAATGACAGACTCTATCAAATAATATTTCTGTTTTTGAATGAGAAAATATTCTGACTGTATTCACGATCCATACACAATATGGAAAGAGTTCTTCATTTTGGGTAGAAATGGACATCTGGTCCCAACATGACTGGAATAATCAATAAATATTAGCATTTGTCAGTAAGTATTCAGTGTATGTAAACAACACAAAGCTAGCAAAGTTCCCCCCATATTGCACCAGAGCAACAATATAGCACTTAGCACAGACATACAGGAAGCTTCAAGGAAAGATATAATCTAACTGGACTTTGAATTACAGGTCTATGTAGACAGAGCAAAGTGAGAACAATATTTCAAGAAGACAATGAAATTCCATGATACCAAATTGGTGGAAGAATCAGGAGGGCAGATCTCTATAAAAAATAGTACTGTTCTTGGTTTGTACAAGGGGATCCTGTTAGAGATAGTCCATAATTGTTCCCTCCTCTGTGTATCATCTATGCTCGGTTCTTGCCGCCCTGAACACTTCCTGTTGAACTACACTGATAGCAGCGACCATCTCTTGTTCATTTTTATCCCCAGAATTTAGCTAAAACAAGCACAAGCCCAGTAAATGCTATTTGGAAGGGATGGATGGATGGATGGATGACAAATATTTGCAGCCAGGCATAAGCACTCTCCTCCCTCCCAACCAAGCAGCACAAACACCAAGTAAACACGGAAATACTCTTCAGTGTGGTCCAGCCCTGATATGAAAACGGCTACGTTGTTAGATCTTCTTAAATTCAGAAAGGACCTATTTCATTACCGAGCCAAATATACCTATCTTTTGTCCTACACTAAGTATTCCCAGGTTCTTTCTCCATGATCACCACTGTTGACTAAAACATAATTTCATCCATTAGGGCTCTCTTATTCTAATCGTACAACTATTTTAAAATCTAACTTCTGAGAACTATACACTTAATATGGGTAAGTAATTCATTGTATTATAAATTACCTGTAGATAACAGGCCCAGTTCAATAAATGGGCTTCTAAAAAATATACTATTTTAGTAATCAGGGTATTTGTTATGAGAATTTTTCAGAGCTGCCCCAGCCAAATTATCTTTGACACCTGCTATTTCAGACATGAAAATGATCTCCAGGCACAATTCTGGAGAATCCATTAGGGTTTTAAAGTAGTTATCATGGTATTAAAACATTCCAAAATTGGTAAATTCTGCCATTTGCCTCAGATCCAAAAAGAGAGTCTGGAGACATTTTAAACATGATTTTTAGCCCTAACTACATTAGGAAGAAAAAACTGCTCAACTTTAACTATTTAATCAAAATAATTTTTAGATTTCTTCCAAAACTGAAGCAAAGGAAGATACAGACTAAAGTTTTGTCACTGGAATGCATTTTGCAACGTGTTTTAAGTTTAGATATTTGTTTCTATATTAGAGTTTCTAAATTGAATAGTTAGCCTCCAGAAAAATACAGAAACATTTAAGTACTGTCTTTTTCCATATTAAGGAAAAAAACGTAAAAAGCTTCGTGGATATATTAAAAGAAATAGCCTTGCTTCCCTAGAGCTATCTGGTAAAAATCCATTTTTATGAACTCAATTGACTTAAAAGAAAGAAATATTATGAACATTACATTTCATTTCCACAATTTCTGTTACTTATGCTATACGTACAAATTACTTTTACTAGGTTTAACTGATGTTTATATAATTTTTATTTTTTTTTAATTTGAGTGATTAGTCAACACATTTCCATGGATCAACATGATCCTTGTCACTTTAATGTTTGTGCATCATTCTTTGTATTAGTGGACCAGAGATTTTGTCATTCCAACACTAGTGGGCGTTTTTATCCAACTAGTACACAATTTAATTCTTTCTTAATTTGAGGTTTTTCATCTGTGTTTGTTCCCCAAAATATATATATCAAGTCAAAGTATTATGACTCTTGTAATAGATTGCCAGGCTGTTCCCCACAGATAAAAATCAGTGTAAAGTGCAGGTGGCCATGCCTACCATATTTAATCAAATCTAAGATACCATCAATTGTAAAGCACACCATTATTTTCTATAGGACTTAGAAAGTGAAAAAAAAAAAGCTGCCAATTCAATGGTGACTCACTGTTACAAAGACATTTATCATAGGAGACATCCTTATTTCAAGAAATTAAAATGTTAGAAATGTGAATCTTACTATCATTTAAAAGCAGAATTTTTTCAGTGCTCCACTAATACTGATTATATCGACATTTTTCTTCTGATAGTTTAAATTTAATGTGTATATGATGTTCCTGAAGTGTTTAAATTTGCATTCTAATTACTACTAAAGCCGAGCATTTCTGTTTCCATGGGATGATTTCCTCATATTCAAATTGGCTTCTCATATGCATTTATTAGCAGGGGGAGAATTTTATGAATGGGTATCCATATTAAGAGAATTTACCAGGTATGTTAGACACATACTGAGCTTCTCTCACTCTTGTTCTGCTTCTTTCCCTTTGCAGCTGCTGCCTTATATTTTGAAGAGTGAAAACTACTTAGTTTTATACATTTAAGTTGTTTTGTAATCAAAATCTCCATTTCTTCAATAATCAGAAATGCATGTCTGAATAGTATTAAAATATGATAAGGAATTTTCTACCTTTACATGTATTATTTTACATTAATCCTTCATTCCAAATCGAAAATACTGTAATGTACAGTCTGAGCTTTGGCATGTGTTTATGTTGATGAGTCCCCATATTGCCTCCCAGTTTTCCCAACCAGATATGTTAACTTTGTGTTCTTTTTCCCATAGCTCAGTTGCTTCTAGCTTTTCAAATATATTTATATATTTATATATATATATATATATTTATATATTTATATATACATACACACATATTTCTTACAAGTTACAGAAGTACATAAATTATATGGTTGACATGTGGCTTATGATGCATATCACAATCTCATACAATAACAAAAGTTCTTTGGGAGAAAGCAGAAATTCCCCATTTTGCAAATGAAAAACCTGAATTCATAAATACTAAGTAAAATGCCCAAAGGTAACACCAACAATGCACCACAGAGCCATGAAAAGAACCATGCTTCTTGTCCTGATTCAGAATCTTTCGAATACCCCACCCTAATAAATATAGTGATTTGAGTATTTTTTAAGAAGCTCTACTCCACTCTTTCAATGGTTTTATAGCTAACTCGGTACCAATCAATTATCATATGTGTCTAGTTAGAATACATTCTGAAGTTTGAACAAATTCATTAAATCTGATGGAGATCACCCACCACCATTACATTTTTAAATGTTTATTAGTATTATTAGAGATGTAGTCTTCCAGATGAAAATTAATACTTTCAAAATGTATTAATAAACCTACAAAGGTGTTAGATTACATTAAATCTATAAAATGCCCTAGAGAAACTATCATCTCCGTTTTAGTTAAGATGTATCACCTTATTTGTACATCTTTATTCAATATCCCATAATTTTAATTATATCCTGTAATAAATTCCATGTGCCCTGAACTACATTAATACAAAATTATTTTAAAGTTATTGTGACCAGATTCTGTATTCATTGCATCTTCCAGCTGTCTTTCATTAATATATCAGTGTGAAATGCTTGTGAATTCATTTTATACCCTGTGACTTTCCTACACCAGCTTACTGCCTTGTAATTTCTTTTGTCTGCTAAGACAGTCTTAGCAGATAATTGGCTCCTTTTAAAAAAATAGGACATATTCTCTATCCCTTTTTAGATGTAACCTTATGTTTTTTGGAGGGTTATTTCAAAGAGCGACCTCAAAATTTTCTGTTTTTAAGGCAATAATTCCTCTGTTTTCTGCTATTCTTTAGTTTTAAATAAATTATGTGGATATTTGATTTTTAGTTTAAATTAATACTTTCTTATATGACATCTTGACATCTCTGAAATAATGTGATAAACTATAAAGATAGACCATAAAGAATGCCTGGGTTCATTCATGTATTCACTCAACAAACTTTTGTTGAGATCTGTTATCAGCCCTGGTAAAGATACAGTGGTGAGCAAAGCACATTAAAGTTATTGCTCTCATCAAACTTGATTTTCACTAGGATGGTAACTCAGTTCAGTTCAGTTCAGTCGCTCAGCCATGTCCGACTCTTTGTGACCCCATGAATTGCAGCACGCCAGGCCTCTCTGTCCATCACCAACTCCCGGAGTCTACCCAAACCCATGTCCATCGAGTCGGTGATGCCATCCAACCATCTCATCCTCTGTCGTCCCCTTCTCCTCCCACCCCCAATCCTACCCAGCATCAGGGTCTTTTCCAATGAGTCAACTCTTCGCATGAGGTGGCCAAAGTATTGGAGTTTCAGCTTCAACATCAGACCTTCCAATGAACACTCAGGACTGATCTCTTTTAGGATGGATTGATTGGATCTCCTTGCAGTCCAAGGGACTCTCAAGAGTCTTCTCCAACGCCACAGTTCAAAAGCATCAATACTTCGGTGCTCAGCTTTCTTCACCGTCCAACTCTCACATCCATACATGACCACTGGAAAAACCATAGCCTTGACTAGACAGACTTTTGTTGGCAAAGTAATGTCTCTGCTTTTAAATATGCTATCTAGGTTGGCCATAACCTTCCTTCCAAGGAGTAAGCATCTTTTAATTTCATGGCTGCAATCACCATCTGCAGTGATTTTGGAGCCCAGAAAAATAAAGTCTGACACTGTTTCCACTGTTTCCCCATCTATTTGCCATTAAGTGATGGGACCAGATGCCATGATTTTAGTTTTCTGAATGTTGAGCTTTAAGCCAACTTTTTCACTCTCCTCTTTCACCTTCATCAAGAGGCTCTTTAGTTCTTCTTTGCTTTCTGCCATAAGGGTGGTGTCATCTGCATACCTGAGGTTATTGATATTTCTCCCAGCAATCTTGATTCCAGCTTGTGCTTCCTCCAGCCCAGTGTTTCTCATGATGTACTCTGCATATAAGTTAAATAAGCAGGGTGACAATATACAGCCTTGACATACTCCTTCTCCTATTTGGAACCAGTCTGTTTTTCCATGTCCAGTTCTAACTGTTGCTTCCTGACCTGCATACAGGTTTCTCAAGAGACAGGTCAGGTGGTCTGGTATTCCCATCTCTTTCAGAAATTTCCAGAGTTTATTGTGATCCACACAGTCAAAGGCTTTGGCATAGTCAATAAAGCAGAAATAGATGTTTTTCTGGAACTCTCTTGCTTTTTCGATGATGCAGTGGATATTGGCAATTTGATCTCTGGTTCCTCTGCCTTTTCTAAAACTACTAAGTTCAAATAGAAAATCATTCTAACTATAAAATTATTCTATAACATAGTCTGTATGCTAAACTGTACTGAAGAATTCTAGATCCATAGTAGGGAAGAGAACTATTAACAATGGGTCTGTAACTTGATTCCTTCCTCTTTTGGGGCCATCTAAATCCATTTTGATCTCAGCCAATTTATACAAAAAATATAAAAATTTACTAGCTAAAAAAAAACTAAACTCTTCCAGTACTTGTCTAAAGAGTCCATTTCCCAGGGTATATATGATCTGTTTGGATTGTTTATTGAAAATAACTCTGCAGTTTATGGATAAATGAGCCAACTGGAGAATGGAAGTCAGTTACCTAGGCACTTTGGCTACATGGGTAGTAAGGTCTAAAAATGAGAGATTCCTGAACTGAGTGGATCTCCTGATCTAACTTTCACTACTCACAGATCCCTCCTTTTCCCCAGCACAAACATTCTGATATGGAAAGGGGATTAGGAAGCCAAAGCTCATGGATTTGGGCATCCTGGATAGCAATGTGGATTTGCCAAGGCTCTTTTCACATATTCTTTGCTAATTACTGGCAAATTATAGTTCTGGGTAAGATTTCTGCTTGCATGAATCTGACTGACCATAGAGCCCTGAGTGTAGCCCTAAGTAAAGTGTGTCATTCTGGGCTTTTCCCATCCCCTTTCTGCAGATTGAGCCCCATCTGGTTCCTAATCAAAGCAATAGCAACCAATTCAGTTCAACAGACACAAATCAAGTGTCTGGGCACGTGTCAGACACTGACTCGGCACTGAAAACACAAGGGCAAATCAATTTTATTTCTGGCCTTCCTTCAGTTATAGTCCATTGAGTCAGGAGACTCAGGCCCTTGAAAGCTAGAGAATGAAATCTGTCTTGCTGACATGAGTCTGGTATGAGGTGTGCCGCAGACAAATGCGTGTAGCCCACTCACTCAGTAAACTGAAGTTTTCAGGTAAAATCAATCCTACCACCACCAGTGTCTCCACCATTCACGTAACTGAGATTCTGTCATCATTTATGTCTCTGGACTCTCCTCCTTAATGAAACACGAATATTATCCAGGACTGGAGATCTTTCACAGGCCTTTCAGAAGCTGTCAGTAGCCCCAGAACACCCCTGGGGATCTCCTACAGTGAGTTCCTATACCAACCATGTGCTGTGTCTCTGCCTGCAGGCATGGTCTGGCTGTAGGGTCTGCTCTGCCTGCCCCCGGGGCAGCCCCAAAGTGTAGCATTACAAGATAGACCTCAACCAATGAGGGATGAGAGTTGCTGGATAAATACCCCAGCTTCCTTCCAGCTTGGTAGGACCCTCGATTCTAAAGGACTTTCCCCTTGTTCTCTCAGAGCACCCCACCCCACCAGAGTAGCAGTTCAACTGACTACAGGCTTTCCATTTTATTGAATTTCTTCCTTCCTCTCATTTTCTCAGTCTCTTACCATACTTCTTCGAATCATCTCCCAAATAAACTATGTGCACATGCAGCCTCATCTCAGGATCTGTCTTGGAAGAATCCGAACTAAGACAATAGGATTTTTTTTCTGCAATTTTCTTAGCTGTGATCATCATCTTTCTCCAGGGTTACACTCCATTCCAGGCCCCTTAGGCAGCACCCAAAGATCTGCTAAAGTGAGGACAAAGAGACCAGTTATAATGTCCTGTGTTCCTCTCAATAGATTAGTTAAGTGAGGTGTTTATATCAGACTCTTATCTCACAGATTCTGTAGGTATTACACATTAGATGAATGATTAACAGATGTCAAGACCACTTCTAAAGCCAGATGAATTAGCCCAAATATCCCTCTGCAAGTTCCCCACAACTCACTACACAAAAAGGAGACCCATATTATTAGCATTTTTAGCAGTACATTGTTTATATGGGTCAATTCTTTGTCTCTTTTACATAATAATTTTGAGGGTGCAGACCATTTTGTATTTAGTGCCTGACACAAAGAGGCATTCAAAAAAAGTTTCAGTATAAATGAATAAATAGCCAATATCTCACTAGATACAGCCAAACAGACAGTCCATTTGGCTTTTCAAATTCAGCATATTAAAAACTGAATTCAGCATTTCTCACCGAACTTTCTGCTCTGTTTTTACTTCATATCTCACAGATTATCACTGTTTTTATCTTATTGATATGTGTTGAAACAGTTTCTATAATGTGGAAATTATTCCTTAATGATTTGGTAGAACTTGCATACAAAAAACTGGGAATAGAACTGCCATATGACCCAGCAATCCCACTGCTAGGCATACACACCGAGGAAACCAGAATTGAAAGAGATGCGTGTACCCCAATGTTCATCGCAGCACTGTTTACAATAGCCAGGACGTGGAAGCAACCTAGATGTCCATCGGCAGACGAATGGATAAGGAAGCTGTGGTACATATACACAATGGAATATTACTCAGCCATTAAAAAAAATACATTTGAATCGGTTCTATTGAGATGGATGAAACTGGAGCCCATTATACAGAGTGAAGTGAGCCAGAAGGAAAAGCACCAATACAGTATACTAATGCATGTATATGGAATTTGAAAGATGGTGTTGGTAACCCTATATGTGAGACAGAAAAAGAGACACAGATGGATAGAACAGTCCTGTGGACTCTGAGGGAGAAGGTGAGGGTGGGACGTTCTGGGACAATAGCATTGAAACATGTATATTGTCATATGTGAAGCGGAACACCATTCCATGTTCTATGCATGGGACGGAGGCTCAGGGATGGAGCGTTGGGATGACCCAGAGGGATGGGATGGGGAGGGAGGTGGGAGGAGGGTTCGTGAGGGGGGGCACATGTGAACCCATGGCTGATTCATGTCGATGTATGGCAAAAACTACTACAATATTGTAAAGTAATTGGCCCCCAACTAAAATAAATTAAAAAAAATAATAAATAAATAAATAAATAAATAAATAAAAAAAACAAACACTATGAATCTGGTGGCTGTTTTACTGATAGAACTTTGACAAATTCTTCAGTTCTTTTCTATGGCATTACACTAGAATTGAAATATTTTTATATTTTTATCCGTGATTTTACTAACTTACGCTTTCAATTAATTGAGCCAACAATATAAATATATTTTGTCAATTTTGATCATAAAGTATCTACTGGTTATCAATCCTTTCATAGTTTCTTTCATTTACTGAAGCATAAAATTCCCTTTTTATTTTTTGTTCATATTTATTTTTGTGTGTTTTAGCCTAAATTTTTTAATTAATATATATTCAAAGAGAAAGGAATAAACCTCTTACAGTTTTGACTGAAACACATTAATTTTTATGTTACACTTTCATTTTTTATTGTTAGTAGTGTACTAGATATTCTTCCTGATTGACACTTTATTTAGAAAATACTCTTATTTCTATGTGGGTGCCCGATTTTAAGACATCATTTTTTTTTTTACTTATCTTAAAATGTGGTAGATTATCTCAGCATCTCTGTCTCCACACATTTCATTATTTTCCATAAGAAAAGTTATGTAGACTTTAAAACATACATTTTCTACTCAGTAACACAAAATTTTCTTCTTTTTCATGCTGCTGAATAACATAATTTCTAGCTTGAGTCTTTTTTTTAAAGTTTGTTCTATTCTTATGTAAACATGGAAACCAACTGTGGGTTTCCAGGATTAGACAGGAAGCTCTGAGATCCAGGATTAGACAGAAGGACTAATGTCACAATGAGGTGGATTTCTGGGTGTAGCGTCAAGTGACAATACAGTGGCTAAAAAAATGTCAGGGTCAAAGAGTAAAGGGAAATGTGAGCAGGATGGAATTCTGATGACCATCTGTCCACATAGGAGCAAAGTTTTTTATTTCGCTTTTTAGACACTATTTATTTTGTAATCTTCACAATTTGTATAACTTCAAAAACACTTCAACTTGAAGAAAAAAATGTGTTTTTTCATTATTCACTGTGTAAGGATTCTGGATTCTGCTGTTTCACTGTAAGTTCTAACAAAGTTATATGGAATGTGAGGTGTTTTTTTTTCTTTCTTCTATACCATCAAAATACACTGCCAGAAAAGGTTATACAGAGAAAACACACTTTCTTGGAGGGAAGAGACAAATTGTTTAAACTTTTTCATTATAATTTGTGAGCAACGAACCTGTTTCTATAGTTTTTTTTTAATAAAATATACCTATCATGAAAAAAATATGATATGGTATGATAGCTGTTATACATGAATTCAACATTAGGGTTTGGTTTGCTTAATTTATCTTTTATTGTGGTGATCAATTTGTTTGCAAAATTTACCTTCTCTAATACCAATAACAACTCCTAGTTGTATATTCTGCATTAATAGAATAGGCCTCACATGATCTGATTATTTGTAAATGCATATTAGTTTTATATGTCTTGTTTTGATTCAATGTCTAATATAGCTGTTGACCTTTCTTGTTCACATTTAATGTTATGATTGATTTTTATATTATTCTCTATCACTCTGGGTTCATTTTTTATATTTTTATTGACTTGCTCTTTGAATTAATCTGTTTCTGTAGATGACTTCACAATCCTTAGCCTCAGTCAGAAGATAATTTCATTTAGTTTTCTATATCCTTATATCCACTAACATTTGTCTGAGGCTTTACATTTCATAAAATACTTTTATGGGGCATTACTGTATGCATGTTAATTATTTCCAATATTCCCTATGGAAATACCAATTGCCATCCCCAATACTTGTCCTTTCTTAAGTTTGCATCTGAGTAAGTAGGAAACATCACTACTGTGGGTGGGTCTTATCCAATCAACTGAAGATCTGAATAGAACAAAAAGGCTGAGTAAGATGAAACTTGGGGCTTCCCTAGTAACTCAGCTGGTAAAGAATCTGCCTGCAATGCAGGAGACCCCAGTTCGATTCCTGAGTCAGGAAGATACGCTGGACAAGGGATAGGCTACTCACTCCAGTATTCTTGGGCTTCTCTGATGGCTCAGCTGGTAAAGAATCTGCCTGCAATGTGGGAGAACTGGGTTTGATCCCTGGGTTGGGAAGATGCCTTGGACAATGGAAGACCGAGTTTCCCCCTCAGTCAGTCTCTCCCATCAGGAAGCTTCCATAAGCCTCTTATCCTTATCCATCAGAGGGCAGACAGATTGAAAACCACAATCACAGAAAACTAATCAAACTGATCACATGAACCACCGCCTCGTGTAACTCAAAGAAACTATGAGCCATGCCCTGTAGGGCCAACCAAGACGGACAGGTCATAGTGGAGAGTTCTGATGAAATGTGGTCCACTGGATAAGGGAATGGCAAACCACTTCAGTATTCTTGCCTTGAGAACCCCATGAACATTATGAAAAGGAAAAAAGATATGACATTGAAAGATGAACTCCCCAGGTTGGTAGGTGTCCAAAATGCTACTGGAGAAGAGCAGAGAAATAACTCCAGAAAGAATGAAGAGATGGAGCCAAAGCAAAAACAATGCCCAGTTGTGGATGTGACTGGTGATAGATGTAAAGTCCAATGTGGTAAGAACAATATTGCATAGAAACCTGGAAGATTAGGTCCACAATTCAAGGTAAATTGGAGGTGGTAAAACAGAAGATGGCAAGAGTGAACATCAACATTTTAGGAATCAGTGAACTACAATGGACTCAAATGGGTGAATTTAATTCAGATGACCATTATATCTACTACTGTGGGCAAGAATCCCTTAGAAGAATGGACTAGCCCTCGTAGTCAACAAAAGAGTCCAAAATGCAGTACTTGGGTATAATCTCAAAAATTACAATATGATCTCTGTTTGTTTCCAAGGCAAACCATTCAAATATAACAGCAATTCAAGTCTATGCCCCAACCACTAATGCCAAAGAAGCTGAAGTTGAAAGGTTCTATGAAGACCTACAAGACCTTCTAAAACTAACACCAAAAAAAAGATGTCCTTTTCATCATAGGGGACTACAATGCAAAAGTAGGAAGTCAAGAGATACCTGGAGTAACAGGCAAATTTGGTCTTGGAGTACAAAATGAAGCAGGGCAAAGGCTAACAGAGTTTTGCCAAGAGAACACACTGATCATAGCAAACACCCTCTTCCAACAATACAAGAGACAACTATACATATGGACATCACCAGATGGTCAATACCAAAATCAGATTGATTATATTCTTTGCAGCCAAAGATGGAGCAGCTCTATATAGACAGCAAAAACAAGACTGGAGCTGACTGTGGCTCAGATCATGAACTCCTTGTTGCAAAATTCAGACTTAAATTTAAGAAAGTAGGGGAAACCACTAGACCATTCGGGTATGACCTAAAATAGATTCAAGGGATTAGATTTGATAGACAGAATGACTGAAGAACTATGGACAGAGGTTCGTGACACTATACAGGAGGCAGTGATCAAAATCATCCCCAAGAAAAAGAAATGCAACAAGGCAAACTGATTGCCTGAGGAGGCCTTACAAATAGCTGAGAAAAGAAGAGAAGCTAAAGGCAAAGGAGAAAAGGAAAGATATATCCACCTGAATGCAGAGTTCAAAATAATATCAAGGGGAGAAAAGAAAGCCTTCCTCAGTGATCAGTACAAAGAAATAGAGGAAAACAATAGAATGGGAAAGACTAGAGATCTCTTTAAGAAAACTAGAGATTCCAAGGGAACATTTCATGCAAAGACGGGCACAAAAAAGGACACAAATGGTATGGACCTAACAGAGGTAGAAGATATTAAAAAGAGGTAGCAAGAATACACAGAACTATACAAAAGACATCTTAATGACCCAGATAACCATGATGCTGTGATCATTCACCTACAGCCAGACATCCTGGAATGGGAAATCAAGTGAGAGTTAGGAAGCATCACTACAAACAAAGCTAGTGGAGATGATGGAATTCCAGTTGAGTTATTTCAAATCCTAAAAGATGATGCTGTGAAAGTGCTGAATTCAATATCCCAGAAAATTTGGAAAACTCAGAAATGGCCACAGGACTGGAAAAGGTCAGTTTTCATTCCAATCCCAAATAAAGGCAATGCCAAAGAATGCTCAAACTACCACATAATTGCACTCATATCACACACTAGGAAAGTGATGCTCAAAATTCTCCAAGCCAGGCTTCAACACTACGTGAACCATGAACTTCCAGAAGTTCAAGCTGGATTTAGAAAAGGCAGAGGAACCAGAGATCAAATTACCAACATCTGTTGGATCACATAAAAAGCAAGAGAGTTCCGGAAAAACATCTACTTCTGCCTTATTGACGATGCCAAAGCCTTTGACTGTGTGGATCACAAAAAACTGTGGAAAATTCTTCAACAGATGGGAATTCTAGACCACCTGACCTGCCCCCTGAGAAATCTGTATGCAGGTCAGGAAGCAACAGCTAGAACCAGAAATGGAACAACAGACTGGTTCCAAACTTGGAAAGGAGTACGTCAAGGCTGTACACTGTCACCCTGCTTATTTAACTTGTATGCAGAGTACATCATGCAAAATGCCGGGCTGGATGAAGCACAAGCTGGAATCAAGACTGCCAGGAGAAATAGTAATAACATCAGATATGCAGATACCACCACCCTTATGGCAGGAAGCAAAGAAGAACTAAAGAGCCACTTGATGAAAGTGAAAGAGGAGAGCTGAAAAAGCTGGCTTAAAACTCAGCAATCAAAACATAAAATCACAGCATCCAGTCTCATCACTTCATGGCAAATAGATGGAGAAAAAATGCAAACAGTAAGAGACTTTATTTTCTTGGGCTCCAAAATCACTTCAGATGGTGACCACAGCCATGAAATTAAAAGATGCTTGCTGCTTGAAAGAAAAGCTAGTGACAAACCTAGACAGCATATTAAGAAGCAGACACATTACTTTGCTGACTAAGGTCTGTCTAGTCAAAGCAATGGTTTCTCCAGTAATCATGTATGGATGTGAGAGTTGGACTATAAAGAAAGCTGAGTGCCAATGAATTGATGCTTTTGAACTGTGGTATTGGAGAAGACTCTTGAAAGTTCCTTGGACTTCAAGGAGATCAAACCAGTCCATCCTAAAAGAAACCAGTCTTGAATATTCATTGGTAGGACTGTTGCTGAAGCTGCAACTCCAATCCTTTGGCCACCTGATGCAAAGAACTGAGTCATTGGAAAAGACCCTAATGCTGGAAAAATTGATGGCAGGAGGAGAAGGGGACAACAGAGGATGAGATGGTTGGATAGCATCACTGACTCGATGGACATGAGTTTGAGCAAGCTCTGGGAGTTGGTGATGGACAGGGAAGCCTGGTGTGCTGCAGTGCATGGGGTTACAAAGAGTCGGACACGACTGAGCAACTGAACTGAACTGAAGATGAAACTCCTCCTGCATGACTGCTCAGAGCCAGGACACAGATGCTCTCCTGCCTTTGGAATTGAACTGAAACATCTCTTTCTGGGTTTCAATTGGACCAGCATTCAGACTGAACAACATCATCAACTCTTCTTGACAATGGCACATCTTGGGATTTTTCAGCTTCCATAACTGTGTGATCCAATTCCTTCCTTGTTATCAATCTCTCTATAATTTTTCATTCTCTAACTAATACAGCAATCATCAAGTGAAAATTACTTTTTCTCAGGCAATCCTGAATTAATTGGGTTATTGTTGAGATTGATGTCTGCCATATTGTTTAAACATCAGAAGAGGCTCAAATGCTGTCCATTCTGTTAGCAATAATAGCAGAGCTTCTTCCCAGACCTCATACTGCAGGTGGATTCTTTACCATCTGAGACATCAGGGAAGCCCCCTTTCCTAGATCTTAACTGAGTATTTCTTGCTGTTTTTCCCTCATGCGAAAAGGCAGTCTATGTTCTGAGGGAGATTCTATTATATTCCTAAAGACTATTAATAAATTCTTCTCATCTGTTGTGTCCTTTATTCTTAAAATTTCCACTTTCTTAATCCTCTCCTCACAGGTCTTAACTTTGTTTAAAAATTAACCCTCTCAATGCCCTCTGTATCCTTTATGTTGTATAAGTAGAAAATTGCATAGCACTCAACTAAGCATACTGTAACAGAAGGATATCTCCCAATATTGTGGTCAGTTTGTTACTTGTTATGACTGAGATATTATTTCTGGATTTCCTTACATCTAGAGGGAAATGCCCTACTCTCTCTCTTTCTGTCTGGGCCTATTTTTTTCCTTCCCTGATTATCCTTCCTCCAACTTGTCTATTGTATCAGTTTTACTTTGTCATTTAAAAAAAAACTTTTATTGGAGTACAGTTGCTTTATAATGCTGTGCTAGTTTCTACTGTACAGCAAAGTGAATCAGCTATATGTATGCACACATTCCCATCTTTGGATTTTCTCTCCATTTAGGTCACCACAGAGCACTGAGTAGGGTTCCTTGTGCTATAAATAGGTTCTCGTTAGTTATCTGCTTTATACATAGTATCAGTAGTGTATATGTACCAATCACAAACTACTAGTAATTCTACAAACTACTAATTCATGCTACTCCCACACTTTCTCTCTTGGTACCAGCTTCACTTTAAATTCTGATATTTGTGTCTATACATGCAAGCTCACCCATTATTATAGTCATCCACTGAATATGTAAATAATCCAATGGAGTGAAACTGGTTAGATGTAGTTGGAAGAGAAGTGGCCAATGTGTAAAGGTACCTATAGACTTTGTAAAGATTTGAGAGGGTTCTCCCTCTCATCCTCCCTTTCAGCTTTTTTTCTGTTGTCCTTTTAAGAAACATTCTCAACTCCATCACATGTCACATATGAGGATATCAAACCACTTACCCTCAAACTTACAATTAAAGATATCACTTAACAATTCTTCTAGGGAATAGCAGTGCATTAATATGTTCCACAGGAGGTAGTGATCAAAATCATCCCCAAGAAAATGCAAGAAGGCAAAGTGGTTGTCTGAAGAGGCCTTACACATAGCTGAGAAAAGAAGAGAAGTGAAAGGCAAGGGAGAAAGGAAAAGATATACCCAACTGAATGCAGAGTTTGAAAGAATAGCAAGGAGAGATAAAAAGTCTTCTTAAGTGAACAATGCAAAGAAATAGAGGAAAATAATAGAATGGGAAAGACTAGAGGTCTCTTCAAGAAAATTGGAGATAGCAAGGGAACATTTCATGCATAGATGGGCACAATAAAGGACAGAAATGGTATGAACCTAACAGAAACAGAAGATATTAAGAAGAGGTGGCAAAAATACACAGAAGATTGTACACAAAAGGTGTTAATGACCTGGATAACCATGATGGTGTGATCATTCACCTAGAGCTAGACATCCTGGAGAGTGAAGTCAAGTGGGCCTGAGGAAGCATCACTACAAACAAAGCTAGTGGGGATGATGGAATTCCACCTGAGGTATTTAAAATCCCCAAAGATGATGCTGTTAAACTGCTTCACTCAATATGCCAACAAATTTGGAAAACTCAGCAGTGGCCACAGGACTGGGAAAGGTCAGTTTTCATTCCAGTCCATAAAAAGGGTGATGCCAATGTTCAAATTACAGTACAATTGCACTCATTTCACATGCTAGCAAGATTATATTCAAAATCCTCCAAGTTAGGCTTCAACAGTATATAAACCAAGAACTTTCAGATGTACAAGCTGGATTTAGAAACATGAGAGGAACCAGAGATCAAATTGCCAGCCTCCACTGGATCATAGAAAAAGCAAGGGAATTCCAAAAAAAACATCTACTTCTGCTTCATTGACTATGCTAAAGTTTTTTACTGTGTGGATCGCAACAAACTGTGTGGAATTCTTAAAGAAATGGGAATACCAGACCACTTTAACTATCTGCTGAGAAACCTGTATGCAGGACCAGAAGCAACAGTTAGAGCTGGACACAGAACAAGAGACTCACTCAAGATTGGAAAAGGAGTATGTCAAGGCTATTGTTTCCCTGCTTATTTAACCTGTACGCAGAGTACATTATGCGAAATTCTGGGCTGAATGACTCACATGTTGGAATCAAGACTGCCAGGAGAAATATCAACAACCTGAGAAATGCAGATGACACCACTTTAATGGCAGAAAGTAAGTAGGAACTGACCCTGAAGAGCCTCTTGATGAAGGTGAAAGAAGAGAGTGAAAAAGCTGGCCTAAAACTTAATATTCAAAAAAACCAGGATCATGGATGGCATCTGGTCCCATCACTTCATGGCAAATAGATGGGGAGAAGCTGGAAGCAGTGACAGATTTTATTTTGGGGGGCTCCAAAATCACTGCAGATGGTGACTGCAGCCATGAAATTAAAAGATGCTTGCTCCTTGGAAGAAAAGCTATCACAAACCTAGACAGCATACTAAAAAGCAGAGACATCACTTTGCTGAGAAAGTTCTGTGTAATCAAAGCTATGGTTTTTCCAGTAGTCATGTATGGTTGTGAAAGTTGGACCATAAAGAAGGCTGAGTACCAGAGAATTGATGCTTTCATATTGTGGGGGTGGAGAAAACTCTTGAGAGTCTCTTAGACTGCAAGGAGATCAAATGAGTCAATCCTAAAGGAAATCAAGACTGAATAGTCATTTTGTGGTCTAATGCTGAAGCTAAAGCTCCAATTCTTTGGCCACCTGATGTGTACAGCTGACTTACTGGAAACAACTCTGATGCTGGGAAAGAATGAAGGCAAAAGGAGAAGGCGGTGACGAGGAAGAGATGTTTAGATAGCATCACCAACTCAGTGGACATAAATTTTGGCATACTCCAGGAGATCGTGAAGGACAGTGATGGCTGGCATGCTGTGGTCCATGGGGCTGTAAAAAGTGGGACATGACTTAGCAACTGAATAACAAAAATGCTGTACTTAACCCTGATTGGCTGACTCCTACCCTATACTTAGTCTTGACCATCTGACTCCTAGCCTGTACATTGTCCTGATTGGCTGACTCCTAGCCTGTACTTTGCTGTGATTGGTTGAATCCTAGTCTGCACTTGGCCCTGATTGGATGACTCCAAGCTTGTACTTTGTCCTGGCCGGCTGACTGCTAGCCTGTACTTTAATTGAGTAAAGTAGAGAAAACACTAGGCCATTCAGATATGACCTAAATCATATCCCTTATGATGATACAGTAGAGGTGATGAATAGATTCAAGGAATTAGATCTAGTAGACAGAGTGCCTAAAGAACTATAGACAGAAGTTTGTAACACTGTACAGGAGATGGTGATCAAAACCACCCCAAAGAAAAATAACTGCAAGAAGGCAAAGTGGTGGTCTGAGGAGGCTTTACAAATAACTGAGGAATGAATAAAAGTGAAAAGCAAGAGAGAACAGGAAAGATATATCCACTTAAAGCAGGATTCCAGAGAATAGCAAGGAGATTAAGAAGGCCTTCTTCAATGAACAATGCGAGTAAGTAGAGTAAAACAACATAATGGGAAAGACTAGAGATCTCTTCAAGAAAATTGGATAGCAAGGGAACATTTCATGCAAGGATGCCCATGATAAAGGACAGAAATGGTAAGGACCTACCAGAAGCAGAAGAGATTAAGAAGACGTAACAAGAATACACAGAACTATACAAAAAATGTTTTCATGACTGGGATAACCACAATGGTGTGGTCACTCACCTAGATCCAGACACCCTGGAATGTGAAGTCAAGTGGGCCTGAGGAAGTACCACTACAAACAAAGCTAGTGGAGGTGATGGAATTCCAGCTGAGCTATTTCAAATCCTAAAAGATGATGCTGTTAAAGTGCTGCACTCAATATGCCAACAAATTTGGAAAATTCAACAGTGGCCACAGGATTGGAAAAGGTCAGTTTTCATCCCAGTCACAAAGAAGGGCAGTGCCAAAGAATGTTCAAACTACTGGGCAGTTTCTCTCATTTCTCATGCTAGCAAGGTTATGCTCAAAATCCTTTAAGGTAGGCTTCAGCAGTACATGAGCCGAGACCTTCCAGATGTTCAAGCTGGTTTTAGAAAAGGCAGAGGAACCAGAGATCAAATTGCTGACATCCACTGGATCACAGAGAAAGCAAGGAAATTTCACAAAAATATCTACTTCTGCTTCATTGACTATGCTAAAGCCTTTGACTGCTTTGACTGTGTGGATCACAACAAACTGTGGAAAATTCTTCAAGAGATGGGAATACCAGACCACCTTACCTGTCTTCTGAGAAAGCTGTATGCAGGACAAGAAGCAACAGAACTGGACATGGAACAATGGCCTGGTTCAATATTGGGAAAAGAGGACAACAAGGCTGTATATTGTCACCCTGCTTATTTAACTCGTAAGCAGAGTACATCATGCAAATGCTGTGCTGGATGACTCACAAGCTAAAATCATAACTGCAGGGAGAAATATTAACCTCAGACATGCACATGATACCTCTTTAATGGCAGAAAGCAAAGAGGAACTAAAGGGCCTCTTAATGAAGGTGAAAAAAGAAAATGAAAAAGCTGACTTGAAACTCAACATTCAAAAAACGAAGATCATGTCATCTGGTCCCATCACTTCATGGCAAATAGATGGGGAAAATGTAAAACCAGTGACAGATTTTCTTGGGCTCCAAAAATCACTGTGAACTGTAACTGCAGCCATGAAACTAAAAGACGCTTGCTCCTTGGAAGAAAAGCTATGCCAAAACTAGACAGCATATTAAAAAGCAGAGACGTCACTTTGCCAACTAAGGTTTATATAGTCAAAGGTCTGATTTTTTCAGTAGTCAGTATGGATGTGAGAGATGGACCATAAAGAAGGCTAAGCACCTAAGAATTGATGCTTTCAAATTGTGGTACTGGAGAAGATTCTTGGGAATCCCTTGGACAGCAAGGAGATCAAGCCAATCAATCCTAAAGGAAATCAACTCTGAATATTCATTGGAAGGACTGATGTTGAAGCTCCAATACTTTGGCCACCTGATGCATACACCTGACTCATTGAAAAAGACTCTGATTCTGTGAAAGATTGAGGGCAGGAGGAGAAGGGGGTAAGAGAAGAAGAGATGGTTGGGTGGCATCACTGACTCAATGGACGTGAGTTTGAGCAAACTCTGGGATATAGTGAAGGACAGGGAAGCCTGGCATGCTGCAGTTCATGCAGTTGCAAAGATTTAGACATGGCTTAGGGACTAAAGAACAACAACGATCTGAAGCACCTTCTTCAGGAAAACAGATGCCAGTTCATAGTCATCTGCCATTTACAGTGTCACCTCCGTTTATATGAGCTTTCCTTCAATCAACTGAAACTACTCTTTCAGCCTCTCTCTCATTTACCAAACCATCTCTCTGTCACAGAAAGAAATTAAGTTTGTGAGTGCTTACTTGTTCAGAAACTACACTAGTTACTGTTCAATATAGTCTATATTCCAGGGTACATATAATTTGATCCTACAATAAAGCATCTGCTTATTCTGGCATATAAAAAAGCTAATTTATTGATTTCAGGTTTTCTCTTAATACTGGCACTGCCTATATTCATCTATATTTGTATACTTTATGAGTTCTCCAAATTATACTAAGCCTTGAGCCCACTTATTGTGGGCAGAAAAGAAAAGTACCTCTCTAATCTGACTCCAGGTTTCCTATAAGCTAAGCAGATGAGCTTAAAAGAACTGGAGAAAGGGCTGTTGTCATCGATATCAACAGCTAGTTCTGCACTATAATTCCTAAAGATTTTTTTTTCTAAAACAGGCAGCTATTTCAGCCAATGTTTCCTTAATGGAAGAATTCACAGAAAAAGTGTGTGTTCATCATGCATGTTATCTTAAAGCTGCAGTCCTTTTTCAGTGGCAAAGGAATTTTGGATTTTGTTTATTCCTTCTTGATTTTAGAAAAATTATGTGTACTTGGTAAAAAAAAAATAATCTGAAGGATTTATTATGAAGAACAACAATCCCTGACACACTAAAATCAGTCCAGCTCTTCAGAAGCAAACTATTTGTGATAGATTGAATTTTTACTTTTTCTGGTAGTTATCTTCCCAAATTTATATAAAATTTCACATCTCTCCTCCTTCCAATTTGGGGTAGTATTATTTCTAGTCACCTTGGTAGTGCATAGCATTCTAAGTTTCAAATGGTTTTCTCTTTGATTTCTCCCTCCATTGTCTCCTATCTTCTCGAGTGCCAAAGAGAAATCTGATGCAAATCTGACTCTATAATGTTTGGCAGGTAAACTCCCACCCTGGCCCTCAAAGCTTTTATGATCTTTTATCAGTTGTGCCCCGACATTGCATAACATGTCCACCTCTGTCTTTTTCTATTCCTTCACTTCAGACTTCCTTGGATTCCTTCAGTAAACATTTCCTTTCTCAGCTTTAGGAAATGTACTTCTAGTATGCCTTCAATGATTTCTTCCCCTTTGTTTTCCATTATCCTTCTCAAATTCCTCTTAGCCAACATGAGCCCTCCCAGATAAATCCTTTGTGTTATTTTTTCTCTCATATTTTCTACAAATTTTCTATTCTCAGAGTTCTCCTTGACTTCATGTTCTAAAGCTTCTATGCAAAATTACATTCTGGTAATTGTATGTTTAATTCCCAAGAGCTCACTCTACGTTTCTTTGCCGTATTTTTCTGTTCTTGTGTGATAGTATCTTCTCAGCACTTGTAAGATGCCTATTTTTGTTGTGTTATTCTATTTCCAAAACTACCACTTACTTCTAGGGTCAATTGGTCTTTTTATCTCCTATCTGTTGCTTTTTGTTACGTCTGGTGGTCTTTGGTTAAACTTTCATAATTAAAATCAATGGCTGCTCTACATGTAGATCTTATCTTGCTAGACTTCTCCTTAGATAAACAACTCTTTGACATAGTTGGGGCTTATTAATGGGTAGACTTTATTTTACAAGGCTCCGAAATTCAACAGTGAGGATACCAGCATCCACCACAGTAATCCTACTTCCTCCCGGGAAATTTATACATTTTCCTTAAATAAAAGCCTTTCAAGTTATTGTGGTTTGTTCATATGATTTTCTTTGTTTTCATTTTTGCGTCAGAGTGAAATGCTGGGTGACCTACTTTCTGCCTACTGTGCATTCCGAAGTGGGGGGGATTGGATTATGAAGAACCAATTACTCCACACGTAATGTTCATGTAATCATCTCCTGCAGCCTTATCCCCCATTTAAAATTACCCTTCTAACTTCCACTGTCCACTGTTGCTGGCAACTTTGAGCCTGAAGCTGTCCAGCAATCATCTGAGAGAATGATACAGATCTTCTCTATTAATACATATCCTAGCCTGCTGTTTCCCATTTTATTCTATCCATTAACAGCCATAAATCCTCTTCCTTGGATGTCATACATTTCTTTCTTCAAGAAATGAGATTCTCTTCCATATTTGGTGTTTTTTTAAAAAAATATTTTTATTGCCTTCTCAGGACAGAGAGAAGAAAACCACAAGGACCTGGTCTGCCTTCTTGAACCAGAAGCCAGAAAAGATTATTCTGCTGTTCCTTCAATAAATGAAATAGCATTCATCTATACGAGCCATAGTCAAAGCACGACCCCTAGAACACAGACATCACCATCACCTAGAAACATTTCAGAAATGCCAATTCTCTCATGCTAGGCCTAATGAATCAGAAACTCTGGGGGTGGAACCCGGCATTCTGTGTTTTCACAAGACCTCCAGATGATTTGCTGCATGATCACATTTGAAAATCTCTGCACTCAACACCTGCACATGCGCTTCCCTATGACTAAGGACACCTATTTCCAGCTTCAGTGGCCAGGGCCTCTCAGATCCAGCATGATTCCAAACAGTTGCACCCCTCCTCCATCTTCAGTTAAAGGCCATTGATTCTCATATGAGGACTAAGACATCCCCCAAGTCCTGGGTGCAAAAAGCATTACAGCAGACAAGTCCAGCTGGGATATTGGAATCAAGTCTAGAGCTCTGTGATTCATCTTGTCTCAGCTCCCATATTAATATCCCATGCATTATGTGGACATCTGCCTTTATCCTTGCTTTGATGACCATCCTAATATCCAAGGACCTCAAGAGGCTGTCCTAATTTCCACCACACTGACTCTGGCTATTTCTGGCATAAAATTCAGCAAATAGGCTGGAAACCCTGCTTGACTTTCTCATTTTGGATTCTCTGTTACAATGCTCAGACCGCTTGTCTGAACACCTTAGATACTGTGTTTTCCTGCAGTACTGAAGTGTATCTTCTATTTGCATGTGTCCTTGGGTCTGACAACTCAGGCCTGATGGGGATCCAGTATGTAACCACAAAGGAGGAATCAACCAGTAACGCAGTAACCTTGTTTGCATTTACTCTGCACCCTGATCAAAAATGCTGACTGGTCACCCACAAAATCGATTGGCAACTGACACAGGCAATTATGTGTGGCATGCCATTTTCAAAGTGTCAGGTGTGAGAACATTTAGACTGGATGTAAAGAGGAAAAGTGCATTTGCTAGGTGACCTACAGAGCAGCCTGCTGGGGAAGACTAAATAAAGGGAGTACTGACCATTTGGTCCCAGGAAATGACACCTTGGCTTCCCTCATGGGAGTTTCTCTGATTTGCTTTGATGGAGGCCATCCTTCTCCATCTGCAGTGATCTCAGCAGGGATCCACACAGTGTAACACAGTGATGAGAAATCAACGCATGCCAGCAAGACAAAGGTAAAGAGCTTGAGAGATGAGGAAAGGAAACCTATGGGAAAACTTGCAGGCTTCTTGGAACCTAGCAAAACCATGACCCAAATGCTGATTTCACTCAACTGACCCCTCCCATCTTGGATCCCAAACAGCAGAGGTGACTTCTTGATCAAATCATATTTTGTTCCTGGTTGTATTTATAGAGCAAACAAATAAAATGAATTTCTAATTCTAGGGCATGCAATTTTCTAAATCAATTAATAGTATAATAAACATTATGGATAAAAATCCTTGACTCATATTTTGTGTAATTTATTCACTAAAGTGATAGATGAATAATTGAAAGAATGCTTTTGCAATAAAATTTACAAATGGAATTATGGAATTTTTTGAGAATTCATACAATCAAGCTTTGCTAAAACAATTAACATCAGTAACATACTAAGGTGCCAGAAAAAAAATAATGAGAGAGAGGGGGATAATATACCATTTAGCATGATGAATTTTTGTCAAGGTGACAATGGCCTAGAGAAATCTGGTATGTGGAATAAATATTGTAAGTAGTAATGCTTAAATAAAAATAAAAACAATAATCTATTGAATGATTTATTCTTACAAAGCATTGTGCTAGGTACTTGGGAGTTATAAAAGTGAATATATTTTTATTTTGAATGAGATCATTGAGCTCTTTCTGATGAAAAATATATGGACACATGGAAAAGAATCCATAAAGCATTGTGGTCTCTCATTGTGTTGTACACAACTCCCTTTGCTCCCATGCATAATTGCCTCAAAACTCATCAGTACAAAGAGAGTCATGTGAATGTGATGAGTGTAGTGTTAAATACTTTTCATTGCGCCTCACCTAACCATCCAGTTAACACTTAAATTGTTTGCATTTTTAATTCTTGTCTGCAATAACATTAGAAAAAAACAGAAGATTGAACACTAGTAGGTATCTCTTTGTTTTTTGTATTCCTAGTATTTTGTATATGGAAATTGAAGGAACTTAAATAAAACCATTTAAATTCTGGATGATAATTTTTGTTGCTACGCTTATGAGAAAACATAGCTAATCATTGTTAATACAGCAATTTATAGATCTTCAATTCCCCTAGGTATTGAGCATTTCACAGGATTTGTATAACAAAGTACAAAGGGTCACTATGAACCGTTGTATAAGCTGTGCTCTATGAAAATCTAGAACACAGCACTTACCTAGTCTAGGATGTGAATGGGGAGCCTTTGGTCTAGAGTATGAGTGTGAAGCCTTTGGAATGACACATTTCTGCACTCCTGAAAGCTGCTTAACTTCCAAGAGGTAATTTAGAGTCACATGTATGTGATCTTAACAGAATGCCTGGTTACTACATTATATACATCCATATGCCTGAAAAGCCATCAAATGGCATTGTTTTCATTCTATCAAACATTACCATCATAACTTGCTGCTGTTCAAATGGCAGTGCCCCGTTAGAAACATTCAATACTTTAGTCTCTCACCCTCCAGCTACCTATCATGCATGATGGGTTCAAAAGAGCCATGTGACTCAAATGGTATGCTTGGCTTAACTCAAGTATAATTAGAGACACTAGAACTATCACTATTTCATGAAAACAGATAACCATATTTATAACCATACTCTACTTCATGCCTGGAAGGAAGAAAACACAATGTGAAGTATGATGAAGAAGAAGATGCCCTTCATAAATACCATCTCATATTCCAGGAAAACATAAAAGCACACTCCAGAAATTTCCAGGAAACAGATGCAAAGTATGCCATACACATAGTGAAAGCGAGTTTGGTGAAGATCATCTCTTAAATTTGTTTCCCATGACTAGTAGTATTGTTTTATCATCTCTCAGTACCTGTCCTCTTTTGACAGTCAACTTCTGATTGATGATGAGAGGAGCATTAGCACAGATGCAAAACACAGTTCAATCCCTATCTTTTCCTTGATTCCTGAAGTGGCATTTAAAGCCAGTATTCCAATTACAAGCAGGAGTCAGAGAGCTGGAAGATCATTCCAAGTAGGCTTGAGAAGATTGATTTTACTTCCACCCTTTGGTAAGAGACCAATCCAGTAGTTATCTGTTCTTCTCAGCAAGAAACATAATCCACTAAGCCAGTAAAAGCCTTTGAAACATGGTCATCTCCATGGAACATGCCAGGGGAAATGACACAGGTCATAAGTCCATCCAGCCTAATTTTGGACATGTCACACAGTATAATTTTTAGCCAATCCCTGATTTTCTTTGGTCCTGTTCCTGTGAATTGGAAAAATACATAAATAGCCAGAGAAATCAAAGTTCTTAAGGAAATATCAGCATTCCAAATCTATCTCAAAAGTTCATGTTCAGGATTAGCAGACCATAGTCTTCAGTTACGTCACAAAAATGAAATGGTCTGAGAGACAACAATGTGGGCTGTGGGGAAGTAGAGGAAGCTCAGCAACTAGTAGTTACCACTAAGGAGGAGCAAAGGAAGCAACTGGGACAAGCCACATGGAAGCCCTGTCAAAAACAAAATGACTGGATGTCCTGGAAACAGGGGTGAACTTAAAGATGGAGTATACAAATACCATGTCTTTTTACTGCTACTTATTACCTAGATGCCCTTGAGTGACCACTAAAACTCTGAGACTTGGTGTCCTCAGCTATAAAATTGGAAAGACAATTTTTATACTGCTAGCTCCAGGATATCAGGGTTGTTGAGAGGAAAATTAGATAGTAAACGTGAATGTATTTTAGGAACTGCCAAGAATGAAACTAAGGCATTCATTTTTCTGGGAGACACTAGTCATAGGACAAGAAAAAAAAAATCCCTGAAGTGTAGTAATAATACAAAGAGAGAATAAAAAAAGAGAAAAGAAATTTAAAAAAGAAAAACCACTGTTACCTAGCATTCCGGACCCAAGATATATCCAGAAGACATACATATCTTCAGTCGCAATGGAGTTGTTACAAAAACTTCAGAGAAATCATTTTCTCTCATCATGTGTAAACTTTTTTACGCATTAAGGTTTACAAGAAGCTATAATTTATGAAATAAAGGTCTATCTGTAGAGGAAACTGCCAATTCATTCTCCTTCTCCTTCTTATAGATTGTAGCAATACAGGAAGGAAGGAAGAGAGGGAGGTATGGAGAGATTGAGGGAAAAGGAGGGAGTAAGGAAGACTACAGTCCTCAGCCTACTATAGAGTGATACTCAATGAGATGGAAGGGAAAGTCTGTAGGTGTAGCTTCTAAGAACCCTTTGAAGGGGATTGATTGAAGTGGGGTCACATATCTTTCCTTCTTCCTTTGTCTGGAACATGGCTATAAAGACTGAAATGGAGATAGCCATCTTTTCCACATGGAAGCAAAGAACTAAGGTGACAAGGTGAAAATAGCACACCTCTCCTGGAATGCAACCCCCAAGCCTCTATTTCCACTGTTTTTATAATGATAACATACTTTCCAGACTTTAGTATATAATAAAGGCTTAAAATTCATGAATAAGGTCCTATTTTATAAAACTAAACTTGGGTTAAATAAGATATCATATCATTACTTTCAAGGCTATTTCACATCAAACTCCCTGTCCCATTATCTTAATTAACATCCATAAGTGTAGCTTTGTTTTTCTATTTTTTTTAATATTCCAGGCAAAGCCAGAACACATTCTTTTGGCTTCTACAGGAATTAATGTTGCCAAGACAGCTGGATAAGACTATGAAAGCTCATTGGACCTTGCAGTCAAGCTTTGTGTGTACTGAGGGAAAACAGCTGAGAACTCTGAGTCCTGATTTACATAATAAGGACAAACTTGTATTTCAAAGCCACATTTAGTTCAAGCACCCAGTCTTCATACAGTGATAACAATATCTAGCAACAGCTAGTCCAATTTCTTCTCTAAATATTTATACTAGATTTCAATGGGAAGCTACTCATTATTCTGGGCTAGAATTAGTTTAAGCGCACCAGCAAACTCAGCCAGAGTCCCGCTCATTTTCAGACACAAGAGCATCATTCTTAATGTGATGAGCTGGCATCTGTGTGAATAGAGTACAAACGATTCCATTTTTTTCCTTGATCCAAAGGGCTATCATTACATACATAGGGTTTCTAATTGATATTATTTAAAAATTGAATAAGTCAAGTCACTTGCATAATACCTCACCATTGTGCATTTGATTGAGGTTACTTGAATGTCACTTCCTTTCTCTTCAAACTTACAAGATCATTAAAGACAGGAAGAGGATCTGAATAATCTTTTTTTAATCCCCCAAAGCATCAAAAATGCTGCCCTTGTATATATACATTCAATAAAAGTTTGGTTCAGTTAAATTCAATCAATTGGTCAGGATATTTATGGGGTGACTTCTGAGAGAGAGACAGGGTTTAAGGGTACAGAGAATCTGCCACTCACTACCACATGAGCTGGGGTGTATCAACCTCTCTCAGCTTTGGTTTCTCATTGATAAAAACTCAACATTTTTTGCCCAGCCTACCATTTGGTGTCATTTGGTAGGTCGAATGAGGTAAACCTCTGAAATACTTTTGGTTATTATTCTTTGTTATCTTGCAGTGCAATGTATTCAAGATGCTTTTTGTTTTGAAGCTTTTTGTGACAATATTACTTTTACCCTTTATTTATCCCTAGTGAATCTTTGCTTTGTTTGTGAAATCATACTATCCAACAAAGTGCTACACTGCAGCATTGTCTCTGTGTCAATTCCACCCACGCTCAATTGTGGTCACTTGTCCAGTGATGCTCTTCCAGCAGAAGAAAGGAATTTAGAATTCCTCCTTACATAACCACCACTTCTTTCAGATACAAAGTAAGCTCAAAGACAAAGCAGAGACATTACACACATTTTCTGCAGAGGCCCTTAGCCTCAGAAATTCAAGATCAGAAGCAAGGCAGAAATGTGACAGGGGACTGGGTGGGTTTCCTAACTTCCACATATGATTGTTTCAGAAATGAATGTAAAACCACTCTGTAAACTGAATATCTAAAGCAGCTGGGCTGCTTACATGAGTATGTCTGTGACACGTGGAGGGTTTAGAATTCTGGCCTACCAACATCCAAATGTTAAGTACAAATTCCAAGACAAAAAAGAACTTGCATTTGCATTAGAAACCATTTGGAATTATCAACAACATAGAAAACATGGGAACTACACTTACACATATTCTAAATTAAAGGCCTTACTTTGGAATTTTGGTTAAGCTTATAGACCATAATATGATTGAGAAAACTGAATTCCTTAATACTACAACTGGTCTCCCTGAATCATTTGAAATAGGCTCACCAGTTCAAAATCAAACTAGAGCTCAGCCATAATACAACAAATATACATTCCATGACACTATGGAAACTCCCAAGAGAGTGACACACTCTGTCCTCAAATATAGCCCTATGGGCCTCCAGTAACTTAATTAAAGTGAAATTAGAAACGGCAGAAAAATATTTAAGACTGTTCCTCCTCCCTCATTTTTCCACGGGGAAAAACCAAAAATTAAAAAGTGTATATCATCTTAATCATCATTTTCCTTAACATTTCTTGAGCACGAGTTAACACAAAGAATGAGATTACAAATCAGACCAAATATGAGTCAGAGCTCCTAGCTAGTGACATGCTTTACTAATCATTTCAAGGATACAAGTACCGGGAGGCAGGCGTGAAGCTGGGACACCCAGGACAGGATTCCCTGCCCCTTGCTCCCCACATGAGAGATGCACTCTCTGACCTGTGTTTAAAGATGAGTTCTCTTAAGTCGGGTGTCCAGTCACCTTGCACAGAAGGCAGTAGTTTGTGAAACATCTCCATTTACAGCCAGATAATTACATAGCTTATGTGACATTTTCCAGAGAGCCATGCCCCATTAATCCACAGACCCTAGGTGTGTTTACCATAAGCAACCCTAAACCAGAGACACTGTGCCAAAAGCAGTCTGAAGACATGACCTCTCTTCCTCACAAATGTCATTAGTCTATTCACCAGATCATTTATTAGCATTTGGGGGGGGGTCACGTTGTATGGCTTTTGGGATCTTAGTTCTCTGACCAGGGACCAAACCACGACCCTCAGCAGTGAAAGCATGGAGTCCTAAGCACTGAATCACCAGGGGATTCCCTATTAGCTTGTTCATAAGGAGATGAGGCCAGGTCATTTGCCTTCTTGTTTTCCTATGAATGTTCCCCCAGTAACAAGAGAGAAATAGATTATAGACTAGTTGCTGAACCCATTCCTTCCCACAACATTCATCATATTCCAAGTACAATTCCAAGATTCTCTACATGTATTACTTCACACAATCCTCTCAACTGTATGAAGTAAGCACTATCATTTCATTCTTCAAAATGAAGAAAATCATGAGATTATGCAACTTCTTGCAAGTCCCACAACTAAATGAGGCAGAACCAGGATTTGAGACCTAATCAGTTCAGTTCAGTCGCTCAGTTGTGTTCGACTCTTTGTGACCCCATGGACTGCAGCATACCAGGCCTCCCTGTCCATCACCAATCCCGGGAGCTTGCTCAAACTCATGTCCATAGAGTCGGTGATGCCATCCAACCATCTCATCCTCTGTCGTCCCCTTCTCCTTCTGCCTTCAAACTTTCCCAGCATCAGGTCTTTTCTAATGACTCAGTTCTTCGCATCAGGTGGCCAAAGTATTGGCGTTTCAGCTTCAGCATCAGTCCTTCCAATGAATATTCAGGACTGACTTCCTTGAGAATGGACTGGTTGTATCTCCTTGCAGTCCAAGGGACTCTCAAGAGTCTTCTCCAGCACTACAGTTCAAAAGCATCAATTCTTCGGTGCTCAGCTTTCTTTATGGTCCAACTCTCACGTCCACACATGATTACTGGAAAAACAACAGCTTTGACTAGATGGACCTTTGTTGGCAAAGTAATGTCTCTGCTTTTTCATATGTTGTCTAGGTTGGCCATAGCTTTTCTTTCAAGGAGCAAGCATCTTTTAATTTCATGGCTTGCAGTCACCATCTGCAGTGATTTTGGAGCCCAAGAAAATAAAGATCTATCTGAGGATATTAAGACCTAATATTGTATTGAGACCTAATACAGTATATTGAGACCTTATACACTGGCTGAAAATTCTGTTTTCTATAGAAAGATATGATTCATTTCTGTAATTAGAAATCTTTCTAATAAAAAAAGAGATCTTTCTGTGATCTTTCTTTTGAGACTTACACTACAGATTTAGGCTTAAGAACAACAAAGCTTCTAATAGTGAATTTTATACCTTCAACTGTGATGGATTAAAGATTGATGAGAATTGTTTTACATTTCTCCCACTGAGAGATGGGATCTATTTCCACAACCCTTGAATCTAAAGTGTGGGTGAGAATTTTGAGAGGGTCACACATTTGTGTTTTCAAAGGAAAACTGTGTGGGTGGTTTAAATTACACCAAAGTGCATTTAAATTGGTGAAGCTCTATGAATATTAACCACATTTACACTGTGCTAAATTTCTCAGAATAAAGATGTATCCATCTCTCTCTGGGTAGGAGCTGTTGGTATATGGCTCCATGCTAATGAACCTATTTGCCTCTTTCACACCTAAACCCTATGACCTTCTTCAATTGCAGATGGAGGATTTGTATCTGCAATTGAACAGCACACACCTCACCCCTATCCTACCTGTAAGATTTTCTTCTTTCCTCTGCCTGGTTTTATCTCATCCTTTCTTCTCTTTTCAATACACAATAGCATATATGCCATGCATACACACGTGTATGTACATACCCTCCCCCCTGACACACACATAATCACACAGGCAATAACAATGGTAGCTAAAATGGCAGGATCATTCTTTCAAGTCTGTTTCTAGTGTTAAAACATCAGACATTCTATCAAAACATTGTCACTAAGCATTCAAAACTATTATTAATAGCCAAATCTCTTTACTTAAAAGCTTCAGCTCCAAATGTCATATACATTAAAGGTAAATCTAGCCCACTGAAATATGAAAATCAGGCACATTGACCATTACATTGAACCTAAGCACAAGAAATCATAAACATTTTAAGAATGCTACTTACTGGATAAATTATTCTGTCTTTTCTCCATCTGACATTTGTCATGTATTTTCATGTTTCCAGAGCTGGGCAAGTGTCATTATATCTGATACAGTGCTCATAAAAGCTCTGTGAAGTAGGTATCATTTTATCCATTTGCCAGATGAGGAAACAGAAGCTCCAAGAGGGTAAATGACTTACACAAAATTACTCAGATATTCCCAAGTAATAACCAAGAGTATGGCCCTATCTTGTATTCACAGTCTTTTTAATATGCCCAACACCAGCCAAGTTCTAGCTAGAGATTTATTACTTATAATGGCAAAAGATTCTTCTTATTCACATGAAAGGGAAAAGCAATTTTTAACAAGTTTGTAGAATTTTATGACTATAGAGAATCCCCACTGCAATCCAGAACTAAGCCCTCTGATAACTCTGGTGTTATCAGATCATATTCTTGTTAACGTTCAAGTTAAATATGGAAAAATATCCGTAGGAAAGGCCAAAATTGATTGTGTATCAACTTTATGATCCACGTCACAAAATAAAGCCTGTAATGAGATACTATTCTGCGGGGAACTAGGAAGAGTTTCAGCAGCTGAAGCTGTTGACATCTCATCCACCACCCTCAGGCCCACCACAGAAGTCACCTACAGCTTTGTGGATGGTCCCCACATGTGGCAACAGCTTCATACATCAAACAGCTGTGTCACTCAGTCTAAGGAATTCTTCTAGCTACCCAAGTATCCTCCACACTCTGCAAGGTGGACGTGAAGAGCTGAGGAGCTCACAGCCCAAGAGCAGCCCTGAAGCGATGAGGGACAGGACTTGGCCCATGAATATTTCATCTGTCTACCCTTCAGGGAGGCAATCCCTGTTTGTGTTCCACACAGATTTTAAAAGGTTCTGGGTGGGACGGTGCCCAGTCACAGTGATAATCTGCTCACAGACATATCCATTAGTGGCTTTTCTCACTTCCCGTCTCACTTCCCAAACTCGGCAGGATTTCTGGGACCATCTCTCAAATAAACTACACGCACTCTGTGCTGAGTCACAGTCATGTCTGACTCTTTGTGACCCTCTGGACCACAGACCACCAGGCACCTCTGTCCATGGGATTCTCCAGGCAAGAATGCTGGAGTGGGTTGCCATGCCCTCCTCCAGGGGATCTTCCTGACCCTGGATGGAACCCGGGTCTCTTAGGTCTCCTGCATTGGCAGGCAGATTCTTTACCACTAGTGCCACCTGGGAAGCCCACATGCACCTTGTAGTATTTTCTAAAGGTGACTGCATCCATATATCCTAGCCCACATACTTTTCTTACAATATGACATTGACCGTTTTCCATCAAGAGGTGAGCTTTTATGCCCCTTCCCTTTGAATCCAGGTGGGCCTGTAATTATGGCAGAAGACACATAATATGACTGCTGAGGCTAGCTAATATAGGCAGGACAGCTTCTACCTGGCTCTTTCCAGAGGCTCACTCTTAAAACACAGACACCGCACTGAGGAAGCCAAACGGTGACATGGGAAGACCAGGAGGAGGTGCTCCAGATGACAGCGCAGCAGTTCCCAGCCAGCACTGATACCAGACATATGGAGGAGTCTTCAAATGAGTCTAGCCCCAGTTAGAAGCTAAAGAGAGCAGGGAGGAGATGTTCCTGTTGGATCATGCCGAAATTATAGATTTGGGAGCAAAACAAATGCTGTCATGGTCTTAAAACACTAAGTTTTAGAGTGGCTTGTTACTCAGGACATAATTGGAACACACTCAAACTCTTGTTTCAGGGTCTGCATTAGGAGGAATTTCAAACTAAGACAGTATTCAAGGTAATTTGACTAGTAAATGGTAAGTGAATGTGTGTGAACTCAAACTGCCTATTCAGAGCCCATGCCATGTCCACTTCACTCTACCATCTACCCATTTAGTCCAGTAACTCTTGGGTTTCTTAAATATCGAGGTCCCTATATCTCTAAGAGAAGACAAAAAGGTATCATGTTCCTTATAGTTCTTGTTATGTAATGGATACTAAACATGAAGAGACAAATAGCCCTGAATGATTGTGCCTCAATTATTTTCACTGGTCTTATCTCCACATTCCAAGTCTTATCCATTATTCTGGGTACTCTTGCCAGTTTCAAACCAGGCGAAAACTTAAAGGACATTACTGCAAAAGAGAAGAAAAATATAAATAGCTAATTACAGGCTTTAATGTTTTGCTTTTCATCAGTATTCTCAGCAGAGCAGTAAAAACTAGGCACATTTTCAACAAATTACAGATTTAAAAAAACAAAAACTGAAGAATGATTCACCTAGATCTCTGTCCAATGTAGAGTTTAGGGTGAATGTTGCTAACAAAAGGGTATGGATGTGGAAACAAATCAGATTCTCTTAAGAAATTTGCACTCAATATATTTATCTTAAGACAAGTAGATTGCTAAAAAGCAATCTGTCATGATAAAATTCAGAACCAGATCCAAAATATGATCTTAACCTTCCCTGTGCTAAGTCGCTTCAGTCGTGTCTGACTCTTTGCGACCCTATGGACTGTAGCCCACCAGGCTCTTCTGTCCATGGGATTCTCCAGGCAAAAATACTGGAGTGGATTGCCATGTCCTCCTCCAGGGGATCTTCCCAACCCAGGGATCACACCCACATTTCCTGTGGCTTCTGCATTGCAGGCAGATAATTTACCACTGAGCCACAGGAGAAGCTCTTAACCCTCACTACTGAAATAAAGTTAAAAGGCAATTTCAAAATGGTTATGCCTTAAAAAAAAATTACCCATAGATAAAATTCACTGCAGCACATTCAAATAAAGATCTGCTAAAGTAATTAGCACATGAAAAGAATAAATCTCTACTTTCCTAAAGTTCTCTGTAGCATTATGAACACAGAACTATTGCTACTTACAAGAGGTTAACTATAAGAACATCCATTTCAAAGGCACAAAACACCAACTCTATCAAACTCTTCAATCTGTCATTGTGACTTTCTTTGTAAAATATGCTGTTGCAGCTATTTTGGTGGCTATATCTGACTTAACTGGATTTATTTTGATAAAATTTATTTACTGAAATAAGATATGTTTTAACTCCATCACTCAACCTTTGCCATTTGTCTGCCTCATCCATGATTCATTTAAGACTCAGCTGACATTCTTTTTAAATATGTTTGCTTAATAAAATATACCTTAAAAATGGTTTCTAGCTTACTTTTCCATTTTGAAACAAAATGATCAATAAGATCTATCTTTTGAAAATGTTAATCTATCTTTTGAAAATGTTAATGGATTTCAACTAAATCTAGTTAGAGGTAGAGTTTGAGAGAAGAGATTTCACTATGTGAAGCCTGGTCCACTTGTCTCTTTTACAGCAGTGATGAAAACAGTTCTTCAACATATACAGTTAATTTCAAGAATCATTTATTAAGCTCTGAATCTCATAGAAGGTATGAGGCATACTAAATGAATCCTTTGTCAACCTAGCAAAGTGCTCTCTATCGGGTCTTGGATGTTGTTCAGAGTATTTTGTAAGATGAAATCAAAAGTACTAAAGTCTCTCAGATGCATGCGATTCGTCAACTGTTCCCTAAGACTTTTGAAGTGCAAGGAAGTCATCCACAGAAGAGGGCTTATTTTATATCCAAAAGACATAGAAGCTTTTTATGCTATTACTATTTTTTCTGACTTCCTCTAGAATATTAACATATAGGACTGTTCTCAGACTTGGCACTTCTAGATTTCTTATCTGGACCACGTTAGCAGAGTAATAGGAAATAACATCTGGGAGTTAGAGGCTTAGTAATGGTGGTTATTATTTGATGACTTACGGTTAATGAGCACTTGGCAGGCCTGCATTTCCTCAGTTCTAAAAAGGAACAATCATTTTGTTTTCTTCTCCGAGGTGACCTATGAGAATCAAGCATTGGTAAGAGTTACATATGAGCAGTAAAGCACTATACAACAAAGAACGTATTGGTTTGGCAAAAATGATCATTCAGGTTCTTCCATAGTGTTTTATGGAAAGATCCAAACAAATGTTTTGGTCAACCCAACGTACATTCCCTACCTGCTTGTCCCCTTGGACAACTGTCATTCATTGTATCACTACATCCTAAACTTGGAGGGAATTTTGGTTTTATAACCCAATTTCCTACTGTGTCAGAATCTCCCTACTACATTAGTTCCAACAACAACGGAATTCCTGCTGTGAAAAGTCTGTAATTTCTGTACCCCCAAGTGCTCTTGGCACTGGCAACCAGCCACTAACAGCTGAGAAGGAGACATCCCCCAAGCTTGTAACTGGTTGAAGCAAGAAGCAGTAGGCAAAGGAGAGAAGCAGATATTAAAATTTTTGACCTTTCTCCCTCTTCAGGTTTACTCTGAAAGTCTTAATTGTAATATAGATCTCAGAATAATAAATTTTCCATCATATAGCACAGGCCCTGGAACACAGTAGGTGTTCAATATATTTTGAATGTTGACTAGGTAAAGTTAAGGTCCTTTCACCTCCCCAAACCCCCTTTACAGGAGACAGGCTAAAATATAAACATAGTGAGAACTAAGAATTCAAAATGAACAGGAGACTGGAAGAGCTGACCTTTTAGGATAATTCATTTCAGTCATAACACAAGTAACAAGTATCAGACACTTTTTCTTGATGAATGATGGGGAAAGGGTTGGAGAAGGAAAAAGGAACTAGTTGAAGACACCTGCTTTATTTCTTTTTATTTAATGACAATGCAGTTCAGAAGAATTTGAGCTGAGATTCATTTAGAAATGTGGTTGGGCTTTTGTCAGTCCAGGGAGAACATGCAAAGAGAAGAGCGATGAGGCAGAACTACAAGGAGGAAACAGTATCACAGGAACTGGTCTGTGAGAAAGTATCATCATCTTCTTTCAAGACTAATAGTGTGACAAACTCCTGGAAACCTACCTCCAGGAGAGTTAAAGAAGATAAAGGTGTAGATATTACCTGGAACTCATAAGACAGCACTGAGTGATATCTCTGGAAACCCCAAGAGATTACTGTAATGTCTAACTGCTAGAAGCAGCTCTTGGCTGAGGCCCCAAGAGGTAATTAATTCATGGCAACAAGAATCCCTTTCCTCCCTCCCACTCTCCCTCCCTCCCTACTACTTCCTTTCTCCCCTTTCTCCCTCATCAGCAAATGTGAAATAGATGTATTTCACTTTACGCAGTTCAATTCAGTCACTCAGTTGTGTCCGACACTTTGTGACTGCATGGACTGCAGCACACCAGGCTTCCCTGTCCATCACCAACTCCCAGAGCTTGCTCAAACTCATCTCCATTGAGTCGGTGATGCCATCCAACCATCTAATCCTCTGTCGTCCCCTTCTCCGCCTGCCCTAAATCTTTCCCAGCATCAGGGTCTTTTCCAATGAGTCAATGCTTCACATGAGGTGGCCAAAGTACTGGAGTTTCAGCTTCAGCATCAGTCCTTCCAATGAACATTCAGGACTGATTTCCTTTAGGATGGACTGGATGGATCTCCTTGCAGTCCAAAGGACTCTCAAGAGTCTTCTCCAACACCACAGTTCAAAAGCAAGTCCCTTTATTCAAGTCCATGATATTTGGAAACAAGGGTAGGACTAAGTCCTAGTCTATCAGAAATAAAACTATCCTCTGAAGTCATACATACAACTGGAGATACTAGCACAATATATGTTCTCAACTTTTCCAACAGACTCACCCATGAGGCCACAGAGAGCCTATCTTAACCAAGGTAGCCCGGAGTCCCTCCTCTTCAATTTCCTTCCACTCAACCCTCAATTCCCTGTGTAAAGGTTTCCTGAAATAATATTAATGCTCTGGTTTCTGTCAGTTGACTGGTTCAATCTGGTTTTACCCTGTATGGAGCTGGAGGAAGGATTGGGTACTTCAGAAGAATGAATGAAGCCACTAAGTGACTACTTGGAGTATCCATAAGCCAGACATGCAATAGAATGAATTTTATCAACATCATATTGAATAAAATAAGCCAGCTACAAAAGGGCACATGCTGTATGATTCTATTTCATATAAATTTCAAAAATAGGCAAGATGAAGCATATTGTTAGAAGCTAGGATGGTGCTAACCTTGGGGCAGAAGGAAGTAGTGAGTAGAGGGGATGTCTGGAATCTAGATAATATTTCTACATCTGGTTTCTTGTTACAAAAATGCATTTCCTTTCAGAAATACGAGGATTTATCATTTATATGTATGCATATTATACTTCATTAAAAAGTAAAATTAAACAAAGGGAAATCAGCAGCATTTATGATGTATAGAAACTAGCATTAAAAATAGTTACAGTGAAACAAAACAATCAGATTAAATGCTATATTCTTTGGTCTGCTGAAGGCTCCTAGTTTGAAACCTCCTTTCTCTTTGCTAAATATGGAAGCTAGCAAGTACAAGACAAGCTGTAAAGATCCACTAGCTTCAAACAGAGACTGCTTCCTTGAGGCAATTAGATGGATTGAAGGAAAATAGTAAAGAGCCTGTCTCATCATGTAATTCAATACTATTTCATACCCTATCTAGATTCCATTTGCATACTGCACGCTAAGTCACTTCAGTTGTGTTCTACTCTGTGTGATCCTATGGACTGTGTCCCACCAGGCTCCTCTGTCATGGGATTCTCCAGGCAAGAGTTGGTTGTCATGCCCTCCTCCAGGGGATCTTCCCAACCCAGGGATCAAACAAACTCACGCCTCTGACGTCTCCTGCATCAGTAGGCAGGTTCTTTACCACTAATGCCACATGGGAAACTCCACAGTCTTATTTAAAGTCACTCTTTTTCCTCCCTTGGATTCAGTGCCATGTGATACACACTTCTGTGAAAAACAATAAGCAACTTAGATGCCCTCCTGAAGGCAAGAGTTTCCCAAATTAATGCACGCTCCAGTTCCTTTAACAATAACAATAACCCTTTAACAATAACCCTCAAACAACACTGCTAGTTTTGGCCTAACAAGCATTCATCTACTCCCTTGGATCTAGCACTGGTAGTCTAACACTTTCTAGAAGTCAGTTCTTCCACACCTATTATTATCTCAAGATTCTTCTGACCTTCATTCTCAGGTCACTTTCTCCTGTCCCTACAACATAAAGGTGCTGTTGACATGCATACTCTATGCAAGCAAGCAGAAAGATTAAATTTGTAAAATTTATTTTTAAATCTATAAAGAAAAGCCTGATTAAGTAGGCACTTCCAATAATGTGGAGAGTTATTAAAGAAACAAAAATAGTAGCCAGCATTCCCAGAAACATCTTTAAATAGGATTGCAACATCTGTCTGGTTAGGTTTAAGCTTAGCACACCTATGGGCAAGGAAGGTTCAACAAGTTCAGAAGTTTGTTGGTCATTTTGGCATCTAAATAAATCTGATTTAGTATTTAAAAATGGGAAACATGAGCATGTCAAAATGAAACATGTGAAACTCAAAGGTACTGGCTACAGCTGATAGTCTTCCAAGTGTATTAAAACATGTTTTCTATGTGCTTTTAATGAAAAACAGTTACTAGTCTAAATAAATTTCCTCCATCATCATTTCATCCATAAATCTTCATCCTAACAAGCAGCTTTGAGACAACAATAACTCAATATTTTCCAATCTATTAATTCATGGCTATGCTTTTATAAGAGCTGGGTAATGGAAAGGGTTATTTTTATTTTGTAACATTGATGCCTCCTTTTATATCTGTTTGTCTTCAGGTAGTTTGTCCATTTTCTTTCAGAGTTGGTAAGATTGTGGAGGTTCTCTAAGTCCTTATTGTCATGAGTGAAAACTGCATTTTTTTCTGATTGTGTAAATTAAATAATTTATGCTTGTTGAACAATTTTCAGAAAATAAAAGTTAAAAATAAGTCAAAAATACAGGTAATATATGTTAGGAAGTAAAATAGCCCCCACTTGGTATTTCCCAAAGCTAACTTACAAAGAAGGTAACTGATTCAACTATTCCCCTGGAGGTAGGTCTCCAGTCTCTTTGCTCTTCAACCAAAAAGTATGTAGTTAAATTATCCTAATACACGTTGTACAATCTCTGGGCTTTTCTCTGTTCAAGTTCAGCGGAGGTTAAGTATGTTAATGATTTTCATCTTCCTTTCCAGGACATTAAAAAATGGGGCAAGTAAAAACATAAGTCTTCAAATCTAAATTCTACTCACGTATATCCCCATCTTACATTCTAATATCAAATATTATGCAAAATATCAAGATCAAATACCTAAAGTACATGAGAAAACTTTAATTCTATTGAAAGATGAAAGGGGAAGGATCCCATATTTTGTTTTATCACAGTGGTTCCAATTTCTGACTACTGACTGAACATCCTACAACCTGGTATATCGAATTAGTATTTTATACTACAATTTGAAATATAATGACAGTAACAATGCTATTTCTTTTTAAAAGTCTCTCTCAGAAAAAAATGAGAACAGAAATAGCCACAAATATCTCAAGAAAAAAAAAAACCGAGTATCTATCATATGCCACTAGTTTGGAATTTTAAACAAAGAAGAGTCTATTATAATTGTAATTTTGGCTCAATCCAAGGAAGAAAAATCTTAAGAACCAGAGCTGCCACTGATAGAATGGGTTTTCTTGTGAATTAATGAGTTCTCCTTCATGAGAGAGGACTTCCCTGGTGGCTCAGACAGTAAAGAATCTTCCCACAATGCAAGGAGACCAGGGTTCGATCCCTGGTTCAGGAAGATCCCTTGGAGAAGGAAATGGCAACCCACTCCAGTAATCTTGTGTAGTGAATTCCTTGGACAGAGGAGCCTGGCAGGCTACAGTCCATGGGGTTGTAAAGAGTCGGACATGACTAAGCAACACACACACCATGAGAGAAATTCAAACCAGCCCTATAGAGCCATTTTCTACAAGATTTTAGTTATATCTTACATGAAAAAGACTGAACAAACCTTTTAGCCAATTTAATCCAATAGTATGGGTGGAAAAGATACAAGGTCATTTACTATCAATTTCTATTTAAATTGGTCAGTGCCCAAACTTCACAATTTTTAAATGGTTTGACCATCACCTTTGCCTCTAGAGAAACTTGAAGAATTACCTTTCTCATCATTCCCTACTTCTTTAAGGAAAAGTTCTATTTCAGAGAAGTAGAACATGAGGTCTTTGTTATCTCCTTAGAAATACAGGAAATTCAGAACTATTCTTTGATAAGTGAAGTGCGGTGAAAGTCACTCAGTTGTGTCCAACTCTTTGTGACCCCATGGACTATACAGTCCATGGAATTCTCCAAGCCAGAATACTGAAGTGGGTAGCCGTTCGCTTCTCCAGGGGATATCCAACCCAGGGATTGAACCCAGGTCTCCTGCATTGCATGTGGATTCTTCACCAGCTGAGCCACCAGGGAACCCTTATTCTCTGATAAAGCAACTAGCAAAAGGGCAGAAGCATTAGATTTAAACCCTGTCTCTTCATATTTACACCCAATTCAAACACAACCAATAGGCATAAAAATCTCAGAAGCTGGCCCTAAATTGTAGAAGCCACCAGATCTAAGCTCTTCAACCCTAGTCTCCAATCTTTTGTGATCATTCACAAAGTTTATTTACTCACTGGACACCTATGGGCAAGGAAGGTTCAATATGTAAAATTTATTTACTTACTTCAGATGTTTATTGATCACCCACAATGTTTTGAGCGTGCTTTTAGACTAGAGGTCAGCAAATTTTCTTCTATAATGGGCCACTTAGTAAGTGACCAACTTTTCAGGTCCCATGGTCCCTTTCACACCTATTCAACTCCCCTATTATAATGTGAAGGCAACCACAGACAATATATGAAAGAGTAAGTGCAGCTGTGTTCCTGTAAAATATTATTCACAAAAACAGTAGGCAGGCTGGATCTGGCCTGTGGATAGTAATTTGCTAACCCTCGGCCTTGACTCTTGAGATATGTCAATGAACAAAACAGAAGAAATTTTCTTTCTTCTTAGAGCTTACAGTCTTATAAAATCAGTAGAAATTATCATGCACTCCAAATACATGTATTTATTTGTACAATACATGTATTGTACAAATAAATACATGTATTTATTTTCTAATTTATGTGTGTATAACAGCATATAAATACATTTTACATGCTATAAAATTTAGGCAATATTATAAATTATAGTGTCAAATATTTTAAGATAAATAGTATATTTTAATTTTTAATACTTTTTTTTTTTTACTTTTTCACTACAATTATCACTCACCATTGCATTTCAATGAGAGCAATATTTTTTAAAATCTTGGTTGAATATTCTGTGATTCAGTTTTCATCCAGCTGCTTCAGATATTTGGTTTTAATGACTGTCATAGTGGAAAATTCCTCTCACAAAGTTACATAGCTCTAAAAGGAAGCACTGCATTATTGGCTGTGTTTATTTAACCATGATTACTATTTTTACATCTCATCCTTCAATTATGCAAAGAATTTCATTAAGTTTTTGGCTTATACATTTATATCTTCCTCAGTGTAAATGAGGTGTTACTGCCAACTAATTGGAAGGTAAATATTGGAAGGTAAATAAACATTTGTCGACTGACTGAATATATGCATAAAAATTCACTGAAAGCATCTGAAAGATTTGTAAAGATGTTTCCAAGTTCATGTGAAGTACACTAATGAATGTTTCTTATATATGACATACAGGGTTTTAAGTACTAATCTAACATTACTAAAATTAAAGGCACATAAATACCTAACAGTACACTGGGGGAAGGAAGGCATGAGGAGGCCACTGCCAAGCTCTCCAGGTGGTGGAATGCCCACAGTTCCCCAAAGGAAACTCATGTGTAAGTGATGAAACATGGGAACATTCAGCAATTAGAACGAGTGAATGCTTCAAGGTCAATTCTAAGGTTTAATACTCATAAAGTTTTATGTTTTTAATTTTGGAAAATCACAGGGGGTACAGGTGTTTAGGACTCTGCACTTCCACTAGAGGGGGTACAGGTTTGACCCCTGGTCGTGGAACTAAGATCTCACAAACCACATAGTGTGGCTCCCCACTTCCAAAAATTAAAAAAAAAAAAAATTACAGGGTTGACTAAACTCAATGGATCATCCGCTACATCCTTTGGTATGAGTTTTGGAGATAATTATTCTGCAGAGCTATCTATTTTTTCTGCAGTTTGCATTTGGAGAGTTCCCTTTCCTACATTATTTTCTATTCATATAGGGTTTCAATTTGTAACCTAAATTGTTAGATGCAACTGATAGATTCCACCAATCTAGTTCACTTTGTCTGCATATTCCTAAGTAACATCTTACCATCATAGCACGTTTGGTAGAATAAAATTCCAATTAAATGAATCTTTCACCCATAACTAACCCAATCACAATCATCTAGTTGGCTATTTTAGGTTTCTAACTTCTGTATCTGCTCCAGTCTGGAAGTGAAATATCAGTAAACTATCTCAACTGTCTGGCAGAATCTTCAAAACTTCAGATGAACTCTAGCCGAGTTTATTCCATCTCTAATGAGAAGTTATTAATCAATAGTATGTTTGTAGTCATGAAAGGGCTGTTTAGAATTTTAATAAATGTCATCTAGAAAATTAACAAAAAAAGTAATTAAGAAGATTTATTACCTGATTCCCTATCACCTTCATGGTCAAACCAAAAGAAAATGTGATTAGAAATGAGGATTGTGAAAACCTGAACATTTTATAAATATGCCCTCAAAACCCTCCTTAAATAGCCAGAAAGTCTGGCATTCTTCCAGGTTCAGGTAACACCCTATAGTGTTTTTCACAGTGTTAGGTAAGTGTTTAATTATTTGTTTCTCCAACTTCTCCCTCAAGTGTGGAAACAATTTTAGAACAGAGAATTTTGTCCTTTCTTTTTTGTGTCCTCTAATGCAGAGTAGTGTTCAATTAGCATCTGCTGAAATCAAATAAAATGTTGTGGAAATCCCAAAGTATACTTTAAATTTCCACAGTTCATAACTGAAGAAAATCTCAGAATAGTCAATTCTATCCTTTGTTCCTGGAAAACAGATAGGAAATACGTTCTTCCTCATTTAACAGTTTTGATTCAGAAAAACTCTCATCTGAGTACCGTTAAGCTCTGGAGCAATCAACATTCTTCTTGAAATGTATTTCAAATGAAAAGTGAAAGAGTCGCTCAGTTGATTCTGACACTTGGTGACCCCATGGACTGTAGCCTGCCAGGCTCCTCTGCCCGTGAGATTTTTCAGGCAAGAATACTGGAGTGGGTTGCCATTTCCTTTTCCAGGGGATCTTCCCAACTCAGGGAATCCCACATTGCAGGCAGATTCTTAACACTCTGAGTCACCAGGGAAGGAGTTTTAAAATGTCAAATTAATTTGGCCCATCTTCTCATAAAGTGAATAGCTAAAACTATCATTGTTTGCTGTTGATATGATCAATCTCATAAAGAAAATTAACCAAATCACTCACAACTAATAAGAGAGTTCATCAAGGTAAATGTACGTATCAATAGATTTTTTGTGTCAAAAAACCACCAAATAGAAAACAAAATGCTATTAACAAGATCACCAAATTCTGAAAGATTTCTAAGAATTAAACTTACAAAAATACAAAGAACTGTTACAGGAAAAATTTTTGTAACTCACTGAAAGAATACATGGGCATGATTTAAATATGTCCATTTTCCCCCAAAATGATCTGTATTGAAATCAACTCTCATCAAAATTCCAGCTGGATTTATTTTGATGAACTTGATAAACCTCTTCTAAAACGTGCATAGAAGTCTAACGGTCTATAAACAGCTAAGTCAAATTTGAAAATGATGACAGAAGACTAAGGAATTGCTTTACTAGGTATTAAGACAAACTAAATGTCAGAATAAAAATCACAAAATGGTCTTGGTGCAAGAATGTACAAATATAGTAGTGTAACAGATGAGAGTCATAAGAGAGCCAAGTCCCTAATATACCATAAAGATGACATCATACACAAATCAAAGAAAAAAAGGATGAACCACTTAGTACACAGTATTGGAAAAATATTTCCTAAAACAATTAAATTGAATTCCTATATAATACCTTATAAAAGTTTGACTCTAAGGATAAACGACCTAAATTTGAAAGATAAACTATAAAGTAATAAATGATAATGCAGAAAAACAGCCTGATAACCTGGGATGGGCAAGCATTTAAACAAAACCCCAAAAGCACACTCTATAAGGTAAAATACTTGTAAATATTGTATCAAAATGATGGATTCTGAGAGGAGCTCAAAATGGTGGAGTAGGATGGTGCTGAGCTCACCTCTTCTCACAAAACACATCAATAATACATCAACATGTGGAGCACTTCTCACTGAAAACAAACAGGAAGCTGCCAGAAAGACTCTTACACAAACGAGCCTGGAAAGAAAGATCCACTGAGCCAAGTAAGAGGGGAGGAGAAGGGATCAGCTCAGGACCTGTGCTCTTGAGAGGGAATGCAGAAGAGGATGGGGACACCACAGCTTGGTGACCCCCTTGGGGAGTGAGCAGTTGGACCCACATATTGGGCATGCCAGCCCTGGGGCCTCACACTGGGAAGATGAGTCCACTTGGCTGACTGAAGACCAGTGGGGCTCGCAGGAGGGCTGGGAGAGACCTAGAGTCCACTCACAAAGAGCAAGAGCACATGCTTGGTGGTTGGCAAAACAACACAGAGGAAGCCGACTGAAACTGCTGGGGACTCTGGCCAATTTGCCCCAACTGGTCCAGCACTCACCCCAGCCACGCTGAACACCCACTCCAACCCCTCTTGCTCTGGTGCAACTTTCTACTAGGCAAAGTCATACACTGCTGAGGAGAGTATGCAGCCATGCAGGACAGAGCCAGCTCTGACCTAGCACAGTACCCGAATGGGGAGAGGGCAGCCATTGCTGGTGCTGGCAGAGGCGGAGGAACGGGAGTTGCTGAGAGCTCTGATGGGTGCTGGGACCAACATGTGCCTTGGTCCACAGTAGGTGCCCGCTCCAACCTCGCTTGTTCCCATGCCGCTACCCTCCAGAGCAAATGTGCCTATGCTGGGAAGTGGGAGAACACACACTTGGAATGGAACCAGCTTAGACCTGACCCTCAGGGTTTCTTCTCCCACAACTTGGCACCCAAACCTAGCCCCCAGCAGGGCATTGTAGGTCACCAAGCAGAGGAGAAGCCCAGGCTCAGGCGTGGCTCTGGCTTTAGCCCCTCCATCCCCACCTCTCACCAAGGTGATAGCTGCCAACACACCCTGAGGGAAGACATGACTATGCCCACTTCAGATCCAGGTCTCCCACCAAAGCCACTGGGCATACACAGACCATATAAGGATGCACCCACACAAGGACACCCTCTCAAGACCAGGATAGGTAACTGTTGCCCCTATCATAGAGAGAGAAAGTTAAGCAAAATGAGATGATCGAGGAAGTTGTTTCAAACCAAAGAATAAGGAAAAAAAATCCAAGAAAATAATTAATAAAACAGAGAAAAGTAATTTACCATAGAGTTCAAAGCATTAGCAATAAGAGTGCTAACAGAACTATGGAAAAGAACAGATGAACACAATGAGAATTTCAACAAGGAACCAGAAAATATAAAAAATAACTAGTCAGAGAAGAAAAATACAATTACCAAGGTGAAAAACTCAATAGAAGGAATTGATAGCAGATCGGGTAATACAGAGGAGCCTGGCAGGCAACAATCCATGAGGTCTCAAAAGAGTTGGACATGACATGGCAACTAAACAATAATAAGGGGATAAAGAAGAATGTGTAAGTGATCTGATAATAGAATAATCGAAAAATCACACAATCACACTGTTGTTCAGTCACTCAGTCATGTCCGACTGTTTGCAACCCCATGGACTGCAGCACGCCAGGCTTCCCTGTCCTTCACTATCTCCCAGAGTTTGCTCAAACTCAGGTCCATTGAGTCTTTGATGCCATCCAACCATCTCATCCTCTGCCACCCCCTTTTCCACTTGCTCTCAATCTTTCCCAGCATCAGAGTCTTTTCCAATGCATCAGCTCTTTGTATCAGGTGGCCAAAGTATTGGAGTTTCAGCTTCAGCATTAATTCTTCCAATGAATATTCAGGGTTGATTTCCTTTAGGATTGACCAGCTTGATCTCCTTGCTGTCCAAGGGACTCTCAAGATGAAATCACATAATCAGAAACAAATTTTTAAAACTGAGAAGAGTTTAAGGGGCTTCTGTTACATCATCAAGCATAGCAACATTTGCACTGTAGCAGTCCAACAAGGAAAAGTGTTGAAAATATATTTGATGAAATTACAGCTGAAAATTTCCTAAATGTGAATAAGAAAAGAGATATCCAAGTTCAAGAAACAGAGTTCCCAACAAGATGAACCCAAAGAGACCCACACCAAGACGTATCATAATTAAAGTGGCAAAAGTACAGATTTTTTAAGGCAAGAAAAAAACAGTCATATACAAAGGAACCCCCATAAGACTATCAGTGGATTTTTGTTTTTGTAGAAACGTTGCAGACCAGAAGGGAGTGGCATGATATATTTAAGGTATTTAAAGGGGAAAACCTGCAACCTAGAATATTCTACCCAGCAAGGCTATCATTCCAAATTGAGGGAATTCCTAATATTGTAATATTGTACAAAACTATACTCATACAACAACAGAACAGAAGGATTTTGGTCAATGACAGAGTTAGCAGACAGATAACAGAAGAGCAGAAAATAAAATGTCTAAAATTAACAGGACTAACAGCTAGAACATGAAAGGAACAACTTTTAAACAAGGACCCAAAAGAAAATGGGCAAATAAACTGAACAGGCAAGTAATTCAAGAAAGCAATTAAGTGAAGCATGAGATGCTCAAGCTCCCTAGTAATTATAGAAATTAAACAATTTACATGTCAGATTAGCAAAAATTAGAAAACTGTCATTCCTGTTACTATTGCTATATAACAATTTACCACAAAAATTAGTTGCTCCAAACAACGACAATCATTTTATTATTTTTCACAGTCTTTGTGGTACAGGGATTCAGGAACCAATTGGCTGAGAAGTTCTGGCCTAGGGTCAAAAGATGTCTGGGAACTAGAGAACCTAGGAGATGAGACATCTTACTCTCTCCTCATATGGCCTTCCCCCTTGTGGTCTATAACGAGGGCGAGTTTGAGATTCCTCAAAGCATGGCCTCAGGGGAGTCAGATGATATACCTGGTAAGCTCAAGGATCTATGGCATGTCTTCTACCAATCAAGAGAAGCTGAATCATCTTTCATAATCAGATCTCAAAACTCACATTTTTTTAATATATATAAAAGTATCACTTTTAATATATTATTAAGAAAATTAATACTTTTAATATATCAAAAAATAATAAAAGTATTACTTTTAAAATATTATTTATGACCAAAAACACTCACAAAAGCCTCCCTACATTGAAGGGGTCTCATCCTCTTCAATGTAGGGAGGCTTTTGTGAGTGTTTTGGTCAAAAATAATATTTTAAAAGCAATAATTTTATTATTTTCTTTTATCTATTTCTGCTTTATTGACTAGGCCAAAGCCTTTGACTGTGTGGATCACAATAAACTGTGGAAAATTCTGAAAGAGATGGGAATACCAGACCACTTGACCTGCCTCTTGAGAAACCTGTATGCAGGTCCGGAAGCAACAGTTAGAACTGGACATGGAACAACAGACTGGTTCCAAATAGGAAAAGGAGTACATCAAGGCTGTATATTGTCACCCTGCTTATTTAACTTACATGCAGAGTACATCATGAGAAACGCTGGGCTGGAAGAAGCACGAGCTGAAATCAATATTGCCAGGAGAAATATCAATAACCTCAGATATGCAGATGACACCACCCTTATGGCAGAAAGTGAAGAAGAACTAAAGAGCCTCTTGATGAAAGTGAAAGAGGAGAGTGAAAAAGTTGGCTTGAAGCTCAACGTTCAGAAAACTAAGATCATGGCATCCGGTCCCATCACTTCATGGGGAAATAGATGGGGAAACAGTGGAAACTGTGTCAGACTTTATTTTGGGGGTCTCCAGAATCACTGTTGATGGTGATTGCAGCCATGAAATTAAAACACGGTTACTCCTTGGAAGGAAAGGTATGACCAATCTAGATAGCATATTAAAAAGCAGAGACATTACTTTGCCAACAAAGGTCCGTCTAGTCAAGGCTATGGTTTTTCCAGTGGTCATGTATGGATGGGAGAGTTTGACAGTGAAGAAAGCTGAGTGCCAAAGAATTGATGCTTTTGAACTGTGGTGTTGGAGAAGACTCTTGAGAGTCCCTTGGACTGCAAGGAGATCCAACCAGTCCATCCTAAAGGAGATCAGTCCTGGGTGTTCATTGGAAGGACTGATGTCGAAGCTAAAACTCCAATACTTTGGCCACCTCATGCAAAGAGTTGACTCATTGGAAAAGACCCTGATGCTGGGAAGGATTGGGGGCAGGAGAAGAAGGGGACAACAGAGGATGAGATGGCTGGACGGCATCACCGACCCGATGGACATGAGTTTGGGTAAACTCCAGGAGTTGGTGATGGACAGGGAGGCCTGGCCTGCTGCAATTCATGGGGTCACAGAGTCGGACACGACTGAGTGACTGAACTGAACTGAACTGCAATCTATGGAAAACACAATATGCCACAGATGGATAGTTACATGTATTGATGGACACAGGGTAATAGAGAGTATAGACAAGCATGACTATTCTAGAAAGGAATCTGGCAGTGCTGAGAATGATTAAGCATACTGATACTACTTGATTCGCAATTCTCACTGATGGCTATAGATCCCAGAGAAATTCTCTTACCATCTCTAAGAAGACATGTATAAGGATGTTTATCACAACATTGTTCAGGGTAGCATGAGTAAGTAAAATATGATGAATGCTTGTCTATACTCTCTATTACCCTGTGTCAGGAAGATCTCCCGAAGAAAGGAATGGCTACCCACTCCAGTATTCTTGCCTGGAGAATTCCATGGACAGAGGAGCCTGACAGGCTATAGTCCATGGGGTCACAAAGAGTTGGACACAACTGAGTGACTTTCACTTTCAAAGTCAAAGGGAGAATGTTTGTCCTAGATATAACTTTAGTCAATTAATATTCTATAAACAGAGGGAAACTTAAACCAAGTTACAGAAACATCTGTAACTTGGTTTATTCATCTTTCAAAATATGATTTGAAATAAAGTCGATGATTGGGTATCAATGAAAGTTGTATTTTCAGGCAGGAAAGGTTTTTCAGAAATCTTCTACAGATCACATAGATGTCATTTTAATAAGGACTAGCATGTGAGAATTTGAAAAAATATTTTGACAACATGAAGGTTTCTAAATATATGGTGCTGAAGAAACAATAAATGATTAAGATTTTTAAATAATCTTTATAGTAAATTAAATTGGCATATGCAAAAAGCAATACAGACTGCAAAAAAAAAAACACATTAAAACGGCTGCCTATGGGGTAATGAGAGAGGAGTATGGGGGAATAACAGTTCATTTACCAGTAAGCTGTCATACCTACATTTGGACGTGAGAAGAGGCAAATAAGTATGTTACTAAAATAATTACAATTCTAAGAGGAAAAAACTTTTCAAACATTCAATCATTCGTATCATTAAAATATTTTAATCTGTATCATGTCTCAGTGATTAAATATGATTTAACACAGTAAGAAAACAACCACAGGCCCAAGGACAAAACAGCTAGGAAACAGTCAAAGACCTTATTTCATTTCCTTGCTATAACTTTGACATCTGAGTTCTGTGTCGCTTTGACTGGCATGTGCCTCTCTTTGCTTGGCATTCTCATTTAATAACGTAGTCACAGCTGTAAAACATGAGATACTGTCACAAGAGGCAGAGAGAGCTGAGGCTGAACTAAAATGCTGTGAGGATATTGGCCCTTAGGGGTCAAAAAACATTAAAAAGTCAACCATGGCCCTAGATTTCCATACCAGAATCTTTCACAGATTGAACAAAAGGCTATTTTAATTTGCAACCCCCAGAAGACACCCTTAATGAGACTGGAAAAGAAAAACTGTCCTGCATCCCTCCTTCTCTTCAATTTGGAACTTGAGAAAAATTGAGCAATTTGCATTTAACCTCTTTCTCAAGGTCATTGACAATAACATTTGTTTATTGGGTTTTACTTTCTAGGATTCTGAAGGGGAGGGAGAGGAGAAATAAAACCATAGATCTGAATTAGCCATATTAGCAAAATTCTTTTAAAAATGCCATTGTAGCCCAATGCTTCTAAGTGTTCATTTTTGAACATTTGTGATGGCCTCAACTGAACACAAGCAGACAGCAATCCAGGAGATCCAACTACTTCTGTTCCCAATTAAAGCTTATCTTTTTTTTTTTTAAAGTGACCTCACACTTTGGTCACCTCTTACGACAGAGTAATATTTAACATTTTCTTCAAAATAGCAAAATAATTTGAGTTGATATAATACATAAAGGAGAAATATATTTTAGAAGACTCTCCCCAAATAAAATAGCTTCTACAAATCTGTTTTTCAAGTATGAATAATGTTACCTTCTTTCTTTAGCCTTTCCTTGAGTTAAAAATGTATATATTAGGGTCTCCTCAAGAAAAAATGCATCAAAAGGTAGGCAAAGTGAGATTCAGCAACATAGATTTTTCTCCTGGTTCATAGTTACAGTTAGAGTGGGAATTACAATGATAATAATATGAATGAATAAATATGTATTAACTTCGGTAAGAACTTAACTATGTGCTAGACACTCTTTTAAGTATTTCAATATATTAACTCATTTAACCACTACAACAACCAGATTTGAATTTATCAGAATTCTAAAATTTCCTAATAGCGAGTTGATGTAGTGATTCAGCAGCAATTGTACATCTTATTCTAAGTAAGTTAAGTGTGGTGGTATTTCACTGATTCAGTTCGTGTCCGACTCCCTGTGACCCCATGGGCTGTAACCCATCAGGGTCCACTCTTTTCCATGGGAGCTTCTCTAGGCAAGAATTATTTGGAGCGGGTTGCCATTTCTCTTCTCCAATTGTTCAATAAAGTCCCTTGCTGTAAAATCCTCTGTCCAAATTAGGTGGAGTGGGGTTGCCTTTCCAATTGTTCTGTTACTCTGTGAAAATGAAAAAAGTGGGTTTTTGGCCAATCCAATACTTTTATCCAAACTTAAAAAGACCCAGGCTTTCATTGTCTTATCTATAAAAGTATCACAGACTCATAATCTCTAGCCCACAATTCCCAAATCCATAATGCTCTAGAAACCAAAAGTATTTTTTCATCCAACTGATTCATCTGACCTGACCTCATTCAATGGTCTCCTCACCTTTGATCCCTTGTCCTCCTGTCCAATCTTATTTTGTGAAGCTTTCTCTGGAGCCTTCTGCTCTTTCCAAGTTGACTCAAAAGTGTTCCTCTCCTGGGCTCCAATCACATTTCAGATTAGATTCTGACAAGGTGGAAGGGTGTTTTAGTTAACCATCCTCTTCACCTACCTACTCTTTCTTCATCCTTTTAGTTAGAAATCATCCACAATGGGCTTCCCTGGTGGCCCATGGGTAAAAGAATCCACCTGCCAAAGCAGGAGATGTGGGTTTGATCCAGATCTAGGAGGATCCCACATGCTATGCAGCAACTAAGCCTGTGTGCCACAACTACTGTGCTCTAGAGATGGGGAGTCACAACTATTGAGCCCATGTGCCACAACTACTGAAGCTCACACGCCTTAGACACTGTGCTCTGCAACAAGAGAAGCCACCGCGATAAGTCCGTGCACTGCAACTAGAGAGTAACCACTGCTTGCCGCAACTAGAGAAAAAGCCTGTGCAGCCAAGATCCAGCACAGTCAAAATAAGTAAATAAAATTATTGAAAAGAAAAAAAAATCATTCACAATGTTCTCCTCAGAGATAAACAATATTCATATTCAGAGTTTAAGCTATTCAAAGTACAAAAATTGTTTGAGTGTAAGTAAGGCAAAATGTGGTCTTAGAGACCCCTAATAAAATATTCTGGGATGCAAGGGTATGTAGGGAAAACATGGCTTCTATTTCTGAAACTAGCAGTAATTACTTTCAATGTTTAATAAGGTAAGAAGCCAGGGCACAAAATTCATGCCGGCACATTTCTACAACTTATACCAGATTGTTGGACATTGATGGGAAGGATGCCGATAAGCATCAGAATTTTTTTTACAGAAGAATACTGAATATTAAATAAGTAGGTGACAACATTTCACTGAGAAATATTGTTTTAATTTTTCCTAGAAAAAATTAATTACTCACAATTGACACTATTAACCAAAAGAAAATACAAAACATCGCATGTTGCTATAGTTTTCTTTGTGGACTATATGACATTTAAAATGTTTTTTTTTCCTATAAGTGCAGTGATTGTTAAAATGGCAATTTGTTTTACAACCTGTAAGTTTTGTCAGTTAATACAGGGTAGTTTGAATTTTCAGTTCTCAGCACGATAAGAGAGCTGAAGAGAATGAACTATCAGGTTTTGAAATTGTGAGTTTATTGTGGTTCAATATGCCTTTCTATTTTCCTTTCCAATTTTGAAACAGTGAGACAAGCTAGTTTGCTTTTGTTTTTTTAAGTACAGCATCAGCTCATAAGTGATGCTGGTTCATGAGAAATCACATGTAACACAAATAGTATAAGCAGTTTAGTTTGAAAAGGCCTTTGAGGGGTTTTGAACACTGAATTTTTCTGCAAGGTACAAAATGACTCAGATAGTTAGGTTTCCCTTAGGGAACAGACGTTCAAAGTTAGCATCACATGACAAATCCCTAAGATATGGTGGCATATGAATTCAATCCTTTTAATACTGTTTCATTAATGACAACATGTTATCCAAGGGTTCATCGCATTTTGAAATTTGGTTTGCTCAGCATGAGCAACAAATGGAAATAAACCAGACAAATCTCCTTAATGAATTCAGTAGTCTTTTCTAATTGAGAGCTTTCCTTCCTTTGTTATGATAAAATTACTTTGGTGCTACAGTTTCCTAAGCAATCTCAGTTCAGTCAGTTCAGTCGCTCAGTCATGTCCAACTCTCTGCGACCCCATGGACTGCAGCACGCCAGGCCTCCCTGTCCACCACCAACTCTGGGAGTTTACTCAAACTCATGTCCATTGAGTCGGTGATGCCATCTAACCATCTCATCCTCTGTCATCCCTTTCTCCTCCCACCTTCAATCTTTCCCAGCATCAGGGTCTTTTCAAATGAGTCAGTTCTTCCCATCATGTGGCCAAAGTATTGGAGTTTCAGCTTCAACATCAGTCCTTCCAATGAACATCCAGGACTGATCTCCTTTAGGATGGACTGGTTGGATCTCCTTGCAGTCCAAGGGACTTGAAAGAGTCTTCTCCAACACCACAGTTCAAAAGCATCAATTCTTCGGCGCTCAGCTTTCTTCACTGTCCAACTCTCCCATCCATACATGACCACTGGAAAAACCATAGCCTTGACTAGACGGACCTTTGTTGGCAAGTAATCTAGCCAATATCTAACCAGTTCAGTGGTTCTACTCACTAACTGGCTTACCTGTCTTGAAGAAGTAAACTTAGTCTCTTTTCTCCTTGCTTCTGCTCATTTTCCCCACAATGGCAGGAAAAAAGTCTTTGCAACAGAATGCCAGTTTTCAAATGGCCTTTGTTTTTATATCTTTATGCACATTTGTCTTTTCATTTTACACCATAGTTCATCCACCACTATCTTCTCATTTCTGCCATGACTTGTTCTCTCTTCTCTGGTCATGCTTCAATGTGTCATATGGCCGACACAGAGCGGAAGTGGCTTAGTTTATAGACCATAAAATTGGGATGATGGTAAAGTTAATTTTGCATGAAGATCAAGGAGCCAAAGCTGCAGAAGTCATTTATAGAAAACAACTCTTCAAGTGGTAGGTTACTGTCTAGTTAAAGTGGGCTGGGCTGTATGCCCAATATTATTTCAAATTGCATGATTCACAGTGTACCTCCTGTTTGTGACAGAGTTAGCCTTTCTAAAACTTTTATTAAAAATAAGTTTCTGTATGATTGATTCATTTATTCAGTCATTGAAAACATAATACCCCTCTCTCAAATAAAGTCTGGATCTAACTAGCTAGTCAAGCAGGTAAAATCTTGGGTTTTCTTCTTACAATTACCAATTTTACTTATTTCCAAATACTCATAGGCTCATGACTTTCCCCAAAACTCTGTATAATTGAGTCTAAGAGAACCAGTAATTCCAGAATAGTGGTGCTCAAGATACACTCAAATCAGTGATTCATTTATTCACCTATTTATTCCCCAAACTGTGGAAATAAAATAGTAAAAGGAACAAAAATAATGTCCTTGGGGAAGCAGCACCCTAGTGTGGATTTTTTTTTATCTGTCACATATGTAAAATCTTTTATTGGGTATTTATTGCTGTATAACAAGTTACTTTAAAACCTACCAACTTAAAAGTAAACATTTATTATCTCACAGTCTCTTTGGGTAAGGAATTCAAGACTGGCTTAGCTAGATGTTTTTGACTCAGAGTCTCTCGTGAGTTGAGGTCAAGATGTCACCATGGCTGCAGTCATTTGTTAGGCTGACTAGAGATTCCAATTTACCTGACACAATCCTGTTTATGCCCATTTTCCTGGCATAATTATAAATAGCATTCCATTTCATTTTCAAAAGTGTCCTAGACTGTACAATACATTCATCACTGAGCTAATTAAGAAGCTATATCCAGAGCAGGCTATTCCTAATATGAAAAAATGTCTGCTGTTTCAATTTCCTATCCTTTCACCCCCTCTATGTCCCAAACACATACAGAGTAGCTTTACTTCCTTTCTGATTTCAAGTTATTTCATCTTTCCATCAATTCTGAGGGCATTAAATATTCATTTCATAAATTTCCACTTATTTAAGCGAACCTAAGTCAAGCTCTGTTGCTTGCAAATAAAGAAACCTAAACTGATGTGACCAGGTTGTGGTGATTCTGTTTTATGTTAATAGTAATGTACATTTATGAAAAGGTTTTAATCTGTTAAGGTGAGAGGAAGAATTATATGTCCATTTTAAAACAGTTACTTATTTGCTATAGTGCAAAGAATTAGAAGGATGCGACCAAAAGCAGGTAGGAGCTATTGCTCTAATCTGTTTGATACCAGATGTTATTGTACACTAGGATATGGGTTATGAAGATAGGAAGGTACAATGGATTTAAGAGATGAAACTGACAGGACTTAATGGTGGAATAGATATAGAAACAAAAGGAGACAAGATACTAAGAATGATTCCTATGTTTTTGACCTGTCTATGGGATGTGTGATGAGTCTATTAATTCTAACAGAAGACAAAAGAAGAAAATCAGATATGTGAGTTTGAGGTTGCTTTGAGACATTCTAGAAGGGAAATTGAGTAGGCAGTTGGACACATGTAAGGGGGAGCATTAAAGAGTGGTCTGGGCTAGAGAAATATTTTCATGTCATTCTACTACAGAGAGTGAAAAAAAAAAGCCAAGAATGGAGTGAGATCACCTAGATCAGTGCTTAATCCTGGCTAAACGTTAGAATGATCTGAGTTTTTTCAGTTTGTGTTTTTTAAAATCTCACATCCAGGCTCAGCAATTCTGATTTAATTGGTCGTGATGGGACTACTACATTTAAGTACTTCTAAATGAATAAACACTAGAGTAGAAATAAATGATATAGAGAACAGGAAAACAATAGAAAAGACTAAAAAAAAAAAAAGAGGTGGGCTCTTTGAAAAGATAAACAAAATTGGCCAGCCTTTAGCTGGACAATCCAGGGGAAGAAAAGGACCAAAATCAATAAAATTATAAATGAAAGAAGAGACAATACAACTGATATCAAAAAAATTACAAAGGATTGTAAGAGACTATTATGAACAACTACAGCTAACTCGAACAACACAGCTTTGAACTACACAGGTTCACTTATACATGTATTTTCAATAAATATATTGGAAAAAAGTTTGGAGACTTGTGACACCTTGAAAAACCTCATATATGAACCACATAGCCTAGAAATAGAAAAAAAATTAAGAGAAGTTAGGTGTGTCATGAACGCATAAAATGTATGTAGACACTAATCTATCCTTACATAGGAATAAGATGAGTAATGAGTAACAATATAAAACAAATAATGGGTTAGTTTTCTTACTGTTTTATAACTTTGCTTTCAAAGCATTACCCTACCATACAGGATGTGTCTTTCTCATAATTGGAGAAAACTTGTATTAGCATATCATCACAGGTGTTTTTAATGTAACAATGTTTCCAATACTGTACTATGAATATAATTATAGCATTGTATATCATAAAAATTTTTATAATGATTCATTCACTAGTAAATAGGCTCGGTTACCATGAAGCAATAGTATTGCTTACACAAGGCTATCATAAAGAAATCATATTGCTGCTTCTATTTTATCACTGCATGTATCATTAGACATTTAAATCAGCATAATTTTTTTTTCACATTACCTTTCCATTCTGATGTCGTGTTAGTGATATATATAACATCTGCAGTGTTTTGAATAAAAAAATATTGATGTAGTTATTCACAAACAGATTGTTCATCTTGTAAACCTTCAATGTAAGCTTACAACATCAATAAATACAATACAGTACTATACATGTATTTTCTCTTATGACTTTCTTAATAATATTTTCTTTTCTCTATCTTATTTTATTGTAAGAATACAGTATACAGTACATGTAACATACAAAATACATGTCAATGAACTGGGTATGCTATCAGTAAGGCTTTCAGTCAATAGTAAACTATTAATAGTTCAGGTTGAGGGGAGTCAAAATTTATTTGTAGATTTTTTTGTACTGTGTGAGGGGGGCTCAATGCCCCTAACTCTCATTTTTTTCAAGGATCAACTGCACATGTCCACAAACTGAATATGAAAGAAATGTATAAATTCCTAGTAACATACAATCAACCAAGACTGGATCATGAAGAATTAGAACGTCTCAACACACCAGTAATTATTCAGGAGACTGAATCAGTAACCAAGAAGCTCCCAAGAAAGAAAAGCCCACGAAAAGAATTCTTTTCTGGTAAATTGGACCAAACATTTAAAGTATTAATACCAGTCTTTAGCAAACTATTTCAAAACACCAAAAAGAAGAGGGAACAATCACAATCTCATTTTACAAGGCGTGCATTTCCCTGATAACAAAGTCAGCTAACACCACAAGAAAAAATTACAGGTCAATATCCCTAATGAATATAGAGGCAAAAGTTATCAAGCAAATACTAGAAAATGAAATTAAGCAGCACATCAAAAGGATCATATGCCATTTTCAAGTGGGATTTATCCATGGATAAATAAACAGGATGGTTCAGCATACATAAGTCAGTGTGATATATCTTTAATAGAATGAGAGATTAAAATCACAAAATCATCTCAATAGATACAGAAAAAGCATTTGACAAAACTGAACAGATTCATGATAAAAACTGTCAACAATTTAAGCACATAAGGAATGTACCTTAACATAATAAAGACCATATATAATAAGCCCACAGTTAACATCATACTCAAATGGTGAAAGACTGAAAGCATTTCCTGTAAGTTCAGGAAGAAGAAAGGGTGCCCACACTCACCACTACTATAACACTGTAGTCGAAAACTTCTACCCAGAGCAATCAGTCAAGAAAAAAAAAAAAAGACATCAGAATTGTAAAGGAAGATGTAAAATTGTTTGTCTCCAGACAACATGATTTTATATATAGAAAATCCCAAAGACCCCACTCAAAAACTGTTAGATCTAATCAACAAACAGTAAAATTGCAGGATGCAAAATCAACATGCAAAAAGCAATATAATTTCTACACATTTAAGTACGAGTTAAGTAAGACAGAAATAAAGAAAAGAATCCTATTTACCACAGCCTCAGAAACAATAAAAAAAACTCAGGAATATATTTAACCAAAGAGGTGAAATATCTATACATTGAAAACTATAAAATATTGATGAAAGGAACTGAAGAAAACTAATAAATGGAAAGATATCCCATGTTCATGGATTCAAATTAATATTGTTAAAAAGCTGATACTACTCAAAGTCATCTATAGATTTAATGCAAAGCCATCTATAGATTTAATGTAATCCCTATCAAGAGGTCCAATGGCATTTTTACAGAAATAGGAAAATTAATGCTAAAATTTGTATGGAACCCAAAAAAACTTCAAAGAGCCAAAGCAATCCTAAGAAAGAACAAAGCTGGAGGCATCACACTTTCTGATTTAAAACTAGATTACAAAGCTTTAGTAATCAATAGGGTATTAGCATAAAAACAGACACAGACCAATTGAATAGAATCAACAGCACAGAAATAAATGCATTCATATACAGTCAAACAATATTTGAGAAGGGAGCCAAAAATACTCCACAGAGAAAAGACACTCTCTTCAATAAATAGTACTGGGAAAATTGGATATTCACAAGCAAAATGATGAAACTAGATCCCTCGCTTATACCACTCACAAAAATTAACTAGAAATGGGTTAAAGACTTAAATTTAAGACCTGAAACCATGTAACTCCTGAAAGAAAACATAGGGGAAAATTTCTTGACATGGGTATTGGCAATGATTTTTTGGATATAATACCTAAAGCACAAACAAAAAACAAGCAAGTGGGACTATATCAAATTAAAAGGCCTCTGCACAGCAAAAGAAAAAATTCAACAAAATGAAAAGACAATATATGGAATAAAATACTTGCAAACCACACATCTAAATTAGGGTTACTATTATAGAAATTATAGAAAGGCACTCATATGACTTCAGTTCAGTTCAGTCTCTCAGTCGTGTCCGACTCTTTGCGACCCCATGAATCGCAGCACGCCAGGCCTCCCTGTCCATCACCAACTCCTGGAGTTTACCCAAACTCATATCCATCAAGTTGGTGATGCCATCCAGCCATCTCATCCTCTGTCGTCCCCTTCTCCTCCTGCCACAATCCTTCCCAGCATTAGGGTCTTTTCCACCCAACTCTTCGCATGAGATAGCTAAACTATTGGAGTTTCAGCTTCAACATCAGTCCTTCCAAAAAACACCCAGGACTGATCTCCTTCAGGATGGACTGGTTGGATCTCCTTGCAGTCCAAGGGACTCGCAAGAGTCTTCTCCAACACCACAGTTCAAAAGCACCAATTCTTCAGTGCTCAGCTTTCTTCCAGAGAAGGCAACGGCACCCCACTCCAGTACTCTTGCCTGGAAAATCCCATGGATCGAGGAGCCTGGTAGGCTACAGTCCATGGGGTCGCTAAGAGTTGGACACGACTGAGCGACTTCACTTTCACTTTTCCCTTTCATGCACTGGAGAAGGAAATGGCAACCCACTCCAGTATTCTTCCCTGGAGAATCCCAGTGATGGCAGAGCCTGGTGGGCTGTCATCTATGGCGTCGCACAGAGTTGGACACAACTGAAGCGACTTAGCAGCAGCAGCTTTCTTCACAGTCCAACTCTCACATCCATACATGACCACTGGAAAAACTATAGCCTTGACTAGATGGACCTTTGCTGGCAAAGTAATGCCTTGCTTTTTAATATGCTATCTAGGTTGGTCATCACTTTCCTTCCAAGGAGTAAGTGTCTTTTAATTTCATGGCTGCAATCACCATCTGCAGTGATTTTGAAGCCCAAAAAAGTAAAATCTGACATTGTTTCCACTGTTTCCCCATCTATTTCCGCTGAAGTGATGCAACCAGATGCCATGATCTTAGTTTTCTGAATGTTGAGCTTTAAGCCAATTGTTTCACTCTCTTCTTTCACTTTCATCAAGAGGCTTTTTAGTTCCTCTTCACTTTCTGCCATAAGGGTGGTGACACCTGCATATCTGAGGTTATTGATACTTCTCCCGGCAATCTTGATTCCAGCTTGTGCTTCTTCCAGCCCAGCGTTTCTCATGATGTACTCTGCATGTAAGTTAAATAAGCAGAGTGACAATATACAGCCTTGACGTACTCCTTTCAAATAATCAAAATTAACAAAACAATCCAAATTAAAAATGAGCAAAGGACCTGACTAGAAATAGAAAATTTTCCAAAGAAAATATTCAAATCGTGTACATGAAATGTACATGCCAATGTACATAAAATGGTGTGCAACATCACTAACCATTAGGCAAAGACAAACAAAATCCACAATGAGATATCACCTCACAACTGTTACAATGGCTATCATCTAAAAGACAAGAGTTGATAAATGAGTGCGAGGCTGTGGAGGAAAAGCAGGCCCTTGTGCACTGTTGGTGGGAATGCAAACTGGTACAGGCAGTATGGAAAACAGTACACAAGCTTCTCAGAAAATTAAAAATAGAAGTACCATATAATCTAGAAATTCTACTTCAGGGTATATATACAAAGAAAACAAAACTACTATCTCAGATGTTTATCTTCACCCCATGTTCACTGCAGTATTATTTACAATACCCAAGACAGACATGTTTATTGACAAATGAACGGATAAAGATAATGTGGTTGTGTACGCACGCGCACACACACACACACACACACACGTACATATACACAGTTCAGCCTTAAAGAAATCCTGTCAATTGTACCAAAGTAAGTCAGACAAATACATTATTTCTCACTTATATGTGGAATCTAAAGAAACCAAATTAATAGAAACAGAGGTTGTTTGTGGTTGTCAGAGGTGGTAAGTGTCGGGTAGGGGCGGGGGGATTGAGTAAAGGTGGTCAAAAGATACAAACTTCCAGTTTTACGATAAGAAAGTTCTGGCGATGTAACATACAATATGATGACTAAAGCTATACTAGTTTTATATTAAAAACTATTTTCTAACTACTTGAGGTGATGGATGTTATATAAACTTATTTTGGTAATTGTTTCATAATGCATACATATATCAAATAATCATATTGGGCACCTTAAACTAATACAGTATTATGTCAATTATTTCTCAATAAAACTGTAAAAAGTCTCTATATTATTCTAACAATTATTCAAGGCTTATATAGTAAGCATATGTGATGAAAAAAGGGCTAAGACTGAACCTTGAAAAACCTCAACATTAACTGGCCAGTTAAGATGACCGGGGAAGTGAGACAGAGAGGAAGCAGTCAGAGATACAGGGGGAAAACAAACAGGAGGTGTCACCCTGAAAACCTGAAAACTAAAGCATGGATATTTAAACAGGGAGCAAATGGTCAATTTTGCCAAGTGCAAAATTGAGGCATAAGCTCAGATGACAACTAAGAAATGTCCCGATTGATAGCGTTGCCCTTATGGACAAAAATGTTAGTTTACTGATAACACTGAAAACCAGATTGAAGTGGACTAGGAATGAGCTGGTGGTAAAAACTGGAGAACAAGGGTAGAGACAACTCTGACTTGGAGAGTGAGCCGGAGGTAACAGTAGTCAAGTAAGGTGCTTTGCTTAATACATAAGATAGACACGAATTAGTTTAAAAGTCAGTGGAATGTCTTCAACTGACAGGAAAAAAATATGCAAGAAAAGGATAAATACAAGAGAGCATAAAGATCCTGAAGGTATGAGATCCTAAGAACAAGTGGAGGCTTAACCTTAAATAATGAGAACATCTTTTTCATGAATCCAGGAGAGAGCAAATACCAGTGAATATATTTTGCAGTATAAAGATAAAGTTCCAATCTCGTAACATTTTTTTCTCTAGAGTAGAAGGCAAAGTATGGGTTAGGAATAGGGTGATAGGGACAACGTGATGGGCTAAAGTTTGTGGAGAGTAGCAAACTACTTGAATGGTTTTTATGGAGAGTGAGGAACTGAGATGATCTTGCAGTCCATGGAGTTGCAAAGAGTCGGACACGACTGAGCGACTGAACTGAACTGAGAAATGGAGTGGAAGAGCCAAGCAGTGTGGAAGATTCTTTTCAAGAAAAATTATCATTAATTTATAGAGAAACAAGTACAAGAACTAAGTTAATCCAGAGATGGATTTTTTTTTTTTTGGCCAGATAGGAGCAACAAAAAATGGGGACATGAGAGTTCCACTATGGAACAGAGCTTTGAAAATGGTGTGCAATGGAAATTAAGTTGGATGAGGAGAGAAAGAGAAAAAGAGAAGACAAGTGGTGGATGGGGGTAAAAATAGAAAGCCTGATAGGGTCTAAGAATAGACAAGGTCCATATGGTTGTTTTGGATAACTTTTTAATTATAAACCTCAGTGGTATTTCATTGAAAATACTAAAATTGAGTTCACAGAAGAGCTTTCCTGTTTTGTTTTGACTGTGGCAGTGTGGGGAAGGAATGGAGCAAAGAGTCTTCATTTCCTTTCATCCAACACTACTGGAGCTTTAAATCCATGGATCAAGAAAAGTAAAAGAGGAAAGAAAAAAAATGGGAAGAAAAGAAAATTATAACTTTAAGTGGACAAAAAATAAACCAAGTGTAGAAGAAAATAGAGTATTGTCTTGCTGCAAGCAGCCAAATTGATACTAAACACGTGTGATGCTCCTACGGAGCTCCTACTTAGGGACTCTGCTGTACAGGAACACCCCATCCTGAGAGGGACACAGTGTGAGGACTGCTCAGGAACCTAGAGATCGGAAGGCACCCCAAGGCTGCTATCACTCCCCGTGGGTGTAAGATCCAGGATAGCTTTGGAGCTTCATAGCTGTTTTCCCCCTGGATAATTAGATGTGATAAATATAAGTGAACCTAGAGAAAAGTAGGTCAATCATTAGTTGATAAATATTTTCACAAAATTTTCTGTGTTCCAGTCTTAACACTAGGTGCTAACAATACTACAGCTGACAAAACAGACATGGGTACTTTCTTCATGGAGCCTAAGAAATACACATGAAGACAAATATTAAATAATCACTAATATTAAAGTAAATAATTAAACTGTTCAAATGGGGTACAGTGAAAGAAGATGTACATTCACAAATATTTAAGGATATTGGGGATTTATTAGTCCTGGTGTAAGTGGAGAAGGTACTAGGAAGGATTCAACAAGATGCCCAGATTTGGGGATCAGGCAACTTGATGGTGTGGTGGCATTTACTAACATAATGAATCTAAAAGAAGAGCCAGTTAGGGAAAGGATAGTGCTGAATTCAACCCTGAACATCTTATATTTGAAATGCCTGTTAAACAACCTAGTGAAGATATACAGTATAAGCAGCTGGATGAAAGGATCCAGAGCTCAGCATAATGATCTGGGCTGGAAAGATAGATTTTCTCATTTCTACTCTGCTCAAAGGAGCCTCCCATCTAACTCCTGCTACCGTGAATGGACAAATGATGAAGGCAGCATGGGCAAAGAAGGAAGCAGTTGTCTTTTAGAATTCTTTTTACTACATAACAGTCTAGTTTAATAATCACAGCTGCCCTTCACACAGCTGCTCTTCAGGAAAATTATGACAGAGGTAACAGGTATCTCCTATACATCCTCCATGCCTTATCATGGTAATCTTTCCAAAACATAAGTTTATGATGTTACCTTCCCTCTAAGACACAAGATAAAAATGAAGCTCCTAAATCCTGGTTGAAGGATCTTTCATCACCTGGTTTATTTCCTTCCATGTTCCCCCAGATTCTCTAGGACCCATTTCATGTCACACACTTTTTTTCTCCAAGTACATCCACCTCCCTGTGGTCCATGCAACAATCCAGGCTGCCTTATGCCTCTTTACCTTGCTCATGTTGGTATTTCTCAAGTAACTTTTGTCCCTTTGTCCTGCCTGGAAAACTTCTAGTCTTCCCTTAAGTTCTTGTTTTATTTATTTATGATTTCAAAGAACATTCTTAGCCCTTCCAGTATGTCCTACACTCTGTTAGATCTTTGGTATATAGAGTTATATACAAGAATGATATTACCCACCAATCTTATGTTGTATGTAGCCTACCAGAAAAGGACACACACAAGACATATGTTATATACTTAGTTTTTCCCCATTGGGAGAGGGTAAAAATCTTTATGTGCTCAGAAGCTTATTTTATTGTATTGTTTGCTTATACATTCTGGATCTGTCCTCTCTTTGCCTTGTCCAAATTCTGGTGATCTTTGTTTTTTCCACAAGTTTTTGACTTATGCTGTTCTGTCAAGCTTTACCATTGTATTTTACAAGGTCATTTAGTCCTATTATTTTCTTTTTTAATTGCTCAAAGTCCACTTTGACTCCTCTGAAGGTTTATTGACTCAAACATAACTAATAAAATGCCTGCCACCACTTACCCAGGGCTGGCCTTTTTTTTTTTCTCCCCACTCTGTTGGTCAAATAGCACTGACCAAAATCTCTCTCTCAATCTCTCTCCCTGTGTGTGTGCCCATCTGTCTGTCTCTCTCTTCTAAGTATGCTGAATTATTTCCTCATTGGACAGACACATGGACTATATACATTTTCCTATAACGTCAAGAGCCCAGGATTTCCAGTTCAGTCGTTCAATGTCCTGTCAGCTATGTTCTCATACAGGTCACTACTTTCTTCACCTTCTAGTAACACTAGCCTTATCAGTGTTGAGCAATCCAACACACCTTGAACCCCCATCTCTCCACCTCTCAACTACCTATACAGGCCATAGACAAACTACGTGCTCTGCTTCCTGACATCAACAATTGGAATCTGGGGCTTCCCTGGTGAGTCAGTGGCAAAGAATCTGCCTGCCAATGCAGGGGAAACAGGTTTGATCCCTGATTAAGGAAGATCCCACATGTCACAGAGCAACTAAGCCCATGCAGCACAACTACTGAGCCTGTGCTCTAGAGCCCGGGAGCCACAACTATTGAGCCCATGTGCCACAACTACTGGTGCTTGTTCACTCTACAGCCTGTGCTCCTCAATGAGAGAGACCACCGCAATGAGAAGCCTGAGCATCACAACTAGAGTGTAGCCCCAGCTCACCGCAACTAGAGAAAAAGCCTACACAGCAACGAAGATTCAGCACAGCAAAAAATATATATAAATAGATAAATTTTAACAAAAATTGGAATCTGTACCACACTGTGGAGAACCCCATTTCAGCATACCAACCATGGGAAAAATCCAAATGGAAAGTGAACAACTGACTTTATTTGCTTTTAAAATTGTCACATATTAAAATTATTTGCCTCTTGGTTGCTTGAGAAGCCCTGAATCAGATAAATGAGCTATCTGAAATGTAACAAAAACCATGCACATTAAGGACCCAAAGTCTGAATGTCATCACACAGGCTTCTGAGAATTTTAATAACATTAATATTTCAATGATCTTGACATTATATCTCTTTGAAGATGTATGGAAATAAAACTACTATAGAGCTGAACTTATAGAATTTACTTACACATTACAGCTTTTCCTCCCAGTCTAGTTATGCTAGAAACTTAAGAAATGGCAGTAGCAAGAAAACTGTGGTGGTGGTGGTTTAGTCGCTAAGTTGTGTCTGACTCATGCTACCCCATGGACTGTAGCCTGCCAGGCTCCTCTGTCCATGGGATTCTCCAGGCAAGAATACTGGAGTGGGTTGCCATTTCCTTCTCCAGGGGATCTTCCCGACCCAGGAATCGAACCCCGGTCTCCTGCATTGCAGGCAGATTCTTTACCAATTGAGCCACAAGGGAAGCCCAGAATGCCAGCATCGATCCCATTACCTCTCACATGCTAAGCAAGCAATCTACCACTTGAGCTAATTCCCCAGCTCTATATAGAATTTACTTACAGATTATAGCTCTTCCTCCCAGTCTAGTTATGTTAGCAACTTAAGAAATGGCAGTTACAGGAAAACTGTAAACATAGGTAATTTGTAGGAGGGGTGAATGACAGTTTTGAAGGTCAAAACGTGGCCCTTCCTAAATAAGTGAGATGTAGAAAAAAGAGAAAAGGACATATCTAGACAAGGGGTCTGTTTAATGCCAACACCAAGTCTCTACATGAAACTCAAAAATTGATTTCCTTAAGTCTCTGGTTCTCAGTATGACCAATAATATTTATTTTTAAAAAAATCTAATGCTTATAAATTAGTTAGAAGAGACATTATTGTTGTCAGTGGTATGTAATTAAGCTCCTGAGATGAGGATAAATTTCATTTTGTTTCAAAGTTGTAACCCTCATTGAGTCAGCCATCTTGAAATTACCTATCTGAATGATCTGAATCCAAATCATTCTTGCTGAGCTGGGAAAAAGTTCAAAAGTACCCACACTTCAAATCAGTTGTTTTTTTTTAACGGGATTTTCTTTTATTTTGTTTTTTGTTTTGTTTTGTTTTTGGCTGCACCACATGGCATGAGGGATCTTAGTTCCACACGGATCAAAAGCAGAGCCCCCTGTCAGGGTCTCCTGCATTGCAGGTGGATTCTTCACCAGCTGAGCTACCAGGGAAGCCCATATTGGAAGCACATAGTCTTAACCACTGTACCACCAAGGAAGTTCCAATGCAGTGTTTTTTTTTAATAATAGAGAAAAACACATCAAAAACTAGTCTATCTACTAGTCATTTTAAACTAGGTGGTCATTTAAAAAAAAGCAATTAAAATAAAAATATAGTCAACAACATAAAATGCATATCATGCAATGTAACAGCAACATCAAAAATTGAATATATACTAGGATCATTCACAATTATTTTTAAAGTATTTTTATAAATTCAGGTAAACACTGAAAAGACATGTACAAATATGACAATGTAAGTTACAGTATTAAGGAGGGCAAAATTATGGCAAAATATCCTGTACTTTCCAAAATGTTTGTAGTGTTGTTACTTCATCTATGCAGAAATGAGTAGAGGTGTGCCAAACAGACAGGGCTTCAGGGCTGATATCTTTATATGCCACAGACAGTACTTTATTATTACCAAGGGAAGCAGTGCTGCCATTCTATTTCCTCCTAAACTTTATTTTAATTAAAACGGGAAAGTGATCCTGTAACAAACAGTCCAAGACCAAATAAATGTCAGCTCAGCATTTGTGGAAAATGAGAAGACTAAAGGAGAACGATGAATTAGCCTAATTCAGAGACTAATAACATTATGAAGTGAACTGTCATCTTGGTGCTTACATGTAATCTCTCTCAGGGAAGCAAATGTGGATGGATGCAGTGGAGGATTTCTATTTCCATTACCAAAATGGTTGAGGTGTTGGTGACACTTCATAATCAGAGACCAGATTTTATGAGCTGTAGTTATCCCCAGGGGCTAGGAAATACTTTAAAGCTCACTGTTAAATTGACAGATGCAAAATTAAAGCAGTAAAAATAAGGATTCTAGGTTTTGGTGGAAAGAGAAAAAACAATGGAAAAGTGACCACAAGATCACAATTTTTATAGTCTACATACACTTAATAGAATGTGTATAGTGGGAAATCAATAGAAATATTTGTATCACACTGCACACTTAATGTGGCCTCCCAGGTAGCTCTAGTGGTAAAGAACCCACCTGCTAATGCAGGAGGCATAAGCGACGTAGGTTCGATCCCTGGGTCAGGAAGATTCCCTGGAAAAAGGCATGGCACACCACTCCAGTATTCTTTCCTGGAGAATCTCATGGACAGAGGAGCCTGGTGGGCTACTGTCCATAGGGTCGCAAAGAGTCAGACACCACTGAAGTGGCTTAGCACGCACATATGCCACACTTAATATTCTTGATGGTATTTAAAATCTTAGATTATTGCCCACAAAACTTACATTTTTTAAATCACTTTTTACATTTATAATGGTTCTATAACTACATTTTGTCTAATACTTTGTGTGCATGCATGCTCAATCACTCAGTCATGTCTGACTCTTTGTGACCCCATGGACTGTAGCCTGACTGGCTCCATGGGGTTTCCCAAGCAAGAATACTGAAGTGGGTTGCCATTTCCTCCTCCAGGAGATCTTCCCAACCCAGGGACTGAACCCAGGTCTCCTGCATCTCCTGCATTGGCAGACGGATTCTTTACCACTGTGCCACCTGGGAATCCCATATTGAATAGCTTACAGTGCTCAAATATATTCATTTATTTTATCCTACATGATCATCTCATGAACACGTTGAGGACCTAGGGTAAGCACTGCCATTCACATTTGTCTCTCACACAGGACAGAAAAAGAAGTTAACTGATGGACTGCCCCTCAGCTTCAAAGTGGCAGAGTTCAAAGTTAAATCCAAAGTTTAATCTGCCTCCCACACACAACATTCAAGTAAATTAGAGAAGAAAGCAAATTTCCAGCAAAATTCATATTTTTAAAACACAGATTTGATGCTCCTCCCAGTTCTTTTCCTACCCAGAATTCCTGTATGCTCAAGTGAGGTTCCCCCTCTGTGAGAGAAGAAAACTCATTCACGCAAACCTGTTAGAAAGATACAGACTATGTCTCCAAGTTGGCCTTTACGCTGGGAATGCTCAGAGAGAGCATTCTTTAAAAGAATGAACTGATGGTGGAATTTGTAGAACCGCTAAAGACAGAGGAAAACCACTTTGGGAGCCTTCAAATCATACAACTACACGATCATTTGTTCTACTTATGAAACTGACCCTGGACAGCATGGTCATCAATTTGGGATGCCAGCTGTGATAAAGTGCCAAAAAGAAAACAAAGTTCAGCCCTACCACACACAAGCTGTGTGACCAAGAATAAACAAAATCAAGTGACTCCCAGCCTCCATTTACGCATCTAAAAAATGGAAGTTTTTATTTACGGTGCTGGAGTGAAGATGAAATGAGATAAAACGTCATCTCAGGCCAGGGGTGATCATTAATATCTTCAGTTGGTGGTTTTTAGAGGCTTTTATCCTCTAAAATCAAGTTACTTCCTCTACCAATGTTGTTATTCTAGAAGGAGCCTCATAAATTTTACAATTTACTGTTAGCATTACAAAGAAAAAGCAACTCATCTAATATAACGAATGTGTTACAAAATTCATTTTTATAACTTTGAGAATTATCTAGGAAGCTTGGGAATTTTCAAGACTTCAAAGTATTCAAAATAAGGGGTTTTTTTGCAGCATTTCCTTATCACAAAGAAGGCACCTAGCTTATTCAGAATAACGTAGTGCTATTGATTTAGATAGATAAATGGAGTTATTATTATCTGTATGTATCATACATACATTCAAATTCTAAAGTATACACCCATCAAGCTTTTTATTAAATAATTCCATCCCATCCCCCCTCCCCCCGGTGATTATCATGTTTCCACAGTTCTTAGGGCACACATCTGGCAATTTGTCTTATAATATTAATGTTCTCCAATTTTGATGGTATGTACTCATCTGCCTGTTTATTGGAGATCTGAGGGCCCCCGGGTGGTATGTTCTATAATTCCTTCCATCCCCTAGCCAGCATAAGCCTCATACCTTGGGTTAAATATACATCATGTCTAACTACAATCTACATAAAAATGCAAATATTCCTTGGAGATATTATCATTTTTATTATATCTTGTCCTTAGCTCCCATGGCTTTTTTAACTCTTAACTAACAGAGAGGTCCTGGGAAGATGGGCCACAGAGAGGTACCCTTAAAATTTGGGAGATTAGGGAGTTAGGTCTAGAATGTAGGACACTTGAAAGAGTGGGTACATATAGGTATTTTAGTAAGAGGGCAGCAAAAGAGAGGGTATTGTGAAAGGTTATAATAGACAGTGTTGCCTTCCTACTCAGCATCTACTCTTTATTCCACCCTCCAAACAGCCCCTCAATTTGGTCCCCTCCCCCTGGATACTCCAGTGTGCCTCATGAGGAGCCAATTCCACCCTAAACTCAGGTATAGAAAGAGGCCTAACTGAATTAAAGTCATCTTCCTTGAAAGTAACTGGCCCAGAAATGTATACATGACTCATTGAGGGCCAATGAGAGTTCCAATGAAGGACCTTTGTGGGCAGATGGGTGTCTCAAGATAATTGTTTTTCATTTTTCTGGGACAGCTTTCATAGGAACACTTTCTTCTTTTCCTTTTGAAAGCTATCATGCACAAATATGTCAGGTCCAGGAAGAAGTCAACACTTAGAAGGAATCAGAGTGAAGAAAATCACAGGGAAATGGCACCAAAGACACTGGAGGAAGTGTTCCTGAAGCCCATCTCACCTTTGCATTTCTCTGTGAATATTTCCTCATAGTATATACCCAATGGAGCTGGATTTTCTGTGACTTGCTGCTTTTGTGGCCCAAATGATAGGGAGCCAAAGACAGAATGTTCTGTTGTTTGGGTCCCACAACTACCATCCTCTCGGCAGGCAGGATTTTTAAAAATCACAGCCATCTATATCATTTGTCACTTGTTGTAAGAGCTAGACAGAAAAGACACATGACTGTCCAAAGCATTACTGTGCAACTGACAAAAATCTAGATTGAAATATTCCTGTGTCTCCTATCCTGACACTTTCCATCCCCTGGGATTACATTTTTTTTTATCATTAATAGCATCTATAAATTGGCAAAATGTTCTACAAAAATGTCACCTTCATTTTGCAGTACTTCGAATATATACTTATTCATTCATCTAAGAAAAACAATCCATTTTAGAAAATTAATTATTGAGTATATAAAGTGCTTTCATTCTTAGAATCCATAATGTGAATTGGCTGGATCATAATTAATGCTTTCTAGCATGATTCTTATAAAGGTATCTCTCCAATCAAACCTGACAGCCTACTTACCCAACTTGGCTCTAATGCCTTCAAGATCTTCATAAAACAGAAATGAACTTGATAGTTGTTACAAATAGGAATATAAAATTAAATATAGTATTCTTACTTGATACCTAATATTTTAACTTATGTGATATTGGTAATGTCATAAGAGGAAAAAATAGAATTATTTTAGGTGTTTTTGCCACAGAGCTATACATTAATCCCTTGCTGAAGGAACAGTTAGATCTTGAATGGGATAACCTTAACACAGCTGCATTTTGGAATCTCTACTTCTTTTTTTACTTTATTATTTATGTATGGCTTTATTTTTATAGTAAAAGAACATTTATAATGGTTGTATCAAATAACAGTTTGAAGCCAAAACATATAATAAATTACTAATAGTATAAAAAAATACACAGAACTCTCTCTTGGCCCATATCCAGTGGACTTTATTAAGCTATTTAAATTAATTATATAAGACAGGATTTCTGAGTAGCTGATACTCTCTAGTCTATGTTAACCATTTGGGAAAAGACAAGCAATATCTCAATATGTATCTGTAATTCATAAATTTTAAAAGTATTTTTTTTAGTTTTATATAAATGCCTGCTAAGAAAATGGGCTTCCCTGGTAGCTCAGCTGATAAAGAATCTGCCTGCAATGCAGGAGACCCTGGTTCGATTCCTGGTCCTGGAGAAGGGATAGGCTACCTGCTCCAGTGTTCCTGGGCTTCCCTGGTGGCTCAGCTAGTAAAGAATCTGCCCGCAATGCGGGAGACCTGGGTTCGACCCCTGGGTTGGGAAGATCCCCTAGAGAAGGGAACAGCTACCCACGCCAGTATTCTGGCCTGGAGAATTCCATGGACTGTATAGTCCATGGGGTCACAAAGAGTCGGACACGACTGAGTGACTTTCACTTGCTACTAAAATATTATAGTTCATTCCCATTACCTCTAGATAGGAGCCTACATTTAGAGTCTCTAAATGCCTCTTCTGGAGGCAATTCCATCTGAGAGTGTCTTTTCCACACTTAGAGTAAACTCTTCAACTAACATGGCTCATGTGAGTTTGTATTAAGGTTCTGGTGACCCAATCTGCTACCTGGGCTAATCAGGATTTCTCTCCATCTGTTGCTGCAGGTTCTTTTTGTCTGGTTGCCTGTTTAGGTAAGGACATCATCTTCTATCAGGTTAAGAGACAGATGCAGGTGCTCCAAAAGGTCAATCAAGAAGTGTGAACTCATGAGGATACCCCAAACAGGTCCTCTGTATCTTTATAACACAGCAAGTCAACAAAAAATATGGTAATTTATGTGGCTAGGTATCAGTGTCATCCTTAGGCCAAGAACAAGGCCACGGTGGCCTTAAGCAAGTAACCCTCCAGTTCAATTTCTCCCATTTGCTTGCAGTTTTCATTCACTAGTTGCATTATTTTGTAGACATGCTCAGATAGACATACTGACTCCACCACAGCAGTGAGTTAGTGAATGAGGCTGATGGATACTGGAAGACACAACTTGGGATTTAATGGATTTGCTTTCCGGATCTGAAAGTCCAAAGTAAGTGCCTACAGGCAAGGGCCTCACTCCACATTATTTCAGAGGTTAAGGAAAACAATCATGGAAGAAAATCTTAGTTATTTAAAACTTATCTTTTAAACATATAGCTAAAGGTTTATCTTCCAGAGATATAAAACATTAATTGCTACAGTTCAGGTCATTTTTCTGCTCTCCAACCACCACCATCAAAACGACTGACAAAATTATTGCAGTAAGAGAATCTAATTAATCTAAAACAAGAGGGATTGTGAGTTGGGTGTAAAAGAGGATCTGCTGACCTACGATTTTAAACACTCAAGATATTTTAAAGGAAGAGCTTTAAAGATAAAGATATAAAGTTATCTATCCTCTGAGAGTTGGGTCAATGCTACTGTAAGCAATAATAAATGAAATAGGATTCAAGAAAGAGCCAGAGACCCTGCTTATGGAAAAAAAAAAAAACAAAGAAAAGGAAACAACTTTTCCTATTTCTATGATACCTCCAAAAGATTCTACTTGGTATCAACCAGTACATTATTATCACTGTAAAATAAGATTAGCGAATTTGCAAAGAAAATGATACCAACCCTTTAAGAAGTGAAGTGGATGTCAAAAAGATTTAGATACTTTGCTGAACACAGAACATTTGCCTTTCTATTAAAAACTCTACCTTGACATAATGCATTAGCATGAATGCAGAAAGCAAAAAAAGTATTTTCAGACTCATGCATCAAATCAAATTATGTTCTTTGGACAAAAAAGGTTTAGGAGAAAGTCTTCTGAAAAAGGCCAAGAATTGTGAAAACAAACCTTATTTTCACTTGAAACACAATCAGAAAAAAAAAACATTTTTGAAGCCAAATGTTGGAAACCTGATACCTTTACAATACAGAGGAATTCCAAGACAGCCAGTCCTCGAGGTGTTTGATTTTTAAAGTAATCCAATGGTACCAAAACCCATCAAAACACTGGCTTCCATAGCATATGGAATTCCATACCATATACCAGTCTCCTAATACTGGAAAAGTGAAAGTTCTCTCCACCTGCTTCAAGTCTTGCCTGAAATTAGACCACAGAGAAAGAAGCAAGGGAGGAGTCATAAATCACTGCTCTGTCAAGTCCAAGCCGAAAGGCAAGCGTGTAAATAGCTCTGAGGCTAAAAAAGATTCCTCCCTAAGGCAGAAGAAGAATGTTTGCTTACACCTTTATAAATAAAGTTCTGTCAAGCTGCGAGGCAAATATACTCATATCCATAGGGGTAGCCAAGGAGACAGCTCTGTGAATCTCCAACACAATCCATTTCCACACAAAGGACACTCTTACCAGCTTCCTCTTGGGACAGTAAATAATCGCTAATCATCCCAGATGGCGTGAATCTAAACTTATCAGTGACAGATAATAAATCAGAGCATTCTGATATGTGCCATGCTATTACAGTTCCAATGATTTCACACCAATGGGACATTCAAACTGCTAAGTAGCATAATTAGTTACAGATAATTCCAAGACATTAATCATGCTTGGGGATAAATCCTTGGAACAAACACTGGAAATATTCTTTATTATAGATAGTACTATATGCCTGAAGGGACTAATTTGGTACCAGGCTTATAAGTATGCAGGCACATAAGATGAATAGCACCTTTTCATACCCGGAAGTGATATTCCACTGTATATTTTATAAAACAAAGTACCCTCCCACAACCACCTTTTTCACTTCTCAAGTTTTGCTCAAACAAAACATTTAATTTTATATTCAAGAGAATTTTAATTCTTATTTTATTCATCTCAACTGTTTCTCTTTAAAAATGCAACTGTTCTTTTATCAAGGAATGCAATACTTACTTTGGGAATAAATGTGAAGCAAGTGAGTTTTGTTCTGGGATCTTTTCCTCGTGCTAGCTTCAACATTTTAGCTTACTGTTTTCATATTTCTTTTATTATTTTCATTTTTAAAAATTGGAATATAATTGCATCACAGTGTTTTGTTAGTTTCTGCTGTACAACACCATGAATCAGCTATATGTATACATATATTCCCTTCCTCTTGAGCCTCCCTCCCACCCCCCACCCCATCACACACCTCGAGGTCATCACAGAGCACTGAGTTGAGCTCCCTGTTTTACACACCAGCTTTCTACTAGCTATCTGTTGTAAACACAATAGTGTATGTATGTCAGCGCTGCTCTCTCAATTCGTCATGTCCCCTTCTCTCAGAATCTAGATCTTCACTAGCTACTCTCAGTAACCAAGCCATAGGGTATTAACAACTGAGAACAACTTAGTGAAAGCACACCTTCCAATATTATAGCTGCATTTGAAACTGTTAGGCTTGAGAATGAGCAGGGAGTTTGGGTTATGTTACATGCAAAGTACACTGTGTAAAATGCCAGGCTGGATGAATCCCAAGCTGGAATCAAAATTGCTGGGAGAAATATCAATAACTTCATATGCAGATGACACCACCCTAATGCCAGAAGGCAAAGAGGAACTAAAGAGCCTCTTGATGAAGGTGAAAGAGGAGAGTGGAAAGCTGGCTTAAAACTCAACATTCAAAAAATGAAGATCATGGCATCCAGTCCCATCACTTCATGGCAAATAGATGGGGAAACAATGGAAACAGGGACAGACTTTATTTTCTTGGGCTCCAAAATCACTGTAGATGATGACTGCAGCCATGAAATTAAAAGATGTTTGCTTCTTGTAAATAAATGCTATGACAAACCTAGACAACATATTAAAAAGCAGAGACATCACTTTGCCAACAAAGGTCCATACAGCCAAAGTTATGGTTTTCTCAGTAGTCACGTACTGATGTGAGTGTTGGACCATAAAGAAGGCTGAGCGTGGAAAACTTGATTCTTTAGAACTGTGGTGCTGGAGAAGACTCTTGAGAGTCCCTTGGTCAGCAAGGAGATCAAACTTGTCAATCCTAAAGGAAATCAACCCTGAACATTCACTGGAAGGACTGATGCTGAAACTGAAGCTCCAGTACTTTGGCCACCTGATGCAAAGAGCCAACTCACTGGAAAAGACCCTAATGCTGGGAAGATTGAAAGCAAGAGGAGAAGGGGGTGACAGAGGATGAGATGGTTGAATAGCATCACCGATTCAATGTACATGAGTTTGAGCAAACTCTAGGCTATAATGAAGGACAGGAAAGCCTGGCGTGCTGCAGTCCATGGGGTCGCAAAGAGTTGGACATGACTGAGAGACTGAACAACAACGGGGAACCCCATAAATCATGATATATAATCAACCAGCTAATGTCTTGAAATGTTCCACAAGGTTATAAGCAAACCCAGGCTATATGTGCTACCAGTATGAGTTGTTGCAAACATTCAAAAACACTAAGCAGAGAATGCCATAGAGAACTTATGTGTGTTTCCTCTACATGTTCCATAAATTGTCTACCATTCAAAATCCTCAATCTACTCTCCCAGATTATGTATCCTTTCATATAATTTATGGTGATTCCCTACTCCAGAACATTTTCATTTTTATGGAATTAAATCTGTTGATTTGTTCATTCTTTTTCTTCAAACTTTGGCATTTTAAGTAACTATTGTAAAGTCTCCCACAAATTAATAGAAATAATCCCTTGAGTCATTTTCTAGAACTTTCACTTTTGCAATTAATATTTAAATCTTTCATCTATCTGCAATTTATTTTAACTTTGTAACTTCATATTTTTTTTCAAATTTGTAGCATATTATTTTGGAGAAGGCACTGGCACCCTACTCCAGTACTCTTGCCTGGAAAATCCCACGGACAGAGGAGCCTGGTAGGCTGCAGTCCATGGGGTTGCTGGGAGTCGGACATGACTGAGCGACTTCACTTTTCCTTTCATGCATTGGAGAAGGAAATGGCAACCCACTCCAGTGTTCTTGCCTGGAGAATCCCAGGGACGGGGGAGCCTGGTGGGCTGCCGTCTATGGGGTCGTAGAGTCGGACACGACTGAAGCGACATAGCAGCAGCAGCAGCATATTATTTTAACACCATTAATTTAAAAAGTCAACCCTCTGTTCCAAATTTCCATCAATACAATATAGAGTAAGTTAATAAAAACATATCTACATAATGAACCACTATGTAGCTCTTTGAAACAATCAGGTTGCTCTATATGTAACAATGCCAACAATGTACAGATTAAACAGTTACAATAAGAAAAACAAATTGAAGAAAAGTATATATGTTATAGGGCTTCCCAGGTGGCACTGGTGGTAAAGAACCTGCCTGCCAATGCAGAAGACATAAGAGACACAGGTTTTATTCCTGGGTTGGGAAGATCCCCTGGAGGATGGCAACCAACTCGAGTATTCTTGCCTGGAGAATCTCATGAACAGAGGAGCCTGGCAGGCTAAAGTTCATAGGGTCTCAAAGAGTCAGACATGACTGAAGCAACTTAGCACACAAAAAACTATACATACAATTGTATAAATGCTGAAAAAAATCTAAATATAAACTGTGAATATAGTTGTATCTGAGTATCAGGATTGGGGATGGAGGAGAGGTTTTTCCAACTGTTTAAACCTACATAATTTTTAAAATGCATTTATATAAGCATATATACCTTTTGTATTTTAATGTCAATCTTGCAAACCAGAACAATTCTTTAAAGTTAACTACTAGTATAGTCAAAACATGTATACCCTCCAATCACTAAATGCATAGAACATTTGGTAAGAACCTCCTATCTCATTTTTCCTCTGCTGGGCTCTGACGTGAACAAGAAATTCACCTTTATCAAGTTTAGTCTCAGAGGTTTTGGAGTTGTTACTTCAGTTAGCCTAAGGTAACTACTTAAATACTAGTTAGGCAAATAAGATATGCATATGAAAAGCTAAGAGATCAAAGTAGTGTATGTGTACAACACTTTTGATAGTAAAGAAGACTGTAGGAATGAAATTAAGAAAAAAGGTCCAGAAGAGTTTCTTAAGGGTGGGACAGGGGTCGCACAGAGTCGGACACGACTGAAGCGACTTAGCAGTAGCAGCAGTGATGGTTAAATTTTGGTGACATGAAGAACTGTGGAGAAAGTGTGTGAGTCAAGTTCAGAATCAGGGAAGTAAACATATTAAATAGATATGTACAACTGAATCACTCTGCTGTACATCTGAAAATAACATGACATTGTAAATCGACTATAGTTCAATAAAGAATAAACATTTTTAAAAAATTAAAAAATGGTAAAACAAAAAATAAAACCTCCATAGCTTCCTTTATATATTTCAAATAAAATTCAAATTTCTTAATAATAAAAAAATAGATGAGTCTCATTGACATATTGTTGTTAAGAACCAATGGAGGTAATTTCAAAAATGTAGGTTAGAATTTAATTATGGAGAACCCTCAGTGTCAACCTAAGGCTGTTTGTCATGCAGGACCAGTAATGACAAATAGGTATTATTTTTCATGTAAATGTAAATTGCTGGGTGGTGGGGGGGGTCTACCTTTCAACTAGGTTGGGAAAGATTTTCAAGTTATAACTCAGTATCAGGAAGGATTAGCAATGGATTAGCTGATGGATTAGCAATGTCTGATACAGGCTAATGATTGAGGCACTGTTCTGTGCAGGGTATTTACAGACTCTGCTAGAGGTAAGGAGGTTTGTGAGATATGGGGAAATAGATGTGACAGTGTTTTTGAAAAATAAGATGAAGAGGACCTAAAGATGATGAGCCAAGGAAAAAAGATGGTATAATAGAACTTTACGAGGCTTGAGGAATCAAAGGTAAGCCCTAAGGTTCTGAGCCTTGAGTCCTAGAACATTGGCACTATTTTCAAAAATAGATAATTTAAAAAGAGTTCATTTTCAGGGGGAAGGTAAATGAATTCATGGTTTTTGATCTGATGACCATATGAGAATGTCTTGCAAGAAGTTTGGTGTAAGATATTGAAAATGCAGAATAAAGAAAAAGAGCTCTTTTTTTCCTTTCCTCTTCAGGAAGGCAGATTGCTGGAAGAGAAAAAAAAAAAACTTCACGACCTACTTTCAAATCATCCCAATTCTGAGTTCCAAGAAGGGAATGGTTTAGCAATCCACTGGGGAGAACACAGTAAAAGATGGTGTATTTTTCCCCCTCAAGGCAATGATAGTTCTTTTTAAACTTTACTACCTAAATTACAAATAAAATCTTTTTATCATTTCCAAAGTGCACATTACTTAAGTTTACCTTGATTTCCTTTTAATCAAACTGAAGCTTTATTTCCATTTTAAGTTTATATTTGGTAGAATAATTTGCCTTGAAAATCTACCTGTAGTTAGGCCATATATGTGCACAGTATGTGGTGCAATTTAAAGTCCTTTCACAATTGCTCATGCAAGCCTCACAGCTCTCCAGAGAGGGAATAAGACTGGAGTTTGAACCTCCACTCTACAGATGGATTCAAGTGGTACCTTGAAAGGTGATGTGCTTTACCTCAAGTCTACAAAATAAGTTAGCAATGGAATCAGGCTAAGAATTGAGGTCTTCTAACTCCAAATTCAGTGTTGCATCACAGACTTTCTTCCACAGTGAAATATTCACTTTCATATCATCCTTTTAAATGGCACATATTCTTATTTTTCATAAATAGTCAGATAGTGGGTTTCTCTTCTAATTTTTCTGTTAAATTGTGTTTACTTGTCCCCATAAGAACAAGGTTATGCCCTTTATGAAAGCTTGAGGCACAGACTATAATACCCAAGAAAGATTTATGATCTCACAATATTTTACTGCTGTCATTAAAAACAAGTGGTGAGACAAAGCAGTTTCAAATTATACAATGAAAGGGCTGCCCTATTTCAAAGACCGACTGAATTCAAAATACTTGAAATAATTGAGTTACTGTTTTCTCTTTTGTTCCAAAATATCTAACACAATGAGAATGATTTTTTTTTGGTTTCTGCTATTGTTTATAGTCAACAAATACGGCATATACTGGGAAAATAATAATTCACTACCAAAGCATGCTTTTTTTTTTATTTTTTTGCCATTCTACCACTGCTCCATGGATAAATAATACATTTAGGAATCTCCAAGGTTGTTTTTCTACTGGTTTTTATGTGGTGTGCTTTCCTCATATCATAAGGTTTATTTAAAATCTCTTGTGCTTTACCTGACAGGATGTGACCTAGGGTGAAGGATAGAAAAGCTGATTGAAATTATACACCTCTGAGACCTCCAGAAGATTGACACCTATTTTCAGATTTGTTTACAGTTTACTCTGAGAAATAAAATGCTTCCATTTTACATGGGGCTTAAAAATGTCATCTGCAAGGGCAAAGACCGTTATATGTGTGCCTTTGGGGCTTATTTTTAATTTCTAATATAGTCCTAAACATATTGTGTGTGTGTGCTCAGTCTCAGTCATCTCCAACTCTTCGTGACCCCATGGACTGTAGCCCACCAGGCTCCTTGTCCATGAAATTTCCCTGCAGGAATACTGGAGTTGGTTGACATTTCCTTCTACAGGGGATCTTCCCAGATAAGGGATTAAATCGGCACCTCCTGCAGTGGCAGGTGGATTCGTTACCACTGAGCCATCTGGGAAGACCCAACATAAAGACCACTCAATAAATGCATATTTAATTGAATTCAATAAAATTAATATATAAGTAGGTTCAGGGTAGTAGCATACTCTACTGGGTATAAATGGCACTGTTTGGGATTGGTATTAATAGATCACATGTAGAAACAGCCCCACATCTTTTTAACTCTATTCCCACATTTGCAATGTGGTTTGGAAGCATTTCCAATCCACAGGTGTTGTCTATTTCCCTACATTTGGAATCTGAGCTGCCCCTGCGACTGGTCTTGGTAAACAGAATGTGGCAGAAGTGTCACTGTAGCAGCTCTGAGCCTGGGCCTTGCTCTCTTGAAGGCAGTCACCATTTGAGCAATCCTGGGAGATGAGAGGCCTCATGGAGCAGAGACAAGCTGTCCCAATGGATGTCCTCCCAGACCAGCCAGCAATCACCCAGCTGCCCCAACAGCTACCACAGACACATGAGGAAACTCACCTGAGACCAGCCCCAAATGCTGAACCACAAAATCATGGGTTTTGCTTTAAGCTACTATATTTGGAAGTGGTTTGTTACATGGGAAAAACTAATTAATGCACAGGAGAAAGACTGGTATAGGAAGAATCCAATATTTCCGTTTAGAAAAGAGACTCTGCCAAGAATTGGACAATTTTTCAAAGTCTTTATGGAGAAAACTACCACCTTTCTCTTTATTCTTTCTTTCTTTCCCAACAGGCATAGCTAGCCTGCTTTGTAAAAGCTTGACAATCCTTGGGCTACATTTTCTGGAAACAAGAATAAGAAAGTTAAAGATGGTGGGGCTGTGCCATTGCTCTCACCAACTTCCTCTCAAGCAGAACCACCCCTCCTTCTCTTCTCCTCCCTCATGCTTTATGACAGATTTGTCTGTGTTTGTGGGTAAGGGCAGGGGTCCACCATTATCACTTACTGTCCTGCTGGTTATGGTGTGTGGGGCAGGCCTATGATCCTTCCCAGTGGCCTCTATCTACAACTGCCCTACAGATTCAGGGTGGACGCAGTAGTGACCATTAAACTTCAGATTCAAACTACATTTGCCAGCAAACATCAGCAGCTGGATGCCATTACGTCCATTCTGACCAACAAAACCACAAGAGGAGAAGAAATTTGCCTTAGTGCTTCTTCCACATCATCCAATAGCTGTGACTATCAACTGGAAAGTTTTAAATGTATAATGAAATGGAATTTCTCTCTTGGATAGGTTACAATTTCACTGTTTTTCATTTTAAGTTTTATGGGATTGTTATTATGGTTAGAAGATAATTTTAATTTTTTATATTCAATTTTTCTATCAAATGTCTAGGCAAGAACCACACAAATTTCAAATCACTCTGTTTTGGTCCTTTTATATGTGGAGATGAGAAGTTACTTCAATCAAACAACAGCAGGTCTTCCTTTCCAATTGTCAGATTTTCTGCTCTATTTTAAAACTCAGCACTTGGTAGTGTAACTGGATTTTTTTCCCCCAGAAAGAGAATAGCATATAAAATTAGACAATGGAGAGCAACTCAATTTAGCACGTTAAAAATGTTTGTTTCACACAGAAGCGCACACACATAGCCACACAGAGTTCTTTTGGAAAGTGTACTAATGAACAACAGAAACATGAACATTTATGTATTTCTGGTTCACCTTCCAAAAAGTTTAAGGATATAAGGAAATGTGAAAAACAAATGTGTGGAATAGTTGACACCAATAGCAGGGAAAAAGTAGCCTAGATTCCCACTTCATGTTCAACTCAAGACGAGACATTTTCTACATCCCAAGAGACCCTACTTTTGGTCTCCCTAACCTCTATGCATATGAATTCAAAGTAGAGCCATCAGAATTTCCTTTTCAGAAAGTAGCTGCATTTACAAAACCAACCTACCCATGCCCATTTCTATCTACTGTTTACATTTCTTTAGTACTGACTGGCCTTTTTTATTTTTTTCTATTTCTCCCTCAGTCTTGGAAAATTTTTTTTTAAGTTTTTCATTTTATCTAATGTACGAATTTATTGAAAAAATTGTTCAAGTATACTTTAATCTAGTCTCAATATTAGTAATTTTCTTCTTTCCTAATATGATGGATTTAGATCTTTCTCTTATTGTCAGTCCTGAAGTTCATATATCTATTAATCTTTCCAAGGAACTAACTTTGGATTTTTATTCATCCCTAATGTATTGTTTTCTGTTTCAGTAAATCATGCAGCCATCCATGTATTACTTCATTCTACTTTTCATAAGATTAATCTTTTTTAAAAATTTTACATTGTCTGTAGATGCTTAGCTCATCGATTCTCAGCCTTTTCACTATCTACACAGGTGTATCTCATTTTTGATGTACCTCAATTTTTGTTATATTTTATTTCTAAGTATTTGTAAGTTTTATTTATAATTTTTTATACCTTTAATTATTTAGACAGATATTTAAAATGTTGAAATATAAGAAGGTTTTTAAAATTATCTGTTTATTAATCCTTAATGGCATTGTGATCAGGCTTGCTTTATGAATTAGTAGACAGTCATACTTTGTTTAAATTGTATTCTATAGGACTATACTCTGTGATTGTTGGGTGCAGGATTTTATATCTGTCTGTTAGATCAAGACTCTTCATTGCGACATTAAAAATTCTCATTAATAATTTCATCTATCAATTACTGAGAGACTTAAATTTGCCAGCTTGTGGAATTTTCATTGCATTTCTACCCACTTTTGCTATATTGAGGTCACACTGTTAATTGCATATATTGAGGCTTGTTATAGATTCCAGATGAACTGAACATTTATGCTTATGTAATCATCATCTTCACGTAAGGCTTTTTGTTTCAAACTGTCAGATATTAATATATGTACCACCAAATTATTTTAGTTTATATACGTCTTATGTCAGGTAGTAGTCCATGCTATGGAAATAAAACAGGCTAAGAGAACAGAGTAAAGGAGGCATGCTCTGGGGAGCCCCTCTGCTAAGGTGAGTTTTGAGCAAAAAATCTGAACATGGGGAGGATAAAAGCCCTGTGAATATTAGAGAATCAAGGGTTTCAGGCAGAGAGAATAGCATAAGGAACTACTAGAACATGCTTGGTATGTTTGCAAACCAGCAAGGAGGGTACTGTGGATGCAAAGGTGAAGATGACATCAGAAAGGGAAGGGGCTGGATCAGGTAGGGAGTTGTAGGCAACAGGAAGATTGGAGAATTTCTTCTAAGAGGGAAAGCTATTAGACTGTTCTGAGCAAAGAACGGACATGACCTGACCTCCATTTCCATATTATCAATGTGACTGTCATGTTTAGAAAAAAAAGGATGAGGCTGAGTCAGAGTAGCATCAGATTAACTAGTTGGAATTTTGAAATAATTCTAATGTGAGGTGATAGTAGTTTTTATCAACCCTGTAGCATCAGAGAAGAGGAATAGTCTAATTTGGGGGGACAAGATATTTTGAAAGTTAGAACTGGTTGGACTAGATGATGGACAGATAAGAAGTATGAGAGACAAAGAAATCAGTCCTCTGTGCTTGATGTGGATAATGAACACCACATGGGATTGACATTGACTAAAATAAGGCTGACTATAATTGGAGCTGGTTTGCACAGCGGAAAACCAAGAGTTTATTTTATAACCTGTAAGTCTGAGATGCTTATTAGTTATCCAAACAGGGATGTCTGGTTCGCGTTGGAGTTCAGTCTAGAGCTGAGTCTAAAGATATAATTTGGGAGTCATCACATATAGGAACAGTCTTTAAAACTGTGAAATGTGTTAAGAGCACCTAGGGAATGAGGGAAGATGGAGAAAAGAAGAGATCTAACAATGGAGCCCTGGGGCACGCCAATGTTTAAAAGTAGGAAGATGAAAGAGCACAAAGGCAAGTGAGAGAGAGCCATGTCTTGAAGGCCAAGGGGAGAAAGTGATTTAAGAAAGAGACTCCACTGCATCTGAACAGAGATGACAGGTCAAGTCAGACGTGAACTGAGAATGTTTAATTCTTGGGCCGGTGACGTGAAAGTCACTCAGAGAACTTGAACAAAGTCATTTCAGAGGAGTGATTAGGAATGAATGCCATACTGCAATGTGTTCAAGTGAGAATGAAGAGAGAAAGGAAGGACAGGAAAGAGAGAAAACTCCAGTGTTTATTTTTGGTCAAGGAGAACAGAAAAATGGATGGAGAGGAATCAAGACAGGTATTTTCATTTTGTTATGTTTTCAGACAGGAGATACTATACATGCTGTTGATAATGATGGGAAAATTTATTACACAGAAAGAAAGACAATTACATAAGTGAAGTCTTTCTCTTCCTAAGCTCTAACTTTTTTCTGTTGAGGACCAAACAGTAAGTATTGCAGGCTTTATGGGTCATACTACTCAACTCTGTCATGGCAACCCACAAAAGCAGCCACAGACAATATGTAAACAAATCAGCATGGCTGAATTCCAAGCCCACTTTATTTTCAGAAACAGAAAGTCAGCTCGAATTGGGAGTAGTTTGCTAACCCCTTCTGTCATCAATAAATATTTTCTGGGTTGGAATAAAATTTGTTTGCATAAAATGGAAAACTATTTACTATAATATTAGATGAAACTGAACTCTGTTCTATAATATGATTCTAGGTTAATGAGTTGTTGTCACCCTACAGGGAGGTTCCAAGGTCTGGACCTCATCACTCTCGGTCTAATTCTATATAAATCTCAACAGTATCTATCATAAAGATAAAGATTAAGATTACATACAGCTGAGGAGAGATTTTCATGAGAATAGAAATATAAAGAAGTCAATTAAGTGGAATACTAGGGCAGAAACTAACGCTGTAGAATAAAACTTAGAATACAAAATAAATCACACAATCTCAGTAGACTTAACAAGGAAACCCATATACAAAATACATGAAGGTCTCAGTTGACTGGAGTTTAAGCTCCATATTAAAGAGTGACCTAATTTCCAAAACAGCTTACATAAAAAATTAGCCTACACTGACAAGTATCTGACACTGACAGTGGCAGACTTTATTTTTTGGGGCTCCAAAATCACTGCAGATGGTGACTGCAACCATGAAATAAAAAGACGCTTACTCCTTGGAAGACGAAGTTATGGCCCAACTAGAAGCATATTAAAAAGCAGAGACATTACTTTTGCCAACAATGGCCCATCTAGTCAAGGCTATGGTTTTTCCAGTGTCATGTATGGATTGTGAGAGTTGGACTATAAAGAAAAGCTGAGCACTGAAGAATTGGATGCTGTTGAACTGTGTGTTGCAGAAGGACTTCTTGAGGAGTCCCTTGGGACTGCAAGGGAGATCCAACCAGTCCATCCTAAGGAAATCAGGTCCTGAATATTCATTGGGAGGACTGATGGTGAAGCTGAAACTCCAACACTTTTTGGCCACCTGATGCAAAGAGATGGTCTAATTTGAAAAAGACCCTGATTACAGGGAAAGATTGGTAAGGCAGAGGAGAAGGGGACAACAGAGGTAATGAGATGGTTGGATGGCATCATACCGACTCAATGGACATGAGTTTGGGTAAACTCCGGGAGTTGGTGATGGACAGGGAGGGCCTGGCGTGCTGCAGTCCCATGGGGTCGCAAAGAGTCAGACACGACTGAGCAACTGAACTGAACTGACAAGTATCTAGCATCCAGGATGAAAGAGAATCATTCCAATGTGGAAACTTACACAATATTACAAGAAGTACATCGGGGGTGGGGGGAGTCCCAGGTGGCTCAGTGGTAAAGAATCTGTCTGCTAGTGCAGGAGACACAGGTTCCATCCCTGGGTCAGGAAGATCCCCTAGAGAAGGAAACGGCAACCCACTCCAGTATTCTTGCCTGGGAAATCCCATGGACAGAGGAGCCTAGTGGGCTGCAGTCCATGTGGTCACAGAGAGTAGGACACGACTTAGCGACTAAACAAATAACATTTTAAGGAGGAAATCAGGTCAGTTAGAACTCATTCAGAGGTGAGTGAGCTCGAATGGTGAGGGGTAATAGGTGCACAATAAATGTTTATAGTACTACGATTAAAAACAGGAACAATGTATACCATCTACCTCTTTAAAAATTTGCTAGTTGATTTACAGAGGCTCTTTTCATTTTTAAAAAGGACTCTAGAAAGGTTAAGATGGATTTAGACAGCCCCTAGGAAGTAATCGAACCATGGAAAATAAAGCATTCAATTTTTTTTTTGTCATTCACGAAGGTCTTCCATCATGATTCTGTTCTTTTTTTTTTTTTTCAGATCTTTCTGGAATACTCCACTGGCGAGGGCTCTGCCTGAGCTGTCAGCCATTGGGTTCAGCAATGCAACCACTATGCCATCATTTTTTCCAACTCATTAGACCATATTATTAGAGCCATTGACACTATGGCCTTTATAGCTCAGGGCATAAATGTCTGAGCTTAGGTTTGGGGACATTAGAACTTTATCCTTTGTTTTCTTCTATTTTATTTTTATAACCACAGTTCAAGAAGGATATTCTCTCAAAGGCTTAGATTACGAGCCGTTCTGCCTTAACATGTTTTTTTGCATAACCAGACTATTTTCTAGGAGATGCAGCAGCAACATCTTCTGGGTGCTTCTCCAGTAAAGAAAAGGGCAGGTCATGTATTGCTGGTAGCCTAAGGTGGCTCTGAGATCATCTGTCAAGCACACATAATGCCTGGCTTTGACTGGTTTAACATCACAGAAGAGCAAAGCTCCAGTGTGCTCGGTTGGGCATTTTCCTGTCCCAAATGCTTTTCTGACCAGTTTCTTTTACAGATGAATTTTATAACAAGATACAATTGTAAGGGCTGATGGTTTTCTTGAGGGGACTTACTCAGATGTTCACGTCTCACCATTATTTGCTTGGCCCCTGGAATCACACAGGGTAAAAATCTAATTATGCTTGTTGACATTCTTCTGACCACTTAGTTTTCAGGTCCACAATTATAAAACTGTACTGACAACACAATGGTAACTAACAATTGTATGGGATTTTATCCTTGCTCAAGTACTTTAATGTACGTCATGTCATGGAGAATCCCAGAGGCTGGAACTGATTCAATCAACGTTACCATCAGAAAAGCATTTGTTAGAAGCCCCCACAACAGAAACAGCAGAGAGTATTTTAAGGACAAGGTTATGAGATGAGATCTGTTATATCTGTCTTACTAATTCACATTAAACAACATATAAAAGGCCAATGTGCCCAGACAGACTCCAAGTCAAGGCCAGTTTTTATTTTATGTGTGTCAGACATATGTCCCAGCTGTCTTGGTTTCCTCGAGCTGCAGTCATGAAATACCACAGACTAGGTGGCTTAAAACGACAGAAATTTGTTTTCTCATAGTTCTGGATTCCAGAAGTCTGAAAACCAGGTGTCACCACTGTGGGCTCTTTCTGGAGGTTGAGGGAGAGTCTAGTCCATACCTCTCTTAGCTCCTGGTGGGTGCCAGCAATCCTTGGCACTCTTTAGCTTTCAGATGAACCACTGTCATCTCTGGCATTGTCCTCACATGGCATTCTTCTGGTATATATCTGTTCTTCTTATAAAGAATGTAAGACCTATCAGATTAGGGCCCAATCTAATGGAGAACCACCTCAATTTGATTAGATCTGCAAACACCCTTTCTTAACAAGGTCTCGTTCACAGGTACACAGTTTGGGACTTCATCATATCTTTTTGTTGTTAGTTAGTCGCTAAGCCATGTTCAACTCTTTTACAATCCCATGGACTGCAGCCTGCCAGGCTCCTCTGTCCATGGGATTTCGCAGGCAAAATACTGGAGTGAGTTGCCATTTCCTTCTTCAGGGGATCTTCCTGATCCAGGGATCAAACCCAGGAATCAATCTCCTGCATTGGCTGGCAGAGTCTTTACCACTGAGCCACCTGGGAAGCCCATCATGTCTTTTGAGGAGATACAATTCAACCCAGCACACCAGCCTTACCAGTGACAAAAAAAGCTCTCTCTCTCTCTTTATACTCCAAGGGTTAGAATCCCTACTTGCCACAGACCTACTTCTTGTGACTTGGTCCCCAGAGCCTGCAATCTTTGCATTCTTCTGGAACACAGAGGACTCTACAAAGAGGCCTCGCTGTACTTCTGCTCTGGCCTTCCCATTCTGTTCCCATTTGGCTACCCAGGGTTCTGATGGTTTTTGCAAGAACACCATTCTGTGCCACCCAGCTCCATATGCTGGTGATTGCTACCAGGTCTCATTTTTATCTCGGGTTTGAGAATACTGTTGTTGATACAACTAGATCTAAGATGCACCTGCTTGAGGCTCCAAATTTTCTGCCTTGTCAAATCCTTGTGGGCATATTGCTAATACTGCTATTACTACTTTTGTCTTCAGTGACAAATGGAGGTGGAAGGTTGACCAGACCAACCTTGATCTGTCTCCCTATGTCCAAGGTAATGATGGACAGCACTGAAATGACACCTGCCCTCTCTATACTTTAGAATCTAGGGAAATTTAAGGTTCTTAATACACCAGAACAATAACACACCTCCTTTCCTTTCCTAGGATAAACATCTTTTCAGGGGGACAGACACTGTGAAGATCAGCTGCCCCTGGAAGAAGCCACCACTCCTCATCAGGATGCAATCTTCTCCCAACAATCAGAAATAGACCTGCTATTTTGTGACTTAGAGACTTGGTTATGCAGTATACAGTATACATTTTTCTCCTTTTCTTGTGAACAGAACAATTATTTTATCAGGTGTGGAAATAGGACCAGCAATAAAACATGTGTCTACACTTCCAGTGCAGATAAAGTGGCCAATGAGATATAGTACCAAGTCTTTAAGCACGGCTGTTGGGAAATGTTTTTACAGGGGCCTGACTCAACTTTTTTTCCTCACCTAGATTATATGGCTGGAGCTGTGGCAGCCATCTTCCCACTATGAGGTGACTTTGAGGATTAAAGTACCACATTAAGGTGGCACAGTAAAATATATATATATATGGAAATTGATTATCACTGACATTGTAGAGCCACAAAAAGGAGCCCTATACTTCATGCAAATTGTCCCCCAGGGCACCTTTAGCAATGTCTGTTAATATTTAACAATATTTTAATTGTCACAACTGGCGGGAGGGGCAGGTGTTATTGGCATCTAGTGGTAGAGGTCAAGGATGAGGCTAAACATTCTATGGTACACAGGACAGCCCACACAACAAAGAATCATCCAGCCCAAATTGTCAGTAATTCAGAGGTTGAGAGGCTTGCATTTAAAGATGAAAAACCACTATAATTTCAAGCCTATGTTGTTAGCAGTCAAATGTAATTCCTGGTACGCACTGCAACAATTCTCAAAATCAAGGTCATTTCATCTTTCTTACTGTTATACTGTCACATATACAAGAACAAGTGTGAATGTTAAAATGCTTGCATTGTGTGACTCAAGCTTCCTTTATTTAAATTCAGTATTTCTACTGTCAGGAAAGAACAATAATTATGAACAATTTAAGGTGCTACCAGGCAAGGCATTATTAATATAGTTATTGTATCACTGCGCTGAGTTAAAATGAATAGGCTTGGTTCTTCAAAAAGTTAAACATAGGGGTGAATGGGGAGGGCGATGGGAGGGGAGTTCAAAAGGGAGGGGATATATGTATATCTATGGCTGATTCATATTGAGGTTTGACAGAAAGCAATAAAATTCTGTAAAGCAATTATCCTTCAGTAAAAAAATAAATATATATATATATATATATATATATATATATATATATATATAAAGTTAAACACAGAATTAACATACAATCCAGGAATTTCATTTCTAGGCTTACACCCTGAAAAACTGAAAACAGATACTCAAAAAAAAATACTTGTACACGAATGTTCACAGCAGCATTGTCCACAATAGCTAAAAGGTAGAAACAATCCAAATGTCCATCAATGGGTGACTGGATAAAGAAAACTTAATATATACATACAGCGTTATGTTATTCAGCCATGAAAAGGGATAAAGTATTGACACATGCTACAACATGGAAGAACATAAAAAAAAACATGCTAAGAAACAGCTGGTCATATACTGCACACTTATACTTGTATGAAATGTCCAAAATTTCATAACCCATGAAGATGAAATGTCCAAAATCCATGGAGACAGAAAGCAGATTAGTGTTTGCTAATGGCTAGAGGAAAGAGGAATAGGGAGTCACTGATTAATAAGGTACGGATCACCATTTGGGGTGATGAAAATGCATTGGTACCAGAATAGAGGTGATGGTTGTACAACATTGTGAGTGTACTAAAGGTCACTGGATTGTATACTTTAAAGTAGTTAAAACTTCCTACTGTATAGCATGGAAAATTATTAAATATTCAATATCATGTGATAAATCATAATGGAAAAGAGCATTAAAAAAATATATATATATATAACTGAATCACTTCACTGTACAGCAGAAATTAACACTGTAAAACAACTATACTACTTCAATAAAATTTTTAAAAGGTCAAAGACTTAAGATGCTCATATTTATGTTATGTGTGTTTTACCAGTTTTTAAAAAGCAATAGCCTAATACTGGTTGTCTCGGGTTCTCAGAAACAGTTCTTTGGGATCCACCAAATTTCCTGAGAGAGCAGAGTCTTTGCCTAAAAATTAGACTGAGTGAAAATTCAGTCATAGCATTTCAATTTGGGAAAATTTAAAGCTGTATAATATCAGTAATTTGTAAAGTTTGGTAATTTGTCATTTCTAATTTCCAAACCTTATTACAATAACTGCTTCTTCACTGAAGGGCTGATGGGCCGAAAATAGTGGAGTGGAAATTCTAAATCTGAAACATTAGCAACAGAATCTCTGAAGGGAGACTGGGTGCGAGACCCAGGGCATGTTTAAAGCACCTGCTGCTAGAAGGGTCTTCCAAATTCCAGTAGAACCACACTGTAACATGATGATATTAAGGTCATCTCAATCTAAAATATGCTTTTTAACATTCTGGTAAAATTCTTTCATATTATAAGAGAGCTCTATTTAAAGGTTCTGTTGAGCACATTTCAGAAATCTATGAATAAGCTAGGTTTGCATGTCAATCTATTTGAAACTAGATTAAACTCACTTTTCAAAGAGCTTTTTTCCAACTAGGTTGTTGGCATAACTCTTAATTTGAACTGAAGTGGAAAAATGCATAAACCTCCTAACTTCTTTTAGTTATTTATGGAGAAGGAATCATGGGAGGAATGTTAATTTTTTCCAAATCTACAGAAAAAAAAATATCTCCATGTTGACCTCAGGATTTATTAACTGATTTATATTTCTCTTCTTTCAGAATTTGAGTTCAAACAGGAACACTTTGCATTTTTTTTCTGCCTTTATCCAATGACTGGTTATGGCTACATTCACACAGAAACAATTAAATAGAGCAATGCTCATATGAATATAGTTTTTAAACTAGTCCACATGAATCACACAATTGAGCGAGTATTGCTATTACTTTTAATTCTCAGAAAGAATTTAATTGATCATGCTGAAAATAGTATATAGCTATAGATATATGTATGTATGTATTTCTAAGCTTAAAAAGTTTTAACTTTATCAAACTACATTATGAGCTGGAGTTGAGTCAGCTATTAGTTACTTTAATAAAGTTTAAAAAAAATAAAGAACCAATAAACCAACAAGCATAAAACTAAATCTGAGATACTTTTTACTACCCAATCCTTTGAAAATTCCTTTTAAGTAACTCATAATTAAATCTGTCAGCACTTTGCACCCATCCTCATTTAAGTAAAGCATGTGGACCCAGATTCAATTTTTTAAGTTTAATTTTTGCTATATAACTGGTCACTGTCATTTTAAAATGAAGAGTTTTTATGATTTGAGGTTGTTTAAGGGCAGAATATGTATTTGTTTCTTCACTATTTTTGTTACATGAATGGCTGGTAGTTGACAGAGTAAAGCTAGAAAATCAATGGTTTGCCAACAACTTGGGAAGCAAAATGCTGTACCAGATGTTGTCTGTGTCCCACCAATACTGCCCACACTTACCAGTTCCAAGTGCCAGCATCTACATTCCTTTGCCTGAACACTTTCATTGGCCTCCAAAGCTCACTCTTTCCACGTGCAGAAAACAAGTCATAAATGCCAAGGAATTAGCACCTAACCAGGAACAGCCCTCAAGTAATGACTATCCTGAGTTGGTGTATAAATACCCCTGCTCTCTTGCCTCTTGAATGGCAAAACTTGGAGTCATGTTCTTATACTGCTAGTTACACACGTACACAAACACGACTTGCCACAATACAGTCCACATTTCCCACTCTCCCTTGTAGATAAGTGTGGCTATGTTTCACAGGTTCTTTGTCTGTCTTCCTTCCTACACATAGTGACATGGATGATCCACAACTCAGCTTCAACCATGCAGATGCGGACCATGTTTTAGTTGAATAAAGAATGACATCAAAGGTCCCTGAATGATGACCTAGAACAAGGATGTCTTGCAACTGTATTTTGTTCTCTTTGTTATAGTCACTTTTCTTTTACCCTAATATTCAAAGAAGAGCAGAAGAAATCTTCATCCATAAGATAGCATGTCAGGTTATATCATCACTATAGATGAACCTCTAAGCAAATGCCACATCTACACAGTGATACCATCAGCTCTGAGACCCTAGTTTGTTACCGTCATCACATCCTGATTCTTCAGCAGTCTAAGTTTCATCTCCAACTCTCATGAGCTTTGACATACTGAGGGAAGTGTGAGGCCCTTTGTTCTGAGTGGCTGAAGTTCCTGCAGACTTCAGACCTGCTTACAATCCCCCAGGGAGCTAAGCACAAGTAAGAGGACAATATGGAAATGTACTTTAACTTGTTAAGCACTGCTCTAATGTGCTCATAATGTCAGTTCAACCGAATTAGCCACATGCTAACACTGACATCATCTTAAATGATGTCATTCTCCCCACTAAAAGCCTGCCTCTGAGTGAAAGGCTATACTCATCAAGATAGATGGGTCATGGAGGAGAGAAGAAACATTCATCAATGAAACTGTTTTATAACCTAGACCAGAAGACTTTTGGTTGCCCAAAAGAGGAGAACTACAAAAGGTAATAAGGAAGGATACGGAAATATGACAAGTGGGTACAGTACTCTTCTGTAAAGTAAGGATGTAGTTCACAACTGACCTAGTTGAGTAACAGCTTTAAAACTGATAAATTGTGTAATGATCTCTCTTCCAACAGAAGAAAACAACCAAACCAGTTTGACAAACCATAAATACTTAATAATATTCAACTAAGAAACTTAAGTTACAGTTCCTCCCAAGATTCAGTGTCACCCTTTATTCTCTTGACCAAACCCATGCTCTTCAACAGTTACTCTGTATGACTGTTACAAAAAAAAAATAGAACACACTTGCTTTCTACAAATACCAAATATTTCAAGATTGTATGGACACTCAAACTTAGCCCCAGTACCACTGTATTATGGCTCGTTACGTACTAATGAGACTTCAGATTATACTCCTGAGTGGTTTCAATTTTGCTTATCCTGGGACCTAGTAATTCAATTATTCAAAAAGCTTTTTGGAAGATTATTTCTAGTGCAACAGTTCTTAACTTTGACTGTACATTAGAATCACCTGGAGAAAATTTAAATTTCTGCTGCCCAGATCTTACCTTATTTTCACTAAACAAAACTTCTATGGGTGATAGTAGCCAGGTATGAGTGTTTTGTTTTTGTTTTTTTTTTCCAAAATCTTCCCAATAGTTTCCAATATACAGTAAAGGCTGAGGATTCCTTGAATGGGTGAAGTTCTATATTTAGTTAGCTATACCTCCTGAGCTTCCTAACATTTCTAAATGAGGCTTTTAGACTAGATCTCCAAGCACTGAGAAACAATTTATCAGTCAATAAATATTCATAAAGTTCCAAGTATCCTTAAGGCTCTGTGTTCAGTGCTAGAAATGCAAGAATGAAAAAGACATCTGGATAAGACAGAAAGAACAGAGCTTCTCAAAGTTTAATGTGTACATGAACTTGGGGAACTTGTTAAAATGTGGGTTCTGATTCAGTAGGTCTAGGGTGGAGCCTGATAATTTATTTCTAACAAGGTCCCAGGTGACATGCCAGTGCTACCAGTCCATGGACCCCATTTTGAGTAACATGTAAAACTGCAAGGTGAAGTAATGAGCACTATAAAAACCATAGGGTGCTCTCAGTGGGCCAGTGGTTAAGACACCATATTTCCAATGCAGCAGACACGGGTTCAATCCCTGGTTGGGGAACTAAGATCCCACATGCCACAGTGCATGGCCAAGCAGTGTTTAAAAAACAAATGAACAGAGTCTACAATTCTGTAAAATGCTGGCCTCCTGCAGTTATCATCATCTTTACCTTTATAGAGTTTTCAAATCTTTTATAAAATTAATTTATATACTATCTCTGGTCACCTTTAGAGAAGGTTCTAAGAATTTTATGAGTTGTCTAACAATAAATCCACATACATTTCCTCAAGGAATATTTTAGTAAACAGTGTAAGAAGATTTGCCAAAGCCAACATTTGTGAAATTCAAAAAGGAAAGGCAAGCAGGCAAGATTTGCACAGAGGAAATGTGAGTCAGAGGAACACAGAGTTGAAAGACAGCTGGAAAATCAACCTGCCCATTTCCTTGTCTTGTTGGTGACTCCATAACTCATGCTTTTCCCTTAGTCTAAGGGAAATGAAAGGTCATTTGCACTTGAAAGCAACACTTGAAGAGAAATGTGCCTTCAAAATCTCCAACACCTAGAGCTTCACAGGAACTTCAAAGCAATTCAAACCTTCCAAGAGATCAAACTAGCATTTCAATTAGAATGAGAATTCTTAATAAAGATCCACATTTTTATATTGATTCTTCAACATAATTTGAAGAGAAAAATGCATTCTTTGTTCTTGGGAATATTTCTCCTTTCTTAATGGTAAAATAAAATGTACAGTAAATTCTTCAAGTATTTCAAGAGTCCTGTGTGTGACACCAGTAGATTCTACTCTGATCAAATATCCAAGTCACTCTGATGTTCTTCTGGCAGCAATGGAAGCGTGACATGTTAGTATAAGTAAGTGGGACTAGGATCCCCTGCAAAGTAATGAAGTGATTGACAGCACTGGATCCCTAGTATCAAAAACTAAAAGCCAGATGGAAAAGGAAAAGGAGGAGGGGGAAGAGGAAGAGTCCAAGAAGATGACACCATCAATAGGAATGAATAACTCTGCAACGAAAAAGATTCTCACAGTGCTTGGATTGGAGAGTTCTCTTCTGGCACAGACTTGCAATTTTATATTAAATTCTTGTAACTTATCCCCTTATCTGCAAGGAAATCCAACCAGTCCATCCTAAATGAAATCAGTCCTGAATATCCATTGGAAGGACTGATGCTGAAGCTGAAACTCCAATACTTTGGCCACCTGATGTGAAGAACTGACTCATTTGAAAAGACTCTGATGCTGGGAAAGATTGAAGGCAGGAGAAGAGGAGACAGAGGACAAGATGGTTGGATGACATCACTGATTCAATGGACATGAGTTTGAGCAAACTCCGGGAGTTGGTGATGGACAGAGAGGCCTGGCATGCTGCAGTCCATGGGGTCGCAAATAGTGGGACATGACTGAGCGACTGAACTGAACTTATCCCCAGGTGGCGCTAGTGGTAAATAACCCACCTGCCAATGCAGGAGAGGTAAGAAACGCAGGATCAATCCCTGGGTCAGAAGATCCCCTGGAGGAGGACATGGAAACCCACTCCAGTATTCTTTCCTGGAGAATCCCATGGACAGAGGAGCCTGGTGGGCTACAGTCCATGGGGTCGCAAAGAGTCAGACACAAGTGAAACAACTTAGTGTGCATGTATGCACAAACACACACACACACACACACACACACACACACACACACACCATTACTGAAAAGAGATTCCTTCCTGACTTGTATTATTCACTGGATGGAGGTTGCAGTGTCATGGGCAGTGTGAAGTGGTAGAAAGTAAGTGGTCTCTGGTTCTAATTCCAGCTCTGTGACTTCCTAGATGTGTTGGTTTGCACTTGCACAAATTAATTAAATTAATTCCCTGAGCTTCACTCTCCTCCTTAGACATGCTTGGATTTGAATTGATAGACGAATGAAAACTAACAATTCTACATTTAAGGTACTGGACACTTTAAGTTCTTTAGAATTGTTATTATTACTTTCTAATAAAGATCATAAGCTTGTTTGGTTTGTCATTGTAATGCCCTGTGCATCAAGTGAACTTAAGTAATTAATGATACTGATGATGCAAGCATTTGTCTAAATATGATACCAATCATATTGCCTCTCCACTCTGACAAAAAACATGTAGGCACCAAAGCAGACCACAAGAGGCTTGTGGGCCCAGGGCAATAAATAAATAGGCTTTATTTGATTTGCATAGTGCTCATTACAAGTGTTAAGTTAGTTGATGATATCAAAAATCAGAAGATTTATTATAAACATCTAGATTTCTAGCTTGTTTTGAAAAATCAGAAAATCTCCAACAACCATGCTTGGCCGCCATCAGCTGGAGCTGAAAAGTTAACTACTGACCCTTTGAGATAGGACATGGTTTCTCCAATTTGCCCATCTCCACTTGATTGATTTTATTCAAGTTTGGTAAGTGGTCACTACAGTCATTTGAGTTTAAGACCCTTAGTCTTATACGGAAAAGTAAATATTCAAAGAATCTACGAGACAATTTGACACAAAATTGCTTCTTTGAAACCATAACCCAGTTTTGAGTTTGGAAACATGGGGAATTTTGTAGGAGAATCCTTTAAGAGGAGCTAAGGAGTTCCAAAACAATAGGCACAGAGACTTGAGTATTGTCTATCAATTCAAATTACCCTCCTTGGCCTTCTATCCCTATACTCACATCACACCTTGGAGTGAAGATTGTTCATAAAAAGAGGGAAATAGTAAAAGAGCTGCAGAGCAGGCTGTCAGCTGTTTCGATGCCATTAATCTCAGTAGCAACAGGGATTAATGCTCTTAGTACAGGTGACAGCACCTCAACAGCTATCATGGCCACCCTTGAGGTAGACACCTGCCAGAACTAGAAGGCTGTGACCTCTTTGTGGGCACCAGAAGCTGCAGATCCTTCAGTGAGCCTTGTCAACAATAGCTTTTGACATTATCCGCAGTGGCTACAAATGAGAGAGGAAGAAGAAAATGGCGATGGGACAGCAAAGTCAATGGGTGTGCATCTGGTGCACACAATTGACATCCTGAACCATTTCAGAATTATTTGGGCTGAATCTGAGAGCTCAATGGCATGTGCCTGGAGAGTGGACTGGAGCTAAAGAAATGCTGCTCAGTGATTCTGATCCAGCCTCTAGGCTCACCCATAGGATAAGGTATAAAATTAAGATGCCGTTCAGCAAATTTCATCAGTTACTTTGCTAACTTGTCAGTTGATAATTACCAATCTCCTTTGTTTTTAAGCGTATTTAATGAGGAGTGACTTAAAGGTATTAATCAGAAAAATTCTGATTTTCAATGCCTAATGATCCAACCTAGATAGCCAACACACTGAAGGTTTTTCCTTGTTCTTTATTGGGGTCCCCTTGGATTTTGATCAAGTTCGAAAGTAAACATCATTGCCTTTTCTTCTAGCTCTTTCCTTAATTGGAAATAAAAGAGGAAAAGGTTTGAGTCCCATTGCTTTGTAGGAAATATGGTTGGTGTAATTTCTGAGTTTCCTTTTAAACAAGTCTCTGACACAAGTGTGCCTGATTTATTATGATCAACATCCATGGAAACTCTAGGAAGAGGAATAACTAAAGGGTCAGGAGGAGAAGGGGGCAAGAGAGGATGAGGTGGTTGGATGGCGTCACCAACTCAATGGATACAGAGTTTGAGCAAACTCCAGGAGATGGTGAAGGACAGGGAAGCCAGGCATGCTGCAGTCCACAGGGTCGCAAAGAGTCTGACACAACAGCTGAACAACTTCACAAGGTGGGTAAATGGTATAGAGGAACTCGCTGTAACTATCTTTTCTAAGTTTATAACTCTTCTGTAAATCTAAAACTATTTCAAAACAACATTTTTTTTCCTTCAAAACTTCAGTTACTTATGTTGGTGAGGATAAAATTTACAGCAATGGAGAGACTAAAGAAGTTGCTTAGAAATGTTTTCCCGAATCAATATTTAAAACATGTATTTTCATGGTCTCACCACAAAAATGTAACTGTGACTATCACTCTCAATATTATATTTTAAATTTTACTACAATTCAGTCTTTGAGACACCATTATAAAGCCAACTTCCTGTGGTTGATGAGTTTCACAATAAATCAACCCTAAATTCAGGGAACTGGAGATTGGGGTGGGAGGAGGCAATTCTAAGTTATGGGGGGATTTTTTATTGTATGGCTTGCTGGCATTCCTAACCCCCATGGTGTTCAAGAGTCGACTGTGCAATATTTAGAAAAGCCTTACACAGAAACTTTTTTCCTTTTGGACTCTTCTCAGATACCCCCATATTTTCAAAGGAAATACTGGAGGAGCTTATATTCATTTAATGTTGGAGCCACTGGTGCATTACTCCTTGCAGCAAACTATGCAAATTTCTACTCTATCTGGGCCCAGGGCAAGGGCTGGAAGGGCCAAGAATTAAGATCCAGAAAAGACTGAAGCTGTGGAAAGAAAGTGCTGGACACAACAATTTTATTTTAAAGTAGCTGCTCTAAGGATAGTTCTAAGGATATTCTGAAGTTTCTATTTAGCATTCCCCTCATCCTGATGATGAGAGACATATTTGAAGTCTTAAGTATTAAGGGATAGGCATTGTGCTAATTGTGTCAACTGCTGCTGCTGCTGCTGCTAAGTCGCTGCAGTCGTGTCCGACTCTGTGCGACCCCATAGACGGCAGCCACCAGCCTCCCTCGTCCCTGGGATTCTCCAGGCAAGAACACTGGAGTGGGTTGCCATTTCCTTCTCCAATGCATGAAAGTGAAAAGTGAAAGTGAAGTCGCTCAGTTGTGTCTGACTCTGAGCGACCCCATGGACTGCAGCCTACCAGACTCCTCCGTCCATGGGATTTTCCAGGCAAGAGTATTGGAGTGGGGTGCCATCGCCTTCTCCAACTGTGTCAACTACATAGTTTCATTTAGTTCTTGAGACAAACTAATGAAAGTCAGTAATGTTTACTGTTTCTATTTTATCTAGTAAGAAACTGAGTCTGAGATTTTGTTGCATGACATCTATGTGCAAGAATGCCACATTCCTTTATTTCTCTAAATCAAATTAAATCTAGTTCTGAATGCCCATCCATAAGGTCAATTTGGGGGTCCACTAAGACTTAAGTGGATCCAGGAGGGAAAAGGAAGTTCCAGCAGCTTCATCCACTGTGGTGGTATCTATGATTGTCAGTGCTGCCTCCACTTCAGTAGGGCTCTGTATATAGTCCTGGACCAGCTGCTGACTACTGTAGAGATGGCTCTGTTGACCACAGGCTCCCACAGAATTCTTCTCAGCACAGGGTTGGCAGGTTAATCAAAGAACAATACAGAATGCCTGGTTAAATTTCAGTTTCAGATAAACAATACGTACTTTTTAGCATAGGCATATTCCATGCAATAGTTGCAACAGTGACTTATTGTTTATATGAAATTTACATTTAACAGGGAAACTTGTATTTTATGGAACAACCCTGTCTGTCAGCAGCCATCAAGGCCATAGCACTTAGTTTCCAGCCTCCTCCTCATTCATGTCTCAGACATTTCCTATCCGGAGACAGGTGCAGGAAAGGGCCATGTGATTGGAAAATACCCTGGTTGTACCCAGTCCTCTGTCCCCACTAGCACAGTCATGAGGAGATCAAAGGTCTGATCAATACTGACTAGCCTGCTGAGTGCTGAGAAAACAAAGTAGCAATCGAAGGAAAATCCGTCTGCTGAAGTCCAGTGTCAAGGGGTTAACTGTGAGCTTTCAGAGGCCACACACCAGAGAATTCAGGTGGACATGCCTGAACCAGATTCAGGTCCAGTCCTCTAAAGACTCTGTGCTGGTGGCTCTCAGGCTAGGAACATTCAGTGTAGCCTCATGCACTCACCCCAACAGCGCACCTAGAGCCTCAACCCTATAAATGCACTTGCTTAAGACCCCAGCTGGCCATTTAAAGCTGTAACAACTCAAAACAAAATCTGTTTACTACTACACAAGTAGTAGGTGTGTGAATGTTTTTTGTATGTGGGTTCTATCATGTTATTCTTTTATCCCTGTGTGTGTTCTTTTAGCATTCCTTCAAAAAGATTTTGCCTTTTGCATTGAAGTTGGCCCAACCAAAAGTACTTATATAAAGGACACATGAGAGGGATGCTCATCAAGGGAAATTAAAGAAATACTTTCCCCCATGTTGTTCATGGGTGCTGCTCCAGGACCATGGCAACTCTACGCCCCAGAAAAATACACTGGCACTGAGACTAACTTTCAAGGAGAGGCCAACAGGATCACAATAAGAATCACCTTTACTTAGAAATCTATAAAGGGAAGCCCCAGATTTCACACTAAGTCACAATAACAATGCTTTAAATGAAACTTCACTGATTTCTTAACTATTAATAAATATATTGACTGGATAGCTCTAGCTATAGGACAAATATTGTAGCCAGTCTCGCCTTAAAAACAACCTAGATTAAAAAAAAAAAACCTAGATCATAGTGTATCGACGGTTGATCTAGTTATCTCAATTTGCTTAACCAAAATAGAAAACTTTGCAACCATCTGGTCAACCATTCATATAAACTATTTCCAAACAATATGATCTGAACAACCATAAATTATTGTATGCAGGGAATGTGCCTCTAAGTACTCAATTCAATCTCTTTCTTAATCAGATTCTTTAAACATTTATGGGGAAAAACTGGTCAATAGTAATGAAATCTTTCCCTTATAACAGAAAAAATAATCTTCTATTTTGTCTCTTTGATATTATTTTTGGCGTTTTCAGTTGGAGAACAATGGCAGGTAAAAGGAGGCAATTTGAGTGTGTAATGCATATATTATGCGTTTATAGGCCCCTTTCTCGTGTGTGCTCTGGTTTTCAATCAGACAGTGGTGACTGTTCATGTATAAGTGACAGGACACCTGTGCTAGGTTTTCTTACCAGAGCTGGTCATTTGAGACATTATCCATCCTTGCTATTCTGTTCTAGATTCCAAATGGCAACTTCAAACAAAACATGAGAGTAAATTGGAGGGCAGCAGAAGGACAAGTTGAGAAATTCAGCAATTAGAGATTTCACCACATTTTTTCCCTTAGCCTTCCTCCTCTCTTAGCCATGGTGGGAGCTGACTGAAGTCCGTTATTTGCTGTCAATCACAAAACCTTTGTTAAAATTATTAATTAGGTGAGAAAAAAAAGATAGGGGGAAGATGGAAGGAATCAGAAAAATACTTGGATAAGTTACATACCATAAATCTTTCCAATTTCATCTCTTAGCAGAAATACTCTGCAAACTTTCTGAACTAAATTTCTAACTGTTGATCCTCATGCTTCATGATAATATAAAAAACCCATAAGGGAACCCCAGTTAATCATTTCCATGTACAGTTTTAGAATTCATTGATTTGACAATTTTACCATAATCGGTCATGTCATGATCATTTAGTATAATAGAGAAATCAAGACCTGAACTATTCATCTCTGTAATGATATTTATTGACCTGAAATCTGTTCTAGAAAAAAGTCTGGGCATTATACTAAACATTTACCACTTGGTACATACTCAAGATTATTGCTACTATTTTAAAAACAACTAAAATCAAGCTGACTTGTTTCCTTCAGTAACAACTATGTTTCCAACTAATGGCAGCCTGAGAAAATGAATTTGTCCTCTAATAGTTGGCCAACTTCCCCCAGAGTTTGCCAAATTCTAAATGCCTGGGGGATAAGCAGTCTTTCAAAAATCAGAAAGAGAATTCAAGGAAACAATCTAATTCACCACTACAACAAAAAGAACAAAATACCTAGGAATAAATCTACCCAAAGAGACAAAAGGCCTTAATGCAGAAAACTGTAAGACTCTGATGAAAGAGATCAAACATGACACAAACAGATGGAGCAATATACCATGTTCTTGGATTGGAAGAATCAATATTGTGAAGATGACTATACCACTCAAAGCAATCTACAAATTTAAAGTAATCCCTATTAAACTTACAATGCTATTTTTCAGAGAACTAGAAAAATAATCTCACAATTTGTATGGAAACACAAAAGACACCAAAGCTAAAGCAATCTTGTGAAAGAAAAATGGAGGTGGAAGAATCAAGCGTCTGACTTTAGACTATATTACAAAGCTATCGTAATCAAGACAAGATGGTACTGGCACAAAAACAGAAATATAGACCAATGAAACAAGATAGAAAGTCCAGAGATAAAGCCATGCACCTACGGGAAACTTATCTTTGAGAAAGGAGGCAAGAATATACAATGGAGAAAAGACAGCCTCTTCAATAAGTAGTGCTGGGGAAACTGGAAACCTACATGCAAAAGAATGAAACTAGAATAATTCCTAACACCATAAACAAAGATAAACTCAAAATGGATTAAAGACCTAAATGTAATACCAGAAACTAGAAAACTCTTAGAGGAAAACATATGCGGAACACTGGATGACATAAATCAAAGCAAGATCCTCTATGACCCACATCCGAGAGTAATGGAAATAAATGCAAAAGTGAACAAGTGGGACCTGATTAAACTTAAAAGCTTTTTCACAGCAAAGGAAACTATAAGCAAGGTGAAATGACAACCCTCGGAATGGGAAAAAATAATAGCAAATCAAACAACTGACAAAGGATTAATTTCCAAAATATACAAGCAACTCATACAACTCAATGCCAGAAAAACAAACAACCCAATCAAAAAGTGGGAGAAAGACTTAAGCAGACATTTCTCCAAAGAAGACATACAGATGGCTAACAAACACATGAAAAGGTGCTCAACATCGCTCATTATAAGAGAAATGCAAATCAAAACCTCAGTGAGATATCACCTCATACCGGTCAGAATGGCCATCATCAAAAAGTCTATAAACAATAAATGCTGGAGAGGGTGTGGAGAAAGGGGAACACTCTTGCACTGTTGGTGGGAATGTAAATTGATATAGCCACTATGGAAGACAGTATGGAGATTCCTTAAAAAACTAGGAATAAAACCACCATATGGCCCAGCAATCCCACTCCTAGGCATATACCCTGAGGAAACCAGGGTTGAAAAAGACACATGTATCTCATTGTTCATTGCAGCACTATTTACAATAGCTAGAACATGGAAGTAACCTAGATGCCCATCGACAGAGGAATGGGTAAAGAAGTTGTGATACATATACACAATGGAATGTTACTCAGCCATAAAAAGGAATGCATTTGAGTCAGTTCTGATGAGATGGATGAACCTAGAACCTATTATGCAGAGTGAAGTGAGACAGAAAGAGAAAGATAAATATCATATTCTAACAGATATATACAGAATCTAGAAAAATGTTTCTGAAGAATTTATTTACAGGGCAGCAATGGAGAAACAGACAGAGAATAGACTTATGGACATGGCGAGAGGGAAGGAGAGGCTGCGATGTATGGAAAGAGTATCATGGAAACTTACATTACCATTTGTAAAGTAGATAGCCAAGGAGAATTTTCTGTATGGCTCAGGAAACTCAAACAGGGGCTCTGTATCAACCTAGAGGGATGGGATGGGGAGGGATATCGGAGGGAGGTTCAAAAAGGAGGGGATATATGTGTACCTACAGCTGATTTATGTTGAGGTTCGACAGAAAACAACAAAATTCTGTAAAGCAATTTCCTTCAATTAAAAAATAAAATTAAAAAAAAGTTGTGGTATATGTATACAATAGAATATTATTCAGCCATAAAAAGGAACACATTTGTGTCAGTTCTAATGAGGTGGATGAATGTAGAGCCTATTATACAGAGTGAAATAAGTCAGAGGAAGACTAATATCATATATTAATGCATATATATGGAGTCTAGAAATATGGCACTGATGAACCTATCTGTAAGACAGCAAGGGAGACACAGACATAGAGAATGGACTTGTGGACACGGGGCAAGGGGAGGAGAAGGTGGGAAGAATTGAGCGAGTTGCATTAAAACATATACATTACCATGTGTAAAATTAGATAGCTGGTGGAAATTTGCCGTATGTTGGTGCAGGGAGCTCTATGTGATCAGGGACACAGGATCTGGCCCACAGTCAATGTCGTGCTTGTTAAGTAAATAATTGAATCAATGTAGGGAGGGGAGGGGAGAAGAGGGAGGCTCAACAGGGAGGGGATATATGTGTAATTATAGCTGATTTGTGTGGTTGTATGGCAGAAACCAACACAACATTATAAAGCAATTATTCTCCAATTAAAAATAATTGAATCAAATGCTACTCATCTCCAGCACCACCACCACTAAACCTCAATCTCACCAACATCTCAATCATGTATTTTCCCTTGAGTCACATGTCTTGGCTACAGTTAAATCACACGTTCTAACATTCAAACCCTCAATTACTGGTCTGGGTAGTATGACTCTTGCTGGGGATGTGTCAGTAGGCAATTATTTGAAACTAGACTTCTATGTATCACTAATGCATTTCTGCCACTCCCCAATTTGTATAAGTCCTTTCCATAAGACTCTCCATGACAAATGTCCTATTTCTATCTTTGGCTCAATTGTCCCAGCCCTGGTAAGATGGAAGAGTATTGGTAATTATGATTCCAGGACATCATTCTTGCCCAGGCTTCACTAGCACATAGTCTAGTACAGACCCTTGACCCTATGTCAATTCCTGACATGCTCAGGTGGGACACAAAACACAAATACTAAGTGCATTTTGTGCTTAATACCATCAAATCCCATCCCCCTTTCTTAGGATAAATGAGCTTTCATCTTTCAATTCTTGATATCTCTGGTGATTACAGTATTGTAGTCAAAGGCAACAAAAGGCCACTAATAGTGTTAAGCTTTACCCGACGTTCAAATTCCTAATAATATAATGGTGAAGAAAAAAGGAGGAAAAGGGCCAAAGGAAGACATGAATGAGCAAGGAATAATGAAACATTTTCTCGAGTTGAAAATGAGTTTGAATTCTAATATTTAAATTCACGATTCACATAGTTAGTGCTCTATTTTATTTCTTGCTGACAAATTCTGCCTCTTCAAATTAAGGATAAAAAGCTGGAAAAGGTTTTTCACAAGTCAATTGCCTATACAAAACATTCTGATGAGTAGTTAAGCATGTATTAATTAGAAACATATGGGGATTAATTTCCTTCAAATAAATGTAGTTATGAAACTTGACAGTAAAGGAGAATCATTTAGCAAAACACTCGCAAATCATGCAGAATATATAAGATTAAGGAAGATATATTTATTCAAATTTAAAATATGGGGTTTTTTTTGCATCTAGCCAGTGGGCCAACTAGGCAATAAAGTCTTCATTAGCAAGAGTATCATTTTTACATATATATATTCGTTATTTGACTCATGGATTCCTTGTTTCAAAAACTATCAGGAAATATGGAAGAGAAAGGGCTAGGGGAGAGGGATTTAGTTCTTATCTGTGGTGTTTTATTTCTTGAAAAAAGAGATTTGAAATAAGAATGGCAAAATAGTAACACCATCAAATCTGGCTGATGGGTATGTGTGTTTCTATTTTATTCTTTTCTATATGCTTGAGAAGAACAAGTTTTTGATAAAAGTGTGCAGGCAGTATGTGATGGTAAATGAGAACATGGATTTGGCTTGAAGTACCTGGTTTGGCTGTTTACTAGTTCCATGACCTTGGCAATCTAAGTTTCAGTTTCCAAAACTACAAAATAAGGAAAATATGAACTAGTTCCCATCTGAAGGGTGAGAATTCTGTATTATTTGGAGAAAAGATGTGTGTTCTTAAGTCTTAGGTTCAGTTCCTCTGAAAACAGACTTTCAGACAGATCTGTGTGGAGCTTTCACTAGCCAGTGCTCTCAGAAATAGCACCAGTGGAAGCTCCGAGGATACCAGAGGAAGAGGGAGAAGCTGAGCTGCGATGCTATCACAACAGAGGCCTCAGCCAGTCCCATGGGGGCACACTGGAGCTGAAACAGTCCTTCATAATTAGCTAGAATCAAGGCAAGGAGGCCATAACTTTGTATCTCTCTGTCAACCTCCAAATCATTGGCTAAAGACTACCTGTAGGAAAAGGACATAGCCTTGGGTGAGGCAGAGCCTATCAGCCAAGGACAGTACCTAGGGAGGAAGTAAGATGGCAACCATCAGCAACCACCAGATGGGGAACAAGGGCCTTAACCTTGAAGGGAGAAGCTATGTTAAGCACCACAACATCCACTACAGTCAGGGACTGAGACTCATCCTTGGGAATGGAAAGAATGTGGTGCAGAAGTGGGAAGAACGAAAAATCAAAGGATTTACAGGGCCAGGGACTCCCTGGTGGCTCAGACAGTAAAGAGTCTGCCTGCAATGCAGAAGACCCAGATTCAATCCCTTGGTCAGGAAGATTCCCTAGAAGAAGGAAATGGCAACCCACTCCAGTGTTCTTCCTGGAGAATCCCATGGACAGAGGAGCATGATGGGCTACAGTCCATGGGGTCGCAAAGGGTTGGACATGATTGAGTGACTTCACTTTCACTTTTCTTTCTTCACAGGGCTAGACAGTTAGAGTCCCTGGGCCCTAGGTGAGATGGGCTGGGGTCTGGAAAGCCTGCAATAGAAGGTTAGCTGTGACAGGATCATAGCCTTCACACTCTGTGGATCTGAGTTATGTCCCTGCTGTTCTCTAGTATACAATTTATATGCAAATGGGCTTCCCAGATGGGTCAAGCTGTAAAGAATCCACCTGCAATGCAGAAGACGCAGGTTTGATCTCTGGGGTGGGAAGACCCCCTGGAGAAGGAAATGACAATCCACTCCAGTCTTTTTGCCTGGGAAATTCCATGGACAGAGGAGCCTGGCGGGCCACAGTCCATGGGGTTGCAAAGAGTGGGTCATGACTGAAGCAACTGAGCACGCACTTAATTGTGTGTGTATGTATGTATGTATGTATCCAGTCCGATGCTGCCCGGGGCCACAGATTTGAAGAAAGAAACACCATGAATACTTAGTGTTACTGTAATAGTGTCGACCAGAATCCAAACCAAAGAATCGAATAGAAAGGTGAAATTCCGATGACCAAATCAGGTCACCGAGTTAGAAGGGATGGAGTATTTCTCATTTTTTAAACCACTTTGAAACATTCATCCTTTTCAGAAAAGAAAAAGATATTTAAAATTTAAACGCTAGACTATATTTAGCCAAAACCCCTTTTTAAAAGTCAAGGCCACTTTCTCCAGCAGACTGTGGAATCAAAGACAAACAGCATGGCTTCCGAGGAAATCATCTGTACACAAAATTCAGAGATCACACTGAGTTAGGTTTTTAAGCATATTTGAACCTACCAGTTTTATTGTATCCACTAATGCCAGTCACTTATTTATAGACCAATGTCATATGCTCATTTGACTGCACATAAGTTGATGATTCAATTGGGATTCAATAGGCTTTATTTATTTGCAATGTCTCTGAGAACTTTGGAATTAAAATAATGAAACATCTGAGAGAAGGGGCACTGTGTACATAGCTGTATAATGGGAAGACTTCTGTTTTGGCTTTTTCCTTTGACCAAATCCTTAAGCCTATTTGCATTTCAGTGTATGCAACTGCACACCAGTATGAGCACATACTACATCTGATTAGGTCTACAGGTATGAATTAAATACTGAATAGATCACTGATTATAGCTGGATTGTATCGTTATTTTCAGAGTTTTTATAAGGAGCGTTATAGATGGAAGGGTGCCATGGAATAAAGAGGAGGTTTTGAACCGGTCAACTAATGTGCAATGTTTCCAGGGGCATTTAACTAACTATGCAATCCACTCAGTCCACACGACTGATAACATGGTTGTTAGCCTGTCATCCAGCTTGCATGACTTCACTGCCTATACAGTTCAAAGCCAAATACACTGTGTGCCTGTTCCTGTAATTCATTCATACAAATGAGAAGAAACAAATATAGGCCACCATAAATTTAACTTTCTCAAGACAATCCATCTACCCCCCTCCCTCCTCCACCAGGAGAAGCTAGACAAATCCACAGTAATGCTTTTGTCATAGAGAACTATGCTTTCCAGCACTGCTGCAGCTAAACTGCACATGTACACACAAGACTAACTGAAAAGAAACACACTGGAAAATTCCTTCCTCTCCTTCAGCTTTGTAAAAGCTTTGCAAGAGCTATTGTTCTTCTCATACTCAATTATGCTTCTGTTTTTGCGAAGAGAAAGCACGGATGTGGGTGGGTTGCTTTTACTCATCTTTTCAACATTAAGTGTCTGACCTGACATGCTTGTAGACAATAAAATATAGTGACCATAAAATCAGTTACCACACTGTCCCTTTCCCCAGGAGCTAGTCTTGTAGGATCACTGATTAGAGAGAGCTGTCATCAAGAAATATTATTCCTGGGATCTGTTTTTTCAACCACTTGGAATTGTAAAAACCACTCCTAGTTTGCAGGTTATCCAAAGACAGGCAGGCAACTTACCAGATTTGGCCCCCCAAGCCATAATTGGCCAATTCGCTTTAGACTGGTGGTTCCCAAGTTGTTTCCCCTAGAATTACCAAGGGAACATTTTAAAGTAAACACTCAGGTCACACTTCAAACCAATTACAACACAATCTCTGGGGGATACAAGCAAGCATCAGTCATTTTGGAAGCCCCTTAAGTGGATTCCAGGGTGCAAACAATTTGGGACTTGCTGATAGCTTGATGGTCCCTTCCAGTGCTAACCATGCAGACTCTTTGCTTGTCATTCCTAGAATCGTGAACAGAAGACCATATGTTACTGGAAGGGTAGGTTTCACAATCAAAATGTCATAGTAGGGACTTCCCTGGTGGTCCAGTGGTTAAGACGCCACACTTCCAATGCAAGGGGTGTGGGTGTGATCACTGGTTGGGGAACTAAGATTCTATATGCTGTGGGTATGGCCAAAAACAATTAAAAAAGGGGGGGGGATAGAGCTTTAAAAAGTCATAGTTATCAGATAAGAAAGCCTTCCTCACTGATCAGTGCCAAGAAATAGAGGACAACAACAGAATGGGAAAGACTAGAGATCTCTTCAAGAAAATTAGAGATACCAAGGGAATATTTCATGCAAAGATGGGCTCGACAAAGGACAGAAATGGTAGGGATCTAACAGAAGCAGAAGATATTAAGAAGAGGAGGCAAGAATACACAGAAGAACTGTACAAAAAAGATCTTCACGACCCAGATAATCACGATGGTGTGATCACTCACCTAGAGCCAGACATCCTAGATTGGGAAGTCAAGTGGTCCTTAGGAAGCATCACTACGAGCAAAGCTAGTGGAGGTGATGGAATTCCAGTTGAGCTATTTCAAATCCTGAAAGATGATGCTGTGAAAGTGCTGCACTCGATACGCCAGCAAATCTGGAAATCTCAGCAGTGGCCACAGGACTGGAAAAGGTCACTTTTCATTCCAATCCCAAAGAAATGCAATGCCAAAGAATGCTCAAACTACCGCACACAATTGCACTCATCTCATACGCTAGTAAAGTAAATGCTCAAAATTCTCCAAGAAACAGGTTTTCAGCAATACATGAACCGTGAAACTTCCAGATGCTCAAGCTGGTTTTTAGAAAAGGCAGAGGAACCAGAGATCAAATTGCCAACATCCGCTGGATCATCGAAAAAAAGCCAAGAGAGAGTTCCAGAAAAGCATCTATTTCTGCTTTATTGACTATGCCAAAGCCTTTTGACTGTGTGGATCACAATAAACTGTGGAAAATTCTGAAAGAGATGGGAATACCTGACCATCTGACCTGTCTCTTGAGAAACCTGTATGCAGGTCAGGAAGCAAACAGTTTAGAACGGGACATGGAACAACACAGACTGGTTCCAAATAGGAAAAGGGGAGTACGTCAAGGCCTGTATATTGTCACCCTGCTTATTTAACTTATATGCAGAGTACATCATGAGTAAAAACGCTGGGCTGGAAGAAACACAAGCTGGAAATCAAGATTTGCCGGGAGAAATATATCAATAACCTCAGATATGCAGGTGACACCACCCTTATGGCAGAAAAGTGAAGAAGAACTAAAGAGCCTCTTGATGAAAGTGAAAGAGGAGACGAGGGAAAAAAGTTGGCTTAAAAGCTCAACGTTCAGAAAACTAAGATCATGGCATCTGGTCCCATCACTTTCATGGTAAAACAGATGGGGGAAACAGCGGAAACAGCGTCAGACTTTATTTTTGGGGGCTCCAACATCACTGCAGATGGTGATTGCAGCCATGAAATTAAAACAGACGCTTACTCCTTGGAAGGAAAGTTATATGACCAACCTAGATAGCATATTTAAAAGCAGAGACATTACTTTGCCAACAAAAGGTCCGTCTAGTCAAGGCTATGGTTTTTTCCAGTGGTCATGTATGGATGTGAGAGTTGGACGGTGAAGAAGAAAGCTGAGCACAGAAGAATTGATGCTTTTGAAACTGTGGTGTTGGAGAAGAGACTCTTGAGAGTCCCTTGGACTGCAAAAGGAGATCCTAAACCAGTCCTTCCTAAAGGAGATCAGTCCTGGCTGTTCATTGGAAGGAACTGATGTTGAAGCTGAAAGTCCCAATACTTTGGCCACCTCATGCGAAGAGCTGGACTCATTCGAAAGCAACCCTGATGCTGGGAAGGATTGGGGGCAGGAGGAGAAGGGGGGGACGACAGAGGAATGAGATGGTTGGATGGCAATCACCAACTCGATGGACATGGGGTTTGGTAAACTTCAGGAGTTAGTGATGGACAGGGAGGCCTGCCGTGCTGTAATTCATGGGGTCGCAAAGAGTCGGACATGACTGAGCGACTGAACTGAAAAGTGTAAATTCAGCCCGGTTTGAGAGACTGTAGGTGAGGAGGCTGGCACAGCGTCTTAGCCTTGCTGTCCCTCCCCAGTGCCCCTGAGAGAACAGACTCTGAGACAAAGTGGAAACTCATTTAGGGGTATCATTACAGGCATCACGCAAGGGGGATCGAGAAGAGTACAACAGGGAAGGAAAAAGACAATACACTCCATGTAGACTTACTACAATGCCATCTTAGTTAAATCTTCTTTCTCTAAAAGCAAAAATAATGTCAACAATGATACATCTCCAACTTTAACAGGAAAAAATGTAAACGTCAGACACAATTTATCTGAGTTGAATATAAACTCTTCCCTAAATGCCCCTGTCCACTGTCATTACTCCACGTAACAGTCATATCAAGTCGAGGTCCACATCAGCTCACCAAGGGAGAAGAATACAAAACACACACTCAAAATCCTTGCACGTAAAAATTACTGTCAACATTTCAGCCTTTTATTTCCTTCCAGTCTTTGTCCAGATATGTTTACATGGTTGAGATAACTGCGTGTCTGTATACATTTTGTTGTTGATTTCCATTTCAAAACATAATTTTAAGTTCTTTAAATTCTGGTCTTGGCAGAACACGCACGAAACAGTCAATTCCTTCTCTGGGCACCTTCCTAACTGGCCCCCTCCAAGACCTCCCAGCGTGTTGACCGCGACCTCCTTGACACCAAATCCACACCTATTTAGACTCCTACCTCCCTTACAAGACCCAGATAAACTCTTAACTTTCTATCGTTTCTTCCAGCTCCTTCCTCTTTGGTTATTCTCTCTCCTTTCCATTCTCACCATCTTTTCAAGTTTCCAGTTTTTATACTTTTATTCCAGTCACAGAACACACAAGAGAGATGTATACATTATAGTGTTTGTGGCCTGTGTCCTCTTCCCATGCCCAGTCTCCAATCTGCAACTTAATTGAATTGCATTTCTGTGAGGGCAGGACTGATATTATCCATCTCTTTCTCCCCCCACAGTGCTTAGTGCAGCATCTTGCCCATCGAAGCAGCTCCACAAATCCTTGCTGAATTAATGAATGCATGTTAAAACTGTCTCAGCTGTGGGCCAGGCATCACCAGTCTTAATACTTGCTAACTATGCCCAGGCAAATATTAAACCTCTGAGGGATAGTATCTGTGTGTCCAGGTAGATATGAAAAGCCACAGGGTTTCCAAATGCATTTCACTTAAGAGATCTACTGTGGTAACATCACAGTATGCCATGGATGCCACTGGGAAGAAAGCATTCAGAGCTATGCTGCTGGTGCCTCTCTTAAATGAACTATTTCCCCCAGCCTAAGGCCTATACGTACAAGTGCACTCTTCACAGATTTCAAATAAGCAACTGTACTGGCAAGACCACTCTCACTTCCTGCCTTCCAACCTGCTGTGGGGGCCTGTCTTTGGCAGAAACCAGCCACCAAGGGACTCTGGGTGGTACAGTTCAAAGAGATCAGCCTCCCTGAGGTGCAGAGCAGAGACAAGTACAGAGAACTCTTGCTAGACAGAGGAAATCTCAAGAGAAGAAAAGCATAGATGATACTGGGATTCATGGCTTCCATACTTGCATATGAGCTGAGGCTTGTCATCTGGACGAGACACCTACTGTGGTTAGACTCTACTACGATGTCGTTAACATAGGCCCCATGTGTCTTCCCTGCCAATTCTGTCCCTATCAAGTCACTATGTAGTCACACTGACACTTAACACTAGGTCATGACTATTGGCAGGCAGAAGAGATTCCAGTCATGCACCTATTTGGTTTTCAATATTAGAACCACGAGATCCTGAAACCAGAGCCACATCATGACACACTCTCCCTATCCTGATGGTTCCTGACCCATCAGGTAAGGAAGAATACATGAACATTCTTTTGAGCCACAGTCATGGCCTTAGTTTGCAGTGCAGTAACTTGCTGTATTATGAGTTCAGTATGTCAAGTTACCTATTCATGGCTTTGACACACCCCTTGCCCAAAAATAAGTTTCTCCTAATAATTCCTCCCTGGGTTTTCCAGGTTCCAGTCATTTTATCAAACCCATTGTAATAGCCAGGATGCCTGTATATCATGATGTTGTAATTTCGTCTTAATTGGCTTCTTCACAGAACAGGACTGTAACAATTATCTCTGTCCACTAAACTGATTTTCTTGTCCTCTTATCTGCACTGGGGAAAATTACTTAAGGATCAGTTCAGTTCAGTCACTCAGTCGTGTCTGACTCTCTGCGACCTCGTGGACTGCAATACGCCAGCCCTCCCTGTCCATCACAAACTCCTGGAGCTTACTCATACTCATGTCCATTGAGTTGGTGAGGCCATCCAACCATCTCATCCTCTGTCATCCCTTTCTCCTCCCGCCTTCAATCCTTCCCAGCATCAGGGTCTTTTCAAATGAGTCAGTTCTTCGCATCAGGTGGCCAAAGTATTGGAGTTTCAGCTTCAGCATCAGTCTTTCCAATCAATATTCAGGACTGATTTCCTTTAGTATGGACTAGTTGGATCTCCTTGCTGTCCAAGGGACTCTCAAGAGTCTTCAACACCACAATTCAAAAGCATCAATTCTTCAGCACTCAGCTTTCTTTTATGGTCCACCTCTCACATCCATACATGACTACTGGAAAAACCATAGCTTTCACTAGACGGACCTTTGTTGGCAAAGTAATGTCTCTGCTTTTTAATATGCTGTCTAGGTTGGTCATAGCTTTTCTTCCAAAGAGCAAGTGTCTTTTAATTTCATGGTTGCAGTCACCATCTGCAGTGATTTTGGAGCCCCCAAAAATGAAGTCTGACACTGTTTCCACTGTTTCCCCATCTGCCATGAAGTGATGGGACCAGATGCCATGATCTTAGTTTTCTGAATGTTGAGTTTTAAGACAACTTTTTCACTCTCCTCTTTCACTTGAGGGACCATAGCCTTCTAATACCATGAACTCTGAAGATGCTTTGTTGACTCATCAGTAAACCACGTGAGCTCTTGCCCTTCCAGAGCCAATGTCATTTAGGGGGAGAGGTTAAGTAGGAAGAGACATGGAAGGCTCCAGTGGTTCTCTATTTACATATAATATGGCGCTTGTCTAGAAGGCACAAACCTCTGTGGGGACAGACTGAGTCAGTTCCCATGTATACCATTTCTTCTTGGTCACAGAAGCCACTTGGGTCTGGTCAACCTTGAGTATTAGAACAGTCCTGCATTGCCTAACCCAGAATGGAAATATCCAACTGAAACATTATGGCATACCAGTAGTATTCCTTTCCATAGAGGTCCATGACCAACAATATATTAAACAGCTCTCTCAAAATCTAAGATGTGTCAGATTCAGAACTGTAGGGGTAACTGGTTTAGGTCTCCTTACTCAATTTGCCAAAAAGTCAAGGAGATCTGACTGATATCCATTTAGACCTGTGAAGTCATGGTGTACATGTATGTATGTGTTAGTTCCTCAGTCATGTCCCACTCTTCACGACCCCATAGACTGTAGCCCACCAGGCTCCTCCGTCCATGGAGTTCCCCAGGCAAGAATACTGGAGTGGGTTGCCATGCCCTTCTCCATATATGCATGTATACTCTGATTAATTTTTTTTCTTGAGCAGTGACTATCAGATTCAGATTTATGTCTTTTCAATACATCTCAGTGATGGTACCCAGGAGTTTCCCAAATGGGGATATGTGTTCTCCAGAACTCAGAATCACACATGTTTTAAGGTGGATACTTTTAAATCTGTTCATTTATTTCAGTTAGCAATAGTTAGTTTTTCTTATCCATTGTATTTCAAAGAATGTAACAAAGATTGAATTTGATTTTCCATTCTCAGCACTGCATACGATCCACCACTATGTATAGGCTGTGAGACAGCATTACCTCCACTTCTGTTGATTAGAAGTTCATTGGTGTGGTGGTGGACCTATCTAATGGAGAGTAGTTTGTGTCCTCTAAGTGTCAAAGAATGTTCTGCCACTAGGAGGCAAGTGTTCATTAACAGTGTTGCATAATGATAAAAGGTATATTGTATACTTTTCAATTTAAAGGCAAAGAGAGGCTGCTGCTGCTGCTGCTGCTAAGTCGCTTCAGTCGTGTCTGACTCTGTGCGACCCCATAGATGGCAGCCCACCAGGCTCCCTCGTCCCTGGGATTCTCCAGGCAAGAACACTGGAGTGGGTTGCCATTTCCTTCTCCAATGCATGAAAGTGAAAAGTGAAAGTGAAGTCGCTCAGTCGTGTCCGACTCTTAGCGACCCCATGGACTGCAGCCTACCAGGCTCCTCCATCCATGGGATTTTCCAGGCAAGAGTACTGGAGTGGGGTGCCATTCCCTTCTCCAAAGAGAGGCTGTCTGGCTGTCTGGCCTCTATCACTGGGACGGAGTAAACATTTGCCAAAGCAATTACTTCAGGCTGTGTACTCAGGTTGAGAGACCTGGTTCTCAAAGATCAGGTTGTTTCTGCAATTAACAACATTCCAGAGTAGAAGATGAGACCAACAATACATCCTTTCTTTCCAACTTGTCCATCTGTTTGCTCAACAGCCACTTTATCTTCCTTGCATTCAGGTTAATGAAATTTAAACCAGTAACTCCTAGGCAGAGAGAAAAATGTGTATTTTCAAAGTTTTCTGTGAATACTGGAGTCTTCATTACATAAACCACTTGAAATCACTGTTTTTCTAAGTTAAAGTGTCTGAATACCGGCAATTACATTTGATTCCACTATGTTCTCATCACAGAAGACTTACTACTCCACCCAACATACAGGGAAGTACTACGAGAATGGATTTGTTGCTGAGAAAAAGTTAGGATTAAGCTGATGGGTCCTGTTCTAAGCCCCATGTTTTAAATATACCACTTTGTTTTTCAAATAAGTGTTGGGAAGAGGGGATGCTTTTTGGAGAGGGAAATACAGATAGTCACCATAAACTAGATAGTGATTATAAAAGGGTTGAAAATCCCTAAGCAGAACTTTTACTTCAACAGTAATTTGGTCTTTGGTTATTCTATTGATAGTTGAGGTTATTATATCAAATACATATTATATGATCAAATACATATTTGGGGGACTTCCCTGGAAGTCCAGTGCTTAGGGCTCCACACTTCCACTTCAGGGGGCACAGGTTCAATTCCTGGTTGGGCAACCAAGATCCCACATGCTGTGCAGCAAGGTCAAAAAAATATATGTATTTTGGTCTTAGAAAATGTATGAAACATATTATGCTGCATTATATCAAAGTGTATTGGCTCAGTTCAGCCCATAAGTGCATTTTCTCACTGGAACAGCAATTTTAGTAATTTTGACTTTGCACACCTTTAGGCAGGGAATCCATTTTCCACTGACCTACAGTCCCTACCTCTCCCTATTGCCTTATATGTAGCCACTTTCCATACTTGTTAAATGTATGACCCCATGAAAGCATGTGAATTTGAAATCCCTGCTATTCATAATGATGTACAAATTATGAAGGAACTATTCACTTGATTAAAGTGCTGATGCTATTCACTCAGCCAAGGAAAATATGAAGAGCTTCTCTTTAAACAGCAGGCTCCTCCACTGATTTCTGAACTAATTCAACCTGAAAATTTGTTTTACGCAGAACTTGAGAATCACAACTACTGCATGAAGTAGAATACTTGGGAAATTTAATCAAGAGAAGAAATATATTTGAAAGCCAGAACTGATGTGATATCCAAAATAAGAGTGAAAGACAAAAGCATTTAGAAAATAAAAATTTACTTGCAATAAAATACAAGCAAGTAAGACTTCAGAAGGAATGCTTTGAAGGTGTGTGTGTGTATATATATATATATATACACACACACACACACACACATATATGTGTGTGTGTGTGTGTGTGTGTTAACAAGAACAAAAAGATTGCACTCCCCTCTGGTCATGGTAGAAAAATAGCATCTTTCTCATGTGATTATCATATCCACAAAGGTTGTATCATTTCTTCACATGTCACTGTTACTCAAGACAAGGCTAAAGTTTCGGCCAGATGAGTCCAATCTGACAGGTAATGTGCAAGACGCCATTCACTGGGGATCAGAACTAGGCAGGTAATCTTATTTTTCCCCATAACTGCAAAACATGTTGCACAGGTTTATTTATAACGGAGTCAGGGCAAAATGTCAGTTTTGGCTTCACAATCCAGAGGGCTTTTGAATTAGATAACTGAGTTTGGGTGCCAACCCTTCTGCTTACAAGCTGCTAGTACTCAATCTCTGTGCTCTCCTCTTCTTCCAAAGTCCCACGTCTAGACTGCATTCCTCATCCTCCATCAGTTTTGTGTGGCTTTGTGATTGAGTTCTGGAATAAAAGTGATGGGTCCCTTTATAAGCCTGGCCCATCAAAACCTTCCAAGGGCCAGAGGAGAGTGGAGACATGAAGGAAGCAAGCCTGAACAGCTGCATGGACCAGAACTCCACTTCCCACCATCTCCCCATCCCCACTAGCCTGCATGAGACTGGATATGAGCAAAAAGTGAACCCCAGACATACCGGGATTATGGTTACAGCTTTTGGCCTACACCGATGAATATGCCATGTGATAGCTGTAGAATTACTGACCCTCTCTAAACCCATCATTATCATCAATAAACTGAGAACAACAATGTATCTAATTTAGGGGCTGGATGAGGATTTAATAAGAAATTATGTAACACTGAGCACAACACTTGGCACACTTAATAACCAGTAAATACTACGCACTAGAAAGGTTCTAGATAGGTATTAGCTATTACACTGTTAGATCAACTGCAAAAAGAAAAGGACATCATTTATTCTGCTTGGTAGTCTCTATACTTGGTCACATAGAGAAGCTACTCCTTACATTTAGCCAGTTCTTTTATTTACACACACACACACACACACACACACACACACACACACACACACACACATTAAGCACTCCTTTGAAGATCCAGAGTCCCACAGGGCTGGGATTATTAACTTGAACTGGGTAAGTCACCATTACAACAGCTGCTTGAACCACAAGAGTGCACACAATCACTCTCCAAATTGAAAACCAAGAGATCACTATTAAGCATTATATCCTCAAGCACAAAAACCTCCATAAGCTTCAGGTCACCACAGAGCAAACAGAATACCAAGTTACCCTGAGACAGCCCCAACTGAAAGATGCTGCCTCTGCTGTCATCAATTACAGTGTATTAAGGCCCCACAGGGTGCAGTACTTAATAAATGGCCTTGCTTAATAGATGTTAACTAATTACACCTAGAAAATCCCAGTCCACCCAAGACAAGTAATACAATACGCCAGGTGGGGAAGGCTGGCTTTCTCATTTGGATCTTTTGAAGGCCTCTGGCTGTCCTTGAGGTAGGGAATGGACACAAAGGAAGAGCTTTACTTCTTTGAAGGCTGCCCTAATCCAACCTGTAAGTCAGTCACCTGCATACCTTGACTCTAAAACCTGGCAGCCAGGCTCTAAGATAAGTTTTTAGAGAATGGAAATCAGGTTAAATTCCTCAAAGAGAAGGGAAATAGGGCAGACCCCAACTTGAGGTGGTTCCCAGCTTGATTTCATCTGAGTTCTCAGGTAATGGGCTGTTCATGGTGGCTAGAATGCAGAGCACAAAAGAATAAACTTGACTTCAGCACAGGATTCTGCTCCTCCTACTGCAGAATATAAGTGAATTTTTTTTAGCTTCTAGCAGGTAACAGGATCAGATTTTTTTCTTGAGCACTTGATGAAAGTGTGTCTCTCCAGAAAAAAAATCAAGTTTATAGACCCTCCCTTTCTCATGGTAAGTCAGCAAAAGAAGCCTAAGCATGAATGCGAATGAAAATCCCTGCTGGGCTTCTTACAACAGAGGGCTGGGACCCACCCCAAGTTCCTGAGTGACTGGTGGGGGCTGATCATTTGCACCTCTAACGAGTTCTCAGAGCTACTGTTGCAGCTACAGCCCTGGGAACCATCCCTCTAGGACTCTGCAGTCCAGGGTGAAAACAGCTGCTCCAAGGGGCCCTCTTGAGAGCATTCCGAATGCTGAGAGAATAGACCTATCAAAAGTAAGTCACAAGGCAGAAGAGAGAACACACAAACTCCCAGCTCTGATCTGTGACCTTATGGCAACATTCCCCTTAGTGAAAGCTGAAATCCGTGTCTTCACCTCTGATTCCCATTTATCTTTCCCTGCTTCCTGCCCTCCACATTTCCTTCCCCCTTTCTGCAGCAGGGCCTTCTCCTCCCTCATCTGTCCCAGTGCGTGCCTGTGTGTGGGCATCTCAACGACTGAGTTTGCATCTGTCCCTCACCTCTTTCCCTCTGCACACTATTATAATAGGAAATGAGTTTCAGATTTTACAGTTTGTTGTAGCTATTCAATAAAACTTTATGACTCATATTCTTAATTTTGAAGCAAGTAAATGGAATATTTTATATTTCCCTCCAAGGATATAAAATTCTAAAGGCTCTTGACATTTTTCCTAGGCTAACTCACAGATTGCTTCATGGAGAAAAATACTCCCAACTCTATACAAGCACTAGCCAATAGAACATTCTGTCATGGCAGAAATGTTCTGATTCTGCACTCTTTAGTAGCCATTGGTCACATGTGGCTACTAAGCACTTGAAATATGGCTGGTGTGACTTGAGGAAGAGAATTTTTAATTGTAAGTGATGTTAAGTAAGCCACATGTTGCTAATAGCTACCATATTGAGCACTACAACTCTGAACTATAAACCTTGACCATTATAAAAAGTATATATACAGCATGGAGATGCCATTTAAACCTCTCCAGCTATGCTCCATCACCTTGACATGAAAAGAAAAATTAGAAGTGCATCCATTTCTATAACACTTTCATGTTATGAATCTCATTCATAATTGCACAAGGAGTTATTCTTTGATTTAACATAAAACTAGGAGGAGGAGGAGTACTAATAATGTAGCTGTAAATAAAGGCTATAAATCAACCCAGAATATTCATTGGAAGGACTGATGCTGAAGCTCCAATACTTTGGCCACCTGATGCGAAGAGCCAACTCATTGGAAAAGATCCTGATGTTGGGAAAGGTTGAGGACAAGAGGAGAAGGGGGTGGCAGAGGATGAGATGGTTAGACAGCAACACCAACTCAATAGACATGAATTTGAGCAAACTCCAAGAGATAGTGAAAGGACAGGGAGGCCTGATGTGCTACAGTCCATGGGGTCGCAAAGTGTTGGACACAACCTAGTGACTGAACAAAAATAAAGTCATATCACATGATGAAGAGAACTTTGTACTAGCCACACAGGAGCTGAAATCCTTTTCTCCAGGAAGTAATATAACCATTGTGTGCATCAGTTGGGCCAGCTCTGATTGTTCCACTTGAACAGGGCTGGGGAAATCGCAGCACGAAGAGCCCAGTCATCCATTAGTACACACAGCCAGTCACTTTGCAACCCGCTCTCAGTTACCAGCGAGTCTTGCTGTAGCCTCCAAATAAATGATCTCAATTTATGTTTTTGTGCTGCCTTTGGCTCTCAAGGGAAGTCAAATATCCTAAGGACCCCTCAAGACAAATTACTTTGAGCTCATTTTTAATTTCAAGGTAAATAAGTATATGCCACATAGTCCCTTTTCAAAATTAATGCGAGAAATTAAGTTAACCAAAAAGATGTTATAATGTCAAAAGGATAGTGCAAAGAAACACTGTCCAGTCTCTCACTTAAAAACCCCTCAAAAAGGCATCCAAATCAGGAAGGAAGCAGTAAAACTATCACTATTTGCAAATGATATGATGTTATATACAAAAACACCTAAATATTCCAAAAGCTGTTAGAATAAATGGACTCAGTAAAGCTGCAGAGTACCAAATCAACAGACAAAAATCTGCTGAATTTCTATACACTAACCATGAACTCTCAGAAAGAATTAAGAAAACAATCCCATTTATTAATACAATGGCATTGAAAGAATAAAATATCTAGGAATAAACTTAACCAAGAGGATAAAAAACCTGTATACTGAAAACTGTAAGACACTGAAGGAATAAACAAACAAATGGAATAATATTCCATGTTGATGGACTGGGTAACTTAATATTGTTAAAAATGACCCTGCTACCCAGAGCCAACTACAGATTCAATGCAGTCCCTGTCAAAATTCCAATGGCAGGTTTCATAGAAAAAACTATCTTAAAACTTGTGTGGACTAACAAGAGACTCCTAATAGCCAAAGCAAGACTGAGAAAGAAAAACAAAGCTGGAGGCATCACACTCTATGATTTCATATTATTAATATATCACAAAGCTACAGTAATCAAAACAGCATGGTATTGGTACAAAAACAGACTTACAGATAAATGGAACAGACTCAAGAACTCAGAATTAAATCCACACATACATGGTCCATTAATCTACAACAAAGGATCAAAGAATATACAATGGAGGAAAATGCAAGCTCTTTAATAAATGGTGTTGGGAAAACTGGAAAGCCACAAGCAAAAGAATGAAATGGGACCCCTATCTTATACCATCAACAAAAATTAAGTCAAAATGGATTATTAAAGACTTACACATAAGACCTGAAACCATAAAACCCCTAGAAGTAAACACAGGCAGGAAATTCCTTCACATTGGTTTGTATCAAACTAAATAGCTCCTGCATGGCAAAGGAAACCAACAAAATGAAAAGACAGCCTTCCAAATGGGAAAAAAAAAAATATTTGCAAATTTTGTATCTGTAAGGGGTTAATATCCTATATATATAATGAACTTGGAGAATTCAATAGGAAAAAACTGATTAAAAATGAGTAGAGGATTAGTTTTCTAAAAGCATACAGGTGTCCAATGGGTACATGGAAAGATGCTCAACATCACTAATCACCAGGAAAATGCAAATCAAAGCCACAATGATCCCCTCACACCTGCTAGAATAGCTATCACCCAAAAGACAAGAAAGAAGTGTTGATAAGGATATGGAGAAAAAAAGGGATCCTGGTACATTGTTAGAGAGAATGTAAACTGATGAAGCCATTAAGGAAAACAGTATGGAGATTTCTTTTTTTTTTAATTAGTTTATCTATTTTTTAACTTTACAATATTGTATTGGTTTTGCCATACATTGACATGAATCCACCATGGGTGTACACGTGTTCCCCTTCCCGAATCCCCCTCCCTCCTCCCTCCCCATTCCATCACTTCGGGTCATCCCAGTGCACCAGCCCTGAGCACCCTGGATCATGCATCGAACCTGGAATGGTGATTCATTTCACATACGATAATTTACATGCTTCAATGCCATTCTCCCCTATCATCCCCCCTCAGCCATTAAAAAGAATACATTCGAAATAGATAAATTAACTAATTTAAAAAAGAGAAAAAAAAGAATACATTCGAATCAGTTCTAACAAGGTGGATGAAACTGGAGCCTATTATACAGAGTGAAGTAAGCCAGAAAGAAAAACACCAATACAGTATACTAACACATATATATGGAATTTAGTAAATCGGTAAAGATAACCCTGTATGCAAGACAGCGAAAGAGACACAGATATATGGAACAGTATTATGGAGATATCTTTAAAAAAATGAAAATAGAACTACCATATGATCCAGTAATTCCACTTCTAAGTTCTTTATTCAAAGCAAACAAAAACACTAACTCAAAGATATGGGCACCTCCACATTCATTACAGAATTATTTACAATACCTAAGACATGCAAGCAACCTAAGTGCCCACTGATGGATAGATGGATAAAGAAATTGTGGTTATATATATAATGGAATATTATTTATACATAAAAAAGAAGGAAATCTTGATGTTGCAACAACATGGATGGATCTTGAGAGCATTTTGCTAAGTGAAATATGTCAGAGAAAGACAAATACTAAATGATCTCACTTACATATGAAATCATAAAAAAAACCCCAACAAACTGATAAAGAGAACAGATTGGTGGCTGCCTGAGGCATGGGGTAGGGGGTGGGCAAAACCAGTGAAGGAGGTCAAAAGGTACAAATTTCTAATTACAAAATAAATCCTGGGGCCATAAAGGTACAGCATGACGACTATAGTTAATAATACTCAATTCTGTATTGAAAAGTTGCTTACAGAATAGATCTTATAGTTCTCAGCACAAGAAAAACTTTGTAACTATGTATACAATGGATGTTAACTTGACTTTTTGTGGCAATCATTTCAATATTAAATCACTATGCTGTATACCTGAAATAATTTTGTATGTCAATTATACCTCAATGTAAAAATTAATTTTAAAAAAGAGAAAACTTCTCAGATAGTGCAGCTTCAGATTCTTATTCAAACAACTGCCATTCTTCCTGTCTCTTGAGTTTGGGGCTGGTTTAGAAAAGGTAAAAATTAAATCTTGTTAGAGACTACATCTACCTGTGAAGGCCTTGAAATCCATGCCATGAGAACAAAAAACAAATCTCACTCCCTATCTTTAATTGTTGTCCAAGAGTTCTACCCTCACCAAGGGCAAGGATTCACACCATGGACTAAAATTATCTGGGGGAAAGCTGATTTTCCAAATGCTTATCAGAACATTTGTGTTTATGGTAAGACCTTCTATTTGCATGGCACTTAATGTATTGATCACTTTCTTCTCTACTGACCTTCAATCCTCAACACCATACTGGGAGGTGGGTATTACAGTTTCACTTTATGCAAATGAGAAAATTCAGGCTCAGAGGGTCTAATGAATAGGGAAATTATCCAATGAAACAGGCTGGTAATTAGAAAAGAAATCTACTTCTAATTTACAGAAAGCTACACGTGGATTAGAGGGCTGAGGGATCATACCAAACTTCTCACTGTCTTAAAGATAATACATTTTGAGAAGTGGAATTGCCATTTCACATTGAATTAACCACATGGAACCCAGCCCAGGCTATCCTAAGGCAGATTAATGGAAGCAGAATTTGATAAAATGCCTGTGAGCTTTCTTGAAATACATGGGATTGTATGTGAAGCTTTTACAGATTTAGGCTTTTAGTTTTTTGGGTTTTATTTTTTTTCTGAATCAAGGGTTGGCATATTATATGAGCTTTATATAGAGGCAGGGCTCTTTTCCCCGAGAAGAGTCAAAAGCCTGAAACTTCATTAAATATTTACCATAATAAATCACCTTACTATATCTCAGTTTGCTAAGTTGCTATCAATTAGTGTAGTGTAAGCCAAGCCTGTGGAAGGAGGTAGCTGAACTCAGTTTAAACCTATTAAGAAAATTTGCTTACCCCAGAATTGACCTGTTTTGAACACTGAGCCATATTTTCAGGGACAGACTACAAAACAGATTCCAGACTGAATATAGCAGACTTTTTCCTTTAAGTGAAATCTATGTGAGAAGCATAGAACTCTTACAGCCTTTATTTGAAGTTGCAACATGAAGTGATATTCTGTTGAACATTTTTCGGGTAGCTATGGCAACAATAATTATCACCACATACTACCAACCAAAATACCACCGGAGAAATAGAGGTTTCAGCATTTCCTTTTTATAAGGAGTTAATCAGTAATGAGAGCTCCAGGGACCAAAAAAAAAAAAAAAAAAAGGTACTCCTTTCAAACAATTATCTATGTGCATGAGAATGTTAGGTTTGGTTTTAGTTTCTCTGTAGGAAGGAAGGAAAGAAGGTACGGGAATGGAGAAAAGGAAAAGGAGGTGAAGACAAGAGAAAAGAAGCTGGGAAGAGCAAACAGAAGTAAACTGGGTGAAGGAAACAAGGAAAATTAGTTCATGATCAAAAAAGGGAGCAAGCTGTTTAAATCCCCATGGGCAGGGCAAGGGGGAGACCTTGCATGATCCATGGAAAGTAAAAACAGGTTTAAGCCAGGCTGAGAATGAAAGATTCTGAAGACTGAGTGCAGAAACTGGATCCCGTTCTTAACCCTCCATGCACTTCACCCTGTAAGTTTTCAGCATCCACTCACTCCTACTCACTTTGACTTGCACTGGCCAAGAGGATATTAACCAATATGATGCAAACAGAGGCTTGACAAGTGCTTGTGCAAGTAGACCTGCTTGTTCCTGTCCTTTGCCACGGCTTCAAGGACATTTTTGGGCCAGCCTACTGGAGAATGAAAGACACATCGAGTAGAACTGACTTGAACTTAGATCAGCTAACAGTTGGCATAGCAAGATAGCTCTGAGCAAGCCCAGCCAGCATCAAGAAGGCCACCCAGATTAAATGTCAGCTGACTAGAGACAGGGGAACAAGCCCTGTCTGGATCAGCTAAATAACTGTGTGGTGTTGTATGTCACCAAAATCTGTATTATGCAGCATTTCTGTGGCAACAGATAACTGATACAGGTACATACCCTGTTAACCAAGGACTTTCACTCTGTCCCCAGGTACATTAAAAGTTCATGGGGGAAAGAAACAGAAGACAGAATAATCCTAAAATAAACAAAGTGAATGCAAAATTTTAAACATGATAGGTGTTACTAGTAGCCTATCAAAATACTAGTCTGTCAAAATAAAACCCAGGGCATTCTCCAAAGGAAGGTCACTGAGATTCTAGAACTACCTAAAACTTGGAAAGAATCCAGCCAATTCTGTTACCGAATAAACTGAATTTAAGTAATTAAAAAGATACAAGCAACCTTTATTCCCAGACACTAATGTTGCACCGACTAATGGACTGAAGAGTTTGCAAATTCTCAGGTGCCCTCTTAATTGCAGCTGAATAGCTTTAACAATAAAAGCTGTTTTCTCCAACTGTGGGCTTGAGGATAAACAGGGTAGGTGATCTCTAGTGAATGTGTGCTGCCAAGTGCAAGAACAGAGGGTAACAGCTGTGATCAACACCACACTCCCTGGCTTACCATAAAAATAACAAATGAATTGTCATCAGAACAAAAAAAAATACCTTGAAAATGTATGTGGAAGAGCACTTGCATTCACCTTCTGGAAACTGTACTAAACAAAGAAAACCATAACTGAAAAACAGACAATAAGACAAGTAGGATGAAAATGTTTCTCTTCCAATAAAGCCAAGTTACATTTTCTTTCCAGTGAGAAGTGCTTCCAGGGGTTGGGAGGGGATTAGAGGGTCATTTGCAAAGGGGAGATCTGTGTACAAAGCACTCAAGACAATATTCACCAAATCCCAGACCACGTGTTTAATCAAAGACCCTGTTAGGTATGTGGCTGAATAAACCAAGTACCATCATGTTGAAATAACCTAAAATGGATTTTTGATTGACTGCAGTAATCAGGTAACAGTGGAATGAACAATTTGTATCATTTTATTATGACCTTGGAATGCACTTTTGATTGACAATAACTTGAAAGAAGAAAAGCATCTTCAGAGAATCTAAAGGATGTCTAATTTTGTATTCTGATCCTTGTCCAGCACATCTGTGGCCCTCGTGACATGGCAGAAATCACCAGTTGGAACCCTACCCTGCTTTACACCTTCCGTGGGTGGGTGGTAGAGGAAGGAGAAGCTACCTGTTGGGTTGACAAGGCTTCTTCTAATGTGTGACAGGTGGGAAGATGGCTGACTCTCACCCCTTGAACCTCTCCCTTCTTCCCCAGTTATTCATGGTTTCCAGATGCTAGCACGCTAGTGCAGGGACTGTGAGGAAGTGAGAGGAGTCCACTGAAGAATGAAGCTTCGAACCCCAAAAGATGTGTTCATTCTACCATCCATGCGTTCAGCAAACTCGACTCAAACATGGAATGCCTACTGTGTGCCTGCCATGTGTTAAGCACTGTAGAAACACTGATGAACAAAGCTGATGACCTTCCTGGAGGAGATACCAGATGTGTGTGTGAGAGAGAAAGAACAAACTAAATACCTACAATACAGCACCGGGGTAACACAGTAGAGATTGCACAAGCACTATGGGGGCATTGGGGAAGGAGTGACCAAATGCACCTGAGGAACGGGATTGGGGAGTCTTAAAGGTGGAAAAGAGGGTGGGCCCTTCTTAAAGAGTATGCAATAGACTCAAGCAGACAATGAAAAGCTGACATAAATGATAGAGTAAGTGTGTCTGGTCTCAGAAATTCAACCAATCAACCCATATAGTCCTTAGAGCTCCATTAATAGGCTCTAAAAATCTCACATTTAAAACTTAGAACTATGGATACATGGGAATTAATCCACAAGTCTTTGCATGAACAACTGCTACAATTAACATAGGTCTGATATATCTGTTGGAGATCTGTTAGATTCCAGAAACTGTGCTACGCATGGTGCCTTATTTGTTTAAAAGAGGGGCGGGTGCTTTGTTATATTTTCTTCAATTCATATGAACCGGATAATTACAATGATAGATTTAGCAACCTTTGTATTTGAACAATGAAATACCTTGGATTTACGTTTTGCCCTGTAAAAATAAAATATTTCTTTTATTTGGGGAGGACAAGGGTATATTAGTAAAGAAAACTAAATGGGGTAATTTCTTGCCACACAATGTATAACTTCAAAAATGTTATAGTGTTAATAAGGAAGACTTTTAACCCCAAATATTTTTTTTCCTCGGTGAGTAAGTTTTGTTTTTTGCCCTTAATAAAGGCCAAGGAAACTCACCAATGGCTATGGAGAAGGGACACAGACTCAAATACAGTGCATTCTCTTAAATGAGTTCCTTTGATTGGTGGGGTAAGTGCATCAGAGGGCCAGGTACGTGCATTTTGTCATTATCATCTGACTTTTCTGTCACTTCACTTTGTGGAGAGCAAATTCAAAGCAGACTGCTGAAAAGAAGTCAACTGCAACATTTTCAAGAACATTCTCAAAACACACTATGGTCCAAAAGCAATCTTAAGCCGAGACAAAGCTAAGAGGCCATATTTTACAGATTAGAGAGACTACAATTTATAGTGTTTATGGGATTTCTCTGAAGTTGAAAATGAAGAGTAGTCAACTTGTGGATCTCATGTAATCCTTCTAATAATCCCACGAAGTAGGCATTCTCACCATTGTACAAGTGAGGAAACTAAGGCTCAGCCAGTTTTAGGAGAAAGCTGTAACTCAAGCAGCCAAGACTGAGTTTTTGGACTGATAGAAAAGTAATGGTTTTTTAAGTCTAATATTACACATGATTAATCCATTTTCTGTTTGATTTGGTAATTAAAATACTAGATTTTGTTGATGCTATTGAAGTAGCTCTAAGAAAGCTGAATCTGGAGATCTATAAAGCTACCAAAAAGACTGAATAAGTAATCTCACTAGCATTGACTGAAGCAGGAGATAACAATTCCCATCATGTAAGGAGAAATGAAAGGAGCAAACCCTTCTCTTTACTATCAAGTATTTGTCTGGGTAAGGATAAATTATCAAACCAAACTGGAAACGACAAGACAAAAACAATAGTTTCTGTGTACGTGAAAGAAACTAAACCCTAGACACATACAGCCCTTAAGACGAAGCACCAGTTAGATCTTTTCTTTCTCCCACAGAGAATGTTTGAGCCAGAAGTAGAATACCTTTGAATTTTCAAGCATTTTGTACTGTGCTTTCACATATATTATTGCATTTGATCTTCACAACTACTCTACCAAGTGGAATTTATTAATATCCCCATTTGATAGATGAGGATACCAAGTTCAAGGTACATAAGCAACTTGTTGAAGCACATAAACTGTGATCAAGACAGTATTCAGTGCTGAGCCTTCTGATCTTAAGGCTTTCTTTGGGAAAACACACGGCTTCTCCCTCCTGCTTTGAGCCAAAGGAAAACAACTTCAAAAGGAGCAGAGGAAAAAAAAAAAAAGAAAATTGTGTAACTCTTAAGATGAATTATTCAAAAGCTGAGGTCAGCTCATGTCCAGATGCATTTGGTATCAAATTAGTATTCAAACTGATTTCTAAAAGGTAAATCTTTGATCAGCTTATGTATAAAAGTTAGAGTTAAAAATAAAGTATGTGGGGGTTAGTAATCAAGTAAGAAAAAATACTTCATTGTATTTTATTTCAGAATATGATTAATATTTTTTCTCTAAAACACATTTTCTGCTTCCACATTGCTTGATGTTAGATTTAATAAAGTACTAAACATGTAGGAGATACTTAATGTGTCCATTGAGAATGAGGCCCTAAAAAGGCCTGTCTAAGATTTTTATAATTATATTTAGACAAGCTTGAATTGGCCATCTATGTTATTAGGCAAAATTCCTATGGTTCAGAATTGTATAATACCATGAAGAAATCTCAGTTTCAGTAGCTACAATAACAAAATTTATTTTTCTTGCCCATGGGTTTATGAGTAGGCTGCATCTCTTGACTAGGCTTGGCTAAGCCAATTTAGACTCCAGGCTTCATATTAAGTTCATGTGTCTAACGCAAGTCTTCACCTTTTGGGGGCCAGAAACTCCTTGTGAAATGATCTTCTCATGGTGGATAGCAGAATTATAAGAGCCGAAACCAAACTATCTGAGCACACTGAAATCTTCTGCTTACATATCAGCTGATATCTCACTGTTCAAAGGAAGAAAAATGGCCTGACATCAATGGTGCATACATGCTAAGTCATATCAGTCATGTCTGACTCTTTGCGACCCTATGGACCATAGCCCACCAGGCTCCTTTGTCCATGAGATTCCCCAGGCATGAATACTGGAGTGGGTTGCCATGCCTTCCTCCAGGGGATCTTTCCAACCCAGGGATCAAACCGCATCTCTTACGACTCCTGCATTGGCAGGTGGATTCTTGACCACTAGCATCACCAGACATCAATGGAGCGGGAAATAAACTCTGTTTCTTCTACTGGGAAGTACCACAAAGTAACCTCACTGACACCTCACTGATGTCAATTAAGTTGGGAAATTTAATCCTATCTACAATATGGGAAATTCTTTACGTTAAAGTTGCATTAACTAAAGATGTTTAATAACTTTGTTTACATATAACTTTGTTTCTCCCCCAAAAATATACTTCAACATTTGTTGTTAGAGTGTCTCTATGGAATGTGAGGGAAGGTCCTCAGAAATGAGGTTACAAAAATTAGAGACTGATTGTGAAAGATCTTGAGTACCATGCCAAAAAACCAAGCGTTTGTCCAAGAATAATTGGGCCACTGAAGTTACTTGTACTTTTGTACTCAGAGGTCCCAGCACCACCATCTCCTATAGCTCCTAACAATAGAACCAGAGGGATACATCCCAACCAAGCTTGTTTCATCCTCCTTGTTCATACTTGGACCTGGTGGGGCTGTCAGCATACTGGGATGATAGCACTTACACAGCAAATTTTGCTGTTTTATTTTCACAAGAATTAAAATAGTAAAATGAAAGAAAAGGTAATTATTTAACTATTAATATTTAATTATGTTTTTTAAACAATTTTAAATGGTTTATTTTAATTAAAGCCAAGTGGTAGAAATGAGGTTTTGAATGGTGCATGCCCTGTTTCTATTGAGATATTGCCTCAGAGGACAGGATTTTTTACTATGTCTTTTTTCCTCTCCTTTTATCTGTTCTGATTTTGCCTGTCTTCATTCTCTTTCTCATCTCATTATTGCCTGTTATATAAACAAGCTGATGTACATGACTTAGGAAGTCTCCAGAGCCCAACAACCAAGCATCTCATTGTTCCTATCTACATGAATGCAACAGCATGACAGAAAACAATAAGAACAGTACACCAAACTGTTGCCATTTTGAGCCATGAAGTTTTAGAATGATTTGTGTGCAGTAATAATTGCTCAACACAAAAGCTTCATTGATTGGGACTGACATATACACACTACTATATATAAAACAGATAATCAACAAGGACCTACTGTAGAGCACAGGAACTCTACTCAATACTATTTAATGGCCTATATGGGACTAGAATCTGATAAAGAGTGGATATATGTTTATGTATAACTGATTCACTTTGCTGCACAGCAGAAATTAACACAACACTGTAAATCAACTATACTCCGATAAAAATTAAAAAATAAAGAATAGTATACCAACTACATGTGGCATACTCTCTATGCCAGTAATACCCCCTCTGTCTTCTCCTGATATCCTGACAAATATGGTCTCTTTGCTTCCCTAAAGTTGTGCTGAGGACATGGGTAAAAATGAATTTGCTGCGTTTAATCCTCATAAAATAGAATGGATTTTGATTGGAAGAGCAAAACTGGGAAGGTCTGACAACGCAAGTGTCTGCTCATTTAAGCTGAAATGATTAGGAAAGCTTTGACCCTCTAACTAGATATAATAAGGCAAAACATTAGATGCTTCTTAAGGCTTAGGCTCAAAAATTGTGCACTGTCATTATGCCCACATTCCACTGGTCAAAGACAATCATGTGGCCAAATCCAACATCAGTAAGGTAGAGAAAGACATGACCACAGTGGCAGAGAGAAAGGAGCAAATATTTCCTGAACAATAATCTAAATCATCCCAAGTATCCTTTTCTCTAGTTATGACTTTGCTGAGAACAACCTTGTGTAGGTTATATGCTTTCAACATGCAATTTTCCTGCTCAAGAAGCAGGATTTCATGTAGCACATGTTTATGAACTAGCCCAGCAGCCATTACTAATCCCCGTCTAGCTTGACATCTCCATTAAAGAGGCTGAAAAGCCCAATACATTATTTTCCAGCTTCCTTTGTCCCTAATGGTAGGCATGAGGCCCAGTTATGTCAAATGAAACAAAACCAAAAGTTTTTGATCCCCTTAAAAAGGGACAGGTATGAGGTAAGAGTTGGCTGGTACTACCATTTACATTTTCCTAATATGAATGAAGAAGTGATGCCTGGACCTATAGTAGCCATCTTATGACTATGAGGTGGCAAGCATGAAAACAAAGCCAACATGTTCAGGACTGGTTCCCTGATGGCATCATTGGGCATCTTATCATGAAAGATAAGTAAACCTTTATTTGTCAAAATCACTTTTGTGTTACTTGCAAGTGAATTCATCCTATACAAGCTCAAAATTGTCTATTAGATAAAATGCAATCTCTTCTGCCTGGCTTTCTATAGTCTTACTAACTTGGTCCACATATGCCTATCCACCCTTGACATACATGCTCCCTCAACTCAAGCCAAAATGATCTCTTCACACATCTCACTTAGCATTTGCCAGTTATAATCCATCTTTCAATACCAAGTTCATATCCAACTTCCTCCATGAAGTTCAGTGCACAGTGAACTCTCCTTTTCTGAAACCACTGTGCACTGATTTCCTAGCAAGGACCCAGCTTAGCTTTTATGTTCTAAGCATTAATTAGGTGAGTGTTTCTTAATACATAAGAAGAGCGAGCATGTAAATTATCATATGTGAAACGAATCGCCAGTCCAGTTTCAATGCATGATACAGGGTGCTCGGGGCTGGTGCGCCGGGATGACCCGGAGGGATGGGATGGGGAGGGAGGTGGAAGGGGGGTTCTGGAAGGGGAAAACATGTACACCCATGGTGGATTCATGTCAATGTATGGCAAAACAAATACAATATTGTAAAGTTAAAAAATAGAAAATAAACTAATTAAAAAAAAGAAGAAGAAGAGTGAGGATTTATGGATGGATCCCCATGGTTTCAAATGGTACATATCTTACAACATGGCACGATATACATGTATTATTATGAATAGGACACAGTCCCTAATTTACAAATGGGCTGGTATCCAACTAGTGTTTGGTTGGTCAGTTGTAAGTTAGAATATATTCGCCATAAAATATCCAACAAATCTACTTACCTGAAGACGCAAAGAGAAGAGCATCTCATATTTCCTTTGCCCTGGGCCAGCCCTAAGCAACAGTCACCTGTTGTTCCACTCATTCACCAATTAATTATCAAGTACCTACACCATGTAGCAACTTATTTTGATAAGCTATCTTAATGTATATCTATCTCACTCTCCACTACTTTCTAGAACACCAGCATTTTACTGCCATCCTAAATTACAACTCAAAGTTCCTATCTTTACTGCTCCCACATTGCCAAAGTGATCTACATCCCCTACCCTACAGGGCCTTTTTTTCATACAGTGATCTTGGTTACATATTAGGAAAAAAAAGCACTCTAACTGCTGATTCACACCAGCTATGAATCACTGAGTGCCCCTTATGGGTCCCCTGTGCTCCAGCCTTTTTTGTTCACATAAAATAATCTTTCAATCCTGAAGAATTTCACTCCATATTTAAGTTGAGAAAGTTCAGACTATGTGGAAGAAGTCATCAGGAAGCAGGTAAAATACCTCATCTCTGAACCCAGGGGCATGTCAAGCATCTATTATTCCTCCACTTCTGAACCCAAGATTTCCTTTTAAACAGAGTTATCTTTAGGTATGGCTGACATACAATAACCAGCCCCTATTTAAAGTGTACAGTGATTAAGTCTGATGTGTAAATACTCATAAAATCAACAAGACTATGAACATTTCCATCAACTCTAAGTATCTGTCACTTATGTATTGGGTTCACCAGAAAGTCCTTTCAGGTTTTTCCATAGGATGTTATGGAAAAGCATGAATGAAATTTTTTGCCAACCCAATAACTAACTGGTCTGCTTTCGGCCACAATAAATTAGTTTGCATTTAAGTCTTTACATAAATGGAATCAAATAGCATAAATGGATGCAGGTACAGATGTTTTTGACTTCTTTCCTTCAGCATGGTCATCTTGATATCCATTCACCATGCTTTTAAATGTACCAATAGCTCATTCCTATATATTGCTGAGTACTACTATATAGACAGTCCATATTTTTCTTATCCATTCACCTACTGATTGACATTTGGGTTTTTACCAGTCTTTACTAGCAGCAAAGAAAGTTGCTATGGGTATTCATGTAATAGTCTTTGTGTGAACATATACTTTAATTTTTCTTAAATATATAGGAGTGGAATGGCTGAGTCACATGGGAACTTAAAATATCTTTTAAACGAAAAGCTTTCTCAATTTCCAGTGTATTAACATCAGTGGCCCTGTTAACAGATGTGTTTGTAACTAGGGGATTTCTTACAGCTGGGAAACCATTCTCCATGTGGAATTTCACATTCCAGCATGTCCTCTGAGCAAAGGCACTGACAGCTTCTGTTCCACACTATCTTTTCAGGGATGTTTGTCTATCACAGAGCCAGGACATGATGAGGCTAATGGAACTCCTAAGATTGCAAGTTGAAAGAAATGCTCGCTCTCAGCACTGTGCAAGTGTAGAGTCAGAACTTGAGCAAGCACCTCTCTTGCCTCACCCTAGCCCTGGAACAATTTAGCAGACAGCCTTAGAAGTTAAGAGACAAACTCTTCCTCCTTACTCTCCAGGATAGTAAATAATAAAGGCATTATCTGCCTCTGGGGCAAAGGCTAGGCAAGTTTGCTAACAGATCCCTTTCTAAGGTTTTGCTTTGTCTGTCCAGGGCTCCTAGACTGGCATGCAAACCCACTGTGTGTGCAGCATCTACTCAGGCCCACTTCTGTGTCACCTCTATGAGAGTTCAGGGAACTGGTACAGACATGAAGCTCATCCTGACAACTGTACCATGACTCATGATGACCCGCGTCTCTGGTTGAGGAGCCAGACATTTTCTTGGGCATCCTGCAAGCTGGAAAAAAATCTCAGACCCTTCAGTTTTGATATCTATTCCCATAGTGACACCAAATCCATTACCTTGATCTTCAACCAAGAGAGAACTTCTAGGGAGTATGAGCAGCGAAGACTCTTGAGAAGGGGATAAATTTATGTTTATCACATTGAATTACTACCATTTGCATCTATAAAAGTTTCTCCTGCTAGATCTAAGCTCCTTGTGGGACTGAGAGACCCTGCTTTTGCCCTCCAATTCCACTCCAGGAACAAAGTCACCACTCAAAAGTTCCTTGAACTCATTAATACATCTTAACAAATTAGTCAGCAAATAAACTTCCCCTCTCAAATAATCCGTATGTATTACACATTTCAAAATATCCCCTGTAAATAAGTAGGACATATAATTTGTTCAAAAACATCTCAATTCTTCATTTATCACTGCAGGTTATATCTTACAATCTTTCACTTTCTGTGACTTTATTCATGAGACAGCATATTTTCTAACTACTTTGTGCAGGATACTAAGACACTACTTACCTCTTCTCTAAAATAAATTTCATATTCTTTTCATTAAATATATTTCTTCAAATTTATAAAGTATCATATATTATTCACTAGCAAGACTTGGCTCACATTACTGATTATATATAACTTTTTCCATGTGTCTTAAGTGGCCATTTCAATGGAGATAAAAATTTATATTTAACTGAAATCATATCTAGTGAATTATTCTCTCATTCCAAACATTTTCTGGCCACTTGTCTCCGTTAAATGTTATAGATGAAAAATCTTTCATTAGGACACATAATAAGAAACTCATATACCAATATTTATTTTCTCTTAAAATGTTTTCTTGAGTATAAAAATTGGTATGTTAATAGACAATGAACAACTCTGAAGTCAAAATATTTCCTTTATTCACAAAAGAAGTGAGATTATATGTAGGCATATGGTCCAGTGAAACATTGCCAAACTCTAAATGCAGTAAATTCTGCCCTTTTTTCCCCAAAGCTCTTTGTTCAAACAATGTAAAGTTATAGAGAACTTCTTCCTCATCAAAATTATCGTTTTCCCTTAAATGCATAATTTTTTTAATTCTTATTTGGTTATATATGTATATATAAATATATGTTCATTTTTTACATCTATGCATAACTAAATCATTTCCTGTATACCTGAAACTAGCACAACTTTGTAAATCAACTATATTTCAATTTAAAATTTTTTTAAAAGCTTTTTAGTTTTGTATAGTCCTACCTGTTCATTTTTGCTTTTGTTTCCCTTGCCAAAAGCCACATATCCCCAGAAAAACATTGATAAGACCCACATCAAAGAGCATACTGCGTATGTTTTCTTCTAGAAGCTTCATTCTCTCAAGTCTTATACTTGTGTGTCTCTAATTCATTTTGAGTTTATTTTTGCCTATCATATAGAAAGTAGTCCAGTTTGATTCTTTCGCATGTAGCTATCCAGTTTTCTCAACACCATTTATTGAAAAGGCTATCTTTTCCCCAGTATATATTCTTTCCTTTGTCACAGATTAATTGCCCATATAAGTTGGTAATTAATGCCTATTTCTAAAGGCAGTGTATAGCTCAAATGACAATGCAAGGAAAAGCAATTTGTAAATTCAATCTAGTTCTGATTTTGCATTTTCTCCTAAGCATATGTATTTTCGCCATGCCAAAATTATATTAATACATACCTTCTTTTAAACACACAAACACAAAATCACCTTGGCCCTCCAGCCTCAGTCACATTTTGTTAACTTCTCTTTCAGTGATCAACCATTAATCTGAGTTCACCGTAAAGCATGATTTTGGCATCTGACCACACTAATTGTATGGAGAGATCTACTTCTTAACCCTTTAACTACAGTTTCTTCTATTTTGTAAAGAGACTACACATTATTTTTCTGTCCACAGATATTTATGGAGTTTCCTATTTTATTCGTATAAATGGGCCTGAGAGTAACATCCTTCCTTGGTCCCTCCTTGCACCCCAGTTTGAGTGTGTAGGGCACACACTTTGAGGAGGAACTTCTAAGTCATTAAAGTACTAGTATTTTACACTTGTAACTCATGCTGGAAAAGCCTTCCCCCAGAAGTGTACCTCAGAGGACCCTTTTCCTCATATCCTCAGTGTTGTCACACTTAATAGTTTGTTCATTCTGACGAAGAAATTACAGTTGACTGGTTGTTAGTGAATATTAATTTTTCTCACATTGGATTAAACACTGGAATTTCCCTTTCTGTTTCTATTGCATTTTGTTCCTTGTATTGAGGTATAAGGCTTCTTTATGCATTTTGGATACTAATCCTTTGTTAAATAGGTTAAAAACAGTTTCTCCGCATCTGCTGCCTGTGAATTTTGTGTGTAATCGAGTCCTTTGACTTACTAAAGTCTATGTTGTTGTAGCTGAATTTATTTTTCTATGCTTCGTGCTTTTGGCAACTTACACTTTTAAAAGTCTTCCAGTCTCCTTGGTCATAGAGATATGATTCTACAATTTCTTGCCAATATTTTAACAATTCTGTAACTTAAACATTTGGTTCTTCTGAAATTATTTATATGAACAATTTTTATGAATTTTTATGAGGCAATTTTTTTCATATGAAAGTAATTTTCCCAGCATGATTTATTGAATGACCCATCATTTCTCCTTTGATTTTCTACCTCACTTCCCTCATAGAACAATTTTCCATTTCTTTCTAGATTCTATGATCTATTTGTCACTTCCTGCACCAACAGCACCTCATGCGAAGGGTTGACTCATTGGAAAAGACCCTAATGCTGGGTAGGATTGGGGGCGGGAGGAGAAGGGGACGACAGAGGATGAGATGGTTGGATGGCATCACCGACTCGATGGACATGGGTTTGGGTAGACTCCGGGAGTTGGTGATGGACAGGGAGGCCTGGCGTGCTGCAATTCATGGGGTCACAAAGAGTCGGACACGACTGAGCAACTGAACTGAACTGAACTGCACCAACAGCATGCTATGCTAATTACTATAGCTGTACAACATGTCCTAATGTTTGTTAGGTTCCTTTCACAAACATCTTTTCTGTTCATTCACTATCTTAGAAGGATTTCAAAATCTGTTTGGTGAGTTCAATTAAAAAGCTCAGTGGGATTTTTGGTATTACAATGAATTCACAGATTAATCTGTGGAGAATTGACATCTTTAACAATACTGAGTGCTCCAACTGAGTAATGTTGCTTGTACCTGCATTTATTGAGATTTTCATCACCTTCAATAAAGTTTATTTTTCCTTAAAGATCTTCTATATATTTTATTACAAGTATAGCTTTAACAGGTTTGTGGTTTTACCAGCTTTGTATTTGTTATACTGAATAGGATATTTTGTTTCACTGATTATTGCTGGTATACATGCATACTATTAGTTCTTTTTATTTTTCTTATCTCAAGAAACCTAACTTAACTATTAATAGTTTTATAGTATGGGTTTGTTCTCTTGGATTTTTTAATTAACAGTCTACAAATGCAGATTATCCCTGACTTATAATGGTTCAACTTAGTCTTTTGACTTCAGAGTGGTATGAAAGCAAACAAATTCAGTAGAAACCTTACTTTGAGTTTTGATTTTTTTCCTAGGCTAGCAAAATGCAATACTATACTGTCTTGTGGGGTTCTCAAGGCAAGAATACTGAAGTGGTTTGCCATTCCCTTCTCCAGTGGACCACATTTTGTCAGAACTGTCCACCATGACCCGTCCATTTTGGGTGGCCCTACATGGCATGGCTCATAGTTTCATTGAGTTAGAAAAGACTGCGGTCCATGTGATCAGATTCCACAGGACTGAAAAACATCAGTTTTCATTCTAATCCCAAAGAAAGGCAATGCCAGAGAATGCTCAAACTACCACACAATTGCACTCATCTCACATGCTAGCAAAGTAATGTTCAAAATCCTCCAACCTAGGCTTCAACAGTACGTAAACCATGAACTTCCAGATGTTCAAGCTGGATTTAGAAAAGGCAGAGGAACCAGAGATCAAATTGCCAACATCCGTTGGATCACGGAAAAAGCAAGAGAGTTCCAGAAAAACATCTATTTCTGCTTTATTGACTATGCCAAAGCCTTTGACTGTAGATCACAACAAATTGTGGAAAATTCTGAAAGAGATGGGAATACCAGATCACCTGACCTGCCTCCTGAGAAATCCATACGTAGGTCAAGAAGCAACAGTTAAAACAGGACATGGAACAACAGACTGGTTCCAAATAGGGAAAGGAGTACATCAAGGCTGTATATTGTCACCCTGCTTATTTAACTTATATGCAGAGTACATCATGAGAAATGCTGGGCTGGAGGAAGCACAAGCTGGAATCAAGATTGCCGGGAGAAATATCAATAACCTCAGATATGCAGATGACACCACCCTTATGGCAGGAAGTGAAGAACTAAACAGCCTCTTGAAGAAAGTGAAAGAGAAGAGTGAAAAAGATGTCTTAAAAGTCAACATTCAGAAAATGAAGATCATGGCATCTGGTCCCATCACTTCATGGCAAATAGATGAGGGAACAGTGGAAACAGTGGCTGACTTTATTTTTCTGGGCTCCAAAATCACTGCAGATGGTGATTGCAGCCATGAAATTAAAAGATGCTTGCTTCTTGGAAGAAAAGTTATGACTAACCTAGACAGCATATTAAAAAGCAGAGACATTACTTTGCCAACAAAGGTCCGTCTAGTCAAAGCTATGGTTTTTCCAGTAGTCATGTATGGATGTGAGAGTTGGACGGTGAAGAAAGCTGAGTGCTGAAGAATTGATGCTTTTGGACTGTGGTGTTGGAGAAGACTCTTGAGAGTCCCTTGGACTGCAAGGAGATCCAATCAGTCCATCCTAAAGGAAATCAGTCCTGAATATTCATTGGAAGGACTGTTGCTGAAGCTGAAACTCCAATACTTTGGCCACTTGATGCTAAAAACTGACTCATTGGAAAAGACCCTGATGCTGGGAGAGACTGAAGGCGGGAAGAGAAGGGGACGACAGAGGATGAGATCGTTGGATGGTATCACTGACTCAATGGACGTGAGTCTGGGTAAACTCCAGGAGTTGGTGATGGACAGGGAGGCCTGGCATGCTGCAGTGCATGCATGGGTTCACAAAGAGTTGGACATGACTGAGCGACTGAACTGAACTAACTTTTGTTAGGTACAAAATTCTGTTGTATATGTTGAGGCTGTGCTGTAAGATCTACTTAAGTTTATGATTGCTGCATTTCATGAATTAGTCCTATCATTTCTAAATGTCCCTGTTTGTGCCCTTTGATGTTTTTGTTTTGTAATCATATTTTATCTGATTAATGTCACTAAGGCAGTTTTCTTTGGATTAATATTTTCCTGCTATATCTTAAATACTGTAGTTTAAGCCTACCCTTATTTTTACATCTTCCCTTGTAAACTGCATATAATTGGATTTTATATTCTTGAGACTCTTAACTGAGGATCTTACTCCACTTGCATTTTTGAGATTACTATATTTGAACTCAACTGTACCACCAAATTCATTTTTTTTTAGGATTTCTTAAACTGCTTAGTTGATATGATTTATTTTTATTATTTTTTTTATTTTTTAATTTATGAAGGTATGATAACATTTTCAGGAGACTTGGAAAATATAGAACAAAGTTACATATTGTTCCACTATATATTACAATTATTTTAAGTAGACAAATTTTTAGTTGGAGATGCAATATCAAACTCTCAAAAATTAATAGAATGGACAGAAAAGTAGAAGGATATAGTACACCTAAAAAGCACTGTGAACCAATTCATCCTAATTAAGATTTACACAATCTTCACACAATAGCCAGATACAAAATCTATTCAAGTTTCCATAGACTATAAACCAGGAGACACTGAGACATATCCACGGACATAAAACAAGGTGCAAAAAATTCATAGTCTAAAGATATTGAAATCATACAGAGGCAGTTCTCTGAGCACTGTGGAATTGTATTAGAAATGAATATCAAAATATATTAGAAAATAACCCACATATTTTCAAGTGCAATGTGACATTTACCAAGAGAGATCTTTAACTTAGCCATTTAAAGCCTCAACAAAGCTAAAAGATTGAAAAAACAAAGAGGGTGATTGCAGAGAAGAAAGCATTTAAATGAGAATATCAAAATGAGAAATTAATACCAAAGATACATAAAAAAAAACATGTATCTGGAAATTAAATGTCCACTTTTAAAGGATGGGTGTATCTAAGAAGCTGTAACAAGGAAAATTAGAAAATATTTGTAACAAAATAAAAATGAAGAGAATTTATTAGAATTTGTTGCATACAGCTAAAGCTGCTCAATCCAACTAAAATATAATGTGGAATCTTGAATAAGGTGTGAAAACAATAATGGACACTAGCATATAATTTTGTGAAATCTGAACAAAATCTGTAGTTAATAACACCGTATCACATGTTAATTTTCTGTGTTTTTAACAACATAGTATATTTCTTTATATTCTCAGAATTGGATTAGAAGTTTCAAGCCTCATTCAATTTTTTTAATCACTAAGAAACTTTCTAGACTTTTAGCAATAATACTAACTGCCAGAATAAATGGAACTATATCAAAGTTTGGAGTGAATATAAATTAGAAATCTAGCATTCTATTCATACTAAGCCAAACAAGTTGTACCATCTTATTTTTTAATTTGTTCTGTTTTCCCTTTATTTCTGTTTTCCTGCCTTCACTTGAATTGACCCCATTTTTTCATGTTTTTCCCCCTCTTACTAGCTAACAGCCATAGTCCATTTGCTTACTTTTAGTTGGTGACCCTTACAGTTTTGAAAAATACATACTTGAATTTGTTTTTCTACCAAGTATTAAGTTAAACATTATTTCTGCACCACAAGGCAAGAAATTTAACCATACTTTTCCTTTGCATTCCACCGGAATTCAAAGATATTTTGTTGTTTTGCTGGCAATTATTCCTCTGTAGATAATGTCTGATGTCTTTCCCCCTCTCCGGTAGCTTTTGTGCTTTTTCATCTGAGATCTTCTAAAGTTTTATTTCAGTGGGTGTGGATATTTTTTAAAGTCCTTCTCAAAACTGAGAATGTTCCTAAGAATTGTATTCTTCAGTTATTTCTTCAACTGTTACTCCCTATACCAGTTCTGCTTTTGGAAAACCTGCGGTAAGTTAGAATTTATTCTCCATCTCCTTATTACTATGTTGTATTTGGTCTATTGATTACCCCCACACTGGTTATGCAAGTTCTTACAGTGGCCTCCTCTAGGTGACTAAGTTTGGGGCTTATATTTGACCTAATTCCACTTATTGTGGCACATACAAAAATCAGCTTCAGAATTGAAAAAAAATTTTTTTCCCACATACTCAAGGATTTTCATGGTAAGAGAAGGCATGATTTATGCAAGTAGTACAAACTAAGAAGTGATCTTAGGTGTGGATGGTAAACAGAACACTAAATTTTCATTCATCAAAAATTATAAAATATCTCTACCTGTCTCTATCAGTCACAGAAAAGAGTTCACCTATAAATGCTTCAAAAAATAAAAGTCAGTCATTACATGAATACAAATTCTGTCTGTGAAAACTGCATTTTGCAAGTCTTCATCCATTGCATTGGGACCATTATCTTTCCAATCTGTCATCATGCATATCCTTATCTTAAAGGCAATTTCCTTCAATATGAGAATTAACACTGCCAAATGTCAATGCAATCATGTCCTGAAAACACCCATCTCAGAAAACAGTTTTATGTGCTTTATTGTGCATGATGTGTTTGTCACTCTTTTTTAAAGAGAGCAGCGAGGCTTAACACAATCACAGTCGCATGAATATAGCAAAAGCCTTTAAACTAAGTTGACTTGAGCACAATGAAGTAGAGTCTTAGAGGGGTTGACTTTACAACCTGAGAGTTCTAATCGTTAAAACATTTCATTTTTATTAAAATTTAGTTCTTTTAGTTAAAAAAAAAGAAGGTTCTAATCACTGTTGGATCAAGGTTAACTCACTCTTGGCCATATTAAGAGGGCTCACTCTTGTGCAAATTTATAGATTGCAGTGTGCTTTCATACATACTAAGGCATTTAATCTTGACAAAAAGCCTGTATTGTTTTGCTGAGGTTAAGTGACCTGTACAGCCACACAGCTAGTCATTGGCTGAACCAAGACTCCCATTTATGCCACTCAACCCTAGGTGTTTGCTGCCTCTTTAAGTCCGGCTCCTTAAGTTACCTCAGTGAAAAAGAAAAAAAAAAAAACACTGAACCAGACAAGCTCTGTGAGATTCACTTAATAGCCCTTAGTTTACAGTTTGCTATAAGATTGCACTACCACAAAACATCTAGATTTTATTATAATCAGATCTGACCTGTATTTAAACAGACAAGCTATGGTCCACAACTTAAGAGATATTCTACCCCAATGAGGTAACTTTGTTGAAGTATCAGCAACAATCAAAACTGAGTTCTAGAACATTTCTATACCTTCAATAAAATGTCTTGCCCATTGACACTTATTCCCTTCACTTCCCCCACCTCCATGCCTAGCCAACTACTACTTGCCTACTTTCTGTGTGTGTGTGTGTGTGTGTGTGTGTGTGTGTGTGTGTGTGTGTGTGTGTGTGTGTGTGTGTGTGTGTGTGTGTGTGTGTGTGTGTGTGTGTGTGTGTGTGTGTGTGTGTGTGTGCATGCTCAGTCATGTCCAACTCTTTGCGACCCCATGGACTGTAGCCCACCAGGCTCCTCTGTCCATGGGACTCTCCAGGCAAGAATATTGGAATGGATTGCCATTTCCTACCCCAGGGGATCTTCCTGACCCAGGGATGGAACCCACCTCTCTAATGTCTCCTGCATTGGCAGGTGATTCTTTACCACTGCACCACCTGGGAGGCCCCTACCTTCTATAGATTTACCTTTTTCGGGTCATTTCATATAAACAGCATTATGTAATAAAATGTGGCCTCTTATGTCTGGCTTCTCTTAAAATAATGTTTGGGGTTTATCCATGTTTTAGGGCTTCCCTGATAGCTCAGTTGGTAAAGAATCTGCCTGCAATGCAAGAGACCCTGCTTCAATTCCTGGGCTGGGAAGATCCCCTGGAAAAGGGATAGGCTACCCACTCCAATATTCCTGGGCTTCCCTGGTAGCTCAGCTGGTAAAGAATCCACCTGCAATGCCAGAGACCTGGGTTCAATCCCTGGGTTGGGAAGATCCGCTGGAGAAGGGAAAGGCTACCCACTCCAGTATTCTGGCCTGGAGAATTCCATGGACTATATTGTCCATGGGGTTGCAAAGAGTTGGACATGACAGTGACTTTCACTCACTCACTCATGTTTTAGCAATGTGTCAGTTTGTTCCATTTTAATTGTTGAATAGTATGCTATAGTGTTAAAATACCTCATTTAACTATTCCCCAATTTGTGAACACTTGGGTTGCTTCCACTATTTTGCAACACAATTTTACTGCAGTTTGGTAACATATGGTCCACGTTCTAGGTCTTCTCTAGAACACCAACTTCGCGAATGGCTAAGTGTGCCTGTAGAACACCAAACCTGATGTCTTGGCTCTTTCTGCTATCTCTGACTCTCCTCACCCCCCAATCCAATGGGTTACAACAAAGCCAGCTTTTAAGGATCATAAAGGCCATTATATAACTATCATCTTGGTTCTTCATAAGCGAATAGGGTCATTTAAGGCATTTCTCTAGCCTCTAAGACTGTGGTTATGATCATGCAACTCAATTTTACTAAAAGGCATTGAATTGTGTACTCAAAATGGGTAAATTTTACAGTATATAGATTATCTCAGCAAATTCAAAAGTGAAGGTTAGGGATGGCAGATGACGAAACTAGGGTTTAGGAACCTAACTAAGGTTTAAGTTGTCAACCTGAACAGACACCCCGTCCAAAGCTCACAGACCATCCTGAGAGAGTCAGGAGTTCGTTATTTGCTGGGTAATCTTGCTGGCATAAACCAAATATCTGCTCTGAGCTCTGGACACTCACATGCCAAGCCGTCACTTCTCCCACATTGTCCAAATCCACTCAACAGGAATAAAAGGGCAACAGCATACAAGGTTAAGAGTACAAGCTTTGAACTCTATCAGAACTACTTTCAAGTTCTATATTTGCTACATTTTAAGCAAAGTAAGTTAACCAAAGTTTAGGGCCAATTTAACTAATAAAAACATATGATAACCAACTACATTTGAATTTCAGATAAATCATTTGCATATATTTGTCACATGCAGTATTTGAGGCATACTTATACTGGACCATACTTGATACAATCTTAAAAATTTATTGACATTGCTTGTTGTATATCTGAAATGCAAATATAACAAAGTGCCCTTTATTTTATCCAGCAACACAATGAAACTTGCATATCCCCTTAGTAATATGAGATTGCAAGTAAACCAAATTATAGGATTGTGAGATTATATAACCTAGCAAGTGATCTCGAAGAATTAGCCTGTCATATAGTTGTGCTTCTGCCTTGACTAACTCTTTAGATGCTCAGTCATCCTGTGAGTGTGCAGCCTCAGCCTGAACAACAGCTGGCTTTGATGGGATGTTAACAAATCACTCAAGTCTTGGTTAACTTCATCTCCTAATGGATGTAACCCTACCACAAACCACCTGTATACCACAACTAGTCGTCCATAATGGACCAAGTCCTGGGTATTTCACAAGGCTTCCCTGGTGGCTCAGATGGTAAAGAATCTGCCTATAATGAAGGAGGCCCAGGTTTGATCCATGGGTCGGGAAGATCCCCTGGAGAAGGGAATGGCTACCTACTCCAGTGCTCTTACCTGGGAAATCCCATGGACAGAGGAGCCTAGTGGGCTACAGTCCATGGGGTCATACACGACTGAAGTGACTAATACTTTCACAGCTCCTGTCAAGACACAGGATCTCGTCTGGTATGGGGGGAGAAAAGAACTACTGAGAAACACAGAAGATGAATACAAAACCATGGAAGATAAATTCAGAAAGACAGGTAAATACATGGATAACAGCATAGAAAAGTGAAAGAAGCAGTCCTTAGATACTGAGTCCAGTTCTAAAACCAGAACCCTCACCCGGCATCTTTGAGGCCACCTTCCTGTTATACTTCCACTGTTCTGTAATGCCTTTCCTTCACGGTGACACCAGCCTAAATCAAACCCATATATGCCAGGTTTTAGCCACTGTAACTGAACCATTACTCCTAGGCAGTGGAATAGCAAGAATTCAAGGCTATATTTATTTACCTGTCTGGACAGTAAAAGCTTCAGTCAAGGCATCAGATCATTCAATAAAATTTTATAACTTTCTGATTCTAAAAGCAATAAAAAAGTGCAGTAAATGGAAATGACAAGACAGAGGACCCCAATCCTACCACCCAATAACAACCTCTAAGAGAGAAAAAAAATGCTCCATGGTGTTTTATACAACTAGGGTCAGGCTCTACTTTTCTGTCTTCCTTTTTTTATAATAACATGATTATTTTCCCAAATATTTTCAAAATATGACTCTTAATGAGTACCCAATACTCCATAGAATATTATAGGACAATTGTTCTATTGGTTTGTTGCTCACTTCTCTTATTATCTATAATAATAAAGCCAGTCATGTACAGATACTTTCATTGGCATTAATAGAATTTCCTTTACAACAAGTTCCTGGGAAGGGAGTAGATAGGATGACTGGCAGATTTCTTTCTAGGTACGTTCTACTAATTTACATTCCCAGTAGTACTCAGAACACACAGAAGGCATATACTCTAGGTCCTACACTCCCTACCACAAGACTTCTTCAAATTTTAAGGGGAAAATAGTTTATGGTTATTTTGAAAGTATAAGATAATTGATTGCTCTTTACCCCTGCCCCCAGAAAAGCCTTTAGACTAGCTGAGAGGAGGGACCACTATGACTTGAAAAGAATGAGGCAAATGTCTGCTCTCCATCATCTGGTGGCCTACAGAGTCCTGTCAACCTCAAATAAAACTTAGGTAAACTTACCATTGGACTTACTCTCTGAAGTTCAAAGCAGACATATCATTAGGAGTCTGAGAGTATGGCCAACTATGTGCTCAGATACTGGAGCTCCAAGAATCACCAGATGGCCCGTTCCCACTGGGCTTTGTCCATTGAAGGAGTGCCTATAGGTAAACCTGAGCAGCTGGAGCTCAGAAAAGTTTAAAGCCTGAGAGGCTTAGAGAATGAAAGGAGTCAAAACCCATAGTTTGGTCACAGAAGAAACTAGTTCGGGGGAGGAGGCATTTTTGGAGTTTTGTTGGTTTGGAGTGGCAAAGCAGCAGGCATATTTCAGTCTCCAACTAATTTAATTGTATATGACCAACGAAGCTACAGACAGACGTAGATTTGTTAGAAGGACAAGATAAAGAATCTTCTAGAATGACAAGGAACAGGTGATTTTATTTAGTGAAGACTTGTTTAAAAAGTCTTAAGAACCAAAAAATTTCAGGCATGAAACATGGGTCCTAAAAATTAGAGGAGGCCTTGGAACAAGATAAAGTAAACCCTTTGTTAGAAAGTATAATCAACTACTTAGATGATGTCTGAGCTTTTAGAATAAGGGGAATTCAATACCAAAACACTGGGATACAGTAGCTCAGAAGTCTAAGGAAGACGGTAAATACTGAAAAACACATTATGATTGATCTGAAAGCCTTTGGGAAGTGTATAGCTATCACCTGTAGTCACATAGTACTCTCCAGTAAGGCTGGCTCAAGGCAACCAGAAGACTCTCAAGATCAGCTACACAATTCTAAACAGCACCTGACACCCAGTTGTGTGACATCAAGATAGAACATACAGATCCTGGTGGCCCTAGCCAGCTAGTAGTTCTGCCTGATGGAGAAGAGTTTTAGGTATATACTTTCTAAACTTAGGGTTCTGGCCTCTACCAGTCTGAAGTATTCAGCCCATTTTTTTTAAATGGAGATTTTATTTTAAAAACTTCTCTGTACTTTGTAAACTGAGTGTCAAGAGTTGTAAAAAGTATGATCTCTTGGCCAATGATTTAAGAAATGTATAATATGACCCACTTATGCTGACATGTGTGGGTTTTGGTGTTAGAGTTCTTAAGGACAAGTAAGCGTGTGTGTTAGTCACTCAGTCATGCACGACTCTTTGCAACTGTGGACTGTGGCCCACTAGCTCCTCTGTCCATGAAATTCTCCAGGCCAGAATACTGGAGTGGGTAGCCATGCCCTTCTCCAGGGACTCCTCCCAACCCAGGGATCGAACCTGGGTCTCCTGCATTGCAGGTAGATTCTTTACTAAGTCACAAAGGAAGCCAAGGATAAGTAGGGAAGGGTTCAAATCTTGAGCCAGTAACTTTTGAAGAGTTATTGGACTTTAACATGTCTCTGCTGCATATTCTGGAGATTTCTATATTATTTAACAACATTTAACAGAAATGTGAAAATGATTAATCTTTTTCCCTTTTCAGGCTACAGGGTCCTAGAGCAGCACAGACAAGGCAACAGGAGTAGTGAGGGTATTGTTTGCCTTTTAATGTATCTTTCATCCAGTTGAAGTTTGTATTTTGCTTTCTCCTTACCCCTTACCTCCCTCTTTTGCTTTCAGTGTTTTGGAATAATGAGTCAACATTATTGCTAGAGAAAAGCAGCAGTGCCTATAATTTAGACTCACAGTCATTCATTCACTACATTTACTCATTGTTGTTCAGTGGTGTTCACTCTTCACTTTCCTAGGCTTGAGATAGTGTCATAGATTTGTATTAATACCATATGCCATTAGTATCCGTGGGTTACATTATTTCATTTTAATGTAACTGCTAGCAGAAAAGCAGGAACAGACAAGTACCCAATATAGAATATACATATGTAGATCCATTTCTGCACCAAGCTTGGAGCAGAACCCTGAGTTCTATTTTAATGTTCATTAAAATCTCTGTTGTTGGATCATTATCTGTTGCTTAAGACATAAGTAAAGCCAAGTTGGGAAACTCGATCAAAAGCCTCTGAAACAATAGCAATTTCACAGTGATAAATGGTTATCAGTAGTCAATAAACTGAATGTTTAATTCCTTGCTCAATTTGTCATAGTGTAGAAGTGATAATGGCTTCCCAGGTGGCTCAGTGGCAAAGAATCTACCTGCAGTGTAGGAGACACAGGAGATGTGGTTTCGATCCCTGGGTCAGGAAGATCCCCTGGAATAGGAAGTGGCAGCCCCTTCCAGTATTCTTGCTGGAGAATCCCCATGGACAGAGGAGCCTGGCGAGCTACAGTCCACAGGTCACAAAGAGTTGGACACGACTGAACAAGCATGCACACACTGCAAAGTCAAAATTAGGCCTTTACAGGCCAAATTCAAACTAAATAAGTATTTAAAACATTTGACAACTTTTCAAAATGCTTGTTACACCACACTAGGGTGTAGGGGAGGGGTATCCTAGTTTTGACTTCTGAAAACCTGTTAGCTCCAGGCTACCCTCTTCTGGGCCACCAGTCTGCTGGGCCTCCTGGCTGCTGCACTCTCTCAACAGAGCACATGCGCTCACACTGACTGACCACAGTCTTCACTCTCCAACCATCACTCCTGTCCCATTCCCCTTATTTATGTATCACTTTGTCACCACTGTAGGTATCTGAAGTAGCTACTCACTGTCCTAGGCAGACAGGGCCACAAGCTTCCTGCTTCTCCAATACAAGGGGACTTTTAGCCCTTAAGAGCCCCCTACCAAGACAATGGGGCTAGATGACACCTGAAGCCTAAGATTTACAAAGTACCAGTCAACAGATCACCCTGCACTCCACCTACCTGTCTGGCTGAGACAAGAAATCAAACTCCCAGGTTTAGAGCAAGAAGTACAGAGAAAAAAAAAGAAGGGGCCAGAAAGGTGAGGAAACCAGTCCAAGGTCACACAGCTATTCAACAGGCGTTTTGGTCTAGGATCTAGGTTTACTACTTTGGGAATCTACTCAGAGGGCCATGAGCCAGTGAGCAATCTTCCCAAAATGTATTAGAATGGTTGCTTGGAGGATTCATGGCTTACATTTAGGGAGAACATTTGCCCTGCCATGGAGTATTCTGCAGCATTCAATCCCATCTCATTGGCGAGCTCCCACTGGGGTACAACAGGTTATACAGCAAGGTGAAGAAACCAGTTGGGGGGAAAACGTCTAAGAGACTGAAGTTTGGTGTTTGTCACTTTTGTTTTTATTTTTTACTTTCGGTTCCAACAAAGGGATTCAAGGTGTGAGCAACAAATCAAGCAAACATCTGGTGGTTGGGTTGTCTACTGATGCGTTCACCTAGCCCCCGGGATGTTAAAAGGGGAGACTCCTAAGGTTGGGCATAAATAAGCCTCTTTATTTTCCACGATCAAAACTCCCTTCATCCAGAAAGACATCTAAGCCATGAGGCCTTCAGAGTAAGGGATAAATCCAGTCTAGGCTGACAGCAGGGTCACCTCGGCCATTTCTTCCTTTACCTTACAGAAGATAGGTAAGGGAAAAGGAAAGGTGACAATCTTAATTGATGGGGTGCCACTAGACATGAGAGGATAATCACACTTCAGAAAATGATATAGTGGAAGCAGCCTACTGCTGTTACTCCAACTTGGTCCACAGGCCAGCATTAGTATTACCTGGGAACTTGCTGGAAATGCAAATTTTCAGACCCTACCCCAGATCCACACAGAAGATAGGGTCTTGGAGTTAAGTTCAAAGAGCCCTTCACACGATACTTATGCATAACCTGAAGAATTAGAAGCACTAACCAAACATCTCAATAGCAGGCACAGTAAAATACATAGGACTCCAAGACACTAGGAAGACCCCTATCTGGTCCCTGGTTGACATTTGGTCTTCTTCTATATGCACAGGGTTCTGGTACTCACACAAGCAAGGCAAGTTCACTGGCAAAATAGATCCCATACAGGAAGACCCTTCTCATGAAAAAGGATGTTATATATCTAAGAATTGTTTAAAAAAAGAAAAAAAACTCAACACTTCAGTCTCCTTTCAAACTGAAACCTTCACCTGGAGGATCTCAGCTTAAAAAAGACATTAACAGTCCCTTTCAGCCCAGTTGCTACCGAAATCTTAAGATTCTATAACAGGTCCTTCTAAGGTTTAAGAGCATGGATGAGACTCAATTTTGACTCAGCCTTAGTCTATCTCCCTCATCACCATGGTTCAAGCTCATTGATTCCCTAAAGACCTGAATTTAGATGGTGGACTGCACTTGGATTTTATGTAAGTCTATAAGTAGCCATATTTTAAAAGGCTACATACAATCATGAAAATACTAATTAACGGAGAACTCCTGGTAAAGTCCCTATCATATGAGGGACACCTAAAGAATTTAAATTGCCATTATCTGCAGGGGTATCTAATTTTAATTCTTCTATTTACAAGAGATTGAGGCCCACAGCAATATGCCTACTTGCCAAAAGACAGACCTCAACAGCAGCCTAAGTGTAGAATCTAGCCTTCCTGATCACCAGTGGCCCCACACTTCTCAGTGATTTTTTTAGTGCAGACAATTGTATAACAATTATAATAACTTTCTACAATAAATTTAACTGTCAACACCTGTGATCAGGAAGATTTTCACCTTCCCTGATAGCTCAGTTGGTAAAGAATCTGCCTGCAATGCAGGAGACCCCAGCTTGATTCCTGGGTCAGGAAGATCCACTCGAGAAGGGATAGGCTACCCACTCCAATATACTTGGGCTTCCCTTGTGGCTCAGCTGGTAAAGAATCTGCCTGCAATGCGGGAGACCTGTGTTTGATCTCGGGATTGGGAAGATCCCTTGGTAGAAGTGAAAGGCTACCCAGTCCAGTATTCTGGCCCGGAGAATTCCATGGGGTGCAAAGAGTTGGACAGGACTGAGTGACTTTCACTTTCTTATTTCACATCCTAAAAGATGATGCTATGAAAGTGCTGCACGCAATATCCCAGCAAATTTAGAAAACCCAGCAGTGGCCACAGGACCGGAAAAGGTCAGTTTTCATTTCAATCCCAAAGAAGGCAATGTCAAAGAATGTTCAAACTACTGCACAATTGCACTCATTTCACATGCTAGCAAAGTAATGCTCAAAATTCTCCAAGCTACGCTTCAACAGTATGTGAACTGAGAACTTCCAGATGTTCAGGCTGGATTTAGAAAAGGCAGAGGAACCAGAGATCAAATTGCCAACATCTGTTGGATCATAGAAAAAGCAACAGAATTCCAGAAAAACACCTGCTTAATTGACTACACTAAAGCCTTTGACTGTGTGGATCACAACAAACAGTGGAAAATACTTTAAAAGATGGGAATACCAGACCACCCTACCTGCCTCCCGAGAAACCTGCATACAGGTCAAGAAGCAACAGTTAGACCAAACATGGAACAACAGACTGGTTCCAAATTGGGAAAGGAGTACATCAAGGCTATATATTGTCACCCTGACTATTTAACTTATATGCAGAGTACATCATGCAAAATGCCAGGCTGGATGAAGCACAAGCTGGAATCAAGATTGTTTGGAGAAATATTAATAACCTCAGATATGCAGATGACACTACCCTTATGGCAGAAAGCAAAGAGGAACTAAAGAGCCTCTTGATGAAGGTGAAAGAGGAGAGTTAAAAAGCTGGCTTAAAACTCAACATTCAGAAAACTAAGATCATGGCATCTGGTCGCATCACTTCATGGCAAATAGATGGGTAAACAATGGAAACAGTGAGAGACTATTTTCTTGGGCTCCAAAATCACTGCAGAAGGTGACTATAGCCATGAAATTAAAAGATGCTTGCTCCTTAGAAGAAAGGTTATGACAAACCTAGACAGCTTATTAAAAAGCAAAGACATTACTTTGCCAACAAAGATCTATATAGTCAATGTTATGGTTTTTCCATAGTCATGTATGGGTGTGAGATTTGGACCATAACAAAGGCTGAGCACCAAAGAATTGATGCTTTTGAACTGTGGTGTTGGAGAAGACTCTTGAGAGTCCCTTGGACTTCAAGGAGATCACACCAGCCAATCCTAAAGGAAATAATCCCTGAATATTCATTGGAAGGACTGAAGCTGAAGCTCCAACCCTTTGGCCACCTAATGCAAAGAGTCGACTCATCAGAAAAGACCCTGTTGCTGAGAAAGATGGAAGGTAGGAGGAGAAGGGGACAACAGAGGATGAGACGGTTGGATGGAATCACCAACTCAATGGACATGAGTTTGAGCAAGCTCCGGGAGATGGTAAAGGACAGGGAAGCCTGGTGTGCTGCAGTCTATGGAGTCTCAAAGAGTCAGACACGACTGAGCAACAACAGCACCTGTGATTTGAGCATGCATGCTCCATCCTGCCCAGATATTGGCCAACCAAGAAGTTTAATACATTAAATACCCAACCCTCCAACCAATCAGGTCTAAATTAGCCTTGTTGCTCTAACCAGAATTCAAAGAACCTAAACAGCCCTGAGGTCTATGTTCCTCTAATTTTAATAAGCATAATAGCACTACCATTTGATTAAGCATCTCTTATTTGAAACCTTCTATTACCAGCGGTTCTCAACCTTTTTGGCACCAGGGACCAGTTTCATGGAAGACAATTTTTCCACAAACCTGAGTGGAGGATGGTTGGGATGATTCAAGTGCATTACATTTATTGTCCATTTTATTTCTATTATTATTACATCAGCTCCACCTCAGATCATCAGGCATTAGATCCCAGAGGTTGAGGACCCATGCTCCCTAAGACCTTTTACATGCAATTTCATTTGATGAGGAAGACTATCTGAGGTTAAGTTAATTAAGTCACATGGTGAGAAGAGACATGTCTGTGGTCTTAACTCAGGCTGGATTCTAGAGCCCATGTTCCTTCTACTGCACTGCTTATGAATAAAGGCCTTTCCACCTGGGTCTCCACGTTGATGTTCAACTTTCCTCCCTTTGGGGCTGGAGCCCTCATCTTGAACTGAGGCAGTCTTGACTGAGGCCCTGACATCAGGTATGTCTCAACAGCCCTCTCCCTGCAATGGTTGTACCTGACTTCTGTTCTTTGAGTCACTGGCTGGAGTCCGGCTCCTAGAAGGAAGGGCATCTGGCAATAAGGCCAGTCACTTGTCACTGTGCAGACAACTCCTGGCCCTACTCACTACACAAGCTCTGAGGCAGAGTGAGTTCACCTAGCCTGATCCCCTTTCAACACTTTGCCAGTGGTTACCTACTATGGGCTAGTATTACATTAAGTACCTGAAATGTAGCATTATGGTACTCATTCACCCTGGACTCATAGCCTGCCTCTAATCCAAGCCCACATAAGATCCTGGACAAAAAAGCATGCTCAAAAAGAAAGACCAGATTTGTATTACCAGAGGAGCGGGGGTTTAGGAGAGGCAAGATTGGATGAAGGTGGTCAAAAGGTACCAACTCCCAGTTATAGGATAACTGAGTACTAAGGATGCAGTGGACAACATAATAAATACAATTAACATGTTGTATGTCATATATGAGAGTTGTTAAGATAGTAAATCCTAAGTGTTCTATCACAAGGAAAAAAATTTATTCTATTTCTTTAAGTTTGTATCTATACACAATAATGGCTGTTCATTAAACTTACTGTGGTAAGCATTTCATGACATAGGTAGGTCAAATTCTGCTGTACAGCTTAAATTTATATAGTGCTGTATGTCAATTATATTTCAATACAACTGGAAAAAACATATTTAAGAAGTATTCCTTTGGTAGACTGACATAATTGGAAAGATTTTGCCAAAGAGTGCAAGAAACAACAAATCTCATACACAGTAAGTTTCTGGGTTCCTACAGCATCATGGGTTGTTCATCATCATTCATACTGTCAGAGGAAAACAACCAGCATAGGTTTGTAGTTATTACATCAGTAGTGATAAGAAGCTGGAAAACTAGTGACATGCTAAGATTGTGAGTCATGTTTAGTCAAGTGGTAGCAGTTCTTCCTATAGGAGCTGTACCATAGATCATTTCTTTCCTAAGTGCATAGGTAATCACCTGTGGCTCTTGTTAAAAATGTGACTTTTATCCCACTCCTGAGCATATATCCAGAAAATATGAACATTATAATTCCAAAAGATGCATGCACCCCAATGTTCATAGCACAACTATTTCCAATCACCATGACATGTAAGCAACCTAAATGCCCATCAACAAACAACAGGTTTAAGAAGTGAATATCACTCAGCCATAAAGAAAGAATGATATAATGCCATTTGCAGGTCCATGGATGGACCTGGAGCTTATTATCATACTGAGTGAAGTAAGCCAGACAAACACAAAAACTATATGATACCACTCATTTGTACAATCTAAAAAGTGCAAATTAACCTATAAACAGAACAGAAACAGACTCACAGAGAAAACAAACTTATGGTTATCAAAGAGGAAAGTGGGGGAGAGGGAAGGAATAATTAAGGATAGGCAAATAACAGATACAAGCTACCATATATAAGATAGATTAGCAATAAAGATTTAGTGCATAGCATAGAGAATTATATCCAATATCTTGTAATAATCTATAATGGAAAGGAACCTGAAAAAGAATATATGTAGAATTAAATCACTTTGCCTTACACCTGAAGCACAATATGGTAAATCAACTATACTTCAATAAAAAACTAAAATGTGGATTTTAATGTGCTAAGTCTGAGGTGGCTCATTTCTAACCAGTTCCCCTAAAGTGCTAATACAGCTGACCCTCAGACCGTGCTCTGAATAGCAAGCTCATAGACCTCACTGACACAAGTTTAAAAGGGAGAGAAAATATTTTACTTTAAGTTATGTATGTAGATGGCACTAGAACCTTACAGTCAAGTTGCATGGTCTTACCATAAAAGTAATCGTTTATATAGGGGAAAAAACAAGCCAGCATTGAGTCTCAGGGTGTGAGGGAGGAGGTGGTTGAGGTGTCTGGAAATACAGAGAGAAATCAAAAAGGGGAAAGAAGAAGCAACAATCATATAAATAGCACCCAGGTGGTACCTGTAAGTAAATATTCAATGTTTAAGAAAGCAAAAAAGGAGGTACTCGTGGAAGTCTGGCTGAGCTAACACTGAGGAACAGTGGATAAGAACGAGGCTTGACATCCCAGCTCATGGCCACAGATCAGGCAAAACCCAAAGTCTTAAACATTAAGAAGAAATCAGCACAGGTAAACCAACAATGCCAGGATAAGGACAGAATCATGAATCGAGACTTAGGCAGCAGAGAGATGCCCGTAAGGAGTAAAGAAACTTACCTTCTCCCCTTCAGCTTCCAAAAGAAAGTGAGCCAGGGAAGCCCAAGTCCCCTATCCCCACAGGAAGCAGTGTGTGCAGTGAAGAGCCCAGGAAGGGACAAAGCACGGGAGCCAGAGCACAGAGCAAAGGCCCAAGTCTAGGCCCTACCTTGACCCCAGCCTGAAGACCCATGACGCTGAGCCTATGAAAGGCCTTATATGCCTTCTGGAGCAGGGCTGGCTCAACATGAGTTAAGTGGATACAGCTGTGAAAATTGCTGACCGGCACTGGGCGTGCTAGCAGAGCAGTGAATCTCAGTGTGATCAGTATCACCTGGGAGCCTGTTATTACACAACTCAGCCCCACTCCAAACCTACCCAACAGGAAGCTCTGTGGTTGGACCCCAGCAGCCTGTGTTTTAACAAGTCTTCTAGGTGATTTTGCTTCAAGTTTGGGAAGAATAGAAGATCTATGGGAAGGCCAAGTGGAACAACAAGGCCAGGTCACAGAGGAAAGTCATTATAAGCAGCCCTAATGATGGTGCTTTTATAAAGCTGAAGACTAAAGCCAATTTACAGTGGGGAGAAAATCCAGTAGAGAGAACGTGACAGAATAATTAAGAAAACCTGCTCAGAGATCAACAAGTAGTTTTACCAATGTTGAAGAATCATCTAGCCATGTGTATGATACTCATATTTTTTTTTCCGTCCCATGCATAAAACATGGAATGGTGTTCCACTTCACATATGACAATATACATGTTTCAATGTTATTGTCCCAGAATGTCCCACCCTCACCTTCTCCCTCAGAGTCCACAGGACTGTTCTATGCATCTGTGTCTCTTATTCTGTCTCACATATAGGGTTACCATTACCATCTTTCAAATTCCATATACATGCATTAGTATACTGTATTGGTGCTTTTCTTTCTGGCTCACTTCACTCTGTAAACGGGCTCCAGTTTCATCCATCTCAATAGAACCGATTCAAATGTATTTTTTTTAATGGCTGAGTAATATTCTATTGCGATACTCATATTTTAATTGTGGTGAGAGAAACTGGGAATGTCAAGACAGGTCAACATGTAATATGTGTTTGAAAATCTGCTCTTGCTGTATTTTCAAGAGACTCTCCTAAAAGAAGTGCTATTTGGTGCCAAAGCTTGTGGAGGTGTCTTCTGAGAGGGCAGGAAACAGACTTGAGAAAAAACAACATGGTGATAATGTGATCTATTAAACAAAACAAAAAGAGAAAGAATTTTGTTTTAAATATGAACATGGGTGTAAAACAAAAAAGAAAAACACATGGAGGTTTTTTATTACACTGATTGATTCAGAAAGTATCTGTTGAACATCTACTCTGTTCAAACACTAAGGATGCAAGGCTGAATAAAACTTAATCTCTTTCAAAATACTTGCAGTATGGGGACCACCCTGGCAGGGAGGAAAGACTCTGTGCTTCCACTGCAGAGAACACAGGTTTGATCCCTGGTCAGGGAATTAAAATCGCCACATGCCACAGAAAGTGAAGGTGTTAGCTGCTCAGTTGTGTCCGACTCTGCAACCCCATCGACTGTAGCCTGCCAGGCTCCTCTGTCCATGGGATTTCCCAGGCAAGAATACTGGAGTGGGTACCCACTCCCTTCTCCAAGGGGTATTCCCAACCCAGAGTTTGAACCTGGGTCTCCTGCATTGCAGGCGGACTCTTTACCATCTGAGCCACCAATGAAGGCCACATGTCATGGATAAAAAAAAGTAGAAAAAAACCCACAAAATACTTGCAGTATGGTGATAAGAGTGGGGTGGAGGAGAAAACAATAAATTAACAGTTGATAGAGCTGTAGTAGAGGTTCATCCAAGGAGCTAGGAGAGCATAGAGTTTCTCCACAAAGCATCAAAGAACTCTTTTCAAAAGGGAGGATGGCTTAGTTTCACTCTGGAGAACATTCTAGCAGAGGGAATGATACATGTGAAGATGTGAAGACAGGAAATACCTTCTGGGAAATGATGGAGGCTGAGGATGGCTGGGGAAGAGGACACGAAGCTAGAGAACTGAGCCTAGGTGCCATCTGGGTAATACTGGCCAGTCAGAGAGAACCAAGAAGGGATGAACCCTTCAGAAAGACCACTCTCTCTCAGTCATATGGTCAATGGATTAGACAGAGAGCTGGAAAGGAGGCTGGCAAGCTCAGGAAGGGAAAGGGAGTCACGATTTAAGTGATGGACTAGGACAGAAATGCAGAAATTATGCTGTTCAAAGGGATCTAACAAAGCTGAGACACACTGATGTGCCAGGATCAATTGGGGGATGGGCCCTACCAATCTGTAACCCATATTAGAAACAAGTTGGCAATCAATTTCATTATTTTCATGAACTAGAGATGATGCAAAGTGAGCCCTGTAATAATGTCAGTGTAACATTTCAATCTGCTCTCTGGAGTAGAAGAAAGGCTCAAGAAAGCCTGCATTAACTGCTGAGCATCTCTGAGCAACACATTAGAGCCCACAGCAGTGAAGAACAGGAACGCCTGCCCTCACTCCCAGAGCCCACCAGATGCTGGCTGAGGCAGAGGTGGTGGGGGGTCATGTTAAATACCTCACAGGCCAGGAATGGAGTCTGCATCACCTGCAGGCCAGCTTACCTGGGTTCCAGCACATCACTGATGGGAAGGAAAGGCCGGCAGGCCACAATCGTCTTCTCTTCCCTCTGACTTCAATGGGAAGAGGTCTGGCAGATGTGGAGGAAGGTCACCTTTAGGATCCAGGAGTCCAGTTTTCTGGCAGTAGAGGCTTCCCTAAAAGGAATAGCACAAGGTAACATTTTTCTTTCTCCCATTGCAGGATCCCTTCTCCCTTGGTGGGATTAGTATCGAGAAATGAAAGCTATAGGTGACTTCAGCTTGGAAGGGGAACAGCTTAACCTTGGAAGGTTAAGCAGGGCCAGGGAGGGGTTCTCAGAAAAGGATGTCAGCTTGGGGTGTCCCTGTCCTGAGTCTTGGGGAAAAGTAAAGGTAGGAGAAAGATACAAAGTGATTTAGTGAGATTTCTGTAAATTCTGGATCAGCTCGTCAGTGAGGAAAGAAGATGGGCAGATGCACAGGACAGAAGTCTGAACCACAGCAATAAAGGGAGCATACAGCTCAGGGTCCATTGGTCATATCTCAGCCCCTCCAGCACAGGACAGACACCCTGACTCTGCTCCCATGGACATGACTATCACTGAGCCAGATCTAGAGGATGGACAGCTTAATATTGAGTAATAGAAAGTTCAAATGCTCAAAAAAGAAGTTCAAGTGTTCAAAAGGCCCTGGAGAGATTTATAATAAAAGTAAATATTTAATAAAGTGAAGTCACTCAGTCGTGTCCGACTCTTTGCGATCCCATGGACTGTAGCCCACCAGGCTCCTCCGTCCATGGAATTTTCCAGGCAAGAGTACTGGAGTGGATTGCCATTTCCTTCTCCAGGGGATCTTCCTGACCCAGGGATCGAACCTGGGTCTCCTACATTGCAGGCAGACGCTTTACGATCTGAGCCACCAGGGAATCCCAATATTCAATATTAAAGTATTAAATATTCCTGTGCGGCAGGATTTCAGGTGATTTTTCAATTTTCTTCTCTTTGATCACTGAAAACTTCTACAAGGAATATGATTTCCATTAGTAATAATGGAAATTAAAATTATTTAAAATATTATTATCATGTTGGACAAAGAACCTGATGTTAAAAAATTGATATCATCCCACAAATATAGGATAGGTTTATGAGTAGATAAGAAAAAAAGCAGATGGAAAGTGATGAATCTATGATAGAAAGTAGAGATTTTAGAATAACGGGTCATAATTGAAAATACCGTCCATTCTGTGATTCAAAGATATGTAAAGCCAACCCAAATGATTACTATCCACAGCTGAGAATATTCTGAAATGTAAATTCTCACATGTAAAATCTGATATGCTAGAATTTCATTTCAATGCACTGAATTATATCAGCTTCTTTAGGTGTAGAAGATACAATAGAAAATCAGCACTTCAAAACCTAACAAACGTAAGTTCAAAATGGAGAGAATGGAATAATAATGATTAAATAAACTCTGGTCCATCCATACAATGGAATATTACTCCACAATGAAAAAGGTACCAACTACACATGCAATACCTTAAATGTATTTAAAGGGTATTATGCTTATTGGAAAAAGCCACTCTTAAAAAGTTACATACTGTGTGCTTTCATTTACATAATATTCTCAACATGATAAAACTAGAGAGATACAGAGCAGATTGGCAGTTGCCAGGCATGCAAATATAAAAGGTAACACAAGGGAGTTAGTTTGTGGGGATGGAATGGTTCTGCATCTTGATTGTGATGGCAGTTACATGAACCTACACATGGAATAAATTTGAATAGAACTATGCATGCATACACACACATGTGTACAAATGTTGAAAACTGAAGATCTATAGTCTAGTTAACAATGTTGCACCAATGTCTATTTCCTAGTTTGATACTGTACTCCAGCTGTGTAATATGTTACCAGTGGGGAAAGCTGAAAGAAGGGTACATGGGATTCTGTACTATTTTTGCAACTTTGTGTGAGTCTATAATTATTTCAAGATAAAAAAAAAACTTTAAACATGTCCAAATTGGTACATGAATACCATAGACACATTTTATCTTTCTTCTTTAGCAAATGGGAAATTTCTCATAAGATATTTAATATTAAACTAATACCATATAAGGGTGACTACCATACTAAATTTAGTATTATAGCATAAGAAATGCTCCTTTAAGAACTGGTATATGAGAAGGACTTCTCTGGTAGCCAGTGGCTAAGATTCTGCACTCCCAATGCAGGAGACCCAGGTTTGATCCCTGCTCAGGGTACTAGATCCCACAGACCACAACTAAGAGTTCACATGCTACAACTACAAGATCCTGCATGCTACAATTAAGACCTGGCACAGCCAAATAAATGAAAATATTTTTAAAAATTGAAATGTGAGAACAAAGATGGAAAATAGGAACCTGATACAAAATGTACCCAGTGAAGAAATGGAATGGCCAAACAAAAATAAAACTAAGTTAACTATATTCTTTTTTAAAAAATTAGGATTGGGCCGAGATTAAGGGAGGGCTTAGCTGCTGTTTTCAAATGCAGTATTTTTGTTTCCTCTCTAGAAACCAGCTGTAACTTTAGGTCAGAGCATATTAAAATGAGCCACTTCTGAACCAGCAGAGTCCAGGACGAGGCCCTGCTGTGAAAGCCCCGGGAAAGGTCAGGGTTTGGTCCATGTGACACTCCTTCCCATGCCATTCCTAGCTGCTCTGCCACAGCAAAGGTATCTGTGCTCCTGAAACAACAGAAATGTTGCACTGGCTTTCAGCCATCAGAGGATCAGTGAGCAGGATAAAATTTCAGAGCAGATTTATAGGAAGTTGTCGGTGTTGGGACTAAAAATCTGGTTTGAGATCAAGCCCTGAGCCTTTGGAGAGGGAGCACTGAATTCCAAGACCCCAGAACACAAGAAATGGCACCCCATTCCAGTACTCTTGCCTGGAAAATTCCATGGATGGAGGAGCCTTGTAGGCTGCAGTCCATGGGGTCCCTAAGAGTTGGACATGACTGAGTGACTTCACTTTCACTTTTCCCTTTCATGCACTGGAGAAGGAAATGGCAACCCACTCCAGTATTCTTGCCTGGAGAGTCCCAGGGATGGCGGAGCCTGGTGGGCTGCCATCTATGGGGTCGCATAGAGTTGGACACGACTGAAGCGACTTAGCAGCAGCAGAATACCAGAGAACTAACCCTGCTGCTGCTGCTGCTGCTGCTGCTAAGTCGCTTCAGTCGTGTCCGACTCTTAGTGACCCCATGGACTGCAGCCTACAAGGCTCCTCCATCCATGGGATTTTCCAGGCAAGAGTACTGGAGTACGGTGCCATTGCCTTCTCCGGAGAACTAACCCTAGGGACTATCAAATAGTGAGAACTCGCACGAAGGAAACCACCTGAACACAACACCTGGAATCACTCAACCACCAGTAGCACCCTGTGCATGACGACTCGCCTAAACAACAACGAGAAAAAATACAAACCTAATCATCAGCAGACAGGGTAGCCACCTCACTCAGCCTTGCCCATCAGAGGAAAAACAAACACACATGCAGACAAACAAACAAAAAACAAACTCAGCCCAAATCTCGCCCTCTACAAGCTTACACAAACCACAGGACCGACCTTAGAAGGGCAGAAACCAAACGGAAGAAAGAATTCAAATTTAAAGCCTGGGAAAAGGAAACCTCAAACACAATAAGTTTAAAAAAAATTAATAATGAAAAGGCAGAGAAAGACTACACAAATGAAGGAACAAATTAGAAACACAGAAGTCCAAATAAATGAAGAGGATATAGGCAACTACCTGAAAAAGAATTCAGAATAATGATAGTAAAAATGATCAAAAATCTTGAAAACAAAATGGAGAAAATGCAAGAATCTATTAACAAAGACCTAGAAGAATTAAAGAATAAACATACACAGACAAACAACACAATTACTGAAATTAAAAATACTCTGGAAGGAATCAATAGCAGAATATCTGAAGCAGAAGAACGAATCAGTGAGCTAGAAGATAAAATGGTGGAAATAACTTCTGAAGAGCAGAATAAAGCAAAAAGAATGAAAAGAACTAAGGATAGTCTCAGAGACCTCTGGGACAACATCAAATGCACCAACATTCAAAAGCGACAGAATGATCTCTGTTCGTTTCCAAGGCAGACCATTCAATATTGCAGTAATCCAAGTCTATGACCTGACCAGTAATGCTAAAGAAACTGAAGTTGAACACTTCTATGAAGACCTACAACCTTCTAGAATTAACACATAATAAAGATGTCTTTTTCATTATTGAGGACTGGAATGCAAAAGTAGGAAGTCAAGAAATACCTGGAGTAACAGGCAAATTTGGCTTTGGAGTACAGAATGAAGTAGGGCAAAAGCTAATAGAGTTTTGCCAAGAGAACATGCTGGTCATAGCAAACGCCCTCTTCCAACAACACAAGAGAAGACTCTACACATGGACATCACCAGATGGTCAATACTGAAATCAGACTGATTACATTCTTTGTAGCCAAAGAAGGAAAAGCTCTATACAGTGAGCAAAAATAAGACTGGGAGCTGACTGTGGCTCAGATCATGAACTCCTTATTGCCAAATTCAGACTTAAACTGAAGAAAGTAAGGAAAACCACTAGACCATTCAGCTATGGCCTAAATCAAATCCTTTATGATTATACAGTGGAAGTGACAAATAGATTCAAGGGATTAGATCTTATAGACAGAGTGCCTGAAGAACTATGGATGGAGGTTCATGACATTATACAGGAGGCAAGATCAAGACCATCCCCAAGAAAAAGAAATGCAAAAAGGCAAAATGGTTGTCTGAGTAAGCCTTACAAACAGCTGTGAAAAGAAGAGAAGCGAATGGCAGAGGAGAAAAGGGAAGATATACCCATTTGAATGCAGAGTTCCAAAGAACAGCAAGGAGAGATAAGAAAGCCCTCCTCAGCAATCAATGCAAAAGAATAGAGAAATAAGAAACTGGGAATAGAACTGCCATATGACCCAGCAATCCCACTGCTGGGCATACACACCGAGGAAACCAGAATTGAAAGAGACGCGTGTACCCCAATGTTCATCACAGCACTGTTTACAATAGCCAGGACATGGAAGCAACCTAGATGTCCATCGGCAGACGAATGGATAAGGAAGCTGTGGTACATATACACAATGGAATATTACTCAGCCATTAAAAAAACACATTTGAATCGGTTCTATTGAGATGGATGAAACTGGAGCCCATTATACAGAGTGAAGTAAGCCAGACAGAAAAACACCAATACAGTATACTAATGCATATATATGGAATTTGAAAGATGGTAACGGTAACCCTACATGTGAGACAGAATAAGAGACACAGATGCATAGAACAGTCTTGTGGATTCTGAGGAAGAAGGTGAGGGTGGGACGTTCTGGGACAATAGCATTGAAACATGTATATTGTCATATGTGAAGCGGAACACTATTCCATGTTCTATGCATGGGACAAGTGCTCAGGGCTGGAGCATTGAGATGACCCAGAGGGATGGGATGGGGAGGGAGGTGGGAGGAGGGTCTGGGAGGGGGAGCACATGTGAACCCATGGCTGATTCATGTCAATGTATGGCAAAAACTACTACAATATTGTAAAGTAATTAGCCCCCAACTAAAATAAATAAATTTATTAAAAAAAAACAATAGAATGGGAAACACTAGAGATCTCTTCAAGAAAATCAGAGATACCAAGGGAACATTTCACAGAAAGATGGGCACAATAAAAGACAGAAATGGTATGGACCTAACACAAGCAGAAGATATTAAGAATAGGTGGCAAGAATACAATGTAAGAACTATACAAAAGAGATCTTCATGACCCAGATAATCACAATGGTGTGATCACTCACCAAGAACCAGATATTCTGAAATGTGAAGTCAACTGGGCCTTAGGAAGCATCACTACGAACAAAGCTAGTGGAGGTGATGGAAATCCAGTTGAGCTATATCAAATGATAAAAGATGATGCTGTCAAAGTGCTGCACTCAATATACCAGCAAATTTGGAAAACTCAGCAGTAGCCACAGGACTGGAAAAGGTCAGTTTTCATTCCAATCCCAAAGAAAGGCAATGCCAACGAATGTTGAAACTACTGCACAATTATACTCATCTCCCAGGCTAGCAAAGTAATGCTCAAAATTCTCCAAGCCAGGCTTCAACTGTACATTAACCATGAACTTCCAGATTTTCAAGCTTGATTTACAAAAGGCAGAGGAACCAGAGATCAAATTGCCAACATCCACTGGATCATCAAAAAAGCAAGAGAATTCCAGAAAAACATCTACTTCTGCATTATTGACTATGCCTAAGCCTTTGACTGTGTGGATCACAGCAAACCGTGGAAAATTCTTTTATGTATTTATTTATTTATTTTAATTGGAGGCTAATTACAATATTGTAGTGATTTTTGCCATACAATGACATGAATCAGCCATGGATGTACATGTGTTCCCCACCCTGAACCCCCCTCCCACCTCCCTCCCCATCCAATCCCTCATGGTCATCCCAGTGCACCAGCCCTGAGCACCCTGTCTCATGCATTGAACCTGGAATGGCAATGTGTTTCACATATGATAATATATATGATTCAATGCTATTCTCTCAGATCATCCCACCCTCGCCTTCTCCCACAGAGTCCAAATGTCTGTTCTTTACATCTGTGTCTCTTTTGCTGTCTCGCATATAGGGTCATTGTTACCCTCTTTCTAAATTCCATATATATGTGTTAATATACTGTATTGGTGTTTTTCTTACTGACTTACTTCACACTGTATAATAGGCTCCAGTTTCATCCACCTCATTAGAACTGATTCAAATGTATTCTTTTTAATGGCTGAGTAATATTCCACTGTGTATTTATACCACAGCTTTCTTATCCATTCGTATGCTGATGGACATCTAGGCTGCTTCCATGTCCTGGCTATTGTAAACAGTGCTGCGATGAATATTGGGGTACACGTGTATCTTTCAATTCTGGATTCCTCAGTGTATATGCCCAGCAGTGGGATTGCTGGGTCATATGGCAGTTCTATTTCCAGTTTTTTAAGGAATCTCCACACTGTTCTCCATAGTGGCTGTACTAGTTTGCATTCCCACCAACAGTGTAAGAGGGTTCCCTTTTCTCCACACCCTCTCCAGCATTTATTGCTTGTAGTCTTTTGGATAGCAGCCATTCTGCCGGGCATGAGATGGTACTTCATTATGGCTTTGATTTGCTTTTTTCTGATAATGAGTGATGTTGAGCATTTTTTCATGTGTTTGTTAGCTATCTGTATGTCTTCTTTGGAGAAATGTCTGTTTAGTTCTTTGGCCCATTTTTTGACTGGGTTGTTTATTTTTCTGGAATGGAGCTGCAGGAGCTGTTTGTATATTTTAGAGATTAATTATCAGTTCAAAGCTATTTTAGCTTCGTTTGCTATTATTTTCTCCCATTCTGAAGGCTGTCTTTCCACCTTGCTTATAGTTTCCTTCCATGTGCAAAAGCTTTTAAGTTTAACCAGGTCCCAATTTGGAGAAGGCAATGGCACCCCTCTCCAGTATTCTTGCCTGGAGAATCCCAGGGACGGTGGAGCCTGGTGGACTGCCATCTATGGGGTCGCACAGAGTCGGACACGACTGAAGCGACTTAGCAGCAGCAGCAGGTCCTAATCATTTATTTTTGCTTTTATTTCCAATACTCTGGGAGGTGGGTCATAGAGGATCCTGCTGTGATTTATGTCAGAGAGTGTTTTGCCTATGTTTTCCTCTAGGAATTTTATAGTTTCTGGTCTTACCTTTAGATTTTTAATCCATTTTAAGTTTATTTTTGTGTATGGTGTTAGAAAGTGTTCTAGTTTCATTCTTTTACAAGTGGCTGACTGGTTTTCCCAGCATCACTTGTTAAAGAGATTGTCTTTTCTCCATTGTATATTCTTGCCTCCTTTGTCAAAGATAAAGTGTCCATAGGTGTGTGGATTTATCTCTGCAAACTGTGTAAAATTCTTAAAGAGATGAGAATACCAGACCACCTGACCTGCCTCCTGAGAAATCTGTATGCAGTGCAAGAAGCAACAGTTAGAACTGAACATGGAACAACAGACTGGTTCCAAATTGGGAAAGGAGTACATCAAGGCTGTATATTGTCACCCTGCCTATTTAACTTATATGCAGAGTACATCATGAGAAATGCAGGGCTGGATGAAGCGCAAGCTGGAATCAAGATTGCCAGGAGAAATAGCAATAACCTCAGATGTGCAGATGACACCACCCTTATGGCAGAAAATGAAGAAGAACTAAAGAGCCTCTTGATGAAAGTGAAAGAAGAGAGTGAAAAAGTTGACTTAAAACTCAACATTCAGAAAAGTAAAATCATGGCATCTGGTCCCATCACTTCATGGCAAATAGACAGGGAAGCAATGGAAACAGTGAGAGACTTTATTTTGGGGGGCTCCAAAATCACTGCAGATGCTGACAGCCACGAAATTAAAAGACGCTTGCTCCTTGGAAGAAAAGCTATGACCAACCTAGACAACATTTTAAAAAGCAGAGCTATTACTTTGCAAACGAAGATTCGTCTAATCAAAGCTATGGTTTTTCAAGTAGTCAAGTACAGATGTGAGAGTTGGAGTATAAGGAAAGCTGAGTGCCAAAGAATTGATGCTTTTGAACTGTGGTGTTGGAGAAGACTCTTGAGAGTCCCTTGGACTACAAGGAGACCCAACCAGTCCATCCTAAAGGAAATCGGTCCTGAATGTTCATTGGAAGGACTGATGCTGAAGCTGAAACTCCAATGCTTTGGCCACCTGACATGAAGAACTGACTCATTTGAAAAGACCCTGATGCTAGAAAGATTGAAGGCACAAGGAAAAGGGGATGACAGAGGATGAGATGGTTGGATGTCATCACCGACTCAATGGACATGAGTTTGAGCAAACTGTGGGAGTTGGTGATGGACACGGAGGCCTGGCATGCTGCAGTCCATGGGGTCACAAATACTTGGGCACGACTGAGCAACTGAATTGAACAGAAGAAGAAGAGAGAACGAAAGGGTATGAGAAAATTTTTGAAGAGATTATAGTTGAAAATTTCTCCAACGTGGAAAACAAAATAGTCAATCAAGTCCAACATGTGCAGATAGTCCCATAAGGATAAACTCAAGGAGAAACATGGCAAGACACATGCTAATCAAATTAATAAAGACTAAACACAAAGAAAGAATATTAAAAGCAGCAAGGGAAAAGCAACAAGTAACATACAAGGGAAACCCCATATGTTTAACAGCTAATCTCTCCTCAGAATCTCTGTAGGCCAGAAGGGAATGGCAGGATATATTTAAAGTACCGAAAGGGAAAAATCTGCAACCAAGATTACTGTACCCAGCAAGGATCTCATTCAAAACTGATGAAGAAATAAAAAGCTTTTCATACAAGCAAAAGTTAAGAGAATTCAGTGTCATCAAACCAGCCTTACTACAACTGTTAAAGGGATTTATATAGACAAGAAATTCAAGAGAAGGAAAAAGATCTACAAAATCAATCCCAAACAATTAAGAAAATGGCAATAAGAACATATATATCAATAATTACTATAAATGTAAATGGATTAAATGCTCCAACAAAAAGACACAGACTGGCTGAATGGATACAAAAAAAAATAAGACCAATATGTAAGCTATATACAAGAAACCCACTTCAGACCTAAAGCACATACAGACTGAAAGTGAGAGGATGGAAAAATATATTCCATGCAAATGGGAAGCAAAAGAAAGCTGGAGTAGCAATCCTCATGTCAGACAAAATAGACCTTAAAATAAAGATTACAAGAGATAAGGAAGGATACTACATAGTGATCAAGGGATCAATCCAAGAGGAAGTCATAACAATTATAAATATCTATGCCCCCAACATAGGAGCAACTCAATACATAAGACAAACACTAACAGACATAAAAGGAGAAATTGAGAGTAAGACAATAATAGTAGGAGATTTTAACACCCCACTCACACCAATGGACAGATCATCGAAATAGAAAATTGATAAGGAAACGTAAGTCATAAATGATACATTAAATGAGATGGATCTTACTGATATCTTCAGGACATTCCATCAAAATGCAGAAGAATACACCTTCTTCTCAAGTGCACATGGAACATTCTCCAGGATAGACCACTTCTTGGGTCACAAATCAAACCTCAGTAAATTTAAGAAAACTGAAACCGTATCAAGCATCTTCTCCGACCACAATGCTGTGAGACTAGATGTCAATTACAAGAAAAAATCAGTAAGAAACACAAACACATGTAAGTTAAACAATACAATTCTAAATAACCAACAGGTTCCTGAAAAAATCAAAAGGGAAATAAAAAAATTTCTAGAAACAAATGACAATGAAAACACAATTCAAAACCTGTGGGATGCAGCAAAAGCAGTTCTAAGACGGAATTTTATAGCAATACAATCCTACCTCAAGAAACAAGAAAAACATCGAATAGACAACCTAACTTTACAACATCTTATTGAAATTCAGGTTCTACCTCAGAAGTAGTCCCTATCCCAACTCTATATACAGTCTCCAGGTAGTTCTCATCTAGACCCTTCTGCCAAGACCTGGGAAGGGGAGGAGGAGTGAAGCATTGGTCTACTCTGGGAAAGTTCTGGAGAATCAATACAGGTGGTCTGGCCCACCATTCTGACTCAGTTTCATATTGCCCTTAGTTGACTATAGGTTCTGTTCCTAAACTTCAATCCCTAGTTTCTAAACATCATATGTTTATAAGAAGTATTGGCAGTATCTGTGCGACTGGTTTAATTTCATATTAGACCTTGATGAGGCCCTGATTATTTTTAAATTAATCTTGACAGAATCTACTGGTCTTTAGCCTGAACATCAAACAGAAAGGAACAGACGTACAAAGAGGAACAAGAGATTTTAAAAGTATGATGGAAAAACATAATAGCAGGAACATTCACTTAGCACTTTATAGGTTCCCGGTTCTAAGTGTTTTCATGTGTCAACTTTGTTAATCATCATAACAACACTGTGAGGGAAGTACTATTATTATCACCACCCCCATTTTACAGATGAGGCAAGTGGAAACAAAGAAAAGGTTAAGTAACTTCTCTAAGTCACATAATCAAGAAGCGAAAGTTTTAATTCAAATCCCATCTCAATGGAAATAGAAATGAAACAAAGAACTAGGAAAGGGTGATTCTCTCCCAAAGGAATATTGTCTTCAATCAACTATTTGTCTCTGTTCTAGTGCTGGTATTTCCTACTTAATCTCACATTTTGAATTCACAAGAGCAATTTTCAATAAAATGTTTTCTGCTCAGAAAACAACTTCAAAGAAAAATGAGTGCAATAAGCCAAAAATATAGGTCAGGGGCAAGGTAACCAACATGAAAGGAGACATAAAATTGTATTTTCCCACTTTGAATCATTCAGCTTCAAACAAGGCAAAGTCTCTTGAAATCAGATATGCTGTAGCAGGTCCTATTCCACACTCCAGAAGGAAAACACAGAAAATAGCTGAACCACCATATGTGTCGGACAGCTGGCCCAGTGCATCCACTAGTTCTGCATGCAGATACAGAGGGCTCTGGTCTCCACTATTTTCTAGAAGGACTTGAGCATCTGTGGATTTTGGCATCCGCAGGATGGGGTGGGGGTGTCTATGGCCCCAATCCCCTACAGGGACAGCTGTGCTACATCCAGTGAAATGGTGTACTATTGGCCCACAGGAATGGTTCTCAAACAGATGTATGTCAGAATCGCATACAGAGATGATAAAGGACACAGAAGCCCATGCTTGTCCCGGGCCCAGGACCCAGGGCCTGGGCCTTGGTATATGACTAAGTTTCCAGGTAATTCTTACACCCACCAACGTTTGAGAATCACTGGTCTACAGAATTCTGGGTTCTGGCAACTGGCAGAAAAGAGTCCAGGACAGGAAAAGTGCTCTTTTAGCAGACACAAGCTTCATGCGACATAGCTCCCCACCACCTCTCCACTGTACGTGTTCGCCATGGCTCTCATCAGCGCCACAGAATTAGTTTCCCTGTCTTCGCCCCCCAGTGTCAGCTGTCTTGCCCAGGATTGTGTCTCCAGAATGGAATCCACTGTCTACACATAATAATTACAAAAGAAATAAGTGTGCAGAGAATCAACTGATGGAAACCCACCAGCATTAAAATTACAGAATGGGAGTATTGAGAAAAGTATTGAGTTGTCTGTCAACCTAACTCCAAAGAGCATAAAATTCAAGTATTTGAACAGTTTTGTAATGTGTGCAGCTACTCCGGGGGTTATTCCCGTTCAGTCCCAAGGAACTGGTTGGATAACTAGTTAGTGATACTGAATTTGAAGCCTGCATTATCTCTTTCAGTGGGGAACCTGCGTACATATTAACCTCCTAGGATTTCCTTAACTTCTCCCTAAAACATAGGTTATTATATTACTCCCTCACCACATAAAGAGTATTTGAACTAATCAATTAATGGTTTAGCCATTTTTTTTAAATACTGAGTGCTTTTCAAATATTTATTATATGGTCCTGGGCCTAATAACGCTGCTCTGAGAATTTCTTTCATTGAATTATGTGTTGTTTAAATATAAAAGAATGACTTTTTAATCACGAAACAAACAAATCACCATCAATTGAACAGGAGTGATTTTTTTCACAACTTGAAATAAGCCAGTCTAAATAACCAAATACAAGGAATGCATACAAAAAATACTATCACACTTGCTCTGAACATGGTTTATACTGAACAACAGATCAATTCCCAGCTCTCCTGCCATACTGGCATTGTGGTCCACCAATGGTGAAGCTGTGGAGGGGTGGTTTAAGGGCATGGGATTAGAAACAATGAGATCTGAGCTTGCTTCAAGCTTGGAAAGTCACTGAACTAAATTGCAACTTCGATTTCTTCATCTCTAAAATGGGGGAAGTAATTGTATCTTCTTTAATGGGTTATCAGAAGAAATGATGCATGAAGTGTTGAGCTTAACGCCTTGCACCAACTAAGTGTTCGATAAATGTTGCTCTGTTGTCACCGTCGCTCTTTCCACGTCAATTTTTGTCTAAGGCTTGGATAATAATCTGCCTGTTCATTCCTTCCTATTCTGTCACAACCCTAAGTCAGTTCTATCCTACTGACCTAGACACTTAGGGAAAGTTTTCTGTAAATGGTAACAGTTGAATTAGATTTTAAAAGATAAGCAAGACAGACTAAAGGGCCCCAGCTTTCATGCTCATCCACGGTCTAGTCAGCTGTAGCCAAGGAAAACTGGGGACGCATGAGGCAGAATGTGGCCACCTAGTAGAGTTTCCTTTGAGTGGGACCAACGCCCCTCATAGGGTAATTTATCTATAACCCTGACCTGTCCAGAATGCCCAGCTCAGGTAGCCTGACATTCTTACCAGTCTTTAAGCTTAGTTAGCTTTCCACATGTCCTTGGCACACTGGTGTGCCTGTGTGTGTAATGAACTGAAAAAAAATTCAGGTAGCCGATCCCTTTATGTTTTACACAGACTTAAAGACTTTCCTCGGATCTGTAGCAGCAGGAAACATTTCCATTTTTGTTTCTTTTTTAAAAGACTTATTTTATTTGTTTAGCTGCACCAGGTCTTCATTGCAGCATGCAGGATTTAGTTTCCTGACCGGGGATCGAACCCAGGCCCCCTGCATTGGGAGCATGGAGTCTTAGCCACTGGACCACCAGGGATGTCCCCTCTGTTTTCAATATGGGCCTGCCATCTATCCAAATACCAGATTCCAGAGCACCACCTTCTCTCCATTGCTCTTTCTTTTTACCATACAGGTACATTCTAAACAGTGCTTTCTCAGCACCATGGGAAATAATAACTGCTACTTTCTGGGTGCCTACTGGAAGCCAGGCACTTCACATGCAATCTCTTGAGGTCTGGATATATATCCCACTTAACAGATGAAGAAATCAAAGGCTCTGAGAGGTCAGGAAATTTGCAAGATCATCAGACCTGGTAAAGCTGAGATGGGATTTGAACTGAGATCTGTCTGACACAGTAGCAAGATCCTTTTCTCTCCCCAGTGCTTCTGGTGGGGTAGGGAAAGAATGTTTTTCTTTGAGTTATGTTTAAAGCACTTTTTCAGCTAGCTGTGTTCTGCTCATATCATTTGGTTTCACCAAAGCCACGTAAGCAGAAATTGCTCCAGAACCTGCTGTCCCGGGGCTGGGCTTATATCCAGCTCTGAGCTGCACTGGGAGGGAGCAGTGCTTCTATTAAATTAATGTGCTCCAACACGAGTGCATCATTCCAGTCACCTGAGAATAGGAAAAGCCTTATCAAGAACTTGCTATTCATTTTAAGCCATTTTAATCCCCTCTGGTTTGATGCAAATTCATTTCATTAATAATTAACGGTACTTGGCAACGCTTTCTCTCAGTCTCAGTTCTCGCTCGGCATTCCACTTTGCTGAACTTCAGAGAAATCAGGGTCGAACCAAGGGAGAAAAGAAAATGAGAGAGCCAGCATCCAGCATTAGCCTACCCACCCTGACCCCCACGGAAATGGCAAGCTAACTATTGAAGCCACAGATATTCGCATTATCTGGGAGGCTGTTTGGATGATCCATGCAGTTCATCTTCTTAACATTACATGTTTAATGAGCTCATTCATGCTTTGATAGTGTGGCTTTAAACCTTCCTTTTGGGTAGATATGATAAATCAGTGGTTTTCAGCCTTGGCCAGGAATCAGAATCACCTCTAGAGCTTAAAAAATGCACATAAAATCTACTAAAGCTGAACATCTGCATACCTTATGACCCGGCAATTCCACTCTTAGGCATATGCCCAACAAAAATACACACATGTGTGCACTAGAATATGGATTAGAATGCTCAGAGTGGCACACTGTAGCTCCAAATTGGAATTCACCCAAACGCCCATTGACAATAGAAGGGAAAATACCTTTTCACACACAAAAAAAAATAATATAGAGCGGGTGAATGAATAATATACAACTACATGCAACAATATAGAGAATCTCACATACCTAATATTGAGGATAAAAGCCAGATATAAAGGAGTATATGCTGCTGCTGCTGCTAAGTCGCTTCAGTCGTGTCCAAATCTGTGCGACCCCATAGACGGCAGCCCACCAGGCTCCCTCGCCCCTGGGATTCTCCAGGCAAGAACACTGGAGTGGGTTGCCATTTCCTTCTCCGAAAGGAGTATATACTGCATCACTTTATCTGACTGAATGGCAAAAACATGCAAAACTAATCTACAGTGTTAGAGGTCAAGATGGTGATTCAAGATGCGGGATTACTGATGGGAAAGGGTTTCTGGACTGCTGGTTATGTTCTATTTCTTGACCTAGGTGTTGGTTACTCGGGTGTGTTCACTCTTGAAAATTCAACCTGTAAACTTATGATGTGTATATGCCTTTCTGTGTATATATTACCCTCCAGTACAAAGTTTAAAATATATACACATAAACCTATTACTCCCAGCTCAGTAGCTTCCACACCCCCAAAACACACACACACAACCACTCACTTCCCCTGGGGAACCTAATCCAGCAGCCTTGGGGCCCACTCACATCTTCTTCTTAAAGTTTCCCAGATAATTTGATACTATTAATGTCATCACAGTATCCTTAGTTTTCACTGACTTTTCAGCATTTGCAGTAAATTTTGGTGGGAAAACAACATAATTCCATTGTCATTTGCATGATATTAAAATGTGGGAACTGAAAAAAAATCAAATCAATGTATTGAGAAAACGTATAAACTGAGAACATTGTGAGGCTTATTTTCAAGTTAACAAGAAAGGAGTCGTGGAGAAACTTGAACATTTTTGTTCACAGCCTCTCCTTTTTCCTAATAACAGTCACCTAATAATGACAGCTAACATTTATACAAGGCATTGCTATAAAATTAGCTTGCCTATTTATATAAATTTACTTATTTACAACTCATAGCATTATTTGAGGCAGGAATCATTATCCTCATTTTAAAAATGAGTAACCAGGCACAGAGAGGTTAAATAATTTGCATATGGCCTTACAGTAAGTAAGCTCCAGTACCATAATTCGAATCCAAATAGTTTGGTTTCAGAATCCATGCTCTTAACCAGTTCACTATATTCCTGTATATTTTATGTTGTTTAGTATCTTGTTCCCATTTTAAATGGGCAATATTTAATATATTTATTATAAGTGGAAAACTATGTCCATTTGGATATTGACGTCTCTGCTGAAAATTACATGTGAGATAGAAATCAATAATACAGATTTTACCATAATTTCAAAAGGTACATGCACCCCAATGTTCACTGCAGCACTATTTACAATAGCCAGGACATGGAGGCAACCTAAATGTACATCAACAGATGAATGCATAAAGAAGATGTAGGGTATATTTACAATGGAATATTATTCAGCCATAAAAAGGAATGAAATAGTGCCATTTGTAGAGACGTGGATGGACCTAGAGAGTGTCATACAGAATGAAGTAAGTCAGAAAGAGAAAAATGAATATCATATATTAATGCATATATGTGGAATACAGGAAAATAGTATAAATGAATCTATTTTGCAAAGCAGAAATATAGACACAGACATAGAGAACAAAGATATGAATACCAAAGGAGGAAGGGGGTGGGTGGGATGGATTGGAGGACTGGGATTGACATATATATACTATTATGCATAAAATAGATAACTAATGAGGACCAACTTTATAGCACAGGAAATTCTACTCAGTGCTCTGTAGTGACCTAAATGGGAAGGAAATCTAAAAAAGAGGGGATATATGTATACATATAGTTGATTCACTTTCCTGTACAGCAGAAACTACCACAACACTTTAAAGCAACTATACTTCAATAAAAAAGGAGATAGAAATAATAGAGGTTTTACATCAATTCTTTTTTGGCAGTTTTACTGAGATGTTATTTATATATAACATACGTCATTGAAGGTATACCGTATGATGATTTGATACACATATATATATAATATGAAACATTTACCACACTAAGGTTAGTTAGCACCTCCTTCATCTCACATAATTACCATTTTATTGTGGTGATAACATTTAAGGTCTACTCCCATAAGAGCTTTTAAGAATATAAATAATATAGTATTATTAATTATAATCACCATATACTGTACTTTAGATCCCCAAAACTTATTCAAATTAAAGTTGCAATTTGTTCTCTTTGACAAATATTTCCCCAATCCCTAAGTCCCTGGCAATCATTATGGCGCTCTGTTTTTATGAATTCAGCTTTTTTAGGTTCCATGTATAGGTGAGAACATACAGTGTTTGTGTTTCTCTGTCTGATATTTCACTTAGCATAATGCCCTCAAGGTCCATCCATAGTGTCCCAGAAGGTAGGATTTTCTTCCTTTTTATGGCTGAATAACATTCCATTGTAAATGTATACTACATTTTCTGTGTCCATTCATCTATCGATGCACGGCGGCTAAGTTGCTTTAGTCGTGTCAGACTCTCAGCGACCCCATGGACTGCAGCCTACCAGGCTCCTCCCTCCATGGGATTTTCCAGGCAAGAGTACTGGAGTGGGTTGCCATTGCCTTCTCCACTATTGATGCACACTTAGGTTATTTCCATGTCTTCACAACTGTGACTAATGTTGCAATGAACATAGGGGCACAGATAAATCTTCACAATAGTGATTTCTTTTCCTTCAACTATATATCCAGAGATGGGATTGATGGATCATATGGTAGTTGTATTTTTAGTTTTTTGAGGAGCCTCCAATCTGGTTTCATAGTGGCTGCACAAACTTATAGTCCCACCAACAGCGCACAAGGGTTTACTTTTCGCCACATCCTCATCAACACTTGTCTCTTGACTTTTTGATAACAGCCATTCTAACAGATGTGAGGTGATATTTCATTATGTTTTTGATTGGCATTTCCCTGATGATTAATGATGTTGAGCAACCTTCTGATTTACCTGTTGGCCATTTATATGTCTTTTTTGGAAAAAAGTTTATTCAAATCCTTTGCCCATTTTTTAGTCACACTGTGTGTTTGTGGGTTTTTTTTTTTTTTTGCTATTGAGTTCTATGAGTTCCTTATATAATTTGGATATTAACCCCTTATCAAATAGATGGATTGCAAGTATTTTCTCCTATTCTGTGGAGTGACTTTTCATTTCCTTAAAATAAAGAATTTCCTTTGGTGGTGTCATGGTTCGTTGATTTTTCATGATCTGTGTGGCCTTACGCTGGTGTCTGCATGTAAATGACTCTCAGTTTTTACGAACTGGCTTGTCAGGCAAAGCCCTAACCCATCAGCCTGTCCGGAGATTCTGGGTGGGCCATCTGGTGGTCTGGATGGGCATCCTTGCTGCTAAAGTCCTTGGACAGGCAAGTCTGGTTCCTGAGTCAGTAGATGGGCAGGCCTGGTACATGGGTATAAGGACCAGCCTGATGACTGGGTCCACGGAATAGGCTTAGTGCTAGGCCTGCACAGGAGCCTAGGTTCACAGGGGCTGATTGGGAACCTGGGGAACTTCCAAGGGCCACAGGAGCTAGGTAGTCATGGGATATGCCAGAAGCCTAGTGGCATGAGTGAGGCCTTGGCAACCATCCAGTGCCAGAACCCAGCTGGGAGCCTGGTAACACAGGGGTTATACGGGAACCTGAGTTTTCAAGAGCTCTGTAACCACCAGGAGCCTGGAGCCAGGGATGCTTCCTGGGACTGCAACAACCACCTGGAGCTGCAGTAGCTGCCAGAGCCAACATGCGCCAAGGTGGGGTGGGGGCTGGCTTCCCAGGAGCCTGCTGGAAGCTTACAGCAATTCTTCAACTGTTGAGAGAAACAAGCAGGTCAACCATGAAGTGAAAATTCCCTGACCTCAAGGACATTCATGTAGGTGTCGTTATTCATTCATTAGCAAAGACTGAGTGCCTCTGTTGCCAGGCATTGTGCTGGGGGCAATGGACCCAATGGTGAGCACAGTCAAGGGCAAGACTCAAGCCTCCAACAACCTCCCCATCCAGCAGGCACACTGTTCACATAGCAGAGGAGTTAGTGTAAATGATCACAGTGCCACCAAAGTGTATAAAATAGGAAAGCATCCTAGTCAGAGAGGTCAGGGAAGCCTTCCCTGAAGAAGTGATGATAACATGAAATCTGAAGGATGAGTAGGAGGTGAAAGGGAAGGTGAATGGAGCTGCAGAAAGAGCTTAATGTGAGTGTATAAATAACTGTAATGCAAATGAGAATGAGCAGCATGGTAATAGACACACAGAAAAGCACAATAGAACCTTTGGATCTTTTTCCTTTTTATTATATAAATCACCTGAAATTATGGCATTTCAAGCATGAACCCAGAAACCCTTGTATTAGATTTGGAGTTGCTCTCAAAGCCTAGAACACAATAAGACAAAAAATCTGCAGGGCAGGAATTTGAAATAGTACTTTCAAATCAGCATATGTTGGAAGGATTCAAGACATCAAAGCGAAAAAGAAAATAATGGTGTTTACTATTTCTGGAGAAAACTAGCAACAAAGAAGGAAAAAGAAAAGACCCTAAGATACTAAAATCATCACTCACATAAAGTATTACTGCTACACTGTTGGCCAGAACCCCCTCACACCCTACCCATTACTGCTGTCCTTAATTCTATCAGAAAACTAAGAACATCCCATTAGGCCAAAAGACTTCATGCAATATATGAAAAATATGGTTAGGGGCAAGTTCTCAGATTTCTTAACTGCCTCAGAATAAACCCAGGTACAAAAAATAAATATTAAACCAGCTCCACACCACCTACTGATACGACCACCTTTCAAACTTCTCTCTATTCACCACAGTCAACCAATGTGCTCTTTTGAAAATGTAATTCTGTCCTGGGTTGCAACCCCAAACAAGAACCTTTCAATGACATCCACTGCTCACAAGTTGAAAATATATCTCCTTAAATTAGCCTGCAGGTGTGGCCTGGTCTAGCTCCTGCCAACCTCTCCAACCCTATCTTGCACCCAACTCACTTTCTCTTTGTGCTTTCCCAATAACAGTCTTCTTTCAGTCCCTCCTATTCATCATGCTCATGTTAACTCTCAGACTTTGCACATGCTGTTCCTTCTAACTAGAATGTTCTCTTCATTCTGTCTTTCACCTACTCAGTTCCCACTCATCCTCTAGCTCTTAGCTCTTGGCCCCTATTCAAGACAAACCATCCCTGGTCTCCTTGCCTGCATCAACTTTCCCTATTACAAGCCCAGGTAACTCTTCCTCCATGGCACCTGCTATAGATGAAATTGTATATGTGTGCATGCTAAGTTGCTTCAGTTGTGTCCAACTCTGTGCAACCCTATGGACTGTAGCCTGCCAGGCTCCTCTGTCGATGGGGATTCTCCAAGCAAGAATACTGAAGTAGGTTGCCATACCCTTCTTCAGGGGATCTTCCCAATCCAGAGATCGAACCTGTGTCTCTTATGTATCCTGCATTAGCAAGAAGATTCTTAATTATTTGATTAATATCTGTCAGCTCCTTAAACATAAGTGCAGAATTTTTATATGGTCTTGCTGACTTTGTATACACGGTCCAAAGCATACTTTTGACTCATATTAAGGGCTTCACAAATATCCATGTTATGAATAAAGAGCTTTCATGGAACTTGTCAGTGCCTATGGATCTTTGGTTAGCATACCACTATGCTTCCAGATCACTCTCATAAGAACAATGTATAAAGCAAATATATATTTTTTAAATACCCGTATATTATATCCCCGGAGAAGGCAATGGCACCCCACTCCAGTCCTCTTGCCTGGAAACTCCCATGGACGGGGGAGCCTGGTAGGCTGCAGTCCACAGGTTCGCTAAGAGTCACACATTACTGAAGTGACTTAGCAGCAGCATATTATATCCCTGTAACAGGCGAGAAGGAAGGCAAACAAAAATTGAGGAAGGTTTGGTACTCTAGTCAATTAGCATATTCTAACTATCTTGGTTACTCACAAGTATAGTCCAAAGTCTTACAGTGGAAAAGGGAAGGAAATACTTATTTAGTTGTTTTAACCTAATGTTAATCAAACAATACTCTACCTATAACTGGATGTGACAGGTTTTTCATTTAATCATAACACGTCTGAGAAATCTTTTTTCTGACATGAGAAAATACTAAGTTCTTACTATAAAGGACAAAGAAAGTAAAGAAGACAACAGTGGGATTCCAGAAGGGCCTTTGCTGCTAATAATTTACATTTTAGACTAGTGTTTGTTTTCCTCTTTTATAAAATTAAACATAATTATCTGTACTCCTCACTTGTCCCATTGGGAGTTTGGTGGAATTAATGAGATGATGTTTGTGAAGTGCTCAGAGCCCCTTAGATACACTATTATTAGAACTGTTAAGCAAAACATTGCCTCTGATAATCCATGGGGTGACTTCCAGATGAGCAAGGCTGACACCAGAAAAAAACAATAGTAAAGTGAAACATTAAAGGCAAAATTTCTTTTTGGTGATTTTTCAGTAATGAAAATCATCGCTTCTTTCTGAACTCCTAATAGCACTCTCTAATCCAATAGCCACTAGCTACCTATGGCCATTTCATTTAAACCAAGCAAATACATTTTAAATTAATTTTAATTTATCAAAATGGCAATAACCTTGTCTGCAGCTTCCTCATTGGCTAGTACAGATTTAGAACACTTCCATCACTGAAGAAAATTCTGCTGGACAGAGCCATGAATCTAGGAGGGTCGTTTCCTTTCAACTCTTTGCGTGGGACTCCTGTTATTTCGCACTTTTTTAACCCTTCATCCAGAATAGTGACTTGGAACTTTATCAGCCAGAACAGAAATTACTCCTAAAGCCGAAGAGAGATTATTCTTGAAAGACAAATGGTTTCCTTGCAAAATCATTTGTTTTACCTTTTTTATGCTGATGTTGTCTGGTTAGTGCTATGACTATCAGCAGAGTAGAATGAGTTAAATGTTGCTCATTTTCCCCTTTCATATTTCTCAGTGTCCAGAGAGGACATATAAGCGCTGAATTTTAGGTGGAGAGTCAACAGTCTGAGTAACCATGAAAACAGAGTTTCATAGCTAGAACCTGCTATGTTTGGTTATCCATAAGCTAAAATACAGGTCACTAATATGTCCCTCATCACTGTACTGCCAAACTGTGGAAGTGAAAGGTATTTGCTGATGTCTCGTGAGGCTGCCAAGCCTCCGGCCACCCATGCTGTGAAGTTCCTGTCTTGCTGCAGTTACAAGAGCAATGCAGCTCTGGCCCAGAAGTGTGGAGGGGAGCTGGTTGTCACAAGTGTCTGTCACTCTTGGCACTGGACTCAATCATGTCATCCAGCCACAGATCTGATTTCCAGAATAATCAGTGCATACAGCAGCTGAGGCCACTTCTCCTCTTAGCTGCCAGGTTGTGACCTCCAGAACCTCCCATGCCACAGAATTCCACAAGGAGCCCAGGAAGCTTATGCCCTCGTGAGGAGTTTTGTAGAAAAGTACTTGGTTTTTACCCTCTATTGACATTTGCCCTTCCCCACCCACCTTTTCCCCTAAGTTTATTGAGATGTAATTGACATATAACATTGGGTAAGTTTAAGGTATACAATGTGATGATGTACATGTACAACAATATGTACAACATGTACATATTGTGAAATGATTACCACAGAAAGATTAGTTAATACCTCCATCACCTCACATAGGTAACCTTTTGTGGAGGGGGGGCCATGAAAACATGTAAGATTTACTCTCTGAGCAAATTCCAACGATATAATACAGTATTGTTAACTATAATCATCATGCTATACCTGAGGTCCCCAGAGCTTATTCATCTTATGACTGTAAATTTGTATCCTGTGACCAGCTCTTTATGTGGATAGAGGCACAATGCATTTAGCAAATTCCCTATGAATCTGATGTAACCAGGAACTAAGGAATGAGGTCTTCTTGCAAATCTCCAGGTCTTTGCAACAAAGGGTTCTGAGTTTCTCTTCCAAGCAGCCGGGCTTCTCTTTTGGAGATTTTACATAGATATTAAAGGGCTTGCAAATTTCTCACCTTTGGGCATCCAAGTATAAATCTGGTGAAATTTTTTAGTTGGTCCAACCACACGAGTGTTATTGATTGCAAATTAAAAATATGCAAGTTTGAGACTTTCCCAGTGGTCCAGGAGCTAAGACCCCACACTCCCAATGCAGGAGTCCTAGATTCCATCCCTGATCAGGGAACTAGATCCCACATGCTGCAACTAAGAGTTCGCATGCCTCAATGAAAATTGAAGATCCCATGTACTGAAACAAAGACCTGGCACATCCAAATAAATAAATAAATAAATAAATAAATACATATTTGCTTTAAATAAAAATAAGCAAGTTTTCCTAAGGCTAGTAGCTACTTCCACTAAGACTAGTAGTTATTTCCACTAAGACAAACCCACACTACCACCACCCCTTTCTAAAATAGCACTTTAAGCCAGGGGTCTCCAAACTACTTGGATCAAGCATACAAAAATTGTTTACACAGTGTGGGCTTCCCTGGTGGCTCATCTGGTAAAGAATTTGCCTGCAATGGAGGAGACCTGGGTTTGATCTCTGGGTCAGGAAGATCCCCTGGAGAAGGGAATGGCAACCCACTCCAGTATTCTTGCCTGGAGAATCCCATGGACAGAGGAGCCTGGCGGGCTATAGCCTATGGGGTCACAAAGAGTCAGACATGACTGAGCAACTAACACTTTCACTTTCAAGTATGGTGGTAGTTTAGTTACTAAGTCATGTTCAAGTATATGTACCTTTATTTATAAAGTAATTACACTAATATATTATCACATTACAAAGCAGGCTCCCAAAATTTAAATCTTAAAAGCATTAAAAATGAAAATGCAATGTTATTTTAAAATTAAGCTCAATTTTGCTTCATTTATTAAAAGTACGAAAGTTGCTTTTGCTATTACTGGGAAAATATGAACATTTGGAGAGAAATATGACCAAGCATGCTTTTAAAATTTAGCTTAGTTCAAAAGTCTTGTGCTGAGTTCAGTTGATTTTGATACTTGGATTTTAAAGCTATGGCAGCTAAAAAAGAAGAAAGAAAAAGATCCAAAAGAGATACATAGATCCAAAGGGAAGAAGTAAGAGTAACTGTATAATAAAACTTGATAATACATGCTGTAAAAATCTAATAACTTTATAATTAAATATGTTTAATAATAATAAGTTTAGAAAACAGATAATATCTATAAGTCCCTTAACAAGGTACATAGAAATGTCAGTAAGTGACAACTCCTAAAAAAACATACATGAATCATGGGACCACTCTCAACTCCTCTTTCCCTTCAGGATATATGATAAGTGACCAAGTGACATATAGGCAAAGTGTGGGCATCTATGTCCATTTAGATATTAAATACTAGTAGAGTTGTCATATTTTGAAAACAAAATCGTCAGGTGCCTAGCTAAAGTTGAATTTCAGATAAGCAACACAACTATTTTACCCTATTGGAACTTATTTATACTAAACAATTATTGTTTATCTGAAATTCAAATTTAACTGAGCATCCTGTGTTTTATCTGGCAACCCTGTGTGTGTGTGTGCACGTGTGTGCATGTTAGTTGCTCAGTTGTGTCCAACTCTTTGCAATCTCATGGACTATAGCCCGCCAGGCTCCTCTGTCCATGGAATTCTCCAGGCAAGAATACTGGAGTGGATTGCCGTTCCTTTCTCCAGGGGATCTTCCCGACCCAGGGATCAAACTCGGGTCTCCTGCATTGCAGTCATAGTCTTTACCATCAGAGCCACTGAGGAAGCCCATCTGGAAACCCTAAATACTAGGAAAGCTTAGTTTGTTTCTTCTTTTTTTCTTTTTTACCAAAAGTAAATAGAAATAGGAGTTCTAGCAATGGAGACCACTTCTAAGTAGCAATACCACCAGAACATACCAGTTACCTTCTTCAAATAGCTAATACAGCCAAGTGCCAATAAGAAAAACACACCCTCTTTTCATTTAAGTTTCTAAAACTACTCCCTTCCCAATCCCTTCACTATATTTTAATCAAATCCCAGGTCAGTGGTATCACAGAAGCTTGAGCCACATGTGAGGGTACATGTATCCTCCCTGATCCCTGACTACATCTGGTTTACAAGGGTAGCAGCGGTCTTCATCAATAAACTGCTATAGCTCACATGGGCCTATGAATTTTTTAAAGGCTTTACTCTTTTTAAAATTATTTACTTATTTTATTTATGGCTGCACTGTGTCTTTGTTGGTACACGCAAGCTTTCTCTACTTGTGGCAAGCAGAGGCTACTCTTTAGTTGCAGTGAATGGACTTCTCATTGCTGTGCACTCTCTTGTTGAGGAGCACAGGCTCTACAGTGCTCAGTAGTTGTGGTGCACGGACTTAGCTGCCTCACAGCATGTGGAATCTTCCCGGACCAGGGATTGAACCTGAGTCCCCTGCATTGGCAGGTAGATTCTCACTGGCTGGACCACCAGGGAAGTCTGGGTCTGTGAATTTTTATAATACATTTTACACTGAATCACTTACATAAATAGAGGTCCCCCACAAAATATCTGTCAGGGCCCCACACACTTTATGGGGGACCCTAGTGCCAGGTAGTCTCGAAATTCTCCTGTGTTGCTCCACTGTGTAACCTGGAAATGTCACACAGCCTCAGGACATTCTTATGGGCAAAGTCATCTTCCACATTTAAGGGCTAACACTTATTGAGTGCCAACTTTGTGCCTGGATTTGGGTTCAGGGCTATGCATACATTAACTTATTTTATACTCTCATTAAATCATGGGAAAGAATAAGTGGCTTTCTTTTAAGCCACTACATCTCAGAATAGTGTTAAGCAAGCAATATATCATTGAAATAGGCTAATATGAGTTTTTTGTTTGATTCATTTCCCCCAACTGCCATGGAGCAGGCAGATCTCAGACCTTTCCATCTCCTTTTACAACTGCAAAAATTGAGTCCTAAGAAGGAACAGGAGGGAGATTGGCAAGGGCAGGCCAATGGCTTTCCCCTGAGGACGAGGTATGAAGACTGAAGAACTGAAATGAAGGCCTCAGCATCCCAGATTAGACCCAGGCCCAGCCTCCCCACCATCCTGCCTCCCACGATCGTGCCTGGTTAAGAAACAGTAGTGGCTCCAAAGTGACCTGATGCAGACAGCACTGCACCCCTTTGAACACGCTGTGTCCAGACCATGAAATCTCTCCCTTTCCCTGGAGCTGGGGTCATTTGTGATCTCTGTAACACCCCCTGTCTTCTCAAGCAAACCTTGTTTCTTGTTAATTCACACCCTTCAGAGGCAAGAAAGCAACAGAGAGTGAGTGTGAGCAGTGAAAACGCATCAAGACCAGCTAACCTTGGGTTGGTTGCAGGCATCATGAACAACAAGCTCCTTGAGAGTTTCTCCAATTATCCCAGCCCCAAATCTCAGCATCACTTGCTGCCAGCTCTCTTCAGAGAAAGAACACCAGATGGAGCCTATCTACCCTCATCATTTGACTTCTACCAGGACAAGCTACTAGTTCATTGTCAGTGCCGAGGGCAGGAATACAGGGACCATTTCCAGACAAGTTCACATTACACAAGGAGTTCCAACCCAACAAGACACAGGGGAATATCTGGAACTCTGTCCTCTCTCCTCCTTGCCAGTTAGTTTGTTTAACTTGATTACTAAGATGCATTTAATCCAGTAAGACATGGGCCAAACAAACAGAAATTGGCCTATGACAATGCACACGTGCAATATGTATCTGTACGTATGCATATAACAATAGGGAGAATATAGGCTCGAAGAGGAGTGCAAGCATCACAGTCACTGTTGCTCTCTGTTCATTTCTCTACAAACTGGACAGTTTGGGAGGAATCAGAAGATCAGAGGATATAGCAGTGAATGAAACAGACAAAAATCCTCACAGAGCTTACTTTTAAATTGTGGGGAGAGGCGCACGAGACAGGCAGTAAATCAGAAATATAGATCATATGACCTGTGAGGTAATGATAAGTCAAGTGGAGAAAAATGAAGCAGGAAATGAGGCTAAAGAGCAGCTTCAGGGGGCTGCAGTTTTAAATAGGGTGAGTAAAGGCAAGCCCAAGTGGGGATGTAAAACCCAGCAAGAAACAAATTCACTGACCCAAGGAAACCGTCATAGAGCAGCTCACGGAAGCTATAAGAGGCTGTTTTAAAAGGTAGAGAATGGGACAAATTGGAAGAGTAGCAATGATATATATACACTACCATGTGTGAAATAGATAGTTAGTGGGAAGCTGCTATATAACAGGGAGCTCAGCTCTGTGCTCTGTGATGACCCAGAAGGGTGGAATTCGGGGCGAGTGGGAGGGAGGCTCAACAGGGAGGAGACATGTATACTTACAGCTGATTCATGTTGCTGTACATCAGAAACAAACACAACATTGTAAAGAAATTATACTCCAATTTTTTTTTAAAGTTTCAGCTAAGGAGGAGTATATCAATTAGGAATTGCATTTGGCCACTAGTAATTAAAATATAAGTGGTCTTAATATTATAGATGTAGATGTTTCTTTCTCATTGCATAAAAGAAGTATGGGGATAGACCATTCTGAAATACAGGATGCCTCCATGCCATCATCAGGGACTTGGGCTCCTTTTCAGTTTTCTGCTCTACTCTCCTGAGTCCCTGGATTCCTGGTTTCCATCTTCAGTCTTGCTGCAGACCAAGATAGTTGCTTATCTCCAGCCATCATCCTGTGTTGCAAGCAGAACTCCCCCTCTTACAGTTTTCTCATAGGTCCCACCCAATGTGCTTTGCCTACACCTCACTGGCCACCCCTAGCTATAAGCAAACCTGCCAATGTATTTTAGCCAGAATGTGACTTCTCATAATAAGACTAAGCTTTTTTTTAACCAACTTAAAAGAATGTCAATTAGCCATATAGCTCAGGAAAGAAGGAGGGTAAGGTGGAAGGAGTGTTCCAGTCTACAAAATGGGCACTTTCTGTTTAAATGAGGCGGATCATAGATCAGTAGCACAACTGTGGAGCCTCTGGTACCTATAAGAGCCTATGGTTAAAGCTTTATAGGACAGTGCCTCCAACAGCAAGGTTACCTTCTCCCCATCACTTGGATCAATGCCCCACCCAGTTCCTATTTTGTCTTTCATCACGTCACTGACCCTGATTTTTAAAGAACCCTAAAGTTCCCCATCCAACACTTGAATCCCCCATCAACATTCCAAAAATATTTCCATTCAGGAGTTCACACTAAAAACCTAGGAGTAATCTGGATTCCTCTTTCTCTAATAACACCCAACCTCCAAAAAGCATTCACAAAACATCATTTATTTTCTTCTTGGTATATAGCTGGATTACCATTAGGAGGGACTGGATCATAAGTTCTTGCTAATGAAATGTTAGTGGAAGTGTACAAGACAGAAGGGAACTAGATCCCTGAATGACTGAGTGGAGCAGAGTCACCAACACTCCCTACCTGGGTTGGAATGTGACATGAGTGAGAAATAAATTCTTGCAGTAAGCCACTGAGATTTTCTAAATGTTTGTTTTGACACTTATCCTATCTTGATTTATACAGAGAATAAAATAAAGACCTTGTGATACTAATACTGTTAAATTTTCAAAGACAGACAATTCAACTTTTGGCAATCTCAGCCATTTTGGGCTGTTACAAATTATGTAGTTTTAACATCAGTGGGTGATGAGCAAAAAGCTAGCGGCTTCTTAGATGACATAAACATACTGTATTTGCTTTTCAAGTGCTGGAAATGTTTCTAACTAAAACATGAAAGAAATATCTTAACAGGCTGACTTGGGGAAAATGTTCAACATGAAGAGACCAAAATGTTTTCTAAAAAGGGAAACAACTCAATATGGTCCCAAAGCCCTGCCTGAGCTTTAATAGAGGGACATCCAGAGTAAAGTAAAATAGCTGAAACTTAAGGGAAATTTTCTCATGAGGGTAGGATGTTATTAATTATCATTTAATTTAATATTTATTTTTCTAAAGTGATTTTTTTAAATTAAGGGAACTCTCCAAAGTCTCTATCGTGACCTCCTGGGGATTAATAGGCTGAAACTGAATCACTCTTCTACACGACCACCCTTCAGCTATTTCTTGCTAACACTGTGTATTCAGGCCATTACATCTTCCTAATAATCAGGAGACATTTTTTTCTGTGTAATTTTATTTTTTCCTAACTTGAATTCCTCTCTATATATTAAGAATAATAGTAATTAACAGTAATACTAATGGCATCTGCAGTGTATATTTGACAGAAAGCTTTCACATCCATTATCAACTTATAATACTTGGTAATTCTCAAAATAATCCATGTCTTTCTATAGTCCACATATGGCATTTATAAAATTGTAATTTCCCACTTCCTAATGTTCCCTGAACTACCCCAGTCCTACTAATTATATACAGTCATTAGATGCATTATAATGTATTTTATTTGTAAAATATGGATGTGTTTTACCAGAAAAACAAAAGGATCAATGATCTCTAACAAAACTGAACTTGGACTATTTTCTAAATACATTTATCACAATCCTACAGATTCATTTCTTTAAATCTTTTGTTTCTCTTATCATTTTCATTATGCCCCATTCTCTCATGCAATAGTCTCAAGTTTCCAGGTTTCCAGCTTCTGGTTTGAAATCCATGGCCTGTAAATGTTTTCACTAAAGCAGAACTATAGAAAAATATACTAAATGGATACAGATGAGAAGATTGTCTTTGGGTAGTGTGATGGCTTTCTAAGTTTTTGGAATGGAGCATATAATTCAATTTGTAATTAGAGAAAAAGTAAAAAAATTAACAGAGATAAAGTACTTCTTTCAGCCACTTAGCTTTTGATAGATAATTATATATAAAAATGGGTTTTGGTTCATAGTGGTTTTAGGAGTCTCTTGTCCTCAACTTCATATTGAAACAGTGATACAGCAAAATGCACTATATCAAGTGGAATTCTTCCCTTCTAAAGAAGACTGTTTAGAAATGAACATCTTTTTGAGGCACCTGTTCCCTTTCAACGGGGATGACAGATAAAGTTTGATTGAGAGAAATGCCAATTGTGTTATGAGGCAGATGGATTAACTTTCTAATGTTTCTTTCCTGAGAGTAAATCTCCAGTTTTACTCCTATGCTTAGCAAAATATTTTTAGAAATATCGTTTGTTCAATAGAGATGATGCGTTTTACTACTTCTTAGAGCAAATCATTGATCCCTATCACCATGGCACTAGGTAGGCCTCACAAATCACCCAAGCATCTGCCCTCAGCCTCAAATAAATCATTGACAGAGCAGTAAAGAAAAAGGAAATGCCAGTCGGAACCAGGTCCGAGTCAAGAGGAAAAGATTTTATGCTATCTCTATTTATGATATTTCCTTTCTCTTAAAGACTTTGCTTATTCTATTTTTTTTTTTTTTGCAATTTCCTCTTGAGGACCTCCCTCATGAAGTGTATTTTAGCCTAGGACAAATTTTCCTAGCAGGTGTTTTTGAGTTCTTGAAAAATTCTATGTTGAATATCATCCAAGGTGACTTTGGAATTAATAGGTCAAGCAATGATAAAATGTATAAAATTTACACACACACACACACACACACACACACACACACACACACATATGTATATACCTACACACCTCTCAGCATGTAATGATTCAATTTTAAAGTTCCTATTTTGAAAAACTATCAATTCTCCAACCTAAAAATTCTCATCTACTTTGTTTACATTCATTTTATTATTAAGGAGAAGAGATCCAGCTGAAGTTGCAATCTTTCTCACCCCACACCAGTACCTTGCTGTTGAGATTTCCTCACTAAGCTGGCGGCCCTCTTGGAGGATATCAACAAGAACGTTTATGTTCTAGCCATCTTCCATGGTACCCACTCAGGCACAGGGAAAGGCCCACACTCTTGTCATGCCAAAGGGTGGGAGTTCTGGCTGCACTTGACACTCTGCCTCTCAGTTCTGACTTTTCACCCTTGCCATTACCCTGTGTCCAGAAACAGCAGCCCAGCACATCATGCACCCTGCCGGCTGGGTGGCTCAGCAATCTTGGTACAGCAGATAATCTTATAGTCAGATTTGATGGCAGTTCTGCTACCTTCAATCTTGTAGAAGGAATAGATAAGTTAAATGCCCCACAGGAAGAGGAGGGGGAGGGGATGGTTGTCACTCCGTGAATCTCTAATCCTCCCCCACAAGATGGCTTCACATTCTATAGTCACACTGTACTTGATGGAGGGGGAGGCAAGCACATGGGGAGGAATGGAAGTGCCTGTCATGCTGAAATGGTACCTCTCAGCAGGCAGACTCAGAGGGATGTGACTGAGCCTACAGACTGGCAATTCTCTGAACTTGAAACGCAGGGGACTTGGTGACTTTTGTTCTCAGATGTGAGTTCTAGTCAAAATTTCATGGAAAGCCTACTTTGCACTTCACACCATGACTCTAAAATGATTTCTTTGTCAACTGAAGCTTTGACATTTTGGAGCATTTTAACTTGATTTCTGGCTGCCTAATCGGTGGGGTATCTCTGAAGGAAAGATAACATTCCCTTATCAAAAACACTAACTATTCTGGACATATCATTTCTACCATCCCATCCAAGAAAATCACAGCAAAAAGCAAAATTTAGAGCATTCTTACTCTTGAAGCCTTATCTGGGATAAACGTGGAAATGGCTATGTATATTCCATGTGCTTAGCATGTGCTTAGAAAATGATATGAAAGAATAGCATTGATACATGTATATTACCATATGTAAAATAGATGACCAGTGCAAGTTTGATGCACGAAGCAGGGCACTCAAAGCTGGTGCTTCTGCATGTAAATTATCATATGTGAAACAAATCGCTAGTCCAGGTTCAATGCATGATACCAGGGTGCTCGGGGCTGATGCACTGGGATGACCCAGAGGGATGGGATGGGAGGGAGGTTGGGAGGGGGGTTCTGGAAGGGGAACACGTGTACACCCATGGTGGATTCATATCAATGTATGGCAAAACAAATACAACATTGTAAAGTTAAAAAATAGATAAATAAACTAATTTTAAAAAAAAGAAAAAAAAAAGCTGGTGCTTCTGGGACCAAACCCAGAGAGATGGGGTGGGGAGGGAGATGGGAGGGGGGTTCAGGATGGGGGGACACCTGTACACTCGTGGCTGATTCATGTTGATGGTGAAAACCACCACAACACTGTAAAGTAATTAGCCCACAATTAAAATAAATAAATTTTTTAAAAAAGAATGAGTCTCATTTTATAGATAAAGAAAATGCTTAAGGAAATTTATTTAAGTTTACATAGCAAGTAAATGTAATAATCTGTTTTAAAACTTAAGAAAAAGAAAATATCATTGAATCGAGCTAAATTATTTTGAAGAAATGAGGCTTTTAATTGCTCTATATAATTTTACTATCAACTCTCCCCCCGCCAGTCCTTTTGGAAGATACTTGCTTTAAAAATGTGTTAATACTTTGCTCCAAAATAGGGTCTAGGAAACCCCAAGTGGTGTCCAAAATCTGAGGTTCTAATCAGAATTTCTTTGGGAAATGCCCATTTTATATAATAACATGGAATGGGACAGATAAACACATCCCTCCCACATACACACACAATATATTGGGTTGTCCTAAAAGTTCATATATATTTCTCTGTACGATGTTACAGAAAAAAATCTGAATGAACTTTTTGGCCAACCTAATACATGCATTTATATATTAACAATAGTTCTCTGAATAGTAGAATTCTGTTATTTTAAGCTTTCTTTATGGCATTTTATATCTTACGAACTTCTACAATTAATATATATTAATAATGAGATGAATGTTGGTAACATTTATTAAATTCTTATTTATGTCCATCGTTGTGATTCACTTCTTTACATATATCTTGTTTAAACCTCAAAACAGGACAAAAAGTAGAAAAAAAGATTCATCTTACTTTACTGATGGGAAAGCTACAACTTGGAGGTTTTTCACTGCACACCTGGAAAGATGGAACAACTAAGAGGGGGCAAAGTCTGTATATGAATCCATGTCTATCTGAATCTACACGTGCATTCCTGCCACTACACCATGTGATATAACTGATGTGGGAGAATCTTCAGTGGACCACACATCAGAAGTGCCTCACTGTGATCAACATGTCCATGCTGATTTTCATGAGCTGGGATGTAAAATGTTGCCCTCCATATGAAGGCAGAGCAGCAGATAGGCAGAAGGGGTGTTTCCCCCAGCAAGCATATAAAGCAATGTGGAGTGAAGGGAGAGAGATGAATTCAGTACACACTCAAGACTATACGAATACAGTTATGAATGGGAGGCCACAATTCAAGAAAATCTCACCAATCCAGAGGTCCAGCTTGCAGCAGCCTCAACCAGCTGTAAACAAGGGGACCCCAAAATTAAAGGACATTTGTTTTACCGATACCTCAAAGAGCTATGAAGGCAATAATATTAGAAATATGTAGAGATACTACTGGTCTCCTCCAGATAAGCATATGTGTGAAAACAATCGACTAGATACAGAACACACTGAGAGCTAAAGAAAGTCTACCGGTGGCAAGGAGTAAGAGATTAGCACGGAGGCAGAACAAGCAGGAGTGTCCAAACAGAGCAGTTGTGCAAAGGTGGACATTTGGTAGAGGGACCATCTGAGTCCTCCAAGCTTCAGTAGCCCCTAAAGATATTGCAATATTAGGTAAGAAAGGACACTGGAGATTATTGGCAGTCACCTTAGGACACCCCCCCCCCTTATTTGACAACGGAGTTGATAAAGTGACAAAACTACTGCTGCTAAAAATTATAATCTAAGATCATTAGGAAGAAGTAAAGATCATGTCAAAATACTATGTATAAGAAGGCTATGTGAGACTACCCTGGTGGCCCAGTGGCTAAGACTCCCCACTCCCAATGCAGGGGGCCCAGGTTTGATCCCTGGTCAGGAAACTGGAACCTGAGTGCTGCAACAAAGATGCAATAAAGGCAAATAAGTTTTTAAAAAACAATTTTTAAAGAAGGCTACAAGAAGTAAAAATAGATGTAATGCCATTTACCCATTCAGTTCAGTTCAGTTCAGTTGCTCAGTCGTGTCCAACTCTTTGTGACCCCATGAACTGCAGTATGCCAGGCCTCCCCATCCATCACCAACTCCCGGAGCCTACCCAAACTCATGTCCATTGAGTTGGTGATGCCATCCAACCATCTCATCCTCTGTCGTCCCCTTCTCCTCGTACCCTAAATCTTTCCCAGCATCAGGGTCTTTTCAAATGAGTCAGCTCTTCGCATGAGGTGGCCAAAGTATTGGAGATTCAGCTTCAACATCAGTCCTTCCAATGAATATCCAGGACTGATCTCCTTTAGGATGGACTGGTTGGATCTCCTTGAAGTCCAAGGGACTCTCAAGAGTCTTCTCCAACACCACCGTTCAAAAGCATCAATTCTTCGGCACTCAGCTTTCTTTATAGTCCAACTCTCACATCCATACATGACTACTGGAAAAACCATAGCCTTGACTAGACGGACCTTTGTTGGCAAAGTAACATCTCTGCTTTTTAATATGCTTGCTGTCTATGTTGGTCACAATTTTCCTTCCAAGAAGTAAGCGTCTTTTAATTTCATGGCTGCAGTCACCATCTGCAGTGATTTTGGAGCCCCCAAAAATAAAGTCAGCCACTGTTTCCACTGTTTCCCCATCTATTTGCCATGAAGTGATGGGACTGGTTGCCATGACCTTAGTTTTGTGAATGTTGAGTTTTAAGCCAAATTTTTCACTCTCCTCTTTCACTTTCATCAAGAGGCTCTTTAGTTCTTCTTCTATTTTCAAAAAATATTCTTTTGTGAAATATCTTATTCTCTGATGAGGTCAGATATATTTGTCATTATGATAAAACCTAGTAATAATATTAGTGGAGGACATTTAGTTTTTCTTGGTTTACCATCTCTTTTCATCTTCACACCCTCCCTATGAAATTGTCAAGATAAGCATTTGGTACAATTATCCTAACTTTACAGATTTGTCTCAGTGAAGCCATTTAAGGTTGGAAAAGCCATTATTAAAACCTGGAACCTCCTGATTCACAGTTCTAGGCACTTTCTTCCATGTTTCATTGCCTGCAAGCTCCTGAGGAGATACGCTAGAAAAAATAAGTACCTAAGAATAGGTGGCTATGTGATATCATTTATATACTTATTTTTTCAACAAATCAATTAGCCATTGCCACAAAAATACTAGAAAAACACCCCAAACTAAGTGGCTTTAAACCACAGTCATTATACTCTCACAAATTTATATGCTGGTTTATGGATAGATAATTTAGGATGGGTTCTGCTGGGCAGTTCTGCTGGTCTCGGGTATGGACTAACTGACCTAGCCAGGGCTTGGCTGTGGTAGTGGTTGATACAGCTCTCCTCCATAAGTCTCTCATCCTCCTTTTGGGGCTGGAGAGCAACCCCAGGCACGTATCTCTCATGGCAACAGTAGAGGTATAGTAAGATAAGCCTCATTTCCAAGTTCTTTCCAAGCTTTTGGTCTGCCCTCCAAGCCTTTGACCCACGAATATTCCATTGACCAAAGCAAGTCACATAACCAAAGTCAAAGACAAGAGGCAGGAAAAAAGTATTCTTTCTCTTTAATGTGACACACTGCAAAGTCAGATGGAAAATGATATGGATATGGGCGGGAAGAACTGAGCCCATGAATGTCATAGATAAGTTTACAGTCAACCTGCTATAGTCCAGGCACTGTGCTAGGCATGGAGGAAACAGTGCTGATCATGATGGGAAGTTGGCCTCCTGAAGCTTACAGTCAAAAATTCACGACTAAACATCCACCCACAGACTTCACTGCAGTCTGCTACAACTATAATCAAAATTTAACAGGGAAGGTAAATCTGTTACCCTTGTCATATCTTACACTTCTAGGAGGATTAAGTGCTTTGAGAGATTATCCATTATCCTGAAATCCTTTCACCATCGCTCCCCTTCTACTGTCATGCATATATTATATGATATATTCGTTCAAGAAAAATCATTGAATTGATTTAGAGAACCAACGGAATAGCCTTTCTATGCTCTTCTAGCTATGGGTCTGTATAAGAATCTGTAAGTAGGATGAAAAACTCTCAGTTTAAGAAGCTAAGAGGAGACTTCCCTGGTGGTCCAGTGGCCAAGACTCTGCACTCCCAATGCAGAGGGTCTGGGTTCAGTCCCTGGTCAGGGAACCGGATCCCACATGCTGCAACTAAGAAAGATCCTGCATGCCACAGTGAAGATAAAAGATCCTGCATGCTGCAACTAAGACTTTGTGTAGCCAGATAAATAAATACTAAAAAAAAAAAAGAAAGAAAGAAAGAAAGAAGTTGAAGACCTGCATTCCTGGGCTTCATCCCTTACAAGCACCGTACTGACATCACAACATTGTGACTTAATTACAAAACGTTTACTGAGAGCCATCTATGTACCAGGCTCAGTGATCAGGGTTGTTCCATTTAATGATTCATCTAATCCTCAAGATACTGCTCAGACCTGTAAACAATACAATTAAAATATAACAAGGTAAGAGCTTTTACAGGAGACCATGTACTTTAAAACATTATACAAATATACTGTATTATAATTAAGCATAGCTGTAGGTCTCAAAGACCACATCCCATTGTCAGAAGTGCCTAATTTATAAACAGGGAAATCTGTGGTACTGAGATGATTTAAAGTGAATGGAGGAATATCCTGACCCCATGTGCCACCACTGTTTCCATCATCCTGAGAAAATCCAATTAAAAGGGGAAAAAAAGCATGATGTTTGCCAGCCCAGCAGAAAAGTAACAATCTTTGCAGATTCAAAAGAATACTGAAGAAATATATGTGCCCAGGACAGGAGTAAACACCTCAAAAATCATATAGATAGAGGGAACTCAGGGCATAAGCGTAAACACTGAGAATGTGGAGTGATCTTATTTAGGCATTGGTTCCAACTGCCTCGATATGAAATCAACATCCATGAGTTCCAGACACAAAAAGAGTTTATCAGCTCCAGTACTTCACAAAAACTTGTTTAAACAGATAATTAACCTAAATATGTATCTGTCTCCCTATAAACTTTTTCTCTACTTCCTTCCTTCCTTCCCCAAATATTTCCTAAAGTGGAAGTGAAAGTAGCTCAGTCGTGTCCAACTCTTTGCAGTCCATGGAATACTCCAGGCCAGAATACTGGAGTGGGTAGCCTTTCCCTTCTCCAGGGGATCTTCCCAACCCAGGGATCGAACCCAGGTCTCCCGCATTGCAGCCAGATTCTTTACCAGCTTAGCTACCAGGGAAGCCCATTTCCTAAAGTAAAGCATGCTAATTTCTGGAAGGTACATGATGATATCAGCCACTGACTTGGCTTATCTTACCAAAAACTTTCACTGACAAATAGAAAATATTTTTAATAAAACACGTACCCTCAGACATAAAATGAGTTATTTATCACAAATTTACAAGCCCCATAAAGCCCAATCACTGATGACTAAAGATGTTATTGTACTTAGAATATCAGGACCTCGATCTCAGTACTGCTTTCATTAAATGCTTTTGCCAAAGTTATGAAACCTTTGTAATTCCATGAAAAATGGGTGTCTCTGACAATACCATATATAATTAAGTATATATTGCTGTGCAGTTGGAAAATTCCATTGTCACCTGCATCAGCCTCAAAGACCAATTTGCATACACAGATCAAAGGGAACCTTACAGCTTGCTGGTTCATTTAAAAGTGAACCAGGACAATTTTAAGACCTTATTAAATCCCTCAAATTAATCTGAATAAGAATGTTTTGACTTGTAAACAGCAAAGAACTTTATGAGGGATTATGAAGGAGATGCATTCATCTATTGCTTGAGTTGAACTTTTCAGATGTGTTCATTTTCATTCCTGGTCTCTCTTAAGCCTCAGTATTCTCGAATCTTGTTTCACATTCATGATATATTTTAAAGTCAAATAAAATTTGTATTATTCTATTCAATTGAACATCCAAAGCTTGGGCTGGTCCTCCAGCAGTGCAGGAGTGGAAAAAATATTGTTGACATAAAGTAGAAACTGAAGCCCCTCACATCTTCATGTTGCACAACATCCTTCCACAGGGACCAAGCAAAGGACAAGCCAGGCTGGGGAGTTCTTCATGGCCAGGATAGAGGGAGGGAATGGAAAGCAGAGACCAGGGTCAAGGACAAGAGCCCACTTCTATGGATGACAGAGGGACACTGGGACCGTCCTCTACCTATTGTCTCTCAGCTCTAAGATAACCTTTCTGTGAACCTGGAGCTCTGAAAAACCACAGTTTCCCAGCTCCCTTGCTAGCTGGCTTCCTGTCCAGTTCTGCCAGTGGGAGACTGACAGGGCAGGAGCTTCTGGAAAAATATGGAACATGGGAGGAGGAGAAAGGGGACTTCCTACTTCTTCCCCAGTGTCTATCAGCATCACTCCAACAGCAGCCTCACCCTGCACCTTCAGAGGTGGCAGGAGCAGCTGGAGGATCAGTCATCTGTGCTTCGTCACCCCCTGGGCCATGCTACTCTAGGCTATCAGAGCACCCAGCGGACCATCCCCTGCTTGGCCAAGTACCAGAAGCAGTGGGGCACCTGCTCCACAGAGGTCCAGGCACCAGTCCCGACCTGCTCCTTTTCCATGCCCCTGGCTCTAAGCCACCCCCTCCCCCTCTTGACCTCCCACCCAGGAACTGCTCCTGAAGCTGTTCATCTCGAGCCTTCCTAGGCTTCTTCTTTCGCTCAGTAGCCATCCAACCCCCATGTAACCAATTCCTGTATTAAATCCCTTCCAGTTAAATTCCTAGTGAAGTTTCTTTTTTCTTGCTGCTACTGCTGCTGCTAAGTCACTTCAGTCGTGTCCGACTCTGTGCGACCCCATAGACGGCAGCCCACCAGGCTCCCCCGTCCCTGGGATTCTCCAGGCAAGAACACTGGAGTGGGTTGCCATTTCCTTCTCCATCTCTTTTCTTGACTAGATCCTAATTGATATTCTCACCAAGGCAGCAACTGTCAATGAAGAAAGAAAGTGGATTTTTCCATCGCTGGCGAGGGATTGAGGAAAGGATCGATATGTTATTTTTAGAAGTTGTAGAGGTGATTCTGATAATATCACCATTCCCCACCATTATTCTTTCTGCTTTTCTTCCTCTTTTAACTGTAATGTGATTTCTGAGCCATCTTACAAGGGCATACTGTGTACATCTAAAGGTAGTTGCAGTGGAAGAGAGCTATGGGAGTCTTCATGGAGTCTCTTTATCTATTAACCCCATTGGTAAATCCACCTACCACACAGGTGTCAACAGTGGTGATCTGTAATGATGCTAGCCCATGTACCACCATACCTCTATCACAATTCCTTTCAAAGGCTGCCCTTCTTAGTCAGTTATGGGAGGGGCACACAAGTCACCAACCTTCACAAGAATTAGAGGTCACATATGTAATTGTGTCTATGCTCCAGAAAGAGGACACAGTCAACCCCACAGAAGAGTCAAGTAAACAGAACCTCAGCCCAGGGCTTAGGAAAAGGTTCCCAACCCTTGACATTGAACAACCTCACCAGTGACAGCACTTTCAAAACCAGACTAAACATCTTCCAGAAATAAATTCAAGCTAAAAAAAATCATTTCGAAAACTGGAAACTCTTTAGCATTGGCTTTTACACATGAATGCTACCATTATGTTCTTATATCTGTAGGGTATCTTTATTTCTCTAGTGTTTTCGTTGCATTGTATTTTGATTAACTATTAACCAACAAATATTTCAAGAAATGGAAGAGGATGATTCCCTAAATAAATAACTTTGGTTTTCAAAAAGATCACTTCTAGAAATTAACGCAATGAATCAAGGTGTGTGCTTTAAAACCGAGTTCAGGCAGATGTTGACTGCAGCATTCAGCTTCCCGTTGTGAGCATCACTGAGCCTCTCATGCCAAGAGCTAATATGACCTCAAGAAAATGAAACCAGTCTTTGGCTGAGTGATTTAGAAGCAGTGGGGGGGAGTTGGGAATAAATACTAATGGTTTTCAGTCAAACCCAAAGCAAAATACAAGCCAGCCAAAGTAAATATTTTTTTTTCTTATGCTGTCAACTGACATTTGTGTGGCAGGATAAGGCCTTACCCTGATAAATATTTTTTTGAGTTAACAGCCCCTGCTTCAATTTACCTCTCACTGGGGGAAAAACACAGGAAATCATTGGAAGGAAATAGGAAAAGATTGGTGTTTCACAACAGTTCTACTATATTTACCAAACTTTTAGGCTAGCTGCTAGCTCCTCTTAAATTTTGGTCTTTACCCCCACCTAGCCTCCATCACACAGGACACACAGCTCCTTCACACATCAATATTTTCTCCATTATTTACTAGTATTCTTCTCAACACTTCTTCATTATATGCCTCTTAAGTAGGGCTGGTATCATAAACCCTTGTGTACATTCAGTATAACAGCTCTTAAACTTGTGTCAAACAGCAGAAAAAATATTTTTGACAAGTCTATCAGTTTAAATCCACTCATCTTTTCCCTATTCATTGCTGGGAAGTTGTAGGTAAAATATGTCAAGATAAGGATGTATATTTTTCTGACAACTGTTTTGTAATGTCTTTGGTATTTCTTAAATTTGCTCCCTGCCCCCAAATCCTGCAAGTTTATCTAAATGGCAAAATATACCGGTTTGCATTCAGAATACACCCCTTCTTAATGTATCTACTTGTTTGTAGTTGCTGAAGATATGCCTATGCCCTGAACATTTACTACATATGATATATCCCTTATATCTGCCTTCCCTGAAAGCTCAGTTGGTAAAGAATCTGCCTGCTTATGCAGGAGACCCCAGATCGATTCCTGGGTCAGAAAGATCTGCTGGAAAAGGGATAGGCTACCCACTCCAGTAATCTTGGGCTTCCCTGGTGGCTCAGCTGGTAAAGAATCCACCTGCAATGCAGGAGACCCCGTTTCGATCCCTGGGTTGGGAAGATCCCCTGGAGAAGGGAAAGGCTATCCACTACAGTATTCTAGCCTGCAGAATTCCATGGACCATACAGTCCATGGGGTCACAAAGAGTTGGACACGACTGAGCGACTTTCCCTTTTACTTTATACCTGCCTGAATTATCATCAGTTGGAACCTATGAGCCTCCAGCAAAGCATTACTTTCTTTTTGCCACTCCTAGAAATGTGGCATAACAGATACGGCAGAAGCTGGTTGGCACCCTGCCCACATCCTCTTGCCATCCATTATTCTTTGCTTTCAGGGCAAACCCCTGCTACCTGCTGCCTGAAAGGCCCCTCTAACCAGGAAGCAGGCTCTGTCCATGCGTGGGGAAGACCTGAAGGTCCAGGAGTTAACACGGTCCCCAGTGGCTGTTGACCAATGAAGGATGAGAGTGGACGGATTCACACCCCAGCTTCCTTGTCTCTCTAGTGGAATGAGTCTGAGTCATGTTGCACACAACCTTGCAGAACTGACGGTCAGTCACCTACAACAGTAAGGCTCTTGTGAGCTCGTCACTTTATTGACTTCCTTCCCTTCCCTGTCTCACTTCACCGCTTTTCTATCAGTGCTTTCTTGGATGGCTCCCAAATAAACTACTTGTATCCATATCTTGTCTTGAGGTCTGCTTATGAGGGACCCCATGTTAAAACCACTCAGCAGACGTTTTAAGTGATATGCATGGGTCTTACTGCCCCACAGACTTGAAAAATCAAAGGTCTCATATTTGGGAATGGAGGAATAAAAATGACTTTAGAGCTTTTTTTCTAAATACAATACTCGTTCCCCCATAGAAGGTATGGACAGACACCAAAATCATACTGTATATTACTCTCAGTATCATCTTGCTTGTGACCCATAGGATAGTGAAGCCTTCAATAATGAAACACCTTGACTAAATCAGGGCCTAGGCCGGTAGAATTGAGCCAAGTCACTGGTAATACTGGTGGACAAATGGTTCCTTCTCCTCAGCCCATGGATCAATTTACAGCCAGGAATTCACACAGAAGCAGAGGAGTCTCTTGGAAAGAACAATGTACGATTCCAACCCATTATGTGTGGGTTTCAATGTTATTAAAGCCACTTCATGACCCTGACCGTGACCAGATAACAGAAAAGTGTAATGAAGCCATGAGGATGGCTGAGAGTGACAACTTGACTGGATTTAGCAGCAAGGACTCACAATTGAAGTTGATGGTCCCTTAGAGTCCTCTCAGAGGCTAGCACTGAAATTTCACTCCACCCATAGTCCACTCCTGCTTGAGTCCAACCCTGGGGAAGACACATTCACCATCGCATCATCAACTACGCTCGTGTTTGGCAAGGTACTGGAGATTCAAAGGCGAGCGAAAGAGACATGTCCCTCCCTTTGTAGAGTTTATAGTAGAGAGTGGAAGACAGATATTCAGTGAGCAGGAAAGCAGACAGACACCTACACAAAGTGTATTTTTACAATATCAGAAATCAGAATTTCAGGGTGAAGGAAGCAGGCTGGAAGAAATAGCATATGTCAAGGTCCAGAGGCAGCAGAGAAGGTGGGACTTTTAAGGAACAGAAAAACTGTCAATACAGCTAAGGTGAGGGAGAGACAGGGGTGGAGGGGGAGAGAGAGGGGGAGGGAGGGAGAGGCACAGAAAGGGAATTTAGTGAAGGACAGGGAAGCTTGGCATGCTGCAGTTCATGGGATCACAAAGAGTCAGACACGACGTAACGACTGAACAACCAATTTAACTGGGGATCTCAAACCTAGCTGCTCATTATAAATAATGATTCTTTCACATCCTGCAATCAATCAAATCAAAATGCTTAGGAGGTGGAATGTGAGCTTGAGTATGTTTTAAAGCTCCCCAGTTGCTTTTCTGTGTGGCCAGCTTGAAGATTCAGGCCAACATTTCAACATGATTTAGTTTATTACTGAACAGTTTAGCCAGTCTGTCCCCAGCCCAAATGGGTTACAAGAGAGTTAGACTGAACTTGAAGTTGGGATGAGTTTGCAGAAAGCCTGCTTTGAGATGGGCATTTTTCATACATTGTGCTATTCAGTATCAAAAACTTTCAAAAAAAATTTAAGGGAATTCCCTGGCAGTCCAGTGGTTAGAACTGCACTCTTTCACCACCAGGACCCGGGTTAAATCCCTGGTCAGGGAACTAAAATCCTGTAAGCTGTACGGTGTGGCAAAAAAAAAAAAAAAAAAAAAACTTTTTTCAAATTCAATGAGATGACTCTTTTCATCCCATTTCATAGACGAAAAAGAACTGATACTCAGAGAAGCAAGTCACCCAGGTCACACAACATGTAAATGGGGGGAGGGCTGCAGGATTCAAGCTCCAGCCCCTTCATGTTCCAAACCCTACCATCTGTCTACTACCCCTACCTGCTTTCCAAGACAGAAGTGGATGGTTGCAACCCTTGAGAAGCCAAAAAGGAGTCCGAGGAAGGGGTGGCATTGAGAAAGGTCACAGAGGGAAGAAGCAGAGGACACAATACAGACTTCCCATAAGTCACTCTTTTTCCCAGACAGTGAAAAGTGGGAGAAGGTTTGAAGAAGACAGAAGGCTCCTACCCTGTTTTGGGGAATGTAAATTGGTAACAGCCAGGATAAAGGACACTATGGAGGTTCATTAAAATACTTTAAATTGGGCTACCCCGGGACCTGGCAGTCCTCTCTGCAGTCTCTGCTCTGTCAGAAACTTCTCCCCGGGTTACTGAGGAGTCATCCCTGAAGCCACACTTTCTCTCACACCCTCAACTAACTCATCCATTCAGTCCTACTACTACTACTACTACTACTACTACTACTACTAAGTTGCTTCAGTCGTGTCCGATTCTTAGCGACCCCATGGACTGTAGCCCACCAGGCTCCTCCGTCCATGGGATTTTCCAGGCAAGAGTACTGGAGTGGGGTGACATTGCCTTCTCCGTCAGTCCTACTAGCTACACTTTTAAAAGAGGTCCAGGAATCCAGCCATTTCTCAATCTCCACAGCACTACAACCCTGGACACAGTGAGCATGACTAGGAGCCCCTGTGAGCTGTGGTCAGAAAGAGAAAGGAAAGCAGAGCATGCTGATCAAGCAGGTGGCTCCTCTTCAAACCCTCCAGGGCCTTCCCATTTCCACCAGACCATAATCCTGACTCCTCACCAGGATCTGGAGGCCCTCCAAGCTCTGGGCTTGCCTATGTCATTTCTGGATCCACCTCCTGCAGGGCCCCCAGGCCCTCGCCCCAGCCTCCCACCTGTCCTGCAAGGATTGCTGCCCCTTGGGCAGCCGTACATGCCATTTCTTCCCTCTGAGAGGCTGTTACCCAGACCTCGGCAGGGCTGCCTGCTTCTCCTCATCTAGCTCTTCAGAGAGGCCTCATCTGGCCACCAGAGCAAAGGAGGGCTCCATCTCCACCTTGCTGCTCACGGGCCAGGAGTTCAACAACCACTGGCTCACTGGCGGCCATGCTTTCAAAAGTGTAACTAACTGTGTCCAGGGCCAGGATTGTAATTCTTTCTGGTCAGAAATTCCATTCATCACACTCTGTCTGATGAGCTCGTCAGCCTTGAACTCATCACCTGGTCTCGTTCTCTATTTACAAAATGAGAATAATGGTGAATGTGAGTCTTGAGGCGACCTTCCGACTGAGGATTCAACGTGTGTCAGCAATTAGATTCCCGGTGTTGTGTTCCAAAAAGAGGGACAACCCACAGCCAATCTTTATCTCCTACTTCCCTTTGTGGCTGATGCTGGCTTTTCGTTTGCTTTTAGCACATTCAGGGAGGAGGCAAACAAACTTTCCATTGGCTGACACTGTGTGAACACACAGCACATTCAGTCATGGCCGGAAGGCTGGGTGCAAACCGTCCCCACACACCCTCACGGGCTTGGACCAGACTCTAAATCCATTAATCTCCTGAAAGATAACCAAGTCCACTGCCAATAAAGAATTAACAGCACCATTTCCTGGACTTGGCATTATCTAAGAGTCCACACAGACCCAGAAAATGCAGTGTGTCTTCTACTCCAGGCTGTTCACGAAAGGATGGATAGTGTCTGGAACAGTAACAAAGCTGGCTCCATGATGAGTGTCTGGGCTCCTGCTTACTCTCCCTTATGGCAACATCAACCTGCTTTTCTCCTCTTTGTGGTCAGAAGTTCTAAACCTGTGGGCCCCCATGAGGTGTATGGGTAGATTTCAGGGGGTCCATGATTTGAATGGGAACATTTTGATCTTTTTGTTTTCAGCCTCTTAATTGTCATGTTACATTTTGGTTGTTGAAGAGCTCGAAATACTGAGAACGTTAATCACCACTTCAAAATTACAGCAGTTAATAGATCTAACACTAGATCTTGTTATTTCCCACATTAATAAAGAAGTACATGTATTACTCTAGCAAAAATCTGGGGGTTTTTTTAGGATTTTGATAGCAGTATTTCAATATAATTGATTTCCTTTTTTATCCTATATATTTCATGTATTTAAAAATACTTTCTGAGAGGAAGGTTACAAGCTTCACCAGTCTTCCAAAGCCTAGCTCCCACGTTAGACACCATATTCAGTTCAGTTCAGTTCAGTCACTCAGTCGTGTCTGATTCTTTGCGACCCCATCAACCACAGAACACCAGGCCTCCCTGTCCATCACCAACTCCCGGAGTTTACCCAAACCCATGTCCATCAACTCGGTGATGCCATCCAACCATCTCATCCTCTGTCGTCCCTTTCTCCTCCTGCCCTCAATCATTCCCACCATCAGGGTCTTTTGAAATGAGTCAGCTCTTCGCATGAGGTGGCCAAAGTATTAGAGTTTCAGCTTCAATATCAGTCCTTCCAATGAACACCCAGGACTGATCTCCTTTAGGATGGACTGGTTGGATCTTCTTGCAGTCCAAGGGACTCACAAGAGTCTTCTCCAACACCACAGTTCAAAAGCATCAATTCTTCGGCACTCAGCTTTCTTTATAGTCCAACTCTCACATCCAAACATGACCACTGGAAAAACCATAGCCTTGACTAGATGGACCTTTGTGGACAAAGTAATGTCTCTGCTTTTCAATATGCTGTCTAGGTTGGTCATAACTTTCCTTCCAAGGAGTAAGTGTCTTTTAATTTCATGGCTGCAATCACCATCTGCAGTGATGCTGCAACCCAGAAAAATAAAGTCTGCCACTGTTTCCACTGTTTCCCCATCTATTTGCCATTAAGCGATGGGACCGGATGTCATGATCTTAGTTTTCTGAGTGTTGAATTTTAAGCCAATATTTTCACTCTCCTCTTTCACTTTCATCAAGAGGCTTTTTAGTTCTTCTTCACTTTCTGCCATAAGGGTGGTGTCATCTGCATATCTGAGGTTATTGATATTTCTCCCAGCAATCTTGATTCCAGCTTGTGCTTCCTCCAGCCCAGCATTTCTCATGATGTACTCTGCATATAAGTTAAATAAGCAGGGTGACAATATGCAGCCTTGACGTACTCCTTTTCCTATTTGGAACCAGTCTGTTGTTCCATGTCCAGTTCTAACTGTTGCTTCCTGACCTGCATACAGGTTTCTCAAGAGGCAGGTCAGGTGGCCTGGTATTCCCATCTCTTGAAGAATTTTCCACAGTTTATTGTGATCCACACAGTCAAAGGCTTTGGCATAGTCAATAAAGCAGAAATAGATGTTTTTCTGGAACTCTTTTCTTTTTCACTGCAGAATGACTGTCTGAGGAGGCCTTATAAATAGTTGTGAAAAGAAGGGAAGTGAAAAGCAAAGGAGAAAAGGAAAGATTTACCCATTAGAATGCAGAATTCCAAAGAATAGCAAGGAGAGATAAGAAAGCCTTCCTCAGCAATCAATGCTAAGAAATAGAGGAAAACAATAGAATGGAAAGACTAGAGATCTCTTCAAGAAAATTAGAGATACCAAGGGAACATTTCATGCAAAGATGGGCTCGATAAAGGACAGAAATGGTATGGACCTAACAGAAACAGAAGATATTAAGAAGAGGTGGCAAGAATACACAGAAGAACTGTACAAAAAAGATCTTCATGACCCAGATAATCACGATGGTGTGATCACTCACCTAGAACCAGACATCCCGGAATGTGAAGTCCAGTGGGCCTTAGAAACCATCACTACGAACAAAGCTAGTAGAGGTGATGTAATTCCAGTGGAGCTATTTCAAATCCTGAAAGATGATGCTGTGAAAGTGCTGCACTCAATATGCCAGCAAATCTGGAAAACTCAGCAGTGGCCACAGGACTGGAAAAGGTCAGTTTTCATTCCAATGCCAAAGAATGCTCAAACTACTGCACAATTGCACTCGTCTCACACCCTAGTAAAGTAATGCTCAAAATTCTCCAAGTCAGGCTTCAGCAATACATGAACCATGAACTTCCAGATGTTCAATCTGGTTTTAGAAAAGGCAGATGAACCAGAGATCAAATTGCTAACATCTGCTGGATCATCAAAAAAGCAAGATCCTATATTAAAGTAGCCAAATCCCTGCACTGATCCTTAGAGAAGTTTTTGACTCAGGCAACTCTGCAATGTAGATAAGTTTGTCTTCCTTGTCTCTACAATATGCCCTACTCTGTCCTGTGTCACTGTCCCTAGCAGTGTTTCTTAGCTTCTGTAGGCCATGCTACCTTTTCATAAACATTCATGCCCACCTTTTATGCCCTCCGAAGTGCAGGACAAATTAAACACTGTGATTAGAAACCACTCAGTGGGGCAAATGTTGCTTTGTTTTAAATCATCACATGTCTACTTCTCCAGAGATCCAGATTTCCCAATCACAACAACAACTGTCTAAGTGGATACCCTTGTGGGTGGACACACACTGAGAAGTCACCCTCATCCTTGGCTATCCTCTCCAAGGTATTTGCCTCACTAAGCACCCTTCCCCTACCAGAATTGCAGGCTCAGACAGGTTGGCATCTCCCACTCCGGGCCCAGGACATTATGGACAGGATCTCATTTGTGTGATGCGGGCAACTCCTCTTTTCCTTTTGTTTTGAGATGATAAGGGTATGGTTTTTGTAAATGTTTACTAAGACACTAAAGGGAAGGGCAGAAACCATGTAGAAAATGAAGAAGTTCAGAATCGAACTTGTCTTCAGAGAACAGATTTCTTATCCCAGGGTGACTGCAGTCTGGCTTCACACTGACTGGTCTGGCATCGACCATTGGGCACTCAAGCCCCTGTTATTTTCCTCCTTTCTCTCTGGCTGGGATGTGAGACTTGGCAACTCAGAACCCTACTCAGAGGGAGCTCATGATTGGCACAGCTACCAGGCCTGGCAAGAGTCAGGCCCTGCCAATGTCAGCTTCCTGACTTGTCGCCAGGTGTGGGCAGAGTGAGAAAAGAAGGGGGCCAATGACAGAATAGAAAAGAAAGCCAACATTTGAGGGGCATGGCGGGGATCTGGATTCAGGGGAGCAGTATAGAAGCAACAATGATGGAGAGGAGGCACCCCAAAGAGTCAAGAAATGAGCAGTGTGGGGTCCAGCCAAGTGTCCTTCTCTTTGGTTCCCCCTTGAGGCTACTACTGGTACTGCACCTAGTCCTGCACCCCAGCCAGGGCACAGAAAGCCCTGCACAGATCTGCGGGCATGTGCTTGCACAAACGCGCACACACACACACACACACACACACACACACACACACACACACACACACACAAACCCTAGTTCCTGCTTGGTCTTCCCAACACATATTTCCTATATCCTCCATTTTCTGACAGACTTAAAACCCTAATCGCTTTCCCAACCTCTCTTGATTTTAGGAATAGTCGTGTGCTACAGGTCTGACCAATTCACACATAAGGGGAAATTTGCTGGGGTGCTTCTGGAGAAAACATTACTTTCTTTATTAAAGGAACAAACATAACCTTGCCCCTTTTTTCTGTCCAAAATGCATATCTCATATCCAGAATTGGGATAGTCGCATTTCAACCATAAGGCAACAAACACAAAGGGAAGGCCAGGAGAAGGGCACAGATGCCATCGCTAATGTTCTTGAACCACTGAACCAACGCCCAGCAGCTGCCTCCAGATTTTGGATTATGCAGACAAAATCAGTCCTTTTGTGTGAAAGCCACTTTTAGTTGGGTTTTGTAACTTGTAAACAAAAGCATTCCTAATTCATAAGGCAGAGTAGCCTCCTCCTTCCACTATCTACCCATCAACTCAAAGTAACAGCCCTGCTCCATTCTCCAACTCATCTGCTGTAAGGCCTACTCCTCCCTGGCAAGCCCTGAGACTACCCAAATACTGATGCCACAGATGAGAACCCTTGGGTAACAATAACTGGGTTCAGATTCAAGGTCAAATCCTTCTCTTCCAGTTAATCATATCTAGTTCCTACTTAAACTAGATCTCGGGCTTGTCTTATCACCCAATGCCTTATGCATAGCTGCAGACAGGTGAGACATGAGTGGTTCTTGACATCAACTTTCACTTAAACCCCACTCCTTCATAAAGTCCTCCCTCATCACCCCAGCTGAGTAGCCTCCCCATCTTTGAATGCCACTTACACTCGCACCACTCATTTTGTGCTGAACAGTTCTAACACTGTTATGCATTGGTCTTAATTATCTTCCACAACCAGGAAGCCTCTCTAACCCTCTGAGTCTGAGTTAGTCGCCTCTAATACCAACTCTTGAAATGCCCTATGCATTCCTTTAATAAAGTCCTCATCAGGCTTTTGTCACCTTCTGTCACCTTCCCTACATCCTCCAGTACACTATGACCTTCTTTAGATAGGGATGGTATCTTACTCACAATATTTATTAGTTCTCCAGTTGGACATAGGACATATTAGGTACTTAATAAGTTGATGTTGAAAAAATGAAGAATCTCATCTCCCCACCAAGATAGCAAGCTCACTGAATCTGGATTTGTGCCTACTTCCATCCTCCTAGTAATACACATGGTGGACTTACAATAGATATTTGGTCACAAATTTGTATAGGGAGACAACCATGTTTTACTTCAATAACTTCTACTTGACAACCAAGGAACATGATTTTGTTTGTATATGCATACATATAAACATGTAATTATGAACATGTATCTACGCAAATATACACAAGAGGTGTATAGCTAAGAGGTGTTTAATGAAACCTTGGCCTGACAACTTTTTTCTACCAAATTGGCTTGACTCAACCCTCCAAATGGTCCTCTATCATGTATGCTGTTGCTGCTGCTAAGTCATTTCAGTTGTGTCCGACTCTGTGTGATCCCATAGACGGCAGCCCACCAGGCTCCCCCGTCCCTGGGATTCTCCAGGCAAGAACACTGGAGTGGGTTGCCATTTCCTTCTCCAATGCATGAAAGTGAAAAGGGAAAGTGAAATTGCTCAGTCGTGTCCGACTCTTCACAATCCCATGGACTGCAGCCTACCAGGCTCCTCCGTCCATGGGATTTTCCAGGCAAGAGTACTGGAGTGGGGTGCCATTGCCTTCTCTGTCTATCATGTATACATTGCCTCTATTATTTTCTTACTAAAAGCTTTGCAACAAAAACAATAACCGATTAAAAGGAGCTGTTTTGTCTGTAAATGTGGTTGGTTATTGTTCTATTACCATATTGACCGGGTTGACAGGTGGGTTTTGGCATCATAAGGCACAGCCCAGACTCTTTTATGAGTACCAGGAGACCAAGCCAGAGATTGTCAAGTGAAGAGGTTCTCAAAAGAAGCAGAGCAAGAAAAAAAGAGTTTATCATAGGTAAGAACCAACTCTGGGAAATGGTGAGGGACAGGGAAGCCTGGCGTGCTGTAGTCCATGAGGTTATAAAGAGTCAGATATGACTGGACTACTGAACAACAACAACAAGAGCAAGTTGCCCTCTAAGGCTAGTTTTCAGTTCAGTTCAGTCGCTCAGTTGTATCCGACTCTTTGTGACCCCATGAATCGCAGCACGCCAGGCCTCCTTGTCCATCACCAACTCCTGGAGTTTACCCAAACCCATGTCCATCGAGTCGGTGATGCCATCCAACCATCTCATCCTCTGTCGTCCCATTCTCCTCCTGCCCTCAATCATTCCCACCATCAGGGTCTTTTGAAATGAGTCAGCTCTTCGCATCAGGTGGCCAAAGTATTGGAGTTTCAGCTTCAACATCAGTCCTTCCAATGAACACCCAGGACTGATCTCCTTTAGGATGGACTGGTTGGATCTTCTTGCAGTCCAAGGGACTCTCAAGAGTCTTCTCCAACACCACAGTTCAAAAGGCTAGTTTTACATTGATACAAATATCCTGTGACATTACTTAGAAAAAGTCTACCAGAGCTGCTAGTGATGTTCTCAGGAAAGAAAGAACCTTACAAAGCATAATCCAACACTCACATCAAGGGCTTTCCACTTGATGGTTCTAATCTAGGTGTTTAAGATATTTAAAAGGATGACCTCCAACTCCTTTCTTCCAGATGGGAAATGGTAGCCAAGTGATTCTTCCAAATCCAAACAGAAAGTCACCCAAGGGTGAGGATGGGGTAGACGATGGCCATGGTGCTGCATGAGAAATGGGGACATTGGCAGGTAAACAGGCAACTAAGGTACATGCTGTCAAATAAAGTAGAAGGGAAGACTCTGAAAGCATATTTGTTAAAGATATGAAAATTCACGGGGGGAATACCTCTTGTGGGAGAGATAATTTTATAAAAATAAAAAAAGAAAATATCCGTGAGTCATCTGACACAAAACTTCAAGTTGGACTGGAAAATATATAAAATATACAAAGCAGGAATTTTCTCATGTTATAATTTTCAAGTCAAGGGGAGACCTAAAGCACTTCCAAAAAACATGGGAGAGTCACCAAAGTTTCTCTTGGACTCCAAATATTACTGTAACTTTTAGTCCCAGTTCTCTCATATGTGGAGAGGAGGCATCAAGAGGGCATGAAATGCAAAATGAAAATGCAAAATGTCTAGTTGACAGCAGATTTCTACTTTGCCCTGATCTTCACCCCAAACCATCCTATCAAAGAGCTCACAGAGACATCTGGGCCTCTGTGGAGGTGGTATTAATCTCTATACTCTAACAGTAATCTATACCATATGTGATAGGCTGACCAGTCCACCTCCCTCCATATATTAAAGGCCTAACCCCTCGGTACCTTTGGAAGTAGGGTCACAGCAGATGTCATTAGTTAAGATAAAGGCATACCCAGTAGAACAGGCCTCAAATTCAACATAACTGCTGTCCTTATAAAAAGGGTGGAATCTAGAGACACACACAGCCAGCAGGATGAGACTCCCTTCAGGGGTGCCAAAGGTCGCCGTCACGCCACCAGAAGGAAAAGAGCATGGAATAGATTCTGCCGCACAGCTCTCAAAAGGAACCAAACCCTGCCCGAGACACCTTGACCTCAGACTGGCAGCCTCCAGAATTATAAGATAGGAAATCTCTGTTGTTACCAGGGGTCCCCACCTCTGGGATCTAATGCCTGATGAGCTGAGATGGAGCTGATGTAATAATAATAGAAATAACGTGCACAATCAATGTAATGCACTTGAATCATCCTGAAACCATGGTCCCTCTCCCTGGTCTGTGGAAAAATCGTCTTTCATGAAACCACTCCCTGCTGCCAAAAAAGTTGGGGACCATGGGTTTAAGCCATGCAGTTTTGGGTGTTTTGTTACAGCGACCCCAGGAATTTAATACAACAGATTCATCACTGTGGGCTCCAATGGGTGAGTTCCCAAGGGTCAGCTCCTCCACATACTACCTTAACCACTGCTAAAGAACTACCACCACCACAGTTTTCAGTTATCTTTAAGTTGCCTTCTGCCTCTGGTCCCTTCTTATATATTTACTTACTTGCCATGGTTAGAAAAATCTGTGTTTACTAGTTTCTAAGCTGGGACTGATGCAAAGCCATCTGTTAAAAGAGAAAAATTTCTGTACATATGAGATAATCAACAAATATGGTTCCAATTAATGATTTTTAAATTACCATTTAAATATTGACTTGGACTGTGCCCATATGATATCAAAATAACCGAGTTGCATGTGAATATTTCACTCAAACCATTAGCTGTTTTGTATGTATAATGCCAAGTAAATGTGCTCGGTTGTTCTATTACCATATTGACTGGATTGACTGGTGGGTTTTGGCATCATAAAGCATAGCCCAGATTCTTTTATGAGTACCAGGAGACCAAGCCAGAGATATAAAAAGGCATTTCTTTCCTTTAAACTCCCAAGGACTATTAATAATGAAATATTACAGCGGAGGGAATTTTCACCAAGAAAGCATCACTTAATAACATGAGTTAATAGTCCTTCCTGTGGGATTCTGTCATCACCTTATTTCACCTTTATTGTTCTATAGGGGAGTTCATTACCATGACTTGGGTAATACAACTGCTTAATGGAAACCAAAGTGTTATCGCTTCAGGTGAGGCAAATTAAACAGAACACCCACAGGGCTGATAATAAATAGGGAGGTGCAGAAGTAAAGGAAGGGTCATGAACACATATGTTCTTATTATTCTCTTTTCCCCACTCCTTAATTTTCCTCACCACCCACGGGCTAGATTGATGGGGACTGGATGGATAAATGTAGGGTGGAAGTGGAATGAGTAAATTGGGGTAAGTATTTTCAACTGGAGAAAGGATAAGAAGTGAATTTGACAAGTTTCCAAGTAGGTTCAAACCAGACCCACTCTGGTACCTCAGGCACTAACGCCTCTGGCTACCTTCAGAGCTATAAGGGATAGTTGGCACATTAGGTCTTTATGATCTTCCCACAGCTCTCTCTGAGTTTTTCATTTTCTTTTGGCCTCCCCCTCCTTTCTTTCCCCTTCTGAATGTAAAATGAGAGAGCAAAGATAGTGGCCCCAATGGCCCCAACTGCCATCTTTGCTGTTCCATGACTTAAAGGAATGCTCTCAGATTGGAGATTCTGTGGAGGTTTGGGCATCCCTGGTAAGACGTGGACCTCACAATCTGAAATTCAAAATCCCCAAACAGTGAGCTTCCACATGTATCTAAGTTATACAGTAAGTAGTCCAATCTAGTGTATTTTCTAGACAATCCATTATTTGAATTTTTCTTATGATATCATGGGTATTTTCAAGTAACATTTTGAGATGTAAAAAAAAAAAAAAAAAACTCTTTCACCAAAAAGGGAGAATTTAAAAGACAGACAAATCCAGAAAGAAATTGCAAGGTTTTGTGAAACTACCATCTAATAATGGTCTTCCCTCATGGCTCAGATGGTAAAGCGTCTGCCTACACTGAGGGAGACCTGGTTTCGATCCCTGGGTCGGGAAGATTCCCTGGAGAAGGAAATGGCAACCCACTCCAGTACTCTTGCCTGGAAAATACCATGAACAGAGGAGCCTGGTAGGCTGTAGTCCACAGGGTCACAAAGAGTCAGACACGACAGAGCAATTTCACTCACACTCACTCACCATCTAATAATAAGTAGAGAAAAAACTAGCATAAATAATGATTAAAACAAACAAGCAAAGAAACAAAAAAACATTGCTGGTGCTAATGTAAAATGGTTCAAGCCCTTTGGAAAACAGTTCAGTAGTCCCTCAAAGTGTTAAGCATGGAGTTACTACATGACCCAGCTATTACATTTCTATATGTAACCAAAAGAAGAAAGAACACACATCCATACAAAAATTTATACACAGATGTTGATAGCAACATAACTCATAATAGGATTAAAAATATTTCATTAAAATGGTCTAATATTTACAGTGTCCCCATACAGACATCAATGAAAGAATGAAGGTCTAATACTATAAAATGTTGGTGTCTATTCTCTTCAATGTGATTGCTAATTGTATAAATCAAAGTACCCACATGTTGCCTGCATGTGTGTTTCCTAACAAAAATATAAGTTTCCACCAAGGAATGGGGCCTTATGTTTGGTATGGTCTTTGGTCACCTTCAGGGATGGGTTCTAAAAGGTTATCAGAGGGGAAATCCTCAGGGGTGCACTACAAAGAAGATAACTGAGATGAACCAAAGAGGGAGGTTTCTGGAAAACTTCACTCATGAAGGCCATACATTTCACTTTCCTCCCCACCCCCAGCACCTCCTCCTTATTTATCTCCTTTTCTTTCTCCCTGCAATGAAGTTGTCTCATTTAAGCAAACTGGCCTTATGATATAATTCAATCCACATGAATCACCATATTATGGATTTGACCTAATTGACTTTAGTCTCCACACTGTTGTCTCCTCCAGGTTACTGACCTCTCTTGTCCAAACCATTACATTCAATCCCTACTTGGTGTAGCTTAGAGTTTAGCACAGTCCATTTTCCCCTTCTTCCTTTACCCTGGCAAGAAGCTCTGTTCTCCAATAGAATTTGGCAAAATAAACTAAAAGTTCTAAGGTTGGATACAGTTTAGACTAGCTCTTTGGAATGAAACTGTCTTCAAAACTCATGATGCAGTGACTTAGTTCCATTCTGCAATCACATCAGTCCTATCAATTCTATCTCCCTAAAAACGTATCAGTCCTTATCATGACCTCCAGTCTTGCTGCCCCTTTATCCACCTTTCACGTGGCCACTGGTATAACTTCATAAAGCATAAACCTGGCCATAAACTCTCCTGTTTAAAGCCCTGAAATATACTCCCCAAGACCTTCAGAATCAACACAAAGCTCTTCGTCTAGGCTTATAAGTCCCATTTTAACCCAGCTTCTCTCTACTGTTGCAAACTACTGCCCATCCATCTTGAACTATCTGTAGTTCCCACAACAGGCTATGCTTCAAAGTGAAGGAGATATAAAAACTTTCTTAGACCAAAAAAATGACAATTCACTGCCTGCAGAAGCTAAACTCTCTATGGCCACCCTTATCATTTCAAATGTTATTCTCTCTGCAGGAAATATTCTTTTCCTCCATGGTAGGTTGGCCAATTCTTTCTCCAAACAGATTTACTGAAGTATAATTTACATACCATAAAATTCACTAGGTTTGACTAACTGCTAACCTTTGAGATTCCATTTGGATGTCATCTCCTGTTTTCAGATGGGTTCCCTCAAAGACAGATCCTGAGACCAAGATGTGGGGGTGAGTGGTTTATTTTGGATGGGATTTTCAGAAAAAAGAGTGAGGGAGTAGAAAAGGGAGATAGAGAAGAGAGAAAAGTCAGTAAAGGGTGTGTTCACAGTTGCGTTCTTACTGTGGGCAACTGAGGGAAGGGGACAATTCACTGCAGTGTCTTTGAGAGCCTGTGTGAAACACCTCTCTGAGTTGTCCTACAGAGCCAAAGTCATTGGGGTATTTTTTTCCTGCCCCTCATTAATTGAGGGTCACTCCTAGAGGTGTTGGCTCTCTGGCGCTTCCAGCATGCCTGCCATGGTCAGAGAATATCTCAGCCAGAGAGAGGAAGCCATCAGCATATATAGGAACTACCTAGAGTGAACTTCTAGAGCAGGCCAAGAGGGTAAGAATGGAGCACCAGATAGCAGCTCCACACACATTCTTTGCAGCCTTTCCAAATCCTACCTCTGCTTTTAAGATTGGGTTAGAGGAACCTTCTCACTGGTCCCATAGCACCAATATCCTTGCCACACTACACAATTTTCTTGTTTCACTAATTGGCCTCTGGCCACTGTAATGTAGACACCTCAAAAGCAAGGACTTTACACATCTTCATTCTCCATATTTAGCAAGATACCTTGGACTTATCAAGCTCAATAATGGGTATGGTTGTTTCAAAGCACTTCATATTCATTATCATGTTTTATACCCCAAAATCTCCCTGCCCTGGAGACATCATCATCTTTATTATTCCGATTTTTATGGACAGAAATCTGAAATCCAGTGATGAGACAGAGCTAGATGGAAGGCCATATTTGCTGATGGCTAGGCCAGTAGCCAAACAACTTCAGTTTCTGCTGAAGGTGGACCACAGGAAGTAATGGCATTCACCCAAGGCTAAACCTTTCAATTCATGGTAGAAAAGGCTTTTCACATCCAGAATAATCCCCTTTACAATATTCAGAAGATGCCTGAAGGTAGAAGCAAAACAGCCCTAGAAATGCCAAGTCGTGTGCTTTGTCTGAAAAAGGATTCTTTGATTTTTTTTTCTTCTCTCATTTACATTCTCCTAGGAGCTGCCTCCTGATGTAACTTTTCTACAATTCTAATATTTGTGAATATGTAAATCAGATTTTACTATTAATTAATTAACCAACATCATGCCATTCACTAGAAGGAAGTGATCAGCCATGGGGAACAGAATGCCTTGTAGCTCTGTATTTTTAAAAGTCAAAGCAAGAAGTATACAGTTCTAATAACAGAAGGGATGAAGTGCTTTGTTCTTAGGTTATGCTCTGGAGTCCAATTTTTAAAGGGATTAAGTATATAAACATCAAAGAAAGACTGCCCTGAAGCTAACAACTGTATCAGGAAACTCCCTGCTTTCTCATGTCCCCTATGCTCATACATAAGACAATGCATCTGGTGATTATAATGGTCTCTGTTCACTTTATACAGCAAAGGAGAGGAAAAGAATTAAAGAATCTTTCCCTTTGCAGTCTAATGACTAGTGGTGAGCCACTAAAAAATGGAAGAATTTCAACAGGCATAAGATCAGAGTCTATTTGGTTGCTTTTTCTGCTATGTATTTTGGAAACCACTTGACAGTTTTCCATTTTAATATTTTGAGGGATTTTTCTTGATAGAATCCGGACAAGGACTGCAGAAGTTTTGCCATCTGCAAAAAGAGTGGGTTGGATTAGATCAGCAAACACTTTGGGTTCCATAACAATATTTTTGTTGGTCCACAGAACTCCTCTAAGGAGTACCAACATCAGAAATGAATACAAACACTGAAAAACTGATTAATGGATTGGCCATTGATATTGCCACTTTACAGGACTATTAAATGAATGGCAAATACAGAAATAGCATCAAATTATTTATAATATTCAGGGCACATTATATTATCTTATTACAATGTTTCTGACTGACAGTATGATATCAAGTCAAAGTATTTTAGAAAAAGGAATTAAGTGATTTTCTGATTAAAAGAATAATTCAAAAGAAAAACATGGATTTTTATATCAGATAGGACTGGATTCTATTTATACTTCCATTAGAGTACAACACTGTTCAAGACAGTTAATCTCCTTAATCCTCAATTTCCTCCCTTTAAAATGGGTTTGACAATACTTAATAGCTCACAGAGTGATTTTTGCAAATTACATAGGCTAAGATAGGGGAAAGTGCCTAGGGTTAAACTTTGCACATAAAACACATGAAAATATTCTTTTCCCCATCTTCTATCATCCTGTGAGTTTTCAGAGTCAGTTCAGTTCAGTTCAGTCACTCAGTCGTGTCCGATTCTTTGCGACCCCATGAATCGCAGCATGCCAGGCCTCTCTGTCCATCACCAACTCCCGGAGTTTACCCAAACCCAAGTCCATCAAGTCAGTGATGCCATCCAACCATCTCATCCTCTGTCGTCCCCTTCTCCTCCTGCCCCCAATCCTACCCAGCATCAGGGTCTTTTCCAATGAGTCAACTCTTCACATGAGGTGGCCAAAGTATTGGAGTTGCAGCTTTAACATCAGTCCTTCCAGTGAACACCCAGGACTGATCTCCTCTAGGATAGACTGGTTGGATCTCCTTGCAGTCCAAGGGACTCTCAAGAGTCTTCTCCAACACCACAGTTCAAAAGCATCAATTCTTCGGCACTCAGCTTTCTTTATAGTCCAACTCTCACATCCATACATGACCACTGGAAAAACTATACCCTTGACTAGACGGACCTTTGTTGGCAAAGTAATGTCTCTGCTTTTAAATATGCTATCATGGTTGGTCATAACCTTCCTTCCAAGGAGTAAGCGTCTTTTAATTTCACGGCTGCAATCACCATCTGCAGTGATTTTGGAGCCCCCAAAAATAAAGTCTGACACTGTTTCCACTCTTTCCCCATCTATTTCCCATGAAGTGATGGAACCAGACGCCATGATCTTAGTTTTCTGAACGTTGAGCTTTAAGCCAACTTTTTCACTCTCCTCTTTCACTTTCATCAAGAGGCTCTTTAGTTCTTCTTCACTTTCTGCCATAAGGGTGGTGTCACCTGCATATCTGAGGTTATTGATATTTCTCCTGGCAATCTTGATTCCAGCTTGTGTTTCTTCCAGCCCAGCATTTCTCATGATGTACTCTGCATATAAGTTAAATAAGCAGGGTGACAATATACAGCCTTGACGTACTCCTTCTCCTATTTGGAACCAGTCTGTTGTTCCATGTCCAGTTCTACCTGTTGCTTCCTGACCTGCATACAGGTTTCTCAAGAGACAGGTCAGATGGTCTGGTATTCCCATCTTTTTCAGAATTTGCCACAGTTTCTTGTGATCCACACAGTCAAAGGCTTTGGCATAGTCAATAAAGCAGAAATAGATGTTTTTCTGGAACTCTCTTGCTTTTTCAATGATTCAGCGGATGTTGGCAATTTGATCTCTGGTTTCTCTGCCTTTTCTAAAACCAGATTGAACATCTGGAAGTTCACGGTTCATGTATTGCTGAAGCCTGGCTTGGAGAATTTTGAGCATTACTTTACTAGGGTGTGAGATGAGTGCAATTGTGCGGTAGTTTGATCATTCTTTGGCATTGCCTTTCTTTGGGATTGGAATGAAAACTGACGTTTTCCAGTCCTGTGGCCACTGTTGAGTTTTCCAGATTTGCTGGCATATCAAGTGCAGCACTTTCACAGCATCATCTTTAAGGATTTGAAATAGCTCAACTGGAATTCCATCACCTCCACTAGCTTTATTTTAGTGATGTTTTCTAAGGCCCACTTGACTTCACATTCCAGGATGTCTGGCTCTAGGTGAGTGATCACACCATCATGATTATCTGGGTCTTGAAGATCTTTTTTGTACAGTTCTTCTGTGTATTCTTGCCACCTCTTCTTAATATCTTCTGCTTCTGTTAGGTCCCTACCATTTCTGTCCTTTATTGAGCCCATCTTTGCAGGAAATGTTCCCTTGGTATCTCTAATTTTCTTGAAGAGATCTCTAGTCTTTCCCATTCTGTTGTTTTCCTCTATTTCTTTGCAGTGTACATGTGGACATCACCAGATGGTCAACATCGAAATCAGATTGATTATATTCTTTGCAGCCAAAGATGGAGAAGCTCTATACAGTCAGCAAATACAAGACCAGGAGCAGACTGTGGCTCAGATCATGAACTCCTTATTGCCAAATTCAGACTGAAATTGAAGAAAGTAGGGAAAACCACTAGACCATTCAGGTATGACCTAAATCAAATCCCTTATGGTTATACAGTAGAAGTGACAAATACATTTAAGGGACTAGATCTGATAGACAGAGTGCATGATGAACTATGGACAGAGGTTCGTGACATTGTACAGGAGACAGGGATCAAGACCATCTCCATGGAAAAGAAATGCAAAAAAGCAAAATGGCTGTTTCAGGGGGCCTTACAAATAGCTGGGAAAAGAAGAGAAGTGAAGAGCAAAGGAGAAAAGGAAAGATATTCCCATCTGAATGCAGAGTTTTCAGAATAATCACTCCTAAACGTCAAAATATTATATTTTAGAATTAGTTCTAATGTTTTCCTTTAAATGTTGCCCCCATACAAACATATCACAAATGAATAAAATTATTAGGCACAATTTTAAATATGATCATATTGAATTTAGCAGTCTGTTTACATTTATTTCCATTTTAAATAACCTGGTTTAGAAAAAGTTATCAGCTCCCTGATTATTATGTTAGTTCAAAGAAACTCTTTAGCTCTAAAATTTCCTTAAAACCAATATAGAAGTGATGGAGGCTGGAAAAGGGAGGAGTAACTCGGTTTGAATGGATCTGTCCATGGTTCTGAAAGTGAATAAAGTACCTAAACTTAAAGCTAGTTTCTTTGACCAAGCTCAAAACTTTAGGACCATTACAAGGGAAGAGAGAAGGGGACATCTATCAGCCTAGCCCAGCAATCAAAAGCCTATCAAAAACTGACATAACATTTACATCTCATAAACATGTAGATATCAATAACACTAGATAACAAAGAAGCTCAAAACAGCAAGATGTTAACTCTAGGCTAAAAGTACTCTAAGACTGGAGACCAACCAGATATCATCTATGTCTTTTTGGTTGTGACCTCTCCACTAAACATTTCCCTTACTCTGGTTCCTATTTTAACACTCAGTATATTTATTTAACCCATTAGACTAAAAATTTCATGATAGCAGAGAATCCCTTGCTCAGTTTCTCCTAGTTGTTGACCACAGTAGAAACTTTCTCACTGAAATAATTCAAATAAAATTGTTCAATTGAGTTAAATTAATCAATGTTGTTTTGGCAGTCAGAAAAAGCTTTTTAGATATACAAGCTAGGATTTTAAGAGAACCTTGAAGGACGGAAGAATTTTGAAAGATAGAGAAAAATGTTAAGGCCATGCTTTCACCTTTTTAGGAGGAAAAAAAGCGAAGCAAAGATCTGGAACCTACTGATGGCAAAGTGAGCCCAGACACCCAAATAGTGTCTTCCAAAATGTTTCTTCCCGAATCAGTGCATGAAATATCGTTCATTCTCTTAGTCCTGAGTCCTATGTTTATTCAAGAAAATAATTTTGCATGACTTTTTTTCTTATATCATGATTGACCATTTTTCTAAAAGATTCATGATGATACTGAGAGCCTACTGAGTTGGCAGGATGTCCTGAAAGACTCAGATATCCAATCAGCACACTTTTGAGAGGGGATCATCTACACACAGCAGTGTACCTCTTTATCTTAAGCAACCTATTAGGACATGCCACATACATGTTCTCTCTTCAACTGCAAGTTTAAACTCTCTTTAGAAGTTCCCCTTTGTGTAAACTTTCTGTGAATACAGTGTGGCATCTTTTAGGATGGCAGAAGCACCCACCACTTAGAAATCTATCAGGGTTATTGATATTAGGATAGCATAAAGTGATGATAAACACACTATGCTATGAACCACCCTAAATTGCAGCCACCCAAATATCCTTTGCATGACCCTGCTATGTACAATGACTTCATGGTTGACAGAGATCAGTTTAGGTTTAAGATATATATTAATACATTAAAATATTTTGTTGTTTCTCAGGCAGAAAATGGTGGTGTGATTATTGAAAGCTAGTGCTTGACATACTTATTTCTAACCTTTACAAACCAAAAAATCTTTTGTTTTGGGTCCACATTCCCTCCACACCATGATCAATCCCTCTAGCATCTCTCTGAGCAATAGTGAGCCAAGAGAATGATTCCAAATGTAACAGATGACACAAATTCCCCACCTTGCCCTCCAAGTAGGAATTCTTAACTTATTTGACCACGGAATTTAGCTTCCCAAGTGATTCATGGTAAAGAATCCACCTGCAAGGCAGGACACTCAGGTTCGAGCCCTGGGTCAACAAGATCCCCTGAAGAAGGTAATGGCAATCCACTCCAGTATTCTTGCCTGGGAAATCCCATGGACAGAGAAGCCTGGCAGACTACAGTCCATTGGGTCACAAAGAGTCAGACACGACTTAGCGACTAAACAACATGGTGTTTCTAGTAGTCATGTATGGATGTGAGAGTTGGACCATAAAGAAGGCTGAGAACCAAAGAATTGATGCTTTCAAACTGTGATGTTGGAGAACACTCTTGGACTGCAAGGAGATCAAACCAGTCAATCCTAAAGGAAATAAATCCTGAATATTCATTGGAAGGACTGATGCTGAAATTGAAGCTCCAATACTCTGGCTACCTGATATGAAGAGCTGACTTATTAGAAAAGACTCTGATGCTGGGAAAGATTGAAGACAGGAGGATAAGGGGACAATGGAGGATGAGATGGTCGGATGGCATCACCGACTCAATGGATATGAGTTTGAGCAAGCTCCAGGAGATGATGAAGGACAGGGAAGCCTGCTGTGCTGCAGTCCATGGGGTTGCAAAGAGTCAAACATGACTGAGCGACTAAACAACAACAAACATTGCATATGCCTTGCCAAAGCCCTCCTGCCAAAGACCACCAGGGACCATGCCAGTAATTGGACAAGTTGGTTTCATTTTTCTTTGCAGCCATGGAGAACTTGCACCATGGAGAACTGAAGGGCAGCTCAAGAAGTAGTTGTTAGAAAGGACTTATTTGAGGATTTGAGCTCATGTTAAAGATTTGGGATAAAGTTTAAGGCAGTGGGGCTTGTTCTGGTTTCAGTGCTCTTGGAAAACTGCATAGTTTTGCCACTGGATATCTTACTGAATCTTTATATGGAGGGACAGAAGACTAGAGCAAGGCTAAAGCTATAATGTGTTTTTCAACATGCCACAGTAGTCTCTCATATTAGCCAGGGTAGAAACATGTTTGATCATTTTTGTGGCTTGGATAAAGTTTCTGTTTTGTCCATGTTCAGACATGATTATGGAGTGTTTCTAATTTTGCCTGGATCCATCACAGTTACAAAATGACCTTATCTGCCATTAGTGTTTGGGGGAATGGGTATTGCTCCACAAAACACCAAAGCTTAGCTGTGAGTACCAGGACAGGTCCTAGTAACCCCAAGTCCCAGCAGGTTATACCAGGCCAACTTGTGGATGGCAGGGACTGATTTTCTTTTTCCCACACACACATATTCAGTCAGAAAAAACTAGAATGTAACAAATATCATTTACTGTTTGTGATACTCCAGCACAGTATTAAGTGCCCTACATCTTTAACCTATTTAATCTTCACAGCGACTCCATGGAGTAAGTACAACCAATATTCCCATTTTCCAGAAGTGAAAAGTGTGGCATAAAGAGGTTAAGTTACTACCCAACATAAGCAATAGAGCAAGAATTCAACTTAGCGGCTATAGACCAACAGCCTTAACCTCCACCTATTGTAGAGGTTATTGTCTATGTGTACGATAAATTATGAGCAGAGATTACCTTTCAGAGACAATGGGAGTACAGGGATGCAGGTGCCTTTTTCTCTTCTCTTTCTTGTCCTTATTATCTAAATTATCTACAATTAATAAGTATTCATTTTCAATCAGAAAAAGGAATAATTTACGAATGTACTTATGGAAGTTCTGTAACCAAGCCAAGGTCACCGTCCTAATGCAAACCCAAGTCTTGAGTGCTGTCAAAGCTCCCCTGAATGTCTGAATCAAAAGAGAAGACATCAAATGGGGAGGAGGCAACGCCCTCTCTGCACAGGCGCTTTCTCTCTCTCTCTTACTCCAACTCAATTACTCCAACTCAATTTAGATCATATTAACTGGATTTCTTGCATTAAAAAGTGGCAGGAAGACCCACTCTGGGGCCATTCAGTGTCTCTGAATTAAAGCCGGGAGAGTGGAAGTCCCCCAACATGCCCCATACACAGAAGAACAATCAGGAATTGAATTGGGAGGACTAGAACCAAATACCTTGGTCTTCAAGGAACGACTCTTTCCTGGTGGGAGAACAACACTCCCACTCGCCAGGTGAGCTCTGCTGAGTTTGTCCCTCTCTAGGACGCAGCCCAGGCACTGAGAGCGGGACGCCAGCACTGCAGCCTGCGTGAGGGCTTACATGAAAGGGCTGAAAATTCTAGGGAGGGCAGTGAACCGAGGTTAGGCGGGAACCATTGGGAGGGACAAAGACTTCAGAATGAAAAGAGCTTTGCGGAAATGTTAAAGGCTCTGGATCAGACCTGTCGGCTGCTTTCCCTTCTCTAACTGCGCTGGCGGCAGAGCACACGAAACATCTTTGTTTGCTCCCCGCGCAGAGACCGACTTTAGGCCTCCTGAGAGGTGCCCACCCACCAGCTGCCGCTGGCTCGGCGGCAAAGAACTGGGCTCGCAGTCATTCCCGCTGCCATCGCACCCCCCCCCCACTCCCCCGGTCCTTTCCTTCTTTCCGTCTGCCCCGGCCGAGAGCCACGAGAGGCAGCCTCCCTGCCATTTAGCACCTCGGCTGCGCAGTGGTGGGTGGTTTCCCAAAACGTGTGCCCTCGCAGCCGCTCGCGCTTGAGTCGCCGCTTTCAGGGGCACAAGTCAATGAGGCTTTTCCCTCCGCGATCATCGTGAATCAGCAAAGCGCTGCAGAGCCGCGGCGTCTCCGCGGGCAGAAATTAAGATGATGGGGGAAGGGCACAAGTGGAGTGTTGCAGGGGAATTTCTAGCCCCTCCCGGGAATGGCAGTTCGGGGTGGGGGGGGGGCGATGTCGTCTGGAAGCTGCCAGAGGGAACCTTTGGAAATTGAGAGCGGTGAACCGGAGGGAGCCTTTGGAAACAGAGAGCGGTGTGGGGAAGAGTGAGGCTAAGCTGAGAAAGTGGACGGGAGTCTGGCTAGGCAGGAGGACCGCGGGAGCGCAGGCTGAGCTGAGCCGGTGCGCCCCTGGGGTAGGCAGCCCGGCCGCTGCAGGTGTTGCTGAGGGAATATAGGATGGAGGGTCTGGAGCGGGGGAAGGGAGGAGAGGAACCAAAAAAAGGAGGATTTCCCAGCCCACGACTTCCTGTTTCTAACGTGCAAGTTCCCAAGTTCAGTTGGAGAAGTGGAGGGCCGCTAGGCATTGGGGAATCTGCGATGGGAACGTTAGGGAAATACCTCCCTCAGTCGCGTTCTCCCATCCGTTCCCCTGTCCCTCTCTCCTCTCTCTGGCTTCTTCCTCCTCCTCGTCCTCCTCTCCCTATCCCGTCTCCCTTCAGCTTTGATTAATATGCATGTCCATGCTCAGTAGTGCGGGCCACACTCCAGGGACCGCGCCTCCTGTCACCGCCGCCTTTCGCTCGACCCTTGGCACCAAGAGGCCAAGCGAGAAAGACTGGAGGCGTGGAAATGAGAAGACCGAGCGCTCAGAGCGCGAAGCCCGGGGACCCCTCTCCGCGCCCCGTTCCCCACCCCCGTAGCTGGGCAGAGCGCCTCAGTTGCCCAGACTCCGAGGTTCCGCTCGGTCTGCGTGGCAATGGATGGATCCCGCGGCTTGGAGCGCGCAACAAACCGCGCTAAATTGTACCTGTGCGTGGCCGTTCCCGCCGCCGCCGCAGGTCTATCCCGGGCCCGAAGCAGGCGCCCGCCTTCTCGGGGAATTCTCTGGAGGGGGTGTGCGAAGGGAATCACCGTGGCCCGCCTGCTAGCTCACGCCTGGCGCGCACAAGCACACACGCCCAACTTTGCCGAGCCGTCGGTGCCCCCCCCCCCGCCCCCGGGTTCCCCCGCGCCCCCTGCGGCTCGGCACTCTCGGAGACCACAGCTCTCCAGGTCTAAGATAAGGTGTCCCCCACTCCCACACTCTCGCATTTAAGGAGAAGAGGGCAGGGTGGAGGAGACAAGGGGAGTAACGCTACTGACTCCCTGACCAGCTGTTCACAAACACTCTACGCCCGCAGGGGCGCCCGCTCCACCCCCGCCAGGTCCCCCAGACCCGCCAGTGACGACAGAGAGAGGAGGAGGAGGAGGCAATGCAGAGAGGCGGGAGTCCAGCAGCACCAGAGCCCTGGCGACCGGCGGCTCTACGGACTGAGCACCGTTATCAGCCACTTTTATTACTGGGGTCAGGGTGAGGAGGTTGGGGGCGCACAGCAGAACTGTCTAACCCACTCGGGAAGAGACCCTCATGGAGAACGAGGAGACTCTCTACAGGCGCCTTCGGAGTGGACGTGTCCCAGACGCACAAGCGGACTCTGGTCCCGCGGAAGCTGCAGTGTTGGGGATATTTTAAATGGCTCTTACTTGAGAGGAGGCGTGATTTCCACGTTCGAGCGTCTTCGCTCCCCACCCCCTCTCCGCACCAGCCAGTGCGCGCCACCACCTGAGCCTGGCGAGAGCCGGGGCGCACGCAGTCTTCAGCCTCCTCCTTTCCGCCTCTGGGGGGTATTCGGCTCTGAGTCCGTCCGCCCGACGCCCCCCGGGACAACTCTTTACTTTTTGTTTGGAAAATCAAGGCCATTTCTTTATTCGTCTCTGGGTCTCCCCGGAGGAGCACAGGGGAGGGGAGGGCGCGCGCGGCGGGCCGGGCCAGAGGAGGGGAGTGCTGGGTGGGGAGGAGACTGGGTGTAGCCTGGAATTCTCCGTCCTCGTGTTCCTAGGCTGGCGCGCAGAGTCTCCCCGCGATAGCGCCGCCGCCGCTCCCCGCGCCACCCCCGTCGTTGGCCTCGGGGGGTCGGGTGAGTGGGGTCATGACGTGCCGCGGGGGCCGCCCCGGGCCCCTCCCGCTGCTGAGCCGGGACGCTGCCCCGCCGCGCGGAGCCCCTCGGGCGGGGAGGCGGCGCGGGGGGTGGGGAGGGGGCGCCCCACGGGGGTAGGGCGGGGTTGGGGGCGGCGCGGAGGCCGCCAAGCTGGGGGGCTCTCCGGGCGGGGCGCGGCCGCGGGCAGGAGGGCGTGTCTCCGGCCCAAGGGGACCCTCCCGAGGCGCGGCGCGGGACTCCCCGATGGTGGTTGCCGCGGCTCCGGGAGAGCACCCGGGTCTCGCCTCCGCCGCCCGCGCCGCCGCCGCCGCCGTCGCCGCCGCGGGGCGCCACCACCGCCGCCGCCGCCGCCGCCCGCCGCCCGAGCCCGCGCCGAGCGTGCGCCTCGCCCTCCTCCCGCGCCCGCTCTGCTCTAGGATGCTGCGGCAGGTTCTACACAGGGGCTTGAGGACGTGTTTCTCCCGGCTCGGCCACTTCATTGCCAGTCACCCTGTCTTCTTCGCCTCGGCGCCGGTGCTCATCTCCATCCTGCTCGGCGCCAGCTTCAGCCGCTACCAGGTCGAGGAGAGCGTGGAGCACCTGCTGGCGCCCCAGCACAGCCTCGCCAAGATCGAGCGCAACCTCGTCAACAGCCTCTTCCCGGTCAACCGCTCCAAGCACCGGCTGTACTCGGACCTGCAGACCCCTGGGCGCTACGGCCGGGTCATCGTCACCTCCTTTCAGAAAGCCAACATGCTGGACCAGCATCACACCGACCTGATCTTAAAGTGTGAGAGGGGGGGCGGGCTCGGGCAGCCTCTGCCGGCGCCGCTGCCGCGGTGGGGCTGGCTGTGCGCAGGGGTCCGGGCTGAGAGCGCCGCCTCTCCCATCCCAGGCGACTGCCGCAGGGCTCTGCTGCACCGCGCGCCCCTCGAAGGCCTCCCGGAGCCCTCCCAGCCTCCCGGGACGGGTAGTGTCCGGGCCCGGCCCGGCCCTGGCCGCCGTCGCCGCCACACCCGGCAGTCGCTGCAACAGTTGGGGCGGCGGCAGCCACCGTGCTGTGTGATCGGTGCGCTTGTTTTGGATGCAGTGGTCTTGGGGGCGGGGAGGCTGTGGGGTAACTGGGCCAGAAGGAGCCCAACTAGAGAAGGACATTCTAGAAAAGTCCTGCTACTTGAAAACAAAATACTCTCTGGAGGGGGTTGGAGGGCAGATTCAGAGAGCCTGCTCCCCTGTCCTCGTTTCTGCTTCCTTGCTCCAGTCGGGGAGTGGAGTGTTTTGGAAGAGGCTGCTCTGAGGGGTTGTGTGTGGGCCGAGGAATGTGAAGCGGGATGGTAAAGAAGAAGTGTGCTCCCGGAAAGCAGGGGCTGCCCTCTTCCCAGGGCGAGGTGGCCATCTCTGTCTTCCCGAGTGGGAAATGATATTTGTAATTCACAGTCGGTTCATATTTCACAGTAGCTCCCCTCCTTCAAGATGCAAAAAGTTCTCTGGGAAGGGGGGGGGTTTCACTGATCCACTTGTATGTGGGTGCGTTTGGGGGTGAGGGTCAGAGCAAGAGAGTGAGAACAGGAGCCAGGCTGCGTGGCCATGACAAGAGCACAGTAAACCGAGCAGCTGCTTAAAGGGTGACACTGGGAGAAACAGGTTGTGCCACAGCCCCAGGTGAGAATTGGGTGTAAAAAGTGAGGTCAATGGTGATAACTTTCAGGAAGTTCCCAAGAAAAGCAAAAGAGTGAGGACTAGAGATGGAAAAGTGAAGACCTGAGGAAAGAAAAAGCCAAGATAGGTTAGAATGTTCCATCCCAGTCCTGGTGGGGATTCTGGGTCTTGTTTACTGAAGGTCCTCTGGGGAGGGCACACAGGAACCAGTCCGGGCTGGAGCCCTGGGGTGGAGGGGTGGAAGGTGCTGGTCTTGTGTGGGTCCAGATCTAGGATTGGAGGCTGGGTAGATTTCTAATCTACTTCTCCCACCGGGAGTCAGCCAGTGAGCCCAAGGAACTCTTTCCTTCTCTTTCCCTCTGCAGGTAAACCCCCTAGAGACAAGCTCTTTTTCCTCTATAATTTTCCACCGTCTATGTGTTGACATCAATCAGTAATTAGTAATGAAAGGAATCTGAGTAGAGACTCAATGGAATTAGGACCTTCCCACATTGGGTGGCTTGTGATATTTTTAATGACACACACATCATCACACATACTCATCACAGAACCTTACTAACATCAATCCTGAGTTGTCTGCTTTTCTGATGATTACACTCCCAACATCAAAGTACCCCCCCATGCTTCAGTTAATATATTTTGACACACACATAAATACTGCTACAAATGCTTTTCCCAGAAAATATGTAATAATTTCACCATAGGCTTAAGGAAAACTATACTTTAGCTAGTCCTGACAGAAAACTGCTCCATTTTTTGATAGATGATCTATTTAAATGATGTTTCTCTTTGTTTTTATTTTATTTTTTGAGGTGATGGTTCCACTGGCTTTTTGTTTCCCCTAACAATCCGTCACGCAACTGTGATGGGCAGTCACCAGTTATGTTCACTCTCAAGGTTAATGAGACATCAACAGGCACACCAGATCTCTTTTCAACTGGATTGTTTCTCTTGGATTTGATTTTGATCTCTTCAGGACAGAAAACTGTATTAGAAGAGAAAGTTGGGAGTGGAGAGACAGGGAGGCTTGCTTTTCTTCATACCTAAAGGGCAACTTTAAAGGACTGCAGTCTTGTGAGTGAATTGTTTTAAGAAATGGGGTGTTTTTTCATGCTCTAGGTTTCTGGGGAAGATCAATCCAAGTAGAATAATTGTGAGAACTGATTTCTAGCTGATGGCTCTCTGGTGAAAATGAATTCACAGAGCTTATGAAAACCTAGACTTGGGCAACTGAGGGAATTGCCTTCAATTTTATATATCCATTGTTTTCTTCTTATATCCCACCTCTCTATGTGGTAGGCGTGGAGCTGGGGGCCAGAAAAATGGACCCTTGGTAGTCATGGTAATGTAAAGTGTAGGAACAAGCACTGACTTTCTTCCTCTCTTTTTCTATGAGAGACATGAAAGATTAGTCCTTTACAAAAGGTGTTAGGAGTGAGAGTCACTGTTTTCTACCCTTCCTGGTGTTACTCTGATACTTTGTTGCTGGCATCAAGGAGACAAGACACTTAACATTGTACACAACACCAGCTGGCCCCTGCCTGTTTTATCACATCACAGTGGAAGTAAAGTGGACAAAGCAGAACCAGGCTTTGAGGCTTTCTTAGGCCGCATGACAAAACTGAAGAAATAGCTCCCAGGGTTGTGTCATTTACTCCTCCTCGGGCTCTGGGGGTGTACCTATGCAGTGAAGGCGAGCCTGCTTGGAATATTAGTCCAGCTACTTTCTGATCCATAACAGACTGAAGAAGGGATGATGACAAAAAGTGAACACCCAGTTTGATGTTGTTTTAAATAATGGGTTAGCCCAAAAGTTCATTTGGGTTTTCAGTATGCTGCTACAGGAAACCCAAATGAACTTTTTGGCCAAACAAATATAATTGGGAGTATCACAGAAACAAAACTAATCCAATTTGCAAACTCAGCTCATCTGCCTTGGAGGAGCTTTCTCAAATTCGTGCAAGTGATATGACTGCCATACACTGACCTCTGCAGTGTAGAATCTGACCACAAACTACAAGAAGAGGGATTCTCCCTAGCAATGGTTTCCTCTGAAGGCTACAAAGCAAAGATGTAATTTGGGGTGAAGGTAGGTGGGGCCTGATGATGCTGGTAAGAGGCCAGCCATTAATTTCTGAACCCTTTTAAATACATGTTGATCTTCAAAAGTCTTCATTTTTGCTAGAAGATTAAATTTAGCTCATTATTATATCTTAACAGAAAATGCAGGATGTTCACCTCAGAGCAAATTTCAGAGCAGTGCCTCACGGACTTATATGGACATGCTTGTTTCTGATCACCTAAAGTGAAGTGTGAGCAAGTCCTAGTTGATAACTGATCTGGCTGTGACTATGACAGTACTTGAGTTCTTCCAGGATCATCTGTGTAAAGAACCAGTTCAGCTTACTCCTTCTAATAATGATATCACCTTTATAACAGCTTAGTTATAAACTTGTAATACATTTAAATACAGCAAACACTGAAGGGTAGGCAGGCAGGAAAAATGGTGTGGTTCCATTTTACAGTTGAGAAAACTGCTCCTTAGAAATTAACTGACTTACGTATAGGAAAAAAAAAAAAATGACAGAACCAGGACTGTGACCAGGGTTTTGACTCCCCGCCCACTGCTCTTCTCACTATCGTATAATAAACTCCTTGAGTGATTTAAAATGTACATTTCTAGTATCCAAATATATTTGATCAAAATCTCATCCCCATCTAACAGCGACAGTAGAATCATAAGGACATTCTCTTGACTGACGCTGCCCCGTGTCAATGGAAAGTCCACATGCCCAAAGTAATACATTTATTATTAGCAATATACAAAGAGAGAATATTTTAAGGGAACAATCTCTGGACGATTGAACACAGCGATTTCCTGTTTGAGTGCTGTTCACGGCCCAGGTCGGGGTGGATTGAACCCCAGTGCTCAGTAACACAGTCCCCAGCACATGGCAGACCTTCAGTAACTGTCTAAGGGATCTGCCCCCATCTGCTCAGATGTTTATGTGATAGGCAAAGAAAATGCCACCAGAACTACTCTGAAAGGTATTTTCAAAATGACCTTTTTATGTTTACAACTTTACAGGCAGCTTCTAGGGCTTCTCTTCCTCCAAGATACCATCCTTCCTTTCTCTTTTTCCAAGATCACCTCTGTAGTCATATCTAAACCCATCTAAGTTTTGAGATTGGCTAGGGGCATCTCCTTCACATCTTGTTGTCCTCTTCTTCAGAAGAACCTCATAGGCTGTTTGACTCCAAACCAAGGGGAGGTCACGTACTCACTCTGCAGACATTCTTTCTTTTACTGGGGAATCTCATTTTGTTCAAATATCGAGTGTCTATGTTATGTAAACTGTTTATGTTTAAATATACTAAGGAGAAAAAAAGTTTCAAAATGAGATTAATAGAATTTAACTTAGAACTCTTTAACTCAAGCTTTCCACGAAGGGCATCACAACTGCTAGTTCAGGGTCACAGAGACCTGGTAGCTGGATCAAGATCTCAGTTTTCCAAATACTGTCTCAGCACTTTCAATCATTACAGGAAGCGCCATCATTTCTTTCTCTCCAGTCTAAGGATCGGCAAATGCCAGCCTTTTTTTGAGCTTAGACATTTTTACATTTTTAAAAAAATTGTAACAAAACAAAAACAAAGAATAATATGAGACAGAGATGGCCCATGCCTCTGAAAGCCTAAAATATTTACTCATAATATTTACATAAAGAAGTTCCTCTACTGTATTCCAAACCTTCTATACTATATTCCAAACCTCCCTGACTAGAACAATTTCAGACGTTAATGCTGTTAAATCATCTCTAAGGTAGTGGTTCCGAACCAGGGGGGACTGTGCCCTGCAGGGGACATTTAGCAATGGTTGGAGACATTTTAGCTCACATCTGGGGGTGACTTGCTCCCAGCATTTAGTGAGTGGAGGTCATGGATGCTGTTAAACATCCTCTCAGTGCAGAATAGCCCCCTGCCACTTCCCACAGCAAAGAATGATTTGGCCCCAAGTCCTGCCTGAAAGGGTTCATTTGTATATTTCTTTTGTTCTGTCAGGATTTTTTCATCTGCATTGATTATGTAAAATGAAAAAATGCCAAAGAGAAGTTCACATCCAAAAATTTTATAGAAGTTTGACTGGGTACAAATAGTACAACCTCGGAGGACATGCTCGTATGGGTGGTGAGGCAAAGACCAGATTTGCCAGCGTACATTCCCCAAGAGACAGCTATCTTGCTCTCGTACAGCTCTGTCCTTGATGGTCCAAATCCCACTCCAGAGGAACCCAAGAAACTGAATACAGTCTAACTGCCTGAATGGTAAAGCTGGCCTTGCAACTGGTCAGAGTGTCTATTACTGGCAGGCCTGGCCCCCAGTCCTGGCCATCACCCACTAGGCCTGGCTTCTCCTGATGGTACGTAAGCTCCCACTGTGAGCAGTGACCTGCCGAGGAGGCAGAAGGCAGCACTTTATTGCCTGGCCTAGCTGCTTTGCTTTGCTGAACATTAAGTGACAAAGGAAGGGCTTGTATCCCGAGGACAGAGATGGAAGACCCTTGGGTTTGGAAGGCACCTTAAAGGTCACCTCCACTGACACTGGAATGTGCTCTTAGAATCTCAGGGTGCTTTGTCTGGTGACAGGTACTACAATGCTTTGGGTAGCCCAAGTCCCTTCAATGAGTGACCCAAGTGGCAGGTACTCTTAGAGAAGACTGAGGCCAGGCCTGAAAGAGTGGCGTGTGTGTGTGTCTGCTGCACCAGGAGCAAAGTAAGGGGAGGGTGAGATCTCGTTTCATTCTCCTTGCATATCATAGAAGGTGCATCCGAAAAATCCAAGTTCAGTATCATTCTAGGGTTGTCTGACTTCTAAGCACATGTCATGTGTGTGAATAGCATCCTCCAGTGCCCACGCTGTTTGTCTCATTTAGATTTGAGGCGCCATCTTTTACTCTCCTATGTAGGTAAGCATTGGGGACAAACTTTGGGTAAACGGCTAATTTAAACTGGAATTTAAATATAAAGCTGTAGTGTGAGAGGAAGCCCACCTTTTTAATGGCTCAGAGTATCTTGACAGATGCCACATTAGAGTTAGAGAAGGAGGCTTTTTTTTTTTTAACAAACACAAAGACTGAACCTCTCAGGATTCACCAGACTTACAATCCTACTATAGCAGCTGAGCATTTAGCTGGTGACTTCCTGTGATAATAACTAAGAGAAGGAGAAGAAAGCTAACAGAAGTTATTTGCTTCCTGCCTGAGAGGTTGCAGCATCCCTGGCACACGAGCTCGGGGATCTAATCAGCTGTGACTCTGTGGTATACGCCATCTGGTACCTGACTTTGGGGCTCAGTGTGAGCCCCAAGTGATACCTGAGATAGGCTTGAAGCAGACCTTTGAAGTCACCTGCTTGCTAGCACATCACAGCAAGCAGGCCTGTCTGCAGCCCTGCCTGTGCTGCTGCCACATGCCCGGAAGGCCACAGAACTTCCGAGGAATCCTGCCAGACTGATTTAATGACCAGCAGGGGAGGTGAGTAATCTCTAACCTTTAAAAGACAAAAAAAAAAAAAGAAGGAAATCAACACCAGTTGTTATTTCATATGGGAAGCCCTGAATAATATGTCATACCTTCGACTCCAGAAGTCATATTTTGAACAAAAGAAGGCAGTGAGGGAGCAGGGAAGCTATCTTTATCTTCGTGCTCTCTAAGAAGTCCTCCTGAGAATATTGTTTTGGGTATTTTGAAAGATCCTCTTTGTTAGGTCTTCTACTTTAGGTTTATCTTGTGGGCTTCAGATACGGTCAAGGTGAGGACTGGAGTGCTGCCTTGGGATGCGATATCCCAAAACATCGGCAAAGAAGCAAGGACATGAAGTAGAGAGTAGGAGGAAGCCAGTCAAGGGAGTGTTCTCAAACAAGCGTCCACTGTGGGCACCCGGCGCCCAGCCTCATTGGGGAACTCTGGGAGATGCTGGATAACTTCTGTCCAACTTATCCCAACTGTGGGTAAAGGACCTGGCTGTTCACACACACCCCCATCCCCTCGCCACATCTCCAGCCACCATTAGTTGATCCAGGACATGAGATAGTCTCTAGCGATCCCAGATGCCACATGTGTCCCTGTAATCAGAATTGTTTTTATGGTTGCTCTTTTATGAAAAGCACAGGCAAAGAGCTGCAGGCGTCCGGCGAGTGGCCTTGACCTGTAGAGGTGAGTGAGAGGAGAGAATGTGGGTGGGACTCTGAGAGCATCTCCACCCATCTAGAGACAGACAGCTAGGAGTGTAGGGCCTACATTGCTAAGGGGTGTTCCTCGCTTCTGGGCAAGAATCATCCAGCATAGCTGTTCAGTTATTCCTGAATTTTGATAGGTAACTGCCATTTTCAGTTTTGCCACTGGATGGTGGTAAGGAGGATTCCAGGCTGGACCTGGACGCCACCCGGTTTTATAAGGCAGGCCCCCACACTTGAGTGGCCAGTGTCCAGCCCCTCTTCCCCTCCCATAGCCCCCTTCTCCACACATGTACCTGCCTTGTTCTTTCCCCTAGAAGAGCATTCACTCCTTATCATGAGGTCAGACTTACATGCCTCCTACTTTATGAGGCCTTCCCAAATTCAGGGCTCCTTCCCTCCCTTAAATCCATCTGTCTTTCAGTTGTATCCACATTCTTTAATGCTTAATTATATAGTATTATATAGTTTGCCTCCCTGATAACTCAGTTGGTAAAGAATATCTGTTTGCAATGCAGGAGACCCTAGTTCAATTCCTGGGTCAGGAAGATCCCCTGGAGAAGGGACAGGCTACCCACTCCAGTACTCTTGGGCTTCCCTTGTGGCTCACCTGGTAAAGAATCCACCTGCAATGTGGGAGACCTGCGTTCGATCCCTGGGTTGGGAAGATCCCCTGGAGAAGGGAAAGACTACCCACGCCAGTATTCTGGTATGGAGAATTTGATGGACTGTATAGTCCATGGAGTCACAAAGAGCCGGACACAACTGAGTGACTTTCACTTTCTTTCATATAATTTGCTGTCATGTCGTGTGATACTTTCTCTTAAGCAACATCATAAAGCTCTTCAAGGGTAGCACCATGTCTTATATACCCAAATCTCTGCTAGAAACCAGTATAACATGGAGTGTGCAGCAGGTGCTTAGTAAATTGTTGCTGCTTGATGGCTCATAGGGTATAGAATGTGCTATGCCTTCCCTATTCATTTATTTTGCTCAAATATAATTTTGCCAGGTAGCATGACCATGTGATTTTTTCAGACCTGTCTTTATTTCTCATCCTTGATAAATTTTGGTTTCAAACGTGATGATAAGCAGTAAGCATCCATTCTGCCTCAGGATCTGCTGACACTTACTTTATATGAGGAGAAACTCATATAAAGAAAAACCAAGCCCAAACCCTGAACACCTCTTTTTGTTCAAGTAGTTTGGCAAGGTGTAAATTTGACCTTAGTGTCCAGGGGTCCATTCCCATTTGGGAGGGCAGAGCACTCTGCAGTTCCTACCAAACACCCTCAAAGTCAGCTCTCCACTACACACATCCCTACTTGCATAAAGTGAAGTCTCAAAAACCACTGGCCAAACCTATACTCAAATGTAAACATGAAACACATTTAAAAAAAAAAATCAAGGACAAGTGGTTTCCACAGCTGTTAGCATCAGAGTTCAAGAGATCACTGTTGTGATGTCCTTCAGCCTTTCATTTTTCAAGAGGGAGCCCAGGGTAACAGAAAGACTTGTTCTTAGAAATAAACTTAAAAATGATGCTGGTACAAAATCAGTGTATCTCTGGTGAGTTTAAGAGACACACTTGTTCAGTTGCTAAGGCATGTCCGACTCTTTGCAACACCAGGCTTCCCTGTCCTTCACTATCTCCCGGAGTTTGCTCAAATTGACATCCATTGAGTCAGTGATACTATCCAACCATCTCACTAGAACTGTTCATTTCTCAGCATTCAAGGTGAAATTCCTTTGCCCATTCTTCCATGGGCTCCACAAATTTGTCAGATACCATGGCTTTGTCAGTTTCTTATAAGTGTCTCAATAAAAATGCATCTCTACTAAACAACTAGCATAAATGCTCAAAAAAAATTTCAGATGCTCAGTACCTTAACTTTTCGAGTTCTGCATTGTTGTCTCCTGTTTTTATTCTAGTTTTGGTACAGCATGTAGGCAAGTGGTCATATTGAGTAAAGACTAGCTGCTCTTAGATGCTTTATGCCCACACATCACCTGGGCATCTCGTGAAAATACAGATTCTGATTCAGCCTGGGGTAGGAGCTGCAGTTCGGCATTTCGGACAAGCTCTCTGTTGATGCTGCTGGTCAGTGGAGCACAACATTGAGGAGCAGGGCTCAGATCTGGCTGTTGTGAACAGAGCCCTGGAGCTGGAAAGCCAAGCTCAAATCCCATTTCTCCTAAGGATTGTGACTTAGCGGAAGGAGCCTAACTTCCCCGAGAAGCAGGTTCCTATCTGCACTGAGTGTAACAGCATCCTGCACACCCGCTCAAGGTGAAGGCTGCGGCATGATACCGTATGTGAAGGCACTGCATAACCATTTCCTTCTGTAACTGTGTTACCATCATTCGTATTTACTTCGAAAATGGCTGTTATTTCTGCATATATGCTAGCTCTTTCAGAGCCATTATTGCCTGTTGAGTAAATACACATAGGCATTTTTTTCCCCTTTGATCCAAGAGGCAATAATGGGTGCTCAATCTACATTCTCAATACTCAGATTGGCAATTTGTTGGTCTTTAATGACTCCATCTGAGTCATTACACATGATTGGATTCATCATATGCTGAGCATACAGCTCCTAAGTTCATCAGTGGGCAGAGCCTGTCAGTGGAGATGCGCAGATTGCATCTCAGCTCATTGAGGCGGTTTCTCAGGGCTCAGAACCTCTTCTTCACGCTTGCCAGGGCTTTGCACAAAAAGGAAGCATTCACTTCCTGTCCAGAAATATCTTTGGAATGAAAAGCTCTGGGAGGCTGAGGGGTCCTGTGTCAAGGTTCTTTTCACTATTTTTCACAGGCCGCATGCTAGAAAGGGATTCTCCCGAAACATAGGTGATAGTCAGTAACTCTCCCCTCTCACTTAATTTACATGACTACAGTGCTTCCCTGGGAAATCTTGCTCACATAAGTAGATCTGCAAGCACTTCAAATGGAGGAGTGTGTCAGAATGGCCAGAGACCAGGAGAACCAGGCAAAGTGATAATTATGAAGACCTTTGAAACTGTGAAATGGAAAATTTTGCTGACTACGGGTTTTAGCCATTTAGGTCAGTGCATTTCCCCATCTTCCCTTTTCTACATTTTCTTTTCAAAGAGTTAGGAAAGAAATCTACAATTATTTAGGATCAAAATCAAATCCACCAAAGAAAATGTCTCAGCCTTCCCGATTCTCTACACCTAAACTCTTCAAATGAAACTAACCTCAGATTAAGGGAAGATGAGCAATTCTTCTCAAATTTGAATATGTTTTCAAATTCTCTGGGAATTTTATAAATGTTCATATTCTGATTCAATAGGTCTGAGACAATAGGCCTGGGCTTCTGCATTTTGAACACGCTCCCAGCACTGCTGCTGCTGCTCGTCTGAAAGCCAGCTGACTAGATCAGTGAATTGGTGGGCCTGAAGAGCCTTTGTGTATCCTGACTAACTACTACCATTTAACTGCCTCCATTGAAGCAGTGGTTCCCCACCTTGAGTGGATATCCCATGGAGGGCCTGTTCAAACAGAGATTTCAGATCTCACCCCAGAGTTTCCAATTCTTTGGGTCTGGGGTGGGGCCTGAGAATGTGCATTTCAAACAGGTTCCCAAGGTGATGCTGTACCTACTGGTCCAAGAACCACAATTTGAGAACCACTGCTATAAAGCATCCTAGTAATTAGCTGCCAGGACTAAACCTAAAAATGCCATTTCTCTCTCAGTTGAAACCTGAAAAACAGATACATCAGGGTGAAAGAGTTATTTGTTCAGCCGTTAATTCTGGGTGATGTTGTCATAGCTATTATGCAAAGGACACTTTTTAAGCCTGAACCTTGAAGTTGGCAGTTTAACGCATGCGTATTGGACAGAGGGACCTGCCCCTGCTGTCTGTCTCCAGGAGCTGGAGTTTAGAAGAAAGGGGCTGAGTAGAAGAAAAGATGCTCAGAGATGAGGGAGAGCGAGAGCCCCCACTCCACACATATACAGTGTGGATGGTGTTGCTACCATCACTGTATGATTTCCAAAGCTTCCTTCCTTCCAGAAGCTTCCCACACAGGGCCACCTGCCATTTGCTGTTGCAGAAACATAATTTACATCAAACTAGAAGGCATAGCAGGTACAAATAGGAGCTACATGTTGTGTTTCTGAGACAAGAACCCAGCTCTGTGGTTGACAGAGGTGAAGGGTCCATGGGGAGGGCCCCAGAAGCTACTGTTCAGTTTCAACTACTGACTGATGTCAGGTGCAGTTAGAGAGAGGTGAAGTCGAGCTGGAGCGAAGGTTAGTGAGTACTGATTTTGGAACAGTGGAATTATCATTGTTTCAGAGCCCTGAAGTTCTGTGTTTGACGCTGTGAACCATCAAAGTGTCCGTGATAAAGTCATTTATCCTCCCTGGGGTCTTAATTTCCTCACCTATAAAACTGGATCAGCAATATCATCATCATGGTGTTGGAAGAGAGAAGGAGACACAATATGTGTAAACAAACTCTGTAAAGTGCAGCATGCCTAAAGCCACACAAATCTCCCAGTAGCTGCACTGAATGCACACGTGTTTGTCTGGGGCAAGAATACAAGCTCCTGGGGATTCCCAGGGGAGACGACTAACCACCTTAGTCACTCAGCTGACACATTCCACATTACCATCTCCTTTTATAAAAAGTGCTTATACCATCAGTGACTGCCTTTTACTAACCAAAAGCTTTGTTGACATGGCCCCATGCTCCCAGATGATGTAATATTACTTTAGTCTGTGTTTTTACTTTGAATTACCCAAGGAGAATTTTAAAATAGCATATCTGATCATCCATCATCTACACTTCTAAAGCCTTAGACCTACACTGTCCAATTCAGAAGCCACTAGCCACGTGGAGCTATCTGATTTAAATTTAAATTAGCTAAAATGAGAAATTCACTTCCTCACTTGCACTAGCCACTTTTCAAATGCTCAATAGCCCCATGTTTCTGTAATAGAGAGAGAACAGGTAACATTTTCATCACCAGAAAAGTTCTACTGGACAGTGCTGCTTTTCACTAATGAAAACCTGATACATCACATAGTCTAACAAACAAGCAGAGGAGTCCAGCAGACTTCTAAAGCATCATTACAAAATAACTACCCCACACTGCCCCCATGAAATAGAGAAACAGACAAGTAAGGCATGGCCCCTTGTGTTGGATGGCCTTGAAATAGTATTTCAGTTAGTAGCAGAGTAAGCTGAAGCTTTCAGTATCAATAGGTAAACAGCTTACAAGTTGTCATCCCCATCTTTACAAAAGGAAAACTCTAGACAAACTGAAAATAAATGATTTTTCTTGAGCACATCGGAGAACTGAGGTCATGGGGCAAACTGACATCCCAAAATCTGCAGAGGCAGTCACTTCCATAGACATAAAGAAACAATCTGCTTACCTGGAACAGATGTCACTGGTAGAAACACTTAAATGGTAATTTTGACAAAGTGCACGAACCTTAAGGTGGAGTAACAGGAGAGTGGGTTGCAGTCTCTGAGGGATGAGGAAGCTTATACTTTCTTAAGCTTCCCCTCCAGAAACCCCACCAGATATCCAAGGAAAAGATCTAGCAAGAAGTGGAAGAGAAGTCATCCTCCTGAAATTCACCCAGTCTTCTCCATAACAAAGGGCTACACTCTAGGGAAGAGGACTTTGCCAGAGCACAATTCTAAAACTTTATCCTAAGTTTCTCCTTCCCACAGAAGCCCCCATAGCTTTTCTGTCTCAGATAAGTTGGAGATGGGAGTGCACAGGTGTCAGGAATTTAAGGAAACAGATTAGGATGCTGCAGCCAGGAAAAGGAGTAGAAGGCAGGGGAAGAAAACTATACCACTGGAGAAATATCTGTGAAGGCCATAGCCCCAGGGCAAGGCCCACTTAAAGACTGAGATTTCTTCAAAAGATTACAAAGCATTTCCCTTCCCAACACATTACCACCACAGCAACAGGGCTCCAGTATAATAACAGTGAGTTACAGGTGAAGAGCTGCAAGACACAGATTCTCTCTGAGGAGGAGTACTTAGGGAAGCCAGAGTTAAAAGGAGAGACAAAAAGAATAACAATAGATAAATTTGAAGCTCCTGGCACCTAGAGCCACAAGAAACGTTAAATACACCCAACCTCCTAGATTAACGTTAAGTCTTTACTATAAAACTCTATTTACCTCAGTTCCCACTAACTGATACAACATGTCCAGATTTGGGAAAAAAAATTACAAGGCATGCAAAAAAGAAAAAAATAGAGTCTGAAGAGACAAAGGAAGCATCAAGACTATACTCAGATATAATATATATGTTAGCATTATCAGACAAGAAATTTAACTACAATTAATATATCATGAACTTTAACGGAAAAAGGAGACAGCATCAAGAACAGATAGATGCTGTAAGCAGAGAGATGGAAACTCTCCAGGTGAATCAAAAGGAAATGCTAGAAATCAAAAGTGTAACAAAAATGAAGAATGGCTTTGATTGGCCATCATCAGTACATTTGATACAGCCCCCAAAAGAATCATTCTATTTTAATCATATATTAAAACCAGACAAGGCAAAAAAGCAAGGGGGAAAAAAATAATGAACAAATGCAGAAAATAGAGAATAGTTACAACTATGGTAGATATTCATCCAACCATATCAATAATTATTTTAAACATGAATGGTATAAATATACCAATTAAAAGGCAGTGATTATCAGAGTGGATCAAGAGAAAACAAGACCCAATTCAGTGCTGTCTACAAGGAACCTACTTTAAATATAAAGACTCAGGTTAAAAATGAAGGGATAGAGAAATGTGTATGTATCTTGCTAACACTAATCAAAAGAAAGCTGGAGTAGCTGTATTAATTTCAGGTACAGCTGACTTCAGAACAAGGAAAATTATCAGGAATAAAGAGGGGCATTACATAATGTAAAGAGATTAATTCTCCAAGAAGACATAACAATCCTAAACATACATACACTTAACAAACAGTATTTAAATACATGAGGCAAGAAGTAAAAGGAGAAATAGACAAACCCACTGTTATACCTAGAGACTTCAATATTCCTCTGTTAGTAACTGATAGAGCAAGCAGGCAGAAAATCAGTAAGGATATGGATGACTGTGACAGAAGTAAGGGCCAGGATGTCTAATACTCTGGGGAGAGTCATGACCCAAATCTTATAAGGATAGTTCTTACAGAAGTATAGAGGTGAAGTTGGAGAGGCAAGATGTTAGAGAGGAGGCAATCTGCTCCTCCACCCATGAGACTTAATGTAAGTTTGTAAGTAAGAGGCTTTGAGTAGAATAGCTGCAGAAGAAAAATGGGGCTAGATTTGACCACCATTTTCCAAAATGTGTTTAGTAAAATTTTCTGTGATACTGCAAAAAAAAAAAAATGGGTCCTGTGACCAAATAACTTTGGGAGACAATGCATGTAGTAGCCTATATCAGATGGCCATATTGAATGCTCATCAGCATATCAAAAGCTTTTAAAAGTTCCTTTGTAAAGAAATCTATTTAACTCTACCCAGTTCAGCATTTCTGAAATTTGTTTTGATTATGGATACTTTTTGCTTTTTTGGTGACCCTTATTAATATCCCAAGGAACTAATGTGCTTCTGAATATAGACTGAAAATACCATCCCAAAAATAGGGAGATGGAATCAATAGGATTTGACATTTACTGGATCTGTGTATTGTTGTTGTTGTTAGTCGCTAAGTCGTGTCCAACTCTTTGCAACCCCATAGACTGTAGCATGGAGAAGGCAATGGCACCCCACTCCAGTACTCTTGCCTGGAAAATCCCAGGGACGGAGGAGCCTGATGGGCTGCAGTCCATGGGGTTGCTAAGAGTCGGACACGACTGAGCGACTTCACTTTCACTTTTCACTTTCATGCATTGGAGAAGGAAATGGCAACCCACTCCAGTGTTCTTGCCTGGAGAATCCCAGGGATGGGGGAGCCTGGTGGGCTGCCGTCTATGGGGTCGCACAGAGTCAGACACGACTGAAGCAACTTAGTAGCAGCAGCAGCAGCAGCAGACTGTAGCATGCCAAGCTTGCCTGTCCTTCACTCTCTCCTGCAGTCTGCTCAAACTCATGTCCATTGAGTTAATGATGCCATCCAACCATCTCATCCTCTTTCACCCCCTTCTCCTCCTGTCCTCAATCTTTCCCAGCATCAGGGTGTATAAACAAAGGGAAAAGGATAATGTTGGCTTCGAAGTTTCAGACCTGGCTAAGGAGAAAGAGGAGAAGGATGTTAACCATAACAGGAAACAGAAGAAAAAATTTGCAGGAAAAGATTCAGCTGTTGGATATATGCCAGTTGAAATATTGCCATAATATGTATTTGCAAATTTTGAGAAGGCAGATGGAAATTCAGGTTTGTAGTTTGAAAGAGAGGGGAAGTATTGATGTGAACTGGGGATTGGTCAGCATAAAGATGACAAGCCAAACTGTGAGATGGAACTCATTGCCCAAGAAGAGTTTATGAAGGTGACAAGATCAGAAGTGCTAGAGATAGAATCTTGAGTAAAATTAAATTTACAAGGTATATTTTCAGTTAGGTAGATACTGGAAAGCCAGCTTGAGAGGTAGGAGGAGAGGATAAAGTTGTACTATGGAATTCATCATAGGGGAGAGGGAGGGTTTTGGTCAAACCACACATATTGAGCACCTTTGTCTGCCAAGTACATAGTCAAGGATATAGCAGTGAGGAAACCAAGCCCATGCCTTAATGGGGCCTACTGGATTCACATGAAAACCTCAAAATGCTTAACCATCTTAAGTATGTTGAAAATACTATTTAGACTCTGCATGATTGACCTAACTGTGTATATCTGCTGGGAGTTTAGGAAAATGAGGACTGAAAAGTTGTCATTGGATTTACCTGCTTTGAAGTCATCGTGGACTTTGGTTGAGTGCTGGGACAGAGTCCAGAATGGAGTGGTTTGAGAAGCGAGTGGGAGGTGAGGAAATGAAGTTAGCGAGCATGAATCACTCTTTCAAGTGCAGTAAGAGACAGCAAGTGTAAAGAGCTTCTTAAAGGAGAGCTATGGCAAGAGTTGGAAGGGGAGTGGGGTCAGTGAGGCTTTTTTAATATGAGAAAAGACATAAGCACATTTCAAAGCTCATGGGAAAGAACTAGTAGAAAAAGCTTGAGGACACAGGAGAAGAAGGGATGAACAATACCAGGAAGAAGGAAAGGAAAGCCAGAACCCAATGGAAGCAATTGCTCTTAGAGGGAGGGTCATGGCCTTGATTTTCACATGAGGGGAGGAGAGAAACGGATGGATGTGGGTATTTTTAGAGATACAGTGGCAGCCAGTTGTGGATAATTTCCATTTGATGGCTTGGGATTTTCTCTGCAAGATACTCAAGGTCAGCAGCTGAAAGTCTTGTCAAGTGCTGAAGAAAGTGAGCCTCTGCCATAATAACTATGGGCTTGGATGCCAGTTGACAAGGGAATGAAGAGACCAAGTGGTAAATTGGAGGCAGGCTCTCTGGAATTTGGGTATGAAAGTAAAGGGACAATCTCTTCCTCCCTTTTTCTTGAGATGGGCAAAAGTATTGGGTTGGCAAAAAAGTTTGTTCAGGTTTTTCTGTAACATCTCATGAAAAAACTCAAATGCAATTTTTGGGCAGGCCAATATAAAGAAGAAATTAAAGTGCAAGTGAGAGGCAAGTTGAGAGAGCTCGCACTGTTGGTGGTGTTAGTCGCTTAGTCATGTCAGACTCTGTGACCCCATGGACTGTAGCCTGCCAGGCTCCTCTGTTCATGGGATTTCCCAAGCAACAATACTGGAGTGGGTAACCATTCCCTTCTCCAGGGGATTTTCCTGACCCAAGGATCAAACCTGCATCTCCTGCATTGCAGGTAGATTTTTTACTGTTTGAGCCACTAGGTAGGTTAGAGTTCACACTGAGTACATTTAAATTTCAGAAGAATATGAATCATATAAAAGCAAGGATTTCTTAACTCCAAGAGTTGTCTGGCATTTGAATGGCTCATTAGAGGAGACTGAAATGATCCTGAATGTTTCAAACAGAGATTGGGATGGTGTGATCTCCAAGGGTGATATGGCCTTAGAATTCCATCATGTATCTCAGTGGTTTTCAGCACTGACTATATAGTAGAATCCTGGAGGAATTCAGACATACCATGCCTAGGTCTCACACCCAGGAATTCTCATTCCACTGGTCTGAAAACAGGGTGGCCTACTCAAAATGTGGTCTACATACTGACAGCAACAGCAGCAGCATCTGGGACTTTGTTAGGTCTGCTGATACCACCAAGGCTCCACCCAAACCTACAAGACCTGAATCTGTGTTGTTTTGAGATCTCCAGCTGAGTTGTGTACATACTAAACTCTGAGAAACATTGGACTGAAGCATGGTATAGAGCAGGGCCAGTCATGGGTCCTTTTTAAATTCCCCTAGGAATTTCTAATGTGCAACCAGACTTGAGCACCACCGCTACATACAAAATGAGATTCTTTTGCCACTGTCTTAATTAAGCTCACATGATAAAATGGCATGGTATTACACACACACACACAAAGAGTGTATGTAAAAACTGGTGAAATCCAAACATCTGTAGTTGAGTTAACAGGCTTGTACCAAATCTGTTTCATGCTTTTTATCGTGGACTCGGGTTATGTAAGATGTTTTCATTAGGGAGAAGCTGAGTGATGGATACATAGGAACTCTGAAGTATAGCTACAACTTCTTGTGAGTCTTAAATGACTTTAAAATAAAAAGTTAAAAAGAAAGCATTTTAAGCTAAGAGAAAGCCTGCCTAGGATAAGGAGCAGCTGTTCTCCATCATCATCTAAGAAATAAACAGGCTCCATCATTCACTCGGAGCAGAGCCATTGGAGGATTTAAAGCGGAGGGATGACAGGTTGGGATTTGTGTTCTAGAAAAATTAATCTGGTGGCAGTTTGGAGGATTGACTAAAAGCAAAAAAGATGAGTTAGGAACCTGTTTCTGTCATTCAGATAGATGATAAGGGCTAGAACCAAATCAGGAGCAATGGAAATAGAGCACGAGAGGATGGACTGGAGAGACCGGGAGGGAAGATCAACAGGATTTGATGAATGGTTCCAGGACTGTCAACCTTGGCTGCGTGTACCCGCCCCTGGGAAGCCTTTTCAGATAAAGATACCTGAGCCTTTGCCAAAGGATGCTGATGGAAAGGTGTGAGGGGAGCCCAGGCATGTGAGTTTGTGGACTCTACAGGTGGTTCAGATGGGCAGGACTGAGAGCAGCTGGCTCCGACTGAGGAGGCGGGAAGTGCAGGGTAAACCTCACAGGTTTTCAATCCAGTCGTGCTGGAACCAACAGAGGATGAGGAGGAGGCAGCAGAGAGACAGCCAGGATAAATTAGGGAGGTAGTCCGTCCTCTCCCGTTTGTTTTGAGTAAAATTTGTAAAACTCTTGAGTTAAAATGTGTAAAGCCATTATCCTTGCAACCTAGCTGTCTTCCCATGGCTTATCTAAGCATATGCTTTTAAATGAAAATAAAACCTTAGTTCAGTCGTTTCTGCCATCCAAACATAACTTTGGCTTATTTAAAAATGACAACAGCAGAAATTAACATAGTGTTGTACATCAATTATACTTCAGTTAAAAAGAAAAACCAACGACAACAGCAACATTCTGTTAACCCCCAATTTTGAAGGATTTATACAAACAAATCTTCAGGAAGCTAGGCTCAATGCTTTGAGAACAAGGTGAGAGTCCTTGTCTTGACTGCTGGTGGCCTGTCTACATATTCTGGAATGCCCCTCCCTACTTTTCTCCCAAATCTTTGCTCCCATTTTCTTCTGAATGAGTCTCTCCTTTGGGGTTGGTGAAGCTGTTTTTTGGAATTCATCCAAACACTCACTCCTCCTCCCCCCAATCTCCTGGGCCAACAGGGCAGCAGGTGCATTGAAGCTTCTGTAGTCAGCACTCACTGCTAATAAACCCCAGATTCTAGGGATGGGCTTCGAGGGGCACTCGCTATGCCCTCAGAGCTTCGAGTCAGAAGCAGCCAATGGCTAATGGTTTGTCTTTTTCAGGGTGACCTCCCCAAAGCCACCAGCCCCCACCTCACATAAACAATCTGGGGTCTCCCCACTGAGAGTCCCTTGCTCCCTACTGGGAGCTCTCTCTCTTCATAAACTTCTCTGCAAAACATCATGAATATGTTTCCATCTCAAAATAGTCTGGGTTTTTTTTTTTTTTAGCATTTCTACTTTCCCCATTAAGATATTTCTGCCCCTTTTTTTAACTGAAAAAGTTACAAAGCTCACTACTATCCAAAGCTCACTATTATTCCATAATAATGCAGAAGCACCTCATAACATATAAGACACACACTGCAGAGTATAATAGTTATTTAAATGGTTAATGTAAGATAGAAAACACTAAGGTGGCATTTACAGGGCTACTACTGTGTTTATGTCTCAGCTTTCTACTAGCTATGTTATTTACAAGGTAACAGAGTAATGCCTAAGTTTATGCATTTTTTAAATGAACCCAAACTTAGTTTGAGATCTGAAGGCTATTTTAGATTGATTCTGATGCAGCCACTTCAGCTTGAAAAATGAGAGAGGAAATGATACAGTGAGAATTTAAAATCTCTTTATTCCTAATTCCAATATCGTATTCTTTCTAGAACTACCTATATTAATAACTGCCTGGGTATTCCCTTGAGAGCTGGGCTGGAAAGGCATTACAGTGCTGTTTTGTTTTGTGTTTAAATTGTCACAGCAGCTTTACTTTTAGACATAAAAGTATGTATACTCATTGTAACAGTCATCATCTCTCCCCACATGTTCTGGTTCCTCTTGCTTGTGTGTTTGCCTTTCTGTTTGTTTTCTTTTTCCCCCTGAGTATTTGAGAACTAGGTAGTTCTTCTGCTTGATCACTTCTCAATATTTAACTAGGTTTCAGGCCATGCAAATGGAAGCTGTTTAATGCATGCTGGTGATGCCAAGGCGATTGGACACAGTGTGTTGGCTTGTCCGGAACATTTCTGTCTTAAGTACCGTGTGCCTGCACTGTGTGGGGCACGGGGCTGCAACAAAGAATAAAACTCAAAGAGCAGGAAGAAGACAGATGTGTCCACACGCAGGGGGACCAGAGAGGACCTCATCTGCATTACCAGGGCAGGCTTCCTGGAGGAGGTGATGAAGGAGCTGAGCCCATCACCTCTCTGAGAAGGGAGGACTTGGGGACCACGACCAGGCTGCTCGCTCACTCTGCAGCCCTTTCCGAAGCAGCCTCACTTGCTTATTTATTATTCCTGCTCCACAGCAACTTCTCCCCCTAAACAGAGTATTGCTCTAAAAAGTGCCCTGCAGATGCTTCCAACTTCACATCAAATAAAGCACTGTAGAATATTGTGTTTAGCAAACTTTGCCATCATGCCTCCCACAAAAAGACAAATGCTACTTCTCACGAAGAATCAAACCCTACATCAGGAGACAGGTGGTAGCTCTATGATAGGAACACTACTAGACGGCCAGGAAGAACATAGGATTTCTAGGCATTAAAACCATCACATGCCTCATGAATAGAAGCTCACAGGTTAAGATGCCAGATTCACATTCTGACTGAGATGTGTTGGACTCTTAGAGGTTCCAACACTAAGAACCTGTGATGTGTTTCTCTGCCAGGCACTCTGTCTTCATTGTCCCATTCAGAAAGCAACAACACTCTAGATAGTAAGCCCATTTTGATGATGTGGAAACTGAAGCTCAAGGAGATATGCTCAACGTTGTCAGGTGGTCACCAATTTGGCTGGATATGAACACATGTCTGTGTGACCCCAATGTCAGGTTCTTTTTAGCATGCCAGGCTGCCCCTGGAGCACTTCTTTTTGGCTTTCTTTACAGCCATCCCCACTTGTCTTGAACTTAGATATTCTCTTACAAATAAATAAAGACGCAACAACCCAATAACCAAAGGGACAAACAGCTTGAAGAGACACTTTGGAAAAGAGTATAGCCACATGGCTAGTGAGCATATGCAGAGGTGCTCGGCTTCAGACATCATGGAAATGCACCTTAAACCAAAGTGAGATACCACTACACATACCCACCAGAATGATACAACTTTTAAAGACTGGGAATCCAAGTGTTGCTGAGGATATGGGGCAACTGGAACCTGTATACATTGATGGTGGGAATGTAAAATTGTACAGTCACTTTGGAAGACTTCAACTAAATATATGCCTACTCTCCCATTCTGAACTTCCACTCCTGGGTCTCTATACCCAGTGGTATGCTGAGGCTGGCTCCTAAAAGCTAACTGGGCATTTCTCTTCATACATCCTACATCCCCCTGACATTGGCCATGGTGGGGGTTGTTTACTAATGGTACAAGTCAGAGCTAGTTTTTTTAGAGAACTTACTTTTGCACATTTACTAACACGCCACTGTATATACCTGAGAGAAGTTAGTGCAGATGTCCACAAAAGGACTTGACAAGAATGGCCATTACAGTTGTACTGATAACAACCCTAAAGGTCCACTAATGGGAGAATGAAACAAATGCATTGTTTCATGCAATAAAATACTCTGCAGTAAAAATTAAACTGTAAGATATAGATAAACACAATATGGATGAATCTTAGGCCACAGTCTGAGTCAAAGAAGGCAGAAACAAAAGAGTACAGTTGACCTTTGAACAACACGGGGATTAGGGATGCCGACCCTCAGCATGATTGAAAATCCATATGTAACTTTACAGTTTGACCTCGCAATGTCGTGGTTCTGCATCCACAGATTCAGCCAACCACAGGTCATGCAGTACTATAGAATGTATTGATATTTCCTGAAAAAAACCTGAATGTATGTGGATCCATGCAGTTCAAACCTATGTTATTCAGGGGTCAGCTGTATATAATGCCTGATTCCATTTATTGGAAACTCAAGAATAAGCAAAGGTAATCAATGTTGATAGAAGTCAGAATAACTTTCCTCCAGGGGTTTGTGCAGGTACTGACCAGAAGGGGCACAAGGGGGCCTTCTGGGTGCTATGGATATTGAGTGTCTTGATCCGAGCAATGTTTATATAGGTAGGCACATATAAAATTCATTGAGCTGTACACTTAACAACTTGTGCCCATCCCTGTATACAGGTTATGCCTCAATAATGAACAGTGAACATACATACACATTTTATTCAGTGACCCTGTTAATTAACGCAGACGTGACCACCATCCCAGCAGTGCAGAGTGTTCCCCAGTGGTGGGGACTGACATGAAGGAAAGCTGTCTGAATCTTGGCAGACCAATCAGCTCAGTTTTACTGACATCCAACATGCCGCCATCATGGAGGCTTTCAACACCTGTCCTGGCAGCGTTGCCGATGCATGAAGAATTTGCCTCCACCAGCACATCCTCCCCAGGCACATCACTGCCTGGGAAGGAATCCAGTGAACACATCAGCTATCTCTCCCACACACCTACCTCCGTGAGAGCAGAAATCCAGAAATGTAAAGATAGGGACTCTCATCCAACTTGGGCAATATTCCAGCACTTGCTGTCAACAGAGAACAATGAAGCCCAAAACCTTACCTGCTAAGATATTCTAGAAGGATGCAAAGAGGCTGTTAACTGTGTCTCTGAGTGGTATTTTTTTTCAAATAAAGAAATGCCTGCTTCCTTTATCATCAGCAAGAAGAAAGATGAGAGAGCATGTCATCTCATAGCTCTCCATTCCTGGCAGGATGCAGGCCTCGTCCTTTCTTGAGGAGTTATGGTGCATTCTTGCCATCAATATACCCTGGACTCAACCTTAATGAAAAGACTGGACTATGCCCCAGTCAAGGGAGAAGTGCTGTTGGCAGCATCCAGACATTTACATTTATGAACACAGCAGAGCCCCTTGAGAAATGTTTGCTGCATACCTACTGCACACAAGTTGGCAACATCAAAGAAATGTGTCCACCATCAAAAGACAATATGAAGAGGAGCTCAAAAGATCATGAATTTACTCCCTAAGGGTTGAGTTTTGACATAACCAATTCCTGAATACACAAGAAACTGGGGGGATAGGTGGTTTTAAAATGGTGCGGTGTTTTGAGGATATCAGAAAACATTAATTCCAGAAGCTTTGAGCATTATTAGGATTGCTCTGTCTTCTTGAAGGATTTTGTTTTGTTTTTTGGCAATGCAGCGTGGCATCTGGGACTCCCTCCCCTCAACCAGGGATCAAACCCATGCCCCCTACATTGGAAGTATAGAATTTTAACCACTCATCCACCAGGGAAGTCACTTTGAGCATTATCAGACGTCTTGGTTTGGGGTCCCCCAGAAGCAGACCTTAAAATAAACCAAGTTGTTTTTGTTGTTGTTCTTGTTCAGTCACTCAGTCGTGTCCGGCTCTTTGCGACCCCATGGACTGTAGCACTCCAGGCTTCCCTGTCCTTCACTATCTCCCGGAGTTTGCTCAGTCTCATGTCCATTGAGTTGGTGATGCTATCTAACCATCTCATCCTCTGTTATCCCCTTCTCCTCCTGCCTTCAATCTTTCCCAGAATCAGAGTCTTTTCCAATGAGTCAGCTCTTCACATTAGGTGGTCAAAGTATTGGAAATCAAGTAATCAAGTAAAGGTAGTTTATTTGGGAGTTACAGGGCAACCAGAAGGGATGCAGGGTAGTGAGACAAAGGGGAAGGAGATTCAAAGGGCATGTGATCCAGCAGACCATGGCAGGTTCTTTGCCCTTCCCTTAATATCAAGTTATTTCCCACATCCTAGAACTCCATGCAGATTTTGTTATTGTCTCACTGTTTGTCTGTATCTCCCATAGGGTGGATGCTCTATGAGGGGAAAGCCCTATCTATCTGGTGTCAGCAAGGTTCGTGTAGGTTGTTGTTATTTAGTTGCTCAGTCATTTCTGACTCTTTTCAACCCCATGGACTGTAGCTCACCAGGCTCCTCTGTCCATGGGGATTCTCCAGGCAAGAATACTGGAGTGGGTTGCCATTTCTTTCTCCAAGGGATCTTCCCAACCCAGGGATTGAACCCATGTCTCTTGTGTCTCCTGCACTGACAGGCATGGATGAAGCCTTATCTATCTTGTTCACATAGCTTGATGTAAGATTTATGAACAGTGACTAAAACATATGCATTAAATGGTTGAATGGGAAGATCCTTCATCATCTGGCCCATCTCCTCTTCATATTTGTATTTCATTGCACCCCCCATGGCTACACACAAACAAACACACACACCCCAACATGTTAGACTCCCTGTACCCCTGTTACATCCTTTGGCTACTCCTATCACAGAATTGTAACACTTCATTCTGCTAACCAATTCTGAGAATCTGTCTAAAGTCCCTCCACTAAACTCTAAGTTTATTGAGGGTAAAACTACATCATAATATTCTTTACCTCCCCAGGGCTTATATTAATGTCCAACATAGTGTAAAGACTTAGTACCTGTTGAGTAGATGGCTCATTCCTCTAATTGGTGATCAAATACCTAAGACTTTCTCTCTATGACCTCAAACTCCCAACAAAGCAAAACTTCTCTGGCCTCCCACCTGCCACCTGTCTGAGACTCATCACAGACTTCACATCTGGGAGCCTTTTAGAAACTTTATCAGCCAAATCTGTGAGCCACTGTTGGCGTATTACATCAAGATAGAATCACCCAGAGTGACACCTTTGGACATAAAAGCAACCTCTGCTTCTGGCTGGCTGAAGCCACATGTCACTGAGACAACCAAGGGGAAGTGCTCTGTGGATTGCAGCAAGGCCAGTGTGCTCAGGGAAGGTGGATTGAATGTTCTAAGGGTGCTATGGATGCACTCTGCCTCTGCAGTAGTGAAAAGAACTGGGCTACGTGAGAGCTGAATCTTGTAAAACATCAGAGCCTTGACTTGGATGGAAGGAAGTCACAACACTGGGAAGGGAGGTGTGGTTGGAAGTAGTTAAGAGACAGGAGTTTCTCCAGATTCCAGAGGCCTGTCTGATGACAGGATAGCATCACATGCAATAGTCTAGGTTCCATCAGCAGTGATGGGTCTGCAAACCAAAGGACTGCCATCTCAGTACTTCCCTTGTGGTCCAGTGGTTAAGAATCTGCCTTCCAATGCAGGGAAAATGGGTTTGGTCCCTCATCAGGGAACTAAAATTCCACATGCCACAGGGCAACTCTACCTGCATGCTACACCTACTGAACCCACACACTCTAGAGCCTGTGCTCTGCAACAAGAGAAGCCACTGCAATGAGAAGCCTACATGCTTCAACGAAGAACTCATGCACCATAATGAAGACCCAACACAGCCAAAACAAAAAAGCAAAGGACTGCCATTTTACAGCCACTGTGAGGTATAAATGGATGAAGTAACATCAGTGCTCACATCCTCTGAGACTTCACAGGTAGGGAGAACATTCTGCTTTGCTTACGATGATCCCACTCTGTGCCTGATGTTCCTGTGAAATTACTGCCCCTCTCTTGCACTCTCAAAAGTGTTTCAGTTTGCATGATAAATTATATGGTCACCCTACCCATGGACAGCATTAACAGCAGGGCCAGAATCTTCAAATAGACATGACACTGGATATAGATACATGGGAGTTTTTTATATTAATCTCTAAACTTTTCTGTGTTTTAAAAAAACTTTTCCCTCTCCAAAAAAAGAAATCCAACAAACAAAAGCACTAGAACAACTTCAAACTACTCTATAATTAAGCATAACACATAATTATTTCAGAACCCAATCTCCTACCTAAATTGTTTCTCTGCGTTTATATTTTGTAGATTATAGTCTAACCATATCCATTTGTCTAATGAGGTCAGCCATTTGTCTGCAGTGTGTAAGTGACAGGATTAAATTCAATGTCATCTGTTTATTTAAGATGGAAATGATATGCATGTAGCACAGTAGCCTTTGGGTACAAATGAAGTATCATTCAATGTCACCAGAGAAAATATAAATCAGCAAGAAGGAACAAACATTGAAGGCTCAGGTGGCATGGCTTTGCTGGGCTTCCTCTATGTGCCAGGGAGACGGGATGGAGCGAAACAGAGTCCCTGCCCTCACGGAGCATTTATATTCTGATGTTAAACTGCCTTTGGGGAGGGATGTTACCCAAATCCTGTAGGAACCCCCAGCTGCAACCTGATGTTTTGCAATAAATCCCCAAATATCCAGCTCTTTCCACAAATATGTTCTGTAATATATTTTTTTTTCTTTTTCCCTGTGTGTGTGTGTGTGTGTGTGTGTGTATGGGGTAGGGGTGGGGTCACACAGAAAACATACAGGGTGCAAAGGATGCTATCTGGACTGATGATATGCTTGTTTCATCATATATCTGTGGTGCTCATCTCCAGCTCGGGGCAATGTGCCTGTAACTGGTACCAAGAATGCAGCTTTCCTCTGAGGTCTCTGTCACAGATACCTGGCATTTGCTGGGCCTCGCTGGTCAGTACACATTGGGGTCCTGCTGCTCAGTCATGTTTGACCCATTGACTTTGTTACATCATCACCACTTTTAATTCATAGCTGCTGCTAACCATGTCATCCTGTGGCTTGACTATGCCTAGGCCTAATACCGCCAAACAGGTTTATCAATATTCAGATGGTCAAAGCAGGGAGAAGAGGGGTAAAGTCTTGACACTGTCAAAGGAACTCTCATGAGGGGACAATCTCCTGAGCCCAGGATTTCAATCTGGGCTGATCCTTTTACATGTGCATGTCCACTCAATCATGTCCAACTCTTTGCAACTCCATGGATTATAGCCCGCTAATCCATGGGTCCTCTGTCCATGGCATTTTCCAGGCAACAATACTGGAGTGGGTTGCTATTCCCTTCACCAGAGGATCTTCCCAATCCTGTGTCTCCTGCATTGGCAGGTGGATTCTTTACCACTGAGCCACCTGGAAGCCTTACTAAATGTGTGACTGTGAGCAAGTTACACAAGTTCCTTGAGGCTCAGTTTCCTCCCCTGTAAATGCAGTATAACAGTGACCTCTCACAAAGCCCAACCCTTTGCAGGCAATTAACACCTTTTAGTTTCCTTCTTTTGCCCACCCGCCATAGTTCCCAGCCTAGTCGGATGCTCATGGTAATCTAACTGGGAGCTAACATGGAAAAGGTGGAGTGGTTTTGGGCTGGGAGCTTATCTGGAATTAGGGAGTGATAACTTATAAACATGTACCATCCAGCTCTTCTCTTCAGATATTTGTACTGATGCATGCTATTAACCCTGTTTACTTTTTAGTCTCTCAGTACAGATGTGAGCAAAAAATCTGTCACCTGTGCATTTCAATGAATATATTGGGTTGGTCAAAAAATTCCTTTGGTTTTAAGGAAAAATAAAAGACATTTTTTTGTGTTTACCAAGAACTTCATTGAACAATATATTCAGTAACTGAATGAACATTTTGGCCAACTTTTCAAGAACAACTGAGGAAGTTCTATGGGTTAAAGAAAAATATTAAGGGGGACAAGTCAAACCAGAGGATAGAAAAGGGATTTTTTGCTGGTTCATTTTCATTTTTGCTAACAAACCTCTACTGGGTACCACTTGTGTGTCAGAGACCATATTGAGTAGTTTATATTCAGTTTCTCACTTATCCTCTAGCAACCAGAAGGAGATGGGTCCTATGACTGACCCCATTTTACTGATGAGGAAGCTGAGGCACAGAAAGAGCTACTAACAGCTTAGTGTTCAGGATCCCACATCTACTAAGAGTCACAGCTGGCAATTGAACCCACGCTAGGCCACCAACATTCACACCTCCCAGAAAGGTCAGAGCCCTGGCAAGCTGAATCACAGAAACTCTTATGGCATCAACCATTGTCTCTGTAGGACCTCTTTTCAGATCCCAAAAAGGAAGGCAGCAGCTGAAACACCCCTGTGACTTTTAAGGTCAGTAGCTTTGTAAGGTCAGCAGATTGGGAGACAGAGAAAAAAAAAACATTGCAGGGAGAAAAACTGCTATCAAGTAGCACACTCTTATGAACTAAATCAAGTACTCACTCTGGTCCACCATTCAGGAGTGCCATCACCATGCCATAAGGTGGAACTTCTTCCTTTCTCAGTGCCCCTTAGAAACAGTGAATCCTTTGAAGGAAAAAAACAATTGTCAAAGATCTCATCTGATGGAGACTCTTGTTCATCATTTTGTAGATTTAGTGTTGTTATTAATCATCTGCAGTTTCAAGTATTTCAAGGGTGTGGGTTATATGGCATTTTTTCTCTTAATATAAATATCCTAAAAGCGTGCATTGCAGTTGCATGCAGGGACTCATGGCCACAGTATCTGCAAACCTTACTTCTCCTCACGGAAAAGGGAATGAGTTGATATTCTAGCCCAGAACTGTTGTATTTTTCCTAAAAGCCTGTCCTGGGACCACCAAACTGGCCCTTGGAAACCAAATATAAATCTGTTCCCCCCTCCCCACAGGGAGCTCTGGTTCTGACAGGACTTTTGGAAAGGAGGAGGGGCTAGAACAGGGAAAAAACAGATCCTCACTGAAGGTTAGTTAGGTGAGCCACATAAAATTGCCAACACTGACCCACTCTTTTACCTATAGAAGTGGCAACTTCATATGGTTTAACCCAATATTGAATGCTAGATCAGACACCTTTTATATGTTATCACATTTGATCTTCACAATGATCCTATGAGATCAGGTTTATCCCCCTTTTACAGATAATGAAACTGAATTAAATGCCTGAAGTAGCTGTCTTAGTTTGGGTTACCCCCAAAGTTGTCAGAGTCAAGAAATTGATGCGAGTAGTATCTTGGAAGACAACTTTGTGAAGTTCTGGTCAGAGAATGGCCACGTAAGACAGGGAAGGGAAGAGGTGAGTTATTGGGACACTGTCCAGCTGGTGGCTCTGTGGGCAACTGGAGCCCAGTCCCACTGGGAAACTCCAGGAGCCAATGAGGAACATATGCCACAGAGTCAACCCACCTTGGGGACAAGGGAGCTGGGCTATTTATACACAAACTGTTTTTAGTCATCAATCCAGGCTTCTTGGGATTGGGACAGTATGTTAATACCTCGTTACTTCCACATCAGGCTGGAAAGAGGGCTGGTGTGCACTGAAGTGGTAAGGAGACAGGGCAGCTATTTGTGTTTGCTATGGTCTCATAGCTAGAACAAGAGGCAGGGTTTGAACTGGTGGTTTTCTGACCCCATGTCCTTCCCACTAAAGCACAAGATCTCAAATCACAGGAAATATCACAAGCTCCAGGAAAACTGGGAATCGACTTGAGGGTTGTATCTGGATAGCTAGAAGACACTCACCACTCCATGCTTCTCTGCTAAAGAATAACTACATGTGTGTGGCCCTCTAGAGTTTACAAAATGCATGCAGATCTACTATCACCTCATGGACCCTCATCATGCCCATGACACAGACTAAAATCTACTCACTCACAAGATTATTATAGTCACGTGTATACTATATATACATTCCAGGAACTATCCTAGGTAATAGAGAGGTAGAAGTGGACCAAAGAGATAAACACTCCAGCATATGGTAAAACACCGATTCTAGTGGGGCCATCAGAAAAAAGAAACAAAGAGGTGCATCATGGAATGCCGTATCATAACAGGTGTCATGAAAAACTTAAGCCAAGATGGTGATGGCCAGGGACACTGTTTTTTATAATTCAGGCTGAGGTCAGAGAAGATAATTAAATTTGAGGAGGGAAGTGAAAGAAAGATGTTCCAGGCAGAGTCGTGACAAAGGCCATATAACTAAGGCACCATGAGATACGAATCCGGAGAAATCATCCAGGGCAATGTCTCATCTTGCTGGCTACAGTCAGGACTTGGATTTTTGCTCTCAGCATGATGAGGAATCACTGAAGAATTGAGGGCAGCGAAGTGGCATGATATGTTTTCAAAAGTTCATTTTTTTATTTATCTCTGGCTCATGTGGCCAACAAGATCCAGAACCAGGACCCAAATGGAATTCTTCTGACTCCCAATCCAGTGGTTTTCCCACTTAGGTTCACAGTTGTTCTCCATACCTAGACGTCCTTGGTGTTCTTTTTGTTTTCCTGTCCCTTTCATAGTTATTTGTGATCTCCTGACCAAATCCTAAACTGTTGTTGCCAGTTCCCCAGGCATTTGGCTCCTTGGGATTCCTCTTTGCCTCTTAGCCAATCAGCTTTAACATTCTCCCATTTCTGAGAGCATCCTGTTCTCTTAGAGTTACCTAGCAAAACTCATGACCCACAAACTTGCTCAAGCAGAGTTTAAGCTTGACCATGAAAGTCAAGTGAGAACAGCAGGATTCAAAAATAACCACTCTAATCAGAAAGTTTAACTTTACAGATTTCCAGGAGTCTTCCTATCAAGGAATTTTTTTTAATAGTCAAGAATAAATCAAATTTCCTCTCAGACTATGGGGAAAAAAGAGAGTATTGAACCTGTGGTTCATCACATTCTTTCTCATCCAGAGCAACGTGGAGTCAGGCAAAAGTCGCAATGAGATATTGCAGTTGTCTTTTCCTTCGTCATGACTATATTTTGTTTTGAAAATCTCAGATTTATTTGCTTCAAATCCAGAGCTACAGTGTCTTTCCAGTCAGAGCTGCAAAGACAAAACAACCTGTTCAGGGAATTATAATGTGGGGCTTTTAAAAGTGTCAGTACCCACAGTACAGTGTTTACCCCCTGGTAAAACTAGGAGAAAAACAGAAACATTCCACTCTCCCAGACCTGCACTGGCTCTGCAGTACTGACAAAGGTGGCCATTTGTCTCCTGTCACTGGAGCAGGTCAGCATGACAGCGGGCACACATGGGTAGAGGAAGTGTGTGGATAGACAGTCATTTGTTTAGCTATATCCACAGCTTAAATTCGGCATCCTCTGAACATGTTATGTTTCAAAGGCATAATGGTATTTCTGTTCGCTTATTAAGGGATGACTAACTTGCTTTTGGCTGCACTACAAATGAATCACAGTAACAATCCCCAACTTGCGACTGATGTTCTGATGTAATGCATTTCTATTAAAAGAAGAGGAAAGAGAGTGGGTGAGAGTGAGATCATGCAGCTACAGAACAGAACACCAAGGGAACTAGCGTAATTGATGAACTGCAGCGACCAGACCCATCCACTTCAAGGTGTTTTCTTGTGTCCTGGGGGAGAACACCTTGCCAGTCTGTTCCTACCCGCTTAACAGGGGCAGAATATCAACCCTGATCAAGGCATGGAGTCTGGAGGGGTTCAGTGAATAAAACGCTTCACTTGAGGGTGAAATCCTGATATTCCTTGAAAGCATTCTGAAGCAATTTTAATCTCGTGTCACTTCGAAGGAAATATTTGGTGGCAAATAATGTAGGTTAGGTTAGACAAGCAAACCAACAATTGCCCCTCCTCAACTGTTTTCCCGTAAGCAGCTTATTTGGGAGCATCAAAAGGAGGGAGCAACAAGGTGAGATAGGGAAAGGAAGGCAGCCCATAAAGGTAGTCTCACCAGACTGATACCCCTGGGGACCTGCACCCTCCTCACAGCCTCGGTGCAGCTGAGCTTTCTGGGGGACAGCTGAGGGTGTTAATTGCCCTGCCTGGCAGGATGGCCTTCCACCTTTATCTGTCCCCCCTTTTCAACAGGAAACAAATACAAAAAAAGCTGAAAGGTGTCAGAAGAGCTCTTCTGAACCCACAGGTATTTTTCCTATGTTAATTACCACTCAGGAGCAGACACTTCCTCCCGGATCCCTCTGTACTCTCCTCGACAAGGTGTCCCTGCTGTCTTCTGAGGAAGATATGCCTGTGCCAAGGAGAGGCAGAGAGGAAATGAGACTCTGGCCTGTCGTGCCCAGCAGCCCACACTGGCTTTGTCCCAGGCTCTGGCAGAAGGGGATTATAAGAGTCAGTGCCTCCCCAGCCCGGGAAATCACTCAGAGGAGGGAATCTTTTTTTTTTCCTCCAGTAAACCTATTTTTCCCTACCATGTGGTTTTCTTTCTGGGTTTCATCTACTATCAGATCTGTCATTGACCTAAAAAGTACTTCAGTGTGTTGAAAAAGAATACTTCAAGCAGCTGTAATAAATCTCAAATTTATATTTATGGAGTTAACTTTCTCTTGCTGAGGATCTGATTGTATACCTTGTGGATGTCACTCATCTTAGAATTATGTCAAATGGTCTGTCTGCAGAGATGAGTGGGACCAACCTTTTTTTTTTTACTGAAAAATCTGAGATATGAAGTAGTGACGTTCATAGGGTCTCTGACATTCCTATGTCAGCACCAAAGCCAGATTTCAACTCAAAACTTCTTATTGAATTCCATTATGCCCCACAGTCTCCTTGCTTGGTAAGTCTGTTTTAAAAGTTTTCTTTGGCAACTGAAGAGGCTGGATGAGAATAAGCAAAGTCAGTAAGTTCAAACCCATCCTTCATTACTTGTTCACATCACCACGTTCTGTTGCTGCCTAAACATAAAGTTGGCTCTTTGGATTATTTCTGGTCTCTCTCAGTGGACCCCATAAACCCAGGTGCAGCTGCCCCACAGCTCAGTCACATCAAAGCTGGTCATGTGAACCAGGTGGGCAGACAATTCTTCATTCTTCTCCACATCCTCTTCATCCTCACTAAAGTTCTAAAGCTGTCCTGGTCTGGATTCTCTAGGCCTCAGTTGCTCCAGCTATAACATGGAAATAATGATTTAACCATTTCCATAGAGTCTTGTATTGAATAAAATTTGAAAATTGTATAGAGAGTACTAAGCAGACTAGTTACTATTACTATCATCATTCTTAACCTGAAGGGGCAATGAGAGCAAAGAATACAACAATTTAAACAGAGCCTTAGAATGAATCTCAATTTAACATTCAGTCTGGCCTCTTTGAGGGGCTTCCCAGGTGGCTCAGTGCTAAAGAATTCACCTGCCAATGCAGGATATATGGGTTTGATCCCTGGGTCGGGAAGATCCCCTGAAGAAGAAAATGGCAACCCACTCCACTATTCTTCCCTGGGAAATCCCATACACAGAGGAGCCCAGTGGGCTACAGTTCATAGGATCACAAGAGTCAGATGCAACTGGGCACACACATGTACAAACACTGGCCTCTTTGGCAACAAATACAATAAACATATTGTGATCAAGATTGACACTGGATTATGCTTTGCTAGAGTGCTCGGCATTGTCTATTGTTAGGATCATTCCTTTGTTTTGGACATCAGATCTTTTATGTGATTTTCCATATGTAAGTGTGAGCACCCTAAATTCAGGGAATTTATCCTATTATTGACAACACAGTAGATTTGATGAGTACTTATTGAACGTGTGTTGAGTGAATAACCTAAAAATCTATACAGAGTTATAGATACATGGATTCTATGTTGAGCCACATGACAGACCCAGACTATATTAAGGGTCAGGACTATTACTTCATGTTGTTTCCCTCTCCTTTTCTTTTCCAAGGGTCTGTAACTAATAATAAGCTTGCAGCAGTTGAGACTGTCCATTCTGTGGACTGAAGTGTGTTGGTAACCATTTCACTATCACGCTTTGATGTTTTCCTATCTTTCTTTCCCCCTTCTGCTCCTAAGAGCAAAAATTTATTTAAAGGCTAAGATGAAGTCACTGTAAACTAACTTGTCATCATTTTCATCTTGCTTTTCTTTTCCAGTACAGAAATTTAAAGTAAGTATACACCAACGACAACAACACATAGCTGTGATCTCTGGTTTCCATTTTCCCCTGTGAATGGACTAAGATCATCTACTAATATGTCTGCTGTCCTGAATGGGACTCCTTTAGGAAAGTAAATCTGGGCATTCTAAAACACTATACAGGAAAAAGTCCAAGTAGCATGTGCAATGTGTCTGCCCATGGCTCCCAGAAGAGCCACACACACTCCAGAAGTCCCAGGAGGGAATCTCCACTCTCCTTTCCCAAACCTCTCACTATCCACTCCCCTCACCCCCAGGAGAATCACACAGCCTCCCCCTACCAGGTGGGTGGCTTCAGCCAACACCCCCTCTCTGGCTGCTTTGTCACCCAGCATCTCCCTGCCACTGAGAAGCAAGAATGACACATGTTCTACCCACCTGCCCTTCAGAAATTCAAAGTAGGTGAATCCCACAACAGCTCTAGTACTGAGAGTTAAGAAACCTCCCCTCTCTAGCTTCACTGAGGTTCTCGCTTTCCAAGGCTCCCTCCTATGTGCTGGTGGTACAGGGGTTAACAGTGTGTCTGCTTTCTTTGGTCTGTGGTCCCAGGGGTCCCAGCAGTAGATCTGCAGAGCTGCCAGATCACTAAATGGTTTACAACTCCCCACCCAGCGTGGCATGGTCGCCTCAGAGAATGGATGGAAAATATCCCCTTGCTATAATTGGGTTCAGCCCTGTGGCTTAACACCATCTTATTTGGCAATCTTTTTCTCTTGACATATTTAGTAATCACTCCAAGGGAGATTTATTAGACCGTTCATGGGAACAAACAATGCACTAAATATTACACATATGCATGCTTTCAATACCACTCCTTTTCTAGCCTATTCTGAATCTTTCCCCCAAAGTCTTTAACTCTCTCTTGTCACTAAATTCCTCTTGGTTCTCCCCTCCTCCACAGTAACCTTTCATATTTGGGAATTTTCTTTTTTAGTTAGGAGTTCTTTTAATCAAAACTCACTGGACAAAGCTTAGAACACACTCTTGGTGTGTCTAAACACACTCTCAGTGTTTAAAACCATTCGGGTCATTCTGCTCCTCATCAATCCCAAAGCATCAAAACAAAAATTTAGCATATGGTTAGAGTTTTGTGAAAACAGTCTCCTAGGTATCTCTGGGACATCAGCTCTGCATGTGTGTGTGAGTGTGTGTGTGTAGGAAAGGACTCAGAATATTTCAGGCAAATGTAACATAGTGAAGTGTTTCCTGAACCTCAGGGTTGTGGCCTATGAGGAGATGTGAGGGAGGAGGCACTTGGAATTAGGATTAACAACTCATGCTCTGCACAAACTAAAGGACTTTGACAGCTGGTGCCCCTCAGACATTTTCTAAAAACATAATCAATATCCCATTCACCCTGGCACAGGCATGCACAGCAAAATGTCTTAGCAAATAAACCAGCTACAGCAGATTTCAGAGCAAATCTATCGGTGTCATGGAGATGCTCAGAAGGTTATGAATCACAATGGTGCAGCAACAGTATGGCAACTCTGGGTGTGAGGCTTTCACTCCCTTTCTGTGGGGAGTGTTCTCCACTCACCAGGTGTGGAACAATGGCCAGCTCTACTCAGGAGAGTGCTCTGTGCTAGACACGGTCATAGGTGTGCTCATGTAGTTCACATGGCTACCACTAGCCTCATTTTGGAAACTGGCCTCATTTCAAAGGGAGAAGGCCTTACTTTCTCATCTTAGACCACAGAATACACATGTTCCTACATATCTGAACTTGATGGAGCACTTATAATTTCTTAGGAGTGGGCTGGTGAAAGCCCAAAATCAGCATTTATCCAGCTGCTGGCATTGCCAACCTGGAGGTGTCTGGCGAGGAGCTAGGACCACAAGTGCTGGAGCCAGACTGCCTGGGACATCCCAGCTCTGTGTGACTTTGGGCAGATGACTTGGCTTCTCTGTGCCTCAGTTTCCTCATTTGTAACACAAGGTGGGTACTTGCACCTACTGCAGAGTTTCTTGTAAGGATTAAATGACATAATCTGCATGAAGGGCATGGAACTGTGCCTGGTATGTAGTAGGTGATGTTACATGAGTGTCTGTATTCCCACGGGCACCTGGATCACAGGCATACAGAACCAGGGCATGGCAAATTTGACTTAGGGCAAGCTTCACAGAATACATACTGCTGCGCTTCCTTAGCATGGCTGCCCTGTACCCCAGCCAAGCTCTGCAGCTACAGCCCCCTTCCTGTAGAATCAGGACTATGAGGACCCTCAAGGTGAATTTCTTGTCTTGTATGCCTCAGAGTGATTGCACTGAATGGGGAAATCACTTAACTGCCCTCCAAATCAGCCACAAGGGATGGGCCTACATAGGACCTCTGTGCTTGGACTTGTGCTTTAGTTCACTTTTGCCATTACAATTTCAAGGAGAAGACTGAATGGTGGACCTGTTAAGATTCTCAGATAGTTATAGACCCACTGAATCACACATAAAGAACACAACATGGAGAAATAACGCTGGTGCTTCTCCAACTTTAGCTGTATCGGCCTCCCTCGGAGGGCTTGTGAAAACCCAGGTTCCTAGGCCCCACCCCAGAGAGTGTGACTTATCAGGTCTGAGATGGGGCCTGGGAATTTTCATTTCTGACAAGTCTCCAGGTGGTGCTGATGCTGCTGCTCCAGGGACCACGCTAGGAGGCCCTCGAGTCAGATGGGTGTCTTACATCCTTACTACTCACTTCTGATGTAAGGTCCTAACATTTCATTTGAACTCTTTAGCTTGGAGATGGCATGAGTGACTCCCTTTCTCTTCCCGTACAAAAAAATAGAGACCTTTGGATCCACAGAGCTGTCAGTTAGGAATGTCTTATTTTTGGTCATCAACACTGACTTTCATTTTTTTCCCCATAGTTGCATGCTGCTGTGACCAGGATCCAGGTTCCAAGGCCTGGATTTAATTACACATTTGCTCACATCTGTATCCTGAATAACGATAAGACTTGCATTGTGGACGACATCGTGCATGTCCTAGAGGAGCTAAAGAATGCTCGGGCCACCAACCGGACCAATTTTGCTATCACGTACCCGATCACTCACTTAAAAGATGGGAGGGCAGTTTATAATGGGCACCAGCTGGGAGGCGTCACTGTGCACAGCAAGGATCGAGTGAAATCCGCAGAGGCCGTCCAGCTCACCTACTACCTGCAGTCCATCAACAGTCTCAACGACATGGTGGCAGAGAGGTGGGAGTCCAGCTTCTGTGACACCGTCCGACTGTTCCAGAAATCTAACAGTAAAGTCAAAATGTACCCTTACACATCCTCCTCGCTGAGGGAAGACTTCCAGAAGACCAGCCGTGTATCGGAACGTTACCTGGTCACCAGCCTGATCCTGGTGGTCACCATGGCCATCCTCTGCTGCTCCATGCAGGACTGCGTCCGCAGCAAACCCTGGCTGGGCCTGCTCGGGCTGGTGACCATAAGCCTCGCCACCCTCACCGCGGCTGGGATCATCAATCTGACTGGTGGGAAATACAATTCCACCTTCCTGGGAGTCCCTTTCGTCATGCTAGGTAATTACTGTCCTTTTTTTTTCCTTCTATTTCCTCCTCCTTATGGTGGTGACAGGGTTCCTGAAAGGCCAGGAGCAGCTGTCTAACAACTTTGTTTCATTTATAGCATCTTCCTTTAGTCCAGAATCCCTGGGACCAATTCTGTAAGGTGGTGCTGGGTCTCAAGAAGCAACCTTATCTGGTCGATGTGCCGGAAGCCCAAAGCCCTGGCTTCCATCCCTGGCCCTCCATGAAGTAGCTGTAGATATTAATTTAAATTCAGAAGATATTAATCTCTGTGCACCAGTGTTTTAGGTTAGGCTTCCCCAGGAGCAGACCCTGAGACAACGATGTGGATACAAATAGTTTATTGGGGAGGTTAGCCCAGGAGACCCCAACCTGGAAGCAGGGACACGAGATGGGGAAGGAAGACGATCCGGGGGATGTTAATCAGCAGGTTACCACTGTGGGCATCTGTGGTTCAGTCCCAGTGGGGACCTTGGAGAAACCTCAGAGGTGTCCTTGAGGGGTGAGGAGTCTGCAAGCTGCAGTATGGACCCAGAAACCCTATGTATGATTCATTGAGGGTTCTCCCCTGGGTCATTAACTCCCCAGTACTTCCCGGGGAAGACTGAGCACATTCCTGAAGCTGGAAAAATCTCTCAGGTTACCAGTATTTGGAGTAAGAAGGCTTCTGTGAGCTCAAGAATGAGGACTGGGAGGGCCACGGGTGGGGCACCAACAGTGTCCACCAGCCCTTGGTTCCCCTACCCGATGGTCAGGGTGGACGCGAACATCACACGGAAGGATATGGTCAGTGGACAAGAACTCTGAAGGCAACAAGCGAGACATAAATAGGAAGGTAACTTTTTCTTGTCTTTGCTATGAACTCAGGAGAATATTTTAAAATGAATCCTATTATGTAGTCTCTTGGGGGCTGCAGAAATTTCCTCATGGAGATTCTGGTGTACGTAAAGCCATAGTGCTCATAATATAACGTCAGTTGCTCTGTCCATCTGATATTGATGATGGCAGAGGTCCAGCAAGCCTGATACCGAGTTTATCATGGGCCAAGGATACAAACACTTAGCTTCTCCCTCTTCTTTGGCAACTTCTCATCAATTCTTTTTTTTTTTTTTTTTTATTTTAGTTGGGGGCTAATTACTTTACAATATTGTAGTAGTTTTTGCCATACATCGACATGAATCAGCCATGGATTCACATGTGCTCCCCCTCCCAAACCCTCCTCCCACCTCCCTCCCCCTCCCATCCCTCAGTGTCATCCCAACGCTCCATCCCTGAGCATCCGTCCCATGCATAGAACATGGAATGGTGTTCTGCTTCACATATGACAATATACATGTTTCAATGTTATTGTCCCAGAACGTCATCAATTCTTTTAGCAAAATTAAATTGTCATTTGGAATCAGATACTGACATGACAAGTGAAGTGGCATTTCTCACTGGCTGAGAAATAACTCTGATTGAGTTCATTAGTATGCCTGATGCCCTGTTTAGGGGTAGCAGGAAAAAAAGGAATTTACTCAGGCCATCTTAACTGCATGATGGTTAAATGATAATACACAGGGGCTGGTGGGGCCACAGAATTATGTGCTGCCCTCCATGCTCTGCTCTGGTAGCTCAGCTGGTAAAGAATTTGCCTGCAGTGCAGGAGACCTCGGTTCAATCCCTGGGTCGGGAAGATCTGCTGGAGAAGGGATACGCTACCCACTCCAGTATTCTTGGGCTTCCCTGGTGGCTCAGTCAGTAAAGAATCAGCCTGCAATGCAGGAAACCTGGGTTTGATCCCTGGGTTGGAAAGATTCCCTCAAGAAGGGAATATTGGACCCATTCCAATATTCTGGCCTGGAGAATTCCACGGACGGAGAATCCTGGCAGGCTACAGTCCATGGGGTCACAAAGAGTTGGACACGACTGAGCGACTTTCACTTTCACTTTTACTCCATGCTCTGCAGGAACTGAGACCCAGGCAATAAACATATACTAGTAGCTTTTGTGGAAAAGTGGGGCACTGTGCGGAGACTGAGAGAGCTGTAAGTTTACCAGATCAGTTTACTCATCTCTGCCGAACACAGCAGAGGAGGAGGCTGCTATACTTCCTCCTGAATTCAGTCTGCTAAGATGGCAGCATAACTTGCCTCTTTAAAATAACCTCAAGATGATGTGGGTCGATGGTGGAATACAGGGCGGTTCCTTGCAGCCTGAGTAAGGAGTGGCTGTGAGGAGCTTCCACGGAGGGTTGAGTCAAGATTTAAATTAAGATGTTTTGCTCATGATTAGTCACATGGTTGGGGTGTTTTTTTTAGCTTTTCATTTTAAAAATATAGTGTTTTTTGCTGTGATTGTTTCTGTGGGAGGAAGATAAACAGGGATAAGGGTTCACAGGAAACTGAGGGGAGACAGGTTCTTAAGTGAGGAAAAAAGATGTTAGGGCTAGAAAAAGAAGTATCATTCCTGGTTTTTGACACTCTTAAGTAGTTATCGTGAGCTCAAAGGATACAATATTTAAAACTTCCTAAAAACTAATTGCATTCAGTAAAACTACAATATTTAGAGCTTCTTAAAATTAATTTTTAAGCAAAACACAACAGTAACATTCAAAACTTCTTCCCATTAATTTCACTAAAACTCAATTTCATTGTAAGTAAAAATGAAATTATTCAAAACGTCTTGAATTTTATTAAGTAAAAGAAATCACAGTATTTCAAGTCTCTTAAAATTGATTTTTGTCCTTTTTAAAGAAGTTTTAAATATTGTAAGCAAAACTCAATGCAAAAAGGAATACACCAGACAGTACTGGTATGGGGAGGGATGGAAGAGATGGAAAGATGCTGTTAGCCAGGGAGCATCTTTAAAAGACAAATTCAGAAAGAGTAGTGCCACAACTCCACCAAGACCTAGTATCAGTGAATTTCACATGAATTCAACTCAGAAAAACCTAGCATCTGTAGCGAAAAGACCAAGCACTGCAGTGCCCAAAAAACCCTTGTTTGTAATTTGTGAGGAATGTCACATGCATTGATTTGATGGCAGTTTTCCCTGCTGACAGTCAGTAGACAACCTTTCTGTACATTTTCAGCTCAAAGACATCTCAAATTACTTAGTCACAACATAAAAGGAAGCGACATGTTTTAGTAGCTGAGGCCCATTTGCAATAAATACTTTGCACCATGTAATGGGTGCTTAATATGCTTGTAAAGCCAGCAGCACCTGGATTTAGGATGGCTGCCCTTCTGTATTTCTCAGATAAACTCATCATTCTCAGATTTGATTGTAAAATGAAATCTAAGCAAGAGCACGTTCATAAATGTTGTGTTCAGGACCAATGTTTAATTCTGTTTTTTTGATGACCAGTCCTAAAATGCCAATAAATGTTTCAAATGACCAAGAAGAAATGCGGTGCTAAGGGTTTTGCAGTGTGACTCAGTAAACTTGTCCAGTTTCTAAATTTGCCCATCTATAGCATCAAATGGTTATACTTAAACTAAGCAGATTTAAGCAAAAATTCTTGATTTTCTGTTGTATTAATATACAGTCAAATAAAACTTTAAAAAATATATGGCTTCTTTTAGAAGGAACGGTATCTTAGAAAAAGTCTCTTTGTCCTTTCCAGACGAAATTTCCTTGGCCGACAATAGGTCTATAATGTGATACACAATTATAGATTTAAAATTCAACAAACTAAACATTCTCAGTGTGATGCCGGTCACTTAAGGCCAGACTCAGCCAAATGCCAAAATGGCAGCAGATTTAGAATGGAAAATTTTAAGACCACGTGTGTCAAACCGTATTAACCTGACAAAATTCCAGAATAGGAAAGGATTTGGATAAACTCTTGAGAGTTCACCATAATGGGATGTGACTGTGTGTTTGTAGCCAAGACGATATGTGACATCTCTGGCAATAAGAATATATCCTACACAGATGAATCATTTTGGCAGTGATGTAAGCATAGATACATCAGGATTTAGAATGTTTTTAATCAGTGTCAGGCATATTAGACAGCCCCACTTCTGCCAAAACCCCTGTCCATGAGTCAGATCAGTTTATTTAGAGCTGAAATTCTTAAAGGTCTACAGTATCATAAATGCTCATTGACATTTTTTAGTTATTATACTTTGGAGAGGAGCTTATTTCATCCACACCCTTTGTGTGTAAAGTAGTATCCTTTCTTTCCAAACTATATTAACACCAGGCATAAAGGTACTTGAACTGCCATTTGTAAACATTTGACACTCATCATGTTAATCCATTATGGAATTTCCTTTAAAGGATGAGGATTTACAACATTGCCCGGCAGTTGGGTATGATTTAAGAAATTGGCACAGGTTTTGTACATGCCAGCCCTCCTTACAGGCTTAATATTTCCACAGCTTTGCTGATCAGACACAAATCAGGAAAGGAATGGAATGTTGGGGGATATAGAAGGTAACAGAAGGAAGGTTTTCTTCCTTCTTCATCTGGCAGGTTTGGTGTTTCGCGTACATTCTGTACAACTAAAAGGGGAAAATTGAAGTCGTGGTGAAAGGTATTTTGAATATTAGTTTATATGTGGTAATCTAATTTATAAGGGTGGCTTTGCATTTATTAAGTTACAAGAGCCTCAGAGATCAGATGAGATGAAAAATATTCAAGAAAAATGTCCTTCAAGCCCTTTAAAATGTTTGGGATTTTGAGAAGATCTAATGTCAGATCCAAGGTTCCCTCTTCCTTCTAAATTATCCAGCCAGGCCATTCAAATTCAAGGATAGGAAAGAAGCAAGGATGTGATTAAATGCTAGGAAGAGACTAATAGCAAGGATGTTTGGCTTCCTTCAGGTATACATCCTAAGATTATCTGTATTTAGCAGAAACCAGATGATAAGGTTCAGTTCTCTGAGAAATTGTTTTTATTTGCTGCCAACTGGAATGTAATGCAGTATACGGAGCTCAGGCTTACAAAGAGGTAAAAGGTCCAGTGCAAGAAATTTAGTTCTAAGAAACTGGAACTCTTAATTATCTTGGCTCTAAATTTAAGCAAATCTGCAAAGTTGTTCTTGCCTGATGACTATTCTGGTGTATTTCTAAAGTCATGAGAACTGTGGGGGAATAAATCAGCCAGATAATAATAAAGTTCAAAGAAAATACAAAATTGTCAATATTCAACCATTCTTCACCTATGAAATTGGTGCTAATATCTGGCTATTTTTGATCTCCAAAAGCAGTAATTTCTTATGATTTAACCTACATTATGGAATAAGTTCGTTACTTGCAACAATATGACAATCTACATGATGGAGTAAAAGTATGTTAAGAATGCTGTGGAAATACTCTGCTTATGTATAAATTACTAACAGGTTCCATGGTGTCTAGAAAAAAAACTGATTTATAGGCATTTTGTTGTTCCCATTGTTGCTTACATTGGATTTGAAATAAGAGAGTAATTCCATATACTATTTTCAAAGTGTTTTTCCCCCTGAATATCCTTTTTGTAATGCTCTATGATCATTGTGGGACTAATTTAAAAGGATATTGTGTTATTGAGTTTTGTGTCTAGTTCTCATCTTTTTATTCTTATCTTCCACCAGTCATACTACAGTACAGGATGGATGGGGAGGAATAGGTCTGAGGGGATAGATCAGACATGTTTTACTGTTCTATCCTTAACCACAAAGGATGGCAAGAATAGGACTAGGGGCACAGGTCCAGGGAGGCAGAGAACAATCAGGCAGAGGAATGCAAAGGTATTTGTCTCTGACCCAGGTCTCCTGGGCATCCTCTGGATGGTCTAGCCAGCTAGTCTAGAGAATAGGAGGTGGCCAATTTCATGAAGGTATGGCAGCTGAAATCAAGGACACTGAGCTGGTAAAACAAACAAACAAACAAACAAACAAAAACAGAAAGAGGGACACCTAGTTGGTTGTTGCATTTGGATTAGCATCTCTGAAAGTCATTGCTGGGGCCAGGTAGTATTGACCAGATGGGTTTGCAGTAGCTCACGATGCAAGCAGATTCATAGTCATTGTCAAGGAAACCCTGCATTTCACCTAGACTACTTCATCAGCCATGAACCAAAATGTAGATGGAACCTAAGGGAGGGATTCTAGCCCCTTCTCTGCACTGACCGGTGTAGCAACACTAACATTTCTCTTCCTCACCAGTAAAATAAATCGCACATCAACCTACTAGTCATTTTGTGTATATATCTGTGTACGTGTGTGTATAATCTGGGTGTATAATATATATTATATATCACATTACCTATATTATATGTAATGTGATATATTATGTAATAACTTCGTGTTGTGTATATATATTTTATGTGTTTATAACATATTATGCATACATATTGTTTGAATGTTTGAAGAGAAATACAGTACATTTCTCTCTCTATTATACAGTATATATTCACACATTTTATATGTAAATATATAAAATGTATTTGAATAAGATATGCCACATATATAAATATTACATATGTCTTCTGTATGAAGAGATATCACATAATGACCATAGCATATATTATAAACTGCAGTTGTGCACACTGATTTTATATAGTGCGTGTGTGCACGCGCGCACACACACACACAAAAACACACACACACACACACACAGAGTATGTAAATACTTTATCTTTAAACACAAAACAGCTATTCATTTCCTGGACTCGTATCTGCAGCTCTTGAGTGAAGGAAAATCATTTCTCAGATTAAAACCCAATGATGTGATTAGAATTACCAAAATGTGACAAGCCTCTAGTAGAAAGAGTTTAGATGTATGTATTCGCCCTGATGTGAGCATCTGTCTTAGCTTAAGCAAAGTACACCTTTACTCTCACTCTTAACTGTGAGACAAAACAGGCTGTGATAAACCAAACAACTCAGCACAGAAAGTAAATGTTTATAACAGGAAAAGTGTAAATGTAACCCAATTAATGAACTTCTCTCTAAAAACAAATGTTACTCAAGCCAGACACATACACACTTTAAATTTCTTCTCAAAAAAAAAAAAAAACATGAATTTATGTGGATGTCATGGAAGGAAAAGCTTTTTATAAACATGAGCTACTTAGTGGAGCTTGTCTAAGAATAAAATATGTTTTAAGCAGATTTTGCTCATACATTCATTATACTCTATGGACTTTCTAGAAGAATGTAGTAATTTTATTTTCATATAGGAAATCTGGCACTGCCCAGGCATGCTATAAATGGCTTTATTATCTCCTGATATTAAATGTTTTCACATTGAAATATCCTGCTAGTAGATTAAAAGGATTAAAATGTGAGGAGAGCCCAAAGGCATTAGCCTCCATGCTGTGGCTCTGTGTGCTGGAGAAGGCAGGAGGTTCTGGGCCTGAAGAAAAATCTGCCTTACAAAATCCCAGTGTACCAAGTAGATTGATTTGCCTATGATATTCATTGACAAAATAAAAAATAAAAATAAACAAATCACCCTGATTGCCTCTGATAGCAAAATCATTAAATACATTAAAAATATCACTGACTTTATGAATAACTTTCCAGAAAGTGTATCTACTCTACACTATTCATTTGTCAATTCCTGGGTCAGTGGATTGTAAACAATCCTGAAGGCTTCAGTCAGGTCCCAGGAAAGAGTCTGAGTAAGAGTGAGATTTGATTTAATTTGTGAGTATTCCTGAGACTCACTCTAAATGATTGGAGGATTTTCCACCATTGGTACTATTTATCATCTGTGCTGTCTTTTCATTGCCTCCAAAATCTGAAAGGTAACTGCACAAAAAGATAGAAAATTTTTTGGAAAAGAAGAAAACTGATTAGCCTAAACCCTTTAGTATTTGATTTTACTAGATGAAAATCCCAAAGTCTACTGCTAATAAAATTTAAACTGCATTCCTAGTACAAACTGTGTCTGAACACTGGTGAAGAGCTCTACTGTCCTTATCCCAGGGCCTGGCTAAAAGCCTGTGCTGCCACAAAGCAGTCACTCATAAATAATTAGAACTTGGACTGGTGTGTGTGTGTCTTGACGCACACTGATAGGCATGTGTTCATATGCATTTAACTATACAGACATGCACTGAACCAAAACAGAAACAAACATCTTGCATGTGCTTTTCAAAGACTAACTGAATGCTTTAAAATCTTCTCTACCTTTAGAATTTGATAGCATCAATATGTGTGGTTTAACAGTTCCCTCTGGCAACTCTTCAGCTTTAAGTACTGTGACCAAATAGAGGAGGGTCCCTAGGCGCTGGGAGGCAGCTACTGAGAGAAGAAAGTGGAGAGGAACAGAATCTCTTCAAATCTTTCCTCCCTGCCTTTCCTTGGTTTTCACTGGCCCAGTTTCTGAAATGGATATAAAAATAAAGCCCAGGGCTGGCTGCAGGAAACACTGTGAAGGAGTTAAGTCTCTGTGAGATCCTCTTACTGGTGATGTTCTCTGCCCTCCCTCCCCATCTCCCTTCTTTGTCCCACTCCCCGGAGTGAAAGGAAGTGGCTTCAGTAGACAACTATTGTACAAGGGGTTGCATTTAAAAGAATCCCGTGAAGGTCAAACCAAAGGGAAATCAGCTGTGGTGACGGACAGAGCAGGCCTTCTTGGGGAACAGGGCATTCTTCAAGTCCTACAGCTTATGGAACATGTCTCCCTGGAGTCAAGACCAGAGAACAGGAGCCCCACAGTTGAGCTTTCCATTACGGTAACAGGCCAACCTCTTCAACATAAGTGCCCTGCTGTGAATCAGGTCTGGTGCTAGCTAGGCACTCCAGGCTAGTCTTCCCTGGGAGGCACCGGCAGCCATGTTGGTGTGCCTTCCCCCCTTGACTGACTGAGCTTCAGTGAGGAGGCCCAAAGTGTTAGCAGTTGTCCCTGCAATCCAAAGAGTTCTCTAAAGACAATGCACAACTGGAATTTGGAGTTGAGGGTATAGGCATCTGCTGGTGGGCTTGAGAAACAAGAGTCTGGCCTATCAGAATTAATGGTGGGGGCCTCAGCACTGGGCCAACAACAACTAGCAACAAAGGCTGAATGATCAGGCAAAACAGATTCTTTCTCAGGGCCTCCTCTTCTGGCCTCTATAAGTCATGCAGGCACACCCCTGAGAGGAATGAAGGAGAAGCAGAGTTTCCAAAAGCCCCTATGAGTAAAATCTGAATCTTCTGAAACTGCCCCCAGAACCAAGAACATGTCATGTGCAATGAAAGTGATCAAACTCAGAAGGACAAGGCATTTAAAATGCAGCTGCCATGTGGCTGAGTCCCTTTGCCATTCACCTGAAACTATCACAACACTGTTAATCAGTCATATTCCAATATGAAACAAAAAGTTAAAAAAAATAAAGTCAGCTGATTAGGAGATTTCCTGATATAAACGTCTTTTATATGGTGTGATATTCTTTTAATATTGTATTGAATTTTTTGCTATAATATTAGAATTTTGTAGCAGTATTGAAAAAATGCAGCAACAGAACTCAAGAGACATGCTAACAGCCTACTTCCACATTCCTTGAGTTTGATTATTTTCATTCAGGACCCTCAGAGGTCTTACTCTTTTTAACCTAATAGCTCTGTTAATTCAAAATCCTTTTCTCAATTAGCTTCTAGGATTATTCAATACCAAGGTAAGAAAGAAATTCTTATTGTATTTTCCAACAAGAGTTAGGGTCAGATAACGTCATTATAAAACATCACACCCACTGTAAAAAGGGCTGCAAAACAGATTTAATTTAAATCCTACTATACCAGTAATTCTAATCCTGCTTTATGCATCTTTATTTTCTTACCATATTTAATGACTCAGCACCAAAGCCTTGTTTTAAAAATTCTTTTTCTTTCTAGAAAGAAAACACTTATACAATTCCATTTGCCTTTTCAGTGAAACTCTAAAGTGTGTCTTGCCTATCAGAACTTATTCGCCCTGGCCCCAGATGAAATGGTCAGTACTGTTTCCCTAGGGGGCAGGTGCCTTGGAGGTACTTTTTTTACCCTCATTTCAAGGGATCAGTTATTTTAATGAAAGGTTGGCTGATACTTCCAGAGAACCCAGTGGAAACAAACTTAATAAATAGTTTTCCCGCTTAAGACTAGATGTTAACTATCTAAAACATAATTAACAACAGTATGCCAGTCAATGAGTGTACTTTTTACTTCTTGTCTAGGGAGTTTAGGTGTCTTCAATTTAATAGGGGTCATGGTGCTAGTTATCAAATTGACAGTCTTGACCTGACCTCTAAAAGTGGCTGTAAAATGATGCCCAGTAAATTAAGATAAATGCCAAATTCCTCTGCGGAAATGGGCCTATATCATGACTGTGAAATGGGTGTGCAGGTTTGAGGCCAAGACTTCACAATAAGTATATAAATACCAGCCTGGGCACGAGGACAGACGAGCACTCAGTTATTGTACACACAAGAGCACAGTGACTCACTTCACTCAGCATTACGCTTGGCTGGAGATTTTAAATTCCTTTTTAAAAACAAGACAATTGTACCACAGGGTAAAGATTTTATTATCCTCAATAATGGGATTGAATATGCCAAGGCAGAGAAGCAGAAAATGAGATCTGAAGATCCCAGTGCCAAGACAGGGGTGACAGAAAGCCACAACAGGTCACTCTGGGGGGCTTTTCAATGTTATGGTGGCCTAGAAACCCAGGGAAGCCCCTCTGGGAAATGTCTGGCTCCCATCAAGAGAGGTGAGAGAAGTTAAACTAGATCTAGTTGCAGGCAGTAAAGTCAAACAGGAGCACTTGCTGTAAGTCTGCTGTTGCAGGGTTACTGGAATAGTAACCAAGGAGGAAGGACATTAAGTAGTTCGGGAGAGAGGTTACTGATCCGGCCCTGGCCCTCAGAGGCCATTGCCAAGTAGTGTAAAGAAGCCAGCAGTCACCACTAGCTTGAGGCATCATCCAACCCAAATGGGACAGACAGGTCCCTGAAGACCAGAGACAAGCCATAAAACCTTCAACCTGAATTCATTTGTATCCACTGCAGGGAGAGTTCCTGTGAATCTCGTTCCTTCTTCCATCCTCCTGTTCATACAAACTTGTCCCTACTTATTTTGTTCCCCTCTGTTTCTCAGATTTATTGCATCCTGCATTGATTCTTGGAGAAGAAGGAAAAAAAAAAGGCTGGGATTTAGTTCCTGTCAAGGCTCAGATTAAAGACAGCACTTCTTTCTCCCTAAAGCCTTCCACTTGGCCAAATTTAAATGAGGTGATGAGACACTAACTCAGACCCCTCTGCCCACTGCCTTCCGCTGTGCTAACCTCAAGCCTTGTGGGGATGACAAGCCAAATGCTGAGTGGCCAGGCATCCTCTCTGGAGTGTTCCACCAACCAAATACTCTGCAAACTGCAACCACGGTCCTAAACCATCAGTGTGCATAAGCCCCAAGAGACATAGGTGCAACTCTACTCAGATCTCTTAGGCAAAAGTCCATCCAGCTTTCTTCAGCCGGAAGGAAGCATGAAGATCTTAGCTCCTCTATCTGCCCTCTCTCCCTTAACATGTCTGACTCACCAAAACACAAGTCTCTCTCTCCACAGGAGAGACATTGACCTGTCACCACTAGGATGGGTTACATTTCCTTTGACCCAGTTGTTCCCCAGGACCAAGTCGGTTCCCCTCTTTAGAGACCTTAGTCTTTTAAACTTTTGATCTGGTCTTTTTCTGCCCCCTCAGGTCATGGATTATATGGGACTTTTGAAATGTTATCCTCCTGGAGGAAAACTAGAGAAGACCAACATGTTAAAGAGAGAACTGCAGCAGTCTATGCAGACTCCATGCTCTCCTTTTCTCTCACCACTGCCATGTACCTGGTCACCTTCGGCATAGGGGCCAGCCCTTTCACGAACATTGAGGCAGCCAGGATTTTCTGCTGCAATTCCTGTATCGCAATTTTCTTCAACTACCTCTATGTACTCTCGTTTTATGGTTCCAGCCTGGTATTCACTGGCTACATAGAAAACAATTACCAGCATAGTATCTTCTGTAGGAAAGTCCCAAAGCCTGAGGCATTGCAGGAGAAGCCGGCATGGTACAGGTTTCTCCTGACGGCCAGGTTCAGCGAGGACACTGCGGACGGTGAGGAAGCGAACACTTACGAGAGTCACCTATTGGTATGTTTCCTCAAACGCTATTACTGTGACTGGATAACCAACACCTATGTCAAGCCTTTTGTAGTTCTCTTTTACCTTATTTATATTTCCTTTGCCTTAATGGGCTATCTGCAGGTCAGTGAAGGGTCAGACCTTAGTAACATCGTAGCGACGGCGACGCAAACCATTGAGTACACTACTGCCCAGCAAAAGTACTTTAGCAACTACAGTCCGGTGATTGGGTTTTACATATATGAGTCTATAGAATACTGGAACACTAGTGTCCAAGAAGACGTGCTAGAATACACCAAGGGGTTTGTGCGAATATCCTGGTTTGAGAGCTACTTAAATTACCTTCGGAAACTCAATGTGTCCACTGGCTTGCCTAAGAAAAACTTCACAGACATGTTGAGAAATTCCTTCCTGAAAGCCCCCCAATTTTCACATTTTCAAGAGGACATAATCTTCTCTAAAAAGTATAATGATGAGGTTGACGTAGTGGCCTCTAGAATGTTCTTGGTGGCCAAGACCATGGAAACGAACAGAGAAGAACTCTATGATCTCCTGGAAACCCTGAGGAGACTTTCTGTCACCTCCAAGGTGAAGTTCATTGTCTTCAACCCATCCTTCGTGTACATGGATCGATACGCCTCCTCCCTGGGAGCGCCCCTGCACAACTCCTGCATCAGTGCTTTGTTCCTGCTCTTCTTCTCGGCATTCCTGGTGGCAGACTCTCTGATTAACATCTGGCTCACTCTAACGGTTGTGTCCGTGGAGTTTGGAGTTATAGGTTTCATGACATTATGGAAAGTGCAACTGGACTGCATTTCCGTGCTATGCTTAATATATGGAATTAACTACACAATTGACAACTGTGCTCCACTCTTATCCACCTTTGTTCTGGGCAAGGATTTCACAAGAACGAAGTGGGTAAAAAATGCCCTGGAAGTGCACGGGGTAGCGATTTTACAGAGTTACCTCTGCTATCTTGTTGGTCTGATTCCTCTTGCAGCTGTGCCTTCAAATCTGACCTGTACACTGTTCAGGTGCTTGTTTTTAATAGCGTTGGTCACCTTCTTTCACTGCTTTGCCATTTTACCTGTGATACTGACTTTCCTGCCACCCTCTAAGAAAAAAAGGAAAGAGAAGAAAAATCCTGAAAATCGGGAGGAAATTGAGTGTGTCGAAATGGTGGATATCGATAGCACCCGAGTGGTTGACCAAATTACAACAGTGTGAGGACATCTGCTTGTTACAGTTTCACCCTAGGTCTTATCAGGAGCAAAGGGATGATGTTCATGGCAACACATTTAAAGTTGTTTTTTGGTTTTAAGGATAAGAAATAGGCATTGCCAAAAACAGCAAAGGACTAGGGGAAATGGGGAAATTGTCAACCTTTAAAACAAAAGGTTGTCATCAGAGAAAATTTACACACACACACACACACACACACACACACACACACACCCTAGGAGACTCGTAGTCTCTTAAACTAAGATCAAATAAGAGAAAGCTTATTAGCAAGCAGAATCCTATTTTATTCACACTGCAGATGTTGCTGGTATGGTGACAAAAGCCTTCTGATTGAAAGGTCAGCTGCCAAGGCAGAAATAGCTTTGAGCACTGTTCAAACAATAAGGCTTCCAGAACTTTTGCAAAGCAGCAGCTCCAAGCAGGGTCTATGGTTTAAGGTCTTCACCATCTCATCTAGCTCCCCAACACCCCCAAGGAGACACTTGTGAAAGTTCTGGCCAGCAAAAGCAGCCAGAACCTCAGAAACTGACACGCGGTGGAATGGCCATCACCCGTGGGCTGAAACTGAGTCACCTCTAAAGTCACTCGGGTGAGGCAGTTTTCTCGTCGAGAGTTAATTTATCATACCCCCAATGCACCCACCATCAATACACTTTTAATGTTTGTATGATTTGGTTAATATACCTTTAAACCAGTGACAGCTTCAGTAATGCAAAGTTAAAGCAAGTCTATTTTGGAATATTTTGTCACTTGTCACCAAATGGATCTGTAATAGTAATTGCAGCTTTTGGCAGGAGGCTCTGAGTACCCAGAGCCACAGAGCCAAACCCAAATACCTGGCACGATGGAGAAAAAGCAGGTGTCTAACTGAACCCAGAGATAGCGTTTCCATTTTAACAACAAAAAAATGGCCAGCTGGTACAGCTGTTTGTGGTTTGGCCCTACATGCATTTTTTGCATGGATGCCCAGAAACAATATCTGCCCACGCATAGCTGAGGAAGGAAAAGTTATCGGCCACAGCTTGCCACTTGTAGTGCCAGTCCGCCTTTGCTCAGGAGACCTGCCTGCTCAGAGACACAGAGAAGAAAAGTCCTGAAACTTTGTAAGTCCTGAAACTGAGAACTTCAGGCAAAGACGCAAAGGGCTGAAAATGACATAAATGGAACTGATGGGAAGATGTAATCACCAATATAAATCTATCAGTGATGACAGTCAAGCTTTCCTGCTCACCCGGCTGCACTTTAATCCTCCTGGCCCCCCTACACCTTCGTTGGTGCCCCCTCTCCTTCCGTGCACGGCCTTTCTGTACATTATCAAGCCTAGATGTTTATACTGTGGGCTTGCAGTATCTACAGGACCTAAACAGAAATGGTTTGATCTGAAGAGGCTGTGTATGTCACCCCAGATCCCTGCATTTCTTTCAGTCTATAAAAATGAAGCTAAAACCTGGTCACACTTGAGGCAAATGTCTACAGTATTTTTCCCTTTTAGAAACTTAGCTTATTTAGACATCTGTAGTGATAAGCATTTCCCCAAAGCACCTTGCCTTTCTGGACCTTAGCAGACGTACTGTGCAACTTCCCCATCCCTGCAGAGGAGGAAACTGAGACCTAGGAGAATAAAGCGACTCACCCAGGGTCACATCACTGGAGGGTTTCCATCATTTCAGCATGCCTAAGACAGGGAAGGCCAATTTTAGATCTTATCATAAGAGGGCTATTACTCCCTTCAAAGTACATTTCCAAGGAAGAAACATAGGACTTATTGGCCACAAGGCAGACTTTTTTTTTAATGTCTGGGTAATGTTTGGGATTTAGGTTTACCATTGTCTTTCCAGACAGCAAAAATGCCCAAATGATTCAGATGTAACTACACCAAGTGCAAACCTGTGCTTTCTATTCCATGTACTGTTGTTCACACAGTTCTAAATATATGTGCAGGGGATCATAGCTAGTGCATTACACACTTGTTCAATCTCTCCTGCAAACACACTAAGTGATCATACCAACATGTTATGCACTCAACTAGAAGATAATGAGCTTTAATCTAAGGACAAATGCAATCCTCGAAAAAGGGCAAGTTCTCATAATAGATCTGCGATCAATTCTCTCTCCAAGGGGCCTGCAACTAGGCGGTTACTGATAAAACACAGCTGAAGAGGGGATTGGTTTTATTCCTAAATCATATGTTGCTAAGTCATTTTCTGAAAAACGTGTTCTAAATCAGCCACTGATTTAGTGTTGGCCACGTGGAGTACCTTGGGTTACAGTGACTCCATAAAATTGATACAACACACACACCAATTAAGTGGATTTTTGTTTTAAGCATTCAATTGGGTCAACCAGAATGACTTACTGTGGAACTTTATTTTATGACAGATAGTAGTTTTCCAACTTGACTGGGTCTCTGTATACCTTGGGATATTGTATTTTTAAATGAAGGGCATTTTAAAACTTGTCAACTTCTCTTTTCAGCACTTGAAATCAAAGCTTATGGAATTCTGACTGTGGAAAGAATGAATTATTTTTACTGGGGGACTCTGCATGCCAAGATTTACTACTTATTATTTATTGTGAGATCATTATTATTTATTTGTTAATATTGATTATTAATAATTGCTCTAATAACATTGGTTTAGCCCCACCATGGATAAGACATTTTAGAATAGCTCAGAATCACATCTCCTGCAAATTTAAGTCCTTACTTCATGAAGTTTTACTTTTACAATTGCTATCAAGAGGGAGGGAACGATCCTAGCAAACACTTGCAAAAGTTTTCTTTTTCAATTAATTCCAACCAAGACATTAATGTTCACTTTACCAAAGAAACTGATTTGGTTGGTTTTGAGTTGCTATTTATTGTTTGTTTACCAAAGAAAATATTCCACCCATCAGAAATATTTCTCCTGTCAACTAAAAGAAAAAAACTGTGATACGTGGGCTTTCTTGGCCATTCATAAGGAAAAAAAGAAAAGTCAGGGTAAGGGTGATATTCTTTCAATGAATGAAACAGCAGAAGATGTAAATTCATAAGAAACTTGGGGTTTGCAAGAAAGAAAATGATACTTGAAATAGGGCATTATTGTTAGTCCTATAGCAATGGCCCAGCAAACAGCATGAGGGCTCCTCAGGCTAAAAAGAGTATATCTGTTCCACAGGAAAAAATAAGATAAATGCCAATGAAACTCCTTCTCCCCTGTTCCAGCTCATAAGTTTTGTTTTGGGTTTGGGGGTTTGGGGATTTTAAGATTTGGGGGATTTTGTTTTGCTTTAGTTGTGATGTTTGTATTAGCTTGTTTTCCTCCTGCCTGTCCTACCATTTTTACTCCCTCAATTTTCAAGCAGAAGTGAGATAATCCCATCTGATGCCATCCTCCATGGCTACAGTTACTTATGCAATATGCTGCTCTGAACAAGGCCCTTGATAACTCTTTTATTTTAACTAACCACCACCCAATTGTTCTAAGTGGCATTCTGGGACCATGACATCACTTTCCTCCAGCCCCAGCAATGAAGCGTGGCTGTGTCTGTCTCAAGAATGGGTGGACTGGGCAGCCGCCCTGGGGGGTGTGGTATGAGGCAGAGCCTCTTGGACACAAATGATATCCTCCTCCAAATGGCTTTTTATTCCTTTGGATCCTATTAAAGCAGCCCTGCAGCTTATAGTAGTGTTTGATTTCTGTGAATCTGTTTTCTCATTTGTAAAATGGCGATAATACAGTAACTATCTTTCAATGCATCAAATACTTACTGAGTGCCTAATATCACCCAGGTACTGTTCTGGAGACTGTGGACAGCAGTGAACTAATGAGACTGTTAAAAAATCTGCCCTCAAGAGTGTACATTTGAGTGACGTTGCGGATTTACTGAAAGGATTAAATGAGAAGGTGTTCAGAAAGCGCTTGTGGCAAGGCCTGGTGTAAAGAAGGAACTCAAGACATTATTATTTGTAATTTGTCCATCCCACACAGTAGCACTTGAGCTCAGGATGTAAAGCTACAGAGAAGTAGATTTCTGTAGGCTTGAGCCCAGGATTAGGGCTATATAAAAATACAATGAATTGTCCTGGTTATTTTAAGACATTCAAAATTTGGCTAGATCATCACTTAGTGGGGCGAGTGGGAAGGGGGCACAGGCTCGAGATGGTGGAGTTGAGTGGTAATCCTTTAAAGAAAGAGGTACAGGCAGTCGGGGATGGCATGTGGGGGGCACATATTTCATTACTGTGCCTGGCTTGTCTGAAGACACTCCTTTATGGTAATTTGCATTTGAGTCTCAGCTACATAAAAAGCATCAGGTATTTGAAGACAAAGTTCCCATTTTCCACACGGAAGGAAAACATTAAATTAGTACTACTGGATTCTCTGGCAAAGAACTGAGAATTGCTTCAGCCAACACATTGCAAAGTTCCTCCCTGTGGTGGTTACAACTGTTTATTTCTGTTTCATGCCAGTCCAGGAGAAAGCAAAGAGGAAAGTGAATGAGCTAAAATCCATTCACCTGAATATGCAGTGTCAGGATGTCCTCCCCAGCCTGTTTCTCACCTGCCCCACTGCTGCCCAGGTGATGTGTTTGAAGTCTTCTTTGATATCTGTGAGGGCGCCATGCAAGAAAGACGAAGTAAGGGAGCAGAGAGCTCTGGCCTGTGTGTTGATTTTCAGGTTAGATTAAAATTAGCACGGCAAAGGTTTGGAGGAGCCAATCTGGAGAAAGAAGGCTTCTTTTCAAAGTACAAAGAAAGCAATGTGCACCAAGGAGGCAACCAATGAAGGGCCCTTGGTGGATGGAATGCTGTTGCTGTGGGATGCACCAGCCTCTCCTCCCTCCAAAATGTTGACATGAGATGAACCTGTGGAGAGAATCAAGCTTACTCTCCTGTTTTTCACTTAAGAAAATGGAAACCTGGAGAAGTGAAATGACGTGCACAGAGCTAGTTAGAAGCAGATACAGGGCTGTGACTGCAGTCTCCTAGTTCCTAGCCTCACTCCTTTCTCCACTCTGCCACTTTACTGCCAAATTCTGTATGTCTATATCATGGGGTCTTCACCTGGGGCCATGGATGAGTTGGTGGGAAGGTGGACTCTGCACTCCTTAAAATTAAATTATATGCAAAAATGTGTGTATGTGTTCCCTATGTGCATTTTCCTAAAGAGAGTTCATAGTTGTCATCAGATTTCAAAAGAGGTCTACGACCCAAAAAGAGTGAAGAACAACTGTCCTAAATTAATAAAGACCTCATTGGGGGTGTAATCCTGGTGTCCTCATTTTGGCTAATGAGCAATCAAGAATTTCTCAACCATCTTTTCTCCAAGGAGCCAAAACTGCTTCTAGGTATTGGTCTCTTCATGCCCAGTGAAATGCCTACCACTACTCCTTTTTTCCTCACTCATTCATTCATTTAATCTGCCTACATTTTCACTGTCAAATTCATGCTCCAGCACCAGTTAAACACACTCCATGGCAAGACAGGTAAAGGATCCCTCTGCATCATGCTCTCATTGGCAGAAAGAATACATGTGGGTGTGGGAGAAGAAAGAGCTGAGCAACCAATTTCCAAGCTTTCTAGGTCTATGCTTGTGGCAGCAGCATGCCACAGCCTTGAAGGGCTGCTCCCAAGTGATCCCTATTCAAGATAGAGAGAGAATGTGTCTCATTCATCTTAAAGATATTTGCAGTGAACAAACAGAAAATCATGGCCATGGACATATGGTTCCACTTAAGGACAGGTGTATGTGCAAATTGAAGCCCAGTTCTCTTGACTGTCAACCATAAGTTAGATGTAGTGGCCACTGATGAAGCAAGCTGAAGAATAAATGACTCTACTTGTACTGTTTGTTGTGCTTCTTCTGGAATGATTTTAGGCACAGCAGAATGCAGCTGGGTTGTCCAAAGGGCCAGGCTGGGGGAACACTGCTTGGCTCTCCCTGAAGCAGAGAGGTGGCACTGGTGACATTTACACAGTCCTCTGTCCAGCCATGACAAGGGAAGTCTTCTGATGAAGGGGAAGAATATGAGCCTCACTTTGTAGCATGTGATTTGAAGCCTGAAGACTTTGCTCACTGAGATCTATAAAATGCTTTGTTTAATTCCTACAAAATGGCAAAGATTCAGCCCATTTCCATTCCCTAGGTTCATCCTGGGGAAAACCCATAGGACTCTCTTTGGCAAAACAGTGTGTTTAATTTCCAGGGTGAAACTTCAACATGTTTGGCTCAGACTTTTATATCTTTATTCTTCAAATTAACATTCTGCCAAAATTGCCTTTTCCCCCTTATAGAATCACCAAGGCAGATTCCTCCTGCCTCCCAGGACCACAGGTGACTGGCCAAAATTGGCAATGACCCATTAGTGCTGCTAGACACACACACAGTGCATGTACACTCACAACTATAACACATGTACAAACATAAATGCATAGATACATACATGCACATGCACACTGCCTTTCACAACATACCTGACACATTTGAGGCACATTAAAATGCCTTAGCAGGCCAAGTCCTGTGGTTCTGTGGGGTCTGGCAAACCAAAGGCTTCAGCTATCTTAGGAAACCATAAAAAATATTATCTTCCCCTTTTAAATGTTTCCTGTGCATGAGAATGTCTGAGACCAGCCAGATAATACAGTTTAAAAAAAAAAAAAGAAACCCAAGGAAGTGAATGTTTCTTGGAATTCACAGAGTGCTAACTAACAACGTTCTAGTGGAAAACTGCATTTGATGGAAGTTTTCGAAGTCACAGGTGAGAATAGCAGTAACCTAAAACCATAGAGATCTCTCCCAAAGCCTGGAATTGTGGAAATTTATCTAGAATTTCTCCTTTGCAATTCATATAAAGACAAAAGGAGTGGAGAGGAAGGGAGAAGGACATATGGGGTGGTCAATCTGTTTTAGCAACTCCTAGTTTTAAGGAGGTGTGGGCATTTTCCATTTATCTATAGTATTAGTTTAATGGGAATGCCAGTGCCTTTCATCCACCTCAAGGAAAGCAGGTGTCACCCAGGAAAACCTAGTGATAAGAAACCTCAGTTGGGAGAAAAGTCATACAAGTAACAAACTATCCAAGACCAGAAACATTTAGACACCTCCCCAGCCCCCACAAACACAAACATGGAGTGGACATTAACAGAAGCTGGGGAGAGGAGCCCTAGCACAGTTCCTAAGATTTGGACAGAGTGTGGCAGGAAAAAAAGGTAATTATTAGGAAAGAGAAATGAATCAAATCTGTGTGCAGTGAATAAAATTATGAGCTGAGAATAATGGAGCTGTTCATGAACCTCTATAACATAAAGATATGGAGCCTGAATCTATGCTTTTTAAATAAAGTAAAAGGACCTCACATTTTCTTTTGAATTCTCGACTTATAATTTCTCCTTAGTAACTTGATGAGAACACATTCAGGTTCTATTTCTATTGTCTATGATTCCATAATTCAACCACCCACGGCTATGTATTCACACTCCAGCTTAGCTGCTCTGAACAGAGTTGTTGAATGCTAGGCCCAAACAAGGAAGATTTCAGCTTTGGTTTAATAATTCCTTGGCCAAATTTATCTCATTCCTCTAAATGCACAAATGTTTCAAAGCTATAAAAAGTGTGTCTAGATAGCCAATGCATTTCACTTTTTTAACATCAAAGATAACTCCTGCCAACAATTATTAACAATGAAATAGTCATAACAGCTAAATGTTCCTTTAGCAGTCCAATTTCAGTGGGTGACAAGAGGGAAGAGTCTGTATCAAACATTTAGTGATGCTGGAAAAGATCCTCACCCTAGACATACAATAGTTTAGACAGCAGAAGATAGTCCCTCTCTTATTGTCATCACTAATGAAAGACGTTTCTGAAACTACATATATTTGTCTGTAAAGTTTTGGGCTAAATCACAATGACTTTTAAAGTTGGATTCATGGCAACTGATCAAAAGATGACATCTTGTCAGTCAGATTAATCATTCAATGCAGCATTCAGAAGTCTTGTCTATTTCTCCAAGAGACCCCAGTGTTATATTGTTTCCCACTCTTTTAGCTGAGTTTCTTCACAATAGGAAAGTAGGTGATTCTGGAAGTAATAAAATTTTTTAAACTAAAAAGGAATGTTCAAATCCTAAAGCACATGATTACTTTATATTAGTCAGATCTGAGACAGGTAAGCATCAGACCCTACAGAGAAAAATACCACAGTTGCACCCTGCACTTGACAGGCTGTGAGTCACACCACTTTGACCTATGACGGGCAACACCTGCTCAGGTGGAATGAATTGAAAACTTGCCCAGAAAAATTTCCCACAAAGAGTTAAAGCACTTGTCTACTGAGATTTAATCAACTACACTGTTTACCTAAAGTCAAGACATTTCAAAGATGTTTAAAGAAAATCAGGAATAAAAAATGACTAGCTCCTTCAGGAAAAAAAAATGATAGCCTATATTCTGTACCACTTGAGTTTCTCTGTCACCTAAAATATGTATTGACGTCATCCCACACCTACACAAAAACAAAATCAGCAGGGCAAACCATCCCACTGATGATTGGCAACCCCACAGTTCCTCTCCATCTGACCAGCTTTCACCAGAGGGCAATACTTCAGGCTTCCACATGGAATTCATAGGCTGCAGCAGCCCTGGGAACACTTAGCACACTAGCCCTGGGAAATGCCTCATGCCAAATACTTTGAGTCCTGAGTTGACTGCCCTTTCATATTAAAACCCCATCTTCCCATAAAGCATCCTGCTTTCAATCCTGTTATCAGATTCCCAGACTTCAAACTTTTGCTTTCACTCAGATTTCTAATCCTCTGATGGACACACCCCAAAGAGTGAAATGACAATGGGCCAGAGAAATGTCTTCAGTTTTACAGTTTGGGGGGGGGGGTTGCCTTTCTTTTCTTTTTTTAATTTAGATATTTCTGAGCTTTTTAACAGCAGTTAGTATGAATTCTTTTTTGTCATTTTGTTTTTTCCAGATGAGCAATCAAAAAAGTTTCTATGACTTAATGTCTTATAGATACAGGTTTGGGTTTTTTGTTTGTTTAGCAGCAGATGTCTTTCTAGAAAACCTTGCATATGGTGCCTTCTTTGGCTTTAATGGTCACCATGTTATATTTCTGTCTCTGGAGAAAGAAAATAAAAGTCCATTTGCTGGCTTCAGTTTAATATATGATCATAAATAGGGGAATAAAATTGTAGCAGGAAGATTCCTATGCACCTACATGTCTGGGCATAAAAGAAGTCAATAGAGGACAAAGAAAACTACAATTTTGGCTTCTTTATCCCGTAGAATCTTGATCTTCCACAGGCATTTAGAGTGGAGGAGGAAATGCTCTGTGTGTTAGTTATAGGTCAATAACCTGTATGGAAAGGGAGTAGAAGAGCTTGAGAGGGGAGTGACAAAGCAGTATATATGCATGCGATGTCCAATCAATTGTTGGAGGTGGTGAGGGGGCTTTTATTTTAGTATATTTCACAGGGCTAACAATGGATGCATGATTTCACTGTCACAAAGTTTGAATCCAAAATTATATATCACAGGTACCAAAGTACAATACTGACCTTGTAAAAAATGTAACAGATTTGGCTGATTTCAATTTTTCTCTCAGTAGTTCTGAGCTGGGAATAGCGAAGAAGTTGCACTCATACTCCTGTCTGTTAAAGTCCTTATTTAGCCCATTTCCATGGAAACTGAAATCAGATCTCTCTCACTGCCCCTCACCCTCTCTTTCCCTTTCTTCCTCCCTCCCTCCCTCCGTCTCTCACTCACACACACACAAATCCCTTGGATTTCTGCCCACTTTGCTTTTACTCTCAAGTATCGACATTTCCCTAAAATAGCCCATAAAGTAAGGACCAAGAGAAAAGAGAAAATGAATGAGCTCATTTTAATATTTCAACATATACTCAGTTAAGTTTCCATCCTAATGCAAATAATATGTGCACATTCCAGGCTTATGGGGATATTTAGTAAATGATTCTATCTTAGTCAAAATCTCCCTTGAAGACAGGCCAGCACTCAAGCTGCTGCCTATAAAAGGGCACTGCTGAAACCTACAGAAAGGTTGGAAGAAGAATGAATACTGGCCCTCTCCATACTCCTACAACGATGTCATCAGGCAAACTGGGTGCCTTCTATACATGGACAATGTCTGATAGGGGGAGATATTTTACTTTCCATCTCTGTCTTTTTCTCCATAGGAAAAGATAAAATGGGTTTTATTTTTTAAGAATTTCACTTAAACATGAGATTTTTTGCTTTCAACCTCTCACCATATTCTCATTTGTGCTTTATGCTTGAATGAGTAGTCTGAAACAGGGCTGAGGGTGCTGACCATCTGTAATCAAAACCTGAGGGGAGTGAGCAGTGATTTTAAAATGGAAAAGTCATTTTTGTAGGATTAAAAAAATACTCAGGAGTAAGGGGTGGAAAACTATAATTTCTTGTCACCAAGGCATGACTCAAGATGCCAGCCCCTCCCCCGGCTTGGGAACCACTGTTATCTTCCCCAGGCTATTATGTAGAGATGACATTTCATCATCTACATGAAAATCTTCATTTCTGCAGAGAGCATCACTGATTCACAAGAATATAAAAACACAAATTCCTTTGAGTCATAGTACTTCAGTCGCCAAAATCAAGAGCATCCAATGAGAGGGAGCCCTAAAAGAATGTGTAATAAATTATTTATGACAACACCTTGAACAGGATACAAGTGTGGAATCAGTAAGAATGTTGAGTCCCATGAACTGGAGGTCATCAAATGAAAGACCCCAGACTGTAATATTATTGTCTGCATTTCTAAAAACTCAAGAAATGTGAAGTTGTTGGCAAATGGGCCCACTTATTCTTTCACTTCAGTTGACCTTGTATTGTAGAAAAATGACCAGAAGAAGAAGAATAAACCCTGGAAATAGTGCTGAACATTGTTAACAGGCCTTGCCAATTGACCTCCCATGGTTAAAATGCAAATTTTAGAGGGGATCTGTACTCTTGAATAATTTTTATAAATATACATACTGAATCCAATGCTTAAACTTGAAATAACTGTAGTGTTGTAGTCTGAGATTTGTACCCCTGCATGCCTTTAATGAATGCAAAAACAAAGTTCTCCCCATTCCTAATTCTTTTACTGTTTTAGATGTTCCAGAAATAGCCCTAGACTTGAGCCAGTGTGGCTCGAATACTCCCCCAACAAACTTTTGCAAGTGTAAGCACTCAGGGGTTCCACTAAAGCTTCTGGATGAATCGTATCCTAAAAGTTATAGAATTATGCATCAAGAGCTAAAGGACACAATTATAAGCTGAAATATTGTGACACACTGTGTAATGCCACACAATCAATGCAATGTTCAGTAAATGTATATCTTTTTGTCATTTTGTATTTATTTATACAGAATTAAAAATAAAGCACAGGACTAAAACCAAGGATGTGTGTGTGCCTTTTCCTTTATTTTGATGATAGCAAAGGAAAAACAACAAGCAACACTGCAAAAAGGTTTGGTCCTCACACAGTATTTAAAATAAGGATATGTCAAGCTGAACTGTTATTAATATGTGATGTGCGACCCAAGAATCTTCTTATTCAGGTATGATAACTCAATAACTTTTCAGAATATGGGGCAAAAGTTCCTTCCATTCTGTTGGCATAAAAATGAGGGGATGAGTGTCTTAGGTTGGTTCTTCCCCAGAATCAGACACAGAGACAAGGATGTGGGTGCAAGTCATTTATTTAGGAGGTGATCCCAGGAGCAGCAGCAGTGGGGGAGGGAAAGTGATGCAGGGAAGGAAGGTGATAGGGGATATGCAGATGAACCACTCACCACTATAGGCAACGAGGATCAGTCTCCCTGGAGACTTCTGGGATATGGTTGTGGGAAATGTACCAGACTTGTTGCACTGGAGGAATGAGAAAGCTGAAGTATTTAACTGACAACTGCCATCAAACACTGGACTGCAGGTGTTCTGCAGATGCTGTTGGCATATACTAAACTAGTGCATGTCACAGGATATTAACAGAGCACCAGCAACATCTGCTATAAGGAGGAATATTCTTCAAGATATATACAGATAATGAACAGAATCTTGTCTAATTCTCTGAGACATCATGGGTGTTAGGGCTTTACAGCCATAAGCCACGACTCTAGGCAAAATGAGGCCTAGTTAAGGTCTCCAGCAGTTACACCATCAAGGGCAAACTAAAAACTGGTGAAGGATATGGAAGAACAAAGGCCATAGGGATGGTCAATGCAGATAAAGATCATGGCCCAGCAGGTGCCATGGAAGCTGGGTCATCCTGAAGTATGAATAAAGTTAAGAAACTGGATGACTTCAGAGAAACCAGGTCTTCAGTGTTAGGACCAAGAAGAGCTCCAATTCTACCTTTATCTTTGTATACACAAGATGCTTCATAACCAGTGGCGTGCTGAGAAACTTTAACAACTGGCTTTCTAGGGAAGTGTATGTGGATGACGGTGGAGCAGGCATAGCCAATTTCAAGCTAGTCACAGTTAAGTAACTAGCTCAAAAATTCTTAAAAAGTCAATAAATGTCTCACAAGCTGGGATGAGCCCACCCCAGGACACCACTGCTTATTGCTCTCCACCCAACATCCAGCCACTGTTTGAGGTTTTAAGGGCTAACCACTAAAATGGATCCAGATCCTAATGTCAGAGGTTATGCCTGTAACTACCCCGGTACCATTGTGGGTAGATGACACTACTGATTTAGGACATGGGGTTACTCAGGGGAGACTCTCCTCTGAAGGGTACCCCAGAGAGGGGTACCATCTGACTCCCCCTCATTGTTATCTTCCTTAGAGCCTTTGAAACCCTTTGTGGCTGGAATTAAGATGCTGGCAAAAGTGCCTGTGGGTCAGACTGTGGCAGTCCTTTACTCCAACTTGCACATGGGCATCTATTGATATACTGTATCTATTTCATTTCACATCTACTCCCATAGCTTCTTCCCTAACATTTACACCATGTATTTATAAGAAAATCAGTCTATACCCATATCCAAAGGTGAAGAACCTGGGACTGGCATGGGTACTTAAGTTAATGAACTCTTACTGCCACAGCCTTGTGCACAGCCCTTTTCTGGATATTGTAGTTGATGCAGATTTTGTCTGCCCCAAACCATGAACAAAATGTTGCACATGCAATTCAACAGAGAGGCATGTTCAGTTCACACAACGTCTAGCTTCTACCTTACAGAGAGGTCAAGGACTCCTGTCTCTCCCCATCACCAGTCACTGTCAACTTAAACACTTTTGCACAGCAAAGGAAATCATAAACAAAATGAAGACAACCTACAGAATGTGAGAAAATATTTGCAAATGATGATACCAACAAGGGATTAATTTCCAAAATATACAAACAGCTCATATGGCTTAATATAAAAAAAAAACCCAATCAACAAATGGGTAGAAGACCTAAATAGATACTTCTCCAAAGAAGAGCTACAAATAATCAAAAGGCACATGAAAAGATGCTCAATGGCAGTAATTATTAGAGAAATGCAAGGCAAAACTACAATGAGGGTATCACCTCACACCATTCAGAATGGCCAACATCAAAAAGTTTACAAATAATAAATGTTGGAGAGGATGTAGAGAAAAGGGAACCTTCCTATATTATTGGTAGGAATGTAAACTGGTGCAACCACTATGGAGAACAATATGAGGTTCCTTAAAAAATTAAGAACAGAGTTACCATATGATCCAGCAATCCTACTCCTGGGCATACATGCACCCCAATGTTCATAGCAGCACTATTTACAATGGCCAAGACATGGAAGTAACCTAAACGCTCACTGACAGATAAATGGATGAAGAAGATATGGTATGTGTATACACACATACACACATACACACACACACACACAGAGCCATAAAAAAGAATGAAATAATGCCACTTGCAGCAACATAGATGGACCTAGATATTACCATATTAAGTGAAGTAAGCCAGACAAAGACAAGTATCATATGACATCCCTTAGAAGTGAAATCTAAAAAAAATGACATGAGCGAACTTATTTACAAAACAGACTCACAGACTTACAAAACAAACTTATGGCTAACAAAGGGAATAGCGGGGGTGGTGGGGTAGACAAATTAGATGTTTGGGATTAATAGATACACAACACTATATATAAAACAGACAAACAACAAGACCTACTGTATAGCACAGAGAAAAATATTCAGTATAATAACCTATAACAGAAAAGAATCTAAATATATATATATGTGTGTGTGTGTGTGTGTGTGTGTGTGTGTGTGTGTGTGTGTGTGCATAACTGAATCACTTTGCTGTACACCTGAAGCTGATACAATATTGTAAATTAACTATAGTTCAATTTTTAAAACGAAAAAAAAAAAATGACCACTTGTCAAGCAATGGCTTGAACAGCCACATGCCACTAATTGGCACTGACCATAGCTTTCATACTTTAAAATAATTATTGCCTCTCAAGTAATTTATATCACCAAAAACCTACGTTTCTTTAACTATTAAGTTCTACATTTTTATAAACTCCCTGAGAGCCATGGCAGTTCTGCTCCAGATTCATGCTGAACTGTGTTCCAATTTCTTGGTTGTTTCTCCCCTACATTGAAAGATCTATTTCAAAGTAAAACATTCCCCTTGCTCTGTCTCTGGTCTTACATAAGTTTCAAGTTACTAAGACACCTCTCACAGATTCTTCAGATTTCTCTGCACCTCAGTAAATTCTCCCTACACCTCTCCCCTGCTAAGGTGGCAGACTGGAGTTGAGTTCTTCTGTTCCTATGTTTTATGACAAAGAACTCTTAAATTATGCCTATTGGAGTATTATATGATAAAAGAGTACAAATTCCAATTATTTATACACTGCTGCTTTGCAATTTCTAGCATTCAGAAGGCATCTCAAGGAAGGCCTGGAAAGGAAGGAACCATCCAGTTCACAATTCTTTATCTGTTTAGGGCTTCTCTACATGGTAACTGCCCCTTGCTTTTGACCAAGGGTATGATTTTTAACTCCTTTGTATAATTTTCTACTCTCATCTGAAGCTGAGTAGCAGAAAATAGCAATGTCAATCACAAGAACTTTTCAATTCAGTTCCAACATTTCCTCAAGATGTATTCAAAGAGAAGTATTTTTTTACTATTACCTAGCATATTTGCCTTTGGAAAATCTGTGACCTGTAAAACATTTCATTTTCTACTACATCTTTCCCATCCTTCTGTCCCCAACAGCCAGACAGTTCTTATTAGTCAAAGAAATAATCAGATAATAACAACTGGTCTTTGAACAATGAGAAATACTGCCTGATACATTTTTCCCTAGTACTCATTCTTGGTTTCAGGTAGCAAGAATGTGTCGGCTCAACATTTCCCAGCATCTTAGGTAATGTTTCTAAACCCTCAGCTTCATCTCAAAACTGAACTAAACTCAAATTACATGATAGGATTCAAGTCAGAAAGCTGTCACTTAGGAATCACCCCAGGACTGGAGTATCTGAATGGGGAAAAGGAGATAAGACAGAGGGTGGGGCTGGGAAGAGAAGAGTGCCTAATTTGTATTTAAACGAACTTGTTATTTTCTTAACATGGTATTTTTACAGTATTTTTTATCAGGCGTTTGGCTGTTTACAAGGAAGTTAAAACTATAGGTTTAATATTTTTTAATTGTCAGGAGTTCATGGAAAACTAATAAAATATTGTAAGTCAACTACACATTAATAAAAAAATATCTAAATGGATTTTTTCTACTGAAACCCTAATGATTAATTTATCATTCCAGAAGGTTTTTTCTTAATTTCAAATTAATTTTCAATTAAGATCCTCTTGGGTTTAAACTGTTCTGCCCACCAGTCTTTTGACTAATAATTGCCAAATAAATTCCTTAATGAACAAGGGCTTCTCAGGTGTGCATCCAGCTCACACAGTTCAATCCCTGGGGATGGGAAGATCCCCTGGAATAAAAAATGGCAACTCACTCCAGTATTTTTGCCTGGGAAATCCAATGGACAGAGGGGCCTGGTGGGCTACAGTCCAAGGGGTCACAAAGAGTCAGACACAACTAAGCACACATCATTGTTGTCTTAATGAAATAGTTCAGTTCAGTTCAGTTCAGTTGCTCAGTCGTGTCCGACTCTTTGCAACCCCATGAACTGCAGCACGCCAGGCTTCCCTGTCCATCACCAACTCCCGGAGTTTACCCAAACCCATGTCCATCGAGTCGGTGATGCCATCCAGTCATCTCATCCTCTGTTGTCCCCTTCTCCTCCTGCCCCCAATCCTTCCTAGCATCAGGGTCTTTTCCAATGAGTCAACTCTTCGCATGAGGTGGCCAAATATTGGAGTTTCAGCTTCAACATCAGTCCTTCCAATGAACACCCAGGACTGATCTCCTTTAGGATGGACTGGTTGGATCTCCTTGCAGTCCAAGGGACTCTCAAGAGTCTTCTCCAACACCACAGTTCAAAAGCATCAATTCTTTGGCGCTCAGCTTTGTTCACAGTCCAACTCTCAATTTTGGTATACTAGAAAAATCATAGCCTTGACTAGACGGACCTTTGTTGGCAAAGTAATGTCTCTGCTTTTCAATATGCTATCTAGGTTGGTCATAACTTTACTTCCAAGGAGTAAGCGTCTGTTAATTTCACGGCTGCAATCCCATCAGCATTGATTTTGGAGCCCCAAAAAATTAAAGTCAGCCACTGTTTCCCCATCCATTTCCCATGAAGTGATGGGACCAGATGTCATGATTCCCTTAGTTTTTTGAATGTTAATGCTTTAAGCCAACTTTTTCACTCTCCTCTTTCACTTTCATCAAGAGGCTCTTTAGTTCTTCACTTTCTGCCATAAGGGTTGGGTGTCATTTCTGCATATCTGAGGTTATTGATATTTCTCCAGCAATCTTGATTCCAGCTTGTGCTTCCTCCAGCCCAGCGTTTCTCATGATGTACTCTGCATATAAGTTAAATAAAGCAGGGTGACAATATACAGCTGTTTGACATACTCCTTTTCCTATTTTGGAACCAGTCTGTTGTTCCATGTCCAGTGCTAACTGTTGCTTCATCTGACCTGCATACAGGTTTCTCAAGAGGCAGGTCAGGTGGTCTGGTATTCCCATCTCTTTCAGAATTTTCCACAGTTTGTTGTGATCCACACAGTCAAAGGCTTTGGCATAGTCAATAAAGCAGAAAATAGATGTTTTTTCTGGAACTAGATCTTCTTGCTCTTTTTTTCGATGATCCAGTGGATGTTGGCAATTTGCTCTCTGGTTCCTCTGCCCTTTTCTAAAAACCAGCTTGAACATCTGGAAGTTCACGGTTCACATATTGCTGAAGCGTGGCTTGAGAATTTTGAGCATTACTTTACTAGCATGTGAGATGAGTGCAATTGTGTGGCAGTTTGAGCATTCTTTGGCATTGCCTTTCTTTGGGATTGGGATGAAAACTGATCTTTTCCAGTCCTGTGGCCACTGCTGAGTTTTCCAAAATTGCTGGCATATTACGTGCAACACTTTCACAGCATCATCTTTGAGGATTTGAAATAGTTCAACTGGAATTCCATCACCTCCACTAGCTTTGTTCATAGTGATGCTTCCTAAGGCCCACTTGACTTCACATTCCAGGATGTCTGGCTCTAGGTGAGTGATCATGATTATCTGGGTCGTGAAGGTCATTTTTGTACAGTTCTTCTGTGTATCTTCTTCTTTTTTTAATTTAAATTTATTTATTTATTTTTTACTTTACAATATTGTATTGGTTTTGCCATACATTGACCTGAATCTGCCATGGGTGTACATGTGTTCTTCTGTGTATTCTTGCTACCTCTTCTGAATATATTCTGCTTCTGTTACGTCCATACCATTTCTGTCCTTTATCAAGTCCATCTTTGCATGAAATGTTTCCCTGGTATCTCTAATTTTCTTGAAGAGATCTCTAGTCTTCCCCATTCTGTTGTTTTCCTCTATTTCTTTGCATTGATCACTAAGGAAGGCTTTCTTATCTCTCCTTGCTATTCTTTGGAACTCTGCATTCTAATGGGTATATCTTTCCTTTTCTCCTTTGCTTTTTGCTTCTCTTCTTTTCATAGCTATTTGTAAGGCCTCCTCAGACAGCCATTTTGATTTTTTGCATTTCTTTTCCATGGGGATGACAGGAAATGACAGGTCTTGATCCCTGTCTCCTGTACAATGTCAAGAACCTCCGTCCATAGTTCATCAGGCACTCTATCAGATCTAGTCCCTTAAATCTATTTCTCACTTCCACTGTATAATCATAAGGGATTTGATTTAGGTCATACCTGAATAGTCTAGTGGTTTTCCCTAGTTTCTTCAATTTAAGTCTGAATTTGGCAATAAGGAGTTTATGATCTGAGCCACAGTCAGCTCCTGGTGTTGTTTTTGCTGACTATATACAGCTTCTCCATCTTTGGCTGCAAAGAATACAATCCATCTGATTTCAGTGTTGACCATCTGGTGATGTCCACGTGTAGAGTCTTCTCTTGTGTTGTTGGAAGAGGGTATTTGCTATGACCAGTGAGTTCTCTTGGCAAAACTCTATTAGTCTTTGCCCTCCCTCATTCTGTACTCCAAGGCCAAATTTGCCTGTTATGCCAGGTGTTTCTTGACTTCCTACTTTTGCATTCCAGTCCCCTATAATGAAATGGACATCTTTTTAGGATGTTAGTTCTTAAAGGTCTTGTAGGTCTTCACAGAACCGTTCATCTTCAGCTTCTTCAGTGTTACTGGCTGGGGCATAGGCTTGGATTACCATGATATTGAATGGTTTGCCTTGGAAATAAACAGAGATCATTCTGTCATTTTTGAGATTGCATCCAAGTACTGCATTTTGGACTCTTTTGTTGACCATAATGGCTACTCCATTTCTTCTAAGGGATTCTTGTCCACAGTAGTAGATATAATGGTCATCTGAATTAAACTCACCCATTCCAGTCCATTTTAGTTCACTGATTTCTAGACTGTCAACGTTCACTCTTGCCGTCTCCTGTTTGACCACTTCCAATTTGCCTTGATTCATGGACGTAACATTCCAGGTTCCTATGCAATATTGCTCTTTACAGCATCAGACCTTACTTCTATCACCAATCACCTCCACAACTAGGCATTGTTTTTGCTTTGGCTCCATCCCTTCATTCTTTCTGGAGTTATTTCTCCACTGATCTCCAGTAGCATGTTGGGCACCAACCGACCTGGGGAGTTCCTTTCAGTATCCTATCATTTTTCCTTTTCATACTGTTCATGGGGTTCTCAAGGCAAGAATACTGAAGTGGTTTGCCATTCCCTTCTCCAGTGGACCACATTCTGTCAGACCTCTCCACCATGACCTGTCTGTCTTGGGTGGCCCCACACAGCATGGCTTAGTTTCATTGAGTTAGACAAGGCTGTGGTCCATGTGATCAGATTGGCTAGTTTTCTGTGATTATGGTTTCAGTATGTCTGCCCTCTGATGCCCTCTCGCAACACCTACTGTCTTACTTGGGTTTCTCTTACCTTGGACATGGGGTATCTCTTAACAGCTGCTCCAGCAAAGCGCTCCAGTAGGGAGGAGTAGGGTAGGAGCTCCAGTGGGGTAGGAGCTACCCCACGCCCAAGGTCAGGAGTGGCGGCCAAGAGGAGCTACCCCATGTCCGAGGTCAGGGGCAGCAGCCGAGAGGAGCAACCCCACGTCCAAGGAGCAGCAGCTGTGCGGGCTCAGGAGGGCCGAGAAGAGCTACTCCACGTTCAAGGTCAGGAGGGGCGACCGTGAGGAGATACCCCTCGTCAAAGGTAATGAACTAGGGAGCCTCCTAGTTCATAGAACCCCTTGGTTAAATGGAATCACAACATATATCACTATAACAGTGAAGTTCTATGGAGTAAGGTTATTTCCCCCAACTGACAGGAACTTTGAAAAAAAAAAACACTTTGCTGATCTGACTACAAACTTTATATCTTAATTGGTTCATGTGAAAAATATCATCTCTGGCAAAGTGGTCCTCTGTAAGGAATGAACTTATTAGCTGCTGCACACAAATCATAATTTTCTGCTATTAATTAATAATTCCTCTTAAACTCCTTGCATCCACTCACCCATCAAACCTTCCAATCTCCTCCACAAGTCACCTAAATTTTCCTCAAATCACCCATCCAAAAAAAAAAAAAAAAGAAAAACCACAGAGGATACTCAGAATCTATGAGACTTGTAGGAAATTAAGTGCTATTTAAATATTTCTCATGTCTATAGTAGCTTCTAATTTACTACTAATATAATAAGTTGCTTCAGATGATGAAAAGTGAGAAATAATTCTCTGAAATCAAAAAAATGTTCATATCTCAAGGAAAAGAATATTTGTAAATTTTTTCCACTGCTGGAAAACTCCAAATTTAAGCTCATTTAATTGTAATAATGTTAGTTTTCATGTCTGCCATCATTTTTGAAACAATTGTATGCATTTATGAATATAATGTCAAAATAAATGTTATAACAAGTGAATATTGTTAACAATTTTATCTAAATTTTTTGTAAAAGCTTTCTGTTTATATTTTGTAAATTATTTATCTTACATAGAAGTAAATTCATGAAAAATTCAAACCAAATGTGTTTTTTTGGATACTTCATTTATTAGAAGTCTTAAAATTGTTGCTTGCCTCTAATATGGCGGTTCCATAAAATAGATTACATTCATTGCAGCATTAATTTGGAGGCCTATGATATCATTTGTTTCAAAAACAGGTACTAAATAATGTTTAAAGGCCAGTCTACTCGGATCAGCTGCTGGCCCTATGTTGTGGTAGGGATGAGCTGTGATGTTACCCATGGTGAGGAAAAGAAGATGTGAAGGGTAACATGGAACCTCCCTCATCCAACAGAAACACATTTCAGTCATCTTACTGGCAGCAAGTATGTACTGTCAGCATCTTACAGGAGTGAAGAGTGTTTTGTTTTTTCTTGACTGGTTTTACAAAAAATGGAAGTTCCCTGATACACATGCATTCAGGAATAATGAGTATATAGTATAAGTGACACTGAATGATGTAGGGGTCAATACAGCTCAGAAAAGAATTAAAGAGGTCAAAGGAGTGACAAAACATTTTGGAGGCAACTACAGCAAGAATGAATACTTAATTTGTGCTGCCTGGCCTTCCTCTGCTCTGTGGCACTATCTGTTTTCAGTGTCCTACAAAGGGTCATCACCCATAATCCCAAAGAACTATTCTTCACTAAAAAGCCCAAATGACTCAGAATCTGGTGGACTGTGGAAATATGACCTCTTTGTGACACTACTAAATAAACTAAGAAGTGAATGGAGGAGGTGTACATGCTTTCTCAGTAGCACAGCATTGGTTTCATTTCATTGTAAATGATAGTCATTGAGTATTTGGTCAATAATAGGCAGCCATGGGAGAAATGCAGCCTACAGAGGAACCTACACCTAGACAGAAAAAGAGGATGTGCACATAAATAACAGCATCTAAGAGCCTCACTCATGTCTGCAATGCCCTCTACCATCCACTGCCCTCACCTTGAATTCTTCCACTCCCAAGAAATCTCCTCTGCTTATTTGGAAGCAAGGTGGAAATTTGTCTTAATTTAACTATAACCCTCAAATCCCATTTCCACTCACTATATTATTAGGATAAATTAGGTTGTCAGCAACCCTAAAGCCAACTCAAAACAATAAAAGGCTTGTGTAATTTGAAAGTCCAGTGTCAGGGCATGCAGATTTTAGGACATGTCTGGTTCAACAGTTCAACGGTGAAATTGAAGTCCTAGGTTCTTTTCTCCATCTGTCAACTTTATCCTCAGGCTGTTTCACCTTTCTGGTCTCAAGATAACTCGAGAGACTCCCAGGGATATATCTCCTTCAACATAGGGAGAAAGTCAATCTAGCTCTAAAGGGCCTGGAAGCTTCCTACCCAGGGATATTTAGTACTGTGTCACAATTCCACCTATGAACCAGTATCTATAACTAAGGAATGGGATTATTCTGAAACACACAGGCCTAAGGGACAGATCTCACCCCTAGTGCCAAAGATAGGATCAGTTTCCCCCAAAGCAACTGGGGGAATGGAACCAAAACTCTCACAGATGAGGAACGGCTATTCAGAGATACATTTGAGGTTACCAGGATAAAGAAGGAAGCCCACAGAGGGGCACTCTTTCCCTAAAAGTAGAAGCCGCCACCCATGCTCCACCCTTCCTCCTTATTCTTCTCACACCATAAGCATCAAGGGAGCCCAGATGAGGTGTTTTGTGTTTTGAAAGATAAGAAACAGGTGAGGGCATGGCATGTACAGGCCTGAGTTCAGCAATATTCCTTTCCTGTTGAACAAAATGAGCCACTTTTTCAAGCTAGATGATTTGAGCCAACAGTGGGTCCCAGGCCAGGCAGTGTCAGCAGGGGCTCTGACTACTACAGGCCTATGACTGTCACATCTAGCACATCAGGCAAGTCTACATTCCAGTGATTTGGGGACCATTAGCATATAGAAAGGAGCTGCCCGGTAGAATGGTTGTCGAAAAAACTCGAGCACATGGGAGCGTTCTAGGGCTTCCCTGGTGGTGGTGGTTAAGAGTTCACCTGGCAATACAGGAGACACAGGTTTGATCCCCAGTCTGGGGAGATTCCACATGCCGTGGGGCAACTGAGCTCATGCACCACAACTACTGAGCCCCTGCTCTAGAGTCTGTGCTCAACAAGAGAAGCCACCAAAATGAGAAGCCTGTGCACCAATGAAGAGTAGTTCCTGTTCACTGCAACTAGAGAAACCCTACATGCAGCAACAAAGACCCAGTATAATCGAAAATAAATATATAAAACTGTTTTTTTTAAAAAAAAAGAACATAGGAGAGTTCTGTATCACAGCAAAGGATGGAGGCAAGCACCCCTGAAGAGTAATTCCCAAAGTGCACTGCTTGTCTGGGAACCCACTGCTTTCATCTATGGCTACCATCTTCTCTTCACACCCTGCTATTCACACACCTTCCAGAAGTGAGGAGATCAAGAACACCCACATCAATAGAGGGGGCATCACCCTTTTGCTCTCTCATCAGTCATGGCCTCACTTTCAATATTTTAGTCCTTGCACTTATTTTTTAAAGCAGAAACTGGAGGACCTACAGGTGTCCCATTTCATCAATAGATGAAGTTACTGAGGAGCAAGAAGCTATAAAACCAGTCATAGGAATATGTCACTGGCAAGAAAGGGCTTCTCTTCCCTTTGCCAGATAGGAAAGAATCTGCCTGCAATGCAAGAGACCCAGGTTCAATTCCTAGGTGAAGGAAAATCCCCTGGAGAAGGAAATGGCAACTCACTCCAGTATTCTTGCCTGGGAAATCCCATGGGCAGAGGAGCCTGGCGGGCTACAGTCCATGGGGTTGCAAAGAGTCAGACAAGACTAAGGGAAGCCAGCCCCGCTAGTGGTTTCTGCTCCTGACTGACATTTCTCCAGTGTCCATCATGTGTACCAGGTCATACTTCCAAAATACTTCCCTCTGACAGGAGTTGAACAAGCTGTAGTAAATGTTCAAGCCACAATTTCTGCCTGTAACTCTATGCCTTAGCACTGGAAAAACTACTCAAATGACCCATATCCTAGGGCAGTGACAAGGCTCACCAACAGTATCTCTCTATATGGAAGTTGACATGTTACAAGGCCATAAAAGATTTCTTCCTTTAGGGGGATTTTCTCCATTTTCTCTTCTCTGTGTCACTCCAGATCCTTGTTTCTTTCAAACTTGATAAATGGAGGGGCTTATGGTCAGAACAGTTATTTTCTATCAGCAAAATTTAATAGCACTCAGTTAATTTACAGGAAACAACAGGCTTCGTTAAATGCCAACATTTGCTTGAATAACTCACCTCAGCAACAGAGGTGTGCTTGGCAGCTGATGGGTTGTTTTTGTTTTGGCTGCATGACAGCAGGCTGCCTGACTTTACGTACTGCACTGAAGGAGTGCAAGCTAATTCAAGAGCATCTGCACCGGGGAGTCCAGCATGCTGTGTGTTTACGTGGTTCCACTCAGACATTTACCATGTCTGGTTTGTAAGGAAATGTTTTTACATTAATACTGTAATTCTGCAGATTACAACTGAGCATGGGTCTACAGTAAAAACAACAGCGCAAGCCATGTTCACCTGTACAATTAGTGATATAGCCATAAAGTATTCCTAGCTAATTTTGAGGATGACGGCTCTAAAATTTAGAAAGTTATGCCATCCTTTTGTTTGTTTAGTTTCCAATGGCTCCATATTCTGCCCCAGGGTGGATTATTTAAATATATTAGAATTAATTTTGTTTTGAGGCTTACTTTTTTGAGAATTCCATAACAATCTTCAAGGTCACTGAAAGCTCCAGGACTGAAATAAAATCTAACGTGAAGAATCAGTGATTCGGAGTTTCAAGAACTAAACAATAGAAGTTTAAACTAAGCCAACATTCTTTAGGTTTTCATGGCTAAAAATAGAATTTGCCTCTTTTTTTAAAGCATTTCTTATAAATCACCCAAATTTGGCAAGATTATGGATTACTGGCCTTCTCAAATTTTGGCAAAAACATCACCTTGAGGGTTTGTCAAAACACAGATGAGCATGCCTAATCTCCAGAGATTCTCCAGTAGGTTTGGGTGCAGACAAGAATTTGTGTATCTAGTAACTCTCAGTTGATGCTGCTGCCGCCAGCCCATGGATCACATATTCTAAAAGAGTCTTCACAAAACTGAAGTCTATATTATGTGTTAAGACGAAGCCCCAAAACCCTTACCTTTTCCATGAGGTATAATAAGGACCAAAAAAAGCAACTGCAGTATTTGCGCTCACTGTCACTGTCACGAGAGCTATTAGGATTGCCTCTAGAGACAATGAACACAGCCACCGAGGATGTGGAAACAATGGCAAAAACTAAAATCAGGTTCCAGAACCAGCCATTTAGGTTAATACCAGAGCCCCAAGGAACAGTTGACCGTTTGGTCAGGTCAAGTTTGACTACCTACTTTACTGTCTCCAATTCACAAATTCATATTCTTTCATTTAGGGCAGGAAATTCTGTGGCCACAAGAATATTGCCTGGAAATGTGAATGTTCCCTAGGAAGAAGTAAACAAACCTAGACAATAATGCACGCAATGTGAATCCAGCCGGGTGCAGAGTGAAAAATTCAAGCAGCTGTGTGTTCACTCTCTGAGATGCTGTATACACAGGTTGATTAATTTTTTCCTTTACCAAAGCTCCACTAAATTACCTGATTAGCAGGGGTAAGGAGGTGATGAGGAAATAAGATTTCAGCTTCATTAAAATAGCAATAGTCATGTTTTTGCTTTTGTTGTTGTTATCGAGGCAGTAAACAAACATTTGTTAGCATCTCTAAGTACCAGCCCTGCATTCATTCCATAAGCAGATTAGCCCAGAGGCTGGTATATTGATTATTTTCCCCATTTACTACAAGGAAATGAAGGTTCAGAATGCTTAAGTAACATGCCCAAGGTCATTATGCTACCAAATTGCAGATCTGGGTTTCAACAAAATCACACTTTTTCCTCTACACATACTAGTCTTTCTGATGCAGCTTCTCTTACTGTGAATCACTAATATTTAAGAGATTTCTGAGCATTTGATATATATTCTCTTCCAATACTCACAACAACCCTATTGCTATTGTGTTCTCTTCCAATACTCACAACAATCCTATTAGATAGGCACAAATAGTATTTGCATTTTACACATGAGAAAGCTGAGATGTGGAGAAGTTAAGTAACTTGCCCAAAGTCACTCAAGTAACCGGTGGTAGAAGTCGGACTCAGGATCTAGGCCCAGGGTCTCAACTATTACTATATTACTACACTAGACAACAGAAAAGGCACAGCTTGGAAATGATTAAAAACAACCAGTTATCAATAATACACCATCAACTACAAAGGTGAGACTTTAGACTCTAAGTTTGACCATGATGGAAGAGAGAGGGAGTTAATCTTAGAAGACTTTCTGAAAGGGTAAGTTTTCGGCCAGATTGAGAGAACTGAAGGACATGGTGGGTTGGGGCAAGGCTCAAAGGCAGAGGCAAGAGTGATTCACAATTGGGAAAGACACCATTCAACTTGTCTTTCTAGAGACTCTTTCTTTCTTTTCCTAAGAGGCCACTTAGCTGAGTCTGCATATGTTAAGAACATGCTATGCTCTGTGCTATGATTCAAAAAGAGCAGAATCATGTTCAAAAGCTGTAAAGCAATTTGCCAGAAAGAGCACTAAGTGTCACTGTCTATCTTTGGGCCCTGTGCTTTGACTGTTGATGTGCACTAATTTCTCATTTCTCTCAGTCATTTTACTCCATTGTCTGCCATCAGTTCCCAATATATACCTCAGGAATGCAGTCTCTAATCTCACTGGAGTCCTCATGGGGCAATGATCTTTTTCCCTTTACCTGCAATATTTACAACCCCTCACCTGGAATGTCTGGCTTTTGGAAGTCAGAGACTTGAATACCATAGTTCCAAGTGGTTGGGAGAGAAAATCAACACTCAATATGGCAGAAGAAAGCATGCGGATATTATGTAATGCATACACATGGAACAAAGATGGGTCAGGAATGTCAGGTCAACTACCAGGGGACATAGCTTGTTCAATGACAAACCATTAACACCAGAATTAGGCTCTACCTCCAGCCTCACTCACACTCACAGTTCTTCCCCCATACTAATTAACTCACCTTGTTTTCTCCTGAGTACCTCATTTGGCTTGTTCTAAAACAAGTCTATGCCCTGAAGAAAAGCACATACAGATTTTCCACTGGGGAAAATTTTGCTTTTGTTCCAGGATCTCCTTACCATGGTCTACTGCTGTCTTCACACCTTGCCTCCATCTTGGCATCCTGTCCATTTCCCCTGCCCTGATTGCTATCCTCAGCCATTTAAAATTTTTCTTTACTTTTTTGTAAGAACCCTTTATATCTAAAGTCCTATGTTTCAATTATTTCGCCTTCTTAGTCATAAGTTTTCTATTCTCTTTTCAAACACCTCTTATGTGATTACTGGTCTATTAATAATCATCTTCTCTTTAACTTTTTATGGTATTTTTCTAATCCAATTTTGATCAAATTACATAAGTAGTTATGAATTTGACTTTTTTCACTCAGAATTACAACATAAGCATTTTGCCATCATAGTGGTTTTAAAATATATCCACAAATTCTTTCATACTTTTCCATTCAAAGAGTAGAGCCTAACTACCTCCTCTCTCTAGAGTGCAGGCTGTATTCAGTGACTTGCTTCCAAGGAAAAGAATATGGCAGCAAAAGGTGTACACTATGTCAATAAAAGGCACTGTGGCTTCCTCTTTGCTCATTCTTTCACATCACTCTTTCTGGAAGAAGTCAGCTGTCATGTCATGAGGATACTCAAGCAGCCCAATAGAGAAGTCCCTTGACAGAACCAGTACTAACCTGCCATGCATGCAAGTGAGCTGCCTTGGAATTTCATCCTCCACTCAGCTGCCTTGGAAGTTCATCTGCCACTCAGCTCCTTTCAAGGCTTCATATGACTGTAGCCTGGGATCAATATCTTGACTTCAACCTCAAGAGGGACCCTAAATCAGAAGAACACAGTTAAGCTACTGCCAGATTTCTGACCCACAGAAATTGAGTCCCACAACGTGCAATATTTTAAGCCATTAAGTTTTAGGGCCATTTGTAGATGGGCCAACAGTAGATGACAAGCACAGCTATGTATGTTATAAATTTTTCACAAATGCTATTTTAATAATTGTTCTTCATATATGTTTTATATATGCATTTAAGTATACATATCTACTTTGACAGGAAGTTATCTATTTTAACAGGAGTAATATCAATATGAAAAAGCAAAAGAAAGTCTCAGTCTAGTACCTTTTGTTTCTTCTCCAAATCAAAATACTGGAAGGGTATTTCCTAGATATTATAAAACGCTGACCTAGATCTTCAAAAGTCTCTTTCTTCCCATGCTACACTTATAAATGCAAAGAAAACTGTAGTCTTCATATCTGCAAGAAGGACAAAATTAAAACAAAATGAAAAATAATTTCCCTTTTAATATATTTCTTTTATGTTATGATCAGAGAAAAACGATCTAGTCTTTCTATTCTCTTTCAAGAGCTGAAAAGATATACAGCTTTTTTTTTTATAATTACATTGTAATTTTGACTCATTCTACTTATCCTAAAGAAGAATAAGTATGAATCGTGTATATACACCAGTTCTAGAATTGCTATAGAAACATATCTGCCACCCTAACTACTGGGATAAAACATTACCTATTCACACAGTATTATCTTTGAACATTTATTTATATGACAAGAATGAGGTACAGTTGTGAATGTGGCAGACACATTGCTGCCATCACAAAGCTTACAGCCCAGTGTGATATGCAAATAAATAGGTTATGAAAGTACAGTGTTGGGACTTCCCTTGTGGTCCAGTGGTTAAGAATCCACCTTGCAATGCAGGAGACGCAGGTTCAATCCCTGGTCCAGGAACTAAGATCCCATGTGCTGTGGAACAACTAAGTCTATGTGCCACAACTACTGAGCCTGTGCCACAACTATAGAGTCCATGCACTGCAATGAAAGATCTCACATGATGCAACGAAGATCCTGAATGCTGCAACCAAGATGACACAGCCAAATAAATAAATAAATAAATTTTAAAGTAAATAAATAAAATACAGGGTGTTGAGTATTCTAACATAGATGGAGTAGGATGCCATGAGAGCACACAGATAATGTACCTTATCCAGGTACAGCAATAAGGTAAGGCTTTCTAGGTGAAATGTCCTTTAAACCAAGGTAAATGCACTGATGTCTTGGTAAAATGGCTTTCCAGGGAAAAGCCCTGATTTGCAGTGTTTGCCAGTTACTATAGTGTAAATACTCCCACCATGGTCGATTTTAAGCTACTAATGTGAAGTCACAGATCATAAAATTGAGAAGAGAGGTACAGAATCAGCTACCACAAACTAGTACAAGCCACTTCTAGCAAACCACTGGAAATGCCTCATGAATTATTTTATCCTCTCTTCCTTCAGCCCTCCACCCAGCCTGTGTTCAGGCATGGATCATACCTCATCTAGATTACTGCAATAAACTCGAAGTGACCCCAACCGTGGTTGACTCTTGGCTTTCCTCCCCACCTCCTCCCAGCTGTGCTCTCACCATGCCTCTTCTGTGCATAAAACCTTGAGTGACTTGCTGTCTTGGTCTGTTTAACCTGCTGTAACAGAATATCAGAGACTGAGTGGCTTATAAACAATAGAAATTCCATTCTCACGGTCCTGGGAGCTGGGAGTCTGAAAGCAGAGTGCCAGCATGTCGGGTTCTGCTGAAGGCCCTGTTCAGGTTGCAGATTGCTGACTTCTCACTGTTTCCTCAAGTGATGAAAATGGGCAAGGCATTTCTATGAGATCTCTTTTATGAAGAAACTAATCTTTCTTGCCTCCTACATTCCTCCCATAGGCTTCACCTCCTATTGCCACCATCTTGGGCATTACGTTTTCAATGTATGAATTTTGCAGGACAAACATTCAGATCATAATATGCACCACTATATATAAATCAAAACTTCATAACAGAGCATGTAAGACTCTTCATGGTCTTGTCCTACCTGCCTGTTCAAGCTCTGCTCCTGTACCTCTTCCATGCCTGCTATGTACTAACCATGCTCAACAGTCATCAGCAGCCTGTCAATCCTAAAATACACCATCTGTTTTCCCCTCTTCCTCAAGGATATTAACATAAGCTAACATTTATTAAGCACCCACTGAATGCCAGGGGAGGTGCTAAACATTAGTGGTTTAGGGCTTCCCTGGTAGCTCAATTGTAAACAATCTGCCTGCAATGCAGGAGACCAAGGTTCGATAAATAAAACACAATCTGAGAACTCAGTAATCATGGGATAGCCAGACAGACATGTACATTCTTTATTACAATGCTTTGAGATGAGCACAGTACCTACAGGGATGGATACGACACATAATCAGGAACAGTAAATACAAAATGAGCCCTAGAATAGAGCCTGGGAGTAAGTGCTAAATAAGTCTGTTAAATACATGAATTATTGATATAATGCTGGATTAGGGTACCATTTGAGTCATGTAGTACACACAAGAATTAGCATAAGCATTCAGAGAAGGGAGAGCTCACTGCTAACTGGAGAGAAGACCAAAAGCACATTTATAAAGAAGTGAGTCCTGAAAGACATCTCCAGGGGCCTAATGAGCCTCCAGGTCTTCAAAGCTTTGCAGACTTATGCCATAAGCTATGGTTTCCCATGTTTGTCAGTGCTGGCTGACCATGAGAATCACCTAAGGAACATTTTTAAAATGAAATAGACTCCAGCAATCCAACCAAATCTCTTAGAGGCATTTACTAGGCATCTTTATTTCTAAAAATCTTCCCAAAGTTCTGACACGCATCCCTGATTTAGAACCACTGCATAGACCTTACACCTCCAAGCAAAAAGCAGCATTTTGATTATTTACTGAGAGGAGAAGTGAAGGGATATGGAAAGACCTGGCAAGGCCAAGCTTTTGGTGACCTCCTTTCTCTAACAGAAGCTATTCACAGATATTCCCTGCAGTCAAGGCTAACCAGCTGAATGCCTCAGCTCACCAATATTTTAGGTGAAGCTTGCAGTCATTATAGCTGCCTTCAACTGAAGTTGGAGTAATTATTTATTCATTTTGATTCTCTGAATATGCAAAACAAGGTGTTGTCCAGAGGTCCTTAAGAGGAAGGTCTCAAGTATCTGTTCTTGTTAGACTGCTACTGTTTAACAGTGTACAAAAAAAGAAGTGGAAAAATGGGGGAGTGGGAGGGAGTAGGGAAGAAACAATTTAGCTACATCTCCGCTGAAAAAGCGCCACTAGTGAGGTGTGTGTACAATACTCCAATCTGATCTGGACAAAGCTGAGTGTCCTTCAAAAGGGCTAAACTCAGACAATTTTTGGTCCTTCTCTATTTTTATTTCAGTGAATACTGTTCAGGCCAAGGATTTCTGGTCTACCTAAGTTATTTACAGTGATTAAAACAAAGCCCAAGGGATCTAAGATGACTATATAAAATGTGGATACTTCATGGAAAATTTACTCTTAATTTTCAGTTTTACTCAAAATGCAAAGCTTCAGTGTCTTTTTATAGTTCAAAGTGATAGAATTCACTGTAAAAAAAATTAAACAACACAAAAATGAAAAACAATGAAAGCAAAACACCATCTATTGCCTCTTCCTAACTTTTATCTGCATGTAAACTAAATATGCTTATTCCATACACACTATTCTGAAGCCTTTCTAAAAAGTACAAAGTAGACTGCGATATTACTCCCATGTCAATGCCTGTAAGTATAGCCTGCTTTATTTGCTTAAAATAAACACCTATTTTTCTATTGTAAGGATGGACATTGGGGTTCATGCCGATCTTGCTATTCTACACAACACCAAAATAAAACACCTTTGGGATACTTACATGTTAACCTCTTTAGACTAATTACCTAGAAGATAACTCTTGAGTCAAAAATGGAAAATATATTTTAATACAACCTTGCCTTCCAGAAAGGTTAGTCAATTTAGATTGCCTACAGTGTGGGAGACTGCCTATTTCCTCAGACTTTCATGCAGTCTGATTATGGTCAAAATTTTCCCATTTTGACAGTATGGTAGCTGAACAAATACCATCAAATTGTCATTTTAATTCATCTCTAATTATTGTGAAATTAAGCATATTCTCTTGTTTATCAGTCTCTATATGAATTTCTTCTTATCAAAACTGAGTACTTAAATCTTCTGTCCACTTTGCTATTGAAGGGTTTATCTGTTTCATTAATTTCTAAAATATCTTTATATAATATGTTCTTAACCCTGTGACATCTTTGTTATGGGTTTTTAAAATTTATTTTAGTGTTGTCATGTCAATGATTTTATTACTACTACTACTATTAATGTGATTATTACTATATGGTCAAAGTGATTCAATTTTTCTTTAATATGATAAAACCTTGGGGACAAACAAAGAAAATCCTTCACCCTCTCCAAAAATCTTCAATGATTTCTTAACTTTTCCTCTAAAAATTATATGATGTTATTTTTCATATTTAAATATGGAATCATTTTGAACCTTACTATTGTTAATCAATCAGTTCAGTTCAGTCACTCAGTCGCGTCTGACTCTTTGCGACCCCATGAACCGCAGCACGCCAGGCCTCCCTGTCCATCACCAACTCCCGGAGTTTACCCAAACCCATGTCCATCGAGCCGGTGATGCCATCCAACCATCTCATCCTCTGTCGTCCCCTTCTCCTCCTGCCCCCAATCCTACCCAGCATTAGGGTCTTTTCCAATGAGTCAACTCTTTGCATGAGGTGGCCAAAGTATTGGAATTTCAGCTTCAACATCAGTCCTTCCAATAAACACCCAGGACTGATCTCCTTTAGGATGGACTGGCTGGATCTCCTTGCAGTCCAAGGGACTCTCAAGAGTCTTCTCCAACACCACAGTTCAAAAGCATCAATTCTCTGGTGCTCAGCTTTGTTCACCATCCAACTCTCACATCCATACATGACCACTGGAAAAACCATAGCCTTGACTAGACAGACCTTTGTTGGCAAAGTAATGTCTCTGCTTTTTAATATGCTATCTAGGTGGATCATAACCTTCCTTCCAAGGAGTAAGCGTCTGTTAATTTCATGGCTGCAATCACCATCTGCAGTGACTTTGGAGCCCCAAAAAACAAAGTCTGACACTGTTTCCACTGTTTCCCCATCTATTTGCCATGAAGTGATGGGACCAGATGTCATGATCTTAGTTTTCTGAATGTTGAGCTTTAAGCCAACCTTTTCACTCTCCTCTTTCACTTTCATCAAGAGGCTCTTTAGTTCTTCTTCACTTTCTGCCATAAGGGTGGTGTCACCTGCATATCTGAGGTTATTGATATTTCTCCCGGCAATCTTGATTCCAGCTTGTGTTTCTTCCAGCCCAGCGTTTCTCATGATGTACTCTGCATATAAGTTAAATGAGCAGGGTGACAATATACAGCCTTGACATACTCCTTTTCCTATTTGGAACCAGTCTGTTGTTTCATGTCCAGTTCTAACTGCTGCTTCCTGATCTGCATACAGGTTTCTCAAGAGGCAGGTCAGGTGGTCTGGTATTCCCATCTCTTTCAGAATTTTCCACAGCTTGTTGAGATCCACACAGTCAAAGGCTTTGGCATAGTCAATAAAGCAGAAATAGATGTTTTTCTGGAACTCTCTTGCTTTTTCGATGACCCAGCAGATGTTGGCAATTTGATCTCTGGTTCCTCTGCCTTTTCTAAAACCAGCTTGAACATCTGGAATTTCACAGTTCACGTATTGCTGAAGCCTGGCTTGAGAATTTTGAGCATTACTTTACTAGTGTGTGAGATGACTGCAATTGTGCGGTAGTTTGAGCATTCTGTTGCATTGCCTTTCTTTGGGATTGGGATGAAAACTGACCTTTTCCAGTCCTGTGGCCATTGCTGAGTTTTCCAGATTTGCTGGCATATCGAGTGCAGCACTTTCACAGCATCATCTTTCAGGATTTGAAATAGCTCAACTGGAATTCCATCACCTCCACTAGCTTTGTTTGTAGTGATGCTTTCTAAGGCCCACTTGACTTCACATTCCAGGATGTCTGGCTCTAGGTGAGTGATCACAGCATCGTGATTATCCGGGTCGTGAAGATCTTTTTTGTACAGTCAATGGTATGAGGTAAAACTAACTTTTTCTCCCCAGTGGACAGTCAAATGGCCCAACACTATTTTACGAGCTAATCTCATTCTATTTTCAGAGAGGTTCATATGTTTAGCTACATTCATCAAGTTGGTAAAGATTCAACATCAGTAAATTTATTCTCAGATATTGCTTCTTTTTTTTCTAGTTTTAAGCTTATATCATTTGGGTTATGGGAGCCAGGAGTAAATTTAGTAAACCTACGTATCACACACTGAATTATACAAAGTAAATGGTCTTATTACATAATCCATTTGCACCAGGTAATGCTCAGTAGAAAGAACACTTAGAAAGGCTACTCAATTGCTTTTCAAACTGCTCAAAATATACTAGTCACATAATACCGAGTAATGTAAAAGAAACTACATTGATACTAGATGTAACTGCAACACTAAACTAGCTTAAAATCAGATACTCTAATCTTTAAGTGAAAAACCTAATATTTTCTTTAACTGACTTTTCTAGATAAGGCTTCCCATTCTCCAGTATTTTAAAGCAGGATTTGATCAAAACAAGTGTCAAAGGTCAAGTGACATTACATGGTCAACTAGAGTATTCAGAAAATAATTCCTGGAAATAATAAAGAAGAAAACAATCACAGTACTCATTTCGTAGCTCAGTCAGTAAAGAACCTGCCTGCAATGCAGGAGACCCAGGTCTGATCCCTGGTGGTGGGGGGGAGGGGTGCGGGGTGTGGAGATTCCCTGGAGAAGGAAATGGCAACTCGCTCCACATATTCTTGCCTGGAGAATCCCATGGACAGAGGAGCCTGGCAGGCAACAGTCCGTGGGGTCACAAAAGTCAGACACAACTGAGTGACTTCACTTTCTTTCTGGTGGCTTAGCTGGGAATGAATCTGCCTGCAATATGGGAGACCTGGGTTCGATCCCTGGGTTGGGAAGATCCACTGGAGAAGGGAAAGGCTCCCCACTCCAGTGTTCAAAGAAAACATACAAATAGGCTAATAGGTACATGAAAATGTATGCACATCACTAATCATCTGGGAAATGCAGGTCAAAACCACAATGAAATATTATTACCAAAAAGACAAGAGATAACCAATGTTGGCAAAAATGTGGAGAAAGGAGAACCATTATACCCTGTTGTGGGGATGTACATAGGCACAGTGATTATGGAAAACAGTATATAGAGTCTTCAAAAAATTAAAAATAGAACTATTATATGACTCAGCAATCTCACTCCTGAGTATATACACAAAGGAAATGAAATCAGTATCTCAAAGAGATAGCTACACTTCATGTTCATTGCAGCATTATTCACAATAGCCAAGATAGGGAAACATAGTATGTCCTTCAATAGATGAATGGAGAAAGAAAATGTGGCATATAATGATACAATGGAATATTATTCAGCCATACAAAAGAAGAAAATTCTGGCATTTGTCACAACATGGATTTGTAACAATATGGATGCACATGGAGGACATTATGCTAAGTGAAATAGGCCAAGCAGAAAAAAGTAAATACTGTTTGGTATCACTTATACGTAGAACCAGTTTTGTAGTAAATTTCATAGGTTGTGCCCAACATGGCAGAGTAGGAAAACCCTAGGCTTACCTCCTCCCACAGGCACACCAAAACTAAACTATCTGCAGAGCAACTATTGATGAGAAAGATATGAAGTCTAGCAGAAAAGGTCTTCTACAGCAAAAGATACAAAGAAGGAACCATAAAGAAATGGGTAGGAGGGGCAGAAATGCAGTGTGGTCAAGACCCATAATCCCACGTGGGCAATCCACAAAAGGGAGGATAATTACAATCACAGAGTTTCTTTCTAAGGAATGAATGGTCCAACCCCAACATGAGGCTTCCCAGCATAGGGGACCTGTGCTGAGAAGACATGCTTCCAGAACATTTGGGAAATAGAGACTTCATTCTTCAAGGGTACACAAAAAAAATCTCACATGTTCCATGTCCTAGAGCAGAAGCAGTAATTTGAAAGGACTCTGGGTCAGACCTACCTACTGATCTTGGGGAGACAGAAGGCAACTGGAGCTCACCTTGGAGATATAGACACTGGCAGCAGCCATTTTGGGGAGGAAACTGGTGCTGGAATCCATCTTGGAATCCTCCCTCTAGCTTATCACCACCAGACCCAGCCACATCCACCACCTGTTGGCAGCTATACCAGGATGCCTCATGCCAAGCACCTAGCCAAGCAGAGGAACTGCCCCACCCATCAGAAGGCCAGCTGCCTTAGAACTCTTTGAGCCCCTAGTTTGTCCCCCAGGACCTGGCCTCATTGAAAAGCAGATCAACACCATCTCCAGGAGGCAGATGGCCCTATAACCAGAGACTTTGAGACCTGGTTCCACCCACCAGAGCCTGGTACTAGACTGAGGAATCCCTAGGCCCAGGCTATGACCACCATTGGACTGATGGATACCTAGGATATCCAGAATACCTAGACCCTGCAGCCAGAGATCCCAGGACCTGGCTCTGCCTATCAGTAGGCCAATACTAGCAGCAGAACCTGCCCTCACCCACCAGTGGGTGGATACCAGCTCCAAGACCACTGCACTCCACAGCCTGCCATATTTGTACCCAGTCCACTCACCAGCCCTGGAACCCCCAGAGACCTGGCTCCACCCACTAGCATGTCTAAACCAGCTCTGGGACACCTTAGTACACTCAACCAATCATCCTGTGGATGATTGTGGACCACAATCAGCTAGTGGACCACAACCAGCTGTGGGATATCACAGACTCCACAATGAGCAGTATTAGAAACAAACCTTGCCCACCAGTCAGCCAAAGTTCTGGAACACCCAGTGTCCTGCAGACAGAGGTCCCAGGACAAGGAGCCTCCTGCCAGTGGATGGGCACCAGCCCCAGGATGCACTGGGCCCAAGCCATACCTAGCAGCAGGCTAACAGCAGCTCCAAAATACCTTGGGAACCTGAGCCACCCAACCCCAGGATGAGGTTCAACACACTAGCAGTCTGGCTCCAGCTTTGGAACACCACAGACCATGCAAGTCAGCCATGTGAGGAACTGGCCCCACACACCAACAGGCCAACACTAGATGAGGAACTAGTGGTCCTGAAACCACACATCCCAAAATCCAGCTCCATCCACCAGTGAGCCAGCACTAGCCCTGGGACCCATGCTGGGGTCCAGCTGCCTTGTGACCCAGACTCACACATCAGCAAATAACAGTCTCCACACAAGGCCTAGCAACTAACTGGACCAGGAGCCAGCCACGTCTTCCAGAAAACCCAAAGAGGTCAGCCCAGTACACCAGAAGGGTACATGCAACCCTCAGAGAGGACACTCCTAGAGCATATAGCTCTGGTGACCAAAGAGGAGGAAGCTGCTGGAATGCAGAGACATCACCAAAAAGCCTACTTCTACAAGATCAGGAAACATAATTCACCAACAAAATACACAGAAAGAAAAAGAGCAAATTAGGCAAAATGAAATGATAGAGAAATATGTTTCAAATGAACATACAAGACCCCAGAAGACAAACTGACTCAAGTGAAGATGAAAAAAAAAATCTACCTGTAAAGAGTTCAAGGTAATGATCATAAACATGCACAAAGAACTTAGAAAAAGAACACATGAACAGTGCCATAAGTTAGAAGTTCTGAACAAAGAGATAGAAAATATATTTTTTTTAAAAAAAAGAGCTGAAGAATACAATAACTAAAACAAAAATACACCAGAAGGAATCAATAGCAGATTGGATGATACAACAAACTGGAAGACAGAGTGAAAAAAATCTCTCAAGTCAAAAAAACAGAATTTTTACAAAATGAGGATATTTTAAGAGACCTCAAGGACAACATGAAGTGTATCAACATTTGAATTATAAATTATCAGAAGGAGATAACATAGAAACAACAAAAAAAAACCCAAAGAGATTATATACCAATAAATGATCAATTATACATCAATAAAACGTATAGCCTAGAAGAAATGGACAAATTCCTAGAAATGTACAATCTCCCAAGAATAAACAAAGACGAAATAGAAAACATGAACAGGCCAATTACCAGCAATAAAACTGAATCAATCATTTTTTTTAATTTCCAAAAATCAAAAGTCCAGGATCAGAGGGCTTTACAGGTAAATTCTACCAAACACTTAGAGAACAGTTACTACCTATCCCTCTCAAACCATTCCAAAAAGCTGTAGAGAAAGGAGTGCTTCTGAAACTCATTTTACAAAGCCAGCATCACCCTGATCCCACAATCAGACCAGACACCACAAAAAAAAAAAGAAAAAAGAAAATCACAGCCCAATATCACTGATGAACATAGACACAAAAAATCCTTAACAAAAATTTAGCAAACTTAATTTAATACATTAAAAAGATCATACACCATGATCAAGTGTGGTTTATCCCAGGGATACAACTATGGTTCAGTATCCGAAAGTAAATCAATGTGATACACTACACAAGCAAAATGAAGAAAAAAAAATCATATGATCATCTCAATAGCCATAGAAAAAGTTTCAGACAAAATTCAACATATATTTACTACAAAACTCTTCAGAAAGTGGGTATAATGGGAACATACCTCAACATAACTAAGGCCAGATAGATATCTGCAAATGATTTAGATTTATTTGATAAAGAGTTAATATCCAGAATATACACAGAATTCATACAACTCTATATCAAAAAAAGAACTCTTAAAATTAAAGACAATATTGTAAATCAACTATACACAATTAACAGAAGATCTGAATAGACATTTTTCCAAAGAGGATACACAGATGGCCACAGGTACATGAAAAGATGAATAATATCACTTATAATCAGAAAAATGCAAATCCAATGCAGGGAGCATGGGTTTGATCCCTGGTTGCAGAACTAAGATCCCACATGCTATGCAATTTGGGCAGCCAAAAAAAAATTTTTTAATAAGATTTATTTTTAAAACAACTACAGGGATTTCCCTGGTGGTCCTGTGTTTAAAAATTCTCCTACCAATGCAGGGGACATAGATTCAATTCCTGATCCAGGAATATCCCATATGCTGAAGGGTAACTAAATCCATGCACCACAACTACTGAAGCTGGTGCCCTAGAGCCTGTGCCCTGCAACAAAATAAACCGCTGCAATGAGAAGCCCACTCACCACAACTACAGAGTAGCCCCCACTCATCGCAACTAGAAAAACCCACGTGCAACAGTGAAGGCACAGCATAGAGAAAAAAAATGATAATTGTTTTTTTTAAAAGAACTATAATAAGTAGTTTTGGAGATAAACTATACATGAAAAACAAAGTCATGGAAAAAGAGATTACATTTGAAGCTATTAGAAGGAGGGAGTCGGGGTAAGGGGAAACTGGGTGAAAGCAGTCAAAAGATACAGACTTCCAACTGTAAATAATTATCAGGCATATAATGTACAATATAACAAATACAGGGGCTTCCCCAATGGCTCAGAGGTAAAAGAATCTACCTGAAATACAAGAGCTGTAGGAGGCACAGGTTTAACATCTGGGTTGGGAAGATCCCCTGGAGGAGGGCAAGGCAACCCACTCCAGTTTTCTTGCCTGGAGAATCCCATGACAGAGGAGCCTGGCGGGCTACAGTCCACAGGGTCACAAAGAGTCAGACATGATTGAAGCAACCTAACATGCACACATGACAGATATAATTAACACTGCTATATGTTATATATGAAAGTTGTTAAGAGAGTAAATCCTGAGAGTTCTCATCACAATGAAAAAATATTTTTTCAATTTCTTTAATTTTATATCTATGCGAGATGATAGATGTTCACTAAACTAACTGCAACAATCATTTCATGATGTATGTACATCAAATCATTATGCTGTACACCTTAAACCTATACAGTGCTGTATGTCAATTATATCTAAATAAAACTGGGGAGGGGAAATTTTTTAAAAGTCAAATTCACAGAAACAGAGACTAGAACAGTGGTTTCCAGGTGCTGGGCAGAGGAAGAAGTGGGGAGATGCAGATCAAAGGGTAAAAACTTTCAGTTATAACAAGAAGTTCTGAGGATCTAAAGTACACCATGGTGACTTTAGTAAATAATACACTATTGCATACTCGAAAGTTGCTCAGAATAGATCTTAAGTGTTGTCACCACAAAAAAGAAAAATAAATGGGTTCCAGACCTGCAGCTTAACGAGGCTTCAACCCGTTCAGAACCCGTATGGCCAGAAAACACAGTCAAGCTGTTGCAAGGACTCCAACTCACCATCCTGAACTCAGGGAAGCCACTGGATCTGCACGGCTGGGCATCGTCCAGTGCCCTCATATGACTAGGTAAAAGAGAACATCCTGCCTTATATCAACAGTGAGTTACCAGAAGGCAGCTATGCCCAGAACAGCATTGACAGGACAGGGCACCCTCAGGAAGTAATAAGCCAAATCATGTGAACCTGTGAGCTGCTTCACCTCTTTCAGGTGGCAAGCATTATTCTGGAGATTTCCACGTATAAATCTCCTGTTTAAATGTCTCTTTAAAGCTGCATTAAGAGGTATCTCCACTTGCATGTTGTGTTGGTTCAGGTACAGTTAGAACACAGAAAATACACCAGCAATTTAACTAAAATATTTAATAGAAAAAACTGACTGCAGGAGACAACAAGATGGCGAAGGAGTAGGTGGACGTGGAGTAAATCTCTCTCCACAGATACATCAGGAATACACCTTTAGACACAGAAGTTCATGCAGAACACCAGCTGAGAGTGGACAGAAGTACCTGACCAGGGGAAAGGAATGTACAGAACCATGCAAAATTCGAGATCAAGCCCTGAGCCTTTAGAGTGGGAGCACTGACACCAAGACCCTAGACTACCAGAGAACCCTAGGTAGTATCAGATAGTGAGAACTCACACAAAGGAAACCACCTGAATACAACTCCCAGCATCACCCAACCACCAGCAGCACCCTGTGCAGGACACCTTATCTAGACAACAAACAAAACAAAAATACAAACTCAATCATCAGCAGACGGGATTAACACCTCATTGAGCCTTGCTCATCAGAGGAAAAACAAATGAACAAACAGAACACTCAGCACAAATCTCACCCTACACACCATATAAAAAGCTTATGCAAACCACTGGACCACCCTTAGGAAAGCAGAAACCAAAAGGAAAAATGAATTAAACCTTGAAGCCTGGAAAAAGGAGACCTCAAACACAGTAAGTTAAAACAAAATAATGAAAAGGCAGAGAAATGCTACACAAATGAAGGGACAAACTAGAAACACACAAGTCCAAATAAATGAAGAGGAAACAGGCAAACTACCTGAAAAACAATTCAGAAAAATGATAGTAAAGATGATCAAAAACCTTGAAAACAGAATGGAGAAAATGCAAGAATCAATTAACAAAGACCTAGAAGAATTAAAGAATAAACAAACACACAAACAACACAATTACTGAAATTAAAAATACTCTAGAAGTCTAGAACAAACAGCAGAATACCTGAAGCATAAGAACGAATTAGAGAGCTGGGAGATAAAATGGTGGAAATACCTTCTGAAGAGCAGAATAAAGTAAAAACAATGAAAGGAAATGAAGACAGTCTCAGAGACATCTGGGACAATATCAAACGCACCAATGTTCAAATTATAGGGGTCCCAGAGGAAGAAGAGAAAAAGAAAGGGTATGAGAAATTTTTTGAAGAGATGAGAGTTGAAAATTGCCCCAACATGGAAAAGAAAATATTCAATCAAGTCCAACAGGCACAAAGAGTCCCATATAGGATAAACCCAAGGAGAAACACGACAAGACACATACTAATCAAACTAACAAAGATTAAACACAAAGAAAGAATATTACAGGCAGAAAGAAGAAGCAGCAAGTAACATACAAGGGAAAACCCATATGCTTAACAGCTGATCTTTCAGCAGAAACTCTGCAAGGCCAGAAGGGAATAGCAGGATATATTTAAAGTACTGAAAGGAAAACTCTACAACCAAAATTACATGCCCAGCAAGGATCTCATTCAAAATTGATGGAAAGAACTAAACAGGGAAACATTTCTTCTCCAAAGAAGACATTACAGATGGCTAACAAACACATGAAAAGATGCTCAACATCACTTATTATTAGAGAAATGCAAATCAAAACCACAATGAGAGGTACCATTTCACACCAGTCAGAATGGCTGCTATCCAAAAGTCTACAAGCAATAAATGCTGGAGAGGGTGAGGAGAAAAGGGAACCCTCTTACACTGTTGTTTGGGAATGCAAACTAGTACAGCCACATATGGAGAACAGTGTGGAGATTCCTTAAAAAACTGGGGGACCTAGAACTGCATATGACCCAGCAATCCCACTGCTGGGCATACACACACGAGAAAACCAGAATTGAAAGAGACGCGTGTACCCCAGTGTTCACCACAGAGACAATGCACTGTTTACAATAGCCAGGACATGGAAGCAACCTAGATGTCCATCAGCATACGAAATGGATAAGGAAGCCGTGGTACATATACACAATGGAATATTACTCCAGCCATTAAAATAAAATACATTTGAATCGGTTCTATTGAGATGGATGAAACTGGAGCCCATTATACAGAGTGAAGTTAGCCAGAAAGAAAAACACCAATACACTATACTAATGCATATATATGGAATTTGAAAGATGGTAACGATAACCCTATATGCGAGACAGAATAAGAGGACACAGATGCATAGAACAGTCTTACGGACTCTGAGGGAGAGGGTGAGGGTGGGACGTTCTGGGACAATAGCGATTGAAACATGTATATTATCATATGTGAAACAGAACACCATTCCATGTTCGATGCATGAGACAAATGCTCAGGGCTGGTGGCAATGGGATGACCCAAAGGGATGGGATGGGGAGGGAGGTGGGAGGGGGGTTCAGGATGGGGAACACATGTAAACCCATGGCTGATTCATGTCAATGTATGGCAAAAACTACTACAATATTGTAAAGTAATTAGCCCCAACTAAAATAAATAAACTTATTAAAGAAAAAAAAGAAAAAAGATCTACAAAATCAACCCCAAACAATCAGAAAAAAAAAAAACGGCAATAGGAACCTATATATCAATAATTACTATAAATATAAATGGGCTAAATGCTCCAATCAAAAGACACAGACTGGCTGAACGGATACAAAAACAATACTCATATATGCTGTCCAGAAGAAACCCACTTCAGACCTAAAGATACATATAGACTAAAAGTGAGAGGATGGAAAAACATATTCCATGCAAATGGGAAGCAAAAGAAAGCCATAGTGGCAACCCTCATATCAGACAAAATAGACCTTGCAAAGATCTCATTCGGAATTAAAGGAGAAATCAAAAGCTTTGCAGACAAGCAGAAGTTAAGAGAATTCAGCACCACCAAACCAGGCTTGCAACAAATATTAAATGGACTTACATAGCAAGTAAACAAAAGCAAGGAAATACATACAAAAACAAACCCAAAACAATCAAGAAAATGCCAACAGGAACATGTGTATCAATAATTACTTTAAATGTAAATGGATTAAATGCACCAACCAAAAGATACAGACTGACTGAATGGATACAAAAACAAGACCCATATATATGCTGCCTACAGGAGACCCACTTCAGACCTAGAGACACATACAGAATGAAAGTAAAAGGATGGAAAAAGATATTCCATGTGAATGAAAACCAAAATAAAGCTGGAGGGGCAATCTTTATTTCAGACAAAATAGACTTTAAAATAAAGAATATCATAAGAGACAAAGAAGAACACTACATAATGATCAAGGGATCAATCCAAGAAGAAGACATAACAATTGTAAATGTCTATGCACCCAACATAGGAGCACCTCAATACATAAGGCAAACACTAACAGGCATAAGAGGAGAAATCGACAGCAACACAATAATAGTAGGGGACTTTAACTCCCCACTTTCACCAATGGACAGATCATCAAAACAGAGAATCAATAAGGAAATACAAACCTTAAATGAAACATTAGACCAAACGGATCTAATTGATATCTTCAGGACTTTGCATCCAAATGCAGAAGAATACACATTCTACTCAAGTGCACATGGAATATTCTCCAGGATAGACCACATCTTGGGCCACAAATCAAGCCTCAGTAAATTTAACAAAATTGAAATTGAATCAAGTATCTTCTCTAACCACAACACTATGAGACTAGATATCAACTACAGGGAAAAAAATCAGCAAAAAACACAAACTCATGGAGATTAAACAATACATTACTAAACAACAAAGAGGGTACTTAAGAAATAAGAAGAGAAATCAAAAGATTCCTAGAAACAAATGACAATGAAAACACGATGACCCAAAACCTTTGGGACTCAACAAAAGCAGTTCTAAGAGGGAGGTTTATAGCAATACACTCATACCTCAAGAAGCAGGAAAAACATTGAATACACAGCCTAACTCTACATCTAAAGCATCTGGAAAAATAAGAACAAAAACCCCTCTCAGAGTCAGCAGAAGGAAGGAGATCATAGAAATCAGAGCAGAAATAAGTGAAAAAGAAATGAAGGAAACAACAGAACAGATTAATAAAACTAAAATCTGATTCGTTGAGAAGATAAAAAAAATTGACAAACCACTACCCAAACTCATCAAGAAAAAAAGGAAGAAAAATCAAATCAATAAAATTAGAAATGAAAATGGAGCGTTACAACAGATAACACAGAAATACAAAGGACCATAAGAGAATATTATGAGCAACCATATGCTAATAAAATGGACAACCTAGAGGAAATGGACAGATACATAGAAAAGATCAGGCCCCGAAGATTGAACCAGGAGGAAATAGAAATTATGAACAACCTATTTACAAACACTGAAACTGAAACAGTGATCAAATGTCTCCCCAAAAACAAAACCCCAGGGCCAGATGGCTTCACAGGGGAATTCTATCAAACATTAAGAGAAGAGCTAATGTCTATTTTTCTGAAACTCTTCCAAAAAATTGCAGAGGAAAGAACACTTCCAAACTCATTCTGTGAGGCCACAATCCCCCTGATACCAAAACCAGGAAAAGACAACACGAAAAAAGAAAGCTACAGGCCAATATCACTGATAAATATAGATGCAAAAATCCTCAACAAAATTCTAGCAAACATAATCCAACAACACATTAAAAAGCTCATACACCATGATCAAGTTGGGTTTATTCCAGGGATGCAAGGATTCTTCAGTATATACAAATCAATCAATGTGATACACCAAATCAACAAATTGAAAGATAAAAGCATATGATCATTTCATTAGATGCAGAAAAAGCCTTCGACAAAATCCAGCTTTTAATTATTATAAAAACGCTTCAAAAAATGGACATAGAAGGAACCTACCTCAACATATTAAAGGCCATATATGAAAAGCCCATGGCAAATATTATTCTCAATGGTGAAAAACTAAAAGCTTTCCATCTAAGGTCAGGTACAAGACAAGGGTGTGCACTCTCACCACTATTATTCAACCTAGTTTTGGAAGTCCTATCTATAGCAATCAGAGAAGAAAAAGAAGTAAAAGGAATCTATATTGGAAAAGAAGTAAAGCTCTCACTGTGTGCAGATGACATGATACTGTACATAGAAAACCCTAAAGATAGTATCAGAAAATTACTAGAACTAATCAGTGAAGTCAGCAAAGTCGTGGGATTCAAGGTCAATACACATGAATCACCTGCACTCCCATATACTAACAATGAAAAATCAGAAAGAGTAATTAAGGGATCAATGCCGTTCACCATTGCAACAAAAAGAATGAAATATCTAGGAATAAACCTATCTAAGGAAACAAAAGACCTGTATAAAGAAAACTATAAGACACTGATGAAAGAAATCAAAGACAACATAAACAGATGGAGAGATATTCCATGTTCCTGGGTAGGAGGAATCAATATTGTGAAAAAGACTATACTACCAAATGCAATCTACAGATTCAATGTGATCCATATCAAATTACCAATGGCTTTTTTTCACAGATTAGAACAAAAAATTTCACAATTCATATGGAAATACAAAAGATCCTGAACAGCCAAAGCAGTCTTGAGAAAGAAGAATGGAGCTGGAGGAATCAACCTTCCTGACTTCAGACTATACTACAAAGCTACAGTCATCAACACCATATGGTACTGGCACAAAAACAGAAATACAGACCAATGGAACAAGATAGAGAACCCAGAGATAAACCCATGCACCTATGGGTATCTTATTTTTGACAAAGGAGGCAAGAATATACAATGGGGCAAAGACAGCCTCTTCAATAAGTGGTGCTGGGAAAACTGGACAGCTATGTGCAAAAGAATGAAATCAGATCACTACCTAATGCCATACACAAAGATAAACTCAAAATGGATTAAAGACCTAAATGTAAGACCAGAAACTATAAAACTCTGAGGATAACATAGGCAGCACACTCAATGACATAAATCAAAGCAACATCTTCTATGACACACCTCCTAGGGTAATGGAAATAAAAACAAAAATAAGCAAGTGGGACCTAATTAAACTTCAAAGCTTTTGCCCAGCAAAGGAAACTACAAACAAGGTAAAAAGACAACCCTCAGAATGGGAGAAAATAATAGCAAGGGAAACAACTGATAAAGAATTAATTTCCAAAATATAAAAGCAGCTTATACAATTCAATACCAGTAAATCAAACAACCCAATCAAAAAGTGGGAAAGGGACCTGAAGAGACATTTCTCCAAAGAAGACATACTGATGGCTAACAAGCACATGAAAAGATGCTCAATATCACTCATTATCAGATTAATGCAAATCAAAACTACAATGAGATATTACCTCACACCAGTCAGAATGGCCATCATCAAAAAGTCTACAAACAATAAATGCTGCAGAGGGTGTGGAGAAAAGGGAACACCCTTGTGTTGCTGGTGGGAATGTAAACTGATACAGCCACTATGTAAGACAGTATGGAGACTCCTTAAAAAGCTAGGAATAAAACCACCATATGACCCAACAATCCCACTCCTAGGTATTTACCCTGAGGAAATCAAAACTGAAAAAGACACATGTACCCCAATGTACACTGCAGCTCTCTTTACAATAGCTAGGACATGGAAGCAACCTAGATGTCCATCAACAGATGAATACATAAAGAAGCTGTGGTACATATATACAATGGAATACTACTCAGCCATAAAAAGGAACACATTTGTATCTGTTCTAATGAAGTGGATGAAACCAGAGCCCATTATACAGCTGAAGTAAGTCAGAAAGAGAAATATAAATATTATATACTGACACATATATATATATGGAATCTGAGAGACGACACTGATGAATTTATTTTAAGGGCAGCAATGGAGAAACAGACATACAGAACAGATCTCTGGACAAGGTGGGAGAAGAGGGAGAAGAGAAGATGTATGGAGAGAGTACCATAGAAATTTACAATACCATGTGTAAAATAGATAGCGAATGGGAATTTTCTGTATGACTCAGGGAACTCAAACACGGGTTCTGTGACAGGCTAAAGGCTGCAGTGGGGAAGAAGGTGTGGGAGGGAGGGGACATGGGTGGACTTATGGCTGATTCTTGTGGATGTATGACAGAAAACCACAAAATTCAGTAAAGCAATTATCCTTAAACAATTAAAAAAAAAAAACAGTGGCTCTATATCAACCTAAAGGGGTGGGATATGGAGGAAGATGGGAGGGAGGTTCTAAAGGGAGGGAGAATATGTATACCAATGGCTGATTCATATCGAGGTTTGACAGAAAACAAAAGTCTGTAAAGGTATTATCCAGAAAACAAAAGTCTGTAAAGGTATTATCCTTCAATTAAAAATTAACCCCACCCACAGTGAGGAACCTCCACAATAAAGAGGAACCACAAACTGCCAGAAAACAGGCCACCCCAAACACAGCAATATAAACAAGATGAAAGGCAGAGAAATACCCAGCAGGTAAAGGAACAGGATAAATGCCCTCCAAATCAAACAAAAGAGGAAGAGATAGGGAATCCACCTGATAAAGAATTCCAAATAATGATAGTGAAAATGATCCAAAATCTGGAAAACAAGTTGGAGTTATAGATAGATAACCTGGAGACAAGGATCGAGAAGATGCAAGAAAGGTTTAACAAGGACTCAGAAGAAATAAAAAAGAGTAATTATATAATGAATAATGCAATAAATGAGATCAAAAACACTCTGGAGGGCTATACATAATAAACGGTTCACCAGGCAGCTCACAAAAACAAGCACCCCATCCAACGGAACAGGCCGAAAGTTATTCACTTGCATACATCCTGTGAGGGTGATCTCTATCAATGAGCCACAAATTGCTCAGATGCTTTCCTAAGGTGTACTGTCCTCTAACACAGACAGGGTAACTTGTATCTTGACAGAACAGTATATTACCTTCCGGTTTGGGGACCTGATTATTTATCTCCTCATAGCTTGGGAGTTGTTGTCTCTAGTTTTCTCTGCATGGATTATAAGTGTTAAATAACGAAAAAGGATTACATTTGTGCTGATACACCAAAGAAAGGAACATCAGAAAGTCGTGAGAAGTAAAATAAATCCAAGACTGTTTAAAATTACCCTGGAAAAAATGATTCGGTCACTTTAGGTTCGTGCTCGCCAAGCCATGGTACAGACTATATCTTCATTTCTTACACGGTCCATTTCAGGGTACACATGCTCAAAATAAAAGCAGCATTCTTGCTTCATCAAACAATGTTAGTACCATTTTCACTTTCCAAAAAACCTATAAATCCTATAAGTCAAAAACACACTGAATACTTGCTAAAATCCTGTTTTTTGAGAAGAGGTCTTATTATCCACCGATTTACATTTAAATTTATAAAAGTACATGTTTTAAGGCAATTTTCTTTAATTATAAATACACTCAAAAGTTACCTCTCAATTCTTTCCAGCATTCTTCGGTATTTCATTCCTGTGAAGATGCTACACAAACACTAATCACTAAAGATAACCTAAAAGACCATATTGTTATGAAAGAAATCCCCACTCAAGGATTTTCAACAAGACCAATACTTGTTACATGAGCAAAGGCTGACCTTGACCTAGCAGGTTAAAAATTGCTATAAAGCATTTACCGCAAATCTTCCTGAAATGTTTCCGCAGAGGGCTGGTTCCCCCTCCGAGAGTTTCAATCACTGAGCTGTTTTTCTGCAAGGAAATAAAAATGGAAAACATTTTAAAACTGATGCATGGAATTTTGGTCAGGTTTCCTGAAGAAACGCATCACTGTGGGATTTACGGGTTCCAGGCTTTGCACACCAAAAGCTTCTTAAAGGAGACCTCTCTGAAGAACCTTGCTATGTGAGGTCAGATGAATTTAGGTCAGGGACCAGGACCGCTTTTTGGGAGACTAGCGTTTACAATGCCTTTATGGGTTTACAGCAGGGGGGCAAAAACAAACATGTAGCACCCGGGAAATGATTTGGAAAGGAGGACCTGCAAGCTGCCATGAAGGAGTGGGCTAGGAAGCTTACTGGGCATGAGTCCCAGTTTGGGATTATGAGGCTGAATTGGGCAGCCTCCGGGTACATGGACACAGCTTGGACTCTGGCTTTCCCTGCTTCGTTATGTGGGAGAAACTGGGGAAGCAGCGGATCCCAAGGGACAGGTTCAAAGCCTGTCCCCGCTGCCCCTCCTACTCCACCTCGCACGTGAGCTGTGATCTGCAAAGGTTTTCGGACCAGACCATACCTTGGCAAAACACTACTCTGGCTCACCCAGCTCTCTTCTCTTCTGACTCCCACGAGTCACAGGATGCATATCCTGAGCCTCCATCTGGGGCGTCCTCAGCATCCTGGAGACGCCTTTCTCTGAGGACTATCCTTCTACGCGATTTTTTTTTTTTGTGGGGTTTTTTTATGTTTTTTTTTCGAGGTTCAGTACAGCACGCTCCTTGCACCCTGCGGGCACAAACCTATGACACAGACAGACACAGGGTCGACGAGCGATGGCCGGCACGGGTCCTCCGTGGCAGATCAGGGTGTGTGCCACACTGTTTGACCAGGAGCTGAATGAAAGGCCACGCGGGTGATCAGACCCCTCCCCCCAGGGCCGCTGCGATGGAGGACCGCTCATGCACGCCCCTTCACAGCCCCGCGCTGCCCGCGGACATTCTGAGTTTGTCACGTCCCTCTGGGGACAGAGGAGTCAGGGACCACACAGAAGGCTGCCCCCTGTGCCTAAGCGTCCCAAGGTATCAAGGTGTTGGCAGGAGGCCGACCACAGGCATGAACAACCTGACTGTCCCTCCATGGCGGGAGGGGAAATAAACTGTTCAGCACCTGTCGGGCACAGGCGGGTTGGGGGCGCTTCCTGAACGCCTTTATTGGACCCACGATATCCTCAGGGAATCGGACATCTGCCCAGGTGGCCAGGCAGGAAGGACAGACCTGAGTGGACGATGCCGGGCGAACCCGAGAACCTCCCGGGATGTGGGACCAACGGCGCTCCGAAACCACGCCTGCTGGCCCAGCCCTCCGGGGTCTCCTTCTGCCATGCTGGAGCCCGTGGGGAACCCGGGGGACATCGCCTCAGAGGTGCCAGCCTGACTGCCACAGCCCCACACTCTGTTCCTTCAAAGTCTGAGAAGACCGCCGCCGCCCCTCCCCAGCCTGCTCACGGTACGTTGGTGCGCCGGCCTCCTGAGGGTCCCTCTGTCCCCCTCCTTGGATCCTTATGACTGTTCCCTACCTCCTTCATCCCTCATTCCACAACAGGGGAGCTCCTTTACCGCATTCTCCAAAACCACGACTCTCACACCTCACGCGAGATGCTGCTCTCTGGACCTCAGGGCAGCCTGGAGCAAACCGACCTCTCCCGAGAGGGCGCCGCGCGTTCTGGCCGGGGCACAGTGCGCATGAGGGAGGCGGGGCCTGGGCCTAGCTCCGCCTGACAGCACAGCCAGTCACGGGGAGGTGCGCAGGCTGGGACCCACGCTGCGGCTTGTCCAGGTTCTGGCCTGCAGTGGGACGGTTGACCTCTGCTGACCCGTTTTCCTGGGAAATCACACTCTCCATCTGTTTATATCATCTTTGATTTCTTTCATTAGTGTTTTACAATTTTCTGTGTATGGTTCTTTTGTCTCCTTAGATAAGTTTATTCCTAGATATTTTACTCTTTTTGCTGCAGTGGTGAATAGGATTGATTCCTTAATTTCTCTTTCTAATTTTTCATTGTTAGTGTATAGAAATGCAAGTGATTTCTGTATATTGATTTTGTATCCTGCAACTTTGCTAAATTCACTTATTAGCTCTAGTAGTTTTCTGGCACTATCTTTAGGGTTTTCTATGTACAGTATCATGTCATCTGCAAACAGGGAGAGCTTTACTTCTTCTTTTCGAATCCTTTTATTTCTTTTTCTTCTCTGATTGCTATATCTAGGACTTCTATAACTTTGTTGAATAATAGTGCAGCAAGTGGACACCCTTGTCTTGTTCCTAATCTTAGGGAGAATGCTTTCAGTTTTTCACCATTGAGAATAATGTTTGCCGTAGACTTATCACATATGGCCTTTGCTATGTTGAGGTAGGCTCCTTCTATGCCCATTGTTTGAAGAGTTTTAATCATAAATGGGTGCTGAATTTTGTCAAAGGCTTTTTCTGCATCTATTGAGCTTATCATATGGTTTTTATCTTTCAATTTGTTAATATTTTGTATCACATTGATTTGTGCATATTGAAGAATCCTTGCATCCCTGGAATAAACCCAACTTGATCATGGTGTATGAGCTTTTTGATGTGTTACCGAATTCTGTTAGCTAGAATTTTGTTGAGGATGTTTGAATCTATGTTCATCAGTGATACTGACCTGTAGTTTTCTTTTTTGTGTGTGATCTTTGTCTGGTTTCAGTATCAGGCTGACAGTGTCCTCGTAGAATGCATTTGGAAGTGTTCCTTCCTCTGCAATTTTTGAAGGAGTTTTAGAAGGATAAGGATTAGCTTTTCTCTAAATGTTTGATAGAATTCTCCTGTGAAGCCATCTGGTCCTGGGCTTTTGTCTTTTGGGAGATTTTTTTATCACAGCTTCAATTTCAGTGCTTGTAATTGGGTTGCTCATAACTTCTGTTTCTTCATGGTTCAGTCTTGGAAGATTGAACTTTTCTAAGAAACTGTCCGTTTCTTCCAGGCTATCCACTTTATTGCCATACAGTTGTTCATAATAGTCTCTTATACTCCTTCGTATTTCTGCATTGTCTGTTATAACCTCTCCTTTCTCATCTCTAATTTTGTTGAATTGATTCTTCTGTTCTTTTATTTTTTTAATTTACTTATTTTAATTGGAGGCTAATTACTTTACAATATTGAAGTAGTTTTGCCATACATTGACATCAATCAGCCATGGTTGTACATGTGTTCCCCATCCTGAACCCCCCTCCCACCTCTGTCCCCATCCCATCTCTCTGGGTCATCCCAGTGCACAAGCCCTGAGAACCCTGTCTCATGCATCAAACCTGGACAGGCAATCTGTTTCACATATGATAATATACATGTTTCAATGCTATTCTCTCAGATCATCCCACACTTGTCTTCTCCCACAGAGTCTAAAAGACTGTTTTTTACATCTGTGTCTCTTTTGCTGTCTCGCATATAGGGTTATCATTACCATCTTTCTAAATTCCATATATATGCATTAGTATACTGTATTGGTGTTTTTCTTTCTGGCTTACTTCACTCTGTATAATAGGCTCCAGTTTCATCCACCTCATTAGAACTGATTCAAAAGTATTCTCTTTAATGGCTGAGTAATATTCCATTGTGTATATGTACCACAGCTTTCTTCCATTCGTCTGCTGATGGACATCTAGGTTGCTTCGATGTCATGGCTATTGTAAACAGTGCTGTGATGAACATTGGGGTACATGTGTGTCTTTCAATTCTGGTTTCCTCAGTATGTATGCCCAGCAGTGGGATTGCTGGGTATTATGGCAGTTCTATTTCCAGTTTTTTAAGGAATCTCCACACTGTTCTCCATAGTGGCTGTACTAGTTTGCATGCCCACCAACAGGGTAAGAGGGTTCTCTTTACTCCACACCCTCTCCAGCATTTATTGTTTGTAGACTTTTGAATAGCAGCCATGCTGACCAGCGTGAAATGGTACCTCACTGTGGTTTTGATTTGCATTTCTCTGATAATGAGTGATGTTGAGCATCCTTTCATGTGTTTGTTAGCCATCTGTATGTCTTCTTTGGAGAAATGTCTGTTTAGTTCTTTGGCCCATTTTTTTTGATTGGGTGATTTATTTTTCTGGAATTGAGCTGCAAGAGTTGCCTGTATATTTTTGAGATTAATTCTCTCTCAGTTGCTTCATTTGCTATTATTTTCTCCCATTCTGAAGGCTGTCTTTTCACATTGCTTATAGTTTCCTTCATTGTGCAAAAGCTTTTAAATTTAATTAGGTCCCATTTATTTTTGCTTTTATTTCCATTACTCTGGGAGATGGGTCATAAAGGATCTTGCTGTGATTATGTCGGAGAGTGTTTTGCCTATGTTTTCCTCTAGGAGTTTTATTGTTTCTGATCTTATGTTTAGATTTTTAATCCATTCTGAGTTTATTTTTGTGTATGGTGTTAGAAAGTGTTCTAGTTTCATTCTTTTACAAATGGTTGACCAGTTTTCCCAGCACCACTTGTTAAAGAGATTGTCCTTTCTCCATTGTATATTCTTGCCTCCTTTGTCAAAGATAAGGTGTTTCTTTTTTTCTTGATGAGTCTGCACAAAGGTTTGTCAATTTTGTTTGTCTTCTCAAAGAACCAGCTTCTAGTTTTATTAATCTTTACTCTTGTTTCTTTCATTTCTTTTTCATTTATTTCTGCTTGGATCTTTATGATTTCTTTTACTAATTTTGGGGGGTTTTTTTGTTCTTCTCTTTGCAGTTGTTTTAGGTGTAAAGTTAGGTTGTCTATTCGATGTTTTTCTTGTTTCTTGAGGTAGGATTGTATTGCTATGAACTTCTCTCTTAGAACTTTTGCTGCATCCCATAGGTTTTGAGTTGCCATGTTTTCATTGTCATTTGTTTCTAGAAATTTTTTTTATTTCTTTTGATTTCTTTAGTAACCTGTAGATTATTTAGAAATACTTTGTTTAATCTCCATGTGTTTGTGTTTCTTAGTTTCTTTCTCATAAATGATAACTAGTCTCATAGTGTTTTGGTTGGAGAAGATGCTTGATAGGATTTCAATTTTCTTAAATTTACTGAGGTTTGATTTGTGACTCAAGATGTGGTCTATCCTGGAGAATGTTCCATGTGCACTTGAGAAAAAGGTGTATTCTTATGCATTTTGATGGAATATCCTGATGATATCAATGAGATCCATCTCATCTATGTATCATTTAAGACTTGTGTTTCCTTATTAATTTTCTGTTTTGATGATCTGTCCATTGGTGTGAGTGGGGTGTTAAAGTCTCCTACTATTATTGTGTTACTGTCAATTTCTCATTTTACGTCTGTTAGTGTTTGTTTTATGTGTTGAGTTACCCCTATGTTGGGTCCATAGGTGTTTAAAATTGCTATGTCTTCCTCTGGAATTGATTCCTTGATCATTATGTAGTGTCCTCTCTTGTAATCTTCTTTATTTTAAGGTCTATTTTGTCTGATATAAGGATTGTTACTCCAGCTTTCTTTTGCTTCCCATTTGCATGGAATACATTTTTCCACCTTCTCACTTTCAGTCTATATGTGTCTTTAGGTCTGAACTGGGTTTCTTGTAGACAACATATATATGGGTCTTGTTTTTTATCCATTCAGCGGGTCTGTGTCTTTTGGTTGGAGCATTTAATCCACTTATATTTAAATTAATTATTGATATATATGTTTCTATTGCCATTTTCTTAACTTTTGGGGGTTGATTTTGTAGATCTTTTTCTTTCTCTTGTATTTCTTGACTATATAAGTCCCTTTAACATTTGTTGTAAAGTTGGTTTGGTGGTACTGAATTCGCTTAACTTTTGCTTGTCTGAAAAGATTTTTATTTCTCCATCAATTTGGAATGAGATCCTTGCCAGGTACAGTAATCTTGGGTGTAAATTTTTCCCTTTAAGTACTTTAAATATATCCTGCCATTCCCTTCTGGCCTGCAGAGTTTCTGCTGAAAGATTAGCTGTTAAACATATGGGGTTTCCCTTGTATGTTACTTGGTGCTTTTCCCTTGCTGCTTTTAATGTTTTTTCTTTGTGTTTAGTCTTTGTTAGTTTGATTAGTATGTGTCTTTATGTGTGTCTCCTTGGGTTTATCCTGTATTGGACTCTCTGTGGCTCTTGGACTTGATTGACTATTTCCTTTTCCACGTTGGGGCAATTTTCAACTATCACCTCTTCAAAAATTTTCTCATACCCTTTCTTTTTCTCTTCTTCTTCTTGGACCCCTATAATTTGAATGTTGGTGCATTTGATATTGTCCCAGAGGTCTCTGAGACTATCCTCAGTTCTTTTCATTCTTTTCACTTTATTCTGCTCTTTATAGGTTATTTTCACCATTTTATCTTCCAGCTCACTTATTCATTCTTCTGCTTCAGAAATTCTGCTATTGATTCCTTCTAGAGTATTTTTAATTTCAGTAACTGTGTTGTTTGTCTATGTATGTTTATTCTTTAATTCTTCCAGTGAAGTCGCTCAGTCGTGTCCGACTCTTTGTGACACCATGGGCTTTAGCCCACCAGGCTCCTCCATCCATGGAATTTTCTAGGCAAGAGTACTGGAGTGGGTTGCCATTTCCTTCTCCTGGGGATCTTCCCGACCCATGGATTGAACCCGGGTCTCCCGCATTACAGGCAGATGCTTTACTGTCTGAGCCACCAGGGAATCCCTTAATTCTTCTTCTGCTGCTGCTAAGTCGCTTCAGTTGTGTCCGACTCTGTGTGACCCCATAGACGGCAGCCCACCAGGCTCCCCCATCCCTGTTCATTCTTCTAGGTCTTTGTTAATTGATTCTTGCATTTTATCCATTTTGTTTTCAAGGGTTTTTATCATCTTTACTACCATTATTCTGAATTCTTTTTCAGGTAGTTTGTCTATTTCTTCATTTATTTGAACTTCTGTGTTTCTAGTTTGTTCCTTCATTTGCATAGTATTTCTCTGCCTTTTCATTATTTCTTTCTAACTTATTGTGCTTGTGGTCTCCTTTTCCCAGGCTTCACGGTTGTATTCTTTCTTCCTTTTGGTTTCTTCCCTCCTAAGGGTGGTCCAGTAGTTTGTGTTAGCTTTGTATAGGGTGAGATTTGTGCTCAGTTTTTTGTTTGTTTGTTTGCTTTTCCTCTGATGGGCAAGGCTGACTGAGGTGGTTAACCCTGTCTGCTGATGATCTGGTTTGTATTTTTGTTGTCTGTTGTTTAGATGAGCCCTCCTGCACAGGGTGCTACTGATGGTTGGGTGATGCTGGGTCTTGTATTCAAGTGGTTTCCTTTGTGTGAGTTCTCACTATTTGATACTCCTTAGGGTTAGTTCTCTGGTATTCAAGAGTCTTGGAGTCAGTGCTTCCACTCCAAAGTTTCAGGGCTTGACCTCTTGTCAGAAACAAAGATTCCACAAGTGGTTTGTTATGGCATTAAGTGAGATTAAATCAAATAGCCAGAAACGAGAAACCAAAGATGAACCCCAGACAAATGACAGTTACAAAATCAGGCAAATAATAATTAAAATAATGGGATATACACATATACATATATACATATATACCCATAAGCAATGTCAGAACAGTTCAACAAAAATAAAGTATAGTAGACTGACCCGGCGAACAAAGGAAATAAAAAATTATATTTACCAGTTAAGAACAAAACTAACTAAAGTACAAACCTGAAAACAAAACTAAATCAAGGTGTCAAGTGGAGAATAAAGCAATGAAAACAAAACTAAAAAATATGTTGAGAGGAAAGGAAAGAAGGAAAAAAAAACAAGAACAGATATGCAAAGTTAAACAGAGGTAGATGAAGAAGATTTATATACATTAAAGATTAACTGCAAGGAGAAAAGAACAGTACGAAAGGCAAACAAAGGAATAAATGTAGAAAAAGTATCATAGATTTTAAAAAATTAAAAATTAAAATTATAAAAAAGAGGGAAAAAAGGAATAAGAAAGAAAAAAGAATATACCAAAATTTATGGGATACAGTAACGGCTGGGCTCCAAGGGTAATTTATAGCTATAAATGCATACATTAAAAAATGATCAAAAATCAAAATCTAACTTTACATCTTGATAAACTAAAAAAGCAGAGCAAAATAAGCACAAAGCTAGCATAAGGAAGAAAAAAAGATAAATATTAGAGCAGAGATAAAAAAACGTTTTAAAAATACTAGTTCAATGAAATCAAAAGTTTATTCTTTTAAGAGAACAAAAAAAAATGACAAACCATTAGTTAGACAGAGAAAAAGATATAAAAAACAAAAATGAAAAATTATAGTGGAGATATTATTACTGACCTTACAAAATTAAAAGGATTAGAAGAGAATATTAGGAACAAGCATTTGCCAAAAAGCTAGATAAAAAAATCCCTAGACACACAAAATCTATCAAAATTGAAAACAGACCTTCCCTGGTGGTCCAGTGGGTAAGAAGCCTGCCGGTGCAAGGGACACAGGTTTCTGGTCTGGGAAGATCCCACATGACACAAGGCAACTAAACCCATGTGCTACAACTACTGAGCCTGTGTTCTAGAGCCCTTGAGCTGCAACTACTGAAGCCCATGCACCTAGAGCCTGTGCTGTGCAACATGAGAAGCCACCACAATGAAAAGCCCGCACACCACAACTAGAGAGTAGCCTCCACTATCCACAACTAGACTCAGCCCTCATGCAGCAATGAAGACCCAGAGCAGCCAATAAATAAATAAATAATTGAGAAATTGAATAACAAAGAAACAGAAAATCTGAATAAACGTATAAAATGTAGAGATTAAATCATTAATTAAAAATATCCAACAAAGACCTAAATCTAATAGCTTCATGCTGAATTATAGCAAACTTTCAAAAAACTAATACCAATCCTTCTTAAACTCTTCAAAAAAACTGAAGAAAATGGAACACTTACCAGCTGAATCTATGAAGCCAGCACAGTCTTTATATTAAGCCAGACACTACAAGAAAGTAAAACTACAGACCAATAGCCCTTATAAATATTGATGCAAAATCCTAAAGAAAATACTAGCAAACTGAATTTAGCAGCATATTAAAAAGATTATACACAATGGCTGAGTTAAATTTATTCCTGGAAGGCAAAGATGATTCAACATACAAAAATTGATCGATGTGATACACCACATTAACAGAATGAAGGAAAAAAAAACAGAATCATCTCAACTGATGCAGGAAAACCTAAGTCAAGCCAAAACCACTGACCCACAGAAGGAATATTTTAAAAGAAACATAAAAATATATGTTATCAAGTGAAAAAGACGTATTGCCAAAGAATAGGTATAGCATTCAAGTATACTTCAAAGCATGCAAACACCATACATTTATTATTTATATTATATATTACCTATATGTAATAACAGTATTTAAAATATTTTCAGAAATGAAACCAACCAAATATAGACAACATAACTCTTTAAAAACTGTACCTGCCTGCTGGTTGAAGATGGGTGATAGAATATTGGTTATATCATACCATTCTTTCCACTATGGATTAGGTTTGAAAGTTTTGATGATATAATAAAAATTGCTATATCATACAACAGTTTTTAAAAAATGAACTCTGAGAAGGGGTGGTCCTAAGATGGTGGAGGAGTAGGACGGGGAGACCACTTTCTCCCCCACAAACTCATCAAAAAATCATCTGGATGCTGAGCAACTTCCACAAAACAACTTCTGAATGCTGGCGGAGGACACCAGGCACCCAGAAAGGCAGACCATTCTCTTCAAAAGGAGATAGGACAAAATATAAAAGACAAAAAGAGAGACAAAAGAGTTAGGGACAAAGACCCGTCCCAGAGAGGGAGTCATGAAGGAGGAGAAGTTTCCAAACACAAGGAAACCCTCTCACTGGCAGATCTGTGGGGTTTTGAAATCTCAAAGGGCAACATAACCGGGAGGGGAAAAAAAAAAAAACACCCACAGAATAAGTGCCTAACCTCAACTCCCAGCAGAGAAGTAGCCCAGATGCTCGCGTCCACCACCAGCAATCGGGGGCTGAACAGGGACGTGCGGGCTGCATGCTTAGGGTAAGGACCAGGCCTGAATACCCTGAGGACAGTCTGAGGGAGCTAACGTGAGATAGCAACCCAAACTGTGGGATAGCCAGAGAGGGGAAAAAAAAAAAGGGAGAGAGGGAGAGAGAATTTTCCCACGAAAAATTCTAACCTAAGGCACAGCCTGGCCTGCTCACAGAACAAAGGACTGAGCAAATACCAGAGGAGAGCTAGCTGGCTGCAGACCAGCCCATCCCCCTGCTGGAGACAGAGAGGCAAGCGGGCGACAGTCAGAGCCAGAAGGCAAGGGGAAATCTCGGCCCCAGAGACAGCATCTTCCACCACATTGTGAACAGACTCCCAGTTGCTAACCAAGTCTTTCCAGGATCCTGGACAGCTGACATCTGCCAGGAGGGTCGCAGCCAGAGATCAGCACCCCAGAGAAGACACACAGCACACCTGAGATGACGCCCTTGTGTCACACCCAGGAAACCAAGGGGCTGGGACCAGGGAGGTGATTAAGATGCACAGACCACCTGGGACACTGCACTCACCAAGCATCTGGTCACCTGAGCTGCTCGGACCTGGGACGGGCACAAAATGAAAGCCCAACCGAATCTGTGTCTTTGTGGAGTACCCAAAAACCTGAACCTGACCAGTTTAGACGTGGTAAGTGCACAAAACCAAGCGCCCACTTGGGACAGTTCCCCTGCAGAGCAACCAGGAGCCTGAGCAGTCTAGACCGGGAAAGCACACATGCCGTGAGCTGAGACAAACCAAGTGTGGTCCATACACTGTGAGCACTCCCTACACATGCCAGTGGTATTTGTCTACAGTGTTCCTCCCTCCTCAGAGTACAACTGAACAAGTGAGCCTAAATAAGTGACCACCTTCACCCCCTTGTTTCAGGGTGGAAATTTGACACTGAAGAGCCTTGCAAACATAGGAAGCCAAAATAAACAAAGAAGAGAGAACAGCTTTGGAAGTGACAGGCACAACAGATTTTAAAACCCTGTAGTTAGCATTGACTAAGCATTGGAAGGAGCCTATAGAACTTGAGAAGTACAAGTTGGGACAAGGAACTATCTGAAAGTGAACTGACTCCACACTTCCCTCAACAGCTCCAGAGAAATTCCTAGATATATTTTACTATGACTGTTTTTAAATTTTTTTTAATTTTTAAAATATTTATTACTCCTTTAATTTTCATTTTTATAACCTACTATGTCCTTTCAAAAAAAAGAGACCATATTTTTAAAGCAAATTATATATATATATATATATATATATATATATATTTTATAATTTTTGTGATTTGGTGGTTTTTTTTTTTTTAATATTGTATTTTTGAGAGTCTAACTTCTACTCTAGATTTTTAATCTTTGCTTTTAGGTATTTGTTATCAATTTTGTACCTTTAAGAATCTGGTTTTCAGTACCCATTTTTACTCAGGAGTGTGATTACTGGCTTGATAGCTCTCTGCCCCTTTTGACTCTCCTTTTTCTACTTCAGGCCGCCTCTGTCTCCATTCTCCCCTTCTCTTCTCTACCTAACTCTGTGAATCTCTTTGGGTGTTCCGGGCTGTGGAGAACACTAAGGGAACTGAGTACTGGCTAGATTTGTCTCACTCCTTTTGATTTCCCCCCTCTTCTCCTTCTCGTCACCTCTATCTCCCTCCTCCCTCTTCTCTTCTCCATGTAATTCTGTGAACCTCTCTGGGTGTCCCTCACTGTGAAGAATCTTTTCTCCATTAACCTAAATGTTTTATCTTTCTGTGGTATGGATTGAGAAGTCTTGAGACTACCATAAGAATAAGACTGAAAGCCAGAGGCAGGAGGTTTAATCCAAAACTTGAGAACACCAGAAAACTCCTGACTCCAGCGAACATTAATCGACAAGAGCTCATCCAAAAGCCTCCATACCTACACTGAAACAAAGCTCCACCCAAGAGCCAGCAAGTTTCAGAGCAAGACATACCAAGCTAATTCTCCAACAATGCAGGAACATAACCCTGAACATTAAAACACAGGAGGCCAAAAGTCACAGCAAACCCACAGACACCTCAAACCTCACTACTGGACACTTCATTGCACTCCAAAGAGAAGAGATCCAGCTCCACCCACCAGAACACCTACACAAGCTTCCTTAACCAGGAAACCTTGACAAGCCACTCGTCCAACCACACCCACAGGGAGGAAACTCCACAATAAAGAGGAAACACAAACTTCCAGCATACAGAAAGGCCACCCCAAACACAGCAATCTAAACAAAATGAAAAGGCAGAGAAATATTCAGCAGGTAAAGGAACATGATAAATGCCCACCAAACCAAACCAAAAGGGGGGATAGGGAAACTACCTGAAAAAGAATTCAGAGCAATAATAGTAAAAATGATCCAAAATCTTAAAAACAAAATGGAGTTACAGATAAATAGCCTGGAGACAAGGATTGAGAAGATGCAAGAAATGTTTAACAGGGACCTAGAAGAAATAAAAAAGAGTTAATCAATAATGAATAATGCAATAACTGAGATCAAAAGCACTCTGGAGGGAACCAACAGCAGAATAATGGAGGGAGAAGATAGGATAAGTGAGGTGGAAGATAGAATGGTGGAAATAAATGAAGCAGAGAGGAAAAAATAAAACAGAATTAAAAGAAATGAGGACAACTTCAGAGACCTCTAGGACAATGTTAAACCCTCCAACATTTGAATCCTAGCAATCCGAGAAGAAGAAGACAAAAAGAAAGCCCATGAGAAAATACTTGAAGAAATAATAGTTAAAAACTTCCCTAAAATGGGGAAGGAAATAGTCACCCAAGCCCAAGAAACACAGAGAGTTTCAAACAGGATAAACCCAAGGCAAAACACCCCAAGACACATATCAATCAAATTAACAAAGATCGAACACAAAGAACAAATATTAAAAGCAGCAAGGGAAAAGCAACAATAACACACAAGGGGATTCCCATAAGAATAACAGCTGATCTTTCAATAGAAACTCTTCAGGCTAGAAGGGAATGGCAGGACATACTTAAAGTGATAAAACAGCAAAACCGACAACTCAGATTACTGTACCCAGCAAGGATCTCATTTAAATATAAAGGATAAATCAAAAGCTTTACAGACAAGCAAAAGCTGAGAGAATTTAGCACCACCAAATCAGCTCTTCAACAAATGCTAAAGGATCTTCTCTAGACAGGAAACAGAAAAAAGGTATATAAACTCGAACCCAAAACAACAAAGTAAATGGCAATGGGAGCATACATACCAACTATTACCTTAAATGTAAATTGGTTGAATGCCCCAACCAAAAGACAAAGACTGGCTGAATGGATACAAAAACAAGACCCCTATATATGCTGTCTACAAGAGAGCCACCTCAAAACTAGGGACACATACAGTATGAAAGTGGAGGGCTGGAAAAAGATATTTCATGCAAATGGAGACCAAAAGAAAGCAGGAGTAGCAATACTTATATCAGATAAAATACACTTTGAAATAAAGGCCGTGAAAAGAGACAAAGAAGGATACTACATATGATCAAAGGATCAATCCAAGAAGAAGATATAATAATTATAAATATATATGCACCCAACATAGGAGCACCGCAATATGTAAGGCAAATGCTAACAAGTATGAAAGGGGAAATTAACAGTAATGCAATAATAGTGGGAGACTTTAATACCCCACTCACACCATATGGATAGATCAACTAGACAGAAAATTAGCAAGGAAACACAAACTTTAAATGATGCAATGGGCCAGTTAGACCTAATTCATATCTATAGGATATTTTACCCCAAAACAATGAATTTCACCTTTTTGTTAAGTGCACACGGAACCTTCTCCAGGAGAAACCACATCCTGGGCCATAAATCTAGCCTTAGTAAATTGAAAAAAACAGAAATCATTTCAAGCATCTTTTTGATCACAATGCAGTAACATTAGATGTCAACTACAAGGAAACAAACTATTAAAAACACAAACATATGGAGGTTAAACAACATGCTTCTGAATAACCAACAAATCACAGAAGAAATCAACAAAGAAATCAAAATATGCATAGAAATGAATGAAAATGAAAACACAACAACTCAAAACCTATGGGATTCAGTAAAAGCAGTGCTAAGGGGAAGGTTCATACCAAAGAAGCTTACCTCAAGAAACAAGAGAAAAATCAAATAAATAACCTAACACTACACTTAAAGAAACTAGAAAAAGAAGAAATGAACAGCCTCAGGGTTAGTAGAAGGAAAGAAATCATAAAAATTAGGGCAGAAATAAATGAAAAAGAAACAAAGGTGACCATAGGAAAAATCAACAAAACTAAAAGCTGGTTCTTCGAGAAGATAAATAAACTAGACAAACCATTAGGCAGACTCATCAGAAAAAAAGGGAGAAGAATCAAATCAACAAAATTAGAAATGAAAATGGAGAAATCACAACAGACAACACAGAAATACAAAGGATCATAAGAGACTACTATCAGCAAATATATGCCAATAAAATGGACAACTTGGAAGAAATGGACAAATTCTTAGAAAAGTATAACTTTCCAAAACTGAACCAGGAAAAAATAGAAAATCTTAACAGACACATCACAAGCACGGAAATTGAAACTGTAATCAGAGATCTTCCAACAAACAAAAGCCCAGGACCAGATGGCTTCACAGCTGAATTCTACCAAAAATTAAGAGAAGAGCTAACACCTATCTTACTCAAATTCTTCCAGAAACTTGCAGAGGAAGGCAAACTTCCAAACTCATTCTATAAGCCACCATCACCCTAATATCAAAACCAGACAAAGATGACACAAAAAAAGAAAACTACAGGCCAATATCACTGATGAACACAGATGCAAAAATCCTTACCAAAATTCTAGCAAACAGAATCCAACAACATACTAAAAAGATCATACATCATGACCGAGTGGGCTTTATCGCAGGAATGCAAGGATTCTTCAGTATTCAAAAATCAATCAGTGTGATATACCACATTGACAAATTGAAAGATAAAAACCATATGATTATCTCAATAGATGCAGAAAAAGCCTTTGACAAAATTCAACATCCGTTTATGATAAAAACTCTCCAGAAACCAGTAATAGAAGGAACATACCTCAACATAATAAAAGCTATATATGTCAAACCCACAGCAAACATTATCCTCAATGGTGAAAAATTGAAAGCATTTCCCCTATTAAGTCGGGAACAAGACAAGGGTGCGCACTCTCACCACTACTATTCAACATAGTTCTGGACGTTTTAGCACAGCAATCAAAGAAAAAGAAATAAAAGGAATCCAGATTGGAAAAGAAGTAAAACTCTCAGTTTGCAGATGGCATGATCCTCTGCATAGAAAACCCTAAAGACACCACCAGAAAATTACTAGAGCTAATCAACGAATATAATCAAGTTGCAGGATATAAAATTAACACACAGAAATCCCTTGCATTCCTATACACTAACAATGAGAAAACAGAAAGAGCAATTAAGGAAACAATTCCATTCACCATTTCAACGAAAATAATACAATACATAGGAATACATCTACCTAAAGAAACAAAATACCTTTATACAGAAAACTATAAAACACTGATGAAAGAAATCAAAGAGGACACAAATAGACAGAAAAATATACCATGTTCATGGATCAGAAGAATCAATATAGTGAAAATGAGTATACTACCCAAAGCAATCTATAGATTCAATGCAATCCCTATCAAGCTACCAGCAGTATTTTTCCAGAACTAGAACAAATAATTTCACAATTTGTATGGAAATCAAAAAAACCTCAAATAGCCAAAGCAATCTTGAGAAAGAAGAATGGAACTGGAGGAATCAACCTGCCTGACTTCAAGGTCTACTACAAAGCCACAGTCATCAAGACAGTATGGTACTGGCACAAAGACATAAATATAGATCAATGGAACAAAATAGAAAGCCCAGAGATAAATCCACGCACCTATGGACACCTTATCTTTGACAGAGGAGGCAAGAGCATACAATGGAGAAAAGACACTCTCTTTAACAAGTGGTGTTGGGAAAACTGGTCAACCACTTGTAAAAGAATGAAATTAGAACACTTTCTTGCCAGGAGCCAGCTCATGAAATCCCACCCATGACAGAGTCATGAGAAAGAGGGCTGATAGAGCATGGCTTATCAGACCCCAGGGATTCTCGGGAGGCTGCCTCAGCGCTCACCTTAAAAGATGATACCTGTTTCTCTGATGTTTACTATAATAAACCTCCTCTTATTTTCTGTGACTTAGACAAAAGGCCTATTCTGATTCCCTTCTAAAACAGATCTTTCTGAAGCTTCTATCAGCAAGGCCCCTGAACGGTAGCACCCTAATAAAATTATCTGGGATATAAAGTATGCTAATCTAAATTCCTCTTGCCAACATATTGGTTTGTTTAATAAATGTACCTGTGCTTTTGGAGCTAATACGCCTGACCACTCCTTGACAATAAAACAGCATTGAGAGCTTCCACACAAAAGGCCCCGATGGGCACAGAGCCCTTTGTAGGGAAAAAAGGCTTATTAAGAAATATAAGAGGTATTGCTTTATGAAACTGTTACTTAGTCTATATTTACTCACTATGTTTTTTATTTTTCACGTATCTAGCCTATATAATAAAAACATAACAGCTAGAAACTTATATAAGTAGAAGTTTAGCTTTAATACAAATAATAAAACAATTGTTAACTCAGCTGGTGGTTTTGCTAAGCACTGACCTTTGTGCTACATTGTCTCAGCTTGCTGTGCCATGACTTTATGGGACCACATTCTTTTCTGTTAGGGTCAAGGCATAAGATAGATTACAGAAAAACAGGTTTTACGTTGAAACTCTGAGTTTATAAATTCTTTCTTTGTCATAATCTGCTGTGCCTGTATTCTTTAAAAAATGTAACTCTGGTACTTTCTGTGCCTGATACAAAAGTGTTCTGGCTGATCAACCCTTATCAATAAAGGAGTCACAGGATGTTAGTAGGCCTCCAGGCCCAAAGATGAGGTAAATAACTTTAAACCTTTTGCAACTAAAAAACACAAGCAGTGTCCTGGTTCCGATAAGGGTCAAAAACTGCTGACCATTTGATTTGATTTTGCATGACTCTACACTTTACATTTGTTTCTATGTATAACTAAAAGTATAAAAGCTGTCTTGAAAACAATAAAGTCAGAATACACTAGGAAACACCACGACTCGCTGTGTCTTCTCATTCTTATCACCGATGCCGTCCATCCTGAGGGAACCCCGTCCAGCTGGAGCAGGTCTCCGGCACTTTCTAATACCATACATGAAAATAAACTCAAAATGGATTAAAAATCTAAATGTAAGACGAAAAACTATAAAACTCCTAGAGGAAAACTTAGGCAAAACACTCTATGACATAAAGCACAGCAGGATCCTCTATGACCCACCTCCCAGAGTAATGGAAACAAAAGCAAAAATAAACAAATGGGACCTAATTAAATTTAAAAGCTTTTGCACAATGAAGGAAACTATAAGTGAGGTGAAAAGACAGCCTTCAGAATGGGAGAAAACAATAGCAAATGATGCAACTGACAGAGAATTAATCTCAAATACACACAAGCAGCTCCTGCAGCTCAATTCCAGAAAAAATAAACAACCCAATCAAAAAGTGGGCCAAAGAACTAAACAGACATTTCTCCAAAGAAGACACACAGATGGCTAACAAACACATGAAAAGATGCTCAACATCACTCATTATCAGAGAAATGCAAATCAAAACCACAGTGAGGTACCATCTCATGCCAGTCAGAATGGCTGCTATCCAAAAGTCTACAAACAATAAATGCTGGAGAGGGTGTGGAGAAAAGGAACCCTATTACACTGTTGGTGGGAATGCAAACTAGTACAGCCACTAGGAGCACAGTGTGGAGATTCCTTAAAAAACTGGAAATAGAACTGCCGTATGACCCAGCAATCCCACTGCTGGGCATACACACTGAGGAAACCAGAAGTGAAAGAGACACGTGTACCCCAATGTTCATCGCAGCACTGTTTATGATAGCCAGGACATGGAAGCAACCTAGATGTCCATCAGCAGACAAATGGATAAGAAAGCAGTGGTACATATACACAATGGAATATTACTCAGACATTAAAAAGAATACATTTGAATCAGTTCTAATGAGGTGGATGAAACTGGAGCCTATTATACAGAGTGAAGTAATTCAGAAAGAAAAACACCAATACAGTATACTAATGTGTATATATGGAATTTAGAAAGATGGTACCAATGACCCTATATATGAGACAGCAAAAGAGACACAGATGTAAAGGACGGACTTTTGGACTCTGTAGGAGAAGGAGAGGGTGGGATGATCTGAGAGAATAGCATTGAAACATGTATATTACCGTATGTGAAATAGATCGCCAGTCCAGGTTCGATGCATGAGACAGGTGCTCGGGGCTGGTGCACTGCAACAACCCTGAGGGATGGGATGGGGAGGGAGGTGGGAGGGGGGTTCAGGATGGGGAACACATGTAAACCCATGGCTGATTCGTGTCAATGTATGGCAAAAACCACTACAATATTGTACAGTAATTAGCCTCCAATTAAAATAAATAAATTAATTTAAAAAATAAATAAAAATTAAAATTAAAAAAATAGAACCACCATACAATCCAGCAGTTTCATTCCTGGGTATTTTTCAGAAAACAAAAACAAAAACAGTAATTCAAAAAGATATCTGCACCCCTATGTTCACTGCAGCATTATTTATAATAGCCAAGATAGAGAAGCAACCTAAGTGTCCACTGATACAGAGATAAAGAAGATGTGGTATATACACACACACAACATGGTATATTAGTCAAGTCACAAAAACGAATAAAATCTTCTATTTCCAACAATATCAATGGACCTAGAAGGTATGACACTAAGTAAAGTAAGTCAGAGAAGGACAAATACAACATTATTTCATTTACATACGGAATATGGAAAGCAAAACAAATGAACAAACATAACAAAACAGAAACAAACTCAGAGACACAGAGAACAAACAGGAAGTTTCCAGAGGGGAGGGGTGGGAGGGGATGAGTGAAATATGTGAGAGAGATTAAGAGGTACAAACTTCCAGTTACAAAATAAATGAGTCATGGGAATGAAAGATACAGCATGGGAAATACAGTCAACAATTTTATAATAACTTTGTATGGTGACTTTGGTCTTTGAAAACTGCCCTAAATTTGCTATTGACTTATTGGGATCATATAGTGATGTATAGAAATATCAAGTCATTATGTCATGTACCTAGAACTAATAGAGTGTTGCAAGTCAATTATACTTCAATAAAAGAATAATGAAAAAAAGAAAAAAGTAATAATAATAAAATAAATATAAAATAAACAGCAAGTAATAAGTCATTAGCAAAAAAACATAAACTGATGAATGTGCATTAAAATCATAAACAACACAACCACATTTATTTAAGAATGTATTCCAATATCAAACAGCAAAGTTCAACAGTGCAAAAGCACAATTACTTTTGCACCAACTTAAATAGCTACATTGGCAAAAACCTTATTTCCAAATAAGGTCACATTTCAAAGTTATAAGGTAGATATGAATTTCTGAAGGACACTATTCAGCCCACTACACTGGGCATTTTCAATTTGCCAAAGAGTCACTGCTGTTACCAGACTCATTTCCTATGTGGCTTATTGGTTCTATTTATGGGTAGGTGACTATAAACCATTTTCTTTCCAGGTCTCCAAACTCCAGTATAATTTGATAGTCTACAAACAATGTCCAGTTCAAAATAATGAACGTAGTTTTTGTCTTCTTTTATTTTCAAAGACATCTAGCTCTAGATAAGAGTTAAAACTGACATAAAAGGGACTTCCCTGGTGGTCCAGTGTTTAAGAATCCCCCTGCCAATGCAGGGTACATATGTTTAATTCCTGGTCCAGGAAGATCCCATATACAGTGGGGCAACTAAGACCATGTACCACAGCTACTGAGCCTGTGCTCTAGAGCCTGTCAGCCACAACTACTGAGCTCACACATCACAACTACTGAAGCCCATGTGCCATAGAGCCCACGCTCCACAACAAAAGAAGCCACTGCAATAAGTCTGCACACCAAAACTAGAGAGTAGCCCCCACTCGCCACAACTAGAGAAAGCCCACGTGCAGCAACGAAGACCCAGCACAACCAAAGACAGATAAATAAATGGTACAAATTAACTTAAAAAGTGACATAGAAATCAGCAAAATGAATTTCAAATTATGATTTTTTAAAAAAATTTTGACCAGACATTAAGTAATTCACAGTTGTCAAAGAGGAAGATGATTCCAATGTCTAGCCAAATTGAGAACAGCTCTAGAGTTATAGTTTTCCACATGAAATTCCCCCAACCATCAGCATCATTGGCATCAGCTGGGTGCTCCTTAGAAATTCAGAAGTTCAGTCCCCACCCCAGACCCACTGAATCAGAACTGTCATTCTAACACTTTTCTCTAGATGATTCATATGCTCTGTTCTTAAACTCTGATGCCAAAAATAAAAAGAAGTCTAACCCTGCCATATAATTCCATACTTTCTGGCAGGAATGAGTTATTTGTTTTGCTGAGAGTTGATAGGGATTGTTACACACATACACACACCCACACCCACCCACACCCACACCCACACCCACACACACACACACATACACTGGTCCTTTCCCTTCCCACAGTGTCAGCAGCTTTCCAAACGAACAAGCTGTTTCCATGACATCAAACCCTTAATTGAAAGCAGATATACCAACCATGCAAGAGTGTGACAGCACAATGCACCATTTCATATGTATTTTATTTGTGTGCTTGGTCTCAAATGTCTCTTCCTTGAAAAAGAAATCCTTGTGGAAAAAAAGCCTAGCATTTAGAGCTACACATTAACTGACAAATGCGTCACCCTTTTTTCTCCTGTAAGTAGGGTGCTCTGAAGGATTATGTTAAATTTCTTGTCATGGTTAATCAATCAGGAATAATCATATGAATGAATGACTAGTAAATTAATGATACTCTCCCTCTCCACTGAATGTGTTTCTTTCCCTCTCTGCAGTCCAGGCCATTCTATTCTTCATGTAGTCTGAAAGCCTATTTTTTTCTTTGCTGTGAACATGATTTTTTCTTTAACTTCTCTGAACAAATGATGAGAAAACCCTCCCTTTGGCAGTATCTGCACTTCATAATATTCTGACCAGAGAGAGGCAAATCCAGGAATGTGACTACTATAAATTCATTTGCATGAACAGCAGCCCGAAAAGATATAGTGAGTCAAGCCCTAGCCTCTCCCTAAAAATCCTCCCTTAAATGTTTATCTCCACAGTTTTTCTAAATTAATTTACCCTGTCAACAAATTTAAAGGAGATATCACATTGTGTTTAATGCCACCTAGTTTATGTCTGTTCTGCAGGGAACAGACCAAATTCAAAATGCAGAAAGGAACCAAATGTGAAAAGGGCGAATAAATAAGCACATACTCGACAAAGCTCCAAGCCCCAGAACTACAGGCTCAGATGCAAATCGGCTTCACTGTGGAAGGTTCAGGCAGGAGCTGTTAGAATTCTTCACAGCATTTTCTAGTCCATGACACCTACCAGGCTTTCGCCCACCTGCTCACACAACTAAAATGTGAGAAAAAGAGAGTGTTGCTTGAATGCATAATTCCTCAGTGCCTAAGACAACTAGATGTCTGAATCTGAGGGGTTCGGCCCATTCCCTGCTCCTCTGCTCCCAGGATTCACTCATTCAATCCCAGGCCTGCAGGGTATGAATCACTGCCGTAATTCACCTGCAATCTCCAAATATGTATGGATAGTTTGGGGGAATAAAACAAGGTGATGTTCTCTCCACAACCTTCAAGAACTGGCTTTGTGACAAGAGCCAGCACCGGGGGAACCTAGCCATCAGAAGGAAGAGACAGCCCAGAAAATCCCTTTGAGACAGGAGGGATAACAGGAAAGAAAAGAACAGAGCGGGAATGAAGCAGGGGCTGACAAAACAGGGCCAGGCCAAGAAATCAGCCAGCTGCCTCTCTCAGCGTTGCCATTTCTCCAGGAGGCAAACGGGCTGCATTTTCTACACAGGTGTGGCAGCCATTCTCTCATCCCACCTCTCAGGGTGAGGTGGCCTGTGTCTACTTTGATGACTTCAGCACAGAGCACAATGACGGACAAACAGCAGAAGCACCAGGTACTAGGTTGGCCAAAAGTTCATCTGGGTTTTTCCATAAGCTGTTACTGAAAACCCAAATGGACTTTTTGGCCAACCACACATATTTGTTGATAGCACAAATAAATTAATCAAATAAATGATTAATTAATGAGACACAAAGGTTCTCAACAAAGTTTATCTAATACTATTTTGGGAGATTTAGCATTATAAAATGATACCTGCATTCTTCTGGGGAGGTGTGGGGAAGGATTTGTTTCCCCAGACAAAATAAAATCCGATATTGAAATATAAACAGAATTTTAAATCTCATGAAAGGAAATGACTGTGTTTTCCTAATAAGATATTATACACAATGTAAGTGGAAACACATGCAAGCAATTCAGTCAGGACTGTTTTTGAGTGTGTCTCAATGACTGAGCAGGAAAGCTAGTCCAGAGTTCCTGAGTTTTTATCCAAGTCCCTGTCCAGTACTTTTCTCTGCATTCCACAACAACTTTCCGTTTTTCTTGGTTCCTCAGAGTCAAGCACACCATAGAAGCCGACAGTGGTGATAAGTACATTTCCCCGGATGGATGAACCAAGCAGGTTTATGAACCAACATGCAGCAGCAATTAACAAGAATATGAAAAAAATACTCACTAGAATATACAGAAGAGTCTGGGAAAGAGGCATGTTTTTAGCATAACCACACACAGTAGAAATTTAAGAGGGAGTAAATCTTGGCAACAGAAAAGGTCTGATTGTCTTGCAGATGCTCTACTGAGTAAGAGATCTTAATAACTGTTACACCATCCCCACTCCCGGCCCAAGCCCCTGGCCCCTCCAGCATATGGTGATGGACCTAAACAATGAACAGCCCACACAGCTGATGGAGAAGAAGGCAGACACTGTACAGGGTAGGTGGATGCCCAATGCTATCTTCCAGCACTAAAATTCTAGTGGAACCTGGACTGCCCAGGTCACCACAGCCTTTAGACACAAAAATGGACCATAATAAAGTGTCGTGGCTCTCCAATCCCTCTTTTTTAAAATTTATTCATTTTTAATTGGGGGATAATTGCTTTCCAATAATGTGTTCGTTTCTGCCATACATCAACATGAATCAGCCATAGGTATACATATGTCCCCTCCTTCTTGAACCTCCCTGCCACCTCCCACCCATCCCACCCCTCTAGATTGTCACAGAGCACTGATTTGAGCTCCCTGAATCATACAGCAAGTTCCCACTGGCTATCTATTTTACATATAGTAAAGTATATGTTTCAATGTTATTCTCTCTATTGGTCCCACCCTCTCCTTCCCACACTGTGTCCAAAACTCTATTCTCTATGCCTGCGTCTGCATCACTGCCCTGCACATAGGTTCATCAGTACTATCTTTCTATCCAATCTCTCTTTAATGCCTTTGCAAAGTCAGCATGTCTCTTAACGGGTGCTTCACATGGGCTCTGCATTTGTCTCCTCTGCTACTCTCCCTGGAATCTCAGCTCATGTTGTGGCCCCTCTGCTCACTGCAAATTAGGCAAAGAGGTCACCTCCTCACCCTGCCACCCGGATGACTGTCATTAATGCTGGCCTGACCCCAGCAGACAATGCAGAGAGCAGCCAGTGCCCTAACTCACCACTCCGCCCTCTGCCAGCACTGACAGCTCACCACCTCAGGGCATCCTCTCGGCCTACTAGAGGGGCAGGTGGGAGGTACCCAGTGGATACCCAGGAAGTCATTCCTAGCTGATAATGATTGAACTGGAAGATAAAACCCCAAACTTCCTTGCTCCCTGGGTGGTATAACTCTGAGGTATGTTTTCTATTTGCTCTCAAAGGCCCCTGTTAAGACTGAGCTTCATTTAGCCGCACTGGTGACCTGCTCACTGGTGTGCACTCTATTGGCATCCGTTACTAAACACACTTTTGCATTTTGTAACACAAGCTGCCCACTTAAGCAAGGAAACACTCAATTGATTTTGTTTCCATGCAGACAAGTATGATAACAGTATATACCATGTCCTGTGAAAGGGGGAGTATGGCAGAAATGTCAGAGCCTGCCTCTGTCACCTCAGGCCTTACCCTTGTCGTGAATCCCTGGCCCACTGCTGCCTGCCCTGCACCTGCAGTTCTTCACCTAAGGAAATTTCCTGGCTGTTGGAACCCAACAGTGAATGAGTGCCCCCAGGAGCAGCCCTCAACCAGTGACTGGGTGAGACACCTCTGAAGCACATATGATATACTGGCTCCCAGTATTTCCAGTAGAATTATCCTCCAGTTATTCATGGTTTCCAGTGGTCATGTATGGATGTGAGAGTTGGACAGTGAAGAAAGCTGAGCACTGAAGAATTGATGCTTTTGAACTGTGGTGTTGAAGAAGACTCTTGAGAGTCCCTTGGACTGCAAGGAGATCCAACCGGTCCATCCTAAAGGAGATCAGTCCTGGGTGTTCATTGGAAGGACTGATATTGAAGCTGAAACTCCCAATACTTTGGCCACCTCATGCGAAGAGTTGACTCATTGGAAAAGACCCTAATGCTGGGAAGGATTGGGGGCAGGAGGAGAAGAGGACGACAGAGGATGAGATGGTTGGATGGCATCACCGACTCGATGGACATGGGTTTGGGTAGACTCTGGGAGTTGGTGATGGACAGGGAGGCCTGGCATGCTGCGATTCATGGGGTCACAAAGAGTCGGACATGACTGAGCGACTGAACTGAACTGAACTGAACTTGCTTAACAACACACCCTTCTCTTCTTTAACTCACCTACCCTCCCCCCACTCTTCTGCCACCGCTTCCTGGGATCAGCTTCCAAATTAACTACTTGTCCTGGAATCCTCACCTCAGAATCACTTGGAGGGAAAGACAGGCTAAGACAGAGAAGAGGAACAAATCTAAATGTCTAGGATCCTAAATAACACATAAGCAGTCAAAGAAGGACAGGAACCCTTAAGTTCCTAAATTCTGTCTCCTAAAAAGTTCAATATGAAGGTAAAAGGAAGCCCTTGGGATTCAAAGGCCTCAGGCTTATTGACCAAAAATTAAAATCTAAAGGAACATTTCTGAACCCAATTCCAGATTGACAAAGATCCTCATCTAACCTGGTCCTTCAGCATTTTCTCTTCTGTCTGTTCCATAGGATCTGATGGGTTTCCTAAAGGAACATCGCCTAGTCTATCTCATAAAAGCTTCAAGTAGTAGTTAACATACACTTATAAAATATTAAATCTTTGCACCCATTTGTTCTTTACCTTTCAAACTCCATTATAAAAGGATCACTATGTTTTTATTCTTATTATAAAAGTAATAGAGGCTCATGGTAGATAATTTGAAAAATACTGAACAAAAAAAGGGAAAACAAAAGTTCCATCACCAAAGAAACCGACTATTAAATTTTGGTGTATTTTCTTCTACTCCTATGTTTGTTGTTGTTTGGTAGATAAGTCATGTCTGACTCTTTGCAACCCCATGGACTATAGCCTGCCAGTCTCCTCTGTCCATGGGATTTCCCAGCCGAGAATACTGGAGTGGGTTGCCATGCCTTCCTCCAGGGGATCTTCCCAACCCACAGATCGAACCCATGTCCCCACATTGGCAGGCAGATTCTTTACTACTAAGCAAGCCATCAGGGAAGCCCATTCCTATACAGTCTGTGTGTGTGTGTGCGTGTGTGTGTGTGTGTGTGTGTGTGTGTGTAGTTTTTCTGCAAAATTAGCATTATTCTATATAATATTTTACATAGATATGGTGACAGCTCTCAATTTGCCATTACCATTAGAGCTGAAGACTCATGAATAGTATCAAATCAACAAATAATACACAAAAAGATTATTTTAGTTTTTTTAACCTTGTCCCTCTCCTTTCATTTTATAAAACCATTTTATATGAACTGATTTTTAAAATCTAAGTAGACATTAAAATGTAACAACGTTTCCCTTGTCTGCCCATCTTTCTAAAAACTGTTAATGAACAGTGAACTGGTCAATCAGCAGGTGCAAGCAGAGAAAGAGAACAGGGGCCAAGCTGATGGAGACGATAACTAGCTTCAGATAATCAAGGCTGCTTGTGCATTCACTTCCCTGTGAACGTCTAGAGCTGTGAAGGGCAATTACCAAGTGCATTAAGTAGAGGGAATTCTATGTTGCTTCTTTTATCATCTCTGATCATCTGTGGAGCTGTTAGACACCACTTTCTGGGACTCATTTGTAATCAGTACATAGAAGGCAGAAGGCCCCAACCGGTGTGGCCCTGAATTTAGCAAAAGGTTGCAAAGTAGCCCCTCTGAAATTACAGATAATAAGAGCTAGCATATAAAGGACAGATGCCTCCCCAATAGATAACTCATTTAGAAGAGAACTTCTAAAGACATTTGTTGCTGATAAAAGAAAATTATTTGCTAAATCTCATAAAGAGGTTTGGGTTCTTCCCTAAAATGAAATCTACGATATAATTACTACCAGTGGATAAATCATACTCTTGGAAAGGAAGTGTGCAAAGGCAGAAAATTGTGATAATCAAAAAATGATGGAGGAAGAGGATGGTGGTAAAATTAATAATTATTGAATGCTATGCATGTATTTGGGCTAGGATTATGGAATCAGTTAAGCTTCAAACTATTCTATGACATGCATTTTATTATCTCCACTTTATAGGTACAGAAACTGAGCCCTCAGAGAGATGAGGTAATAAACAGCAGGAAGAAAAGCTGGCATTCCAATCCATGACTGCCTTATGCCAAAGTGTTGGACAGTAAAATGTCAGTATTTATCAGAAATATTTCCATGAAGAGAAAGCTCTGCTTTTATTAATACTGACACAGTTATATAGATTGAAATACTTTCTTTTACATTTTTTTTTGGCCATACCACTCAGCATCCAGGACCTCTTAGTTCCCCAACCAGGAATTGAGCCCCGACTCTTGGCAATGAAAGCCGATCAAAACTCAATTATTTTCCTTATCTAGAAATTTCTTTTTGATATCAAGAAAATATGTGATGTCTCCTGCATAGGCATCTCCAGTATAAATTATTGTGAGTCATTGTCCTGCTGGACATAGTTTTCAGTGTAAATTAGCAAACTGAAAGGGGACTTCCCTGGTGGTCCAGTGGTTAAGACTCCGCCATCCAATGTAGAGGACACTGATTCAATTCCTAGCCCAGGAAACAAGATGCCACATACCGTGGGGAAACTAAGCCCATGGGCCACAACTACTGAGCCCAGGAGCTGCAAGTACGGAAGCCCGAGTGCCTAGAGCCCATGCTCCATAACAAGAGAAGCCACCACAATGAAAAACCCATGCACCCCAACTAGAGAGTAGCCCCTGCGCGCCACAAGAGAAAGCCTGTGTATTGCAATGAAAACCCAGCACAGCCATAAATAAATACATAAACTGGCAACTTACGGCTTTGATTACTGTAGAAGATACAGGATTTGCTACCTAGCAACTACTGACTTATGGAGAAAGCAAGGGACTTGCAGAAAATCATCTATTTCTGCTTCACTGACCATGCTAAAGCTTTGACTGTGTGGATCTCAATGAACTGTGGAAAATTCTTAAAGAGATGGGAGTACCAGACCACCTTATTTGTCTCCTGAGAAACCTAAATGCAGGTCAAGAACACTTAGAACCAGACATGGAACAATGCACTGGTTCAAAATTGGGAAAGGAGTACAAGGCTGTATACTGTCACTCTGCTTATTTAACTTATATGCAGGGTATATCATGTGAAATGCCAGGCTGGATGAATTCCAAGCTGGAATCAAGATTGCCAGGAAAAATATCAACAACCTCAGATATGCAGATGAGACCATACTAATGGCATAAAGTGAAGAGGAACTAAAGAGCCTCTTGATGAAAGGGAAAGAGGAAAGTGAAAAAGTTGGCTTAAAGCTCAACATTCAGAAAACTAGATCATGGCATCTGGTCCCATCACTTCATGGCAAATAGAAGGGTGAAAAGTGGAAACAGTGACAGATTTGATCTGCTTTGGCTCCAAAATCACTGTGGACGGTGACTGCAGCCATGAAATTAAAAGATACTTGCTCCTTGGAAGTAAAGCTATGACCAACCTAGACAGCATATTAAAAAGCAGAGACACTACTTTGTCAACAAAAGTCCATACAGTCAAAGCTATAGTTTTTCCAGTAGTCATGTACAGATTTCAGAGTTGGACCATAAAGAAGGCTGAGCATCAAAGAATTGATGCTTTTAAACTGTGGTGCTGAAGAAGACTCTTGAGAGTCTCTTGGACTGAAAGGAAATCCAACCAGTCAATCCTAAAGGAAATCAACTCTGAATATTCATTGGAAGGACTGATGCTGAAGCTCCACTACTTTGGCCACCTGATGCAAAGCACCAACTCATTGGAAAAGGCCCTGATGCTGGGAAAAATTGAAGGCAACAGGAGAAAGGAGTGGCAGGGGCTGAGATGGATAGACAGCATTACCCATTCAACAGACATGAATGTGAGCAAACTCCTGGAAATAGTGGAGGATAGAGTACACTGGACATGGGGTATCTCCTGACCTTGGTCATGGGGTATCTCCACGCAGCTGCTGCTCCTGACCTTGAACATAGGGTATCTCCTCTGCTGTGCAGCACCGGAGTGGCAAGAGATACCCCACATACAAGGTCAGGAGCAGCGCCTGTGCTTCACTGGACCCACTGCGTGGAGATACCCCACGTCCAAGATCAGAGAAACCCCAGTAGGCGCTGGAGCGGCTGTGAGGAGATACCCCACGTCCAAGGGCAAAGGAAAAGCCCCAGAAAGATGGTCGAAGGGGCAAATTTGCATTTAGAATCAATCCCCATTCCCGCCAGAGACACTCAGAGGGCTCAAACAAACCTTGTGTGCACCAGGACCCAGGGACCCCACAGAGACTGAGACACAACTGTGTTTGAGCATCTCCTGTGGAGGTACGGGTTGGCAGTGGTCTGCCACAGGGACAGGGGCTCTGGGTGTGGGTATGGCATAAGTCCCCTTGGAGGAGGTCACCATTAACCCCACCATAGGGCTACCAGAACTTACATAGGACCGGGGAAAAGGCTCTTGGAGGGCACAAACAGAATCTTGTGTACCAGGACCCAGAAGAAAGAAACAGTGGTGATCCCAAAGGAGACTTGCTTGTGGGTGTATGGGAGTCTCCAGCAAAGGCGGGGGTCCGTGGTGGCCTGCTGCAGGGTTGGGGGCATGGACTGTAGCAGTACATGCATGGGATCTTTTGAGGGAGGACATCATTATCTTCATTACCTTCACCATAGTTTGGCCCCAGGTAAATAGCAGGGGTGGGGGGGACACAGCTCCACCCATCAACAGAAAATTGGATTAAATATTTACTTATCCATGGCCCCACCCATAAAAACAAGACCCAGTAATCCCCTCAGTCAGTCTATCCCATCAGGAAGCTTTCATAAGCCTCTTATCCTTCTCCATCAGAGGGCAGACAAACTGAAAGTCACAATCACAGAAAACTAACCAATCTAATCACATGGACCACAGCCTTGCCCAATTCAATGAAACTATGAGCCATGCCATATAGGGCCACACAAGACGAACTGGTCATGGTTGGAGAGTTCTGACAAAATGTGGTCCACTGGAGAAGGGAATGGCAAAACCACTTCAGTACCCGTGCCTTTGCCCATGAAAGTTCAAGAACCCCATGAACTCCCAGTATGATATGTCACTGGGATCCAAACTCAAGAAAGAATGAAGACAGCCAAAGCTAACAGTTGTGAACTGGTGAGAGTCAGGTCCGATGCTGTGCAAAATGAAATGTTAGGTGAATCCACTGGGAGAAGGGCAATGGCAAACACTGGAGTATCGAAAAACCATTATATTTCAACAAAAACACTGAAATGCCGTACTTGGGTGCAATTTCAAAAACGACACAATGATCTCTGTTCATTTCAAAGGCAAACCATTCTATATTACGGTAATCCAAGTCTATGCCCCAACCAGTAACACTGAAGAAGCTGAAGTTGAACCATTCTGTGAAGACCTACAAGATCTTCTAGAACTAAAACCCAAAAAAGATGCTTTTTCATTATAGGGGACTGGAATGGAAAAGAAGGAAGTCAAGAAACACCTGGCGTACCAGGCAAATTTGACCTTGGAGTACAGAATGAAGCAGGGCAAAGGCTAATAGAGTTCTGCCAAGAGAATGCACTGGTCATAGCAAACACCCTCTTCCAACAACACAAGAATAGACTCTACACGTGGACTTCACCGTGTCAATACCGAAATCAGATTGATTATATTATTTGCAGCCAAAGATGGAGAAGCTCTACACAGTCAGCAAAAACAAGACCAGGAGCTGACTGTAGCTCAGGTCAGGAACTCCTTATTGCCAAATTCAGACTTAAGTTGAAGAAAGTAGGGAAAACCACTACACCATTCAGCTATAACCTAAATCAAATCCCTAACGATTGTACACTGGAAGTGAGAAATAGATTCAAGGGATTAGATCTGATAGACAGAGTACCTGATGAACTATGGACGGAGGTTCGTGACATTGTAGAGGAGACAGGGAGCAAGACCATCCCCAAGAAAAAGAAATGCAAAAACGCAAAACGGCTGAATGAGGAGGCCTTACAAATAGCTGTGAAAAGAAGAGAAGCAAAAAGCAAAGGAGAAAAGGAAAGATATACCCATTTAAATGCAGAGTTCCAACGAACAGCAAGGAGAGAGAAGAAAGCCTTCCTCAGCAATCAGTGCATGAAATAGAGGAAAACAATACAATGGGAAAGACTAGGGATTTCTTCAAGAAAATTAGAGATACAAAGGGAAAATTTCATGCAAACATTGGCTCAATAAAGGACAGAAATGGTATGGACCTAACAGAAGGAGAACATATTAAGAAGAGGTGGCAAGAATACACAGAAGAACTGTACAAAAAAGATCTTCACAACCCAGATAATCACGATGGTGTGATCACTCACCTAGAGCCAGACATCCTGGAATGTGAAGTCAAGTGGGCCTTAGGAAGCATCACTATGAACAAAGATAGTGGAGGTGATGGAATTCCAGTTGACTATTTCAAATCTTGAAAGATGATGCTGTGAAAGTGCTGCACCCAGTATGTAAGCAAATTTAGAAAACTCAGCAGTGGCCACAGGAGTGGAAAAGGTCAGTTTTCATTCCAGTCCCTAAGAAAGGCAATGCCAAAAAATGCTCAAACTACCGCACAATTGCACTCATCTCACATGCTAGCAAAGTAATTCTCAAAATTCTCTGAGCCAGGCTTCAAAAATATGTGAACCATGAACTTCCAGATGCTCAAGCTGGTTTTAGAAAAGGCAGAGGAACCAGAGATCAAATTGCCAACATTTGCTGGATCATTGAAAAATCAACAGAGCTCCAGAAAAATATCTATTTCTTCTTTTTTGAATATGCCTAAGCCTTTGACTGTGTGGATCACAATAAACTGTGGAAAATTCTTCAAGAGATGGGAATATCAGACCACCTGACCTGCCTCTTGAGAAATCTGTATGCAATTCAGGAAGCAACACTTAGAACTGGACATGGAACAACAGACTGGTTCCAAATAGGAAAAGGATTACGTCAAGGCTATATATTGTCACCCTGCTTATTTAACTTATATGCAGAGTACACCATGAGAAACGCCGGGCTGGAGGAAGCACAAGCTGGAATCAAGATTGCTGGGAGAAAAAACATAACCTCAGATATGCAGATGACACCACCCTTATGGCAGAAAGTGAAGAGGAACTAAAGAGCCTCTTGATGAAAGTGAAAAGTTGGCTTAAAGCTCAACATTCACAAAACTAAGATCATGGAATCAGGTTCCCATCACTTCATGGCAAATAGATGGAGAAAGAGTGGAAACAGTGGCAGACTTTATTTGGGGGGGCTCCAAAATCACTGCAGATTGTGACTGCAGCCATGAAATTAAAAGACACTTACTCCTTGGAAGAAAAGTTATGACCAACCTAGATAGCACATAAAAAACAGAGACATTACTTTGCCAATAAAGGTCCATCTAGTCAAGGAAATGGTTTTTCCAGGAGTCATGTATGGATGTGAGAGTTGGACAGTGAAGAAAGCTGAGCACCGAAGAATTGAAGCTTTTGAACTGTGGTGTTGGAGAAGACTCTAGAGAGTCCCTTGAACTGCAAGGAGATCCAACCAGTCCATCCTAAAGGATATCAGTCCTGGGTGTTCACTGGAAGGACTGATGTTGAAGCTGAAACTCTAATACTTTGGCCACCTCATGCGAAGTGTTGACTCATTAGAAAAGGCCCTAATGCTGGGAAGTACTGGGGGCAAGAGGAGAAGGGGACAGCAGAGGATGAGATGGCTGGGTGGCATTACCAACTCGATGGACATGGGTTTGGGTAGACTCCGGGAGTTGGTGTAGGACAGGGAGGCCTAGCGTGTTGCAATTCACAGGGTTGCAAAGAGTCGGACACGACTGAGCGACTGAACTGAACTGATACTGTATTGGTGTTTTTCTTTCTGGTTTACTTCACTGTGTATAAAAGGCTCCAGTTTCATCCATCTCAATAGAACTGATTCAAATGCATTCTTTTTAATGGCTGAGTAATATTCCATTGTGTATATGTACCACAGCTTCCTTATCCATTTGTCTGCTAATGGACATCTAGGTAGCTTCCATGTCCTTGCTAGTATAAACAGTGCTGTGATGAACCTTGGGGTACATGTGTCTCTTTCAATTCTGGTTTCCTCTGTGTGTATGCCCAGCAGTGGGATTGCTGGGTGATATGGCAGTTCTACTTCCAGTTTTTCAAGGAATCTCCATACTTTTCTCCATAGTGGCTGTACTAGTTTGCATTCCCACCAACAGTATAAGAGGGTTCCCTTTTCTCCACACCCTCTCCAGCATTTATTGTTTGTAGACTTTCGGATAGCAGCCATTCTGACGGGCGTGAGATGGTACCTCATTGTGGTTTTGATTTGCATTTCTCTAATCATGAGTGATGTTGAGCATTTTTCATGTGTTTGTTAGCCATCTGTATGTCTTCTTTGGAGAAATGTCTGTTTAGTTCTTTGGCCCATTTTTTGATTGGGTCGTTTATTTTTCTGGAATTGAGCTGCAGGAGTTGCTTGTATATTTTTGAGATTAATTCTTTGTCCGTTGCTTTGTTTGCTATTCTTTTCTCCCATTCTGAAGGCTGTCTTTTCATCTTGCTTATAGTTTCCTTTGTTGTGCAAAAGCTTTTAATTTTAATTAGGTCCCATTTGTTTATTTTTGCTTTTATTTTCAATATTCTGGGAGGTGGGTCATAGAGGATCCTGCTGTGCTTTATGTCAGAGAGTGTTTTGCCTATGTTTTCCTCTAGGAGTTTTATACTTTTTGGTCTTACGTTTAGATCTTTAATTCATTTTGAGTTTATTTTTGTGTATGATATTAGAAAGTGTTCTAGTTTCGTTCTTTTGCAAGTGGTTGACCAGTTTTCCCAGCACCACTTATTAAAGAGATTGTCTTTTTTCCATTGTATATTCTTGCCTCCTCTGTCGAAGATAAGGTGTCCATAGGTGCGTGGATTTATCTCTGGGCTTTCTATTTTGTTCCATTGATCTATATTTCTGTCTTTATGCCAGTACCATACTGGCTTGATGACTGTGGCTTTGTAGTAGACCCTGAAGTCAGGCAGGTTGATTCCTTCAGCTCCATTCTTCTATTTGTGTCCTCTTTGATTTCTTTCATCAGTGTTTTATACTTTTCTGCATAAAGGTCTTTTGTTTCTTTAGGGAGATGTATTCCTAAGTATTTTATTTTTTTCGTTGCAATGGTGAACGATATTGTTTCCTTAATTGTTCTGTTTTCTCATTGTTAGTGTATAGGAATGCAAGGGATTTCTGTGTGTTAATTTTATATCCTGCAACTTTACTATATTCATTGATTAGCTCTCATAATTTTCTGGTAGAGTCTTTAGGGTTTTCTATGTAGAGGATCACGTCATCTGAAAACAGTGAGAGTTTTACTTCTTCTTTTCCAATCTGGTGTCCTTTTATTTCTTTTTCTTCTCTGATTGCTGTGGCCAAAACTATGTTGAATAGTACTGGTGAGAGTGGGCACCCTTGCCTTGTTCCTGACATTAGGGGAAATGCTTTCAATTTTTCACCATTGAGGATAATGTTTGGGTTTGTCATATATAGCTTTTATTATGTTGAGGTATGTTCCTTCTATTCCTGCTTTCTGGAGGGTTTTTATCATAAATGGATGTTGAATTTTGTCAAAGGCTTTTTCTGCATCTATTGAGATAATCATATGGATTTTATCTTTCAATTTGTTAATGTGGTGTATTACATTGATTGATTTGTGGATAATCAAGAATCCTCGCATTCCTGGGATAAAGCCCACTTGGTCATGACGTATGATCTTTTAAATATGTTGTTGGATTCTGTTTGCTAGAATTTTGTTAAGGATTTTTGCATCTATGTTTATCAGTGATATTGGCCTGTAGTTTTTTTTGTGGCATCTTTGTCTGGTTTTGGGATCAGGGTGATGGTGGCCTCATAGAATGAGTTTGGAAGTTTCCTTTCTCTGCAATTTTCTGCAAGAGTTTGAGTAAGACAGGTGTTTTCTTTTCTCTAAATTTTTGGTAGAATTCAACTGTGAAGCCATCTGGTCCTGGGCTTTTGTTTGTTGGAAGATTTCTGATTACAGTTTTGATTTCTGTGCTTGTGATGGGTCTGTTAAGATGTATTTCTTTCTGGTTCAGTTTTGGAAAGTTATACTTTTCTAAGAATTTGTCCATTTCTTCCAAGTTGTCCATTTTATTGGCATATAGCTGTTGGTAGTAGTCTCCAATGATCCTTTGTATTTCTGTGTAGTCTGTTGTAATCTCCCCATTTTCATTTCTAATTTTGTTGATTTGATTCTTCTCCCTTTGTTTCTTGATGAGTCTGCCTAATGGTTTCTCAGTTTTGTTTATCTTCTCGAAAAACCAACTTTTAGTTTTGTTGATTTTTGCTATGGTCTCTTTTGTTTCTTTTGCATTTATTCCTGCCCTAATTTTTAAGATTTGATTTCTTTCCTTCTACTAACCCTGGGGTTCTTCATTTCTTCCTTCTCTAGTTGCTTTAGGTGTAGTGTTAGGCTATTTATTCGATTTTTTTCTTGTTTCTTGAGGTACGCCTGTATTGCTATGAACCTTCCCCTTAGCACTGCTTTTACTGTGTCCCATAGGTTGTGGGTTGTTGTGCTTTCATTTTCATTTGTTTCTATGCATATTTTGATTTCTTTTTTGATTTCTTCTGTGTTTTGTTGGTTATTCAGAAGCCTGTTGTTTAGCCTATATATGTTGGAATTTTTAATAGTTTTTTTTTTCCTGTAATTGAGATCTAATCTTACTGCATTGTGGTCAGAGAAGATGATTGGAATGATTTAAATTTTTTGAATTTACCAAGGCTAGATTTATGGCCCAGGAGGTGATCTATCCTGGAGAAGGTTCCATGTGCACTTGAGAAAAAGGTGAAATTCATTCTTTGGGGTGAAATGTCCTATAGATATCAATTAATTCTAGCTGGTCTATTGTATCATTTAAAGTTTGTGTTTCCTTGCTAATTTTCTGTTTAGTTGATCTATCCATAGGTGTGAGTGGGGTAGTAAAGTGTCCCACTATTATTGTGTTATTGTTAATTTCCCCTTTCATACTTGTTAGCATTTGCCTTACCTGCTGTGGTGCTCCTATATTGGGTGCATATATATTTATTATTGCTATATCTTCTTGGATCAATCCTTTGATCATTATGTAGTGTCCTTCTTTGTTTCTTTTCACAGCCTTTATTTTAAAGTCTATTTTATGTGAAATGAGTATTGCGACTCCTGCTTTCTTTTGGTCTCCATTTGCGTGAAATTTTTTCTTCCAGCCCTTCACTTTCAATCTGTATGTGTCCCTTGTTTTGAGGTGGGTCTCTTGTAGACAGCATATATAGGGATCTTGTTTTTGTATCCATTCAGCCAGTCTTTGTCTTTTGGTTGGGGCATTCAACCCATTTGCATTTAAGGTAATTATTGGTAAGTACTGGTCCCGTTGCCATTTACTTTGTTGTTTTGAGTTCATGTTTATACATCCTCTCTGTGTTTCCTGTCTAGAGAAGATCGTTTAGCATTTGTTGAAGATCTGGTTTGGTGGTGCTGAATTCTCTCAGCTTTTGCTTGTCTGTAAAGCTTTTGAATTCTCCTTCATATCTGAATGAGATCCTTGCTGGGTACAGTAACCTGGGTTGTAGGTTATTCTCTTTCATTACTTTAAGTATGTCCTGCCATTCCCTTCTGGCCTGAATAGTTTCTATTGAAAGATCAGCTGTTATCCTTATGGGAATCCCCTTGTGTGTTATTTGTTGTTTCTCCCTTGCTGCTTTTAGTATGGGGTCAATCAGTCAACTTCTTCTGGACACTGAGGCAACTTTATCTGTGCTCCCTGAAGCCCCTGGCCCACTTTCTTCCCGATCCACTACCATAATGGGGCCATCTAGATGAGCCAAACAATATTAGGTCAGTCAGCCTTTAAGCAGCAACTGGGACCCTGTGCTGTTTTCTCACAACTTTCTGATCGTGCTGGAGTCTCCCTCACCCCGTCTGGGGAGGGACATACTGAGCAAGGTCCAGGCCTCTGTTTTCATGAATATGGAGTCCGCCCTTTCTCTCCCATTAACTGAACAAAATGTAAATCCTAAAGTGTGGGCTGATGAAAAAACTGTGGGTCGAGCTCACAATGCTGTTCCTGTCTTTATCAAGCTCAAAGACCCTCACCTATTTGCACATCAAAAGCAGTACCTATTAAAGCTAGTGGTGTTAAGGAAGGTTAAAACCCATCATTGAGAATTTAAAGGAGCAGGGGCCATTAATCCCCTGTAACAGTCCAAACAACACTCCCATTTTGGGTGTAAAAAGTCATATGATAAATGGAGAGCTGTTCAAGATATATGAATAATAAGTGTTTAAGCCTTATACTTTATTGTCCGAAATTCCTTAATGAGCCAAATATGACTTGAAGAGAATTGAGAGGATTCTTGGGCATTACAGGCTATTGTTGCATTTGGATTCTGGATTATGGGGAACTTGCCCAGCCTTTATCTAAACTTATAACTGAGACTCAGTAGACCCAAACTGACAAGCTGGTTTGGTCCCCAGAGACTCAAAGGGCTTTTAAGGCTCTTCAAACTGCTCTCGTACAGGCTCCAACTTTGAGCTTGCCCACAGGATCAGAGTTTAGTTTGTTACTGAAAAAAGGCTATGGCCACATTTCTTAAGGGTAACTGTTACTATTGTTCTGCTAATGCCTAAAGCTCGTAAATTTACTAAGGGGCAAAATCTTACTGTAGTGACTTCTCATCATATAAGTGGGATCTTAAACTCTAAAGCTCAGAGTGACAATGGCTCCATCTTTAAAGCTGCTATAACTCAAGGGGTGTCAAAAGCTCTAGGAATAGAATATCACACTGTTCCTGGAGACCCCAATCTTCAGAAAAAGTTGAAAAGGTTAATGACATTATTAAAAGTCATCCATGTAAACTAACTCAGGAAACACAAGACAGTTGGTTTACACTTCTACCCATAGCTTTAATGAGGGCTCAAACTGCCCCCCTGCAAAAGAAGGGACTGTCTCTATGACAGACTGTTTCTGTGCACAGATATTGTCATAGATCCTGAAGCCTTAAAATTAACTATGTGACTCAGCTTTTAGCTTTTCAACAGACATTATTGGGAGGTTAACACCTCACCCAGCCTTTGAGTCAAACAAGCCACTGTGTGAGCTAGGAACCAAGATGGGCCTGAGAATCTATGTGGGCTTTCTTCTGCTGACTCCAACACAAGTCCTGAGTCTGCTGTGTGACCCTCAAGACAATGCCTTCCTGTCCTGGGCTCATTCCTATGCCACATTCCACAATCGACATAATTGCTGGGTCTGCAGAGTACTCCCCTCCTCACCAATTGAAGACTTCCCATGGTGGGTTTCTCTGCTTCAAGGAAAGGACTTTCTTCAACTGTGTGATGACATCTAACAATCCTAAAATGGACCGGCAAAACATATTGTACCTAAATTATGGACATAGTGTGACTTTAAATTTTGATTAGGTTTTAACTTGGTTTCATAACTATTTTACCTTACATTTGTAACTGCAAAACGGGATTTGTTTCTAGCTGTCTGAAAGCTTTTAAATTAAAAATGGGTGTCCAAGTTTCTGTGAGTGCCACTACCTCCTCCAACTTTTACTTGGGGCCCTTGGATCAGAGACCCTCAATATGAGGATTAGAAGAATATGTTGCCTCAACGATTTAGGGACAATTCCCCTCAACATCAGGAAGTAGTTATGGAACAAAAATTATGCCCCTCTCCCTTGGCAACATAATTCTCCTAAAAGAAAAGAGGGGAATGAGAAAGTCAATTCCTAGGTAGGTTGATAAGAAGTCCAGGGTTCCCGAGGAGGAGAAAGGGGTCAGGAGCCCTCGAGAAGGAGAAAGGGATCTGGGGCTCTCAAGGAGAAATGGAAATGTAGAAAAGTTTTTCCACATTGCTTTGTCTTAGTCAATACAACAATGTATCTTTCCTGAGGACATGTTTCTCCTTAACAAGAACCTTCTGACTAAACCTGTCATCTTAAAATGTATATTATGGAAGTGGGTCTGGAAAGATCTTTGTATCGTTTGTTCTACTCTTGTTAATTTAAGATGTTTGTTGTGGGAATGGGTCTGAAAAAAGTATATAAGGCCTTGATAAGACTAGCTAGGGGGGCATTCTCCATTCCCCTTCTGATGTCTATGTCAGAAGCTTTCTCTGTCCCTTTTCTTACTTTGATAAAACTCTGCTAAACAAAAGCTCTTGAGTGATCAAGACTGGTCCCTGGTCCCTAAGCTAAATCTTCTTCAGAGATCACAAATCTGACATCGTTCACCTTAAGCGGGGCTTCCCTGGTAGCTCAGACGGTAAAGCATCTGCCTACAGTGCGGGAGACCTGGGTTCGATCCCTGGGTCCAGAAGATTCCCTGGAGAAGGAAATGGCAATTCACTCCAGTACTCTTGACTGGAAAATCCCATGGACCGAGGAGCCTGGTAGGCTACAGTCCATGGGGTCCCAAAGAGTCGGACATGATTGAACGACTTCACTTCATTTCACTTCTTCACCTTAAGCTATCAATAGGCTGTTATGTAACACAGTGTTTTTATATGGTAACACGTGTCTTTCAAAATGTGAATGTCATACAAAGGAAACTGGGATTCGTAGCTTTTTAATTTTTTCTTTTTTACTGTAACTCTTTTCCTTTCCTAGTTAGTATGGAGGAGCAAAACATGCCATCTCAAAATGTCTCTTTTGATATGCAGATTATTTCTAACTGAAAACAATCAAGGCCAAAAGACTCAGAAAGGAACTTGAACTTCTGCCTAATGCCTGAAAGAATTTAGACAAAGGTCCTATTCCCTGAATAGAACTATGACCAGCGATATCCGCAAAGATTATGGGCAAGGTGTGGTGGGGAAATTTTGGCAGGGCCTAGTGACAAGAGTCCACTCTGTGGCCCAGGGTCTCTGCCTGACGCAACAATCATTTGTTTACCAACATTTGCTTTTCCATCTCCATGAGAATTGCCTTCATATCCTTTCAAGTCCCAAACCACTACCATTAACATCTTCTTTTGCTTTGACTCCGGGCTTTGTCCATGTTGGTGAGTTATTCAGTTTTACTGGGTCTCTCTCATGTATATGTGATATTAAACTTTTATTTTATCCTAGTAATCTGTCTCGCGTCAATTTAATTCTTAGACCACACACAAAAACCTGGAAGGGCAGAGGGAAATTTCATCCTCCCTCACGTTAGCTACATCTCACGTATTTCTTTCTGAGTTCACAATCCCTCTTAATGAGGTTTTCAGTTAAAACCTGGACAGCTAAGAATGTCATTAATGATTTTACTCATATTGATATAATTACATATTTCATTATGCAACAGAAATTTGTATTTATATATTTATTTTTGGAGGAGCTAGGAATATACATTTTATTTTACTTTTTGTAACACCAAAAACATTTTGTATTGGGGTATAGCCGAATAACAACATTGTGATAGTTTCAGGTGAATACTGAAGGGACTCAGTCACACATATACATGTACAATCATTTTTATATCTTTATTTTTTGAACCATGTTCTCTTTGCAAAATTTAATCCCCAAACATTCTGCAAATCTTTTTGATCTAAAGGTAATTCTGCATATTTTCCATAAGAGATGATATTTACAATATTTGTTTGCAGTGTAATTATCCTATAATATTTTTAACTTTCCTTTTCAAAATATGGGTTTATGTAAAACAGATTTTAAAAAGTAGTTAATAAACACCAGTATTCCTCCAAATACTGCCTTGTACTTGAACTGGCATTTCGTTCTTGGAAATAGAACTTTTCATATGTTGACATCTTATTAGCTTGTTTCTATAATATGCTGTTGCTAAAGGTCTGAATGATCGGCTGGTTCTTACATACTTTTTGAGCCAGTATACAGCAGTACTGGATTGAAAGGCAGTTAACCCTATTATGCTTTATCGTGCATTCTGTCACTTTTGCCCTTTTGGCAACTCCTATATTAGGTATTCAGTGCTGAACGTGAACAGGTTCCTATACTTTTATCTGTATCAGAAACCATTTATGCTCCACATTCTTTATCTTTAATTTCTCAGAGTGACAGCATATATTCAGGTTTGGTGTCCCTAACCTGAATATCCATCTGTTAACAAGAACATTCCCAAACTCTTTCACATTTCACGCTAGCTTGAATGTCAAGGTATGGCACTCCTCATATCATTTAAAAGTACACACCTCTCAAGCCATCTGTACCCTGTGTTCTTGAAAAATGCACATACTGGACACGGTTCCAGCCAATCCGCCACCCTGCAGTAAGTTTCTCCTGTTCTGCTGAGCTTTTGAAGAAATTCTCCTAACCTCCCAACATCACAATTAGCTACTGAACAACAATTGACAAGAGGATGTTGGAACCCACCAAAAAATGATACCTCATGTCCAAGGAAAAAGGACAAGCTACAAGGAGACAGTAGGATGGGCACAATCACACTGAAATCAAATCCCTTACCAGCTGGGTAGGCAACCCACAAATTGGAGAACAATAATACCAAAGAAGTTCTCACACTGTGGCGAAAACTCTAGGCCCCAGATTTGATGTCCCAACATGGGGATCCAGGAAAAGGAATGGGAATCCCCAGGGAATCTTACTTTGAAGAACAGTAGGATTTGATTACAGAACTCCCGCAGGACTGGGAGAAAAAGAGACTCTTGGAGGGCAAAAAGAAAAGCTTGTGTGCACCAGGATCCAGGGAAAAGGAGCAGTGACATCACAAGAGATGGAGCCAAACTTGCCTGTGAGTGTCTGAGGGTCTCCTGCAGAGTTGAAGGGCCACAGTGGCCTGTTGTGAGGACAGGGGGAACTGCTAGAAGCATTCCTGGGAGGCATGTGTTGTTGTAAGTCCTTTTGGAAGTCGCCTTTAGTCCTACCATAGAACCTGTAGACTCCAAGACTGAGCAGGTTCAGGAAAAACAAGTAAAAGGGAGGGAGCACACCTGCACTCATCATCAGAAAATTGTATTAAAGATTTACTAAGCATTACCATGCCCACCAGACCAAGAGCCATGTTTCCCCACAGCCAGTCCCTCCCATCAGCAAGCTTCCACAAGCCTCTTAAACTCATACTTCAGAAGGCAGACAGAAGAAGCAAGAACTACAATCCCCAAGTCTCTAGAACAAAAACCACAATCACACAAAGGTAACCTAAATGATCTCGTGGATCACATCCTTGTTCTAACTCAAGTAGCTATGGGCCAGGGCATGGAGGGCCACCCAAGGTGGATGGGTCACATGGAGAGTTCTAAATTTCCTCCCACAGGGAAAATAGCATCTTTAAGAATGATGTGCCATCCTATTTCAGACCTGAGTTTGGCATTTGTGTTTGCCTTGAGTATTCTTTTTATTATCTTACCCTTTCACATTTCAAAAAGTTCTTTACTTGGCTTTTGATGATTTTCAAGTCATTCCTAGGTCACTATTTCTTTTTGAATTTCTTTCTGTATTGGAGTCATTAACAATATTATCTATTTTAATTGTTTATTACTGATTATATGAAGTGGGTATGGAATATCTATTAATTTTGTACTCAGCCATACAAAATGAATTCAGATTAACACTGTAAGTTTAGTTTTTCCCTCTTTCAATTGGATTAATGTCTTAGTTACTTTTTCCCCTTTTTCTCATGTATGAAATGTATACCATCATATTTGGAAAGCATCCAACACCCTTTTTTGTCTTTGGTTTCTATAGCTGATAAACTTCATTTGGTCTTTTTAATATTTTTTTGGTTGGGGGTGGTTTTTGTTTTTTGGGTTTGTGTTTTGGGGGTGGGTTTGGTTTTTGGTGGGGGGGGGGGGGGGGGGTTTATCAGATTAAGAGATTTTGTAATCATTGACCCTCTTCACATTGACTGGTCATGGTACATTACTCCTTGAATATGCTACTCCTGACCTATGTTGACTAATTTTTTTTGTGGTGAAAAGCAACCACACCTACAACCAGCGGTGGTATACTTCTCAGCTGAGATATGCCATGGATAAGTATTAAATGTGTTTCAAAGAACTGCACCCAATTGTTGTCCCTGGTCCGAACGTGGTGGGCAAAGGATGACGCTAGAACAGAGGGCTCGCGAGCTAGCTAGCTAAGTTGCTTAGTTTGTTCCTGACTCTTTGAAACCCTTTGGAATGTAGCATGACAGGCCCTCAATCCCATAGGATTCTCCTCCAGGCAAGAATACTGGAGTGATTGACAAGAATGGGATTTGAAAAAGGAATGGCTTTCACTCCAAGAACAGAACTGTGTTCTTCTTCACGTGCTGTGGGGCCCTCCAGCACAAAGTCTAGGTTTTCTGTTGTTGTTCAGTCGCTAAGTCCGTGTCCAACTCTTTGCGACACCCTATGGACTGTAGCCTGCCAGGCTCCTCTGTCCCTTGAAATTCTCCAGGCAAGAATAAGGCAAGAATACTGGAGTCGGTTGCCATTTCCTTCTACATGGGATCTTCCCAACCCAGGGATCGAACGTTTCTCTCCCGCATTGCAGGCAGATTTTTTCCCACGTGAGCCACCAAAGAGGTCCACTGGATTGAGGGAATGACAAACCACCCCAGTATAACTTCCAAACCCCATGAAATTACAAAAGCAAAGTCTACGGCCTCCTCCTCTGATTCCCGATCCTAGCCCAGGGCCCACCTTGGGAACCAATAATATATATCTCTACTCTCTCAATAATATCTATATATCCTCGACCCCGCCCCTTCCATTACGGCCACGCCTCTTCAAAGGTAAGCGTTATCCACGCCCATTTCCTCTTCGCGGGGCGGAGCCCTGATCCTTCCAAACCTAGTGACGGCTCCCCCCTCACCACCACTGTTGCGCTCGCACTTCAGAATCACCCTTCTTGTGAGGCGGAGCCTACATTACTTGAACTCCTGCCTTCTGCGTCAGAAAACCTCGGCCCCGCCCCTCATATTCGGACCCCGCCTCCTCGGGCGGCATTAGCCCAGACTCCTTCCCCTATTCCCGCCCCAGCCCAACTCAGCCCTATCATCACGCCAGCCAACCACCGAGGTCCTTGGGCGGAGCCCAGGCCCGCCATTTACCTCCCATATTCCCCTCCCACACTGGGACCGGGCCCACCTCCGCACACAACGCACTTCCCGACACGCCTCTTCAACCGCCCGTTGCCGATCCAGTTGAGCGCGAAGAAGCAAGCAAAACCGCGATGGACCGGCCGAGTGCAGCTTACAAGGCCCCTCCTGGCCCTGCCCAATCGGCCCCAGAACGTCGGTGGAGGAACCCGATCCCCTTTCCCGAACGTTTGACGGCGACACCGACAGGCTCCCAGAGTTTAACGTGGCAGACGGGCGCCTACATCTAGTGGACGAAACCTGTTACCAACGATGCCTGAAGGTGACGTTCCCACATCACCCGCATGACCGGCCAGCCTGCAGTGGGTGATCCCTACTCAGGAAGCAGAGCCCCTTCTCAACGATACCGGGGCTTCCGTGGCCGAGATGAAGCGGGTGGTTTGATGGTGAAGACGAGGAACTTTCTAGGCCGGGAGCGCCCTCCGGCCTGAGGGGCGGGTGGCTCGGGGGGAGGGTCCTCCGCGCCAGTCGCCGCCTCCCAGATCGCCCACAGCGTCCTCCTGCCGTGTCCCCTCACCTACGGGTGCCGCGATCTCCCCATTGCCTCGTGTCCCCTTCCCGCGTAGTGCTTGCCTTTGTTCCAGAATCAACGCTCCATGTTTCCCGCTGCTGCCACCGCCCTCGTGCCAGCCCGGCCTCTCCCTGCACACTTGGACTCGGTCCTGCTCATCCAGCGCTAGCCGGGCTCCTGATACCCATCAGGGGCAGACCACCCCACCCGGCCGCTGCCAACTGCCGACCCCCTGCCAACTCCCAGGCCCGCCTCCGGGTGCCAGAGACCTGCGCTGCGGCGGCCATCACCGTGCACCGCATTCCACCCCACCCTGCAGCCTTCGGCTATCTGTACTCACCCGGAGGTGTCTGAGCTGGCACCAGCCCTCTGGACAAACAAGGCGAGATTTCAACAGCTCGCCACCGTCCCTGGAGTGGCCGGCCAATTTTCAACCTGTGGTTGGACCCAGGCCTTCCCTACTCCAGTGACATCTTCTGTTCCTACATGGGTGTGACCACCAGGGTCCCAGGGCTGCCTGCAACCAAACCGAGTCACTCATTGTCTCCTGGGACCTGTTGATTCCACCCAGAATCCAATTCTCCTCTGAATGTGCAGCTGTCTTTCTGATGTGTGCCATTTGTTCAACACCGTAACCCCTGCACTCTGCCCAGCTCTTCTACACTACCTGGACAAACTTTTTTTTCCCCTATTTTTCATAAATGTCAGACGGTGTTCAAAAAGAAATCGAGTCTCAATGAATATGCACGTGACCTCCCAGTCCAGTGAGTGGGGTCCAAGACTTGCACAGAAGGTATGTCCCCTGCCATTCGTGGCTGATGTGGCGTCTTGTATTATCCAGCAAAAAGATAGCCCTTTGTGGTCCTGCTTGATGGAGACGCCCACTGTGATTCCTTGATGCTGAATCTTCCAAAACAGTCAGTTCCATGGCCCTTCTTGGGAAATGGATCTGATTTGATTTGTGGCCAAGGAATATCCAGGAAGAAATCAGCTAGAGACTTTGGGAAAGACTTTCTCTTTCCCAAAAGGCTGCTTTTGAAAGCATAATACTAATTTTTACAAATCATGAATCCCACAACATTTGTTGGTGAACATCCGTCAAAGTTTTATTAATCTTATTACTGAGGAAGCTACAGAATGAGAGGTGTTCAGATAAAGCATTTACATTTATGGAGCTTTGATTGTAAGTGAGGAGAAGGAGGTGCAGAACGCTCTTGTTAAATCTAGGTGGAAACCTGTTGAGATCCATGCAGGAAAATAAAATCATACTTTCTCCAATGTGAAGAAAAAGCAAAAAAACGTTGCACTTTACTGTTTCTCTTCATGCTAACCTATTAAATCATGATGCCGAAAAAAGCCTCTGCTACCTCATCTATGGCTGGGAAACTTAAATTTCCTAATAGTCAATGATCATAGATGGGCCTTATAGGGCAACACTCATGTGATGTAAAAGGCAGAGAATCAATCTCTGCTCCTGATTTTTATTTATTGAGTTATTTCCAGAATACATGAAGGAAGGTAAGGAAAGACTGAGCTTATTCATGCAGGGTTGCTTAATATGTGGTAGAAAGCAAAACTGTCCATGATTTCAGGACAAAAAAGACTAAAGATCACAGGCCAATCCTTTTGACTTCTCTTCCTTCTGCATCTAAATCATCCGACCTTTCAAACTTTGTCTTAATGGCTGTTTAATCACCCTTCACCTTTTGTTTGTCTTCCTGCAGTACTCACGAGCTTTTTAACAATCATCTATTTTTCACAGTCTTTATATTAATAATTAACCACTTAATTCTGAACCACCTCAAACTCCAAGAATATTGCACATTTCCCAGGAAATCTATTTCAATTAGTTCCAATATCAGTATTTTACCACAGCGTAATTTTGACCACTGACCATACCAAAACATCACAAGGGTTATCAGCAAATCACTTACCACCAGTGATATAGTCCCCATTTCTAGCAGCTTCAGGTACTTGTGCTCCAAAATCCTACTTCATAATCTGCTTCTAGGCCCGCTTCTAAACCAAATATTGGATAGGCCATAAATTTGAGTTTCCCTAAGATGTTTACAGAAAAACCGCAAATGAACTTTCTGCCAACTAAATTTTATATCTTGTAAGTTCCCCCAGAAACATCTCAAAACCACTTGTAAGGAATAAGGTTTGCATAAAGGAGAAAATTTTGAAGAGCTATACAGTCCAATGGCTTCCCACAGTGGCACAGTGGTAAAGAATCTGCCTGCAATGCAGGAGACACAATTTGATCCCTGGGTCAGGAAGATCCCCTGGAGGAGGCATGGCAACCCACTCTAGTATTCTTGCCTGAAAATCTCATGGACAGAGGAGCCTGGCATAGCTACAGTCCATGAGAGGTCGACAAAGAGTTGGACACAACTGAGCATGACACAGTTCAAATAGAGGCCTCAGCTTATCCTACAGGATATCTAAAGCTAGATGGCCCATTCAGAAAATTTATGAATGGAGAAGATGATACCAGGTCTTTGTGCCTCAACACTGACCAGTCATTGATGTGGTCTCACCTGGAGTAAGTAGTGTACCCTGGGCAAGACAGCTCCTTCAACCCATAGCAATTCCTAGAGGTGATTCAGCTATGACTCTCAATCACCTATATTCCTAGCATCTGGGGCATGATGCTCAATGCATAAAAGTGGGATATGGTGCAGTGCATTCCATCATCACTGCACTCGTCAAGAAAGGAATGGGATCAGTATACCAGAACATAATTCTAGCACTTAAAAGTGATAAGATACATATATGCAGCTGCTTTTGGAGAGATTGTTGCAAGATTTCTAGATACAATGGTTCAAAAATTGCTAATGTAATCCCCTTTTTTGTTAAATATACATTAGCCCCACCCAAAGGCTTACATATGAAATACACACATACACACAGGTTTATGTAGACATGAAGAACTAGTGGTTAGTATGGATCACAAGAATGTGGGAAAGGGTTGATGCCATAGATGGAGTAAGACTTTGTGGAGTGACTCCTACACAAAATGAAAGGGAATGAAAGCTGCACTAAAATGGGAAGTGGATCTTGATTTAGATTTTGGCCAATGGCGATATCAGAAGGAATCATCTAGGAGGCTTTGGGAGGGGTTAATATGTATCTCTAAAACTGAAAATCCATATAAAATTTTGTGAGAGTGATATAATCTTAATCAGGGTCCTGGACAAGAAATAGATGCTACACACAAATTAGCAGTGAGGAAAATTAAATGAAACCGGTGTAAAAGGGTTTCAGTGCGGTTAAAAGAACTGAAACACACGATTGAATAAATTTTGTGCAGATACTCGCTCCTCTCTTACCCCCCCACCTTTGTATTGAGTATACACACCTTTCTCTAAATTAGGCTTGGCCATGCACTTGCCTCATTCAGTGAGATATGAGTAGACATAAGTGCCTAGAGGATTTTCAATATTCTTGTTGTTTTGCTAGTCTTCTTGCACTCCTATGATTTCTTGAGGAAGAGCTTGACCAGTAGCTGCTGTCCCAGTGTTTTGAGCTACATAGTTTTATTCACATGGAGCAGATCTGAACACAGTTTGCATCCTAGAGCCAAGGCCATCCTAACTGCATCCTGAAGCAGAATAGCCCCAAATAGCTCATAGCACATGAGCAAGGAAAACAGTGACTATCCTAAGTTTGGAGAGATAACTATACAGCATTATTGTAGCAATAGCTAACTATTACTGACACAACTGGGATTTTGTAATACCCCTGAGGCTGCAAAGTGGGGAGATGTTACCTCCCCCTAAAGCATGAAGGGATAGTGTTAGTCATTCAGTCGTGTCCAATTCTTTGTGACCCCATGGACTGTAGCCTCTCCAGGCTCCTCTGTCTGTGGAATTTCTCCAGGCAAGAATACTGGAGTGGGTTGCCATTTCCTTCTCCAGGGATCCTTCCTACCCAGGGATCGAACCGGGTCTCCTGCATTGCAGGCAGATTCTTTACCATCTGAGCCACCAGGGAAGAAGGTAGTAAGGGCAGGAAATGGTTACTATAGAACAGTAAACTGGACAGAATTTGTGGCCTTTGGTAGAAGAACTCAGCCACAACCATCGTTTAGTCTGGTTAAAGATGGAGCCCTTCCCAGTGCCAAACTCAACAAGAATCCAGAAGGCAAGGGAGACATTTATTCAGTCCATAAAGGTCAGCTTCTGGGCACAGAGTAGGTGGAGGAGAGCGGTATAAAAGGAACAAATGGAAGATATTGAGAAGATATAATGACAATCCTTCCAATGAGGAACATGCAAAGAGATCACTATCATATTAGTAATCAGAGAGAATTTTACATAAACAACAGGAATCCCCATTTCAAAACTATTTATGTAGGTAATAGTAAAAATAATACATATTAAGTGTTGAGTGCCATGGGAAATGAGAATTCTCATATACTTCTTTTTTTTTCTTAAAATTTTATTTGGCTGTGCGGGTTGCTGTGTGCCGGCATCTGTTGTCGTGGCTTCTCTTGTTGGCAGAACTTGGGCCCCTAGAGTGTGCTGGCTCAGTAGTTGTGGCACATGGGCTTAGTTTGTCTTGCAGCATGTGGATCTTCCCAGGGAGGGGTATAACCCATGTTCTCCTGCATGCAGGCAGATTCTTAACCACTGGACCACCAGGAAAGTCCTCATTTACTGCTTTTTGACAGTACAACAAAATGAGATGAATGTGGCAATGCATTATAAAATTTACATACATACCCTACAAACAAGAAAATTCCGATAAAGAGTTTGCCCCGAAGCATTAAAAAAAAAGTGTGTTATGACTAAACACTCTTAAGCAGTCATAGAACCATTGTCGACATTAATAAAAGGTGTCCCCTTGATGTGAAAAGCAATCTAATTTGTGCACAGGCAGCAACCAGAATGTATTTTTCGGCTTAAAAAAAGCCACTCATAGTAAGTTCCATTGTTTGGCTTGGTGAAAAGCATGGCGGCTGAAGTGCAGCCTCAGTTACTACTTGGTAAGGGCACTTCAGAAGTGGAACAACCTTCTGACCATAAGCAGCATCCATATTTGTAGTCCCTGAAATTGGAAAACATAAAGTATCATAGGAAAAATGCATCTACAGTATAAATATTATTTCCTTTTTGTCCTCTTTATATATAGTCACTTTTAAATTATCAGAAAAGTTTCAAAAAAATTCAAGAAACTCCTGTGTTTCTTTATTGCATTGCTTTTTCTCTTTCCCTATCATACCTGTAAATATATAAATAATATGTTATTTTCCAACATATCATCATAATATAATATATAAAACATCTAAAATCATATGCATCATTTATATATAAGCTCTATGTACATATACACATATATAAACTATGTAATATAGAATTTTGTAATTATTTGACTGTAAGTTTCTTAAAAACAAGAAATTATATATCTAAAAAAAACTACAACAAAATAATATTTTAAAGGTTAAATACCAATCTTTTCTTCTAGTCACAAACTGACAGAGTTACTAGCAGCACCATTTTTAGTTCACAGTCTTGGAGGCCCTTAGTCACAACTTAGTCAATAAAAGGAAATAAAGGGTATTAAGATAAGTGAAATAAAACCACTATTTGAAGGTCTGGACAGCATTAAGATAATTCCAAATAAATCTACAAATAATTATAAATAATAAATTTAATGATTTTGCTGAATGCATGATAATGTATAAAAATTTAAAGCAGACAATGACAAGTATTGGTGACAATGTGGAGAAAATAGAGTCCTCATATATTGCTAGTAAAAATGGTGCAGCTCTGTGAAAAACAGTATGGCAGTTCCTCAAAAAGTTAAACATAGAGTTACCATATGATCCAGCAATTTCACTCCTAGGTATATACCCAAAGAAAATGAAAATATATCCTCACAAAAACTTGTACATGAATAACTCTGTGCAACCCTAAGGACTGCATCACACCAGACTTCTCTTTTCTTCACCATCTCCTGGAGTTTGCTCAAACTCATGTACATTGAGTCAGTGATGCCATCCAGATTTGTCTTAAAACTCCTTCAGTTCAGTTCAGTCACTCAGTCATGTCTGACTCTTTGCGACCCCACGGACTGCAGCTCGCTAGGCCTCCCTGTCCATTGCCAACTCCCGGAATGTACTCAAACTCATGTCCATTGAGTTAGTGATGCCATCCAACCATCTCCTCCTCTGTCGTCCCCTTCTCCTCCTGCCTTCAGTCTTTCCCAGCATCTGGGTCTTTTCAAATGAGTCATAAGAATGTTATTAGATGTTATTCTTTATTCTACTTATAATCTCTCCAGATAACAGTTTCCAAATCTCACCATAATAATATTACCTGACTTTGTTGACTTTATATAATAATCTTTATTATTATTACTTTGTATAATAAGTACTTTTATGAAAGAGACAAAGAAAGGGAGGAAGAAGGGAATAGGGAAGAGAGACTGGAGGAAAAATAGATTTACAGCATTTGTCCCCCATCAATAAAACCTAGTTTTATCCATGTTGATTGTAAGAACAGTCTGGATGAATTGCTTGACTCCAGGTATGATTGTGTCAATGAAAATGATCGTTATTTTTTCAGCAAAATACTAAGATTCCTCAGTTGTGAGAGAGCTGAGTTTCCTTACAATCATGCTGTCTTTTTCTATATTTATTTGTTTATATTTTGCCTCTTTCAATAAAAAGCACTGTTTCTCAGAAATTCAAGATTCTATCTTAATAAAGCGACAATATCTCCTTTGAAAACTTTTTCAGTTGTGCCTTTGCAAGATCAAAACCTACATTAAAAATAAATTAAAATTTTAGGATGCCTTCAACACTTAAAACTATCTTTGAGATTTCCCAGATGGTTCTGGGAAAGGTAGAAATTTGCTATTTCACTTTATCAAAAAGGGCTGCCAGAAGTAATTAGTTTCTTTCTTTCTTTTCTTTTTTTTTTTTTTTTTGGTAACTCGGTAACTCCATATTTCTTCTTTAGCTTAACATTACTGTAAATATTTTATGGGAAGAATTTCCAAATCAGAAGAGATGTTCAGTCTTTCCAAGGTTAAGTTTGTATAAGTAAATTTTTATTAATAGCAATATTTCAGAGATTCCCCAGTGCCTTCACAGTGTGCAATACAATGTTATTTTCAAGGAAATCCTTGATCAAACCTTTACAAAATAGTTATTTACTGCACCCCAATAGAGAATTTTACTCTTCTCAGTTCAGTTCAGTCACTCAGTCATGTCCAACTCTTTGCGACTCCATGAACCATAGCATGCAAGGCCTGCCTGTCCATCACCAACTCCCGGAGTCCACCCAAACCCATGTCCATTGAGTCGGTGATGCCATCCAACCATCTCATCCTCTGTCGTCCCCTTCTCCTCCTGCCTTCAGTCTTTCCCAGCATCAGGGTCTTTTCAAATGAGTCAGCTCTTCACATCAGGTAGCCAAAGGATTGGAATTTCAGCTTCAACATCAGTCCTTCCAATGAATACCCAGGACTGATCTCCTTTAGGATGGACTGGTTGGATCTCCTTGCAGTCCAAGGGCCTCTTGAGAGTCTTCTCCAACACCACAGTTGAAAAGCATCAATTCTTTGGCACTGAGCTTTCTTTATAGTCCAACTCTCACATCCATACATGACTACTGGAAAAACAATAGCCTTGACCAGAGGGACCTTTGTTGACAAAGTAATGTCTCTGCTTTTCAATATGCTATCTAGATTGGTCATAACTTTCCAAGGAGTAAGTGTCTTTTAATTTCATGGCTGCAATCACCATCTGCAGCGATCTTGGAGCCCAGAAAAATAAAGTCAGACACTGTTTCCACTGTTTCCCATGAAGTTATGGGACCAGATGCCATGATCTTAGTTTTCTGAACGTTGAGTTTTAAGCCAACTTTTTCACTCTCCTCTTTCACTTTCATCAAGAATTTCTTTAGTTCTTCTTCACTTTCTGCCATAAGGGTGGTGTCATCTGCATATCTGAGGTTATTGATATTTCTCCCGGCAATCTTGATTCCAGCTTGTGCTTCTTCCAGCCCAGCATTTCTCATGATGTACTCTGCATATAAGTTAAATAAGCAGGGTGACAATATACAGCCTTGACGTACTCCTTTTCCTATTTGGAACCAGTCTGTTGTTCCATGTGCAGTTCTAACTGTTGTTTCCTGACCTGCATACAAACTTCTCAGGAGGCAGGTCATGTGGCCTGGTAGTCCCATCTCTTTCAGGATTTTCCACACAGTGTGTGATCCACACAGTCAAAGGCTTTGGCATAGTCAATAAAGCAGAAATAGATGTTTTCTGGAACTCTCTTGCTTTTTCGATGATCCAGCGGATGTTGGCAATTTGATCTCTGGTTCCTCTGCCTTTTCTAAAACCAGCTTGAACATCTGAAAGTTCACGGTTCATGTATTGCTGAAGCCTGTCTTGGAGAATTTTGAGCATTACTTTACTAGCGTGTGAGATGAGTGCAATTGTGTGGTAGTTTGAGCATTCTTTGGCATTGCCTTTCTTTGGGATTGGAATGAAAACTGACCTTTTCCAGTCCTGTGTGTTTGCTATAACCAGTGCGTTCTCTTGGGAAAACTCTATTAGCCTTTGCCCTACTTCGTTCTGTACTCCAAGGCCAAATTTGCCTGTTACTCCAGGTTTTTCCTGACTTCCTACTTTTGCATTGCAGTCCCCTATAAGGAAAAGGCGGAGAAGGCAATGGCGACCCACTCCAGTACTCTTGCCTGAAAAATCGCATGGATGGAGGAGGCTGTTAGGCTGCAGACCATGGGGTCGCTAAGAGTCGGACACGACTGAGCGACTTCACTTTCACTTTTCACTTTCATGCACTGGAGAAGGAAATGGCAACCCACTCCAGTGTTCTTGCCTGGAGAATTCCAGGGATGGGGGAGCCTGGTGGGCTGCCGTCTATGAGGTTGCACAGAGTCGGACACGACTGAAGCAACTTAGCATCAGCAGCTGCAGCAGCAGCATAATGAAAAGGACATCTTTTTTGGGTGTTAATTCTAGAAGGTCTTGTAGGTCTTCATAGAACCTTTCAACTTCAGCTTCTTCAGCATTATTGGTTGGGGCATAGTCGTGGATTACTGTGATACTGAATGGTTTGCCTTGGAAATGAACAGAGATCATTGTCATTTTTGAGATTGCATCCAAGTACTGCATTTTGGGCTCTTTTGTTGACTATGATGGCTACTCCATTTCTTCTGTCGGATTCCCGCCCACAGTAGTAGATATAATGGTCATCTGAGTTAAACTCACCCATTCCAGTCCATCTTAGGTCGCTGATTCCTAGAATGTCGATGTTCACTCTTGTCATCTCCTGTTTGACCACTTTCAATCTGCCTTGATTCATGGACTAACATTCCAGGTTCCTATGCAATATTGCTCTTTACAGCATCAGATCTTGCTTCTATCACCAGTCACATCCACAACTGGGTATTGTTTTTGCTTTGGCTCCACCCCTTCATTTTTTCTGGAGTTATTTCTCCACTGATCTCCAGTAGCATATTGGGCACCTACCTACCTGGGGAGTACCTTTCAGTATCCTATCTTTTTGCCTTTTCATACTGTTCATGGGGTTCTCAAGGCAAGAATACTGAAGTGGTTTGCCATTCCCTTCTCCAGTGGACCACATTCTGTCAGACCTCTCCACCATGACCCGTCCGTCTTGGGTGGCCCCACACAGCATGGCTTAGTTTCACTGAGTTAGACAAGGCTGTGGTCTGTGTGATCAGATTATCTAGTTGCCTGTGATTGTGGTTTCAGTCTGTCTGCCCTCTGACACCCTCTCTCAATGCCTACCATCTTACTCTTCTACATTCTTATAATATTGGTTACTTTGATAAATTAACCACAACCATCCATGCTTATTATCAGTTTTATCCTTACCCCTGATGTGTTCATGAAAGCTCTGGTATTAATGCTCCAGACTAAAATTTGTAGAAAGAAAAACAAAGCAGTCTCAGGGCCTGTGGGAAGGATGTTACAATGTACCATGAACTATTGATACTCCAGAGAATACACTCTTGAGTATATGATACACTTCATGCTGATGATACTTGGGCAACTTTCAAGATGTGCTATGGACTGCTAGGAATTAATAGGGATATTTTTAGTCTGTAAGCGGGCATATTTCATGAACACAGGTTACTGATAAGGATAAAAGTAATTAATGACACAGGACTAAATCTTACGAGGAAACTATAACTGTGGTTATGTGTTTGGAATGATGTTGATATGATATTGGGTTTTCTTTCTTTTTGTTTTTTCCGGCCATTTTGTTGTTGTTGTTCAGTCACTGAGTCAACTCTTTTGTGACCCCGTGGACTGTCACCTGCCAGGCTCCTCTCTCCATGGGATTTCCCAGGCAAGAATACTGGAGTGGACTACCATCTCCTTCTCCAGGGGATCTTCTGGACCCAGGGATTGAACCTGTGTCTCCTGCATTGGCAGATGCATTCTTTACCACTCAACCACTAGTGAACGTCGTTCAGTCATGTACAACTCTTTCTATGCAGTCCATGGAATTCTCTAGGCCAGAATACTGGAGTGGGTAGCCTTTCCTTTCTCCAGGGAATCTTCCCAACCCAGGGATCAGACCCAGGTCTTGCACATTGCAGGCAAATTCTTTACCAGCTGAGCCACAAGGGAAGCCACTAGGGAAGCCTCCAATTCTTATAAACTGTTCTTAACTCTAAATTTAGTAGATTATGACTGTGTAAATTGAAAATACCTCTAATGATATTTATATCTCATTGAATCCCTCTCTCAATTCAAATAACATTTTTACTGAAACTTTTCATGGTAATTTAATTATTTGTATAGGCTCAAATGGAAACTGTCCTCATTTTTACCAGGATGTAATTGAATATATCAATTGTTTAACCAAGGCCATACCCTATTTTGAGTGTTACATTTAAATATTATACTAATATGATCAAGTATGGAAATCTCATTATGTCCATATGTGCTGAAAAAGATCCATTTCTGTCAGGCAGTAGATGTTATAAAATTTGGGGAACCTAAAGAGAGAGGATATAACTCAAATTTATAGATACTGTCAGTGAAATTCATAGGAGAGTATGTTAGGCTTAGTTTCCTAGCCTTAGGTTATAATGACAAAAATAGATAATTTTACAAGCCCAACTCAAAATTCCTTTTGAAAATTTCTAGACAGAAAGTCTTAGGATGTAATTTCTAAATGCTATATGCTCAAGGAACTTTATGATTAATTATTACTCCTGTTGCACTTACATAAATAATGAGCTCAAACATATGAGATCAGTTTTACTGTGATTAACAATAGTCTTTGGAGAAACTCACAAATAGGTAGAAATTAAGGACAATCTTATGTAATCTGGAGGAATAAAGAAGAAATGACAAGAGAAATTAGGAAATGCTTTGAAGCTGTGGAAAAAAACATATAGAAAAGCTCACTAAATGCAGCTAATGCATTGTTCAGAAGGAAATACATAACTGTAAATGCCTATATTATAATATAAAGATTTCAAATTCATAACCTAACCTTACAAAAACAGAAAAAGAAAAAACAAACTTAAAGCAAGCAGAAGAAAGGAAATGTGGATTAGTGTATAAATAAATGAAATACAGAGCAGGGAAACAATGGAGAAAATCAACAAAACCTCAAGTTTGTTCTTTGAAATATCAATAAAATTGACAAACCTTCAGCTTGACTAAGAAAAATAGATGATCAAATTCTAAAATCTGAAGTGAAAGAGTAGGCATGATTACTAGCCTTACAGAAACAAAAAAGGTATTATAAGGGATACTATAAACAGTTTTATGCCAAAAAATTAGATTACCTAGAGGAAATGGAAAAATTGTGAGAAAGACACAAACTATTGAATCTAATTCAAGAAGAAATGAAAAATCCTAGTTGACTTAATTACAGTAACAAAGAGACTGAGTTAGCAAACAAAAACTTCCCATAAAGAAATGCCCAGGACTCTAGAATTCTACCAAACGTCTAAAGGGTTAACACCAATCCTTGGCAAACTTCCAAAAAAAAAAAAGAACACATGGCAGCTAATTTTATGAAGCCAGTATTATTCTGCTGACAAAATTAGGCAAAGATATCACATTAAAGGAAAACTATAGAATTATTTCCCTTACAAATATATTCAAAAGATACAAAAATTTATAACACAATACTAGAAAACTAAATCCAGCAACACACACACACACACATAGTACACCATGAACAAATGGGAATTAGTCCAAGAATTCAAGGTTGGCTGAACATATGAAAATCAATGATTTTGATAAATGACAAACAATAAAGGGCTAAAATCACATTATCATCTGAATAGATGCAGAAAAAGTATTGTTATAATCTAACACGCTTTCTTGATAAAAAGTGCTCAACAAAGTAAAAATAGAAGGTAACTCCTGAAAAGGACCTCTATGAAAAACGCATAGCTAACATACTTTATGGCAAAAGACAGAAAGCTAAGATCAAGAACAAAAAAATAGAATGTTCACTCTTTGTACTTCTACTCAGTATTGTACCAAAGGTTGTTCTCATTAGGGAAGAAAACAGAGACTGAGATTGGAAAGGAAGGAGTAAACTATCTCTATTTGCAGATGACATAATCTTACATATAGAAATTCCTAAAGAATCAAGAAACTATTAAAATTAATAACCAAGTTTAGTGCAGTGACATTTTATATGTAATACCAAAGGCACAATCCATGGAAGAATGAATTGATGAAGGTGGACTTGATTTCATGAAGCTGGATATCATGAAAATTAAAAATTTGTGCTCTATCAAATACAGTATCAAGAATATGAGAATACAAGCTATAGACTGGAAGACAATATTTGCAAAAGTCATATCTAATAAAGAACTATTAATCAAAATACACAAAGAGGTCTTAAAGCTCAACAATAAGAAAATGAACAACCCAATTAAAAAAATGGGCCAAAGACCTGAACAGACATCTCATGAAAGAAAATATACAGATGGCAAGCAAGCATATAAAATATATTCAATGTCATATGTTATTAGAGAATTACTAATTAAGACCAAAATGAGGTACCAGAAGGAATCATTCTAGATGGCCAGAATCCAAAACACTTACATCACCACATGCTTGGAGAAGCTAGAGCAACAGGAACTCTTATTCAACGCTGATAGGAATCAAAGCGCTCTTCAGTTTGACATTCTGGAAAAGGCAAAACTATGGAAACATGAAAAAGATAAGCAATTCACAGGGGTAGTGGCTTGGAGATGAGTAGGCAGAGCACAGAGGAGTTTTTTAGGACAGAGAAAATATTCTATATGATATTATAATACTGGAATATGTCCTTATACCATTGTCCAAACCCATAGACTATACAGCACAATATTTGCTTTTTTAATAAGTATCTTTAACAGAACTAATCATGTTACATTTGAATGAAATCTTAAACATAATAATAAACTCAAACCCCTAATTTCACAAATAAGGAAAATGAATGCCTTAGAGGTTTAGTGCCTTTTTAAAAGTCACCAGTTAGTGCTAAGTTGCAAATTAGCCATTCAACTCCAAACTACAGTGTTCATTTAACTTGACCCCAGTATCTCAGGAGACACTTTCAGGTTATGATAGTTCATTTTTTGACCCCAAAACACATCTATAAACAGATTTGGGGTTAAATTTGGTGAATGTGGATATGGCAATCAATTGATTAATTTTTAGAGACCAATTTTGTTACCAGGTTATAAAAATTAAAGTTAGGCATTTTAAATGATTACAGAAAAAGAAATTATTATAATATTTCAACTTTATGTTTACTCTATAAAATATAACAGTTTTATACAGTTTGCCATATAAAATATAGCAGTTTTATACAGTTTATAAAATATAACAGTTTTGAACTGTGGTGTTGGGGAAGAGTCTTGAGAGTCTCTTGGACTGGAAGAAGATCCAACCAGTCAACTAAAGGAAATCAGTCCTGAATATTCATTGGAAGGACTGATGCTGAAGCTGAAACTCCAATACTTTAGCCACCTGATGCAAAGAACTGACTCATTGGAAAAGACCCTGATGCTGGGAAAGATTGACGGCAGGGGGAGAAGGGGACGACTGAGGATAAGATAGCTGGATGGCATCACCGACTCCATGAAAATGAATTTGAGCAAGTTCCAGGAGTTGGTGATGGACAAGGAAGCCTGGCGTGCTGCAGTCCATGGGGTCACAAAGAGTTGGACATGACTGAGCGACTAAACTGAACTGATAAAATATAAAACTATAAAAATCTGGAAGGGGAAAACATGTACACCCATGGTGGATTCGTGTCAATGTATGGCAAAACAAATACAATATTGTAAAGTTAAAAAATAGAGAATAAACTAATTTAAAAAAAAAGAGGAAGAGACAGACATAGGGAAGATAGCTATGTGAAGATGGAAGCAAATATTGGAGCTACACTGCCTCAAGATAAGGAACACTTGGGGCTAACAGAAGCCTAAGAGACAAGGCAAGGCCCTCCCCTAGAGACTAAAGATTTCAAAGAGAGTGTGCACCTCCTAATAGCTTGATTTCAGGCTTCTAGTCTCCAGAAATGTAAGAGAATAAATTTCTTGTGTTTTAAGCCACCTAGTTTAGTAGTACTTTGTTACACCCCCAAGGAAACTAATATGCATGGTAAAACTGTGGAAAACAAACAAAAAACAAAAATGCAAGGAGTATATTATCTCAGAAGCAAGAATGGAAGTTTACCTCTAGAGTCTAGAGGTCAGGGATGAAATTGTAATGGGAGTGGTGCTGACAGTATCTCTGCTATCTGGCTATCATTAAGATCTGCTCTTTTTGTTTGAGGTTTGTAATAGACTATCATGGATCTTGGTGTGGATGTATTTTCATATTATTTTGCTTAAGATTCTTAAACATCCTATATCTGACACAGGTCTGAACTATTCTCAGCCAGTATCTCTTCTTATATTTCCTTTTCATCCTTTTCTCTATTCTCTCCTTGAGGAATTCGGACTGGAGGCATAATACATCACTTGCTTGCCTCAATATAGTTTATATTTTCCACATCCAAGGGGGGAAGTTTGATAAGGAGCTGGATGATCTCAGAGTCTTCCCACAAAGTGTTGATTAGTAGTAAGGAGGGAAGCAGTAACTGTATACAATCTGATTTCATTTATTACATGCAATAAAATTAGAATTATCATAGTAACAGCCAAATGTATATATGTCTATTTGAAAATTATAAAATTTTATTTAAAACTTGGCTTAAAGAAGAAATCAAAGAAGCAATCAGAAACTGTTCTGATATGAACAATAACAGTGCCATATATCAAATGGCATCCCTAAAAGATGTCCCTGCCTTTACATAACTACATCAAACTTTTGAGTAATTTGTCCATTAAACTGATGGTCATCAAGTGGCTAAAAATCAAAATAAGTAGAAAATATATCTTATAGTCAACATCATTCATTGCTTTTAAACAGTGTATTGCTGCCCTCTATATTTTCTTCTCTAATTTTATTTTATTTTTTCAACAATTGGTAATGGTATAGGGATGTTCATTGCATTGTGCATCAAAATATTCTCTATATTTTAAATTTTGGAAAATAAAAAAGGCAATATTAAATAAAGTTATTTAATAAAAAAAATAAAAATAAAAATCCAGACTTTATACCTTAGTGATTAATAATGCCAATAATGCCATTTTATTTTCCCTTAAGGGGTAAGATCTCTCTGTGATAAAACTGATACTAATGATTAGATGCAAAGAGAAAAATTCAATTTAAGACACAAATAATGTCAAAATCAGAGCTAGTTTCTAAAGCAAATGTTCCAATGGTGTAATGTGGTCAGGTGCTTTCATATAATTATTTCTACAAAATAGATTGTAAAAAATAAATCATTTTATTTGCCATTTATAGCTTAATTTAATGATGCTACCATTTCCTTGATAAATTTTGGACATGGAAAGGAAAGAAGCCTAGCTGTTTGTATATCAAGAGTATAAATATGTTTGTGTTGAGCAAATAGGAATGTAGCTCATGTGTACTTATATGCTGGTGAAATGATCTTTGCTCCCACAGCACAGAACATTATTGAAAAGTAAGAATTGAGAAAGTTTTTATTAAAATATCAAGTTTTTTTCAGAATAATATATAATAGTCTTGCTCTCATACTTCTTGAGCAGGCAGAAGACACTTCTAGCTTCTGTTAAAAATGATATCTATGATTATTTTTAATTTACAAAGAAATTAGAAAATGCAGTTTCATTTTACAGGAGGCAAGATAGATGGCTCTGCTCATTCTTATGTTTGTGAAATATCCCTTGACATCTAAAACTTACGCTAAAAGTTGTAATTATTTTTTTTAAGTAAAACAATAATTGAATGTAATTTTATCCCTGTGAACATACGTGTAGACTATAATACTTGCAAAACAGTTCCTCCAACTTGCAGTGTCAACATGACAATGGAAATGCCCACAAAACCACCTACAAAGAGAAACAGAGTTCCTGTGCCAAGTTGTGCTCTGTGAACTACTTCAAGATTTTATAGGTCCCTTGGGAGATTGGGATTGACACATATACACTGTTGATACTGTGTATAAAATAGATATCTAATGAGAACATACTGTATAGCACAAGGAACTCCAAAAGAGAGGGAATATATGTATATGTTTGGCTGATTTACTTTGCCATGAAGTAGAGAGTAACACAACATTGCAAAGCAACTACATTCCAATAAAAATTCATTTGAAAATATTTTATAGATCTTTAGAAAAATAACACAAACACATGCAAAAACAAATTTCTCTACCCCATTGTCACCAAATTTAGAGAACTCTGCCTTGGAAATGGGGCTTCTCAGGTGGCTCAGTGGTAAAGAATCTGCCTGCCAAGCAGGATATGCTGGTTTGATCCCTGGGTTGGGAAGATCCCCTGGAGAAGGAAATGGCAACCCACTCCAGTATTCTTGCCTGGGATATCCCATGGGCAGAGGAGCCTGGTGGGCTACAGTCCACGGGGTCACGAAAGCGTTGGACATAACTTAGCAACTAAATAGCAACAGCAACCTCAGGAATACTGAAAATCCCTATTTAAAACTACCTGTTAAATTGTGTTTAACTGAATGTTTCATACAATTTTTAGACATTGACAATTTGTTCAGGCAAAGCACCACTTTCATGCTTATAGTTTAGGAAATGCTAACTCTGAGGTATGCAGAGTTAACAAACCTTGAATGTCAGACTTCTGACTAGTTTCATCTATGAAGTCAACAAATATTGATTGAGCGCCTAACTATGACAAACTGCTTTTAAGAAACTGGTCACTGTTTATGTTCTTTCTCTGCCTTTCAAAATCATCATAGCAAAATTTTCAAGGCATCAAATTCTGAGAACCAATTACCTCGTTGCACTTAGTTCAGTTCTCAACTAAATATTCATCACAGTAGGTTACTAATGCCTGTGCATCCTCCTCAGAGTTTAGGAAGGATCTGCCGTGTTCTCAATTTATAAGCAAGTGCTTTCATAAGTGAACTGCTTGCCAACTATTTTATCAGGAATCCTGTCCAGTTTTTCTTTGGGTTAAGATGCTGAAAGTTAGTTGACACTAATTGTAAGCATGTTATCCGGGAGGAATAATATATTAGGCTCTATAATTATTATAGCTTGGGCAGAATTAGCTTCCTAATCCCTGAAAAAAATCCTGAGAAGCTAGAACAGAGGCAGATAATATTTCTTGGGGAGACGAGATTCCACCCAGTTTCTTTTGAGTAGCGCTCTTTTCAGAAAGAACCAGGTTGAGTAGTGGTCTCTTTCTGTGACAAAGCACCCCCTCTCCTCAAAAATGTATAAAATAACAAAAATACTTGAAAATCATAAAATTTTTATTTTCTAATAAATGCTCTATGTTTCGAGCTTACCCAAATGTTGAAATGCATTAAAGAGTTAGAGCTATGGTCTTTTATTATAACTATATGTTTAAATTTTAGACAGAGCTGGTGAAATTTATAGCATGAGAGAAAGAGTTCATTTGTTCTCTCACATTTTCCCCTACCCCTTCCCTATTTTTTGATTTATTCTTCATTAAATATTCCTGTCTAAAAATATGTTACAGTTCATAACAATTTTATTCTGCTCAGGACCAGTAATTTTGGCATCTGTTTAGTGTTGTTCTGTACTGACATGAATGCAGTGTTCATTACCTGGACTTTTGCCATGACCAGTACGGAATTCTTTGTTCTGAATAATTTCTTAATTGCCTGGATTATGTTGTCAAGTAGTTCTTTCAAGAAGAGCTCAGAGTCCTGTCTCCTCTAGATCTTTACTCTTTGAAATCTAGTGTTTGTTGCCTGTATATTTTTAAAACTTTTTGACTTACTGTGATGTTCTTGGGATGTAATTTCTTTCCCCAAAAATGTGTGCCCATGCCCCATTGTCTTCTGGCATTAATGATTGTTGTTTAGAGACTTGAGAATGTTGTCTTTCCCTGAAATGAGGTACTTTTGCTAGATACTTCAGATTCTTTATTTATAGTTGAAATTCAGTCATTTTACCAAGGTGTGATCTTTTGTGCTTTCCTAGAAATTTTCTTGCACATTTAATCTAGATTCAATTATGTCTACGATTCAAAGGAATTTTATGATACTCATAAATACTCCACTTGTTGAGTTTATCACATTCATTTTAAGATTTTATTTTTTAGAGAAATTTTAGGTTCACAACAAAACTGAGCAGGAAGTAGAAAGATCTCCTACATATCTTACACACACACACACACACATTTGTTTCAATCAGTAACCCTACATTGACACAGCATTGTCACCCGAAATTCACTTTACATGGGAGTTCACTTCTGGTGTTGTCCATTCTGTAGAGTTTTACAAATATATAATAACATGTATACTGGATAGTTTCACTGCCATAAAAATCCTCTGTTCTGTGCCTGTTTATCCCTCCCTCTCCTCTGACCGTTGACAACTCCTGATTGTTTTTACAGTCTTTATACTTTTACCTTTTTTCAGAATGTCATGTACTTGCAATCGTACAGTATGCAGTCCGTTCAGCTTAGGAATATGTTTTTTGTTACATGTTTCATGTATCTGGATTTTTTTTTCTTTTTGTCTCACCCATGTTTAGACATACATGTTTCGACATGCAATGCAGACTTGCATTTTTGCTTTGCCTCTTTTTACAATATCTGAGCATCCATTTGAGGACTAGATATTGCAGATATGTGGTATCTTGGAGGACAGAAAAGTTCAGTTGAGACTCTGCAGTCTTTTTTAGAAACATGGTCTTCTTTATTTCTCGTTCTTTAGATTTCCTTCACCTTCTTAAGTCAGGGTTAGTTTTCTCCACTTGGGGTTGTGTCTGCTTCCTTGGAGAAACAGATTTAAGTTTAACTTCACTTCTCCAAATGTATGAATCCTGGAAACTTTGTTTTCTTTAGAAAGAGTTTTTAATTCTATTTTATACTTCCTTAATTTCATCCCTCACCCCCAGTCAGAGAAGAAGACGATAAGGACATCTATTAAGTTTGCTTCTCTCCCAGATCAGGGGTATTTTTGAGAGTTTTTGTTACTTTGCCAACTCATCCATCTGGCTCAGGGGTTGGTCTCTGGTCAGTAAACTTTCATTACTGCTCTTATAGATTCTGCCTTTTCCCTTTGACAACAGTTTTGAATCTCAAAACATTAAGTCCCATTCCTTTCTTTCTTTGGAATTGAAGCTATTTTTTTGCTGATATTTACTGTTATTTTAATTAATTTGATTAATTGTTGGAAATGAAAACTAATTTACTTTCATTCCACTCTGCTAATCCCATTGACCATCTCCAAAGTGAATTTAAGTGAGTATTACATGGCATATTCAGTTGTTTCTTCTGTTCAGTAGTTATATTACTTTCAGTGTCTTATTTAACCTCTTTGATTTAAGTTTTCTCACCTTTGCATGATATAATACTCATACACAGGGTTCATTGGAATAATACTATGTAAACACTTAACACAACCTGGAATAAGATACTACTGGAGTAGTATGGGTAAGAGATGATGCTGGTTTTCATGAGCCTAGTAGCAGTGAAGAAGGGCAGAAGTGGGAAGAGGTAAATATTTTGGGAGATTGACATGACAGGATTTGGTTCAGCTTGTGAAATCTGACAAACTTAGGTTTAAATCCTGATTGTACTGTTTATGACTATATGCACTTGTGTTAATAGTTCTAAATTTCAAATTCATCATCTGAAAGATGGAAGGTAAAATTGTTGTGAAAATTAACCAAGAGAATACATGCAAACCTCTTAGCACTGTGCCTGGCAAAGCATAAATACTCAGTAATACTCAGCTTATTAGAAATAATTGCATTAGCATTAATATTGTAATTGGTATTAATATTGATACTTAATTCAGTTGAGGGGAAGAAAATCCTAATTGATTCTTAGGCTTTTAGTATTTTGTAAATAGATATATCTTTTACTGAAAGATATGGCAAACTGAGAAGGAAATTTGGGGAGGGGGAAAATTATGAGTTCTTCAAAGTGTTATACATATGACAAGATTTAAAGTCTCCTTGATATCTGGCCACATTTTTTTCCACAAACTCCAATTTGTCATTTTCCCCTTTAAAGTTTATTGTCCAGAAATGGTGGTAGTTGTTGTTGTTCTACTTTCTCAGTTGTCTGTGACTGTTTTGCGACCCCATGGAATATACATGGGATTTTCCAGACAAGAATACTGGAATGGGTTGCCATTTGCTGCTCCAGGGGATCCTCCTGACCCAAAGTGGCGATAGTATTAATACATTGTCCAGTAGGACAATGTAGCCCATATTTTTAACACATTATATTTATTGATACAATTTAAAGCATCCTTATTACTTTTGTAAGCTATTTCCTACTCTTGCATTATATTATCTCTAGAAGATCTACAACCCTGATGAAGAATTCATGTTTCATACTGAAGGATATTTCAAGGGTCTTGACCCTTATGAAAAGTGGGAGAAAATCCACTTTTCAGGTCAAAGAGCATAATGGCACAATTTCAGATCAGACATTCAATCAGGTTGATGTGACTTCTAGGATTTGAATGCTGGCATGTCCCTTATTTTAAGTAGATACAAAATAATGAATTTTTATTTAAATGAGGAAAAAAAATATTCTCTGTGACTCTCCCCAAGGGCTGGTTGTAATGTGCCATGCATAAATAGCTTACATGGCACAATTGGCCAAGAATAAGCCTTATTAAAGTACCATTCATTAAAAGATTCATTCATTCATTGGGAAGTTACCTTGAGAACTTAGCATGTGGCAGGCACTATTCCAGACACTGGAGAAATGTCAATGAATTGAAGATTTACTGCTCACCTTTGTGTCCTCTCTGGAAAACAGAATCTTTTTGTTTTTTCAACTTTTTTTTTCTTTTTATTTGAAAAACAAAAAAATTGGGAACCATTACCTTTTCTTTCTTTTTTTGTTTTGTTTTGTTTTGTTTTCCATAAGTTTATTTTCTATTTTTTAACTTTACACTATTGTATTTCTTTTGCCATACATTGACATGAATCCACCATGGGTGTACATGTTTTCCCCCTCCAGACCCCCCCTCTCCCACCTCCCTCCCCATCCCATCCCTCCAGGTCATCCCAGTGCACCAGCCCCAAGTACCCTGTATCATGCGTTGAACCTGGACTGGCGATTCATTTCACATATGATAATTTACATGGTTCCATGCCATTCTCCCATATCATCCCGCCCTCGCCCTCTCCCATAGAGTCCATAATACTGTTCTATATATCTGTGTCTCTTTTGATGTCTCACATACAGGGTTATCTTTACCGATTGACTAAATACCATATATATGTGTTAGTATACTGTATTGGTGTTTTTTCTTTCTGGCTTACTTCACTCTGTGTCATAGGCTCCAGTTTCATCCACCTCATTAGAACTGATTTCGAATGTATTCTTTTTAATGGCTGAGTAATATTCCATTGTGTATATGTACCACAGCTTCCTTATCCATTCATCTGCTAATGGGCATCTAGGCTTCTTCCATGTCCTGGCTATTATAAACAGTGCTGCGATGAACATTGGGGTACACGTGTCTCTTTCAATTCTGGTTTCCTCGGTATGTATGCCCAGCAGTGGGATTGCTGGGTCATATGGCAGTTCTATTTCCAGTTTTTTGAGGAATCTCCACACTGTTCTCCATAGTGGCTGTACTAGTTTGCATTCCCACCAACAGTGTAAGAGGGTTCCCTTTTCTCCACACCCTCTCCAGCATTTATTGCTTGCAGTCTTTTGGATAGCAGCCATTCTGAAGGGCATGAAATGGTACCTCGTTGTGGTTTTGATTTGCATTTCTCTGATAATGAGTGATGTTGAGCATCTTTTCATGTGTTTGTTAGCCATCTGTATGTCTTCTTTGGAGAAATGTCTGTTTAGTTCTTTGGCCCACTTTTTGATTGGGTCGTTTATTTTTCTGGAATTCAGCTGCAGGAGTTGCTTGTATATTTTTGAGATTAATTGTTTGTCCGTTGCTTTGTTTGCTATTATCTTCTCCCATTCTGAAGGCTGTCTTTTCACCTTGCTTATAGTTTCCTTCATTGTGCAAAAGCTTTTAATTTTAATTAGGTCCCATTTGTTTATTTTTGCTTTTATTTCCAATGTTCTTGGAGGTAGGTCATAGAGGATCCTGCTGTGGTTTATGTTGGAGAGTGTTTTGCCTATGTTTTCCTCTAGGAGTTTTATAGTTTATGGTCTTATGTTTAGATCTTTAATCCATTTTGAGTTTATTTTTGTGTATGCTGTTAGAAAGTGTTCTAGTTTCATTCTTTTACAAGTGGTTGACCAGTTTTCCCAGCACCACTTGTTAAAGAGATCGTCTTTTCTCCATTGTATATTCTTGCCTCCTTTGTCGAAGATAAGGTGTCCATAGGTGCGTGGATTTATCTCTGGGCTTTCTATTTTGTTCCATTGATCTATATTTCTGTCCTTGTGCCAGTACCACACTGTCTTGATGTCTGTAGCTTTGTAGTCGAGCCTGAAGTCAGACAGGTTGATTCCTCCAGTTCCATTCTTCTTTCTCAAGATTGCCTTGGCTATTCGAGGTTTTTTGTATTTCCATACAAATTGTGAAATTATTTGTTCTAGTTCTCTGAAGAATACCGTTGGTAGCTTGATAGGGATTGCATTGAATCTATAGATTGCTTTGGGTAATATACTCATTTTCACTATATTGATTCTTCCGATCCATGAACACAGTATATTTCTCCATCTATTTGTCTCCTCTTTGATTTCTTTTACCAGTGTTTTATAGTTTGCTACATATATGTCCTTTGTTTCTTTAGGTAGATACATTCCTAAGTATTTTATTCTTTTCGTTGTATGGTGAATGGAATTTTTTCCTTAATTTCTTTTTCTGTTTTCTCGTTGTTAGTGTATAGGAATGCGGGGGATTTCTGTGTGTTAATTTTATATCCTGAAACTTTACTATATTTGTTGATTAGCTCTAATAATTTTCTTGTGGAGTCTTTAGGGTTTTCTATGTAGAGGATCATGTCATCTGCAAACAGTGAGGGTTTTACTTCTTCTTTTCAATCTGGATTCCTTTTATTTCTTTTTCTGCTCTGATCGCTATGGCCAAAACTTCCAAAACTATGTTGAATAGTAGTGGTGAGAGTGGGCACCCTTGTCTTGTTCCTGTTTAGGGGAGATGCTTTCAGTTTTTCACCATTTAGAATAATGTTTGGCAAACAGAATCTTGAAGGCCATGAACAATGAAGCCCTTTAGTCTGAATATTTACCGTAATAGCCCCTCATCATATTCTTTAAATATGGGACCTTGTAAAGGCCACAGATAAGTGTACATACTGATTATATTCTTTGCAGTCAAAGATGGAGAAACTCTGTATATTCAGCAAAAATAAGACCTAGAACTCACTGTGGTTCAGATCATGATCTCCTTATTGCAAAATTCAGGCTTAAATTGAAGGGAGTAGGGAAAACAACCAGGCCATTCAAGTATAAAACTAAATCAACTCCCTTGTGATTATACAGGGGAGGTTAAAAATAGATTCAAAGTATTAGATCTGGTAGACAGGGTGCCTGAAGAACTATGGATGGAGGTTCATAACATTTTACAGGAGGCAGTGCCAAAACCATCCCAAAGAAAGAAATTACAAAAAGGCAAGTGATTGTCTGACTAAGACTTACAAATAGCTGAGAAACAAAGAGAAGCAAAAGAGATAGGAAAAATACACCCAAACTGAATGCAGAGTTCCAAAGAATAGCAAGGAGAAACAAGAAAGCCTTCTTATGTGAATGTTGCAAAGAAATAGAGGAAAACAGTAGAATGGGAAAGGCTAGAGATCCCTTCAAGAAATTTAGAGATATCAAGGGAACATTTCATGCAAGGATGGGCACAGAAATGGGCATATTTCTGTCCTTTAGGACAGAAATGGCAAGGACCTAACAGAAGCAGAAGATTTTTAAGAAGGGCTGACAAGAATATACAGAAGAACTATACAAGAAAGGTCTTAAGGACCTGAATAACCACAATGGTGTGGTCATTCGTCTAGAGCCAGACATCCCAGAGTGTGAAGTCAAGTGGGCCTTAGGAAGCGTCACTACAAACAAAGCTAGTGGAGGTGATGGAATTCCAGCTGAGTTATTTCAAATCCTAAAAGATGATGCTGTTAAAGTGCTGTACTCTGTAAGTCAGCAAATTTGGAAAACTCAGCAGTGGTCACAGGACTGGAAAAGGACAGTTTTCATTCCAATCCCAAAGAAGGGCAATGCCAAAGAATGTTCAAACTACTGTACGATTGCACTCATCTCACACGCTAGCAAGGTAATGCTCAAAATCCTTCAAGGTAGGTTTCAGCAGTATGTGAACTGAAAACTTCCAGGTGTACAAACTGGATTTAGATAAGGCAGAGGAACCAGAGATCAAATTGCCAACATCCATTGGATCATGGAGAAAGCACGGAAATTTCAGAAAAACATCTATTTCTTCTTCATTGACTATGCTAAATCCTTTGACTGTGTAGTCAAGAAGCAATAGTTAGAAGTGGACATGGAACAACAGACTGGTTCCAAATTGAGAAACGAGTTCATCAAGGCTATATATTGTCACCCTGCTAATTTAACTTATATGCAGAGTACAACATGTGGAATGCTGAGCTGGATGACTCACAACCTGAAATCAAGACTGCTGGGAGAAATATCAACAACCTCAGATGCAGATGATACCACTCTAATGGCTGAAAATAAGAGGAACTCAAGAGCCTCTTGATGAAGGTGAAAGAGGAGATTGAAAAAGCTGGCTTAAAAGTCAATATTCAAAAAATTAAGATCATGGCATCCAGTCCCATCACTTCATTGAAAATAGAAGGGGGAAAATTAGAGTGACAGATTTTATTTTCTTGGGCTTCAAAATCGCTGCAGATGGTGACTGCAGCCATGAAATTAAAAGATGCTTGCTCTTTGGAAGGAAAACCATGACAAACCTAGACTGAGTAATAAAAGGCAGAGACATCACTTTGCTGATAAGGTCCATATAGTCAAAACTATGATTTTTCTAGTAGTCATGTATGGATGTGAAAGTTGGACCATAAAGAAGGCTGTGCTCCAAAGAAATGATGCTTTCAAACTGTGGTGCTGGATAAGACTCTAGAGAGTCCCTTGGACTGCAAGGAGATCAAACCAGTCAATCCTAAAGGAAATAAACCCTGACTATTCATTGGAAGGACTGAGGCAGAGGCTGAAGCTTCAAAACTTTGGCCCCCTGATGTGAGGAGCTGACTCATTGGAAAAGACCCTGATGCAGGGAAAGATTGAGGGCAAGAGGAGAAGCAGGCAACAGAGGATGAGATGAGTGGATGGCATCACTGACTCAATGGACATGAATTTGAGCAAACTCTGGGAGATAGTAAAGGACAGGGAAGTCTGGCCTGCTGCAGTCCATGGGGTCACAAAGAGTCAGACACAACTTAGTGACTCAACAAGAGCAACAAAGACAACAGAGAGAATTGGTTAAAATGATACCGTCCACATGATGGAGTTAAAATGACAGGGTCCATGTTGAGAGTAGTGGTTGTGGGAGTGGTCCGTATGTGTGTAATGAACATATCCATAGGATTACATTAAAATATATTACAAACTATAAATAGCATACCTGTTGGTTCTGATACTTCCTTTAAATCACTCTCACTAAACTCTTGGTGAATTCCTGAAAATTGTTGAAGGGAAATGTCTCCAATCTAGTGTTATACAGATTTTCTTTGCCGTTCCAGTGTCCTCATTGATCTGCATCAGATTGCTTCTTCCTTTTATCATGTTTTGCACCTACTGAGGAGAAGAGGGTGACAGAGGATGAGATGACCTGCTGCAGTCCATGGGGCTGCAAAGAGTCAGACACAACTGAGAGACTGGACAACAAGAAAACCTACTGCAAAGGTTCTCATATCCAAATCCAGTTTTTCGCAAAAACTCGCCCTTTGACACATAGTCCTGACCTGATTTTCTACAGATCCAGCTATTGCTGCTCTGAATTTCCTAATCCAGAGATCCTTCATCGACTGCTGGATCTTCCTTCGTGTCCTTGGAAAAAAAACATTGTTCATTACCCGAGGAAGGGCTGTTCCTTTTCTATATTTCCTGACTGCTGCTTGTTTTGTGTTTCAATGCTTTACATGTTCTTCTCTGGACTTCAGTAGGTAGGAAGGGTTATGTCCTGCCGTCAAGTTGACAAAAACAAAGCAACCTGCAAGTTTAATAATATGTTTTTTTTTTTAAGTCTTCCCCTCCTATTTATTGCTCATTCTTTGTACCATATCTCCCCATCCAGAACACCTCCTGTGACTAACCAAAATTGTTTTTCTCTTGTCCTACTTTCTCACTGACATATACTGAGGTATACTGACTTGTCTCTGAATATTGTGGTGTTTTTGTAATTTTTTTTTAGGATCCATTTTGATTAAGCCTACACTGTTTCAAGAACCTTCTTACATTATCTTCATCTAGTACAGAGTTTATTTTCTTTGAACCTCAGTAAATCACCTTCTTAATCCTTGTACATAGTGGCCAGTAGCTTTGAACCGACATGCCTTGTGCAACCCCAAATGTAGACGCTTGGGAAAAATGGCAGGTCCTTTCTATACTGGGACTTATTCAGTGTTGGTTAAAGACTTGGAAAGCATTTTTGCTTTTGCAGTAAGTGCAGCAAACACTGATGATCTGGATTTAAATAGTTCTTACATTTGATACTTTTTAGGTTTAGTACCTATTACCTGATTTACCAGTTAAAGCAAAATTCTGTATATTGAATTGACTTATAAGTGATTCTTGCATGTATAAAACTAGTTGGATAGTGAAGATTATTTAGAAATTATGCTCAAGTGTGTCACCTGGACCCAAGCATATTCAGCTAAGAAAGAGTTTTCAATTACAGCAGTCTAATAACTGAACAGTACTTAAATCTCATTGGAAAAACTTTTTTAATCCACTTCTCTGAATCCAACATTAGCTCTCAAAATTCTACCACAATTATATTCTCAACTGCAAATCTAAGTAAATTATATTCTGTTTAAACTCTTTGATGTATTTCTTCCATCTTCAGGATAAAGGATAAAACCTTTTAACGTGGGCCACAAAAATTTCCATAATACAGCTTCAGCCTGTGTGTCTGGTATCAGCACTAGGCCCACGACCTGACTCAGACTCTAAACTCGAGCCTTATGATTTTGCTATTCCCTTTCCTCTTCTCACCTTGTCATTTTGTCAAGCATCTTTCTTCATCAAGAAAGGTGAAGATGGAAATTTGTTTGCTGTCATTTTTTTCATTAGTAAAGTTGGTATATGTTGGTAAATAATTTCAAACACTGAGACCCTGAAGAAAATCTCTGGTGTCAGTGGTCCTCTGACTTTTCTTTCCACGACCGACAAATCTTCAGCCTTTAAAGCAAGTCTAATATATGCTTAACAGTAGGTACCTCATTATTCTTAGAAAGCCTGGTTTAGAGATTAAAGTCTAGTATGGAGTTCATCTGCTGGTGCCAGTGTCAAGCTCAGTGTGAAAAATGTATCATATCTTCCCTTGTGAGTTATTAGGATTACTTGAGTATTTATATTGAAGTACTTCATTATACTTATGGGAAAGGATATTTTTCTCTTTTGATCTGGGTTAGTAACTATGGCCAGAGTTCAAACATTAAAATCCATAATTTACTCAACAGTGAGATATCCAACTTTACAAATGTATTTCACTTTTGCTCAAATAATATCCCATCATTAACACTGTATTTTCTTTTAAATTGGAAAATCCTTTTCTTACAACCATACCATCTTCTCACCCTTCAAAAGAAATGTAACATTTCTTTCTTTGTGAATCTCTTTGTGGATTTCCATTGCTAATTCTGCACTTGTTCCATGAAAGTTGAAACAAAAAGTGTGTGATAGAGGAACAGAACAGAGATCAGAGAGAGAACTTTGTATCTAAGTTATCTTTTATTTTTCCAGCCAGAGTAATAAAAATAGGTACCATTCATTTAGGAACACATCACTTAGGATCAGAAAGAAAGACTTCTTTCACATATGATGCTGGAAAATGTTTTTAGGCAGAATTGGTCTATTTAGAATACCAAGGTACCCAGTGTTTTCTAGATTTTTGTTTTTAACCGGAAAGGACTCATAAAGACTTTCTTTTATTGTGTGGAGACACATGACTTAGCTTTTTTTTTTTTTTAGCATATGTTGGCTGACTGGGAATAACAGTCCTCCCTAAAAACCCTGAAATCCTAAGAGCCAGTGTAATGTAATGTTTGAGAGCACAGACTCAGGTTTAAGTCCCAGCTCTTCAATTTCCTAGCTGGGTGGGTAAATCATTTAACCTCTCTATGCCTCATTTTCTTTAAGGGTTAAATGGAGATAATAATGGTATATACTTCATAAGGTTGTGATAGTTTTTTGTTTTATTCTAGATTTATTGATCTATTTTTGAAATACAACACATGTAAGTTTAAGGTGTACAATGTGATGATTTGACTTGTATATTGCAAAATTATTACTACACAAAGGTTAGTTAACACCTCCATCCCCACACATAATCAACTCTTTTAGTGTGGTGATAATATTTAAGATCTGTTCTCTTAACAACTCTCAAGTTAATTGTTAACTATAGTCACCATACTGTACGTTAGATCCCCAGGACTTAACTTATAGCTGTAAGTTTATATCCTTTTGATCAAACCTCCCAATTTCACCCCACCCTTAGCCCATAGCAACCAACATTGTACCATCTATTTCTGTGAATTCTGATTTTTTAGATTCTGCTTATAAGTGAGAACATAAACTATTTGAGTATTCTTGATTCCTTATCAAGTATTAGTTGACTACATGCGAATACTTTATTTTGGGTATGTATTTTCCCATTGGGAAATTTGGGTATTTTCCGCCGGTGTATGTTTCTGCTTTTCTGCCATAATCATACTTGTTTTGATTACTATACCTTTGTAATAAAGTTTGAAAATCAGAAATTGTGATGCCTCCAAATTTATTCTTCTTTCTTGGGATTGCTTGGGTTATTGAGTCTTTAGTAGTTCTCTACAAGTTTTAGGATTGTTTGTTCTGTTTCTGTGAAAAATGCTGTTGTTATTTTGATAAGGATTGCATTGAATCTATAGATGACTTTGGGTGGCATGGACATTTTAACAATATTAATTCTTCTGATTTGTAAGCAGAGGATATCTATTTATTTGTGTCTTCAGTTTCTTTCATCAATCTCTTACACCTTTCATTATACATTTCTGTTATCTCTCTGGTTAAAATTTATTCCTAAATATTTTTGATGCTATTGTGGTGAGTTTAAAACCAGTTAAAATACAGGTGCTTAGAAGAGTGACTGATAAATAGTACCATGTAAATACTTGATATTATTAACATCTTTCCCCGTTTTAGCTCCCCCCAAACAATATCAGAATTTAAAGTAGCCCTTTGTAGACTAGAACTTAAAAAGACACTATTCTTTTCTTTCCTGTAGTTGATCGTAATTAAGTTAACAACTGAAATTTAAACCTTTGGAAAGTTACCATGGTGTAGTGCAATCAGTGTAGAACCTAGATTTACACTGTCCAGTAGGGTAACTGCTAGCCAAATGTGGCTATTTAAATTAATTAAAATAAAAAAAATAATTCTTTAGTTGCGCTAGTCACAATAGCCATATTTAATGTGTTTGATAGTTACATGTAGTAAGTATTTACTGCATTAAGTGGCACAAATATAAAACATTTCCATTACTGCAGAAAGCTCTTTGGGCAGCGCTAATGACCAAGCTTCTGATGCTCTGTGTATTCTTTCCTCCTGTGTAATAAACAGTGCCACTCATTTCTGTCCAGATCATCATGTAGATCTACCTGGTCAAAAGGTACATCTTCATTCCTTCCCACTTTACTCTCCTACAACTCTTCTCTTGCTGACAGTGTATTAGGCTTCTATGAATTTCTCACTTTATAATGAGATGGATTTGCTGAACATAAGCAAGGTACTTCTCTTTGAACTGGACACTCTTAACTCCTCTCTGAAGCAAGGAAAGAGCGCTGAGACTTTTCATCATAGTGTCTAGATATTCAAGTTGTTAGATTTTGCATTTTTTAATCAATAGAGAATTATGAGGACTTCCCTGGTTGTCCAGTGGTTAGGACTCCATGCTTCCACTGCAGTGGGCATGGGTTCGATCTCTGGTCAGGGAACTGAAATCCCACAGGTGCCGTGGCATGGCCAGAAAAAATAATAAAAAGGTAGAGACTTAGAAATAATCTGAGTTGAACTTTTGCATTGAAAGTAGAGGGCAATTTTGTTCAAGTTCAGGTTAATTAAAATTATTTTGTTGTTATCCTATCTAATCATTGCAGTCCCCCTCCCTGCTCTACTCTCACACAGTTCTCTGAAATTTTACCATTAAGTCTTACATATATTTTAGAGATGTTATCAGTTCTATCTTAATCTTTCTCCAGTCTAAAAATAATCCTGAAACTACAAGTAAGAGAAAATGGAATGTTATGCTAGTTTGGTTTTCTTTAAAAGCGGACTCTGAGTCAAGAATTTGGATACAGTGGTTTACTTGGGAGATATTCTCAGTAAGGACTATGAGAGAGTAAGAAAGTGAGACAGGGAAGGGAATAAAGCCAATAAAGAGAATGTCAATAAGTACTTGTCTGTGGGCAACTGAAGGTCACCCTGCTGGGGACCTATAAGAAACTGTTTAGAGCACAACTCAGTTGCCCCACAGAGAAGTAAGAAATCTAGGGTACTTATATTCAGACTCCTACCCCTTAATGATTGAGAACAATTCTCAGGATGGTACCCTCTCCACACTTCTTCTTGCTTCACCAATGGGGACTGAGCAGGATTCTGAGGCAGGAGAAGAGCCTGTGCATGAAAACTGTCTCATGTGTAAGCAATGATTTCCAAACAGGGGACCAACACCATCTGCTATAGCTGGCTACTGTACATAGTTTAGTTTATATACATATACATACATATATATATATACCTGACAATATAGGAATATGTATGAAAATTCTTTAAATAGGTTATATCCTGTTAACTTTACAATTAAGCTTCTGGAAATTTACTTAAGGAAACAGAGATAAGTAAGATACTAAATGTAACATTATTTTATATTGTACACCACAAAGAACAACCTAATTCTGAAAATAGAGTAACACTTAAATGAGTTCCATATATTTAAACTAAATAATATACAGTTAATAGAAAACATGATTATGATTAATTACATATGTATTATATGAAGGTTGTGTAGACTGTCCATGGTGCATTAATAAGCATAGAACAAGTTGTAAAAGATAATATGCAGTATAACCCCAATTATGCACACACACACACACACACACACACACATGCATAGATAAGAAAAGTGGCTGAAATATTGCACAAAATAATTAACAGTAGTTATCACTTGGTTATAGGTATGGAGGTAATTTCAATTCCCTTATTAATACTTTCCTAAATTTTATGCAATGAACATTATTTTTGTAACCAAAAAAATCATTAAGTTCAATTTTAAAGCAAAATTAACCAATTGTAATAGTGATACTTTCCAACCTGAAATTTAATTGGTTTTTTATGTGTAATTGCAAGTTAGATTCTAAATCTAGCAGTTACATGTGAGAGCATCGCACATTTCTTTTTCCCAGAGTAGTAATATGTATAATCTTTGGGAGAATTTGATTGCAAACATGTATGTGCTTTGAATGTGATAAGGCAGATTTCAGCTAAAGTTATTTTCTCTGCCTAACTGGAATGATGTTGTGATTTAGCCTGTAGGATTCCCCTGAAAATGGATTTTTGCAGGTAGAGAAACTGTGTTCCTGGATAAAATAAGCTTCTGACATATATCAAAATGAGCTGGTTATTGACCTGTTTGTATGCTGTGTATACTATTTCTTATGGTAACATCATCTTCTTAGTACTTCCAACACTGTAGACAGTGATAAATTATTAAGAATGACCCTGGAGAAGGCTCAAGCAATGAGGTTTGTGGGATATGTATACAAAGCATATGGAGAGACAGTTTCTTAGCCACAGCCTACCTCTCTAATGTCAGTCCTATTGTATTTTGGCTAGCCCAATACTTGTGAGAAGAGCTCATCAGTCCAGATCCACCACCTTATACCCACCCTTCCCATTGCTAATAGCAAAATAACACAATAAGAATTACCATAATTACAAGATAACTTAAATGAATTTTAAAATACCACCTATGTCTTAGGTGCCAAATGAATTGATCAGGTTTTGTCATGTTGATTGGGGAAAACCATCCACATATTCTGTTTGACTCTTCTGTTAATGAAGTATTTGAATGGGAAAATCCTTTTTTTTTTATATATAGTTCCACAAACAGTAAATAGAATTAAGTTCCAGTGATCTCATAATTCAACCTCTCAGCATCTAGTCTAAGGAAATGGCCAGAAATTTTAGCAACCTTATTAGGCACAAAAGTTTTACTCACAGAAGTATTTGGAACAATGAAAACTTGACAGCAACTTAAAAAACCAATAGCAAAATAGTTTAAATGATGTCATTCACACTACATTATTCATATTTTAAAATGATGTCGTTGAGAGATGTTTAGTGGCATAGAAAAAAACAGTTCAGTTCAGTTTCTCAGTCGTGTCTGACTCTTTGCAACCCTGTGGACTGCAGAATGCCAGGCCTCCCTGTCCATCACTAACTCCCGGAGTTTTCTCAAACTCATGTCCATTGAGTCAGTGATGCCATCCAACCATCTCATCCTCTATCATCCCCTTCTCCTCCTGCCTTCAGTCTTTCCCAGCATCAGGGTCTTTTCTAAGGAGTCAACTCTTCGCATCAGGTGGCCAAAATATTGGAGCTTCAGCATCAGTCCTTCCAGTGAATGTTCATAGAAAAACACTATACAATATTGAATTAAATATATACAATATTCACATTCATTTTCACCCCTATTATGTAAAAATATGTGTGTTTTATAGGTAAAAAGAAGAATAAAAGGAAATAAAATACCAGCTGCAGTTATCCACGGTTGATGGTTTTCTCAGTGACTATTTTCTTCTCTGCTTTAGTCTTGGATTGCTCAGATTATCTATAATGACTATGTTTTATTTTTATTAGTAGAAAATTATAAACTAAAGAAATAGATAATATACTAAGAATTTTACCTGAATTCCTCCTTGACCTTGTCTCAGTGCATTTGGAATTGGCCATTTGAGTCATCAAATAAGAAGCTGGTTCCCAAATGGGAAAGTAATTGGATTTCACACAACATTTTCCATGGGGCAATTGAATCATGACTGCTTAAAAACATGCTTTTGGAAATTTTGTTCCGATGAATTTTTAAATCTGTATATTAGTGCAGACTTCTCTTTCAGCAATGATGCATTCATTGTCCACCATATACTCTGCACTGTGCTATCTCTTGTAACAAATACACACATAGAATCATCTCTACCTTCAAGGGAGTTCACGTCCTAAAGAAGAAAAATGATAAGCACTTGGCCATAGTAGAAAAATTGTGGTAGTTATTTGCTAAATAACTTAATGGAGTCTATTCATATTGAGGTTCAGAAAACAGAATGATGTAATTCTGAAAGTTAACTGAAATATTTACTATGCATTTTCAAAGGTGTTAATATATAGTTTTAATCATTTTCCTCTGCTACTTTTTAAAGGAAATCTTCCAGTTTCCAATATCTGGACTACAGTTAGATGGAGATGTAGGCCAGAGGACTTTTCAGGCAAAGTACATGTTAAGCAAGTGTGAGCTGCATCTAGCATGAAGAAAAATGGATAAATTATCATGCTCAAGTCAGTACCTTCCAAATGAGGAGTCAAGAGACATGGGTTTATAGATTCAGTTTTGCAGGGGACTGGACTATCTGGGCCTGCCATTTCACTTCTCTAGAACTGTTTTCCTTATCTATCACCTAGGGGGTTCAGATGATTGGCAAGTACCTTCCAAGTTGAAAAGTTTCATTAAGTCATAAAATTACAAAAGAACTGGAATACACACCTGAGAAAGTAGTGTGAGTGGAGGCATATTCAGATCAGATTTCTCCTTCATTTCGAATCTTCTTTCCCTTGCTGGCAGTGCCCAACTGCTCCAGAGAGTGGTCCCCAGCACATTTTCCATTTTCTCATCTCCTACTCAATCCTTTCTACTTGAAATTTTAGCTCCATTCCAAAATCTCTCTCAAAACCTTCTAGTTGCCAAACCCTTTGACATTGCTTTTTTTCTAATTTTTATTTAATATTAGAGTATAATTGCTGAACAAAGTTGTGTTCATCACTTGAAACTTCAAGTGTTCAGCATAGTGATTCAGTTATACATATACATGTATCTGTTCTTTTTCAATTTCTTCCCCCATTTACATTGTTATAGAATACTGAGTAGAGTTCCCTGTGCTATACAGTAGGTCTTTGTTGATTATTTTACTTTTTATTGGCATATAGTTGATTAACAAAATTGTGTTAGGGTGTACTGTGAAGTGATTCAGTTATACATATACATGTGTCTATTCTTTTTCAAATTCTTTTCCCATTTAGATTATAGTAGAATATTGAGTTGGAGAAGGAAATGGCAACCCACTCCAGTATTCTTGCCTAGAGAATCCTGTGGACAGAGGAGCCTGGTGGGCTGCTGTCCATAGGGTCGCATAGAGTCGGACACTACTGAAGCAATTTAGCATGCATGTATGAGTTGGAGAAGGAAATGGCAACCCACTCCAGTATTCTTGACTGGAGAATCCTAGGGACGGAGGAGCCTGGTGGGCTGCCGTCTATGGGGTCTTGCAGAGTCGGACACGACTGAAGCAACTTAGCAGCAGCAGCAGCAGCAGCAGCAGCAGAAATATTGAGTAGAGTTCTCTATGCTATACAGTAGGTCTTTGTTGATAATCTGTTTTATTTTTTTATTGGAGTATCAGTGATCAGTGAAGTCACTCAGTTGTGTCTGACTCTTTGTGACCCCATGGACTATAGCCTGCCAGGCTCTTCTGTCCATGGGATTTTCCAGGCAAGAGTACTGGAGTGGGTTGCCATTTCTTTCTCCATTACTGGAGTATAGTTGCTAACATTGTGTTAGTTTTTGCTGTACAACATTGCTTCTTGATAATACAGCAGCCTTTAATCACTAGTGGCTATTCCCCTCTTCCTTCCAATGCAAAGAACAGAGATTTAGAGCCTCCCAGAACTAACTTAGAATCCTAATTTTGTTATTTCCTTCCTGTGTGTTCTTAAACAAGTTAGATTTCTTCTTTGGCCTTAGTGTCTACTCCCTAAATAATGGAAATAATATAGCATATGAATCTAATGAGTTTTTTTTTTTTGAGTTGAATGCTAACACATAAAGTATTGAATACCCCACAATTGATGTTCAAAATGACAATCCTCTGATTGTTCTCTTGTTTTCTGAGCTGCATGTGTTTGGTTATACCTCTGCTTGCTTCATCACTATCTCTCTAGTCAGTTAATATACCTCATCTCATAGCCAGAATAGGGCTGTTCCATAGGTACTGTTAGCGAGCTTCTACTTCAAAATGTTTCTCTCTCTGTTTATATCTATTCTTAAGGTCTCCTCTCTCACTCAGCACCTCTATAGAGCCAGGCTAGACACTCCAACTTTCCCACATTTCCAGATATCTAGTGGCAGCTCTATTTGAATGTCCAATCCCACTCTAAAATCAGCATATCCAAGCTACGTATTCGATCAATCTCCTGGTCCCATACTATATCAATTCTTTCTCTGACTTTACTCTTTCTTTTAATGTTATCACTATTAAACTTTTACTATTGTTTGATTCTTCCTTTGGTCTCCAATATTTCTCCAATAAATGATCTCATACTTTCTGATGTTTTTGTGAGATGGAATATACGATAGGAATGATCACAGATAATTCATCTTTAAATTCTGGGTCCAACACTAACCAGCTAGATAGTTATATTATCCTTGGGGAAAATACATGACCTCTTTGAGCATCACTTTTCTCATCTGTGAAAATTGAGTAATGATAGCTATTTCTTAGACTTCTTGTTGGTGATGTGAATGTTCTTTTTGAACAAACAAATGACTATTGATAAATAAATAGGTAGACAGGTAGATAAGTAAGGAGATAATCTGAAATCTTGCCTCCTGCCCACATCTTAGTTCTGATCCTATCAATTGATCAATGAATAGGGTATTTCTATCTGGCCTACTGAAACAGGTTCATATCCAATCTCCTTGCCTCTATCTCTTTCTTTATCACTTATCTAAAAGTTCATATTAATTTCCCCAATTTAAAGCAGCATTTTCAGTAGTTCTTCATTGCTCATGAAATGAATTCCAAATTCGTTCTCCTAGTTGACTTTAGTGGAAACCAATAAGGAGAGGAAAGTAATATTTACTGAGCATATACTCTATATGCAACATCATGCAGAGTAGGCTTGGAGCCAAGATTCAAACTCCAGCTGCTTAACACCAAAACCCATAGATATCAGACTGCTTTCCAACAGTGTAGAGTGATAAAATATTTACAGTATGATTACCCATTATCAGGAGTTTCACTTAAACCAAACTTAAGAAATTGTGACTTTGGGAAATAAAGAAGGTAGCCTTCAAGTGTTCTTATTTAATATGGTTATTTGGTTGCAGAGTCAAAAAATTCTCATTGAAATTTTATGGTTCAGGGAATAACAGTATTTCAGCTTGACATGTGGAAGTGTCAAAAACCTGAGTCAATGGGAGGGTTTAACTGTCAATCAGAAAGCTAATTGTAGTGAACAATATTAGGTGGCCTTGGCCTGTCTTTGTAAAATCAGTGATGCTTACCCCAAAATCTGTGTAGTAAGCCTCTAAACTAATTGCATTTCAATTTGAAATACTACACAAACATTATTAGATAAAAATGAAAGTTAAATTATAGGGTTGTTTGAATGGCTTTTGTAGAATCTTTGGCAGTGCTGTGCTGGTCCTGCTGATTACTGGTTCTAGGCAGAGGCTTCTATGAAGTCTGCAAATTGAAACAAGTCACCAAATTGTATATGCCATTGTATTTGGTATTGAGCAGCTGCAAGAACAAAATTCTATAAATGAAATGTGTATCCCAGCTTTTGTCCCCTAGGAAGTTGGTAAACAAAGCTACTCCATGATCAAATATCTATTAATATGTGTTAGTGATATTTTAGGTCCAAAATTTGTCTGATATAAGAGAAAAGCTGAGGATGACTTAACTTCAAGGCATGACCTGGTAGCATGTGGTCTCAGGAAAGCAGACATCTGAACTTAAGATGTGTGTTCACTATGAATAATGGTGGGAAACTAAAAAACTTGATTCTGTGCATACAAATATTTTAATTTCCTCAAGATTCATCATGATGTTACTTGACCACTGGTGTTTCAAAACTAAATAATTGTGAAATTTTCTATTTGCACATTGTTTAAGAATCACCATTCTCTAAAATACCAACATGCACAGACTCACATAAATTCCACACTCATAGGGATATTGATAGAAGTGGGGGAATTGGAGTTCACTTAATTTCCTGAGAATCCACTTCCTGTGAAATTACCTTGTTGCCTTGCTGTGAACAGACCTGGAACGATCTAGAAAGTCCTTAGGAATCCAACAATTCTCATCCTGTTTCATTGTTAAATAAAAACAGTCCATTTCATCATTTTTTTCTCTATAAAAAGTGAAACAATACTTTGTAGAATGACAGTGACTCTATGATCCAGGGTGATGGTTTCATATGTAAAGAAACAGAGGAAGGCTTTACAAGGAAGGATAATCGGCTGATAGGGTCATGTTGCTATTTAATGGTAGAACCAGACCTGAGATATAGACTTCGGATTCACAGTCCATGGGCTGTTACTATAGTGTCACTTTGTCTCTTCAAATAAGGTCCTTGCTTAGAGTAGTAGCATTTTAGGATTACTAGCCAAAACCTCCATCACACTTTCGAATGACATCAAAGTGGTATGTACTTGTTGATTCAGTTGGTAGTTGTCAAAATGTAACTGAGATAAGAAACAGGCTTATACTATGCTTGTGTCCCTCATTTTAGTGTACAAATGGTGCACATTTCCTGCTGAGAAACCCAGGATTTAAGATCTGTCCTTTCTTTTTAGAGAGTTCTCAGGCAAAAGCAGTTCATCACACTCTACATTTTAAAGACCTGGTACAGAGTACCTTTGCTACCACCTCCATGTCTCTGCTGAATTCAGCTTCTTTGCTTTCTGGAGTCACTGATTTCAAGCCTGTTCTCTCTGGAGAAGTAGAGCCTTGGTAGAAGGTTGAAGTGAATGAGCTGAGATTCATGGATTTTAAGCCTTGGCCCTGGTCTCTGTAGCCAGTGGTGTCCTCTACTGTGGAGTGGTACTCACGGAGGCACAACTTGAAGTGGAGGGCCCTCCTGTTTCAATGGGCAGAAAGGAGGCTCCGTGCTGAGTTTCTAATCTGGACCGGAGGGAAGAGCCTCTTCTCGCTGTCTCCCAATCCTCTTGTCATTCCCCCGTGTGTGTGTATATATGAGCATGCATGTGCACACACATGCACTTTTTTTTCTCTCTCTCGCTCTCAGTGTTTCTCTTTATCTCCCTTTACATCTCTTTCTGGATGTTTCTCCTGGGTTATCACAAGGTCATGTCCCTTGATCCCTGCATGGCCATAAAACCTCAAGGAGTAGAAGTACCTAAGGAAGGCAAAATTCCTAGGATTTCCACAGTATCAGTTTCTTTCTCTTTTTTTTGGTTAAATATACCTCGAGTTTTATGAAGGATGGAAAAGATGCCTTCAATAGTATATGCTATATCAAGGGCTGTGCTGTCTTATATGGTAGCTATTGTGGCTACTAAGTGTGTGAAAAGTGTCTGATTGCACATGTTGAAATAATATTTTGGATGCATTGAGTTAAACAATTATTCATTTACTAACAGTGCATTATTAGAATAATTTCCTTATTTATTTTTAAATTTTTAATGGGGTTACTAGAAAAAATAAAATTACATGTGTAGTTCATATTATATTTATTTTTATTTTAAAAATACATTGTTTTCAACTATAGTCATTATATCTTACATTAGATCCTCTCCCTTATTTATCTTATAGCTGAAAGTTAATTCCCTTTTATTAATCTCTCCCTATTTCTCCTACCCATCAGCCCCTGGAATCCACTTTTCTACTCTGTTTCTATGGGCTTGGCTTTTTATTTAGATTCCATGTATAAGAGATACTAATATTTGTATTTATTGTATTATATTTAGACAATGCTGGTCTACATTTTATTAAAATAAGCTAATAAACTTCAAAGGCTATTTGCAGATATCTATACACAGTATAGCTACTTTGTAGCTGAAAAACTTTTCAAAATATTTATTTTGTATTTTCTAAGTTGAATCCTAATCCTTTCTTCAGCTATGTCTAATCCACTGTTTAATCCATGCATTGAGTTGTTGTTTTAAAATTTCCGTGACTATATTTGTTAGCAGATATTCTATATACCAGTATCTGGTTCTTGGTTTGCATGTCTCTGCTTAAATATTACCTGATTAGTGAGACCTTCATTGATTGCCCGTTAGATAATACCCCTCTGTCACACACACACACACACACACACACACACACACACACACACACACACACACACACACACACACACACAGGAGCCCTCCTTATCTTTGTTCCCCTGCTTTATTTTTTTCCCTACAGCACATATCACCACTTAGCATAATATAGGTTTTCTTGCTAATTACCTGTTTCTCTGTAGCTGCTTCTCCTCTTCCACACACATTACTACATAAGTTACAGGAATACAGAGACTTTGTCTGTTCAGTGCACTGCAGTTTTCTTAGTTTCCCATACATATTAGGTGCCCGGTGAGTCATAGTTGAATGATTGAGCCACATAATTGATTTTATAATACTTATTTCCTGTAATTTCATATCATACCTCATGCATATACTTCTTTATATTAAGACATTATATTTATATAATGTTTATTTCCATCACAGTGGGTAGGTACACGGAATATTTTTATTTCCCATTCCCTGGGATTACAGTCTTTTGAGGGGCTCAGCCTTATCCCAGGTATCAGTTTTAGTGTCCTACCATGAATGAGCAAAGCTCTTATCATCTGTGCCTTTGTGTGTATTCAAATCAAGACCCTGCTATTATTGGGCTAGTAAAATGTCAGTCCATGGGGTCACAAAGAGTCAGATATGACTGAGCGACTAAGCACACACACACATACACACACACACATGAACATGTTCAGGGCTACAGCAAAATCAGCATGTACTCCTGGAATTCTGGCTGTCAGGAACCTCTCTAATTCAGGTTCCTGGAGAGCTCACACTTTTTGAAGTCAGCTACTGTATACATTAAAAGATATTATGTTTATTTAACAACTAGGTTTTACAGGGAGAGCTTCTGCACTAGCCAAGTGAATCATTTTTCTGGAATCTGAAATCTATCGTGATGTCTTTAACTTTTTTTTCTGTCAGTAAAAATTAGATTGTTTTCAGTCATTCATTATATTAATGCTGCAGTGAACATCCTTATATGTGCATTTTCCCATGTATATCCTATCATTTTTGGAGAGTTCTTCTCTTTATCTCCTATGGATAAATCCCTAGAAATAAAATTGTTGAATCAAAAAGAAATGAACACAAGAAAGTGTCTTATAGAAAAATGAATAGACATATAAATCAATGGAACAGAATAGCGTCTAGAAATTGACCCAGGAAAGTACACGCAACTGAATTTAATGGAGAAAGAATGATCTTTTCAATAAATCATGCTGCGACAATTGAACATCTGTAGATCAAAAGAAAATAAACCTCAACCTTACACCTTACATCAAAATTAACTAAAAATATGTAAACTGTAAAACTATTAAATTTTTATAGAAAACCATGGGAGAAAACCTTTATGATTTGTGTTAGGTAGAGTTTTTATACATGATACCAAAAGTACAGTCCATGAGAGAAAAAATGGCAAACTGATCTTTGTCAGAAGGTTTGAACTTTTGCTTTATGAGAGAATCTATTAAGAGGATGAGAAGACAAGCCACTGATTATAAGAAATATTCATAAGTCACATATTCAATGTAGGACTTGTATCCAGAACATTCAATAGTAAGACATTCCCATTATAAAGCAGGCCAAAATCTGGACCAGATATACAACCAAAGGGAATATACAGACAGTAAGCAGACACTAAAAGTATGTTCAATGCCATTAGCCATTAGATAAAGGCAAATTGAAGGCCTGACGCCAGTACACATCTATTGTAATGGCTAAAACAGAAGACAGTGACAATACCAAATGCTTTTGGAATGTTGACAAATTGGATCCATCACACATTCCTGGTGGAAATGTAAGATGCTACAAACTTCTGAAAACAATTTGGTAGTTTCTGACAAAGTTATACCATATACTTGCCATAAGATCCAACAGTTACAATTATGGGTGTTTATCTCACTGAACTGAAAACAGATATCCACACAGAAGTCTGTATACAAATATTCATAGCAGCTTTATTTGTAATAGCCCCAAATTGGGAATAACTCAAATGCCCTTTGATGGGTGAATGGATAGAGAAACTTGTTCATCCATGTAATGGGAATATTGCTCAGCCATGAAGAGAAACCAATTACTAATGCCCACAAAAACTTGAATGAATCTCCGGGGCATTATGCCGAGTGAGGGGAAGAAAAGCCAATCTCATAAGATTACATACTCTATGATTCCATTTATATAACAGTCTCAAAATGACAAAATTATAGTGATGAAAAATGGATCAGTGGTTGTCAAGGGTTAGAGTTAGAGGAGATAAAACTATACAGGGCTGTGATGACACTGTTTTTTGACAACAGAATACTTCTGTATCTTGATTGTGCTGGCTGTTACATGAATCTATACATGTGAAAAAAAATCTCACAGCACTACACACTAAGCCCACAGAGAAGTCCATGTAAAAACTGAAGAAAATGACTCAAAGTCTGCAGTTTAGTTAATAGTATTGTGCCAATGTCAATTTCTGAGTTTTGGTATTTTACTTTGACTACGTAACAACAATGACAAATATAAGATGTTATCATTGAGCAAAGGCAGGTGAACCCACCATAGGAATTCTCTCCTATATTTGTTGCTTCTTGTGAGTCTTACACTATTTCAAGGTAAAAATTTTTCAAAAGATATAAACATTCAAGAATATCATGTCAATTTTCTCCCATTTGAACAGTATCGCCTAATAGCTAGAAAGCCATTTAGCCTATATTATCTTCCTCATACACTTACCAGTAGCTGAAATCATGCTATTATTCTCTTATCTGATTACTGTCTACTTCTTTTTCATGAGAGCAGACGTAGTATCTCGTGTGTGTGTGTGCATGTGTGTGTGTGTGCACCCTTAGTCACTAAGTCATGTCCAACTCTTTGTGACCTTATGGACTGTAGCCTGCCAGCCTCCTCTGTCCATGGGATTTCCCAGGCAAATATACTGTAGTGGGTTTCCATTTCCTCCTCCAAGGGATCTTCCCAACCCAGGGATCGAACCTGCGTCTCTTGCATTGGCAGGTGGATTCTTTACCCCTGAGTCAACAGGTTAGTGGCACACAAAAGTCCTGGAATAACATTGATCATAAATAAATATATTTTGAATGAATGAGTGAATGTAGGTAAAACACCTTACTTTATTTCAATATTAGTGAATTGAAATAATTTTATGTGGTTTTTATTGGCCATTGTAGTTTTTCTTTTGTTGATCACCCATGAATGTTATTTGCCCCTTTTTTTTCTGTTTATGGGTATTTACCTTTTTGTTTTTAAGAATTATTTATGTGTAAAGCTGTTTACCCTTTGTCATTTTTCAAATACTTCCCTGGCATCATTTTTGGTTTTAATTTCTGCTTACTTTTTCTTATAAATTAAAAATGAATATTGTGAAGTTAAATTGATATTTTTTAAAAATTCTTTCTCTCTCTTTTTTTTTTTAACGCTGAGAAAGATCCACCTGGGTTAGAGATAATACAATATTTTTCTGGAAATTGTAATATTCTGTTTAAAAATGTAAATCATTCATCTGTAATTTATTTTGGAGCCAAGTAGAAATTAAGTTATTTTTCTCCAAAATTGCTTCTTCAGCAACATTTATTATAGTATCTTTTATTTCTTTATTGGATCAGTTTATACTAATATCATAAATTCTTAAATGTACAATTCCCCTAGAATTTTCACCCTGTTTATTTGGCTTGTCTGTCCCCAGAATAGCACTACAGAGTTTTAACTACTCTAACTTTTGAACACATTATGTTATCTTATTAGGCAAGTCCTTCAATTTTTCCCAGCATCAGGTTCTTTTCTAATGAGTTGGCTCTTTGCATCAGGTGGCCAAAGTATTGGAGCTTCAGCTTCAGCATCAGTCCTTCCAATGAATATTCAGGAATTATTTCCTTTAAGAATGACTGGTTTGATCTCTTTGCAGTCCAAGGGACTCTCAAGAGTCTTCTCCAACACCACAGTTTAAAAGCATCAATTCTGCGGCCCTCAGCTTTCTTTATAGTCCAGCTCTCACATCCATACATGACTACTGGAAGCACCATAGCTTTGACTATATGAACCTTTGCTGGCAAAGTAATGTCTCTGCTTTTTTAATATGCTGTCTAGGTTTGTCATAGCTTTGCTTCAAAGGAGCAAGCATCTTTTAATTTCATGGCTGCATTTACCATCTGCAGTGATTTTGGAGCCCAAGAAAATAAAGAAAAGATATGGCTTTACCATTTAGCATAAGAAGTATATATGACATATATAATAAATACATACAAGTATGTATATATATGTAAATTAGAAACTTATAAACCATCATGTTTATAACCTTCCCATCTATTCCTAATTTAATGAGTTTTGCGTTTTTAAATTTTCAAAAGATGAATGTAACTTTCTCTCACCAATCGCCATTTAAGTCTCTTATTGAAAACTCATAATTTTTCCCTGACATAATGATGTGACCCATAGCCTTTCTAATACTGAATCACATTGAAAGAAAGAAAGCAAGTTAAGCCACTCAGTCGTGTCCGACTCTTTGCAACCCAGTGAACTGTAGCCTACCAGGCTCCTCCCTCCATGGGATTCTCCAGGCAAGAATACTGGAGTGGGTTGCCATTTCCTTCTCCAGGGGGATGTTCCCAACCCAGGGATCAAACCAGGGTCTCCTGCATTGCAGGCAGGCCCTTTAACCTCTGAGCCACCAGGGAAGCCCCAGAATCACATTACATTCTGACAAAAAGTATGATATGTAGTGGTGTTTTTTAACATGTTGCTAGATTCAATATAACGCTTTTAGGATTTCTTCAGCTATATTAATGAGGGCTATTAATTATTTTTTTCGTATTTGTTTGGCTTTCTATTAAGACATTGGTTATCTTGCAAGTTGCAGAGTTTTCCATATCTGACTTGCTCACCTCCAAATGCATTCTAAATTGTGGTCTTTATACTCCAATGGCAGTGCTTGGAACTACAGGGTTGATGATGACAGTCTGACTTAGAACAGGGTTATTTCTTCCTGGCTTCCAGATTATATATCTCTACTGATAAGGTCTAAGATGATATTGGCTTTTTCTCATAATTGTGTTGGCTTTTATTAGTATTATCATTATCTAAAGCCCTGATTCTTTACTACAGCCAATTGAAAACCTGTCCAGATGGTTTATTGAATCTACTGACAGTGCCTTACACCATTTCCTCTTAAATTTCACCTCATTAGATTCAGACCGTTATTTCAGCCTATTTTCATTCTTTTTGAATCCTTACTCTCTCATCCAGTGAGGTTTTAATCCTTAGCCTTACACCATTCACACGTGGAACATTTACTTGCTACCCCATACCTTACTCTTTATCACTGGTGAAACTGTAGTTTGGGATAGGCATGAAGACAGAGCCTATAGCTAGGCACTAAAATCTGCATGCAGACAGGTATGTATAATCATTAATCATTTCAGAAGGTCATTCATACAGTTATACATTTGAATTTATTCTTTCATCAGATAATAATTGAACACTGTCTCTCAGCCAGGGACTGAGGTAGGTATTGGGGATACAACTCATAAAATGTGTTTCCCTAGCTCAAGGACTCAGAGCAAACAGACAAGAAACCAGATTAATTCAATAGGCATTTGTTATGATAGATAAGTATAAAAAGCTTTAAAGTCTCAAAAAAAAGAGATTTGAGGCAAAGGAGAATAGACAATTGTTGTTTTTTAAAATCTCATTGATCCAAGTACATCTGGTTTGTAGTCAATATAGTGATACACTACTGAGATCTTGGTTTAGAAATGAAAAATGAATACCCTCAGCTGTGGAAGTGCTGACTGTAGGAAGTCCTCAGCTATCATACTCCTGCAAGGATGACTTTGCTGAAGAGAGCCACCTTGGCCACATCCAATGACTGATTGAGGAAGAGATGTAAGGGCCCGGCTCCCTTCACCAACTGAAGGGGTTCTTTTTTTTTTTTTTCATTAGAGTACAATTGCTTTACACTGCTGCATCAATTTCTGCTGTACAGCAAAGTGAATCAGCTCTATATGTATACATATATCCCCTCTTTTTTGGATTTCCTTCCCATTTAGGTCACCACAGAGCACTGAGTGTAGTTTCCTGTGCTACACAGCAGGTTCTCGTTAGTTACCTATTTTATGCATAGTATCAGTAGTGTATATATGTCAATATCAGTCTCCCAATCCATCCTACCCTGGCATTGCAGGCAGATTCTTTACCAACTGAGCTATCAGGCAAGCCTATCCTACCCCAAATGGTCACAATTCTAAGAGTCCTTCTAGGTTCAGAATTCCCAGCATCAGCTGACCTAGTAGGTATGTCTGGGCCATAGCAGCTGGATGGTAGAGCAATGACAGGGGCTTCCAGGTTTCTACATCTTGATCTGGATGACTGTTTTGTGGGCTTGCTTTCCTTTATGAAAAATTCATTTGTCTGTGTACTTGTAGGAAAGTAGATTTTTAAAAAACTTAAAGTTGTACCTCATGATTAAGCTTTTTAAGGGTAAAATCCATCATATTCATTAGTATCTTGTACATGTTAAGTGTCTTATTCCCTAAGATTTTGATGAGAAGTTATTAATGGGGGGAGGGGAATGTTACATCTCCACTGTTCCGATTTTCACTGTGAGGATGTTCATTAAACTTACTGCTTTCCTCTTCCACACTTATACTTACCCAAAGAGGTATGTCTAGACTGTAGACTGGGAAAGAAACAGTGTAGGAACATTTCAGGCTCTTCTCTTTTCAGCTAACTGACCTGCTGCACACATTGTGTTCTTTTTGTCCATGCTGGATGTCTTACAGGGGTTAACAACTCACATCACTGGTATGGTATGTGTTCAGCACTGCCTGCTTGGGTAGGTAAATCACTCTAATATTGGCATTCCATCTAGTTGCTGCACATCTAATCAAGTATCTTAATTCAGTTTCTCTCCCAAGGCAAAGTCTCAGACAAGGACTTGTGTGCAGATAGTTTATTTGGGAATTGGATCCAGGAAGCAAGAGTGAAGGAATGAGTAGAATGGATCAGTGGAGGAAAAAAAAACTCACTAAAGAATATGATATTGAACTGGTAACTGATTGGGGCCACTGAGGCTCAATCCCTTTGGGAAACCATGTAGAATATATTTGGAATTGTCCCTCTGAGATGCAGCATTTATTCACCCACTCCTGTCTTAGTTGGCCAAGTGACTCCAGACACTGCCACTTCTCCTGACTGATCTTCTGGACTGCTGATTAAGCTCTTGGGGCTTTGTAGAAAATGTGACTTATTAAGGCAGGATGATGTTAAGACACAGAAAAGTACAAGTACCCTTTTCAACAACACACATGTTAGGGGCATCAACTGTACAGAGTCAAAAATCTGTATGTGATGTATAGTAGGCTCTGCATACACATGGTTCCTCTATACCTGTAGGACTTCCCTGGTAGCTCAGCTGGTATAGAGTCTGCCTGCAATTCAGGAGACCCTGGTTTGATTCCTGGGTCGGGAAAATCTGCTGGAGAAGGGATAGGCTACCTACTCCAGTATTCTTGGGCTTCCCTGGTGGCTCAGACAGTAAAGAATCTGCCTGCAATGTGGGAGACCTGGGTTAGATCCCTGGGTTGGGAAGATCCCCTGAGGAAGGGAAAGGCTACCCACTCCAGTATTCTGGCCTGTAGAATTCCATGGACAGTGGAGCCTGGCAGGCTACAGTCCACGGGGTCCCTAAGAGTCGGACATGAGTGAACAACTTTCACTTCACTTCTATATCTGTGGTTCATCCATATCTACAGATTAAACCAGCTGCAGATAGCATAGTATTGTATTATTAACTATTGAAAAATACCTCTGTGTAAGTCAACTGCACAGTTAAATCACAAGTTGTTCAACTTAACTTGTAACTGGTGCAGTTAAAATTGGAGGTAGGCTGAAGTGATTTGGTTTAGGGCACCAAATGCCTCTGCTTTGATCACTTTCTCCAATATCAGATTTATCAGTAATAAAGCTGACATTTTAGTCACCATATACCTTATCTTTTCCTATCTATTTCTGAGTTGATTTAGGATTTCAAGAGGGTGAGTAGTGTTATTTTGTTTGGATTTCTTAAAATTCTAACAGTAGTAACCCAAGATTTATTTCTAATTGTTATAGATTTTGTAGCTAAACTGATTTTTAAATTATTTTATACTTACAGAATTACAAAACTAAATATATATGATAGGTTAATTACTCCAGTATTATCTACAAGTATAAAATATTTTGAGCAATAAATTCCCACCCATAGGAGGTGGCTGAAACTAAGTACAGTACATCTACACAATGAAGAACTATGACACCATAGAAAAGAACGAGGATTATCTCCAGGAATTGATATGGTATGGATTTGAGGATATGTTGTTAAGTTAAACACAAGAAAATATAAAAGGGCATATGTTATATAATAATTTTGAATAAGATAGAGCAGAGGTAAGTATATATCTGCTTATTTTTGCAAGAAATAGTGAACAAAAACTAATAAAATTAGTTATTTATGAGGGTAGGTGATAACAGGGTGGAATGGATAGGAGAGATATCTCTTTCAATTTATTCATGTAGTTTTCACTTTTAGAAATTTCTTAATGTATTACATATTGGAAAATAAAATTGAAGCAACAAGGTTAGGTTGAAAAAAAAGCTAAAAGTAAACAGAAACAAACATAACTGTTTTTCAGGTGAATGGCATAATTTACATGGAGAAGAAAAAATTCTTCAAAATAATTTTGAATGGAGTAATTTGACTGTAAGTCATCAATTGAATTACAAAAAAGAACTGGAAAGAAATCTTGAACTCCTCATTGTATGTTTGTTTTCCAAAATGACATGAGTATAGCAATTCTGAAACTATTTTATATGTACTTTAGAAATGAAAAAGAAACTCTTTTAGGAAGCCAAAGTTCTCTCATTTTAAGATGAAAGAAATATAACATGAATTAGGAGTAAGCAAGACAAAAAAAAATCATAGCATTAAATTCGAGCTGGAAATGCCCATTGTGGTTTCTAAATAGCATACCACACTAAAAGGGAAAATGCCTGCTTAAGGAAAATATCATATATATATACTTGTGCATTAATTGCCCCATTGATATTTCTTTTTTTTAATTAATTTATTTTAATTGGAGGCTAATTACTTTACAATATTGTAGTGGTTTTTACCTACATTAACATGAATCAACCATGGGTGTACATGTGTTCCCCATCCTGAACCCACCTCCCACCTCCCTCCTCATCCCATCCCTCAGGGTCATCCCAGTGCACCAGCCCTGAGCACCCTGCCTCATGCATTGAACCTGGACTAGCGATTTATTTCACACATGATAATATACATCTTTCATTGCAATTCTCTCAGATCATCCCACCCTCGCCTTCTCCCACAGAGTCCAAAATACTTCTTTACATCTGTATCTCTTTTGCTGTCTCACATATAGGGTCATGGTTACCTTCTTTCTAAATTCCATATATATGCATTAAAATATTGTATTGGTGTTTTTCTTTCTGACTTACTTTACTATGTATAATAGGCTCCAGGTTTATCCACCTCATTAGAACTGATGCAAATGCTTAATTTTTAATGGCTGAGTAGTATTCCATTGTGCATATGTACCACTGCTTTCTTATCCATTCATCTGCCGATGGACATCTAGGTTGCTTCCATGTCTTGGCTATTAGAAACAGTGCTGTGATGAACATTGGGGTACACGTGTCCCTTTCAATTCTGGTTTCCTCGGTGTGTATGCCCAGCAGTGGGATTTCTGGGTCATATGGCAGTTCTGTTTCCAGTTTTTTTAAGGAATCTCCACACTGTTCTCTATAGTGGCTGTACTAGTTTGCATTCCCACCAACAGTGTAGGAGGGTTCCTTTTTCTCCGCACCCTCTCCAGCATTTATTGTTTGTAGACTTTTGATAGCAGCCATTCTGACCAGCATGGTACCTCATTGTGGTTTTGATTTACATTTCTCTGATAATGAGTGATGTTGAGCATCTTTTCATGTGTTTGTTAGCCATCTGTAAGTCTTCTTTGGAGAAATGTCTGTTTAGTTCTTTGGCCCATCTTGATTGTCTTTTCTGCATTGTATATTCTTGCCTCCTTTGTCAAAGATAAGGTGTCCATAGGTGCGTGGATTTATCTCTGGGCTTTCTGTTTTGTTCCATTGATCTATATTTCTGTCTCTGTGCCCATACCACACTGTCTTGATGACTGTTGCTTTATAGTATAGTCTGAAGTCAGACAGGTTGATTCCTCCAGTTCCATTCTTCTTTCTCAAGATTGCTTTGGCTATTCAAGGTTTTTGGTAATTCCATACAAATTGTGAAATTATTTGTTCTAATTCTCTGAAAAATACTGTTGGTAGCTTGATAGGGATTGCATTGAATCTATAGATTGCTTTGGGTAGTATACTCATGTTCACTATATTTCTTCCGATCCATGAACATGGTATATTTCTCCATCTATTTGTGTCATCTTTGATTTCTTTCATCAGTGTTTTATAGTTTTCTATATATAGGTCTTTTGTTTCTTTAGGTAGTTTTATTCCTAAATATTTTATTCTTTTCCTTACAATGGTGAATGGAATTGTTTTCTTAATTTCTCTTTCTGTTTTCTCATTGTTAGTGTATAGGAAAACAGGGATTTCTGTGTGTTAGTTTTATATCCTGAAACTTTACTGTATTCATTGATTAGCTCTAGTAATTTTCTGGTGGAGTCTTTAGGGTTTCCTATGTAGAGCATCATGTCATCTGCAAACAGTGAGAGTTTTACTTCTTCTTTTCCAATCTGGATTCCTTTTATTTCTTATTCTTCTCTGATTGCTGTGGCTAAAACTTCCAAAACTATGTTGAATAGTAGTGGTGAGCATGGGCACCCTTGTCTTGTTCCTGACTTTAGGGGAAATGCTTTCAATTTTTCACCATTGAGGATAATATTTGCTGTGGGTTTATCATATATGGCTTTTATTATGTTGAGGTATGTTCCTTCTATTCCTGCTTTCTGGAGGGTTTCTATCATAAATGGATGTTGAATTTTGTCAAAGGCTTTCTCTGCATCTATTGAGATAATCATATGGTTTTTATCTTTCAATTTGTTAATGTGGAGTATTACATTGATTGATTTGCAGATATTAAAGAATCCTTGCATCCCTGGGATGAAGCCCACTTGGTCATGATGTATGATCTTTTTAAGATATTCTTGGATTCTGTTTGCTAGAATTTTTGAAGGATTTCTGCATCTATGTTCATCAGTGATATTGGCCTGTAGTTTTCTTTTTTTTTGTGGCATCTTTGTCTAGTTTTGGTATTAGGGTGATTGTGGCCTCATAGAAAGAGTTTGGAAGTTTACCTTCCTCTGCAAGTTTTTGGAAGAGTTTGAGTAGGATAGGTGTTAACTCTTCTGTAAATTTTTGGTACAATTCATCTGTGAAGCCACCTGGTCCTGGGCTTTTTTGTTTGCTGAAAGATTTCTGATTACAGTTTCAATTTCTGTACTTGTGGTAGATCTGTTAAGATTTTCTCTTTCTTCCTGGTTCAGTTTTGGAAAGTTATACTTTTCTAAGAATATGTCCATTTCTTACAAGTTTTCCATTTTATTGGCATATAGTTGCTGATAGTCTCTTATCATCCTTTGTATTTCTGTGTTGTCAGTTGTGATTTCTCCGTTTTCATTTCTAATTTTGTTGATTTGATTCTTCTCCCTTTGTTTCTTGATGAGCCTGGCTAATGATTTGTCTGTTTTATTTATCTTCTCAAAGAACCAGCTTTTAGCTTTGTTGATTTTTGCTATGGTCTCCTTTGTTTCTTTTTCACTTATTTATGTCCTAATTTTTATGATTTCTTTCCTTCTACTAACCTTGAGGTTCTTCATTTCTTCCTTTTCTAGTTGCTTTAGGTGTAGAGTTAGGTTATTTTTTTGATTTTTCTCTTGTTTCTTGAGGTAAGCTTGTATTGCTATGAACCTTCCCCTTAGCACTGCTTTTACTGAGTCCCATAGGTTTTTCATTCGTTTCTGCATATTTTGATTTCTTCTGTGATTTGTTGGTTATTCAGAAGTGTGTTGTTTAGCCTCCATATGTTTGCATTTTTAATATTTTTTTCTTGTAGTTGACATCTAATCTTACTACATTGTGATCAGAAAAGATGCTTGAGATGATTTCAATTTTTTTGAACTTACCAAGTCTAGATTTATGGCCCAGGATGTGGTCTATCCTGGAGAAGGATCCGTGTACACTTGAGAAGAAGGTGAAATTCATTGTTTTGGGGTGAAATGTCCTATAGATATTAATTAGGTATAACTGGTCCATTTTATCATTTACAGTTTGTATTTCCTTGCTAATTTTCTTTCTAGTTGATCTATCCATAGGTGTGAGTGATCTATCCATAGGTGTTACTGTTGATTTCCCCTTTCATATTTGTTAGCATTTTCCTTACATATTGTGGTGCTCCTATGTTGGTTGCATATATATTTATAATTGTTATATCTTCTTCTTGGATTGATCCTTTGATCATTATGTAGTATCCTTCTTTATCTCTTTCACAGCCTTCCCTAAAATGGGGAAGGAAATAGCCACCCAAGTCCAAGAAACCCAGAAAGTCCCAAACAGGATAAACCCAAGGCAAAACACCCCAAGACACATATTAATCAAATTAATGAAGATCAAACACAAAGAACAAATATTAAAAGCAGCAAGGGAAAAACAACAAATAACACACAAGGGGATTCCCATAAGGATAAGAGCTGATCTTTCAACAGAAACTCTTCAGGCCAGAAGGGAATGGCAGGACATACTTAAAGTGATGAAAGAGAAAAACCTACAACCCAGGTTACTGTACCCAAAAAGGATCTCATTGAAATATTAAGGAGAAATCAAAAGCTTTACAGACAATCACAAGCTCAGAGAATTCAGCACCACCAAACCAGCTCTTCAACAAATGATAAAGGATCTTCTCTAGACAGGAAGCACAGAAAAGTTGTATAAACTCGAACACAAAACAACAAAGTAAATGGCAATGGAACCATTCTTGTTAATAATTACCTTAAATGTAAATGGGTTGAATGCCCCAACCAAAAGACAAAACTCATATCAGATAAAATAGAGGTGAACTGATGGAGATAAAGGAGAGTCAAAAGGGGGAGAAGGCAATCAGGCCAGTAATCACACTCCTAAGTAAAAATGGGTACTGAAGATTGGATTCTTAAAGGTACAAAATTGACAACAAATACCAAAAAGCAACGATTAAAAATCTAGAGTAGAGGTTAGACTCTCAAAAATACAATATTAAAAAAAGAAAACAAAATCACAAAAATTATAAAAAATATATATTAAATTTACTTTAAAAATAGGGGGATTTTTTCAAGGTAATAGTAGGTTATAAAAATGAAAATTAAAGGAGTAATAAAGGACTTAAAAATAAAAAAAATGATAATAGTAAAATGTAACTAGGAATTTCTCTGGAGCTGTTACAGGCACTGTGAGGTCAGTTCAGTTTCAGATAGTTCCTTGTTCCAGCTTATACTTCATCTCGAGGTCTATAGGCCCTTTCCAATGTAGTTGGTGCTAACTACAGGGTTTTAATCTGTTTCACCTGTCACTTCCAAAGTGGTTCCCTCTGTTTATTTTGGCTTATTCTGTTTGCAAGTATCTTCAGTGTCTAATTTCCTCCCTGACACAAGGGGGCCAAGGTGGTCACTTATTTAGGCTCACTTGTGCAGTTGTGCTGTGGGGAGGGAGGAGCACAGCAAACAATTATCACTGGTGTGTGTGGGGAGTGCTGGCAGTGTCTGAGCCACACTCGGTTTGCCCCCGCTCACAGCGTGTGTGCTTTCCCATTCTACACTGCTCAGGTTCCAGGTTGCTCTGAAGGGGAACTGTCTAAAGCGGGCCCTGGGTTGCATGTACTTCCCAGGTCTAAGCCACTCAGGTTCAGGTTCAGGTACTCCACAAAGGCACAGACTCAGTTGGGCATGCATTTTGTGCCCTTTAAAGGTCAAGCAGCTCAGGAGACCAGGTGTTTGGTGTGCACACTCTTCCCAGGTGGGCAGTGCATCTTATCACGTCCCAGCTGCTCAGTTTCCTGGCTGTGCAGAGGGAGGGAATGCCATCTCAGGTATGCTGTGTGTCTCTTCCGGCGAGCTGATCTCTGGCTGCAACCCTCCCAGCGGATGTCAACCGTCCAGGATCCCAGGAAGACTTAGTTAGCAACTGGAAGCCTGCTCAGTTTGGTAGGGGATGCCGTCTCTGGGGCTGAGTTTGCCCCTTTCCGGCTCTGCCTGCTGCCTGCCTGCCTCCCTGCCTTCGGTAGGGGATGGGGCAGTCCTCAGCTGGCTAGCTCTCCTTTGGTATTCCCTCAGCCGTTTGTTCCCTGAGTGGGCCCGGCAGTGCCTTAGGTTAGAGCTTTGTGCAGAAAAGTTCTCTCTCTCTCTCTCTCTCTCTCTCTCTCTCTCTCTCTCTCTCTCTCTCTCTCTCTTTCCTTCCCCCCACCCTGCCCACTGGCTATCCCATGGTTTGGATTGCTATCTCAACTTAGCTCCCTCAGATTGCCCTCAGGGCATTCAGGCCTGGTCCTTACCCTAAACAGTGCAGCCCATGCCTGCCTGTTCAGCACCTGCTTGCTGGTGGTGGACACGAGCATCTGGGCTACTTCTCCACTGGGAGTTGTGGTTAGGTGTGTATTCCGTGGGTTTTATTTACACACACATAATGGAATATCACTTACTTGTAAAAAAAAAAAAAAAAAGAACAAAATAATACCATTTTCAGCAACATGGATGGACCTAGAGATTACCAAACTAAATGAAGTAAGTCGAAAATAAATATCATATGGCTCTAATAAAAATAAAATTGAACTTTTTTACAAAACAGAAACGGACTCACAGATTTTGAAATCAAACTTAGGTTACCAGAAGGGAAATGTGGGGGGAGGGATAAATTAGGAGACTGGGATTAACATATACACACACTACCATATATAAAATATATAACTAACAAGGACCTCCTGTATAGCACAGGGAACTACTCAATATTCTATAATAACCTATATGTGAAAATAATCTGAAAAAGAATGTGTATATATATATATATATATACATATATGTATGTATATATAAAACTCAATTGGCTGTACAACCGAAACTTACACCCTAGGGCCCATTTTTAAGTAAAATGAGGGTTACTTGAACACAAGCACTATGGCTATTTTGTTGTTGCTTAGTCACTAAGTTGTGTCCGACTCTTTGGGACCCCATGGACTGCAGCCCACCAGGTTCCTCCATCCATGGGATTTCCCAGGCAAGAATACAGGAGTGTGTTGCCATTTCATTCTCCAAGGGATCTGATCTTCTCAAGCCAGGGACAGAACCTGCATCTCCTGCATTGGCACGCATATTCTTTACTGCTGAGCCATCACGGAAGTCCAAGCACCACGGTACCCATACTGATATCATAAAAGTCAATCTGGTAACAGAGACGGCCTGACTAAAAGGTGGATTACACTGGAAAAACAGATGTTTCATGTTTTTGGCAGAATTGAGCAGGAAGGTACATGATTTCATTACACTACACAAAAAGGTATGCAATTTTAAAATTAGGAATTATTTATTTCCGGAATTTTCCATTTAATAGTTTCAGACTGTGACTGATCGTGGGGAACTGAGGTTGCAGAAAGTGAAACAATGGAAAAGGGAGGACTACAATAGCTAATAACTATTGAGCACTTACAATATGCTAGGCACTATTCCAAATGCCACAGGACTGGAAAAGGTCAGTTTTCATTCCAGTCCCAAAGAAGGGCAATGCCAAAGAATGTTCAAACTACCACACGGTTACACTCATTTCACATGCTAGCAAAGTAATGCTCAAAATTCTCCAAGCTAGGTTTCAACAGTTCATGAACCGAGAACTTCCAGATATTCAAGCTGGATTTAGAAAAGACAGAGGAACAAGATATCAAACTGCCAACTTCCACTGGATCATAGAAAAGGCAAAGAGAATTCCAGAAAAACATTTACTTCTGCTTCATTGACTATGCTAAAGCGTTTGACTGTGTGGATCACAACAAACTGTGGAAAATTCTTTAAGAGATGGGAATAGCAGACCACCTTAACTGCCTCCTGAGAAACCTGTATGCAGGTCAAGAAGAAACAGTTTGAACGGACATGGAACAATGGACTGGTTCAAAATTGGGAAAAGATTATGTCAAAGCTGTATATCATTATCCTGGTTGTTTAACTTATATGCAGAGTACATCATGTGAAATGCCAAGATGGATGAAGCACAAGCTGGAATCAAGATTGCCAAGAGAAATATCAATAACCTCAGATATGCAGATGATACCACTCTAATGGCAGAAAAAAGAAGAGGAACTACAGAGCCTCTTGATGAAGGAGAAAGAGGAGAGTGAAAATCTGGCTGTGTATATCACATCTTATTTACTCATTCCTCTGCTGATGGATATCTAGGTTGCTTCCATGTCTTGGCTGTTGTAAATAGTGCTGAACTGAACACTGGGGTGCCTGTATCTTTTCGAATTCTGGTTTGCTCCAGATATGTGCCCGGGAGTGAGATTGCTGGATCATACGATAATTCTATATTTAGTTTTTAAAGGAAACTCCTTACTGTTCTCTGTAGTGGTTGTACCAATTTACATTCCCACCAGCAGTGTAGGAGGGTTCCTTTTCTCCACAGTCTCTCCAGCATTTATTCTTTATTTTTTCATAATGGGCATTCTGATTTATGTGAGGTGATACCACATTGTCATTTCAATTTGCATTTCTCTAATAATTAGTGATATTGAACGTTTGGGGGTTTTTTAATGTGGTTTTTGGCCAAATGCCTGTCTGCTTTGGAGAAATGTCTGTTTAGAACTGCTCATGTTTTGATTGTGTTTTTTGGTTTTTTGATACTGAGTTGTATGAGCTCTTTGTATAGTTTGTAGATTAATCCCTTATAGTTTGTAGATTAATCCTTTGTCAGTCGCTTTGTTTGCAAATATTTTCTCCCATTCTTTGTGTCCTCTTTTTGCTTTCTTTGTGGTTTTCTATGCTGTGCAAAATGATCCTGGCAATTCAAATTTGCCAAAGTCAAGTTGGAAAGTGCTCCCATTAAGTAAAAAGATGGAAGTTATCATCTTATAAAGGAAAGAAAAAATTATATGCTGAGTTTGCTAAGATCATCAGTAAGAACAAATCTTCTATCCATGAAAATCTAAAGGAAGAAAAAAACACATGCTAGTTTTACTGTCACACCTCGAAGTACCAAAGTTATGGCCATAGTGCATGCTAAATGCTTAGTTAGGATGGAAAAAGCATTACATTTTACAATTAGATTTTTTGACAAAGAGACCACATTCACATAACGTATTATAGTACTTTCTAAAACTTAACAGTATATTGTTATAACTGCAGCATATTACAGTATATTATTAGTAATTCTATTTTATTATTAGTTATTGTTAATCTCTTACTGTGCCTAATTTATGAATTAAACTTTATCTCATATTTATATGTGTGTATGGATAGAGAATTCAGTACTACCCATGGTTTCAGGCATCTACTGGGGATCTTGAAATGTATCCCTCATGGATAATGGGGGGACTACTGTATTACCAAAAATCATGAATTCTGAGATGGACATTTAATCATATTTTGACTTCTCTAAAATTGGGAAGTATTTAATAATTGTTGGCATCTTAGGTTCAAAGCAGTGTGTTATTATCTGAACATTCTTCTATTTTTTTCAACATATGGAAGAAGCTCCTTGAAAGGTGGGAAAGTTCTATAAACAAGCCAATACATGATTCAATTTTAATTTTCTCTCCTTGTTCCTGCTCCACCCTTACCAAGGTTAGGCAGTCATGAGATGAAAAATGTATTCACCACAAATGAAATATTTTCTCACTGAATGCTCACCATAATCCAATAGGTCAGGTATTTTTACAACCCCATTTCACAGCTGAATAAACCAAGTTTTAGGGAGGTCAACTAATGTGGCCATGGGCACTCACTGAATATATTAGTGAACCAGCACCACTCAAACCCAATTAGTCTTTAAGGCATTTGTTAATTCCACCATACCTCTAGACTCTGCAACATTTCTTAATATTAGAACAGAAGAGTTTCTTTCAGGGAATTTTAAGAAGAAATGTCAATTAGACATTTCTGTATTATGTTTATGAAAAAGAAAACTAGTAATTTCTATTAGGTTGAAGTGATTGGTTTCCTTGTTGAAGGTGACTGGGGAGCTAAATAAAGCTGTTTTTATTCACTGGAATGCTTTATGCTTCAGCAGCTGTAAATATTAATAGAATTAAGGACTTTAACAGCAATCTAATGTGAGTGCTCTGCAAAACTGTTCTGTCAGATTTTAGGGTAGGCGGGTTCTTATTTTATTAAAGCCTTATTAATTCGAAAATTTTTGTAAGTATTGATTTTACCTGCTATTGTAAGCATTCCTGTGCTGTTCGCTTCATTTTCTCTGTTTACTACAGTTTATACATGTTTGAAACAGATAAAGATGAGATAAACTAGTATACTTTTTAATAGACATAACATACTGACACACACTTAATGTTTATCTTTTGAATTCCTCGAAGTCATGCTTTTTGGTAATTTAAATGAAGGCCTGCCTGGACTGTTTAAATGTTCTCTAATGATAAAAATGTATTAACAAATAAACTGGTGCAGGGAGCATCTTTTGACCTGCTCGAGACATTAATTTGTTTCAAACATCTTACTAGTACCACTTACATGTTTTTTCATATATATGTATAAATGCAGGGGCTCAAAACCCTTTAACTGCCCAACTTTGTTAACCTCATTAAAATCAGCACTGTAAGAATATTTGACTGCCATTTTTTTTTTTAAACTTATATTCTGGTCTTTTCAGAAATCTAGATCTAGTTTTCTGCCACTTTGTCCAAATTAATGAAATTTACATTTTATTTGGTTTATTTTCATTCACAATGACAATCAAATATAATGAGATGAAATGCTCCAGGTAGAACTAAACATTAGGGATAATGGGATACAGAAGTAAGAAAATGACCCTAGAGTGTAATTCCTATGTAAGTAAAGTATGTGAGTCCTCGGGTTTCACAGGACTCTGAACTGACTAAGCAAATGCCTAATTAGCATACCTAGTGATGGAGCGGACGTTCTGGCGGTGGGGCAGGAGGTCAGCGTTGTCCGTTTCTGCGCTACTGGCTTTCCTGTTCCCGATTGTCTGAAGTGTTTTGTCCCGTCTCCCGCTTCACCTGGACTCAGGTTGTAACCACAGTCGTCCGACTCCCTAGCTCTGTCATCTCCTCCTCATCTAGGTTGGCGTTGTCCATTTCTGTGGTACTGGCTTTCCTGTTCCCGATTGTCTGAAGTGTTTTGTCCCGTCTCCTGCTTCACCTGGACTCATGTTGTAACCACAATCTTCCGACTCCCTAGCTCTGTCATCTCCTCCTCGTCTAGACCCCTTGAGGTCCCAGTCGTATCCCAGCCATTCATAAATTCTTTAAATGGTCTGCGGAGAAGCCTGCAAAAGAGAAATAAGCACCTGTGGCAAAACGTTGACTTCCCGTAGTCGGCGGGATTCGAACCCGCGCGGGGAGACCCCAATGGATTTCCAGTCCATCGCCTTAACCGCTCGGCCACGACTACTGAAGGTGGACTTGTGGGCAGTGAGACTTATGTAGTGCCTGCCCACAAGTGTCTACTCTAGTAACAGTTAGAGGAACTACCCCAAGCCCGAGGCCGAGGGCGGCGGCCGAGAGGAGCCACCTTTCAAAGACAATGGGCAGCCTTTCTGGGTGCCTGGTGTCCTCTGCCAGCATTCAGAATTTGTTTTGTGGAATTTTCTCAGCGTTCGAATGGTCTTTCGATGATTTTGTTGGGGAGAAAGTGGTCTCCCTGTCCTATTCCTCTGCCATCTTAGGGCTGCCCCGTCCCATTGATATTTCTAACTCAAATTCAGTGTCATGAATTTTTTTGTGTCTAAGATGCATCTGTACCATCATTTTGTGCCAGAAATTAAGGAAGCACTCAAAAAAGAGAATGACATGTCAAAAATACATAGAAGCCAATCTGAAGGGTTTCATGCTAGCCAAATTTGGGGAAATAAAGTAATAAAATGAATGAAGACAGAACTTAAGTATAACCCATTGTACAGGATGAGAATTTGAGTCCATAAAAATACTTACACATGCAAAACACAAATATATGAGGAGGAGGGAAAGCTCTTCTGTGCAGGAGAATACCAACTACTAAATGCTGAGGAAATAACAGACAGTCACAATTTTGCTTATTGGAATCATTTATTCAGATAAGAATCATCACTGGATATTAAGGCTATTAGCTGAAAATTTGATGGGCATTACACAGTCTAAAAATATTTTGTTACTGATTTCTTAATTACAGAAGAAATTTACAGTAGAGAAACTTGGCATCCTCATACACCGTTTCCAAGTCATCAAAGTTTTTTTAAAAATTTTTATTGGAGTAGAGTTGATCTTTACAGTGTTGTGTTAGTGTCAAATGTACAGCAGAGTGAATCAGTTGTGTATATGCATATATCCACTGGTTTTTAAGGTTCTTTTCCCCACATAGGTCATTACAGAGTATTAAGTAAAGTTCCCTGTGCTATACAGTATGTCTTTATTATTTATCTATTTTACATACAGTCATGTCTATATGTCAGTTCCAATAGTCCAATTTATCCCTCCCGTGCCCCCCACCCTGGTAACCATACATTTGTTTTCTATATGTGATTCTATTTCTGTTTTGTAAATAAGCTCATTTGTACCATATCATTTTAGATTCCACATGTAAGCCATATAATGTGATATTTGTCTTTCTCTGTCTGACTTCACTCCATATGGTTGTCTCTAGGTTCATCCACGTCACTGCAAGTGTCATTATTTCGTTCTTTTTTATGGCTCAGAAATATTCCATTGTATATGTATACCACATTTGCTTTATCCATTCCTCTGTCAATGTCCGTTTAGGTTGCTTCCATGTCTTGGCTACTGTAAATAGTGCTGCAGTGAACATTGGGGTGCATGTACCTTTTCAAATTATGGTTAACATCACTAATAATGAGACAAGCAGACTTTATGCAGCTCCTTATACAAAACACCAGGAACAGGACAATATCCATGTACTGTCCCTGCCAAAAATACATAACCTGAATCTAAACATGAGAAGACCTTCCCTGGTGGCTCAGATGGTAAAGAATTTCCCTGCAGTGCAGGAGACCTGGGTTTGATCCCTGGGTTGGGAAGATCCCCTGGAGAAGAGAATGGCTACCCACTCCAGTATTTTGCCTGGAAAATTCAGTGAACAGAGAAAGCCTCAGGTAAACATAAAAAGAGGTTCATTCCACAAAATAATTGGCCTGTACCCTGGGGAGCTCTTCCATCTAAAAAGAGACTAAAAAGACATGACAACTAAATGCAGTAGTAATCCTGGACAATGCCCTGGATCATGGAGGAAAAGCAATATAAAGAATATTGTTTGTACAGTTGTCAAAGTTTTAATATGGACACATGCATAATATATTAGCTAACAGTACTGCATTAGTATAAAAGTTTCAAATCTGATGATAGTACTGTTAAGAGAAGGTGCTTTTGCTTAAGGCTATATGTTATATGTGATAAAGTCATTCAGTTCAGTCGCTCAGTAGTGTCTGACTTTTCGAGACCCCATATACTGCAGCACGCCAGGCTTCCCTGTCCATCATCAACTCCCGGAGTTTACTCAAACTCATGTCCATTGAGTCAGTGATGCCATCAAACCAGCTCATCCTCTGACAACGCCTTCTCCTCCTGCCTTCAGTCTTCCCCAGCATCAGGGTCTTTTCCGATGAGTCAGTTCTTCGCATCAGGTGGCCAAAGAATTGGAGTTTCAGCTTCAGCATCAGTCCTTCCAATGAACATTCAGGACTGATTTCCTTTATGATTGACTGGTTTGATCTCTTTGCAGTCCAAGGGACTCTCAAGAGTCTTCTCCAACACCACAGTTCAAAAGCATGAATTCTTTGATGCTCAGCTTCAATTTCTTAGAAATTAGAAAAAAATAATTTCTGAGACAAATTTTTATCTGAATTTATCTGAATATTTTGATTTTTTTTCTTTCAAAAATTTCTCAATGCTTTTTGAAACACACTCAAACACTATGTTTGGGACTTAATGCATTCTGTAATAATTGGCACATCCTAGGATTTCTAAAGAATGAGAAAAAATAACTTAAACCAAATATACTCTAATTGGCCTAATTTTGTGACTCTTGCATCCATTCTTGGAATATGAGCCCAAATTAAGTTTATTCCTCAAGCCTATATGCCTAACTTTTGCTGAACTTTTTAAAACGTAAATTTCTCTCTAAATTGGGATACTTACTTTGATCAGTAATTCTACTTTTATAATTTTTTCAATTAGTGATGAATGATTAGAGGAGCTGTTAGTTGGTATTGGCCCTAACTATTTTAAAATTAATTTACAGAGTAAAATCCAGACAAATTAAAAAGATAACATAGATTTCTCAAAATTAGTTGAATCTCCATTAAGCAAGATGCTTTAAATTAAAGACTTAGATGAATTAAATATGATTTGCTTACCATCTACAGAAGCTTTTTGAAAATGCTCTGATGTATATTCATGACAAAATGATTTTTATTCTATTGATCAAAATTTTAATACATACTTAGATACTGATGATTAATAAAATAAACTTGAACTCTTTGTTGGAAAAGTAATATAGCTACATAGAATTTGACAGGAAAATTACAGGAATAGATACTAATATTTAAAAGTGTGTTGGATAGCCTTTACATATATACTTTCTGTATTGAATGATTCCTGGAATATGGAGTAATCTACCTTTACTATTCTTCCCACTGTGTGCATGCATGCTAGGTTGCTTCAGTCGTGTCCAACTCTTTGCGACCTTATGGACTGTAACCTGCCAGGCTCCTCTGTCCATGGGCTTCTCCAGGCAAGAACACTGAAGTGGGTTGTCATGCCCTCCTCCAGGGGATCTTCCTGACCCAGGGATCAAGCCCACGTTTCTTACATCTCTTGCATTGACAGGGTGATTCTTTACCACTAGTGCCACCTGGGAAGCCCATTTTCCCCACTAAACTCAACTAAAAACTCTGGATATTATATATATAAAAACATAATAAAACTCATTAAGAATGAAAGAAAAAGATCTGCTAGGGATCTCAGGACCTGAGGAAAACCATAGTGGTGAGTTCCTTGTTTTGTTTTTGCCTCATATAACCCTGAGTTGGAGCTGAAGAAGCTGGCAACCCAGAAATACTAACGGGTGCAGATTTTTAAAAATTAGAGGATGGATTATACACACAGTCTTGCCCATACCTAATTTAGTTGTTTTAGATAACGAGAATTTGGACTTTCAAACTAATAAGATTTATATCAGAATTTGGGCTTGAGTACTGCCGTATTGGATTGAAACTTTGGGGGCCCCTGGGATAGGGTGAATGTATTTTGTGTGTAGGGTTATGTATCTTTGGTGGCCAGAGGGTGGACTATGGCAGATAGAATAATTGCTCTCTAAAGAGGTCCAAGTTCTTTTGCCCCTAGTATGTTAACATCTTACCTTACATGACAAAAGAGACTTTTGCAGAATAGGTTAAGTAAAGGACTTTTTAATGAGGAGATGATTCTGATTTTCTGAGTGGACCCATTGTCATCACAATGAGTCTGTATAAGGGAAAGAGGGATGCAGGACAATTACAGTGAAAGATGAAGATGTAATGGAAACAGAAGTTAGAGTGATAGGATTGCTAACCGAGGACCACAAGCCAAGGAATCGGGGAAGCCTTTAGAAGCTGGAAAAGTCAAGCAAATGGATTGTCCTCCAGAACCTCCAAAAGGAACTAAGTCTTGCTGACATCTTGATTATAACCCAATAAGACCTATTTTTGAATTCTGACATCCAGAATTATAAGAAAATTAACTTGTGTATTTTTAACCCCTAAGTTTAAATAGGAAAGTAATACCTACCTACTTGAAGCAGAAAGTGATGGAACTGAAAGGGGAAATTTGTTGTTCATTTGCTCAGTCGTGTCTGACTCCTTGTGACCCCACGAACAGCAGCATGTCAGGCTTCCCTGTCCTTTACTCTCTCCCAGAGTTTGCTCAAACTCATGTCCATTGAGTTGATGATGCCATCAAAGCACAATTATAATTAGAGATTTCAGAACCTCTGTCTTTCAACAACTAATAGAATGACTATACAGAAAATCAGCAAGTTTTATAGTGCTCAGCTTTACATTTAAGTCTTTAATCCATTTTGAGTTTATTTTTGTGTATGGTGTTAGGGAATGTTCTAATTTCATTCTTTTATATGTAGCTGTCCAGTTTTCTCAGCACCACTTATTGACAAGATGATCTTTTCTCTATTGTATATTCTTGCCTCTTTTGTCATAGAGTAGGAGACCATAGGTGCATGGGTTTATCTCTGGACCTTCTATCCTTTTCCATTGATCTCTATTTCTGTTTTTTGTGCCAGTACTATACTATTTTAACTAATGTAGCTCCCCAGTGGTTCAGCTGGTAAAGAATCTCCTGCCTGTGCAGGCAATGCAAGAGATGTGGGTTCAATCCCTGGGTTGGGAAGATTCCCTGGAGAAGGAAATGGCAACCCACTCCAGTATTCTTGCCTGGAAAATTCCATGGACAGAGGATCCTGACTGGCTCCAGTCAGTGAGTTCACAGAGAGTTGAACATAACTGAGCACACATGCCTGAAGTCAGGGAGCCTGACTCCTATGGGTCCATTTTTCTTTCTTAAGATTGCTTTGGCTATCTGGGATCTTCTGTGTTTCCATACAAATTGCAAACATTTTTGTTCTAATTCTGTGGAAAACGCCATTAGTAATTTGATAGGGATGGCGTTGAGTCTGTAGATTGCTTTGAGTAGTACAGTCATTGTCACATTATTGATTGGGTAGAGAATTTTAAACGTATCAGTTAATTCAAATTGGTTGATAATTTGAAGTTCTGCTGTTAGGTGCATGCAAATTGGAGACTGATAGTTCTTGATAGAGCGATTCCTTTGTTTCTAGGTAATCTCTCTCTTTGTACCTAATAATATTAATTGTTCTGATGCTAGGAATGCAAAGTTGGTTTGATATTTAGAAAAATTCAATATAAGAACCATATTGTCAAATAAAGGAGAAAACCCATATAATCATCAGATAAAAGATGTAGAAATGTATTTCATAAAATTCAACAAATATTCAAGATTTTTTAAAACAGAAATCTACACACTAAGAATAGAAGGAAATGTTCTTAACCTGATAAAGGGCACTTATGAAAAACTCATAGCTAACATAATGCTTACTGATGAAAAATTAAAAATTTTCCCCTAGGGTAGGGAGGAAGGCATGGATATCAGCTTTCAACATTTCTATTTAACTTTGTACTAGAGATCTTAGGCACCATAGTGATACAATAAAAATAAACAACATAATTATTATAAATGAGAAAACTGTCATTATTTACAGATGATATGATTATATCTGTAGAAAACACTATAGAATCTTCAAAGAAAATTCCTTGAGCTAATAATTTATTAAAGTAACAGTATATGAACCCATTATATACAGCCATTGTATTTCTGTGTACTATAAACAGACATTTGGGAGATAATTTTTAAAAATCCACAAGGTCATAAGTGATAAAAATACCTAGAATATATTTAATGAAAGAGATGTATTTCTCTCAGTTCCTAAGAGAAGTGAAGTGTTAGTTGCTCAGTCGTGTCTAATTCTTTGCTACACCATGGACTGCAGCCTGTCAGGTTCTCTGTCCATGGACTTCTCCAGGCAAGAATACTGGAGAGGTTTGTCATTCCCCACTCCAGGGAATCTTCCCAACCCAAGGATCAAACCTGGGTCTCCTGCATTGCAGGCAGATTCTTTAACCATCTGAGTCACCAGGGAAAGTACATCCAAATAAATGGGAGAAAATACCACATTCATCAATTTTAAGAATCAACATTTTTGAGATATCCCTTCTTTTTAAATTTATCTATATATGGAGCACATCCTCAATCAAAAATTAACTTGAGTATCTGTGTGTGTGTGCACATATACACACACTGAAAATTATATATACAGAATGACTTGTAGAAGAATTTTTGATGTTTAGATGAGATTTTTAAATTCTTTATACATATATCCACTCTATATAAGATTCTTTACCCATGTAGACCATTACAGAGTTTTGAGTAGAGTTCTCTGTGCTGTACAGTCCTTATTATCTATTTTATATATAATAGTGTGTATATGTCAATCCCAGTCTCCCAGTTTATCTTTCCCCTCTTACCTTCTGGTACCCATAAGTTTATTTTCTACATCTGTAACTCTATTTCTGTTTTGTCCATAAGTTTATTTGTACCCTATTTTTAGATTCCACATATAAGAAATATCATATATTTGTCTTTCTCTGTCTGACTTACTTTAACTAGTATGAGAATCTCTAGGTCCATCTGTGTTGCTGCAAATGACATCATTTTGTTCTTTTTTAATGGCTGAGTAATGTTTCATTGTATACATGTACCTTCTGTATCCATTCCTCTGTTGATGGACATTTAAGATTATTGATAGCTTTCCCAAGGGCTTCCCTGATAGCTCAGCTGGTAAAGAATCTGCCTGCAGTTCTATTTCCAGTTTTTTAAGGAATCTCCACACTGTTCTCCATAGTGGCTGTACTAGTTTGCATCCCAGAGGGATGGGATGGGGAGGGAGGTGGGAGGGGGGTTCTGGAAGGGGAACACATGTACACCCATGGTGGATTCATGTCAATGTATGGCAAAACGAATACAATATTGTAAAGTAAAAAGATAGATTAAAAAAAAAAAGAATCTGCCTGCAATGTGGGAGACCTGGGTTCAATCCCAGGGTTGGAAAGATCACCTGGATAAGGGAAAAGCTACTTACTCCAGTATTCTGGCCTGGAGAATTCCATGGACTGTATAGTCCATGGGGTTGCAAAAAGTTAGACACAACTGAGCAACTTTCACTTTCACTTTCCATGATAGCCCAAATCTGGAAGAACTCACCTATCTATCTACGGTGGATAAGTATGATACATTCTTATAATGGTATACTAATCTATCAATGTAAAAGGAGAAAATTGCTGAAAGACAAAAACATTGATGAACCTAAAAACACTAACATAAGATCTAGCAAAATCAGAAATGAAAAATACAGACTCTATCATTTCACTGATTTGAAATCCAAGAATAGCAAAACTAAGCTATGTTGATTGAAAGCAGAAATGATTACTTCTAGGATGGTTGTGTCAAAAAGGACAGAAGAGGAGATTTGGGAGTAATAGCAAATTTCTATATTTTGTTTTGAATTATATATATATATATGGATTTATGCACTTGTTAAGACTCATCAAACTAAATAATTATGATCTCTGTTTTATGTAAATTATACCTCAGCAAATTACTGTTACTGAGACTATTATTGAACCATTTATTGGCCTCATGAATTTTGAAATTTGAAAAAAAAATTCTGGGCCATTTAAAACCTCACCAACATTATCTATATATGTCAAAGACATAGGGAGCAAGTCACGCTTTTCCAAAAATAACTAATTTTTTGAACACTGGACATTGGCAGAGAAAAGTTCACAAAAGAAAGTGCACACTGATAAACATTATATGGTGATTACTTTCCTCCCCAGGGTTGTTCCAACTGCCTTAAGGCTGTATGGTTAGAATTCAGAATATCTGACAGTAATGACCTTGGCACAGTTACGATGATCTCCATCACTGCTTCAGCAAGAGTAGTGTTTTAGTGTCTTTTTGCTTTCTCTTTAAATTATGCTGCTAGCTTTAAGCCTCAGGGCAGGAGTACAGTAAAGTGGATAACTAATTGAAATATTTAAAACAGCCAGACAGCAGTATTCATGAACCATCACATGAAATAGCACAGAAAACTGCCACCTCTATATTATAAGTAATGGTTAGATTAAGAAAGATGCTTACCTTCAGATAAAAGGTTCATCAAGTATAGGATTTTTTCTTGTATTTCACATAGCATGGCCTCTGTGATAATATTAGACACACATGTATTAAAACACTCAGTTTAATATAAGCCAAAATTGTGTGTGATCTAGACATTCTTCATGGAGATATATCAGTTAGTTAACTGTTGCTACAATGATGTTGCTTAAAAACCCACCCCAAACCTCAGTGACTCATAACAGCATTTATTTTCACTAATCTGCGCTGCTGACTCACGTACCTCCTGGGTAGGAACTGCAAAGTCACGTGGCAAAGGGTTTGGCTACCGGGAAGAGTTAAGCATTAGAGTCAATGATGAAGTCTACTACATGAGGATCTTGAGTTTTTAATAAAAATTGTAGGAAGCCCCTTGGTAAAGGGAATGTAAGATCATATTGCTCGACTGAATCACCTTGATGACATATATTTAAGTAAACCAGGGACTTTTTCTGTAGATCATTGTGAGGACAGTTGACATCTAACCAATGTTGGATCTTTCTACCAATGTGGCTCAGCTGGTAAAAAATCCGCCTGCAATGCAGGAGACCTGGGTTCGATCCCTGGGTTTGGAAGATCCCCTGGAGAAGGGAAATGTTACCCACTCCAGTATTCTGGCCTGGAGAATTCCATGGACTGTATAGTCCATGGGGTCACAAAGAGTTGGACACAACTGAGCAACTTTCACTTTCACTTTTCACCGATGAACACAGTATATCCCTCAGTATATAGTGAGGTTCTTAATGGTTTTATTTTTTGTTGTTTGTTTTTGGAGTTTATTTGAAACTCAATTACATAGAGCCATCTCATGCCCTCCCTCTCTCTGTAAAGGAAGGAGCATTTTGATTATTTAGGGATGTACATAATTCTGCTCTTCAGTTTATTCCCAAGGCGGAATGTAGCTATCAGAATTCACTGACTTCGCTTTGGTGGTGGTGGTTGTTTTGTCCTATGTCTGACTCTTTTTGACCCCGTGGACTGTAGCCCACCAGACTCCTCTATCCATGGGATTTCACAGGCAAGAATATTGGAGTGGGTTGCCATTTCCTTCTCCAGGGGATATTCCCAATGCGGGGATGAAATCTTTATCTCTTGTGACTCCTGCATTCACAGGAGGATTCTTTACCACTAGCGCCACCTGGGAAGCCCAGGTGCGAGATTGCAAAGATCTAGACTTAAATTGAAGAATTTTTCTTTAAAGCCTCAGGCTTTAGGATTTTCATTATGTGGTAAGAAAACATGTTGCTCAGGCTATTTCTCACATCTATTCATGTAAGTTAGTTCATGTGTCTGGCATAAATTGTCATATGCATGCATCCTCTACAAGTGGTTGTGCTTTTATGTACTTTATTGTACAGTAATGTATGGAGTGAAGGGCTTCCATGATAGCTCAGCAGTAAAGAATTTGCCTGCAATGCAGGAGATGTGGGTTTGATCTCTGGGTCAGGAAGATCCCCTGGAGGAGAAAATGACAGCCACTCCAGTATTCTTATCTGAAGAATCCTATAAATAGAGGAGATTGGAAGGTTAAAGTCCATAGGGTCACAAAGAGTTGAACACCACTGAGTGAGTTTGCATACACTGTATAGAGTATAGTAGTAGAGTATCTTTATTTCAAAAGCAGAATGTCCAGAGGCAAGTGTAAAAGCAGCAGTGGTGTAGGTAGCATAGCTACCCAGGCTTGTATTAATATTTTTACATAAATAAGGAATATATTGGCTTGGCAAAACAGTACCTTCAGGGTTTTCTGTAGTATCTTAAGGAAAAACCCAAACAAACTTTTTGGCCAACCCAATGGTTGTAACCAGCAGTGAGTCCAACCTTTGCAAGTATGAAGTCTTCATCCTATCCTAAGGTTTTGAAAACGGATCTATGCCACATTACAAAGCAGAGAAAGTAGGGGAATAAGACAACAGTAAGTGATGTGGTAATCCTCTATAATGTCTCCCAAGATCTCCAATTGTAACAATACAGGAGTTTGAAGAATTCCTTGTAAGGAATGACACCATAAAACTCCTAAAAGAAAACTTAGGCAAATCATTCTCAGACATGAATTGTAACAATATTTTCTTAGTTTTCCAAAGCAAAAGAAATAAAAGTAAAAATAAATGGGATCTAATCGAACTTAAACTTTCTCACAGCAAAGAAAACCATTGAGAAAATGAAAAGACAACATATGTAATGGGAGGAAATACTTGCAAATTATGCAATTGACAAGGAGTTAATAGCCAAAATATACAAGCAGCTCATACAGCTCAATACCCAAAAGCAACCCAATCAAAAGGTGGGCAGAAGACCTAAACAGACATTCTTCCAAACAAGACATACAGTTAGCCAACAAGCACATGAAAGGATGCTCAACACACTAATAATTAGACAAATCCAAATTAAAACGACAATGAGGTTTCACCTCAACAGCAATCAGAATGACCGTCATCAAAAAGTCTAGAAATAATAAATGCTAGAGAGGATCTGGAGAAAAGGGAACCCTCCTAGACTGTTGGTTGGAAGTGACTTGGTGCAGCCACCATGGAAAACAGCATGGAGTTTCCTTAAAAAAAATAAAAATAGAGCTACCGTATGATTCAGCAATCCTGCTCCTAGGCATATATTCCAAAAAAGAGGAAAATTCTTATTCGAAAAGATACATGCACCCCAGTGTTCATAGCAGCACTACTTACAATAGCCAAGACATGGGAAAAACCCAAGTGCCCACCAATAAAGTAACTGAGAGAAAGATGAATATTATTTGCTATCACTTACATGGGGAGTCTAAAAATGCAACAATACAAAGCAGAAACAAAGTCATAAACATAGAAAACAAACTTATGTTTACCAAAGGGGAATGGGGAGTTTGGGATTAGCAGATATGTACTACTATACACAAAATAGATAAGCAACCAAGGATTTACTATACACACAGGGAGCTATATTCAATGTCTTACAATAATTCACAATTGGCAGTAATTTGAAATATGTGTGTGTGTGTATCTATGAATCACTTTTCTGTTTAGCTGAAACTAACCAAAATGTAAATCAACTACACTTCATTTTTTTTTTAATTCATACATAGAAAAGAAAATGGTGTATGGTATTCTCTATACTAGGAGCTTCCTTTATGTAACAGTCTTGAAAACTGTGACTCACCAGAAATATTGATGATAAAAGCCGCTCCAAGATGAATGAACATACTAAGAATCACAGATACTTAAACGAACTACTGCTTTCGAGAACAGTTCACTGAAAGGAGCTATCACCAGAATTTTTTGTTGAAAAGAACCTTCCTTGAGAGCATAAAATGGCTTTGGACTCAGAAAACTCTAGGTCTGTGGCATTGTATGGCATTGTAACTTTTGTTAGTATCTTCCCTCATGCATAAGAAGATTTAATTTTATATTGGCATATTAGCAGAGTTCACAGTAAGCAAGAATAATTTTCACTAAAACAACTTAGAATTGGAAGTCCCTAACATAAACCTTCTATTGTGGACTAACTGGTTATGGTACCCTTGCATTCTAACTCATAGTTTAGATCCCAGTTGAGTCTGAAAACAGGGTTCTAAAAAGGTGGGTATGTCATGGACCTACAAAAATGGGCTTGTCTTTGTCAATTTCTCTTAGTTTTTAAGGCTTTCATTGAAATGCATATTTGACAGTAGAGTATATCAGCTGCATACAGATATTCAGCTAAATGTAAGGAGAGGCAGTAAAATATGATAGCTGTAGTAAGAGACTTCACTTTCATAAATATGGATATCACTAATGCCAATTTAATTGGAGCTGACAAAAATTTTGAACTTGGTGTATTCCCTAATCTCCAATAGAATGCATAGGGAAATAAGAATAACACAAGAATACTTTGTCCATTTTTAGATTTCAATTAACATCCTCATATAATGCTTGTATTTAAATAGAAGCCAGTGTATATTCTGGATTTACAAAGAAAAACGTTTCTTATTGTTCATGTTATGTAGCTTGCAACCATAGCCAATCAAGTAATTATAATAATGTATCTGCTAAGATTCAGGGTAGAGATTAAAGGCCATCCTCACAAAAATAACATCTTAACATTCAAGTAATTGTGTATCATTGGAAAATCCCATGTACTTAAAACTGGGGTACATGTGACCCTTTAGGAACTTCTCAGTCTATTTGCGAATGTGAATAACCTAGATCTTCCCAGAGAGCTTTTATTTTTCTCAGCTTTTACTTTTGTTTTTGTACTAATCTGCATTCCATTTTCATACCATATCAGAAACAATATATCTGAAGGTCAATGTGGTATTTGTATACATTCTGGATTTCTGACTTCAGGCACAATAGCCAAATAGTATATGGATTTGTCTATTAGATAGTCAAATAGCCAAAATCTATAGGAAAGCAAAGGCCCAGATAATCACGATGGTGTGATCACTCACCTAGAGTCAGACATCCTGGAATGCAAAGTCAAGTGGGCCTTAGGAATCATCACTATGAACAAAGCTAGTGGAGGTGATGGAATTCCAGTTAAGCTATTTCAAATCCTGAGAGATGATGCTGTGAAAGGGCTGTACTCAATATGCCAGCAAATTTGGAAAACTCAGCAGTGGCCACAACACTGGAAAAGGTCAGTTTTCACTCAAATCCCTAAGAAAGGCAATGCCAAAGAATGTTCAAACTACTGCAAAATTGCACTCATCTCACACACTACCAAAGTAATGCTCAAAATTCTCCAAGCCAAGCTTTAACAGTACTTGAACCATGAACTTCCAGATGTTCAAGCTGGATTTAGAAAAGGCAGAGGAACCAGAGATCAAATTGCCAACATCCACTGGATCATCAAAAAAGCAAGAGAGTTCCAGAAAAACATATGCTTTATTGACTATGCCAAAGCTTTGACTGTGTGGATCACAGCAAACTGTGGAACATTCTTAGAGAGATGGGAATACCAGACCACCTTACCTGCCTCCTGAGAAATCTGCAGACAGGTCAGGAAGCAGCAGTTAGAACTGGACATGGAACAACAGACTGATTCCAAATCAGGAAAGGAGTACATCAAGGCTGCATATTGTCACCCTGCTTATTTAACTTATATGCAGAATACATCGTGAGAAATGCTGGGCTGGATGAAGCACAAGCTGGAGTCAAGATTGCTGGGAGAAATATCAGTAACCTCAGATACACAGATGACACCACCCTTATGGCAGAAAGTGAAGAAGAACTAAAGAGCCTCTTGATGAAATTGAAAGAGGAGAGTGAAAAAGTTGGCTTACAACTCAACATTCAGAAAACTAAGATCATGGCATCTGGCCCCATCACTTCATGGCCAATAGATGGGGAAGCAATGGAAACAGTGACAGACTTTATTTTGGGGGGCTCCAAAATCACTGCAGATAGTGCCTGTACCCATGAAATTAAAAGATGCTTACTCCTTGGAAGGAAAGTTATGACCAACCTAGACAGCATATTAAAAAGCAGAGACATTACTTTACCAACAAAGGTCCATCTAGTCAAAGCTATAGTTTTTCCAGTAGTCATGTATGGATGTAAGATTTGGACTATAAAGAAAGGTGAGTGCCAAAGAATTGATGCTTTTGAACTGTGGTGTTGGAGAAGACTCTTGAGAGTCCCTTGGATCCTTGCCAAGAGATCCAACCAATCCATCCTAAAGGAAATCAGTCCTGAATATTCATTGGAAGGACTGATGCTGAAGCTGAAACTCCAATCCTTTGGCCACCTAATGCGAAGAACTTCCTCATTTGAAAAGACCCTGATGGTGGGAAATATTGAAGGCGGGAGGAGAAGGGGATGACAGAAGATGAGATGGTTGGATGGCATCACCGACTCAATGGACATGAATTTGAGTAAACTCTGGGATTTGGTGATGAACAGGGAAGCCTGGCATGCTGTAGTCCATGGTTTTCAGAGTCAGACATGACTGAGCAACTGAACTGAATCCATCTGATAGGAAAGTAAATTTGAGTTCTATTTCAAAAATGCATCAGCACCAACTACAATAGGTGGTGAACTCATCTCGTTTCTAAGCCTCTTGAGATGGCTTCCATGTCTGAGATATGGACTTAAGGGTAAGGTGTAGAAAAATAAGGGTCAAACTAGAAACAAAGCGGGGGGTGGGGGGTGGTGAGAATAAAGTGGACATATACAGGGCAACTTAGGAGCACGGATGAAAAGAAATGGGGGCTGGTAATCAAGTGGAGCTTTGTCTTCATTTTTTCCACCTGCTTTTTCCCTTCAATCATCACTGCTTTTATTTTTGTCACTTTCAGATTTTATTGACACATACCAGACTTAAGTGACTTAGTGGAAATTCATGACCCTGCGGGTACCCATATTCTAGTGAGATCAACTGCAAAAGCAGGAAAAGGGAAGGAAGAAAAGGAAATTCCTAGCTGACATGGAAACAATGATTTTGTTGACACATCCCTGGTAAGCAAATTAATTATGTATGGGGAACTGGCTCTTAGGCATTTTGCTATCAAACATCCTATTTTCTTTTTAAAATTACATTCCTTCACAAAAGCCTTTTCTATAACTTTTCCTCCAGGTGAATTGAAATTGTAATGCTCTAAGCTGTTAGGAAATATCTTGGAAATTACCTGTATTTCTATAAAGCACAGTTGATACATGAAAATAAAAGTAGATTACTGCTTCTTCTTCTGTTCTTTTGTATGAATTGTAAACATCTAGAGTTAGTATTTTTTATTTGGTTGATTCAGATTATTAACTCACTCTTAAAACCACTATACTTTCTTGATTGGTCAAATATTACAGCAATATGCAGCATAACAACCAACCACAAATATCTTAATAGCATGTGATAATAAGCATTTTTTGGTCACATGTCTGAGGGTAGGAAATAGGTTGGCTGATATAATTGTAATTTTTCTGGGGCAACTCTGTACCATGTCTTTCATTTCCTTCCTGAGGTCAGCATGCTTACCTGGGCATGTTTTCTCATAATAGCAGAAATGCAAGAGAATAAGCTCAATTATAAGGAGCTTGTCTAGACTTTGCATGCATAAATTCTGCTATCATTTCTTTGGCCGGAAGAAGTCATAGGGTCTAATGTAAAATAAAGGGGTGGGGAAAAAGACTTTAACAGAGGGAAGATGAAGTCACGTGAACAGTGGCCTGGAATCAAAGAGGGAAGAAGAATTGGAGTCATTAATGTGATCTACCTTATGTTGTAAACTCAAATATTACATGTCTTCTCCATTTCTCTTTTCAGATATACATACATAGGTGTGTGTGTATATATATATATATATATATATATATATATATATACACACACACACACACACATACACACACACAGTATCTTTAATTTCTTACATAGAAATGTCATTTTTCTCAACTAAACATTTCAACTTTGAGAGGAAAGTAATTGGAAAGGGAGGAAGACAGCAGCAGACAAACTAGCCACACAACCTGAAACAATTCTTGTGAACAGAGGATTTCTTTCCCTACCCTTCTCTCTCATGCACACACACTCACACACACACACCTGTATTTGAAGTTGTAGTGCATAAGAATAGGACATCTGAAAGTATTCAAGCAACCAAATAACCTTCTTAGATAAGACATTTTTCAGTAGTGTCTTTGAATATATCTGGCATATAGATAATCCTCCTTCTTTTTACAAAAAAAAAAGATAAAATAAATTTCAGTTGTTTCAGAAGTGGCATTGGAAAATTGCTTTGAATAAATCAGCACCATAGAGGGAAAAAAGCCCACATGCTCAGTAGCATATCTTTCTCAGAATCAATGTATTGTGAAGAGATAAGTGAATGCTGCTAAGGAAATCTCTACCCAGCCTTGCTCAGTTACCTGAGTCACTCTTTAACATTGCCAGTGTGACACTTCCAATTTTTCAGAGCTCAGATAAATCACCAAGCCTCCCAGAACTATGGGTATCATACTGTGTTCTGCAACACTGCCAAATCTCACTGCCCTTCCCAGCCCAATCGCAGAAGGGCGGAGTTACTCATCAGGCCATTTTCTCTCCTTCAGCTTTGACCTTCAGTCATTGCTTATCTATTCTCTCAGTGCATCCCCTGTGCATTCTAGCCCCTTTCTCATGCTTGGGTCCTCATTATCATTTCTTGCGCTATAGAAAAAATTTCCTCAAGAGAACCTCTCCCCTCACCCTACTCATCTAATCAAATCCGTCCTGTATCCTATTCCTGTAGTCTAATCAACCTCCTCCCCCCAAACACATAAATACAGGCAAGTCCAAAACTCTCTGCAGTTCTGCATATCCTGGCTTTATTCTGGATCCTTCCTTTTTTTCCCTAGTTAAATCTCCCAACCCCTCATAACATACTCACAGTCTAAACTGACCAGTTCATACCAGTTTGCCTGGATTTTCCAGGTTTTAACAATGAAAGTCTCATATCAGTTCCAGGCAAACCTGGATGGTTGGTCACTCATCCTCATAAATATACACACCCCCGACACCACATGATGTATTTGATAAATACTTACTGAGAACGTAATATGTACCAGGCACTTTTCTGGATACTAAAGATACAGCAGTGAACAGAAAGACAAGATCTTTTCTTGTAGGACTCAAAGTTCTAATGTGAAGTGCAAGTTTCTCAGTTGTGTCCTACTCTTTGTGACCCCATGGACTATACAGTCCATGGAATTCTCCAGGCCAGAATGATGGAGTGGGTAGCTGTTCCCTTCTCCAGCGAATCTTCCCAACCCAAGGATCTAACCTAGGCCTCCCACGTTGCAGGTGGATACTTTACCAGCTGAGCCACCAGGGAAGCCCGAAGTTCTAATAGGATGTTACATAAATAAATGAGAAAGAGAGATGGATATATTGTCATGTGCATTTGTCTCCTCTTAAAGTGGTAGTATTTTCCAACTGAAACAGTCTATTCCTTTTTTTCTCTCTCTCTGTGCCTGTGTGTATGTGTGTGTGTGTGTGTGTGTGTATACATACACATATATAAACATAAATATGTATTTATTTCAGTGGTGTTATCTGCAGTGAAGAAAAAATAAAGGAGAGAGTGAAGAAGTAGGTAGTGAGTAGGCAGTGTTTCTATATAAGAACAGGGGCATTCTCTCTGATGAAAATTCTTCATATATTCTATAATTAATAGCTTGCATATCTCCTCAAGTCCCCTAAAATAGTCAGTTCATTCCTTCTTATGTTCATTAATGTATTAATTAACCCTATAAGTTTTGTTGCAACTCCTGCTATCCACTGGTCATGGTTTTAGCAACTGGTGAGGAAAGAGTGAGTGAAACTCACATACTCCCCACTGTCACGTTTTTTATAGTTAGGTCAAAAAAGAAACCATGAACCAGCAATCATACAACTGCACTTATAGTGGTAAATTGTGCTCAGTACTGAGGCTTCCAGGTGGCACTAGTGGTAAAGAACCTGCCTGCCAATGCAGGAGACATAAGAGACACAGGTTCGATCCATGGGTCGGGAAGATCCCTGGAGGAGGGATGGCAACCCATTCCAATATTCCTGCTGGAAAATCGCATGGACAGAGGAGCCCGGTGGGCTACAGTCCATAGGGTCGCAAAGAGTCAGACACGACTGAAGTGACAGAGCACACATGCAGGTACTCAGTACTAAGGAGGAACTGAATGGGAAACTCGGGGTATTTAACAGCAGGATTTAATTTTGATTCCGAAATTAAGAATGCTTTCAGCATTGATATTCGAGTCCCAGAGGGAAAACACTTTAGGCAGAGGGGCGAAGCACATTTGATGCTTTGAGAAAAGGAAATAAAAGATAATTCTGAAGCAGAAAGCAAGCCCATGTGTGTGGAGCACACTGAGTGACAGGAGCAGTGGGTGATAAATGCCCAGGAGATAGTGGAGGCTGGAGCAGGGAAGTCCTTAGAGTGACAAGAATCGGGGTCTTGCCCCTCACATTGGGATCACTCAGGCTTTTGCAAAATTCTGTTGCTTGCTTCCCCCCTCCACCCCTTAGAGATTCTGGTTTGGGATGCAGATGAGGCATTAGGTTTTAAGAAGTTTCCTGAAGATGTATATTTTTTTTCCAAATGTAATCTTTCACCTGTTTCCTCAAACAGGAAAATACCTGACTCAAGTTTTTACTTACTGGAACTCTAAATATTTTTCCCAGGTTCAAGCTCTGTCTTTTCTTGGATTATTTTCCTCCTTCCTCTGCTGAGGATAGCTTTTTACTTCTTTCTGCCCTTTGATGTCTTCTTTAGATACAATTTTAAAGAGCATCAGAAACTAACACTCTAATGAACTTTGCAGACAGCTTAGAACCACCTTTCGCACACATCAATCACCTTGTTTGTCTTTGCCTTGTTTCTATCCTTCTCTCTGCCCCTCAAAAACTTAGCACAGAAACTCAAATGTTGTAGATATTAGGCACAAATTTGTGAAATTTAGCAGACTACCACCTTAAGAGGATACAAAATGCACAAGACAGTACAGTATCTCTAAATCTTGGATTTACATTCATGAGGGTGAATAAGCTTACATTCAATCACATTACTTGACTGTCTTTGAGATAAGCACAGGCACAAGTAATTGTCATTTTTGATTTAGTGTTCTAAGCCAAGATGAAAAAAAGATGGTCTTCTGCAGGCTCTAAATTTGATCTTACTTTAATGGTTTTGTTTTACATTAAAACTTTTTAAAAGTTGGGAATAAACATGAATAAACAGAATAAACTCTTCTTTATTCATATTTTTCTGGTGACCCATACATCTAAATAGTGTTCATTTGCTTTGAATGTTCCTGGCGTCATTTTTAGTTAGTACCTCTGATCTTGTTAACGGCAGAATCCATTTTTATTTTTTAATCAAGAATTCTGTCTTTGATAGTGAGTTACTGAGAAAGAAATAGATAAAACCTGAATTATCCAGAGGGAATTTCCCTGGACTGCTTTGGGGAGATAGCCTAACATCAGGTAGGGTTATTAATCATGCCTTTCTTTCCGGACATCAAGTTCTTATTCTTGCTTCTATTGTTGAAGGAAAACAAAATCACTTAAGTGAAAACCCGAATATTTTATATCAGACATCCTTGTATGAAAACTAAATATGTATCATTAAGTCAGTAATCTGTATGCACAGATGAAGAGAGGAAGGCAGAATAATATTTCTATTCTAAAACTGCTGTTTTGATGTAACTGTCTTTGATGGCAGGTAGAACAGGAATAAACTCAAATTTTAAAAGTAGGGAAATGTTTTATTTCACTGATTTCAAGACCAAAAAGACAGCTCCAGGATCTCAATGACACCTTTAATGATCGCATTTTTTCCAATATCTTTTTGCCATCCTTCCTGTTTCAAGGAGGTCCTCAGGCTAATTTCCCTCAAAACAGAAACATGGCTCCCACAGTTCTAAGCATCACATTCAAACATGACAATGTCCAGAGAAACATCCCTTGGCCTTCTTTGGTCTCCTTTAAAAAAGCAAATAACACTTTCCCCAAAGTTGCATTCTCTTTGCAACTCAGAAGACTTCCTCTTACGATTTAACTGATCAGAATTATGCCACAAGTCCAAAGCAAAGAAAATGGTGCCACCACTACAGAATCAGTCCAGTCAAGAGTCATCTTTAGGGGCTGGTTACCAAAACACATGGCCCTGTGAAGCAGAGTAGATAGATACTTGAAGAAAACTTAGAAAATTAAGAGAATGAGAATATATGGAGGGAACCAACTAATAATATCTGTTCTAACTGGCATGGGGTTCAAGAGATAAGAACTATAGACCATTATATTTCTTCTTTAAATCAGGAGATTTTAACATTCAAATCAAAATCTTTTGAAGGTCTACTCTAAAACTTGGTTGATTTCAAAATTTTAAAACTGTGAGGAAAAACCTCTTTAAAACAAAACCAACTTTCACATTAGTTTGTTCATTTGTTATATTGAAAAATTAGTCCTGGCCTGGAGGATTTTAGGAAACCATGTCCTTAAAAAAAAAGTTACCAGTGGCCTCTGGGTTCATTTCTCTTCCTGTTTTTCTGTTTTTGTCTCATTTTTTTATAGAAAGAAACCTTAGCCTTGCGGACATTTTTATGTTGTGTATGTCTACAGTGTGAAAACCTGATACTGATGTTAGGTTGAGAGACTGATGGCACTGTGTGGGTCAGAAGTTGGGATCAGGGTTTGAAGTTGGGATTTGGGTTAAGGAAGATAAGCTGTTAGAGTTCTAGGAATTGATTCAGGCTGGAAAAGTGAGAGAGTCTAACATTGGGAGATAGGGAGGGATAACTTTGATTGAATTGTGGAGCTGCAGGAGGCTAGAAATACCCAGATTTGACAGTTTACTTCTAAGGGGCTATTTTGAAATAGGCTGATCACTCCAGAAGACACTAGGGTTGAAAAAGCCCTGCTTTCATGCCCAGAGTAACACATAGTGAGGGGAGGCTTATTGTAGCTATTTGCACAAGAAATCCCAAATAATTGTGATGTCTTAGCCTCTCAAGAAGTTAAACACACTGCCCAAATTCCCTTTGCAGGAATTGTACTTAGAATTTTTTACCAATGTTTATAATTATTTTTTCTCTTACTGTTCTTGTTCAGTTTTGCTATTAAGGTTGTATGAGCCACAGAAAGGATATAATTAGTTTTCTCTCATTTTTGTTCTTTAAAACTTTTGTATAAGATAGGGCTTGTAACATTTCCTGAATATTCAGTAAAGATTTGCCTGTAGAATCATCTTGCCTTGTTATCGTTTATGAAATAGAAATTGGTGTTGTTTTTTATTCCCCCCCCCCCACGGTTCACTTTCTTCAAATGTTACTGGTATTTGACCATTTTCTATTTATTCTTGAGTTACTTTTGTTATTTATAGTTTGTAGATTATTTATCCATTTCATTTAATTTTTCAAAGGTATTGAGAGTATTCTTTACATCAGTATGTTTTAGAACATTTAATTGTCGGTTTATACAAGCCTAAATTTTCTCCAAAGATAGGATAATGAGCCTCAACATAATTGTTGAATAATATAAAACCATACAATTAAGCTGCAAGATGAGTCAATATGGGTATATTTTGAGAATCAGGCATAGTATGGTAGATTTTACAGGAGCAAGTGTCAATAATGAGAGTGAGTGAGATTAAAGCATGTCATTATTTGGAAAATGGTTTAATATGTGGCAGAAATCTGTGGGTAGAGTAATAATTCACTCTAGCTTACTTCATTTCTTGTAACCCAAAGGGTGAATTGCAACCTAAATCTATTTAAATAGGAATCTCCATGCATTGAAAGAGAGAAGCATTTAAATAGTAACGTGGTAGAAGGGAAGTTTGTTCCGAAGGTGATCTCCATGAGAGCAAGGAATTTGTCTTTTCTTATTTTCTGTTTTCTTTACAGAGATTAAAACAGTTCCTGACACATAGTAGGTGCTCAATGACAAATTTGAATGAAAGAAAAACTGAAAATCTAATTTAGTCATTGTGACAAGTCTGTGACTACAATAACAAACACTTGCTGTCTATTCACACTATATCAGAAATCATTCTCTGTCTTTACATGTGTAATTTATCTAAATCCTTACAAAATAGCAAATTGTAAAAAAAAAAAGCAAAATGGTTGTCTGAGGAGGCCTTACAAATAGCTGTGTGAAGAAGACAAACGAAAAGCAAAGGAGAAAAGGAAAGATATTCCCATTCGAATGCAGAGTTCCAAAGAATAGCAAGCAGAGATAAGAAAGCCTTCCTCAGTGATCAATGCAAAGAAATAGAGGAAAACAACAGAATGGGAAAGACTAGAGATCTCTTCAAGAAAATTAGAGATACCAAAGGAACATTTCATGCAAAGATGGGCTCGATAAAGGACAGAAAAGGTATGGACCTAACAGAAGCAGAAGATATTAAGAAGAGGTGGCAAGAATACACAGAAGAACTGTACATAAAAGATCTTCACAACCCAGATAATCACGATGATGTGATCACTCACCTAGAGCCAGACATCCTGGAATGTGAAGTCAAGTGGGCCTTAGGAAGCATCACTACAAACAAAGCTAGTGGAGGTGATGGAATTCCAGTTGAGCTATTTCAAATCCTGAAAGATGATGCTGTGAAAGTGCTGCACTCAATATGCCAGAAAATTTGGAAAACTCAGCAGTGGCCACAGGACTGGAAATGGTCAGTTTTCATTCCAATCCCAAAGAAAGGCAATGCCAAAGAATGCTCAAACTACCACACAATTGCACTCATCTCACACACTAGGAAAGTAATGCTCAAAATTCTCCAAGCCAGGCTTCAACAATATGTGAACTGTGAACTTCCAGATGTTCAAGCTGGTTTTAGAAAAGGCAGAGGAACCAGAGATCAAATTGCCAACTTCACTGGATCATCAAAAAAGCAAGAGAGTTGAAGAAGAAAATCTATTTCTGCTTTATTGACTATGCCAAAGCCTTTGACTGTGTGGATCACAATAAACTGTGGAAAATCCTGGAAGAGATGGGAAGTCCAAACCACCTGACCTGCCTCTTGAGAAACCTGTATGCAGGTCAGGAAGCAACAGTTAGAAATGGACATGGAACAACAGACTGGTTCCAAATAGGAAAAGGAGTACATCAAGGCTGTATATTGTCACCCTGCTTATTTAACTTACATGCAGAGTACATCATGAGAAACGCTGGGCTGGAGGAAGCACAAGCTGGAATCAAGATTGCCGGGAGAAATATCAATAACCTCAGATTATGGCAGAAAGTGAAGAGGAACTAAAGAGCCTCTTGATGAAAGTGAAAGACAAGAGTGAAAAAGTTGGCTTAAAGCTCAATGCTCAGAAAACTAAGATCATGGCATCTGGTCCCATAACTTCGTGGCAAATAGATGGGAAACAGTGGAAACAGTGTCAGATTTTATTTTTGGGGGCTCCAAAATCACTGCAGATGGTGATTGCAGCCATGAAATTAAGACACTTACTCCTTGGAAGGAAAGTTATGACCAACCTAGATAGCATATTGAAAAGCAGAGACATTACTTTGCCAGCAAAGGTCCGTCTAGTCAAGGCTATAGTTTTTCCAGTAGTCATGTATGGATGTGAGAGTTGGACTGTAGAAAGCTCAGCACCGAAGAATTGATGCTTTTCAACCATGGTGTTGGAGAAGACTCTTGAGAGTCCCTTGGACTGCAAGGAGATTCAACCAGTCCATCCTAAAGGAGATCAGCCCTGGGTGTTCTTTGGAAGGATTGATGTTGAAGCTGAAACTCCAATACTTTGGCCACCTGATGCGAAGAGTTGACTCATTGGAAAAGACCCTGATGCTGGGAAGGATTAGGAGCAGGAGGAGAAGGGGTTGACAGAGGATGAGATGGCTGGCTGGCATCACCGACTCAATGGACATGAGTTTGAGTAAACTCTGGGAGTTGGTGATGGACAGGGAGGCCTGACGTGCTGTGTTTCATGGGGTTGCAAAGAGTCAGACATGACTGAGCGACTGAACTGAACTAAACTGATACAATGACTACAGTAATGTTTGTGTTTATGGCAGTTCTGTACCTTGTTTATTACTGTGAGCTTGTTATATATTTTGAAATCAGGCAGTGTGATGCTTCCGTCTTTGTTTTACGTTCCCAAGATTGACTTGGCTGTTTGTGCTCTTTTATGGTTCCATATGAATTTTAGAATATTTTTCTATTTTTATGTATTTTTTAATATAAATTTATTTATTTTAATTGAAGGCTAATTACTTTGCAATATTGTAGTGGTTTTGCCATACATTGACATGAATCCTCCACAGGTGTACATGTGTTTTTATAAAAAAACAGCATTGGAGTTTTTATGGAGATTGCACTCAATATGTAGATCACTTCGGATAGTGGGTATTTGAACACTATTAAGTCTTTCAACCTATGGATATGAAGATGCCATTCCATTTGTTTGCATCTTCTTTAATTTCTTTCATCAAATTACTTTTTAGTTTTCAGTGTACAAGTCTTTCAACTCTTTAATCGAATGTATTTCTAAGTATTTATTATTTTTGGTGCTATTGTTTTGGGGATTATTTTCCTAATTTCCTTTTCAGCTAGCTCGTAGTTAGTATAACTGATTTTTGCATTTTGATTTTGTACCCTGCACCTTTATTGAATTTGTTTACTAGTTGTAATAATTTTTTTATGAAATCTTTAGAATTTTCAATATAAGATGTTAGTCTACAAACAGTAACAGTTTTACTTCTTCCTTTCTGATTTGGGTACTTTTATTTCTTTTTCTTGTTTAATTACTCTGGCTAGGATGTTCACTACTATGTTAAAACAAAGTGGTGTAGGTATGCATCATTGTCTTGTGTCCGATCTTAGAGGGAAAGCTTTCAGTTTTTCACAGTTGAATGTGATGCTAGCTGTGGGCTTTTCATGTATGACCTTCATTATGTTGAGGAATTTTCCCTCCTTTCCTAATTTTTGAGAGTTTTTGTTATGAAGGGGCTCCTTATTTTGTCAAGCACTTTTTTTCCGCATCTATTGAGATGATCTTATGATTTTAACCCTTTGTTCTGTTAACATGATGTGTCACATTAATTGATTTTCATATTTTGAACCATACTTGCATCCATGGGGCAAATACCTCTTGGTTACATTGTATAATCCTTTTAATCTGCTGTTGGACTCACTTTGTATTTTATTGAGGATTTTTGCAACAGTATTCACCAGGGTTATTTTCCTATAGTTTTGCTTTTCATGGTGTCTTTGTCTGGCTTTAGTTTCAGGGTAGTGCTGGATTCAAAAAATGAGTTTGGAATTATGTCTTCCCTCCTCTTGATTTTTGAGAAACATTTGAAAAGGGACTGGTATTAATTCTTCTTTAAATATATGGTAGAATCCACCAGGGAAGTCATTTGATCTGTGTCTGTCACAAAACGATAAATAGTGTGTTATTCCACATGTATTAGGCACTTACAGTAGTCAAAATCATAGAAATATCAAGTAGAATGGTGGTTGCCAGGGACTAGGGGGAGAGGAAGATGGGAAGTTGTTGTTTAGTGGGTACAGAGTTTTAGTTTTGCAAGGTTAAAAGATTGGTTGCACAAAAATGTGAATATTCTTAATCCTACTAAACTATACAACTTAAACCTAATTCATATTTTGTTATGTGTACTGTACCACAGTTGATTTTTTAAATGTATATAAATCTGCTACTTAGAGGTAGGTCACATTTCTTTGCAAATTTTGTTTATAATCCAATGATTAAAAAACAAAGGAGTTGCCACCATCACCCTAATACCAAAACCTGACAAAGATGCTACAAAAAAAGAAAACTACAGGCCAATATCACTGATGAAGATAGATGCAAACATCCTTAACAAAGTTCTAGCAAACAAAATCCAACAACATATTAAAAAGATCATACATCATGACCAAGTGGGCTTTGTCCCAGGGATTCAAAGATTCTTCAATATCCGCAAATCAATCAATGTAATAAACCACATAAACAAATTGAAAAATAAAAACCATATGATTATTTCAATAGACAGAGAAAGGCTTTGACAAAATTCAACATCCATTTATGATAAAAAAAAAACCCTCCAGAAAGCAGACATAGAAGGAACATACCTCAACATAATAAAAGCTGTATATGACAAACCCAGAGCAAACATTATCCTAAATGGTGAAAAACTGAAAGCATTTCCCCTAACATCAGGAACAAGACAAGGGTGCCCATTCTCACCACTACTATTCAACATAGTTTTGGAAGCTCTGGCTATAGCAATCAGAGCAGAAAAAGAAATGAAAGGAATCCAGATTGGAAAAGAAGAAGTAAAACTCTCACTGTTTGCAGATGACATGATCTTCTACATAGAAAACCCTAAAGACTCCACCAGAAAATTACTAGAGCTAATCAATGAACATAGTAAAGTTGCAGGATATAAAATTAACACACAGAAATCCCTTGCATTCCTATACACTAACAACAAGAAAACAGAAAGAGAAATTAAGGAAACAATTCCATTCACCATTGCAACAAAAAGAATAAAATACTTAGGTATATATCTACCTAAAGAAACAAAAGACCTATATATAGAAAACTATAAAACACTGATGAAAGAAATCAAAGAAGACACAAATAGATGGAGAAATATACCATGTTCATGGATCAGAAGAATCAATATAGTGAAAATGAGTATACTACCCAAAGCAATCTATAGATTCCATGCAATCCCTATCAAGCTACCAATGGTATTCTTCAGAGAACTAGAACAAATAATTTCACAATTTGTATGGAAATACAAAAAACCTCGAATAGCCAAAGCAATCTTGAGAAAGAAGAATGGAACTGGAGGAATCAACCTGCCTGACTTCAGGCTCGACTACAAAGCCACAGTCATCAAGACAGTATGGTACTGGCACAAGGACAGAAATATAGATCAATGGAATAAAATAGAAAGCCCAGAGATAAATCCACGCACCTATGGACACCTTATCTTCGACAAAGGAGGCAAGAATATATAATGGAGAAAAGACAATCTCTTTAACAAGTTGTCAACCACTTGTAAAAGAATGAAACTAGAACACTTTCTAACACCATACACAAAAATAAACTCAAAATGGATTAAAGATCTAAACGTAAGACCAGAAACTATAAAACTCCTAGAGGAAAACATAGGCAAAACACTCTCTGACATAAATCACAGCAGGATCCTCTATGACCCACCTCCCAGAGTAATGGAAATAAAAGCAAAAATAAACAAATGGGACCTAATTAAAATTAAAAGCTTTTGCACAACAAAGGAAACTATAAGCAAGGTGAAAAGACAGCTTTCAGAATGGGAGAAAATAATAGCAAACGAAGCAATGGACAAACAATTAATCTCAAAAATATACAAGCAACTCCTGCAGCTGAATTCCAGAAAAATAAACGACCCAATCAAAAAATGGGCCAAAGAACTAAACAGACATGTCTCCAAAGAAGACATACAGATGGCTAACAAACACATGAAAAGATGCTCAACATCACTCATTATCAGAGAAATGCAAATCAAAACCACAGTGAGGTACCATTTCACGCCCATCAGAATGGCTGCTATCCAAAAGACTACAGGGAATAAATGCTGGAGAGGGTGTGGAGAAAAGGGAACCCTCTTACACTGTTGGTGGGAATGCAAACTAGTACAGCCACTATGGAGAAGAGTATGGAGATACCTCAAAAAACTGGAAATAGAACTGCCATATGACCCAGCAATCCCACTGCTTGGCATACACACTGAGGAAACCAGAATTGAAAGAGACACGTGTACCCCAATGTTCATCGCAGCACTGTTTATAATAGCCAGGACATGGAAGCAGCCTAGATGCCCATCAGCAGATGAATGGATAAGGAAGCAGTGGTACATATACACAATGGAATATTACTCAGCCATTAAAAAGAATACATTCGAATCAGTTCTAATGAGATGGATGAAACTAGAGCATATTATACAGAGTGAAGTAAGCCAGAAAGAAAAACACCAATACAGTATACTAACACATATATATGGTATTTAGTCAATTGGTAAAGATAACCCTGTATGCGAGACATCAAAAGAGACACAGATAAATAGAACTGTATTATGGACTCTATGGGAGAGGGCGAGGGCAGGATGATATGGCAGAATGGCACTGAAGCATGTAAATTATCATATGTGAAATGAATCGCCAGTCCAGGTTCAACACATGATACAGGGTGCTCGCGGTGGTTGCACTGGGATGACTGGGAGGGATGGGATGGGGAGGGAGGTGGGAGTGGGGTTCTGGAAAGGGAAATCATGTACACCCATGGTGGATTCATGTCAATGTATGACAAAACAAATATAATATTGTAAAGTTTAAAAATAGAAAATAAACTAATTAAAAAGAAAAAAGATCATGCAACAACAACAACAAAAAAGCGAATGAAACTAGAACACTTTCTAACAGCATACACAAAAATAAACTCAAAATGGATTAAAGATCTAAACGTAAGACCAGAAACTATAAAACTCCTAGAAGAAAACATAGGCAAAACACTCTCCAACATAAACCACAGCAGGATCCTCTATGACCTATCTCCAAGAATATTGGAAATGAAAGAAAAAATAAACAAAAGGGACCTAATTAAGATTAAAAGCTTTTGCAAAACGAAGCAAACTATAAGCAAGGTGAAAAGACAGCTTTACAGAATGGGAGAAAATAATAGCAAACGAAGCAATGGACAAACAATTAATCTCAAAAATATACAAGAATCAGCGCTAATTCCAGAAAATGGAAAAATAAATGACCATCAAAAAGTGGCCAAAGAACTAACAGACACGTCTCAAAGAAAGACTTAAGATGGCAAACAACACTGAAAAGGTTGTCACGATCATCAATTATCAGGAGAAAGAAATGCCAATCAAAACCACAGTGACGGGTACATTTTCATGCCCATAAAGGCGCACCAAAAATACAAAAAAAAATGGGAGAGGGGTGGAGAAAAGGGAACCCCCTTTTCACTGTTGGTGGGTTTCAAAAAATACAGCCCAAAGGAGAAGAATGGAGATACCCCCCAAAAAATGGAAAAAAGAAATGCCATTACCCCGCAAACCCCCGTGGGCTACCATGAGGAAACCCGAAATTTAAAAAGACAGTGTACCCAATGTTCATCACGCAGTTTAAATAGCCGGGAAAGGAAACAGCTAGATGCCATCAGCAGATGAATGGTAAGGAAGCGGGAATATACACAAAGGAATATTATTCAGCCATTAAAAGAAAAATTTTAATCATTTTTAAAGGATGGAGAAATGGGGTAAATACAGAGTGAAAATAAACCAAAAGAAAAACACCAAAAAAGTTACAACACATTAATGGTATTTAGTCAAATTTGGGAAAGTAACCCCCTATGTAGACATAAAAGATACACGCTGAATGAACATTTTTTATTCATAGATTGCGTATTTAGTCACCATTGGTAAAGATAAACCCCTGTATGTGAGACATCAAAAGATACAACAGCTGAATAGACCAGTTATTCAAGGACTCTATGTAGAGGGCGACAGGCATCATGATATGGGAGAATGTGCACATTGAAGAGTGTGTAAATTAATCATATGATGAACAACGAATCACCTGTCCCAGGTTTTCGATGCAAATGATACAGGGCTCCTCGGGGTCTGAGTCCACCGGGATGACCAGAGTGATGGGATGGGAGGGAGGGGAATGGTAGTATCTCAAGGGGAAAACATGTACTCCCATGGAGGGATTCATGTCAAAGTATGGCAAAATAAAACACAATATTGAAAAGTTAAATAGATAGATAAACTAATTTAAAATTTTAAAAAATACAAAAGATTAAAAAACGCTATTACTTCTAACTTAGACTAGTTTTAAGAATGAAAATTAGTCTGAATAGGATTAGTATTATTTCTGTCATTATTTGAACTAGGAATTCAGCCTTAATAAACTTGATCCAGTGATACTCACAGGCCCATGTACTGTTTTTTTCCTCTGACATCTACCGCTGAAGAATTCCTTTTTTGGGTAGAATCCCTGTGTATATTTCTAGACCCTAATCCACTTAGTTGTACATACATCAGCACTATAGAGTTTTAATATCGAAGGCTTATGCCTTTAACTACAACCATTGTGTCTCCTTGTTCTTACTATTATGCCAGCACAGAGCTGGCAGGTAAAAAAAAGGTTACGAATTCCATTGTGCAAATACACATTTCGTTAAACCCTTAACTTTGAACAAACACAAGGACCCAGTAATCATTTTTAATGTTGCCTTCACATTTAGTAATGTTCAAACTTTTCACAGAGAAATAATCTAAATCTAGCACAAGTGTTATACATAGAACCAACTAGGGTATACATATGTTTTCATTCACAAGATGTTGTTGTCTTTAGTAAGAAGACAGACATAATGATTTAGCTGCAGAGCAATATGAATATATAATTTTGGATTTCAGGCCATCTCGACAGACACTGAGATGTATGCTGCGTAGACACAAACATGTTCTTCCCTGATGTCTTGTATATATGACCCTACTATGGTACTGATATTTCTTACAAAAGTATACCTAGCTTTTTCATCCTTAAATGCTTCTTTCTGTAAATTTGATTGTCAGTATACAAATACATTATGATGTTAACTACATATAAGCTACTAGGGTAGCTGTAGGCCAATGAGAAGAACATAATGAAGTTCTTTCTTTCTTTTTTTGAAGCTTTATTTTCTATACGCCAGCTTAGTATTTAAGCAATTACCAGAAACCTCCTAATGTGCCTTTATGAAACTAGTTACAAATAAGGCACATGTCAAGTATTTTTTGTGCTGAATTTAAATCCAAACAAAGGTTAGTCTAAATCTTATGTATTCCCCTTACGTCACCAATCCATAAGATTAAGGTTAATGTAGGAATGTGTGTTTATAGATATTATAGACAAGATGAAGCCAACTCCAACATTTCCTTAAGTTCACAATATTTGGAAAAAACATCAATCTTAAGTTAAGAAATCATTCTTAGTGGTAATTTCTTAATTTAAAAACACTGTGTTTAAAATAAAGATTATGTGCAAGAAGAGCCCATGTTCGCTGGTAAATAGAAAAGAGACAACTAATTAGCTATAAAAAATTCAGAATTATAGAGATTAACCTCTGTTTCACTAGCTAAAACAAAAAGCTAGGAGAGCGTTTTCTGGGTGATCAGACAAACACTGAATTTAATGCTAAACAAGCGACCATGTATAAATATCATCCTGGGTCCCATTTGGAGAATCATCTTAGTATAACCCCTAGACATGCGACCGCCTGACTAATTTGAATATACATCTAGTAAGAAGTAGTCATGAGAATCCTCTGTCCTTTTGAGTAGTGGATTATTATTCTATGAACACTATGTTTATTGAGTTTACAAGCTCTCACTACTTGCATTCAGAAACAATGACAGAACTGGGGGGCGGAATTGTCTATGATAAGTTTCATTGAAATTATGTAAGAAGGTGAAACAACTGCTTAATAAGCCCTTTTATAAAAACCTTATGAAATTCTTTAAACTGTGTAACTTTATGAAGCTTAAGTGATGGTTATACAAGATGCGTCAAGAGTTTATCTACTCAAAACCTCAGAGAAAAATGGGAAAAAGACATTATGATTATGTTTGGGAGAAGTGCAAACTGTGTTGATCAAAACGCATTAGCAGCTAGGATACTTTAAATAGCAGAAGTGAGTACATATTTGAAAAGGCAAGTGAAGAAATATCCTGAATCTATAATGCAAACAGTGTGTTCTTTCCCGACCACCACAACAAATTTGGGCGATGAATAGAAGCAGTGCTAGATTTTGTGACTCCCAGACACTTAGTGCCTAACGATCACTAGAATCTTATTATCCAAACTACAAAGGATAGGTTATGCTATAACTATAGCTTTATGGTACTCCGTTCCATACCTAAGATAGTGCTGACAGCTAACTTCACTCTACTTCTAAAGCGACCTATTACGAATGTTGCTACAAGTTTAAGGTTCAGTGGGGTGTAAGGGACTTTAATTTTTCTCTGCTGTTATGTTCTCCATGGGCTTTCAAGTGGCTCAACATAAAGCGAATCCACCTGCCAATGCAGGACATAAGCCAGTTCACAATCCTTGGCGTTTACAGTAAAGATTACTTCGGAGAAAGGAAATGGCTTCCGACCTTTGAACGAACCCATGGACTGCAGCCACAAATCCAGCCTCCCTGTAAATCACTATCTCCTGAAGCTTGTTCCAGAATCATGTCCATTTTGAGAGTATGAGCCACCCACCATCTCACCTCTGATGTCCCCTTCTCCCCTCCATGCTTCAATCTTTCCCACAGCATCAGGTCTTTTCTAATAAATCCGTTCTTTTCATCAGGTGGCGAGTATTTGGAACTTTTCAGCCTCACATCAGTCCTTACCACAATGAATATTCACGGACAGATTTCCTAAGGATGGAACTGGTTGGATCTCTTGCAGTCCAAGGGCCCACTCAAGAGGCTTCACCAGCACCACAGTTCAAAAGCATCACAATTCTTCGTGCTCAGCTTTCTTTATAGTCCAACTCTCACTCCATACGTGACTACTGGAAAAAAAACCACAGCTTGCGACTAGAAGGACCTAGTGTTTGGCAAACTAATGTCTCCTGCTAATTTTAAGATGCTGTCTAGGTTTGCTCATAGCTTTCGCTTCCAAGGAGCAAGTGTCATTTTAATTTCATGGCTTCAGTCCAAAACATCCCCAGTGATTTTTCTGGAAGCCCAAGAAATAAAAATCAGCTCACTGTTTTCCCTTATTTTACACATTTATATTGCTATGAAATTATAACAGACCAGATGTCATGATCTTAGTTTTATTGAGAATGTTGAGATCTTAAGCCATGACTTGTCACTTCTACCTCTTTCACTTCATCAAGAGGCCTTTAGTTCACCTCTTATCTTTCTGACCATTTAGACAGTGGTATCAATCTGCATATCTGAGGTTATTGATAAATATTCTCCTGGCAATCTGAAATCCCGCTTGTGCTTCATCCATCTTGGCATTATCCCATGATGTACTACTGCATATAAGTTAAATAACCAGAGATGGCGATTATAACAGCATTTGACGTACATCTTTTCCCAATTTTGAACACCAATCCCATTGTTCCCTGTCTGGTTCAAAACTGTTTTCTTCTTGACCTGCCATACAAGCGTTTCTCAGAGAACAGTCTTAAGGTGGTCTGCTACTTGCCCATCTCTTAAAAATATTTTCCACCGTTTTTGTGGCGCCACACAGTCAAAACGCTTAACATAGTCAATGAACAGAGTACAAATTTTTTCAGGAATTCTCTTTCCGTTTCTACAACCACTGGACAAGTTGGCAGTTTGATATCTTGTTCTCTGTCGATTTTCTAAACACCCAGCTTCGAACATCTGAGAGAGTTCTCGGTCATGTACCTGGTGAAACCTAGCTTGGAAATTTTTGAGCATTACCTTGGCTTAGACATGTGACAACAATGGAGTGTAACCACGTGTAATATTGAACATTCTTTGCATTGCCCTTCTTTGGGACTTGACATGAAAACTGTACCTTTTCCACGTCCTGTGAGCATTTTGGACATAGTGCCTACATAATGTAAACAGTCTCACTATTTAATAGTCTATTGTATCCTCTCCCATTTTCCATTTTTCACTTTCAGCAACCTCAGTTCCCCACGATCAGAACTCACAGTCTGCAAACTCTTAAATGGAAACTTCCGGAAATAAAATAATTTCCAATTTTTAAAATTGCATACCTTTTTTGTGTAGTGTAATGAAATCATGTCACATCTCCTGCCCTCAATCTTCTGCCAAAAACATGACACCGTACAGATTTCCAGGTGTAATCCATCCTTTTAGTCAGGCCCGTACTCTGCTACCAAGATTGACTTTAGATGTCAGTATGGGGACCTAGTATGTGGCTTGGACTCCATACTGGCTCAGCATAAAGAAATAATGCGTGCGCCAATGCAGGACGATGCAGAGTTCCTACTCCCTGCGCTTGAGAAGATCAGATTCCTTGGAAAATGACAACTGGCAACACACTCCTGATATTCTTGCCTGGGAAATCCCATGGACGGAGGATCCCTGTAGGCTGCGGTTCCATGAGGGGTCCCAAAATAGTCGACAAACACATAGTGACTAAGCAACAACACAATATCCATAGTCGCATTGTGTTTCAAGTAACCCCTCATTTTACTTCAAAAATGCCCCTAAGGTCGTAAGTTTCAGTTGTACCAGCCAAATGAGCCATATATATACTATATATATATGCTCAGAGTTTTTATACTGTCACACCTTCGAGTACCAAAGTTTATGGCCAAAGTGCATGCTAAATGCTTTCGTTAGGATGGAAAAAGCCATATAAATGTTTTACCATTACAGACATTTTTTGACAGAGACACCACATATTCACAAACGTACTTATAGTACTATTCTAAACAACTTAACAGTATAATTGTTATACACTGGTCCGCAATTACAGTAATAATTATTAGTAATTCTAATCTTATTGTTACGTTTTATATGTTACTACTCTATACTGTGCCAACATATGAATTAAACTTTTCTGGTACCCACTTATTTATATGTGTGTTGTTTATATAATATATAACATTATGTGTGCATTCTGTGTGTGTGACTATATATAAATCTAATAATCATATAATGACCCTGTACAAGAGACAGAGAATTCTGTACTAACCCAAGTTTTCAGCCTCTACAGGGGACGTTAGACGTGCGGTATCCCCTCATGGATAATGGGCAAACTACTGTATTAACCAAAAATCAGAAGTTTCTCGAGATGACATTTAATCATATTTTGACATTCTCTAAAATTGGGAAGTACTTTAATATTCTTGTTGGCATCTTAGGTTCAAAGCAAAGTGTGTATATTATCTGAATACTTCTCCTTATTTTTTCCCAACAACTATGGGAGAAGCCCCTTGAAACGGTGGGAAAGTATTCCTATAAAGCCAATACCTGATTCACATTTTAATTTTCTCTCTTCGTTTCCTGCTCCACCCTTACCAAGGTTAGGCAGTCACAGAGATGAAAAATGTATTCACCGCTCAATGAATAATTTTCTCACTGAATCTGCACACATAATCCAATAGGTCAGTATTTTTACAACCCCATTTCACAGCTGAATAAACCAATTTTAGAGGGACAGGTCCAACTACACATGTGGCCATGGGCACCGTCACTGAATACATATTAGATGACACCAAGCACCACTCAAACCCAATTAAGTCTTAAACGGCATTTGTTAAGCCACCATAACCTCTAACCTCTGCAACATTTCTTAGATATAGAACAAAAGTTTCTCTCAACGGGAATGTTAAGAAGAAATGTCAATTACCCATTTCCATATTATGTTTTATGCGAAAAAGAAAACGAGTAATTTCTATGCACGGTTTTGAAGTGATTGGTTTCCTTGTTTGAGGTGACGGGAGCTCAAATAAAAGCGTTTTTATTCACTGGACAATGCAGTGTAATTGCTTCACAGCTGTAAATATTAATAGAATTAACAGACTCATAAACACAATCTAATGATGAGTGCTACTGCGTAAAAAAACACAACACTGTCTGTAACCCAGATATACACAGCAGGTAAGAGGGCGGTTCTGGTTTATTCTAAAGACCTTATTCATTAGAAATTTTTGTGTAAGTATTGATTTTACACGCTATTTTAAGCATTCCAGTTGCTGTTCCGCTTCATTATCTCTGTTTACTACGAGTTTATATCATGTTTGACACATGTTTGAAACAGATAAAGATGAGATAAGCTAGTATACTTTTTAATAGACATAACATACTGACACACACTTAATGTTTATCTTTTGAATTCCTCGAAGTCATGCTTTTTGGTAATTTAAATGAAGGCCTGCCTGGGACTGTTTAAATGTTCTCTAATGATAAAAATGTATTAACAAATAAACTGGTGCAGGGAGCATCTTTTGACCTGCTCGAGACATTAATTTGTTTCAAACATCTTACTAGTACCACTTACATGTTTTTTCATATATATGTATAAATGCAGGGGCTCAAAACCCTTTAACTGCCCAACTTAGTTAATCTCATTAAAATCAGCACCATAAGAATATTTGACTGCCATTTTTTTTTCCCAAAACTTATATTCTGGTCTTTTCAGAAATCTAGATCTAGTTTTCTGCCACTTTGTCCAAATTAATGAAATTTACATTTTATTTGATTTATTTTCATTCACAATGACAATCAAATATAATGAGATGAAATGCTCCAGGTAGAACTAAACATTAGGGATAATGGGATACAGAAGTAAGAAAATGACCCTAGAGTGTAATTCCTATGTAAGTAAAGTATGTGAGTCCTCGGGTTTCACAGGACTCTGAACTGACTAAGCAAATGCCTAATTAGCATACCTAGTGATGGAGCGGACGTTCTGGTGGTGGGGCAGGAGGTCAGCGTTGTCCGTTTCTGCGCTACTGGCTTTCCTGTTCCCGATTGTCTGAAGTGTTTTGTCCCGTCTCCCGCTTCACCTGGACTCAGGTTGTAACCACAGTCGTCCGACTCCCTAGCTCTGTCATGTCCTCCTCGTCTAGACCCCTTGAGGTCCCAGTCATATCCCGGCCATTCATAAATTCTTTAAATGGTCTGCAGAGAAGCCTGCAAAAGAGAAATAAGCACCTGTGGCAAAACGTTGGCTTCCCGTAGTCGGCGGGATTCGAACCCGCGCGGGGAGACCCCAATGGATTTCCAGTCCATCGCCTTAACCGCTCGGCCACGACTACTGACGGTGGGCTTGTGGGCAGTGAGACTTATGTAGTGCCTGCCCACAAGTGTCTGCTCTAGTAACAGAGGAGCTACCTTGCACCCGAGGCCGGGGGAGGGGGCTGAGAAGAGTTACACCATGTCCAAGGAGCGGCGGCTGCGTGGGCACAGGATGGCCGAGAGGAGTTACTCCACGTTCAAGGTCAGGAAGGGCCGCCATGATTAGATACCCCTTGTCCATGGTAAGGAGCAGCAGCTGCATTTTGCTCGAGAAGCCATGAAGAGATACCCTACGTCCAAGGGAAGAGAAACCCAAGTAAGCCAGTAGGTGTTGCGAGAGGGCATCAGAAGGGAGACACACTGAAACTATAATTACAAAAAACTAGCCAATCTAATCACACGGACCACAGCCTTGTCTATCTCAGTGAAACTAAGCCATGCCATGTGGGGCCACCCAAGATGGACGGGTCATGGTGGAGAGGTCTGACAGAATGTGGTGCACTGGAGAAGGGCATGGCAAACCACTTCAGTATTCTTTCCTTGAGAACTCCATGAACAGTATGAAAAGGCAAAAAGATAGGACACTGAAAGATGAACTCCCCAGGTCGGTAGGTGCCCAATATGCTTCTGGAGATCAGTGGAGAAATAACTCCAGAAAGAATGAAGAGATGGAGCCAAAGCAAAAACTGTACCCAGCTGTGGATGTGCCTCGTGATAAAAGCAAAATCTGATGCTGTAAAGAACAATATTCCATAGGAACCTGGAATGTTAGGTCCATGAATCAAGGCAAATTGGAAGTGGTCAAACAGGAGATGGCAAGAGTGAACATCGACATTCTAGGAATCTGCGAACTAAAATGGACTGGAATGGGTGAATTTAACTCAGATGACCATTATATCTACTACTGTGGGCAGGAATCCCTTAGAAGAAATGGAGTAGCCATCATGGTCAACAAAAGAGTCCGAAATGCAGTACTTGAATGCAATCTCAAAAACGACAGAATGATATCTGTTCATTTCCAAGGCAAACCATTCAATATCATGGTAATTCAAGTCTATGCCCAAATGAGTAACGCTGAAGAAGCTGAACTTGAACAGTTCTATGAAGACCTACAAGACCTTTTAGAACTAACACCCAAAAAAGATGTCCTTTTCATTATAGGGGACTGGAATGCAAAAGTAGGAAGTCAGAAAACACCTGGCATAACAGGCAAATTTGACCTTGGAGTACAGAATGAAGCAGGGCAACGGCTAATCGAGTTTTGCCAAGAAAACGCACTGGTCATAGCAAACACCCTCTTCCAACAACACAAGAGAAGACTCTACACATGGACATCACCAGACGCTCAACACCAAAATCAGATTGATATATATTCTTTGCAGCTGAAGATGGAGAAGCTCTATACAGTCAGCAAAAACAAGACCAGGAGCAGACTGTGGCTCAGATCATGAACTCCTTATAGCCAAATTCAGGCTTAAATTGAAGAAAGTAGGGAAAACCACTAGACCATTCAGGTATGACCTAAATCAAATCCCTTATGATTATACAGTGGAAGTGACAAATAGATTTAAGGGACTAGATCTGATAGACAGAGTGCCTGATGAACTATGGACAGAGGTTCATTGCATTGTACAGGAGATAGGGATGAAGACTATCCCCATGGAAAAGAAATGCAAAAAAGCAAAATGGCTGTCGGAGGAGGTCTTACAAATAGCTGTGAAAAGAAGAGAAGCGAAAAGCAAAGGAGAAAAGGAAAGATATTCCCATCTGAATGCAGAGTTCCAAAGAATAGCAAGGAGGGATAAGAAAGCCTTCCTCAGCAATCAATGCAAAGAAATAGAGGAAAACAACAGAATGGGAAAGACTAAAGATCTCTTCAAGAAAATTAGAGATACCAAGGGAACATTTCATGCAAAGATAGGCTCGATAAAGGACAGAAATGATATGGACCTAACAGAAGCAGAAGATATTAAGAAGAGGTGGCAAGAATACACAGAAGACCTGTACATAAAAGATCTTCACGACCCAGATAATCATGATGGTGTGATCACTCACCTAGAGCCAGACATCCTGGAATGTGAAGTCAAATGGGTCTTAGAAAGCATCACTACGAACAAAGCTAGTGGAGGTGATAGAATTCCAGTTGAGCTATTTCAAATCCTGGTTCCAGATTCAAAAATCAATCACACAACATTGTAAATCAGCTATACGTCAATTAAAAAACTCGATCAATGTCATCCAATTATTAACAACCTAAAAATTGTACAGTTATACCAAATGATACAGAATAATAATTTGACAAAATTAAACACTCATTCCTGCTATAAAATAATCTCAGCAAACTTAGAATGAAATTTTTTCAAGTTGATAAACTGTCTATCTAAAACCTAAACCAGTATCATACTTAATGCCAAAGACTTAATATTTTACCCCTAAGAAGGGAGCAGTAAACAGATGTCCTCTCTCACCATTTTTATTCAGCATGGTACAGGAAATCCTAGAGAGAAAAATGAAGCAAGAAAAGGAAATTTAAAAAGTATGCAGTTGGGAAATAAAGAAGGAAAACTCTCCCTAGTTGCAAATGAGATGATTGTCTACATAGAAAAATCCAGGGAATCTCCCAAAAGTAGGAAAAGAAAAAGCTACTAGAATAAATCATTTCCACAAAGTCAAAAATTGCAAGATCAACACACAAAAATGAGTTAGTTGTATTTCTATGGATGAGCAGTGAACATGTAAAAAATAAATTTGGAACAGTACATTTTATATTCATTCCAAAATGAGATACTTGTATATAAATTTAACAGTAAATATACAGAATTTGTATAAGAAAAGCTATACAAGACTGATGAAAGAAATCAAAGAAGAGCAACCAAGTGGAGGGATAAACCACTTTGATTGTAGGTCAACATAGTTAACTCGGTTCTCTCCAAATTTATATATAGGCTTAATGCAATTCCTATCAAAATCCCACCAAGGTTATTGTGTAGATATAGACAAGATAATTATAAACTTTACATGAACTAGAATAGTCAAAACTGAGTGAAAGTCACTCAGTCATGTGCGACTCTTTGAGACCTCATGGACTGTATAGTCCATGGAATTCTCTAGGCCAGAATGCTGAAGTGGGTAGCCTTTCACTTCTCCAGGGGATCAACCCAGGGATCGAACCCAGGTCTCCCGCATTGCGGGCAGATTCTTTACCAGCTGAGTCACAAGGGAAACCCAAGAATACTGGAGTGGGTAGCCTATCCCTTCTCCAGGGGATCTTCACAACACAGGAATTGAACCAGGTCTCCTAAATTCAGGCACATTCTTTACCAACTGAGCCATCAGGGAAGCCCTAACAATTTTGAAAAAGAACATAGTGTCACATATTTCTTGAAGTCCCTTCAAATATTTTTCGTACCATTCTTTCTTTCCTGTCTCTCCAGACCTCCACATCCACAAAAACTAGATTTTTGTATTATCCTTCAAGTAGCTAATGATACTGGAAAATTCCCATTCACCTATCACTGAATTTACTTACTCTTTTTCTGTCATCTCCAGTCTTCTATTAAGTGAATTTTTATAGCTCAGATATTATAGTTTTCAGTCCTAGAAACTCTGTTTCTGGTTTTAAGTAGTTTTTATTTCTCTGTTGAAATTTCCTTTGGGCCTGTTTATTATGAGCATATTTTCATATACTTCATTCAATATAGTTATAGGAGCTTCTGTACTTTAAGTCTTTTAATTTTGAATTGCATCATGGAAGTTTTATTGATACATTTCATAAACTTGTTTCCTGTCATGTTTCCCTGAATAGTGTTGACTGCTTTTGCTTTAAATACGCAGTAGACTTGATTGAGCTAAAATATTGAAGTATCCCTGGAGATGAGCAGGCCTTGCACATGTGTAGTACATGTGATTCAAGAATCAGCCAGAGAGCACCAAGCTGAGGTCCCTGTGTTATGCAGCAGCTTACCACTAGCCATTTTACACTTGGCAGTGTATATATGTCAGTGATACTCTCTGAATTCACCCTACCCTCACCTTCCTCCACTGTGTCCACAAGTCTGTTCTGTATGTCTGCATCTCTAGTCCTGTCCTGCAAATAGGTTCATCAGTACCATTAAAGGGGTGGGATGAGGGGAGGTAGAAGGGAAACTCAAGAGAGAGGGGACTAACAGAACATTGTAAAGCAATTTTCCTCTGATTAAAAAGAAGAAAAAAGAATCAATCAGAAATTGGTGCAGAGATTTATATACAAAATCTGGGCCTTCCCATCTGTGGCTCTGTTTTTTCTGAGATTTTAACTTTTACTTTTCAGCTGCTGTGGTTTCCCAAAATTCTGTCCTCTAATTTATTGAATTCATAAATTGTGGCGTTTTTTCTGAATTCTGGATGCCCCACACTGTGTCTGGACCTGTCCTTAGGCAAAAACCTGTAAAAATGGAACAGTCTGTGACATTCTCTTTTCCTTCATTTTCCTAATGAAGTCTCCTAACTTAAAATTTCTTTGTAGAAATGCTTTAAAATAAGTATTGTTTAACAGAATTTTTTTAATTGAAAAAAAATTTAAATTGAAACATACTTGCTTTACAACGTTGTTTTCATTGCTACTGTCCATCATTGTGAGTCAACTGTGTGTATACATATATCCCCTCCCTCCCAACTACCCCATCCCACCCTTCTAGGTCATCACAAAGCACCAGCTTGAGCTCCCTGTGTGATATTCCAGCTTCCGGCTAACTATCTATTTTACACATAGAAGTGTATATACATCAGTGCTACTGTCTCAATTCGTCCCACCCACTCCTTCCCCCATGTACACATGTCCGTTCTCCACATCTGCACCTCTATTCCTGTCCTGCAAGGAACCTGACAGTAGAATTTTTAAAAGAAATCTTTTTAATCTCTTCATTCTAACTCTGTAAGGCACTGCTATGGTTAGCATTTTCCTTAGCAGTTGTTGCAATCTGTTCCTGTTTCTTCTTAATCCTTTGTTAAAAATCAATGATTATGTGATACTATAAGTTTAAATAAATGAATTGATTATTTTTGCTTTCTTGAGAGTGTTGAGATAATTTTACATCTTATTTTAATAATTCATATTCCATTCATGTCACATTATATTTGATTTATATGTGTCCTAAATTTGAAGCTAAATAGAATTATATAATTAGTTAAAACAATTTAATTTTTTATACTGACATTTTTTTTTCCTAATAGTACCTTTAAGGAAAAAAAAAATTTCAGGTGTCAAGAATACACAGAAGAACTATACAAAAAAGATCTTCACGACCCAGATTATCACAATGATGTGATCACTCACCTAGAGCCAGACATCCTGGAATGTGAAGTCAAGTGGGCCTTAGAAAGCATCACTACGAACAAAGCTAGTGGAGGTGAGGGAATTCCAGGTGAGCTATTTCAAATCCTGAAAGATGATGCTGTGAAAGTGCTGCACTCAATATGCCAGAAAATTTGGAAAACTCAGCAGTGGCCACAGGACTGGAAAAGGTCAGTTTTCATTCCAATCCCAAAGAAAGGCAATGCCAAAGAATGCTCAAACTACCACACAATTGCACTCATCTCACACGCTAGTAAAGTAATGCTCAAAATTCTCCAAGCTAGGCTTCAACAATACGTGAACCGTGAACTTCCAGATGTTCAAGTTGCTTTAAAAAAAGGCAGAGGAACCAGAGATCAAATTGCCAACATCCACTGGATCATCGAAAAAGCAAGAGAGTTCCAGATAAACATCTATGTCTGCTTTATTGACTATGCCAAAGCCTTTGACTGTGTGGATCACAAGAAACTATGGAAAATTCTGAAAGAGATGGGAATACCAGAACATCTGACCTGTCTCTTGAGAAACCTGTATGCAGGTCAGGAAGCAAAAGTTAGAACTGGACATGGAACAACAGACTGGTTCCAAATGTGAAAAGGAGTATATGAAGGCTGTATATTGTCACCCTTCTTATTTAACTTATATGCAGACTACATCATGAGAAATGCTGGGCTGGAGGAAGCACAAGCTGGAATCAAGATTGCCGGGAGAAATATCAATAACCTCAGATATGCAGATGACACCACCCTTATGGGAGAAAGTGAAGAGGAACTGAAGAGCCTCTTGATAAAAGTGAAAGAGGAGAGTGAAAAAGTTGGCCTAAAGCTCAACATTCATAAAACTAAGATCATGGCATCTGGTCCCATACTTCATGGGAAATAGATGGGGAAACAGTGGAAACAGTGTCAGACTTTATTTTGGGGGGCTCCCAAATCCATGCAGATGGTGATTGCAGCCATGAAATTAAAAGACACTCCTTGGAAGGAAGGTTATGGCCAACCTAGAAAGCATATTTAAAAGCAGAGACATTACTTTGCCAACAAAGTTCTGTCTAGTCAAGGCTATGGTTTTTCCAGTGGTCATGTATGGATGTGAGAGTTGGATGGTGAAGAAAGCTGAGCACCGAAGAATTGATGCTTTTGAACTGTGGTGTTGGAGAAGACTCTTGAGAGTCCCTTGGACAGCAAGGAGATCCAATCACTCCATCCTAAAGGAGATCAGTCCTGAGTGTTCATTGGAAGGACTGATGTTGAAGCTGAAACTCCAATACTTTGGCCACCTGATGCGAAGAGTTGACTCATTGGAAAAGACCCTGATGCTGGGAAGGATTGGGGGTGGGAGGAGAAGGGGACGACAGAGGATGAGATGGTTGGATGACATCACTGACTCGATGGACATGGGTTTGGGTAAACTCCGGGATTTGGTGATGGACAGAGAGGCCTGGCGTGCTGCAATTCATGGGGTCACAAAGAGTCGGACACGACTGAGCGACTGAACTGTACTGAGTACCTTTAAACCCCATAGCACTATTCTTTAATCTTCACCTTCAAATTTACATAGGATGGTTTTTCAAATACTTTGACTACAGTCTAATCCTCATGTGATTTAATGATCATTTATGCTTGAATATAAATAAGCAGAGAAACCCTTGTTCTGGCTTTTAAAATTCTGTATTCCTATATTGATAATAACTGTTTTGCTGTAGATGACAGAAAATCAATTCCAAAATGCTTACACCTAACAGAGTATTATGCTAGCATAATTTGGAGCAACGGCTTCCCTGGTGGCTCAGCGATAAAGAATCAGCCTGCAGTTCAGGAGATGTGGGTTCAATCCCTGGGTCAGGAAGATCCCTTGGAGAAGGAACTGGTAACCCACTCCAGTATTATTGCCTGGAGAATCGCATGCACAGAGGAGCCTGGTGGGCTACAGTCCATGGGGTTGCAAAGAGTTGGACATGACTTAGCAACTGAGCAACTTAGCACATAATTGAGCATCCTAGAATCAACTCGCTGTAGGTATGGCTCAGTCCATGGTTTGATTGGTGTCATCACATATCTCACCCTTTTCAGTCCTTAGCTCTCTATTCCTCCTTCATGTTTGCTTCATTCTCAGGTGGGCTTCTCCCATGCAAAATTAGTAGCAAAGACAATCACATTCATAAGCTCTCATTTATGTCTTTTAGCCCACAATGTTTTCTCACCCAGATTGTCCTAACCAAAATAAAACAGAAATTTTATTGGTCCAATGTAGGTCACAATGCACGTTTGGGTCATTGTCTCATCTCTGTTTTTAAAGGATCAAGTCAACCCTGAGAAAACAGAATTTAGAACCTGAAAAGAAAGTAACAGTCAACATATACTCAGTATAACCAACTGAAGTACATTACAATATCAGATGCCTTTAGACTGAATGGTTTCCTGTTACTGTTACTGTTGCTGCTGCTGCTGCTGCTGCTGCTGCTGCTGCTAAGTCGCTTCAGTCGTGTCTGACTCTGTGCGACCCCATAGACAGCAGCCCACCAGGCTCCTTCGTCTCTGGGATTCTCCAGGCAAGCATATTGGAGTGGGTTGCCATTTCCTTCTCCAGTGCATGAAAGGGGAAAGTGAAAGTGAAGTTGCTCAGTACTTACAGTTTATTTCTTTAAGTAGCTAAATAAATCTGGTCATCATATATTCCTTCTTGATTATCTCCTATCAGAAATAGAGCATGTGGAATACCTTTGTTCTAAAGCATTTCTTAAGCTTCTCATTGATTATTTTCACTAAACACGGATAGTAAATTGTTATTCTATATACCAAAAGATTCCATGAAATATTGTTATTATTCTATCATTTGAAGAAGACACATAAAAGCTAAGCTTTGCTCTTGGTGTTTTTCATAATATATAGTTAAATATAAATTATATCTATAATGTTAAGTATATTCCTGGCTAAAAGAATGTTTTGACATTCTAAGTAAGTCTCCATAAATAGTATAATTAGATCTCCAATTCTCCTGGTTTATGAATAAGTGATTCTTCCATTTAAAAAAAAATAATCCCAGTTTTTCATAAACTTTTCCAAAACTAGGAGATGAGTGACTATTCTGTGAAGTCAGTGTTACTTTTATACCAAAACAAGAGAAAATATCACAAGAAAAGAAAAATAAACACTAAAAGACCTTGTGAATATAGATGGCAAAGATCCTCATCAGAATATTAGCAAACCTAACCAAGTAGCATATAAAAAGAATTATACACCATGACCAAATGATGTTTATCCCTGGAATGCAAGGCTAATTTAGCATCCAATAATTAATTAATATACCATTTTAATAGAAGAAAGGATAAAACACATAATCATCTGAAAAGATACAGAAAAAGCTTTGATAACATTCCATGCATTTTTGTGATTAAAACACCCAATGAACTAGAAATAGAAGATAACTCATTCAGCATGAGAAAGAGCATTTAAAATAAATAAAAGCCCAGAGTAGCCCAAACAATATTGAAAAAGAACAACATTAGAGGACTCATGCATCCTAATTTCAGAACTTACTATAAAGCTATAGTAATCAAGACAGTATAGTACTGGTATAAAGACAGACATATAAATCCAACACAGTGAAGTCGAAAGTATATGAATGAATCCTTACACTTATAGTCAATTAAGTATATTTGACAAGGGTACCAAGAAAATAAAATTGAGAAAGACTAGTTTTTTCAACACATGGTGGTTGATACAACTAGAGATCCACATACAAAAGAATGAATTTGGACTCTCACCTCACTCCATACTCCAAACTTAATTCAATATAGATCATAGAACTAAACATAAGAGGTAACACTACAAAACTCTTAAGAAAAAGACATTTTTTGGCTTAACTTGTAGTTTCTTAGATATGACCCCAAAAGCGTGAATGAAAAAAGTAAAAAAAAATAGATAAATTTCACAGCCTCATAAACTTATTTATTGCAAATGAGACTACCAAAAAAGGGAAAAGACAACGCAAAGAATGAGAGAAAATATTTTAAAATCATGTCTCATTCAGTTCAGTTCAGTTGCTCAGTCATGTCCGACTCTTTGTGAGCCCATGAATCGTAGCACACCAGGCCTCCCTGTCCATCACCAACTCTCGGAGTCTACCCAAACCCATGACCATCGAGTCGGTGATGCCATCCAGCCATCTCATCCTCTGTCATCCCCTTCTCCTCCTTCCCCAAATCCTTCCCAGCATCAGGGTCTTTTCCAATGAGTCAACATGTGGCATGAGGTGGCCAAAGTATTGGAGTTTCAGCTTCAACACCAGTCCTACCAATGGACACCCAGGACTGATCTCCTTTAGGATGGACTGGTTGGATCTCCTTGCAGTCCAAGGGACTCGCAAGAGTCTTTTCCAACACCACAGTTCAAAAGCATCTATTCTTCGGTGCTCAGCTTTCTTTATGGTCCAACTCTCACATCCATACATGACTACTGGAAAAACCATAGCCTTGACTAGATGGACCTTTGTTGGCAAAGTAATGTCTCTGCTTTTTAATATGCTGTCTAGGTTGGTCATAACTTTCCTTCCAAGGAGTAAGCGTCTTTTAATTTCATGGCTGCAATCACCATCTGCAGTGATTTTGGAGCCCCCAAAATAAAGTCAGCCACTGTTTTCACTGTTTCCCCATCTATTTCCCATGAAGTGATGGGACCAGATGCCATGATCTTAGTTTTCTGAATGATGAGCTTTAAAGTCAACTCTTTCACTCTCCTCTTTCACTTTCATCAAGAGGCTCTTTAGTTCCTCTTCACTTTCTTCCATAAGGATGGTGTCATCTGTATATCTGAGGTTATTGATATATCTCCTGGCAATCTTGATTCCAGCTTGTGTTTCTTCCAGCCCAGCATTTCTCATGATGTACTCTGCATATAAGTTAAATAAGCAGGGTGACAATGTACAGCCTTGACGTACTCCTTTCCCAGTTTGGAACAAGTCTGTTGTTCCATGTCCAGTTCTAACTGTTGCTTTCTGACCTGCAGACAGGTTTCTCAAGAGGCAGGTCAGGTGGTCTGGTAGTCCCATCTCTTTCAGGATTTTCCACAGTTTATTGTGATCCACACAGTCAAAGGCTTTGGTATAGTCAATAAAGCAGAAATAGATGTTTATCTGGAACTCTCTTGCTTTCTTGATGATCCAACGGATGTTGGCAGTTTGACCTCTGGTTCCTCTGCCTTTTCTAAATCCAGCTTGAACATCTGGAAGTTCACGGTTCACATATTGCTGAAGCCTGGCTTGGAGAATTTTGAGCATTACTTTACTAGCGTGTGAGGTGAGTGCAATTGTGTGGTAGTTTGAGCATTCTTTGGCATTTCCTTTCTTTGGGATTGGAATGAAAACTGACCTTTTCCAGTCCTGTGGCCACCGCTGAGTTTTCCAAATTTTCTGGCATATTGAGTGCAGCACTTTCACAGCATCATCTTTCAGGATTTGAAGTAGCTCACCTGGAATTCCCTCACCTCCACTAGCTTTATTTATAGTGGTGCTTTCTAAGGCCCACCTTTATCCAGAGTATATAAAAATTATTAACATTCAATAATAAAAAAATAAATATTCCACTGTATAAATGGGAAATGACTTGAAAAGCTATTTTTCCAAAGAAGATATGTAAATGGACAATAAATACACTGAAAATTTCTCAACATCATTAGTCATAAGGGAAATATATATCAAAACCACAATGGTTACCACTTCACACTCATTAGGATTGCTATAATCAAAGCAAACAGTATGAACTTTTTTATGAGGATGTGAAGAAATTTGAACCCTCACTCATCACTGGTGAGACTGTTAAATGGTGTAGCCACTTTGGAAAACTGTCTGCCAGTGTGTAAGAGCGTGGTACAGTAATGTCACTTTTTATGTTATAAACCGTGACAGATTTTGAAAGACACTCATCTACCCCAGTCATTTTGCTAAGTAGGCACAATTTCTTTGGCATATTGGCTAGTTGGTCTCAGTAAAATTTCAGATAGTTAATAGCAGGCGAAGCTGAATGTAATCCCTAGTGTCTAGATTAGAATATACTAACATACTCTGATTTTAGTGGAATGAAGTAGAATTATTTTCTTCTGCATAATTCCCCATAGTGGGGCAGACTGAGAATGCAGAGTGTGCTGAGGAAAGGCAATGTTCCCAGCATGCACTGGTACCAAAGCTTTCCTATCTTTACTCCATCCTTCAGTGTTTTACTTGTAATTGCTGCATAGTGCCAGAATGAAAGGTACACTTACCCGTTTCATATCTATTCCCTTTTCTCTTATCTTCCTCCCCACCCCGGCTGGATGCTATTATTTTGATCAGATAAAGAAAATTGTAAGGGCAGGCAGAGGTAAAGGGGAGATTAAGTTACACTGATTAACTGAAAGGAGAATGCATTAGTTTCTAGGACTGCTAAAATAAAATACCACAAACTGAGTGGCATAAAACAACAGCAATTTATTCTCTTACAGTTCTGGAGGCTAGAAGACTAAAATGAATTTTTCAGTAGGGCAATGCTCCCTCTGTGGGCTCTAGGGAAGGATCTGTTCCCTGCCTTTGTTGTTTCTCATGGTTGTTGGTAATTCTTGATGCTCCTCGACTTGCAGATGTAACAACCCAGTCTCTGCTTCCATCTTCACATGACATTCTCCTCTCTATAGCTCCATGTTCAAGATTTCTTCTTTTTATAAGGATACCAGTCATATTGGACCCACCCTAATCCAGTATGACCTCATCATAGTTTCAACTAATTATATCTGCAATGACTCTATTTCCAAACAAAGCACATTTGAGGCACAATAAAGCACAATAATGAGCTCCTGAAGAAAAGATACTAATGGTTATTTTCCAACCATGATATTAGAAGCAGTTTGCAGTAGCTAGGAACCATGTCAAATAAGTGTACTGTCTCTAAAATGAATGCATCAAATATGATTTGAATTCTTTTCATAGAATATAAAGTTTTATTGAACCAGATGTATATCATTTATAGAATCAGTTAAAAAGGATTTAGCATATTGGTTTATATATTCCTTAATGTTTCTATACAAATTTGTGTATATATTTAAATATATATAATTATTTATTTTCACAAGTGCATGAGAAAATACTGAAGTTCATATTGAATAAGGAATCTTATATGGTGACATTTGGAAATAGTATTTTAAACTGAACATTTTCTCTGTAGAAGAATATAATTGATTGCACTGTATTCTGGTTGTGTATGCAAATTACCATGATGTAAAATACAGTTGGGAATAGTTTATAATTCCAATATAAAGTTGACTAAAATATTCATTATTATGTCAGGTTTATTTTCATCTGGAATTCTATTTAATCAGCAGAAGAGTTGTGGACATAAGAATAAATAACATTATGGTAATTAATACAGGGAGTAGCTTCCAACTGTATGATTTATGGGTAGAAATTTTCTAATCATGGTTAGAAATTTTTGAGAAGGACTCATAGTGTATTACAGGATGTGGAATGCTTTTCCTCTCCACTTCTTTGAGTTACTCCAGTTCTCTCTTTACAAGGTGATATGGCTAGGAAAGTGAGTCTTACATTCCCTTCAACCAAATTCAGCCCACATTTCCCCAGAAAACTTTCCTTATTAATTCCCCATGAACCATTTTTATCAAGAAATACTGTGCTAGGTGCTAGATATACCAAGATGAATATTAGAGGGTCATAACTCCAGGTGCTCACAGATACAGGGAGTAAGTGATGATGATAATTATAATAATATGATAGGCATTATTCAGAGGGTCTTAGGGAAGTCCTAATAAGATCACACACTGAATTCTTCCAGCAGAGAAAGTATATAACTTAGTAGGTAAGAGATTGAGATTTTTTCTTTATAGTTTGTTTATTTATGGGTTTTTTTTTTTTTTTTTGGCCTACGCTGAGTCTTCGTTGCTGTACAGGCTTAGTTGTGGCAAGTGAGGGCTACTCCCTAGATGTGGTGCTCTGGCTTCTCATTGCAGTGGCTTCTCTTGCTGTAGAGCTTGGGCTCCAGGGTTTCAGTAGTTGTAGCACATGGGCTCAGTAATTGCAGCTCCCGGGCTCTAGAGCACAGGCTCAATAGCTGAGGCACATGGGCTTAGTTACTCTGTGGCATGTGAGATCTTCCCAGATTAGGGATGGAACCCGTGTCTCCTGCATTGGCAACCGGATTCTCCACCACTGAGCCACCAGGGAAGTCCGAACTTGAGTTGTGAAGTCAGAAATACTCAGGTTTGAATCTGGTTTCTACCACTAACTGGCTGCATAACCATGAGCAAGGTACAGAATCTCCTGGAACTTCCCTTTTCTCATCTCCTAAAAGTAAATACTACTAGATACGTCATATGACTGGTCTGAGCATGAAATAAATCCAGATTGCATACATTTAGAAGAGCACCTAACATATGGTAAGTGCTCAAAATTAGTAGCTACTTTTACTGCAACTGTTCTTACCAGCTACCTCAAAGCAGTTTTTGTACTTCAGACGGTCCACTGAAATTAACCCCTCACTCACTGACCTTCCCAATCCAACCTTGGGGAAACTAGGTACAGCACCCCGTTCCACCAACTCTACATCATCTGCTCAGTGAAAAACTGATTTTTACTCAATCCTGAACATGTGACATGAAGACTGAGACCCAGAAGTCATTGTCTAATCAGCTTCTGAAGAGGTGTTTTTCATTGTTATTAGGGATAAAAATATATACACCAACAAATGTCTGTATATCAGGGCTTAGCAAAACTTTTCTGTAGAGAGACAGTAACAATTTTAGAGACTGTGGGTTGTAAGATCTGTGTCACGGATATCTGTTCTTGTATTGCTAAAGTAGTTGCAGGCAATATATAAATAAATGAGTTTGAATATTTTCTAATATAACTTTATTTTTAGAAAAAAAAAAGTGGGCCGTAGTTCACTGACTCTTGTTCAAGAGCATATATAATGGTTGTATATTATTTATATTTGGTATTAAACTAAGCTGTGAACTCATTGAGGCCTCACTAAGGCCAAGTCTTACTGATCTCTGTAATATATTTATAAATACACACACACATATAGTTGGGATTCAATAGATAATTTTCTGGACAAATAAGTTAGTGATGGAAAAAATATATTAAATAGCCCAATAAATAAATTGCAAATTATATAAATATACACACACACAACATTGATCACTGAGGAAGACTTTGTTAGCTCTCCTTGCTATTCTTTGGAACTCTGCACTCAAATGAGTATATCTTTCTATTTCTCCTTTGCCTTTAGCTTCTTTTCTCAGCTATTTGTAAGGCCTCCTCAGACAACCATTTTGCCTTTTTGCATTTCATTATCTTAGGGATGGTTTTGATCACTGCCTCCTATACAATGTCACAAACCTCCATCCATAGTTCTTCAGGCACTCTGTCTATCAGATCTAATCCCTTGAATAAAGGACAAAAAAAATGCTATGGACTTAACAGAAGGGGAAGATATTAAGAAGAGGTGGCAAGAATACACAGAAGAACTATACAAAAATATCTTCATGATCCAGATAACCACAATGGTGTGATCACTCACCTAGAGCCGGACATCCTGGAGTGTGAAGTCAAGTGGGCCTTAGGAAGCACCACTACAAAAGAACATCCCTACAACCATGAACAAAGTGAGCAGAGGTGATGGAATTCCAGTTGATTTATTTCAAATCCTAAAAGATCACGCTGTACAAGTGCTGCACTCCATATGCCAGCAAATTTGGAAAACTCAACAGTGGCCACAGGACTGGAAAATGTCAGTTTTCATTCCAATCCCAAAGAAAGGCAATGCTAAAGAATGCTCAAACTACCACACAATTGCACTCATCTCACACACTAGGAAAGTAATGCTCAACATTCTCCAAGACAGACTTCAAAAGTGTGTGAATCATGAACTTCCAGATGTTTAAGCTGGATTTAGAAAAGGCAGAGAAATCAGAGATCAAATTGCCAACATCCGTTGGATCATCAAAAAAGCAAGAGAGTTCCAGAAAAACATCTACTTCTGTTTTATTGAATATGCCAAAGCCTTTGACTGTGCGGATCACAATAAATTGTGGAAAATTCTGAAAGAGATGGGAATACCAGACCACCTGACCTGCCTCCTGAGAAATCTGTATGCAGGTCAAGAAGCAACAGTTAGAACTGGACATGGAACAACAGACTGATTCCAAATCGGAAATACGTCAAGGCTGTATATTGTCACCCTGCTTATTAAACTTATATACAGAATACATCATGTGAAATGTCAGCCTGGATGAATCACAAGCTGGAATCAAGATTGCTTGGAGAAATGTCAATAACCTCAGATATGCAGGTGGCACCACCCTTATGGCAGAAATTGAAGAAGAACTAAAGAACTTCTTGATGAAAGTGAAGGAAGAGAGTGAAAAAGTTGCCTTAAAATTCAACATTCAGAAAACTAAGATCATGGAATCTGGTCCCATCACTTCATGGCACTTCATGACTATTTTGGTGGGCCCCAAAATCACTGCAGCCATGAAATTAAAACATGCTTGCTCCTTGGAAGAAAAGCTATGACCAACCTAGACCGCATATTAAAAAGCAAAGACATTACTTTGCCAATAAAGGTCCATCTAGTCAAAGTTATGTTTTTTTTCCAGTAGTCATGTAAGGATGTGAGAGTTGGACTATAAAGAAAGCTGAGCACCGAAGAATTGATGCTTTTGAACTGTGGTGTTGGAAAAGACTCTAGAGTCCTTGCACTGCAAGGAGATCCAACCAGTCAATTCTAAAGGAAATCAGTCCCAAATATTCATTGGAAAGACTGATTCTGAAGCTGAAACTCCAATACTTTGGCCACCTGATGCAAAGAACTGACTCATTGGAAAAGACCCTGGTGCAGGGAAAGATTGAAGGCAGGAGAAGAAGGGGACAACAGAGGATAAGATGGTTGGATGGCATCACCAACTCAATTGACATGAGTTTGAGTAAGCTCTGGGAGATGGTGATCAACAGGGAAGCCTGGCATGCTGCAGTCCATGGGGTCACAAAGAGTCAGACACAACTGAGCAACTGAACTAAAATGAACACATAATATAATTATCTTTGCCTGTGTAAACATTAAAATGTGTAAAAGGTCAAATTAATATATAAATGAATTTAATTAAAAAATAATGAGAGATGACTGAAAATAAGTGAGCTTTTAATAGTTAATTTTTATTAGATTATAGTTACTTTACAATATTTTGTTAATTACTACTGTTCAGCAAAGTGAACCAGATATATATATATATATATGTATGTATGTGTGTGTGGTTGTGTGTGTGTGTGTGTGTGTGTGTGTATATATATATATATATATATATATATATATATATATATATGCCCCCTCTTTTTGTATTTCCGTCCCATTTAGATCAGCACAGAGCTCTGAGAAGAGTTCCCTGAGCTATACAGTAGGTTGTCATTAGTTACCTATTTTATACATAATATCAATGATGTATATGCATCAATCCCAATCTCCCAATTCACACCCCGTCCCCTCTTGATGTCCATATGTTTGTTCTCTACATCTGTGTTTCTATTTTTGTTTGGCAAATAAGATCATGTATACAGTTTTCTAGATTCCTCATGTATGCATTAATATATGATGCTTGTTTTTCTAATTTACTTCACTTTGTAGGACAGTCTCTAGGTCTATCCACATCTCTACAAATGACCCAACTTTATTCCTTTTTATGGCTGAGTAATACTCCATTGTGTATAAGTACCACATTTTCTTTATCCATTCCTCTGTTGATGGACATTTAGGTTTCTTCTATGTCCTGGCTATTGTAAATAGTGCTGCAGTGAACATTGGGTTACATGTGTCTTTTTGAATTATGGTTTCTTCCAAGTACATTCCTGGGAGTAGGTTTGCTGGGTCAAATGGTATTTCTATTTTTAGGTTTTTAAGGAACAGCCATACTGTTCTCAATAGTGGCTGTACCAATTTATACTCGCACCAACAGTGCAAGAGGATTCCCTTTTCTCCACACTCTCGCCAGCATTTATTGCTTGTAAATTCTTTAATGATGGCCATTTTGAAGGGAGTGAGGTAATATGTCATTGTAGTTTTGATTTGCATTTCTCTAATAAAATAGTGATCTTGAGCATTGTTTCATGTGTCTGTTGATTATCTGTATGTCCTCTTTGAGAAATGTCTGTTTAGGTCTTCCACCCAGTTTTTGATTGAGTTGTTTGTCTTTTTGTTATTGAGCTGTGTGAGCTGTTTGTATATTTTGGATATTAATCCTTTGTCAGTTGATTTATTAGCAAATATTTTCTCCCATTCTGAATGTTGTCTTTTCATCTTGTTTATGGTTTCCTTTTCTGTGCAAAAGCATTTCCATTTAATTAAGTCCTATGTGTTAATTTTCATTTTCATTACCCTAGGAGGTGGGTCAAAAAATCGTGCTGTGATTTTTGTCAAAGAGTGTTCTGCCTATGTTTTTCTCTAAGAGTTTTATAGTGTCTAACCTTATATTCAGTTCTTTAATCTGTGAACCTTTTTCTGTATTCCTCGAAAGTGATATTGAAATTTTATGTGCTTGTGTATGTGTGTATGCATATATGCAAGAGAGTACAGGTGTACTCTCTCTTGTGTTGGAGAGATGGAGACTTATAATCAAGTCCCTAGGCTAATACAGATATTGTGACAGAGCATTAGGCAGTGTTCTGGATTTGCAAGCAGTTAAAGCAAAAAGCAGGACACAATAGAATATATAGTCTGATCGAAAGATACGTACCCTTTTCTCATAATGAGCAAGCCTTTTCCCTAGTACTGAAAGAACTGTAATAAGGCCTTATACAGGGAATATTGAGCAACATAATTGATGATATTGCCAGTAATTGTCTAGACAAAGTGTATGGTGGTCCTCATTTCACTGTTTCATATGTGAATATTTGACTAATGTCAAAGATACAGCATTAAAGCATACTTTATTAAAAATACATAATTTGGAGAGATTTTATTTCAGAGTTATTTCTGTCCATATCTAATAAATAAGAAAGATCTCAAAAGATGAACCAAATATTGTGATTCATCACTGGCCCTCATTAGTCAGTGAATAAAAGCCTTTCTCCTGGACAGTAATTAGGAAATTCCATTGCATATACATCAGACAAAGCACTTTTCCATGTACTACCCCAACAGACCTCTTAACGACCCTGGGCAAGCATTATTCTCACCATTTTATAAATTTATTTTTAAAAAGATTGCAGTGATGAGATAGGAAGTGTTTAAGTCCCAAGTAATAGACAATAAAGGCTGGGGTTCACATTCTAGACAGACTAGTAGCATTTTCTGAGACTCAGTACACCAGCCTAAAATTTTCAAACTTGTCTTAAGAGTAATCATTCTTAAAATTTTGAAACTCAGTAAATGAATGAAATAACCATTTGGATTAAATACAAATGGGGTGAATCCCAACATCAACTTGTATGACATTCCACCTCACCCCAGTGCTCTTCCAGAGTGGTCCATAAAGTACTTGTATCTCTAAGATCCTTGGTGTGCAGTTTGAAAACCACTGGTTTGTTTCAATGAAGGTACAAAGTCTGCCAGAAGGTGCAAAGCCTACCACTTTGCAGATAAGTAAGCACATTTTTTAAAAAGGTTTTTTTTGGGGGGGTCCTAGGTATATTTGCTTTGATTTTTAGTATAAGCTCCTAAAGGATTGAAATCCATGGTTTGTCTACAGATAAGCCTGATGATTCTTGCCTGAAACGCATGAAAATGTATTCAAGAAATAGTTTTTCACTAGTTAAATAATATTCTTACCTACTAAATTCTTGGAAACCAAAAGGATGTAGCCATGATAAAAAGGCCACGTGTATTTATACAGATATGTGTACACACAGACACACACATATTGAGCACAGCTAAAACTTCCTCAGACTCATTACCTATATTATCTGTTTACCTTTATTGAAACTTGGCTGTCTTCAGAGGATATTGATCACTAAATTCCTTAAAAACAAAGCTTTATTACCCTTCTCCAGTATTTCAGGACAGGTATCTCCCCTTTCTCTCCATTTGTAATTACTGCTCATGATGCTCCTCTTACACTTTTGTTTAAAAGCAAATGTTTTTTTGAGGAGCCCCCACCCTAAGGCATTCTATACGCTCTTTAGATTTCTTCACCATCTCTCTTTCATTCACTGAAGAACTTATCTGGTTTATATTCTTTCTTCACACTCAAACTATTATCATTCATGGCAGTTTTAACAACCACGTAACCAAAAGCTCGCTCTGAATTCTTTGACTTGTCCCCACCACTCAGCTGTTCCTCCATTCCTCATCAGCCTGAATTGAGTCCTCATAAACCACACTACCTTCAACATCCAACATGCAAACATTCTGCTCCTTCAACACAACCTTCTTTCTCTTTGAGTTCCTCTCTCTAATACTCACCTTGGAGCAGTGATTACCTCCAATCCATTGTTTCTTTATCCACCATGCCTCTTTTCATCCACTTCCTTCATGATAATCTGAATCTCATTGGTCCTGTCTTGAAAACACCCTCTTGTTTCTTTCCCCATTTCACTCCATTGTATTTTCCTTGAAAAGTCTATACTCGGTTTAAACCAACCGTTTGCCTTTTTCATACCGGCTTGCCAGTCACTTAATTTTACTGCAAAGAACCACACAATGGCAAATTGTTTTCACCTTCACTTCATTAGCACAAGCCTAAATATATCCTTAGCACTGCCCAGTAACTTGATAGTTGCCGAGTCTCCAAAATAACAAGTTTAACCTTTCTCCTCCCTCTTTAAAGCTCTTAATTTGAATCTTTTCTCCTTCCTCTGACCATATGGTGTTATCTCACACTTCATGGAGGAAAATGATCAGTATCAAGTGAGCACTTACCACTACCAAATTATGAACCTATTTCCTCTTCTCTCCTCTAAGTCTTAGTGAGAGTCTTGCCTCTTACTGAATGACAGGTCCTCTGCATATGTTCTTTGTTTTATGCACTAGAAAATACGCCCCCACAAGGGCAGATATTGTCTAGTCTGTTTTTACCACTGGTATGCCTTATACCTTGTTAAATGATTGATTAATATACATCTCTGTATATCGTTCATATTTGTATGTGTGCGCTTGTGAGAGGGACAAAGATAGAAAAAACTGGTGCATGCATGCTGTATCTCCAGGCTTATGTCAGAAAATTTAACAACCCAAATCCTCTTCCATTGCCCTCTGATATTTTAACTGAATAGCTCTTAAAAGATTATGGCATCCCAAGCTACAATGATACCTTTTCATTTCAGGAAAAGAGCCAGGTCATCAGGTTATCATGGAGAAGAGACAGAGAAATTATTCCTGGTTTTCTATAGAAATCAAAACTGCTGAATATCACATCCCATACAGAGTAAGAATAATAAGCCTATAATGTACTCACCGAGCTCTGAAATTGCATTCATTGGGGGCATTAATTTTCCAGAATTATTTCACTTGGTTCTAACATTAATAAAAGTGCATTACCTGTTTTAATAATTTGGGAGGAAAGATGAATTAGTCTGCCTAATCTGCACATGGAGTGCATGAGCACTCTGGAGCGTATAAGTGAATCTCACAATGATTAAGTGCTCCACTTACATGCAATTCAGATAGAAATGAAAATCTGAGGCAGCTAAATTTTCTTTAACTGTGAACACTGTACTTTAAGAGTATGCTATAATTTTTTTACATCTTGAATTGGAGCAGTTTAGATGGCCCATTCTGTTTCCAGAAACCTACTTGAAGATCTTACTAGAGAACAGAGGTCAATAAAAACCCCCAAAGAAAGTACATGGTGGTGAATTATAAATGCACGGAAGACAGCCAGGTTTTGTGAAACCAAAGCAATGGACAGGTTTTAAGAAGAAGCAAGGGATGGACCTTGGAAGTCCCCCAAAACCAGTGGTTAAAAATGGAGCTGACATACATAAAAGTCAGCATCAATTTCCATCAGACTAACCTCGCTTACATTTCTCAAAAGTGGGAGAGGTAGAAAAGTATTTGGTTTGCAAAATTCTTCCTGTCAGACTGCATCCTGAGTTAACAGAGAGGCTGTAATGATGTCAGGAGAGTAAGTAAGTACATAGAATCTCATTTGATAATGTAAAAAGGAAGGTAAAATTTTGCTATGAAAATAATTTTAATGGGTAGTTGTTATTGGTTCAGAAATCTAATCTCAGCCTAGTCAGTCATAAAATACCTCCTCAGTCCTCCTAATGAAACTCCAACCATAATTACTTTCTTTTCCTCACACACACAAAATCTCTGTGAATATTGTATTAGATATTCTTAACTGTATTTCTTATTCACTTAAGCTTCATTAGCATCATTAAACTTGAGATGCACTTTCTTTAAGTGAAAGCAAAAGGAAATAGATATTCAAGACAGAAATTTTCTTCTGCCCTGTTATTGTCATTTCTTCTCCATAGTCTCAAAAGTACTTCCATTTATTTTTAAAGTAATGTTTCACAGAGGGAGTCAATATTCTATAATTACCCTAAACTGATTGCAGAACTTCATATGCATATGTCTTTTCCCATTTGGGAAGAAAGTCCATAACTTTCATCAAGTTCTCACAGAGGTCCATGACTTGAAAAAGATTAAAGACCATTACTCTAGAGCATCCTTTAAGACTTTCCAAGATAACATGGTGAAATCAACAACATTTGTCTTTAATATGTGCATGTCCCCTTTGCCCAGCTTTTTTTCAAGTCCACAATTGTCTTGTGATCTCTGCTAAATTTCGTTTTTAAAAAATGTGTTCTTTAGTCTTGCTTCAGTATGAGGAGTGTGCTACTAGTAATAGCTTAAAAGGTTAATTGTGCTATTGTTAATGATTATCTGGGTGTTAAATAATTAAACCCCTATATCATATATCAAATGGTAATTCCTTTGAAGGGAACACTTTGTAGGTATAAACCTAGTGTCTCTACCACGGAGAGCAGACTTTTTAAACAAAAGCAAATATTATCAGCCTTATATATGCTCTGTTTTAGGTTCTCATAAGCTATCCTTATCCAGTATTCAGTCAGTTCAAAATGTAATATGAATTTCTGAAACAAGGCCACTTGACAGAAGTAAAATAAAATTCAAGAGTACTTTTTGTCCAAGAAGCCTTAATTGTTGAGTTCCATTTTTGTATTTTCTCATCTACTAACCATTTCGTACCCTATACTATCTAAGTGAGATACTAACAAAACAATAAAATTACTGCTACATGAGCTTTTCCTTTCTGTAAAGCGTAGTAACCTGTCTTTTATGTGTATTCATCAAAGACTTATAATGTGAAAAATTACCAAGGTCCGATGAGATAAATAATGTGAATATTTTGTAACCTAGTAATGCCACTTCAATATAAAAATTAGGGTAAAGAAGGAATCCCTGGAGTAGAAAATGGCAAGCCACTCCAGTTTTCTTGCCTGGTAAATTCCATGGACAGAAGAGCCTGGCAGGCTGCAGTCCATGAGGTCACAAAGAGTCAGATGTGCCTGAGCAACTGAGCACACACAAAGAAGAAATTGTATATAACAGATGTCACTGGCCCCCATCCAAATTCTCTTTACCATACCAGTCCAACCATCCCATGGCCACTGTGGTGTTGGCTGCTACCAGCTCATGTATCCTCCTCTCCAGAAGTTTGCCCCATCCAGGAAAGGGTATGCCTCCATTTCTCAAGCTGTTTGCTGGTTTATTGTCTTACTAATATGGAAGTATAAAAGCTCAGGATCCTTGGTTCTGAATGAGAAAACCTTGGTGTTACAGTTGATGCTCCAGAGCTCCCTATGGGATCAGGCTCCCAAAACTTTATCTATGCTTAGCTCTTTCCTCCACCATCTTGCTGCCCTCACTCCCTTACAGGTTTCTCCTGGAAACTCTTCTTCAGGAAATCCCTTGCTACAGAATCCTCATCTTAGGCTCTACTTGTAGGGGCCTTGAGTTAAGATAGAGTAGAAGCAATGTCCTGGGATCTGTTCTTTTATAAGCTACTCTTTTTTATTATATAATAATGGTAGAGTCACCAAACTGTCTAGTTCCAAAAGACCTTAGAATTGATCAACTTTGCCTCTTTCAAATAGGGTAATGAGGCCCCACGAAGTGACTTACACAAAGGCCCCAAGAGAGTTTGGGACCTAACTTAAATACAGATTTTCTGGTTTCCAGTTCTGTGGTTTTCACATAATTATTACCGTTTAGAGTATTGTTCCATTTCTGAACTTATGAACAGAATGACTTTTTATATAGACATAAATAAATTTGTTACATGTTCATTCAGCAAAAGATTATGAAACAAAATCAAACCATTCATGTTTGCAATGTTTGGTAACAGTCCTGAAAACTCATCTCATTAATCACTGGTGATATCCTGTTCCTCCCCCTCCTAAGATCTTATTTCATCAGCTTCAGAAATTCTACTTTTTTTCCAAAGAATATGTAAGTATTCTTGGACTGAGTAAGGACTGATTTCCTACATAATGAGAAGATACTGTGTTCTGTAGAAATGCAATTATTATGCAAAGCGTGCCTACTTGTGTGCTAGTGTACAACTTTGAGCATTTATCCTTTTTTCTGTTACTCTTCTTAAAATCACTTTTAAGAATCCTAAAATGTTGCCAATGTTGATACCTATTAACATCATATCTGTTTATTACATAAGTGTGTTAGATCATACAAGGGAAAAACAAGGTGCTTGATCTTGCTGGGTACAGATACTGAAGGAAAAGCTTTTTCTTTCCTGTGAAGCAATATTTCTGTACTCTCAGTATCCCCTGAATTGGATTTGGGCTGCCTCTTATAATTCTGAGTATTAGAGATGTTCTTAATAAAGCAATCTGTTGTGACAATAAATAGTGAAAGGCTAAATTTCTGCCCCTATTCTATAAATGTGGTATGGTTGGGGCCTTAAGTAATCATAGAGAGTGCTCCTGTTGTGGTTGTTGTTGTTCAGTCGCTCAGTCATATCCAACTCTTTGCAACCCCATGAACTGCAGCATGCCAGGCTTCTCTGTCTTTCACTGTCTCCCTGAGTTTGCTCAAACTCATGTCTATCGAGTCGGTGATGCCATCAACCATCTCATCCTCTGTCTCCCCTTTTCCTCCTGCCTTCAATCTTTCCCAGCATCAGGGTCTTTTCCAATGAGTCAGTTCTTCGCATCAGGTGGCCAAAGTATTGGAGCTTCATCTTCTGCATCAGTTCTTCCAATGAATATTCAGGGTTGATTTCTTTTAGGATTGACTGGTTTGATCTCCTTGCTGTCCAAGGGACTCTCAAGAGTCTTCTCCTGAGCAGAGGCAAAATGGCTTTAGAAGCCAACCACCTAGAAAGACCAACAGACTAATTGAGAAAGCTTGCCAGTAGGGCGAGCTCTTGAAAGTAGGCCTAGTTTCTCTCCTAGGGAATATTTCCATGACTTTGTTTTCTTTTCTTTTAAGAGGCATTACAGAACAGTGATTTCCTCTTTCTACGGAGCCATGAGATTTTTCAGACTATACACCATCTTGTCATTAGAAATGCAAATCATGCACTATGAACTGGACAGTTCAGGAATCCTATATCTAAATTAGAGTTTCCCCAAAAGTACATTGTGAGACATGATGTGGTTTCAGGGAGTTGATGTGAGAGATAATTGTAATAAGAACATGAAAGAAAGTAGAGAAAGCGAAGCAGAGAAGGGGCAAATCTTCTAAAAGAGTTTTAATGGGCAGGTTATCACCATGGCCAACTGGGATGTCAAATCATTGAAGAATCTCTGAGGAACCATGTGAAACAGGTTTCTGAATTAATCTCTCAAAGGTTAACACGTGTGTGTATGTGCATGTGTGTGCTCAGTCATGTCCAGCTCTTTGCAACCCCATGGACCATAGCCTGTCAGGCATGGGATTTCCCTTGCAAGAATACTGGAGTGGGTTGCCATTTTCTCCTCCAAGGGATCTTCCCAACCCAGAAACTGAACCCTCCTCTCTTGCGTCTCCTGCATTGTCAGGCAGATTCTTTACCACTGAGCCACGTGGGAAGCTCCCTCAAAGGACAAAGTAAGTTCTAAGCTTCCCAGCAAGCAGACTGAGCAAGAGCTCATGGCTCTTGGATAGAGAAACAGTGAGAACAGGCAACTGAAGTGGAAATTGTCAGTACACTGGTAACTGGTCATCAGAACTGCAGGTTCATCTAAAAGTGGGCTGAGGGGAGAAGAGGCGGAACATTCACAAAATGTGTATGTGTTGAGAATGCATTGCTATAAACTGTATTTTCTTGAAAAAGAACCCTGGTCAGTCAACATTTCACAAAATTTTGGTCCATCAGCTGGTCCAAAATTCACTTTATTTTCTTTAGCACATCCAAAGAAAAATTCTGTGCACGTATGTTTATAGGACTTCAGCTTATCACAGTTATTCTTATTATATCAGGACAAAAGAATTGCATATTATTATCTCTTCTTTCGCCTATCCCTGAGTTTTCTGAGGACTGAAGGAGGAGAGATATTCCACGGAGCAATTTGCTTCTATGAATATAGCCCACTGACAAAACAATTAAGGGATGATGAATTCAGATTGGATTTCATGCCACATTCATTTATTGATGATAATAATACCCTTTGCTTCTTCACTAACTTATCCCATTTGCCCTTATGGCAGACTTGGAATGTCAAATCAGTTATTACTGAGTTCATTTTACAACTGAAGAAACTTAGTTTCATTAAAAGCATGAGTTGTGCACTTGGAATATGCCAGATAGTAGGTTAGACTTTCTTCCTCAGGATATTTCAACTTATCCTACTGAGAAACCTGGGGATGTTATTGTCCTTCTTTTACTGATAAAAGCCCTCATCAGGGACTGGCAAACTTTTCATGTGGCAGGAAATCTGGGAGTAAAAACCAATTGCTGGCACTTCAATTCCAGTGCTTATTCGCCTGTAACACTTGCCCTCTCTAAGTTGTCTCCAGGTTCCCCCAACATTCCTGGACAGACATCTGCTCTTCTGCTCTTATATATTACAGCCTCCATAGAACCTGGCATGACACCAAATTTATTCACTGGGTAAATTCTGCACAATTATGACATGCTGGAGGTCTTTTTATCTGTGCTAGCTTGACTTTCATTCAGATGTGGATTGATTTGATTAGCAGTTTCATGGGGGCAATACCTATCAGTTGATTTGTGTCTCGTGTGCTCTTCCACCTCCTCCTTCTTCCTTAGATCACATTTTTCTTGCTTAGTTATGCCTGAAAATTAAACTTATTGACATAGGCTACAAGAGCATGGGTGGATTCACCCTTATTTGTCTCTGTAGCCTCATGTCACAGGACACTCTCCCTCATTCTCTCAGGTCTAGTCACATGCACCTCATATGCATCTCTTATACTTGACATGCTTGGTCTTATTAGGGCAACTTTGCACATGCTATTTCCTCTACTAAGAACGTTTTTCCCATTGCACCATCACCAAGTAAATTCTGACTTATGCTTCAGATCTCAACTCAAGCTAAAGACTCCTTGGGGAATCTTCACTAACTAATCTCAGCAAATCTTCCTGTTAGAGGCTCTAATAACACCATGTGTCTTTGTTGCTATTACCAGAGTTCTGAATGTATATATTTATGTGTGTTTATGTATGTGTGAAGATTTAATCAATATCTGTTTCTCACACCATTCTACATGCTCCATTACAGAAAAAAACTTTTTGGACTCATGCATACCTCCCAGCAACTAGCCTAGGGCCTTGTGTGTGGCAGACACTCAATAAAGAAGTCTTAAATAAAATCTATGAATCTAGGATGTGAATAATTTCTCTGAGTTGGACCTAGGGTGTTATTCTGAGTCCCACTGTTCCTCAACTGGGGAAATACAGTCCTAGCCCATTGCAGGGGGCAGGTTTTGAAATGCCTAAGGGTGTTTTCAGGTTATCACAATGACTAAGTGAGCTACTAGGATCTGGTGGCAGGAGGAGGCAGAGATGCTAAGAATTGTCCAATGTATAGGACAGTCTAACCAAGGAATAAGTGTTTCACTCAAAATGTCAGTAACACCCTGAAAAACACTGCAAGAAAGATAATGTATTTTAATAATAAGCCTCTAATCCAGAGGTCCCCAACCTCCAGGATCTAATGCCTGACGATCTGAGGTGGAGCTGATGTAATAACAATAGAAATAAAATACACAATTAATGTGATGTGCTTGAGTCATCCCAAAACCATCCCCCCTACCCTGGTCCATGGAAGAATTGCCTGCCATGAAACCAGTCTCGGGTGCCAAAAAAGTTGGGGACTGCTGCTCTAATGTGTTTAAATAATTGTTAACATAACTTTGTAGGTAGTGTAGAGGTTCTAGGAATACATGTGTATGTGTGTGCATCTGTGTGTGTATAACCACCCTTTTAAGTTAATTTTGTGTCAATTACTAATTAGTTTATAGATTATTTTTCCAATTTGTGCCAGAAACAAGGGCTGTCAGGAGGCAGAGGCAATGGAGACAGGAAAACTGTCTGATGTACCAGAAATGTGAAAACCTTGACATTGACCGGGGGGCCTAGTGTTAATCTACTTTATACAGCTGGTATTTTCCTTTGTATTTCCTATGTTCCTTCTTGCTTTTCTATTTCTGCCTGGCTTTTTATTTCTTCTCCAAGTTAAATCCCTAGTCTGACGCATTCATGTGTTTACTTTCTTCCTTTTAGTTCAAATAGGAAATTGAGATTGGTTTTCAGGACTGTTTGTGTCCAGTGTCACAGCCTGTGGATGTAATAGAGAAGCTCAGTAAAGCCTCTTTCATTGTTTCTATTACAACATGAGAACAGTCCAAATACCAGTGGTAAACCCTCTCTTTTCTGAGACTGAAAAACATTATTTCATGATACCTTTCCTGCATCAGGTGGCTGGAAAAACATGAGTCAGCAATGGAAGTTACTCTAACATAATAGGAAAAAGCACTCAGTGGGGATTCCAGACATTGGGGAGCCCTACCAACCAATTATGGGTCATTGAACCCCTTTGGGCTCTGGTTTACTCATTTTAAAATAATTAGAAGACCAGATAAAGGAGAGGAAGGAAAGAAGAGAAACATGTTATCTTAGATGCTAGGTAAGAAGATGTCTCTCATGTACAAAATTATAAATCATGCCTTTTTCCTTTGGAAGTGTGCAGAAGCTTATGTACTAGAATAGAACACCTAGTATGTGACTGTAACTTTTCAAGGAGCAGGATTCAACCTCCTGGAGGATTAATTCAAGAATAGTTTCAGAGTTAGTAGGACTTCCCTGGTGGCTAAGTCAGTAAAGAGTCTGCCTACAATGCAGGAGACACGGCTTCGATCCCTGGGTTGGGAAGATCCCATGGAGAAGGAAATGGCAACCCACTCCAGTATTCTTGCCTGGGAAATCCCATGAACAGAAGATCCTGGCAGGCTACCCTCCATGGGATCACAAGAGTTGGACACTACTGAGAGATTAAACCTATCTTTAGTGGCAGTATGGTCTTCCCTGGTGGCTCAGACGGCAAAAAGCACCTGTTTGCAATGTAGGAGACCCAGGTTCGATCCCTGGGTCGGGAAGATCCCCTGGAGAAGGAAATGGCAACCCACTCCAGTCCGCTTGACTGGAAAATTCCATGGATGGAGGAACCTTGTAGGCTACAGTCCATGGGGTCGCAAAGAGTCAGACACGACTGAGCAACTTCACTTCACTTAGTGGCAGTATCCACAGAACTACCATGTAAATGGTTATGTGTTTGGACTCTGGAGACCAAGTCATGCTTTCATCCCAACTCTACCACTGTCTGACTGGTCTTATAAACTGGACATGCACTTAACCACTGGAAGCCACTGTTTCCTCATTTTTAAAATGGGAATAATAATAGTACCTACTTCACAGTGCTGTGATTATTAAATGAACGAATGCCGCATTAAAGCATGTCTTAGCATGTGGTAAGTGCCCCATAAATTTCTGATTACTATAAGCAAGTTTAGCCCATCAAGAATAGAACAGTTTAATAAATCATTCTTTGTTTACCAGAATTCTCTCCCTGTATAACCCACCTCTTCCAGAATAACTGATGAATCCTTAGATGAACTAGTTGCTCACATGACTACTACCAGTTGAATGCTAATGAAACATGTATTTTAAAATAAATTATTTATTACTTCTTACAAATTTGCTTCTCCCCCTCAACACTGCTACAGATGGTTAAGATTTGAAAATTAATCATATTTATCTTGAAAATGACTAGATTTCCTGTTGGATCTATGGTGGATTATAGACTCTCATATCAAGCACAGTGATAATTTACTTTCAATATTCTTTTCAGAGACATAAAAGCATCATTGCCTTAGCTTCTACTCTCTTTTTGCCCCAGCCAGTCTATGTTTTTGTGAATAGCTAGGAAATAGTTTCACCACAGGGTTGTAGGATGGGTTTATATTTGACTTCTCATTCATTGATACCATTAGCAGGGCAGGCAGCTGCCAAAGGCACTTTTTCTTTCTGTATTTGTCACAAAAATGCCATTATAACTTTATGCTCATCACTATCATTAATTGTTGCATGGAGCTCATAATTTCTCCTTGGAGTTAACCCCTAATTTGGAATAAGCCCTGTGAGATTTTGTTTAATACCTCCATTCTCAGGTTGGAATATTCTTGCACCATCCTACAAGATGACTCAGGATTTTCAGTGTTGAGAGTGTTCTAATATTCAGATAATTATGTGCACATTGTTTTCTAAACTCCACTCCCTTAATTCATGATCTTTATTTATATTTCTTTGCCTCACTCATAGTTTTTTAATCCTGAAGACATTCTAACTGACTGCACTGTGGTGTTTCAATAGAGCTTGTCATCTTAGGCAAATCATTCTAATACGACCCCCGTTTGTACCTTAACCCATTTATGTTGCTATAATATTTAAGTTTAACTTTGTTATGACATAGGGGTAATTCTGTTAGGTGCCAGGATAATGCATTTGACAGTTTTAAATTGAATTGTTTCAATTAATAAATAATCTCATATTGTAGCCTCAGTGTTACAACTCTTCAGAAATAGGCTGAAGTAAGGATAAGTTATCTGATCCAAATAGTTAAGCAGCAAATGAGACATATGGAGTAAAATCAGTACTTATAGTTTCTTTTAGGACTTTATTGTAATTTGAAACAATGCCTAAATCAAATCCCTTCTGATTATACAGTGGTAGTGAGAAATAGATTTAAGGAACTAGATCTGATAGACAGAATGCCTGATGAACTATGGGTGGAGGTTTGCGACATTGTAGAGGAGACAGGGATCAAGACCATTCCCAAGAAAAAGAAATGCAAAAAAGCAAAATGGCTCTCTGAGGAGGCCTTACTAATAGCTGTGAAAAGAAGAGAAGTGAAAAGCAAAGGAGAAAAGGAAAGATATACCCATTTGAATGCAGAGTTCCAACGAATAGCAAGGAGAGATAAGAAAGCCTTCGTCAGCGATCAGTGCAAAGAAATAGAGGAAAACAATAGAATGAGAAAGACTAGAGACCTCTTCAAGAAAATTAGAGATACCAAGGGAACATTTCATGCAAAGATGGGCTCGATAAGGGACAGAAATGGTATGGACCTAACAGAAGCAGAAGATATTAAGAAGAGGTGGCAAGAATACACAGAAGAACTGTACAAAAAAGATCTTCATGACCCAGATAATCACGATGATGTGATCAATCACCTAGAGCCAGACATCGTGGAATGTGAAGTCCAGTGGGCCTTAGGAAGCATCACTACGAACAAAGCTAGTGGAGGTGATGGAATTCCCGTTGAGCTATTTCAAATCCTGAAACATGATGCTGTGAAAGTGCTGCACTTGATATGCCAGCAAATTTGGAAGACTCAGCAGTGGCCACAGGACTGGAAAAGGTCAGTTTTCATTCCAATCCCAAAGAAAGGCAAAGCCAAAGAATGCTCAAACTACTGCACAATTGCACTCATCTCACACACTAGGAAAGTAATGCTCAAAATTCTCCAAGCCAGGCTTCAGCAATATGTGAACCGTGAACTTCTAGAAATCAGTCCCAAATATTAATTGGAATGACTGATGCTGAAGCTGAAACTCCAATACTTTGGCCACCTCATGGAAAGAGTTGACTCATTGGAAAAGACGCTGGTGCAGGGAAAGATTGAAGACAGGAGGAGAAGGGAACGATGGAGGATGAGGTGGTTGGATGGCATCACCAACTCAGTGGACATGAGTTTGAGCAAGCTCTGGCAGTTGGTGATGGACAGGGAAGCCTGGGGTGTTGTAGTCCATGGGGTCGCAGAGTCAGGCATGACTGAGCGACTGAACTGATCCTCCCAACCAGATTGTATTTTGCATACAAGTTCATAGAACATATTAATCCTCAGTATTTACCACAGTGCTGTGTCAATGAAGAACTCACAATAAATGCTAGCCATGCCTGACAGTTATATCAGACACCTCTTATATCTGCCTCAAATCCTATCCGCTCACCATATACTCCTAGTGTAGTGAGCGGTTCACCAGAGACTTCAGTCTGACAGGTGTAATCTGACTGTGCCTTGCCTCAGGCTGGCTTTATGCTGTGGAGCTTCTCTGATGCCACAGCCAGTGAGTCAACCACAGGAAACTGCTCAGCACTCATGAATACACCACCCATAAATCCTCGACCCACCAAACCACATTAAACAATGGGAAATAGAAGCCAAAGGATAATTTCCTCCTCTTTTCATCTTCAAGGAAAAAAAAGAGGGTTCTGAGATGTTTCTCAAGGCCCATTAGGATCAAGTTCAAGTTATACTACTGGTGGCCAACTTTGATAATACCTCCCTGTATCAGCTTTCCTTCCTTTCCAGGAAAAGGACCCTCATCTGTTGTTGAACCACCTTTCCATGCGATTACATTCCCAAATAAACTATTTGCACAGAGGCCTTTCTTTCAGATTCTGCTTTTAAGAGAACCAGACTAAACAAGTTGATGCCAAAGTGCAGTAATAATACTATTCACCTTGCTTCTAGAAGCATCTTACTGACTAAGACTTTAACCTTGAGTGGCTTGGGGTAAAGTGCAGGTGAAAGGTGGAAAGTTGGGCGTGTGATAGCAATGTAACAAGAGAAGTATGGGAGCAAATGATGGTTACCATGATATGATGAAGGTAAATGAATAATGCTATATTTATTTTTATTTTATTTTTTAATAAATTTATTTATTTTAGTTGGGGGCTAATTACTTTACAATATTGTAGTGGTTTTTGCCATACATTGACATGAATCAGCCATGGGTTTACATGTGTTCCCCATCCTGAATCCCCCTCCCACCTCCCTCCCCATCCCATCCCTCTGGGTCATCCCATTGCCCCAGCCCTGAGCATTTGTCCCATGCATCGAACCTGGAATGGTGTTTTGTTTCACATATGATAATATACATGTTTCAATGCTATTCTCTCAGAACGTCCCACCCTCACCTTCTCCCTCAGAGTCCATAAGACTGTTCTATGCATCTGTGTCTCTTATTCTGTCTTGCATATAGGGTTATCATTACCATCTTTCAAATTCCATATATATGCATTAGTATACTGTATTGGTGTTTTTCTTTCTGGCTTACTTCACTCTGTATAATGGGCTCCAGTTTCATCCATCTCAATAGAACTGATTCAAATGTATTCTTTTTAATGGCTGAGTCTAGTCAAGGCTATGGTTTTTCCAGTGGTCATGTATGGATGTGAGAGTTGGATGGTGAAGAAAGCTGAATGCCGAAGAATTGATGCTTTTGAACTGTGGTGTTGGAGAAGACTCTTGAGAGTCCCTTGGACTGCAAGGAGATCCAATCAATCCATCCTAAAAGAGATCAATGCTGGGTGTTCATTGGAAGGTCTGATGTTGAAGCTGAAACTCCAATACTTTGGCCACCTCATGCGAAGAGTTGACTCATTGGAAAAGACCCTAATGCTGGGTAGGATTGGGGGCGGGAGGAGAAGGGGATGACAGAGGATGAGATGGTTGGATGGCATCACCGACTCGATGGACATGGGTTTGGGTAGACTCCGGGAGTTGGTGATGGACAGAGAGGCCTGGCGTGCTGCAATTCATGGGGTTGCAAAGAGTCAGACACGACTGAGCGACTGAACTGGACTGAATATTCCATTGTGTATATGTACCACCGCTTCCTTATCCATTCGCCTGCTGATGGACATCTAGGTTACTTCCACGTCCTGGCTATTGTAAACAGTGCTGCAGTGAACATTGGAGTACATGTGTCTCTTTCAATTCTGGTTTCCTCAGTGTGTATGCCCAGCAGTGGGATTGCTGGGTCGTATGGCAGTTCTATTCCCAGTTTTTTGAGGAAATCTCCACACTGTTCTCCATAGTGGCTGTACTAGTTTGCATTCCCACCAACAGTGTAAGAGGGTTCCCTTTTCTCCACACCCTCTCCAGCATTTATTGCTTGTAGACTTTTGGATAGCAGCCATTCTGACTGGTGTGTAATGGTACCTCATTGTGGTTTTGATTTGCATTTCTCTAATAATGAGTGATGTTGAGCATCTTTTCATGTGTTTGTTAGCCATCTGTATGTCTTCTTTGGAGAAATGTCTGTTTAGTTCTTTGGCCCATTTTTTGATTGGGTCATTTATTTTTCTGGAATTCAGCTGCAGGTGTTGCTTTCATATTTTTGAGACTAATTCTCTGTCAGTTGCTTCATTTGCTATTATTTTCTCCCATTCTGAAAGCTGTCTTTTCACCTTGCTTATAGTTTCCTCTGTTGTGCAAAAGCTTTTAATTTTAATTAGGTCCCATTTGTTTATTTTTGCTTTTATTTCCAATATTCTGGGAGGTGGGTCATGGAGGATCCTGCTGTGATTTACTACTACAAAGCCAGAGTCATCAAGACAGTATGGTGCTGGCACAAAGATAGAAATATAGATCAATGTAACAAAATAGAAAGCCCAGAGATAAATCCACGCACCTATGGACACCTTATCTTCGACAAAGGAGGCAAGAATATACAATGGAGAAAAGACAATCTCTTTAACTAGTGGTGCTGGGAAAACTGGTCAACCACTTTTAAAAGAATGAAACTAGAACACTTTCTAACACCATACACAAAAATAAACTCAAAATGGATTAAAGATCTAAATGTAAGACCAGAAACTATAAAACTCTTAGAGGAAAACATAGGCAAAACACTCTCTGACATAAATAATGCTATATTTAGAATGGATAATGAGCAAGGACCTACTGTATAGGGCAGGAAACTCTGCTCAATGTTATGTGCAGCCCGGATGGGAGGGGAGTTTTGGGAAGAATGGACACACATGTATGTATGGCTGAGTCCCTTTGCTGTTCACCTGAAACTGTCGCATTGTTATTGGTACACCCCAATGCAAAATAAAAAAGGTTTTTTTAATGTATTACTTCAGAAATATGTTTTTAAAAAATGGCAGGATAAGGTGAGCCAATAGCAGCTCAAGAAACTGAAAGCCCTGTGGAAACTGGTCCCTATGGAAGCAAATAAGGAGACCTGAATCTCCTACGGTTTCTGAGAAAATTACGCTAGAAATCAGACCTAAGAACTAATTTTAAAGAAGGCAGAGATGCAGTGAAAATTAAAAGTGCAGCCTTGACAAGTATCCTATATAATAGTCAGTGCTCTGAGAAGAAGAGAGTGTGATTGTGGGACTTGGATGGGCACATATGGATGGAACAGCCTTAGAATATCGAACCCCAGATTCCACTAAAGCTTTCCAGCTGGTAGGATTACTCTGCTATTTGCTGGAAGAGAGAACTTCCTGTTGCTTGGATACACTGTAAAGACCTTATCTGAGGCATGTTACTGAAATATGATGTCTGTCTTTCTCAAAAACTGCTCTGCCATTCTCATACTTTAAGAGTAGGAGCCAAGGTTAGGTCGTAGCCCAGCCCAGGTATAGAAACATGGTGTCTGTTGTGTAAGCAAATAACTTACCTCTGAAGGAACTGCAGGACCAGGTAATTGGTATTGGCAGGGCCCAGGGGATCTCATGTGGGAGTAAATAATAAGGGTATTGGACCAGGGGATCAATGACCTCCAACCACTCACTTGTGATTTGAGGTTCAAAATATTAGCACAGATATCTGCTTTCTTGAATTTTGCTCTCATATACTCTGGGATGGCACTTTGAAGTTTTGTCACAATAATGGCCTGCAGTAAATGATGTAGTGATGTCAGGACACCAGAGCATCATAGTGAGGAAGGCAACAGAAGAATTAAGGAGGTGGAATATTAGAACGGATTTCTTTTTTGAGACTAGTAAACCCATTACTTGACTGTGTTCCACAGAAGGGCCATGGGACAGTCCCTTCATTAAAGAAGAAATGTCCTGACAATAAGTAGTGACATCATTAAGATGCTCAGTGGTATCCTGTGAAGGCCAGGATTGATAGAAGGAGATACTGCCATGGAACTGGGCTTCCTAATACCCATGGGGAAAAGAGGATTCTGGGATGCAAAGGTCAATAGCAACACTTAACCTACAGAAGCAAGGTGATCTTTGTCTCAAACTTGGATATTGGGGAACCCCAGAATGAGACAGTGATAAAGGTAAAAACCAATTCACTTTATTGGGTTATTAATGATTTCCTTTCTGGCCAATGCAATAAAAAACTACTTGATATTTACCTATTCCTTTGTGCTTGCAAGTTTGAATTCACTGAAGATTTTATAATTTAGAAAAGCTTATGTATTTTTTTTTCCTCAGGCAGGCAAGTGGAAGTTCCCAGGTGCTAAAATAAGAAAAGCTTTTCTCTGGAAGTGGGAATCTTTAGTGTTTCTCCCTCCTGTACAGGGTTGCCTTATTCCGTCAGTGCAGCTGCGTTCCTCTCTCTAATACCTGTACCCTCCCGGGAACTCTCTCCTACCGGTATATAACTTTGTTTGGAATGTACTTTGAGGATTTTATCCTCAGACTAGTGCTGCTTTTTTTGTTGTTGCTGAAAATTATTTTCTATTAAAGTATAGTTGCTATGCAATAATATGTAAGTTACAGATGTACAATGTATTGTGCACTTGTTGCACAATATTTAAAGATTATATGCCCTTTATAGTTATTATAAAGTATTAGCTACATTCCCCATGTTGTGCAATATATCCTTGTAGCTTATTTTATACCTAGCAGTTTGTATGTCTTAATCACCTTCTATCTTACCCCTCCTCCATTCCTTCTCTGCTAGTTTGTTCTCTATGTCTGTGAGTCTGCTTCTTTTTGTTACAGTCACTAGTTTGTTGTATTTTTTAGATTCCACATATAAGTGATGTCATACAGTATTTGTCTTTCTTTGTCTGACTTATTTCACTTTAGCCTAATGCCCTCCAAGTCCATCCATGCTGTTGCAAATGGAGAGATTTCATTCTTTTTCTTTTTTACGACTATTATTCCTTTGTATATACATGCCACTTCATCTTTATTCATCCATCTGTTGATGGACAATTAGGTTGCTTCAATATCTTGGCTATTGTAAATAATGCTGCTATGAACATTGAAGTGCATTTTGAGAAACCTCCATACTGTTTTCCACAGTGACTACACCAATTTACATTCCCACCAAGAAGGCAAGAGGGTTCCCCTTTCTCCACACCCTCACCAGTATTTGTTATTTGTCTTCTTTTTAATGGTAGGCACCCTGACAGGTATAGGTTATTTCTCATTGTGGTTTTGATTTGCATTTCCCTGATGATTAGCAACGTTGAGCATCTTTTCATGTGACTGTTGGCAATGTGCATTTCCTCTTTGAAAAGATCCATTTAGTACTTCTGCCCAGTTTTTAATTGGACTGTTTCTTTTTTTGATGTTGAATTGTATGAGCTGTTTGTATACATTGGATATTAACACCTTACTGGTCATGTCGTTTGCAAATATTTTCTCCCATTCATTAGGTTGTCTTTTCATTTTATCCATGCTTCCATTTGATGTGCAAAAACTTCTAAGTTTATTTAGGTCCATTGGTTTAATTTTTCTTTTATTTTCTTTGCATTAGGAGACAGATCCAAAAAAATCTTACTGCAATTTATATCTAAGAGTGTTCTGCTTATAGTTTCCTCTAGGAGTTTTATAATATCCAATCTTCCATTTAGGTCTTTAATCCATGCTGAGTTTAGTTTTGTATATGGTGTTAGAGAATGTTTTAGTTTCATTCTTTTAAATGTTCAGTTTTCCTAGCACCACTTATTGAAGGGACTGTCTTTTCTCAATTGTGTACTCTTGCCTCCTTTGTCATAGATTACTTGACCATAAGTGTGAGTTTATGTCTGGCCTTTCTATCCTGTCCCATTGATCAATGTGTCTGTTTTTGTGCAAGTACCATACTGTTTTGTTTACTGTACTTCGTTGGATAGTCTGAAGTCAGGAAATATGATTCCTCTAGCTCTGTTCGGAGAAGGCAATGGCAAAGCACTCCAGTACTCTTGGTAGGCTGCAGTCCATGGGGTCGCTAGGAGTCAGACATAACTGAGTGACTTCCCTTTCACTTTTCACTTTCATGCATTGGAGAAGGAAATGGCAACCCACTCCAGTGTTCTTGCCTGGAGAATCCCAGGGACGGGGGAGCCTGGTGGGCTGTCGTCTGTGGGGTCGCACAGAGTTGGACACGACTGAAGCAACTTAGCAACAGCAGCAGCAACAGCAGCTAGCTCTGTTCTTCTTTCTCAAAATTATTTTGCCTCTTCAAAGTCTTCTGTGTATCCATACAAATTTTAAAATTATTTGTTCTAGTTCTCTGAAAATGACCAGTGATACTTTGACAGAGATTGCATTGAATCTGAAGATTGACTTGAACAGTATGTTCATTTAACAGTGTTCTTCCAATCTAGGAAAACAGTATCTTTTTCCATCTGTTTGTGTCATGTTCAGTTTTTTTCATCTGTGTCCTATAGTTTTCCTGGTACTGGTCTTTTGCCATCTTAGGTTTATTTCTAGGTATTTAATTCTTTTTGATGTGATGGTAAATGAAATTGTTTCCTTACTTTCTCTTCCTGATACTTGGTAGTTAGATCTGCAAACAGTAACAGTTTTAGTTCCTCCTTTCCAATTTGATCCTTTTATTTTTTTTCTTTGATTGCTATGGCTAGAATTTCCAAAATCATGTTAAATAAAAGTGTTGAAAATGGGCATCCTTGTCTTTTTCCTGATGTTAGAGGAAATGCTTTCAGCTTTTCACTGCTGAGTATGATGTTAGCTATAGGTTTGTCATATATGGTATTTATTATGTTGAGGTATGTTTCCTCTATGTCTACTTTCTAGAGAGTTTTTATAATAGGTAGGTGTTGAATTTTGTCAAAAGTCTTTTCTGTATCTATTGGGGTGACTGTATGGCTTTTATTCTTCAGTTTGAATAACAAACTGAAGAATAACAGGAGAATACTGTTATACACAATAAGTGTATATAAGTGTATATCCTTGTATCCCTGGGATAAATCCCACTTAATCATGGTATATGATCCTTTTAATGCATTGTTAGATTTGGTTTGCTAGTATTTTGTTGAGGATTTGTGCATTCAGGTTCATCAGTGATATTGACCTGTAATTTTCTTTTCTTGTGATATCTTTTTCTGATTTTGGTATCAGGGTGATACTGGTCTCATAAAATGAGTTTGGAAGTGTTCCACCCTCTGCAATTCTTTGGAGTAATTTGAGAAGAATAGGTGTTAAATCTTCCCTGAGTGTTTGGTAGAATTCACCAATGAAACCATCTGGTTCTGGTCTTTTGTTTGTTGGGAGTTTTAAAATTACTGATTGGATTTCATTACCAGTAATTGATTTGTTCATATTTTCTCTTTCTTCCTGGTTTAGTCTTGGGAAAGTGTACCTTTCTAAGAATCTGTCCATTTCTTCTGGGGTTTCCACTGTATTGGTATTTAGTTGTTCATAAGTTTCTTATGATCCTTTTTATTTCTGTCATGTTTGTTGTAACTTCTTTTTATTTCTGATTTTATTAATTTGGGTCCTCTCCCTTTTTTTCTTGATGATTCTGGTTAAAGTTTTATCAATTTAGTTCACATTTTCAAAGGTGCTACATATTTTCATTTGTATTTTGCAATACTTTACCATTAATGAAGCCTTTTTTTCTGGTTTCTTCTCCCTGCTTTCTCATTTTTATGAATTGTACCCACTTTACTTTTGATTATTCCAAGCACTTAAGTAATGTCTTTCAGCTTTTAGATGAATAATTTATTTGCAATAGTCATAACTGAATATAAAATAAACAGGTTATTTATTTCTTTTAATGTACCCACTTTGAAGTCTGTTCTTTATCTGAGATTCTTTTGCCAATTTAGAAGGTGAAAGTATATAGAGAAATTGATTAAGTCTTAATGACTCTTACTTAATTCCTCAGACTAGAAAGTAGCTCAGTAAATGATTCATGATGGAACTTGCTTTATCAGAAATGCTCATCAGCTATTCGCAATAAAGTACTTTTATGAATCACCTAATAGGTATCCAGCACAATGTTAAACAAGAAAGAGCTTTTATCCTTAAGACTATTTATGATTTTGCAAAGATACCTCCCAAGATTTAAGGACAGATTTGATTTCTGAAAAAAAATTCTTAGTTCCGTGTATTTGGTTCAACAAAAGTGCTTGACAATCTTTCCCCTGGCCTTAGATAAGTCTATAAGAAGACTTTCAATACAACCCAAAATTTAAGAGTAAATAAGGTAATGTACGTGGCACAGTGGTAAAGAATCAGCCTGCCAATGCAAAAAGTACAAAGATGAGGGTTCGATCCCTGGGTGGAGAGGATCCCCTGGAGGAGGAAATGGCAACCCACTCCAGTATTCTTGCCTGGAGAATCCCGTGGACAGAGGAGCCTGGCGGGCTACAGTCCATGGGGTTGCAAAGATTCGGACACGACTGAGCACTGAGCACACACGCACAGCGGAAGGCCTAGCCCTGAGAAAGTTGAGGAGGGGGTCAAGTTTATCTTTATTTCATTTCCCTCTTCTTCTTTCTGTATCTTTCAGCTTCTGAGATCCCTGCTATCTGCCAAAAGCCTGTTCAGTATCTCATTACAGACCAGTCACCTTTTCACTAAGGCTTTATACTATAATGAGTCTGTGTTAGGGCCTTTGTGCCAGGGGATCCTGAAAATGATGAGGCCTTTAAACCCCAAAGCCATGCTTCTCTAATGCAGGGTGTGAAGGGAGGGATTTCAGGCATTGCAGCGAATCACATTTTTAAGGAAGTAAGGCATTTTCTGTTCCAAGATTTGCCAAACACATTTTATAGCTAGAGTCAAAAGATTTCCAAAATCACCTCTCTATAAAACTTTCTTTGACCCACGAAACTTTAAAGTATCCTGTGAACTCTTAACAGCTGATAGTGATTTTCTGGTGGTTATCTCGCTTTCCTGCACAGTACAACTTTTTGAGGACTGTGTGAGTTTTTCAGTGTGTCTCTTGTTTGAAGCATATTCTTGGGAAGAAGCCCATTTGACTTGACTGGCTTGGATGAAACGCAGGTAGGCAAAATCAATTTTAAAAATGAAAGTCACGTTTCATTTGATGTATTGTTTTAGGTCTTTGCATGTGTCCTAGAAACTAGGGTCCTTGCCATTGTTTAACCATTTCATTTTATGGGTCAAAGAGGAGGAAAGCTCTGAGTCCTCCAGGATTTGTCACATTTGTTTTTGAAAGGAATACATATAAGAAAACCAGGAAAGAACTTTTTCTTCTCTTTTTCCCAGTTACACATTTCATACTAAATTTAAAATAAGTAATAGACATGTTTGCAGTGGTATTTTTTATATACATATGTGCAGCTGGCCCTTCATATCAGCTGACGTGAACCTACAGATATGGAGGGCTGACTGTACTGTATCCTTTTATGTCAGGGACTTTAGCACCCATTTTATATAAGGGGCTTGAGCACCATGGATCTTGGTATCTACAGGGATCCTGGAACCAATCCCCTGTAGATATTGACAGATGACTGCAGAAGAAAATTAGTACCTCCTGTTTCAATTTAGTTGCTTAGAAAAAAAAGCGTCTTTTCTGGAGCACTTCAAGAATGACAGAGACAGATAGATGGAGATGTTTTAGAAAGGGTTCAAGCACTGAATGGATGGTTGGACTAGCTGATCTTTAACACCATTTCCAAACCAAATATTCTATGAATTTATGACACCATCTATGCAGCCTCTTATAAAAAGCTTCTTGGTTTCCTACTCAAAGTTAATTATGTTATGTCCACAAATAATTATCCTAGCATGCTTCTCATTGTCTCATGCCGTGATATATAGGGAGAATGTTTAATTTAATTTAATTAAGGGACCAGATTTTTAAAAATATACTTTATCAGGAAAAACACTAGTGATTGGAATTTTTACTTATTAATATGTTTAGTACAAAAAAGTGATAAAAGGGTTAAAGAAAGATCTAGACATTTGTGCTGACAGTGGAAAGGGGTCAAGCTAAGCAAGAACCTTGGCCTAATTTATTTTTTGAGAGACACTAGGAAAAGGTTATGATAGTAGACCATATGTTAAAATCATACTACCTGACTCAAATCTAAATTTCAAAATTGCATACTGTGTTATAATGAATAATGCTAGCAAGACCTTACTGAATCAACATGATGGTATCAAACACCATTTTTGCTATATCTATACTTTACTTACACAGTTAGTGAATGTCCAATAATTGGCATGTTTGTTATGAAATATCATCTTAATAACAAGCCTTGGCGTTGCTGGGCTGTAGCACAGCCAAGTGAATCGTCCTCGTGACATTGAGCGTCAAAAGTCTTTGTACTTGCCACTCGTTTTGCAAGGTCTTCTAGGACATACATTCTGCAAACTCCATGAAATCTTAATAACAGCCTAAAGGAGAGACTTCAGATTAAAATGAACAGCCACTATCCCTTTAAACATGACTATCACACAGCTACTATTCATAGCAACTAAAAGCCAAATAATGGTTCTAAACAGAATATGACTGGACGATTAAGGTCACCTTTGGCAGCTTCTTGAGCAATTTCGCATTCTAATGGTCTCCTGAAATCTTTCTCCTATGACGTAATCATTGCAACAGGTGACACTCTCATTGGCTTCTGGGGCATTTTCTTTCAGTCACATGTCTGGACTTTTATTTGGGGTCTCCTCTTTTGAGTGGATCCAATCATCAGTAAAATGATTCACTACTGGTCTAGAACTTATCTGAAGCTCTTCCTGTTTGTTCCAAGTTTTTACTGCTAATTATTGGCTATCTATTTTGATTTAAGATAGAAAATTAGAAAAATCAAAGAAAATAATCAGCCAGAATCTCATGACCTAATGAAACTAATATTATTTTCTTCTAATTCCTTTCAAAACCTTTCCTATGCATATATACATAGAAAACTTTACTTGCTGCAAATAACTTTGTCTCACTGTTGCATTTTTATGATGAATTGTTTCACATGCAAAAAGAATACATGCAAGATTTCCAAAGACAGTAACATAAGTCTTCCTGAACTAGTATGCTTGAGAAATGCAACATTTGAAGTCTCTGTGGACCTCCTGTATGCCCCTTTTTCACTCCCTAGAACTTAGTGCAACAGGTATATGATAAAGAATACCAATATGCAATGGTGGCTGGACAAAAGTGAATATGATTCTCTTTGTTCAGCCATAAATAAGAGTGAAAAAATAGGGACATGATCACTCAGGATCAGCACAGGAAATAGATGGTAGCTCTACAGGAAGAATTGAGGAGAGCTTAATGAATGTACTACCTGCAAATGTGTGAGCAGAGTTAAGGGAAACTAACAAGGCACAATAAAATACCCCCAGACTGGTAACATAGGGAGCCATTATCACCCTTGGCCTGAAGATACAAGGGGCAGAGAATGGTTTCTGGCACACAAGAGTGTCAGCATTCAGGAGAGAAATGGAGCCCTTGTTACTTTTGTCAAACAAGGAAAGAGCCAGAGAAATAAAAACCTTCACCTCACAGTCCTTGCTAATCTCTGAGAGGTATTGGGTTGGCCAAAAAGTTCATTTGTGCTTTTCATGCCATCTTATGGAAAAACCTGAATGACCTTTTTGGCCAACCCAATTCTTTCCGTTGGTGGCACCCAACTTAAAATAGAAGGCCCAGAAACTCATTTGATGCAGTCCCTAAAACTCTTTCCCCAGGTTATCAAGTAGTGTGGGGAAAGTTAGAAAGTAGATCTACAAGTCCTAGAAAAGGAAGCACATGGTGGTTAATTAGTACATGCAGGTCATTTGGTTTGTCTCAAGTCTCAGTTGATATGTATTCTTTTATTCTAGTACAGACCAGAAGATGGTAATGAAAGATTAGAAGCAGTGAGTTTTAAATATTGCCTGGAAGAAAATGTATTTGAATTTTTATAGGAGCTAAAGCAAACTCTTAATGTAAACACTCAATCGTTTTATTTCACTTGACCCATAATATCTGAGATTATGTGTATAATATAACATGGCACTCTGGAATTAACCCTCAAGCCAAAAGTTTTCTTTGGTTTTATTTCTGTTTTTGTTTTGTTGGTTTCTTTATTTTTAAACCAAACAATGGCATCTTGAAATGCTCCTTTATAAGAGCTCCCAACTATGCAGTTGGGCTTCCCTGGTGGCTCAAATAGTAAAGACTCTGCCTGCAGCGCCGGAGACCTGAGTTCAGTCCCTGGGTTGGGAAAATCCCTAGGTGAATGGAATGCAACCCACTGCAGTATTTTCGTCTAGAGAATGCCATGGACAGGGGAACCTGGCAGGTTACAATCCATGGAGTCACAAAGAGTTGAACACAACTGAGTCACTAACATATTCACTTTCAACCATGTAGTGGGTCGTATGCATAGGAAAGTCTGTTCATCTATCAGCTAGTGTTAGTGATAGAGGATGAGGTTTTTTTTTATGTATTCCTGTTTTTCTTTTCAATGTCTCTATTTGTATTTGTACAAACAGTAGTCTGATTTTCCCAGATGCCAGTGAAAGCCTTTAATGTTCTTTCAAAACAGTTTTTTATTGAATCTCTTTTTCTCCAGGTATCTCTCTTTGCTAGAAAATTTATCTACAGAGCTGCATGAAGGAAGGAACTCATACTTTACCTGAAGGGGGAGGACTTAGAAAAATCATTCATTTTATTAATAACTTCTTTCCTAAGATTGAGTTGCACTTTACACCATTCATAAAATGTTTGTCAGATTTTTCTTAATTTTTGCGTGAATGATGAGCACATCACTGGGCACACAGCAGACATCACTACGTGTTTGTTTCCTTCCTTACATCTTTTGTTAATGTAAAATCGGTCATTTGACAGTTCTCCAGGGATGTCTTTACAGAGACTTTGCTTTCATGGATTTTCTTCCTACTGAATTGATTAGAGGGAAATTTTTAAAAAGACTTTTATTTTATAACAGCAAGAGCCTCTTGATGAAAGTGAAAGAGGATAGTGAAAAAGCTGGCTTAAAACTCAACATTCAAAAAACTAAGATCATGGCATCCAGTCCCATCACTTCATGGCAAATAGGTGGGGAAACAATGGAAACAGTGAGAGACTTTATTTTCTTGGGCTCCAAAATCACAGCAGATGGTGACTGCAGCCATGAAATTAAAAGATGCTTGCTCCTTGGAAGAAAAGCTATGATAGAGTCTAGACAGCATATTAAAAAACAGAGACATTACTTTGCCAACAAAGGTCCATCTAGTCAAAGCTATGTTTTTTTCCCAGTAGTCATATATGGATGTGAGAGTTGGACCATAAAGAAGGCTGAGTGCAGAAGAATTGATTCTTTTGAACTATGGAGTTGGAGAAGACTCTTGAGAGTCCCTTGGACTGCAAGGAGATCAAGCCAGTCAATCCTAAAGGAAATCAGCCCTGGGTGTTCATTGGAAGGAGTGATGCTGAAGCTGAAACTCCAATACTTTGGCCACCTGATGTGAAGAACTGAAACCTTGGAAAAGACCCTGATGGTGGGAAAGATTGGAGGCAGGAGGAGAAGGGGACAACAGAGGATGAGATGGTTGGATGGCATCACCGACTCGATGGACATGAATTTGAGCCAGCTCTGAGAGTTGGTGATGAACAGGGAAGCCTGGCATGCTGCAGTCCATGGGGTGGCAAAGAGCTGGACACGACTGAGCAACTCAACTGAACCGAACTGACTGGAAGGAAGGAAATGAAGTGGCTCAGTCGTATCCGACTCTTTGTGACCCCGTGGACTGTAGCCTGCCAGGCTCCTCCACCCTTGGGATTTTCCAGGCAAGAATACTGGAGTGGGTTGCCATTTCCTTCTCTAGAGGATCTTTCCAACCCAGGGGTCATTCCTGGGTGTCCCGAGCTGCAGACAGACTCTTTACTGTCTGAACCATAAACAATTAAATGTACAGAATTACTGTAAAGATAGTACAGCGAGTTCTCATAGACTTCACATTCACTTTTGCTTATTATTAACATTTTCTATTCCTATGGCACATTTGTCAGAAATAGTGAACCAAATAGAGTCAGTTATTATTGACTAAAAGCCCTTTATTCAGATTTCCTCATCTTTTGTGTCATGTACTTTTCCGGTTCCAGAATCCTATACAAGTACCAGATTGCATTTAGTTGTCAGGTCTCGTTGATCCCAGGCTCTTCTTGGTTATGGCAGTTTCTCACGCTTTCTGTGTTTTTGATGACCCTGATATCTTTGAAGAGTACCCATCAAGCATTTTTTGGAATGTCCCTCAGTTGAGATTTTTCTGATGTTTGTCTAGAGGGCATTTTTCATAACTAAGATCTGGCTGTTGTGGGCAGGGATCTGGGATAGCAGAGTGAATGCATGTGTCATGTGCTCAGGACCATAGCAGAGGCTGCATCCCAATAACAGAGACCAGTACAACCCAGAAAGGAGAGAGGAGCAAACCATCATGCAGACAAGTGAGATAAACTAGAGTGTTCAGTCGATGGAAATTCTCATCAGAGGAGAGAAAGATTCAGTCAAGTGACAATTATCTGAAAGCATAAATAAGAAGTCTGATGGAGGGGAAAAAGAAAACAGCTTTAAGGATGCGAAGCCTTTGGAGGGCTCTCTGAATTCCTGTGCCCTGCCTTTTTTGTGTTTGGATCTTGTTTGCCTTAAAAGGGGTCAAATAGTACAAAATTTTCAGTATTTCTTTTTGATGTTTCATCATAAGACTTTCAGAAAAGTGTCCCATAAAATCCATTCTAGAGACTCTGTATGTGTGTGTCTGTGTGAGTGTGTGTGTGTGTGTGTCTATGAGTGTTAATGTTGGTGGAAATGTAGGTTCTTGAGGAAATGGGAGGGATGCTAGATTCCCATCCTCACAGAAACTCTGGTAACAAGTGATTGTCATGCAAGATTTTCTCTGAACAAAGGTTTCCAAGATTTTAAAATATGTTTCAGAACTCTTTGCCTATCCCCATTTATTCCTGAAGAATGAGATGAGAGTGGGTGTCAGCATACTGCAGCCTACAGGCAAAATTCAGCATTCCATATGTTTTTGTATGATCTGTGAGCTCAGAATGATTTTTATATATTAACTGGTTGAAAGGAAAAGCAAAAGATATTCATAACATGAACAATTATTTGACATTTAAACTTCAGTGTTCATACATACAGTTTTATTACAACACAGCCACACACAGGTCTGTTTAGGTATTGTCTGTGGCTTCTTTTGCACTAAAACGGCAGAGTTGAGTCATTGGGACAGAGAATATATGGACCACAAAGCCTTACTCTCTGGCCCTTTACAGAAAGTTTGCCAAGCCCTGGGTTAGAACTTTCCAACCATGTGGAAATAAAGATAGAGAACTGAGAAACTCCCACATACACTTTGGTCTGACTTCTTATTTTCATCTTCTCAAAATATGTATTTAGCCTTATTATCTTATGGGGAAGAAAGGTTTAGGAATGAGATGGGAAGAAATGTTTTAGTGTCTGCTATCAGCATGGCACCAGACTCAACACTTGAAACTGCATACACTTGAGGAATTTTCACAGCTACACTGAGATAGGAATCTCCATTTCTATATCATAGCCTAGGAAATGAGTTCAGAAAGGTTATATGACTTGCATGATATCATTAAATGGATATGGGTAGACAGGATATAAACTCAACTCTTTTTATTTTTACTGTATAGATGCTCATAAGAGTCATATCCTCTCCATATTCTCATTATTCTTGTCCATTTTTAGGTTCTTGACCCATCTAAATTTAGAGGAACTGAAGCTATACCCAGTAGCCTAGTTAAGCACAGAAGAAACAAATGTTGGCTGCTGAGTTCAGCATCAGAGTATTCAATGATATATGAGAACCTGCCAGTATCATCTCCATTCATTTCCATACAATTGTGGGTCAGCCTCATTAATGAAGATGAAACCTGTTTTTTAAGCTTAAAGGAGGATATGTTCCAGTTATTTTTCTTTGGAATCTGTCTTTAATGTTTCCACTTTGGGATCTACCATTTAAATCTTCCTTGTTGTTTCTTTCTTGAACTTCTGCTTCTTTATTTCTTGGTGATAATGGTCTTAGACATAATTTTTGAATTAGGTAAAATCTGTCTTCAACTTCCCTGACCTTCTATCCATTCAGTATTTCATTTCCTCTTCCTCCCTGTCACCCAGTGGTGTGCTGGTAAATATTTAAGAACTGACTCCCAGAGGGAAAAAGAGTCCTGATTAGTAGCATTTGCAGATTTCCATGGTATAAATATTCTCATGATGTCCTATTTCAAGCTACCAACATAATAGCTTGCAAAATTTCTGAAAATTTAACAACTGGTTCTTGTAAACTGAGATGAGCCAGCCCCAACATACCACATACCTTATCCATTATTTGAGGATTTTATGTTGTTCACACATTCTGCCTACCCCTCAAACCACCTTTCCTGTGTCTGGTCTAATTCTGCTCCTCAGACACTCCATGCTCTTGCTTAGCAATTTAACTGCTGTAAATCCAGTTTTTTCTTCTTGACCCTGTCAAGTGACTGGCAAAGCAAGCTTAGAAATTGACACAAGATGAGACATTAATGACTGACAGATTCAGTGGGACACTATTTGCCTCAAAAGAACAGTTGTCAGAAAGAAAATGAATAATGGTTTAGAAATAGCAGTGGTGAATACAGATTGGGGATAGGAGGTAACAGGAACATCTGATGAAGAAGTTGAAATATAAAATAGTTTACTATGAAGCAAGGGTTACCGTAGGACACAGTAGGAAGGTTCAAGAGGAAGAAGAAAGTTTGGGATATGGTCACAGTAAGCTTAAATGAAGCAGTATGGAAATAAGAGTTTGCAAGAATTGGGATGATCTGAAGATTGTCCAACCTGGACAGTGACTGAAGATAACAAAGATGTGACCATGGCAAGTTCCAGGCTTCCAAAAGAATCAAGTGCAGTGTATTCAGAGTAGACTGGAAAGTGTGGGTTCTGCACTCAGAATAAACTAGCAGTGGACTCGATTAATTTTGTTTCACAGGGAATTCTAACTCAGGGAAATAAGTCTGCCATCCAAATATTTTTATTTCCAGGGATATGAGTGAGAAGTAGAATCCACCTCTGTGGAAGAATTCAACTCTGGTGTGGAGTCAATAGTCTAAATTTATTACCTGCTTCCTTGGAATATGCTGCATGTCCCAAAATTCTCAATTAGTGCCCTGGTCTCTGTACACGGAGGCTGAATTACTGGCTGTTCTCTATCCTTAAATTCATTCCTTCCTTACTCTTGAGGGATTTGTTCCAGCATATCCATGCTCTCATGTTCTTGGGGAGACAGCAGGGAGCAGTCTTGAAGCAGGATCTTAGTTCCCTACCCAGCAATTGGACCTGAGTAGCCTGGATGAAAACCAGGAATCCTCACTGCTAGTCCACCAGGGACTAGAGGCTAGAAGTTGCTCTGGCTCTTGTCCCCATTTGAAAGCAAGAATGTTTCAAGGAGGCAAAAACTGTAAAAAAAAAAAAAGTACAAGTTTATTATTATTAGCACAGCACAACATATGGAAAAGCACACAGAGAAGTAGTTTGTTTATTTGAGACAGGAGCAAGGCAGAAAAATACACTTGGAGAGAAAGGGTGTGGGCATCCTCCCTAATAAGGAGAAGTATGCTACAGAGGTGATTTAAATCACTTAGACAGGGCAGTTCTTCCGGGTCTTTGTTCTCCTCTGACCAGTTATCTCACTTCTTTGGCATACCTGGCCTGTCCAAATCCCTCCCAACATGCGTGCACATTTTGCCAAGATGGATTCCGGTGCAAAGGCTAAAGGAAGTATAGTATGTTTACACTTATTATGGGGTGGAACCCCCTCCCTTTTTGACCCCCAAGGAGCATGTGCAATCAGAGCGGTTTCCTTTACCTCAAGAGTGGTAGATGTGGTCCTCTTACCTCTTTACTCCAGCAGCACTCAGTTCCTGCCATTAACTTTGTCCTTGGAATTTCTAGGGAAAGCAAAGCTCCAATTTACTCTGCCTGACAAACTCCAGATGCTCTGCCCAGAAGCCCATCTGTCTCCTAGCTCACTCATTCTGGCTTCTCCTTCCAATAGCTCCTTCTTTGACTTGAAGGTTTTCATTATTGGGGAAATAAAGAATCTCCATTTCACTGTATTTCTCAAGCTAGCTATAGCCCTGTGTGTTTCTTGTTCCTACCTTTCAAACATCCGGCATCACATGGAAGTTTTTAGGCTGCCATATTCTCCATTTCCTTTGCACTCATTCCCTTATTACTCTGAAACTCTGCTTTGTTCATTCAAAGAAACTTCCCTCTCTGAAATTTTTTTTGAAAGGCCTTATTATTGAGAAATCCAATAGCTTGACTTCTGTCAACTTTTATCAAGATTTTCTGCTGACTTTGGCATTGTTGACTATTTCCTCTTGCTTGTTTTTTCTCATATTTTAAAGAATGTTCCATCATTATTCTCTTTTAGCCAATCCAATGAAATATCTTAAATAACCCCTCTAACTTTGTAATATGAATATTTTCAACTTTTGATCCACAAATTCCATGCAAAGATTGAACTTTAGTAACCTCTGAGTCCAAGTTTTTTTTTTCCTTTAGTTCCCTTCTCTCTTTTCTCTCAAATTATGTGTCTTAATATTTATAGAAGGAAAGGGGAGAAAATGGGCTTCCCTGGCAACTCAGATGGTAAAGAATCTGCCTGCAATGCAGGAGGCCCGGGTTCGATCCCTGGGTCTAGAAGATACCCTGAAGAAGGCAGTGGCAACCTATTCCAGTATTCATGCCTGGAAAATTTCACAGACAGAGGAGCCTGGCGGGCTGTAGTCCGTGGGGTCACAAAGAGTTAGACACAACTGAGAGACTCACTTTCACTTTCACACAGGAGAGGAAAGATATTGTAGGTGGCTAGACTTATTTTCTAGGTTTGATCCTGAAACTACGTAAATATTCTGCATAATTATAAAGAATCGTTTTAAAAGGTAATCAATAAACATCAAAACAAAATGAAAGAAATGAATGTAATGGTGTTGTGATGCTTTTCCTATTATCCTGAAGCTATCCTGTATGTGTTGTGGGATTAAGCAAATTAATAATTATATTGACATCATTGAGAACCCAAATACCTGTGACATGAAAAAGGAGAAGCACACATAAGTTTGATGAGATTAAATAAAAATGCTATATTGTGCCATATCTGAATTAGAATTATCTGTGCGTATGCAAGATCTATTTTATCTCAATAATGACGAAAAAGCATTTCCTAGCTCTGCAACAAGGAAAGGTCTAGGAACAATGGAAAAACAATAACAAGGAGCATTTTAAGTACCTAGATTGTGATCTCAAAATACTGCTTCCTAGTAAAGGAACCATGGCTTCTGGGAGAAGAGCTTGATCCATGGTTTAGAACAGGGAATGTGAAAGACAGTAAGGGACATATTTTCAAGAAAACAAGGAAGCTATAGCATCACTATTAGGGTCATATCAAAAAGAGCTAACTTGAAGAGTCTCCCACTGACCACTCAAATGGGAAAATTTACAAGTGATCTTAATACATCAACTATGTTTAATGCATGAGCCCATAATGGTAATAAGAAAAGCATATTGTCACCTTTGGAGCATACTACAAATATAACACATAATTTTAAAAGCTATTATACAAAAGAAGAATCAAGGATTTTTTCTACTTTTCCTCTATGAACTATATTTCGGGTGATCAGATAGATGATAAAGATAAGTTTCTATTTATAGAAGAGTTTGAGCCAATAAATAAAAGACTGGTAAAATTAGAATATCATCAGTTTGCAAATCCTAATGCATTATTAGATTTACAGCAGATACAATCAGACCTTATGTGCTCCTTCATGGAATTTACTTTAACACTTAGGAAGTATTTTTAACCAAAAAAGAAAAAAAAAAACAAATCTGAATCTAATGAAGCCTCTTGTTCCTGCTACTAATTTACAGTAAATTCAGTGAAGAGAGGAACATGTTTAAAAATACTACAGGAATGCAGTCAGCAAAACTAAGAAAAACTATACAGGACAGATGATCCAGTTTCTTCAAGAAATAAAGTACAAAGGAAGAAAAAGAGGATATGGAGAGGTAACCTATAGATTAAATGAGATAATCAATTGCAATGTGTGCACATTATATGTATACTGATTCGCATAAACAGACTTTTAAAAACTTGATCAGGCAATGTGCTGTGCTTAATTGCTCAGTCCTGTCCGACTCTGCGGACTGCCAGCACCTCTGTCCATGGGGATTCTCCAAGCAACAATACTGGAGCGGATTGCCATGCCCTCCTCCAGGGGATCTTCCCAACCCAGGGATCAAACCCAGGTCTCCTGCATTGCAGGTAGATTCTTTACCAACAGAGCCACCATTGATTAAATATCTGATGATGATATGATAATACAGAATTATGGTTTGGGGTTTTGGGTGGAATAATAGCATTGAAGCTATGTTTTAAATAGAGTACTTGTCTTTTGGAAATACATAGTGAAATACATAGGGATTACATGATATGATACCTTGGGTTTGCTTCAGTATAATCTAGAAGAGAGGAAGTAGGTTGGATTTTAGATGAAATAAGATTAGTAATAAAGCAATAATTGTTGCATCTAGTAATGGGCACATAGAGATTTATAATTCACTTTTCTCAATTTTGTATATGTCAGAGATTTTTTTATAGTATAACATTTTAAAAGAATATAATTTTAAAAGAGATTTAAATTCTTAATTACTTAATAAAGCAGGGAACCTGAATCAATTCAATTCAGTTCAGTCGCTCAGTCATGCCCGACTCTCTGCGACCCCATGGACTGCAGCAAGCCAGGCCTCCCTGCCAATCACCAACTCCCAGACTTTACTGAAACTCATGTCCATTGAGTCGGTGACGGCATCCAACCATCTCATCCTCTGTTGTACCCTTCTCCTCCTGCCTTTAATCTTTCCCAGCATCAAGCTCTTTTCAAATGAGTCAGCTCTTCAAATCAGGTGGCCAAAGAATTGGAGCTTCAGCTTCAAAATCAATTCTTCCAGTGAACATTCAGGACTGATTTCCTTTAGAATGGACGGGTTCAATCTCCTTGCAGTCCAAGGGACTATAATGGGAAAGACTAGAGATCTCTTCAAGAAAATTAGAGATACCAAGGGAACATTTCTGGCAAAGATGGGCTCAATAAAGGACAAACAGTATGGACCTAACAGAAGCAGAAGATATTAAGAAGAGGTGGCAAAAATACACAGAAGAACTGTACAAAAAAGATCTTCATGACTGAGATAATCATAATGGTGTGATCACTCACCTAGGGCCAGACATCCTGGAATGTGAAGTCAAGTAAGCCTTAGGAAGCATCACTATGAACAAAACTAGTGGAGGTGATGGAATTCCAGTTGTGCTATTTCAAATCCTAAAAGATGATGTGAAAGTGCTGCACTCAATATGCCAGCAAATTTGGAAAACTCAGCAGTGGCCACAGGACTGGAAAAGTTTTCATTCCAATCCCTAAGAAAGGCAATCCCAAAGAATGCTCAAACTACTGCGCAATTACACTCATCTCACATGCTAGCAAAGTAATGCTCAAAATTCTACAAGCCAGGCTTCAACAATACGTGAACCGTGAACTTCCAGATGTTCAAGCTGGTTTTAGAAAAGGCAGAGGAACCAGAGATAAAATTGCCAACATCCACTGGATCATCAAAAAAGCAAGAGAGTTCCAGAAAAACATCTACTTCTTTATTGACTATGCCAAAGTCTTTGATGGTGTGGATCACAAAAAACTGGAAAATTCTTAAACAGATGGGAATACCAGACCACCTGACCTACCTCTTGAGAAATCTGTATGCAGGTCAGGAAGCAACTGTTAGAACTGGACATGGAGCAACAGACTGTTTCCAAATAGGAAAAGGAGTACGTCAAGGCTGTATATTGTAACCCTGTTTATTTAACTTATATGCAGAGTACATCATGAGAAATGCTAGACTGGAAGAAGCACAAGCTGGAATCAAGTTTGTTGGGAGAAATATCAATCACCTCAGATATGTAGATGGCACCACCCTATGGTAGAAAATGAAGAACTAAAGAGCCTCTTGATGAAAGTGAAAGAGGAGAGTGAAAAAGTTGGCTTAAATCTCAACATTCAGAAAACAAAGATCATGGCATCTGGTCCCATCACTTCATGGCAAATAGAGAGAGAAACAGTGGAAACAGTAGCTGACTTTATTTTTCTGGGCTCCAAAATCACTGCAGATGGTGATTGCAGCCATGAAATTAAAAGACGCTTACTCCTTGGAAGAAAAGTTATGACCAACCTAGACAGCACATTAAAAAGCAGAGACATTACTTTGCCAACAAAGATCTGTCTAGTCAAAGCTATGGTTTTTCCAGTAGTCGTGTATTTTTGTGAGAGTTGGAGTATAAAGAAAGCTGAGCACCGGGGAATTGATGCTTTTGAACTGTGGTGTTGGAGAAGACTCTTGAGAGTACCCTGGACTGCAAGGAGATCGAACCAGTCCATCCTAAAGGAACCTGAATGAAAAACCGTTAGGATATGGTGTAAGAACAGATTACATTTATAATCCAGTTCAGTTCACTCCCTCAGTCCTGTCTGACTCTTTGTGACCCCATGGACTGCAGCACGCCAGGCCTCCCTGTCCATCACCAACTCCCGGAGTTTACTCAAACTCATGTCCATAGAGTCGGTGATGGTATCCCACCATCTTATCCTCTGTCGTTCCCTTCTCCTCCTGCCTTCAATCTTTCCCAGCATCAGGGTCTTTTCATATGAGTCAGCTCTTTGCATCAGGTGGCCAAAATATTGGAGCTTCAGCTTCAACATCAGTCCTTCCAATGAACACCCAGGACTGATCTCCTTCAGGATGGACTGGTTGGATCTCCTTGCAGTCCAAGGGACTCTCAAGAGTCTCCTCCAACACCACAATTCAAAAGCATCAATTCTTCAGCGCCCAGCTTTCTTTTTTTTTTTATTTTAAATTAGTTTATTTATTTATTTTTTAAACTTTACAATATTGTATTTGTTTTGCCATACATTGGCATGAATCCACCATGGGTGTACATGTGTGTTCCCCTTCATTCCCCCCAGAACTCCCAACCTCCCCACCCCTCCCCATCCCATCCCTCCCATTCCATCCCACCATCCCTCTGGGGTCATCCCGGTGCACCAGCCCCGAGCACCCTGTATCATGCGTCGAAACCTGGGCTGGTGATTCGTTTCACATATGATAATTTACATCAGCTTTCTTTATAGTCCAAGTCTCACATCCATACATGACTACTGGAGAAACCATAGCCTTGACTGGAGGGACCTGTGTTGGCATAGTAACATCTCTGCTCTTTAATATGCTATCTAGGTTGGTCATAACTTTTCTCCCAAGGAGTAAGCGTCTTTCAATTTCATGGCTGCATTCACCATCTGCAGTGATTTTGGAGCCCCCCAAAATAAAGTCAGCCACTGTTTTCACTGTTTCCCCATCTATCTGCCATGAAGTAATGGGACCGGATGCCATGATCTTTGTTTTCTGAACGTTGAGTTTTAAGCCATCTTTTTCACTCTCCTCTTTCTTTTTCATCAGGAGGCTCTTTAGTTCTTCTTCACTCTCTGCCATAAGGGTGGTGTCATTTGCATATCTTAGGTTATTGTTATTTCTGCCAGCAATCTTGATAATGGGAAATTTAAAAAATGTTTAAACCTAAGCATAAACATGACCAGAAAGGGAGGCACAAACCTGTTTATAGTCTAATGGTAGACTATACAATATTCTTGAAAGACATAATAGATGTAAACATTTAGAAGGATATATTATCTTCATTGAGAGAATACAGCATGATAAATACACCAGCTTTTCCAAAGTTGATTTATGTCCATTTTCCCTAAGTTAATCTGTGAATATAATGAAATCCAAATAAAAATGCAATTTTTCTTTAGTTAGACAAGTTAGGTGTAAAGTTTATCTAGGAAAAAATATCTGGCAAAATCCTAAAAATGAAAAAAAAAAAAAATAAAAGACATAGGTAGTGAAAAGTAGACCATACCAGATTTTAAACACATTAACAATGCCTAAATAATTAAAAGGATGTGGTATTAGCACATGAATAGATATACAAATAAAACAAAAAAGAAATCCAGAAACAGACCTAAACATATATAGAAATTTAGACTTATAGAAAAATGATAAGTTTTTTCAAATCAGTGGGGAGATCATCTTTTTAATATGTTATTGGGACCACTGAAATTATAAAAATATAACATCAGCTCAGTTTGTCACACCATTTCAAATGGATCAGAGATTTAATGTACCAAATAAAACTATTCAAGTCGTATAAGAAGCCATAGATGGATACCTTATTAACTGTGTTGTTATCCCTTTGTTTCATTTCTTGGAGTGGAGAGAATTTCCCATGGTAAATGCTTTGATGTGCCACCTAGATCCTCTTCAGGAATAAAGAGTGTACTACCCTAGCATTGGAGTCCTTTGATCTACACCTGTTAGTCCCAAGGATTCTGCTATGGACTGAATGCTTGTGTCTCTTCTATGCTTCATATATTGAATCCCTAACGTCTAACACTATGGTATGGAGAGATTGAGGCTCTGGGAAATAACTAAGCTTAGATGAGGTTATAAGAGTGGAGTCCTAAAATGGTATTACTAACAGTATGAAAGAAGAAGATAGGACAGAGCTTTCTTTCTGCATGCATACAAGGAGGTCATGTGAGTACAGAGATGGCAGCCATCTGCAAGCCAGGTACAGGACTCTCACCAAGAACCAAGTTGTCTGGCCCCTTGATGTGGGACTTCCCACCTTCCAGAACTCTGAGAAAAAAGTGTTTGTTATTTAAGCCACCCAGTCTGTGGTATTTATTATAACAGCCAGAGCTAAGACAGATTCTTTAATAAAGTCCAGCACTATAGTTTCCAAGTCAGAGTCAGTTTTCCGGGGAACCTAACCTGAGATATTTCCGATGGTTAAAAATACAGAAGCAAGAAAAGCAAAGACTGATAATTTGATTAGAAAGACAGAGTTAAAGATATATAGACAAATATTTTTACAAAGCTGTTGAACAGAAAAAGAATAAAAACCACAAGCAAAATATAAATTGGGAAAAATATGTGCAAATATCACAAATGATCTCTCTAACATTTAAAGAGTTTTCTAAAAATTGGAAAAATATCAAATCTGATCTTATAAAAAGAGCAAAAGATTTGAACAATAGTTCACAGAAAAAGAAGTACAAATGATCCTTACCTTGTAAATATTCCCAGTTTCAATCATGATAACAGAGATGTAATTAAAACTACACAAATAGTGTTTCATATTCCCTACTTGGGAAAATTCAACATAATCTGTAACCAGACTGTGTGGAAACAAGGGCTCTCTTACAGTGCTGCTGATAATGATGCTTCTCATATGGAAGAGAAGTTGGCAATATCTAACCATATTGTTTATTTTTTTTAACTTTTGATTCAGAGTTTCCACCCAGGTAGGACTCTCCCCCAAAGATCGGGAAAAGATATGAACTCATGTTTGCCCACGGGGAAGGCATTGGCAACCCACTGCAGTACTCTTGCCTGGACAATCCCATGGATGGAGGAGCCTGGTAGGCTGCGGTCCATGGGGTTGCTAAGAGTCGGACACGACTGAGCGAATTCACTTTCCCTTTTCACTTTCATGCATTGGAGAAGGAAATGGCAACCCACTCCAGTGTTCCTGCCTGGAGAATCCCAGGGACGGGGGAGCCTGGTGGGCTGCCGTCTATGGGGTCGCACAGAGTCGGACACGACTGAAGCGACTTAGCAGCAACAGCAGCAGCATATATGCCCAAAGTTGATTGCAGCACTGATTGTAATAGGAAAAAATGGGATTTGGTTTTATTTAGAAAGAAACATTAGAAGAATAAGCAAAAGCATTTTTTTCCTAATGGCTGTGTATGGGGGATGGAGGGAAAATAGAAAAGGAGACAGAATTAGAAACCAGATCTCTCTGAATGTACCTTGCTGTATAATTTTGACTTTGCAACCATATAAATGGTTTTCATAATTGTCAAAGTTAAGTCAGGAAAAGAATCTCTCAAATGAAAAACTAAAACAAATGAACTCCAAACGTCTATCTAATTGGTAGTATAACCATGATGAGAATTATTTCAAGTGATTAAAATACAATATTTTTGACTCTAGTAGAATAAATAATTATAAATAAATCTTAAATGTGGTCAGAAGTTTTTTTATTAGTAACAGTTTTAACTGATGTTATGAAACTGTGGTACATAGATAGAAATATAGCAGGACAGAGTATATAAATAATTATGCTCATGTCATGTAGGAAACAAGATTTTAAGCATAAGAAAAAAGATTCAGAAAATCAAAGAAGTTATAAATAAAAAGTCTAGAAGTTTTAAATTTGAAATAACAGTATGAATATAAAGACTAAGGGATTGTGTCGAAAGAATACACCCTAAAATAGGAAAATTTGAGTACCAAAACTCAAATCATTAATGTAGTAGTCTGTAAAATATCATCAATTGTAAAAATTCCATGACTTCATAGAGATACTAAAAATATGTAAACTTCATTGGTCCCTTTTGGAAGTTATTACATCAACTCAGTATTCGAAATAATGGTCAGCAGTAAGAATCAATAATTTGTACTGCTTTTTATGTGCATTTCAAGATAACAGAATAACTGATGACCATTCTCCTTGACTGAAGAATCCTAGCTAATAAATGCTTTTCAAAAAAACAATAAAATTTAGAAGTCCCTACTTTGTACTTCTTTGGAATAATGGATGTATGTCAAAATTATTGATAATGCTAAAATTACTAGATAAATGATGGGAACTTTATAATAGATAAATCAGGCTTGTGAAATCTTAACCCACTTATCAATATTAACATCACCAGAATTACCTTCCAGGTGATGCCATCAGGACACAGCAGCGCCTATGAATATTCTCACCAAAAAAAGAAAATTAAGCCTGGATCTAATCAGCCTAAAGAGCCCACACTATGAAAAGGGATCCTAGAGGTGGTTTTCTTCAGATATCCCAAGAGTAGTTCTCAGCACCTAATAATAATAATTAAAAAATTCCTCGTTATTTTTGACGATGTCTCTCCCAAACCACATTTTTGTTTAACTCAATGTTGTTACTCAGTCGCTTAAGTCATGTCTGACCCTTTGCGACCCCACAGACTGCAGCACACCAGGCTCTGTCCTCCACTGTCTCTCAGCGTTTGCTCAAATTCATGCCCATTGAGTCGATGATGCTAACTCAATGGAGAGAACCAACTCAACTGAAAAACTATTAACTCTTAAGTCATATAAGGCAAAAAATTAATTCTCTGTGAAGAAGGAATGCATTTGGTCCTGGAATCCTTCTGATGTTACTTGGCAGCCAGCTCTTAAATGAGATGAGGACCTGTTGTGTTACAAAATCTGCATAAATCCACAGGACATGGAATAAGCAACGCTGTAACCTAGAGAAATAGGAGACAGGCAGTTACACCTACTGTGACCCGGGTGAGGAGTAAGGGAATGTTGAACATCTTGAAAGATCATCAAGTTGAATTTAAGGATCAATATAATTCTCACTTATCCATTTCATTGCATTAAATTAAAACAAGTAGAATAATTTATTCATATTGTCATTGATTGTAGCTGATTTCTTACTACAAATCTGTATTCAGAAACAAATCTATTCCATTACAAATGTATTTAACTGTCATATGAAATCAAACATTTCTCAAATCTGCTTTTCTACTTTGGCATATCTTAGTTCCTTATCATAAGCCTGCGTTTGTTGATTTTTTATGACTAGTGACTTATTTCCCCACAAGTTAAATACAGAATTTATGTATGAGGAACCAGAAAATTTAACAGAAAAAAAAAAAAAAAGATCAATTTGGCTCTTAAAATCATGTAATAATAAGATTACATCTTATAGGCAGAGTAAAACATTATGTTTGAGCTACCAAATTTTATTCTAAAATTTCTACAGGTATGTTAAAAATGCCCTAAAGAAAAAGCTCATGTCACTTTTATTTGTGATTATAGTTAATGTTTTATAAATACTTTGGTTACTAAAACAGTTTATAGGCATTTCAAGAATGATTATAGGAAAACAAACTAACTTTAAAAGCTATGATGCTTCCCTGCTGTTAAAGCAAAGAAGAATTCAAGAATATTATTTGGAATGGAAGTCTAATGAAGTTTCAATGGGAAAAATATGTGGAAATATTAAAGACATCTCATTTAATTTGGTTTTTTGTTCCAAAGCTTGGTTTTCCTTGTGGAAAAGAATCTCATAACCACTGGTTTTCATTCCTTATCTGCCCTTTTGATTGTCGTGCCAACATTCTAACAGGCTTCCAACCAGCATAACGACCTCAGAGGATAAACAGTACTCTAGAGATCAATATCCTTGTTTTCACACCTTGAATGAAGCACATATGCTATACTTTGCTTGCTTTTCTGTTTTAGAAAAGAGCCAGTCATAGAGAAAAGTCATACAAGCCTTAAACTTCTTAATGCCCTATTGAAACAATATTTTCACTTCTAGGAATTGACGCTGTTAAAAACAAATGGACAAGTGTGTAATTATATGCATAGGATTATAATATATGCTATTATAGTCATACTGATATATTACCTATTACCATTTATAATGCAAAAAATGAACAAACTAAATGTCTAGCAAGGGGAATTGTTAAATAATTGAGGATAACCCATATAATAGTATATAAAGAGGTCACTGAAAATGTACCAGTGTATATATATTTGGTGCTAAGAAAAGAAGTTGCTAATCAATAAGCTTACAGTTTCAGTAATTCAAGAGGAACAGATTCCAGAGATCTGCTGTACAACATAGTGCCCATAGTTAACAGTACTGTTGTTGTTGTTGTTTAGTTGCTAAGTCGTATCCGACTCTCTGTGGCCCCGTGGACTGTAGCCCGCCAGGCTCCTCTGTCCATGGGATTTCCCAGGCAGGAACACTGGAGCAGGTTGTCATTTCCTTCTCCAGGGGATCTTCCCGACCCAGGGATCAAACCCACATCTCCTGCATTGGCAAGTGGATTCTTTACCACTGAACCACCAGGAAAGCCCTTAACATTACTATATTGTACACTTCAAATTTTGTCAGAAAAGTAGATCTCATGTGTTTTTACAAGAGTAAAAAATATTTAAATGATCATAGTCATGTGTAGTCTTAAAAAAACAGGTTACAAATAATATCTTCCAAATAACACCTTGTTTTTTTTCTCTCTGTGTGTATGTATGTGTGTGTATGTAATACAGATACATCTAAATTCTTGAAGGCTGTAAAATAAAATGATAAAGGTTACTGCAAACACCATGAGGACAGGAAATTTTCAATATATTCTATTTACTGCTGAACCTGAAGTGCCTGAAACACTGCCTGGCACATAGAACACAGTCAGTAGATATCTGTAGAATTAATGAAGAATTACATGGCTATATCTAACCACTGAATTACAAATATTTGTGTCTCCTTATTTTCTAGTTCTGTCATAGTATTAATTAATATTAATCTGCAATAAAAGTTCCTCATAAATATGTACTGTTATTCCATCTTTCACTTTGGTTAAAAAAACTCTTAGAGTTCCTATTAATCTTTTTCAAGAATCCCAGAAGCAATTTTATATATGTGTGTGTGTATGTGTGTGTGTGTGTGTGCGCGTGAACCTCCGTGTGTCAGACAAAATCATACATAACTATTCCAAAGTGTATAAAAAGTATATTTGTGGAAACATTTACTTTCTGAAAGATATATTGCATTTATGTTTATACTGTTGATATTGGTGACATTTAAATCTTTGGAATGAGTGTATCTATTGGCAAATCTCCTTGACTTTTTATTTTGAAAAGTAAAAAAAAAATCTTTGAGATAAAAGTCTATGTACTCTTGCTGTTGTGAAGTAATTTAAATCGATACCCCTTACTTAACAACTAAACTTTCCCAAGGGCCTTGATTTTATGTGGCATCTCAGAGATGTAGCATGCACCATTACTCTTTAAACATCTACTTTAATTGTGCTTTTAATTTTGCAGACTTTACATAGAGACCTAGATATGTTGACAGAGCAAATGAACTACAAATCCTATCCTTTGTACTTTGTCACTCTAACTGTTTGGGAAATTAGGTTCAGGTTTACAAAGAGTAATGTCGGTGCCAAAGTTCTTTAATCCTGACTGTAACATGGAGGGAATGCAAATATTTTCAATGCACAATAACGAGGTTTGTCTCCTTTATTTCTGAAGTGATGTCCTTACTAAAAATGTTCTGTCCTAAAGAAGATGTGACACACTGTAAACTCTTCTGCCTATAGCTCTCATTTAGAATTCTTCAGGCAAGGGAGAGAGGCCAGATTCTGGGTCCTCAAGTTGGCTTGTAATTTTCCAATAGCCAACAATATGTTTGAACTTGGATTATTAAATGTAAAGTGGGATTTTAAATATTAGCAAGGTCTATTTTAAATTCTCCTCAAACCCATGTATTTTAATAACTGAATTGCCAAAAGCACTTTATTATCTGGGGGCATGCTTAAAGAATGCAATTTGTTTTTAACTTCTTATTTTGCATTGTGGTATAGCCAATTAACAATGTTGTAATAGTTTTGGGTAGTTTCAGGTGAACAGCAAAGGGACTCAGCCATGCGTATACATGTAACTATTCTCCCCCAAGCTCCCCTCCTATCCAAGCTGCCATGTAACACTGAGGTTCTTGTTGGTTATCCATTCTAAATACAGCAGTATGTACACATCCATCCCAAACTCCCTAACTAGCCCTTTCCCTCATCCTTCCCTCTACCCCAACCATACATTTATTCTCTAAGTCTGTAAGTGTAAAAGAATGTAGTTCTGCAGTTAGATTTGGGATGTATGAGAGGGAGTTTTATGACGTGAGCCATTTACTTTAATGCTCAGGTACAGACTGAGAAGCAAATTCTAAATTTACAACTTACCAGTAAAGTAAATATGTAAATTCCTGAGTTCAGTCATGGGAAGAAATTTCAAAAAGTGATTCAGGATATTACAATGAAAGAAAAATTTAATGGAAGGAAATTATGTCTGATCACTGAAGCATGGGTATAGAATGAAACCATGCATAGATTAGGGACTCAAGAAAGAGACTCATGAATGTATAAAAATTCAGAGGATAGTCATAAAGGTTTAGGGATAGAGTTTGCCTCAGAGTAATATCTTTTTGTAGTTGGATTTATTGAGGTATAATTTACATACAGTAAAAGTCATCCTTTTTAAATAAACAGTTCAGTGAGTTTTGACAAATATGTTCATTATGTAACCACCACCACCATGTTCCAGATACGGAATCTTTTCATCACTCCCTCCCAAGAAGTTCTTTTCTTTCATATTCAGTTCCCTACTCCCACCTACAGCCTGAGGCAACCACTGATCTGATTTCTGTCCTTATATCTTCACCTTTACCAAAATGTCATGTAAATGGAATCATGGTTATATAGCCTTTTGTATTTTCACCAAGTGGAATGCTTTTGACATCCACCCATGTTGTTGCATGTATCAGTAGTTCATGCATTTTTATTGCTGCCATTCCATTGCATGAATGTATCCATTCACTGACTGATAGACTTTTGAATTGTTTCCAGTATTTTGCGGTTACAGATAAAACTGTTATAAACATTTCAGTATGAATCTGTGTGTAGACACATTTTCACTTTTCGGGGTAAATACCTAAAAGTGAGAAACTGCCAATCTGTTTTCTAAAGTAGTTGTACCATTTTGCATTCATTTTAGCAAAGTATGAGAATTCCTGTTTCTCCACATCTAGATAATTCTATTTGCTCCATGTTCCCTTCAGCATTTGACATTGTGAGGTTTTGTTGGCTTTTTTGGTTTTCTTTTGTATTAATTTTAGCCATTCTAATAGGGCTGTAATGGTGTCACATTGTGGTTGTGTTTTGCATTTCCCTAATGACTAATGTTGCATGTGCTTATTTCTTCTCCATATCTCTTCTTCAGTGAAATGTTTATTCAAATTTTTGAACATTTTTAATCAGGTTTATTTATTTTCTTATTATTAAGTTGTGACAGTTCTTTATATATTCTGGATATATCTTTTGTCAGATAGGTGTTTGTAAATATTTTCTTCCAAACTATCTAGCTCTTAATTCTTGCAGAGAATTTTGTTATTTTTTTTTTAATTTTTTATATAATAGATCTTTAGCTAAGTCAAAGGCAGAAATATGTCTTCTGTTTTCGTATAGAACTTTCATACTTTGAAGGGTTTACATTTAGGTCTATGATCCATTTCAAGTTAATTCTTTTATAATGTATGAGAAAATGCCTGAAGTTTCTCTTTTTTTAATTTTAAAAAATTTTTAATTGAAGGATAATTGCTTTGCAGAATTTTGTTGTTTTCTGTCAAACCTCAACATGAATAAGCCATAAGTATACATATATCCCCTCCCTTTGGAAACCTCCCTCCCCATCCCACCCCTCTAGGTTGATACAGAGCCCCTGTTTGAGTTCCCTGAGACATAACAGCAAATTCCCATTAGCTATCTATTTTACATATGATGATATAAGTTTCCATGTTATTCTCTCCATACGTCTCACCCTCTCCTTCCCTCTCCCCATGTCCATAAGTCTGTTCTCTGTGTCTGTTTCTCCATTGCTACCCTGCAAGTTTCTCTTTCTCTCTCTTTCCTTCCTTCTTCTCTCCTTCTTTCCCTCTCCTATTCCTTCCTCTTTTTGTCTTACACATGTCCAATTATTCCTACACTATTCTTCCACTTGTTGAAAATGCTATCACTTATCCATTGAATTACCTTTGCATCTTTGTCAAAAATCAATTTATCATATATGTGTCGGTCTAATTCTGTATTCTCCATTGATTTGTATGTCTAACATTACAACAATACCACAAGTCTTAACTACTCTAACTTTAGAGTTAATCTTGAAATGAGGTAGTCATCCAACTTGTTCCTCTTTTACAAAGTTGTTTCTGTTCTTCTGATTCCTTGTTTCTCCACACATCATTTTTAAATTGTAAAATTCAAATAATGTGTAGGCTATAGAAATTCACAGATTGTTAAGAACAATACAAACAATGCAAATGTATTTGTTTATACAAATTAAAATCCTTCTAAACCTAGTGAACCAACTAAAAGGGAATAGGAGAGAAAATTTAAGGAACTATAAATCAAAGATATCTACACAAATGTAACAGAGAACCTCAGGGACCACAACTACTACCATAGATTCCAAAACTAATATAAATATGTTTATTGGCAAATTAATCTCTTCACTTGCATTGTATTTTGTTAAATATTTCTGAGAAATAGCTTTCTGTACAGTTTGGGGGGAAAGGAATTTCCAGATGCATGGTTACTAACAATATTGTATGTACTTTCCTCCCTACCTTGCCTTCTTGTTTCTATTTTTAGTGAAAGTAAATGTACCCAAAATATATTTGACATCTCCAAAGTATTAGAAATTTTGTAACTTCTCATGATGTGTGAACAACAGAAAGCTCATTTGATGCTTGCCTGATAAAACAATTGTCAGTTTGTACTATGATCTAGGTCATTGGCCAGCAAATCAGGACCCATGGGCCTAATTCTAGCCTGTGCCTACTTTTGTAATTAAAACTTTATTGGGATACAGCCATGCTAATTTGTTTATGTATTATCTTTGACTGCTTTTATGCCACAGGGGCAGAACTGAGTAATTGCGACAGAGACCACATGGCCCACAGAGCCTAAAATATTTACTATCTGGCCCTTTACTGAAATAAATTTGTAGAGAAGCTTCAGGGTTAAGTAAGGAAAAGAGGATTGAAGAACTATTGTGGGGAAAAAATGAGGGTGTCTGGGTATCATTTAGCAAGGACAGATATAAAGGATGGAAAAGTCTTTAGGGTCAAGCTCTGGAGAGTTTTTAATCCAAGATTAAGGGACACTGATTCTGTTATTAAGGCAATAGACAAAGACAAAGTTTCTGAGAGGCAAAGTAGCAATCAGATGTGTGATTATAAAAGCAGTAACTTCTGAAATATGGATAAGGAAGTAAAAATATGCTATTACCGTTGTCTTGATGAGTCATTATGGAGCCAGCAGGAATTTTAAAGATATGTTTGAGATGAAGTTGACAGAATATAACGGCTTATTGGTTGTGAGGTCAAGAAAGGTGATGCTAACTTTGTTTGAGATTGGCAATCCAATTAACTGGAGCTAGGGCACTTTTGGATATGCTATTGAGCTGAGATATTTGTGAGAATTCTACATGGAAGTGTCCATTTGGTAGCTGGAAATAGGAAAGTGAAGCTCAGGCAAAATAGTAGCTCTCCTATTAGTACCTTGATACCTCTGTCTTGGCCCTGCATTTTGCTATGGATTGATGAAAGCCACGGTGATGAGTTTAGCATTAGTAACAAAATGAGAAAGTAATTTTAAAGTGCAATACTGATTCAAATACGGCAACAAATTGAGCACTGGCAGGGTTGTTACCACTGGAATAAAATAGGAGGTGAAGGAAACACTGCCTTACATGTAACATTTCAGCTCCTAATACTAGTTATTGTTTATTGTTCTGTTTTGAAAGAGATAAATTCTAAATTCTTCATGGATAACAGGGTAAAGGCAAGTTATACATATGTTCCTTGGACACTTGGATACTATAAAAGCCAGATATGTGCTTTACTCCTGATTCAGTCAGAATTGCTATATTCCCTAGTAATGAATTGTAATTTTAAACTTTATCCAGTGGTTTCATTAAAGAGATAAAATGCTTCTATCCCCAGCTTATCAACTCAGTCTATAACTGATACTAAGAGTTTCTGTATTGTTTTTCTTATAAAGACAATGGATTGTCCTTGACTGGTAGTTCTGTAAGGACCCTTTATTCTAGTGAATTTTAGAAGCTAGCATAAATTCAGTGTCAAAAGTGCAAAGGATTTTAAGCTTCATATAATGTTATTGTTAAAGTTTTAATTTGCATCAGTTTAATTCTCTTGTCAGTTGTCACACCCTATTAAAGATGTGCTTCATCATATGCTGAAGGAGCAAATTAAGTCTGAAGTAAAAAATAATGTGGATTTTTTGGAAAGGCTATCAATCTATGGGCCCAAATACAGCCATGATGACTTCAGTTCAGTTCAGTCTCTCAGTCGTGTCTGACTCTTTGCAACCCCATGGACTGCAGCATGCCAGGCCTCCCTGTCCATCACCAACTCCCAGAGTTTGCTCAAATTCATACCCATTGAGTCAGTGATGCCATCCAACCATCTCATCCTCTGTTGTCCATTCTCCTCCCGCCTTCAATTTTTCCCAACATCAGGGTCTTTTCAAATGAATCAGCTCTTCGCATCAGGTGGCCAAAGTATTGGCATTTTACCTTCAGCATCAGTCCTTCCAATGAATATTCAGGACTGATTTCCTTTAGGATGGACTGGTTGGATCTCTTGGCAGTCCAAGGAACTCTCAAGAGTCTTCTCCAACACCACAGTTCAAAAACATCAATTCTTCGGCGCTCAGCTTTCTTTATAGTCCAACTCTCACATCCATACATGACTGCTGGAAAAACCATAGCCTTGACTAGATGGACTTTTGTTGGCAAAGTAATGACTCTGCTTTTTAATATGCTGTCTAGGTTGGTCATAACTTGCCTTCTAATGAGTAAGCGTCTTTTAATTTCAGGGCTGCAATCACCATCTGCAGTGATTTTGGAGCCCCCCCAAAATAAGTCTGCCACTGTTTCTACTGTTTCCCCATCTATTTGCCATGAAGTGATGGGGTCAGATGCCACGATCTTAGTTTTCTGAATGTTGAATTGTAAGCCAACTTTTTCACTCTCCTCTTTCACTTTCATCAAGAGGCTCTTTAGTTCTTCTTCACTTTTTGCCATAAGGGTGGTGTCATCTGCATATCCAATATTTCTCCCGGCAACCTTGATTCCAGCTTGTGATTCATCCAGTCCAGCATTTCTTATGATGTACTCTGCATATAAGTTAAATAAACAGGGTAAGAGTATACAGCCTTGACGTATTCCTTTTCCTATTGGGAACCAGTCTGTTGTTCCATGTCCAGTTCTAACTGTTGCTTCTTGACCTGCATACAGATTTCTCAGGAGGTAGGTCAGGGTAGTCTAGTATTCCCATTTCTTGAAGAATTTTCCACAGTTGTGATCCACACAGTCAAAGGCTTTGGCATAGTCAATAAAGCAGAAATAGATGTTTCTCTGGAACTCTCTTGCTTTTTTGATGATCCAGCGGATGTTGGCAATTTGATCTCTGGTTTCTCTGCCTTTTCTAAAACCAGCTGGAACATCTGGAATTTCATGGTTCATATACTGTTGAAGCGTGGCTTGGAGAATTTTGAGCATTACTTTGCTGGTGCCTGAGATGATTGCAATTGTGCAGTAGTTTGAGCATTCTTTGGGATTGCCTTTCTTAGGGATTGGAATGAATACTGACCTTTTCCAGTCCTGTGGCGACTGCTAAGTTTTCCAGATTTGCTGGCATATTGAGTGCAGCATTTTCACAGCATCATCTTTTAGGATCTGAAATAGCTCAACTGGAATTCCATCACCTCCACTAGCTTTGTTCATAGTGATGCTTTCTAGGGCCCACTTGACTTCACATTCCAAGATGTCTGGCTCTAGGTGAGTGATCAGATCATCATGATTATCTGGGTTGTGAAGATCTTTTTTGTACAGTTCTTCTGTGTATTCTCGCCACCTCTTCTTAATATCTTCTGCTTCTGTTAGGTCCATACCATTTCTGTCCTTTATTATGACCATCTTTGCATGAAATGTTCCCTTGGTATCTCTAATTTTCTTGAAGAGATCTCTAGTCTTTCTCATTCTATTGTTTTCCTCTATTTCTTTGTGCTGATCACTGAGGAAGGCTTTCTTATCTCTCCTTGCTAGTCTTTGGAACTCTGCATTCAGATGCATATATCTTTCCTTTTCTCCTTTTCCTTTCGCTTCTCTTCTTTTCACAGTATTTATAAGCCCTCCTCAGAGAGCCATTTTGCTTTTTTGCTTTTCTTTTTCTTGGAGATGGTCTTGATCCCTGTCTCCTGTACAATGTCAGGAAACTCCATCCATAGTTCATCAGGCACTCTATCAGATCTAATCCCTTCAAGCTATTTCTCACTTCCACTGAATAATCGTAAAGAATTTGATTTAGGTCATACCTGAATGGTCTATTTTGACCTCATTTATGATTAATTTTTATATCTCTTAGGAACCGAGAATACCATTCTCTGGACATCAAAGATTTGTAAATGGTGTCAGAATTTCACAGTTCTCTTGAAAATGCATAAATAACAGTGTTTTTCTTGTTGAAATGTTTGTCTTCTTGCTCCTTATGGTGCTACTTTCCAGTATGTTCATTTGCATTTGACTTTCCACCCTTACACAGTAATGCCTTAAAACCTAGATCAGATAGATCATGAAGCTCTTCAAATTCAATGGCTCTTGCTTATTTCAGAGTAAGAGTACTTAAAAGGACTTACAAGGCCCTTACATGATCTAGGTTTTCATTCCCTATCTGACTCCATCATCTATTTCTCTCACCTGCTCTCATTCTAATATAGTTACACTGACTCAGCATCCCTTGAAAATGCCTCTGAGCCTTTACACGTGTTTTATCAAACTACTTAAAACAGTTTACTGCCACCTAATTATATTATTTACATAGACTGAAATGTCTCTTTCGTCTTCTTGACAGTTTTTCTTCCATATAAAAAATGTCTTAGTTTTTCCTTTTGAATCATTGTCATCGTAACTACAGCTTTGTAAAAACAGTTTGTTCTATTTTAACTTTCTAAACTTGCCAAAAACGCCCAAAGTGAGATTTTAAACAATTTGAATCTGCCTACTTTCTTCTTTCCACAGAAGCTAAGTTTCTGGGAAACTTTATCTCAGAGATAAACCACATCCAGTTGGAATGTCTTAAAACAGGCCACCAATTATATTATTTACATAGACTGCTTCCCTTCTTCCCATGTCTCTTGAAAATCGTCTTCTATCGTGGCCTTGCAGCTGTCTTGTTTTGGAAAGAAGCTATGGGTTTTCTTAAATTAGGGTATTGTCTTTCTTCTGGGGAGGATGCATAAAAAGCCAAGTTACTACATGTATACAAAGGGCATGGTCTAATGACCTATCCATGTATCCACTATTTTCTTCCCAATACCTTGTACAAAACCTTAAATTAATCAGTTCAGTTCAGTTCAGTCATTCAGTTGTGTCAGACTCTTTGTGACCCCATGAACCGCAGCACGCCAGGCCTCCCTGTCCATCACCAAATCCCGGAGTCCACCCAAACCCATGTCCATCGAGTCAGTGATGCCATCCAGCCATCTCATCCTCTGTTGTCCCCTTCTCCTCCTGCCCCTAATCCTTCCCAGCATCAGAGTCTTTTCCAATGAGTCAACTCGTCGCATGAGGTGGCCAAAGTATTGGAGTTTCAGCTTCAACATCAGTCCTTCCAATGAACACCCAGGACTGATCTCCTTTAGGATGGAATGGTTGGATCTCCTTGTAGTCCAAGGGACTCTCAAGAATCTTCTCCAACACCACAGTTCAAAAGCATCAATTCTTTGGTGCTCAGCTTTCTTCACAGTCCAGCTCTCACATCCATACATGACTACTGGAAAAAACATAGCCTTGACTAGATGGACCTTGGTTGGCAAAGTAATGTCTCTGCTTTTTAATATGCTGTCTAGGTTGGTCATAGCATTCCTTCCAAGGAGTAACCGTGTTTTAATTTCATGGCTGCAATCACCATCTGCAGTGATTTTGGAGCCCCCCAAAATAAAGTCTGTCACTGTTTCCACTGTTTCCCCTTCTATTTCCCATGAAGTGATGGGACCAGATGCCATGATCTTAGTTTTCTGAATGTTGAGCTTTAAGCCAGCTTTTTCACTCTCCTCTTTCACTTTCATCAAGAGGCTCTTTTGTTCTTCTTCCCTTTCTGCCATAAGGGTGGTGTCATCCGCATATCTGAGGTTATTGATATTTCTCCCAGCAGTCTTGATTCCAGCTTGTGTTTCTTCCAGCCCAGCGTTTCTCATGATGTACTCTGCATATAAGTTAAATAAGCAGGGTGACAATATACAGCCTTGACATACTCCTTCTCCTATTTTGAACCAGTCTGTTGTTCCATGTCCAGTTCTAACTGTTGCTTCCTGACCTGCATACAGGTTTCTCAAGAGGCAGGTCAGGTGGTCTGTATTCCCATCTCTTTCAGAATTTTCCACAGTTTATTGTGATCCACACAGTCAAAGGCTTTGGCATAGTCAATAAAGCAGAAATAGATGTTTTTCTGGAATTCTCTTTTTCAATGATCAAGTACTGCTCAAAAAATTGGTAAAAGAAAAAATGCTAGGATAACTAATTCTGTTCCCACAGGACTACTCGTCACCTCGGCAAGAGATCTTCCTCCCCTGAAGCAAGAAGAATGGGGTTGGTTGGTGGCCATGTTCAAAACCCATCCTTGAGATTGACTTCCACAATGCAAGCATTCAAGGTGTACAGCTTCCTGTGAGAATGTAAAGTGGCAGCTCTCTATGGTGGCCTGCTTGGGTACCAAAGGTAAGGAAGTAAAACTAGCTGTCTTGGACGTTTTAACAATTCTTTGAATGCCAAGTACGGTGACCTCAGACACTATGTGGAATGTAACAAGGTCTATCGCTGTGGGAGCTAATTAGATATTCCAGGCCATGTAACTTGCATTTCATAAACCAGAAACTTTTAATGGGCCTTTTTATTTCCTTTGGGTGTTCCTTCCTTCCTTCCCACTATAGGTTGTTGCTCAAGTATCTCTGGCCATTGCTAATTATCTATTTGCCTCAGGCAATACAGGATCTGACTGTCAATCCAAGAGCAGCCTTGGGCAAAATAATTCACAACTATATTTACCCCAAATTATTCTTTTGGTTTTCTCTGCAACAACACTTTCCATCATCACAGTTACCTTAGTGCTTTTAAGATTTTTTCACTGCTTGCAGCTGTTTGATCCCATTCATCCCTCTGTATGTTGAACTTTTAGATGTTAGACTCTGAGTCCCATGGGTCTGCATTTATTCTTAGCTAGCCCAGGGAATCAATACTCCAATATTTTCCAAGATAGTAAAATTAAAAATGCATTAGTCTAAATTAAGGAACATCTCAGCTGCCCTCAACTTTTAGAATCTTATTGAATGACTGCATAAATATTTTATCCTTTTTTGTTCCAAAAAGAAGTTTGGGCACCTGACAAGGTAAATACAATATGACAATATAATATATTGAACATAAGTGATGGAGATTTGAGATGAAAGACTATGAAATTCATATTTGCCTCATACCCTTCTAGATTTCTTTGTAAAATAAGAAGGAAAAGAGTTTTCTAAGAGTAAGAGTGAAAAAAGTGGGAGAGCAGGTCATGAAAAACTGAGAGATTTCAAAAAATGACTTCATGAAGGTGCGCCAATGGGAGTTTTAAAGGGTACTTATAAAGATTACCTGGGTTTCCTAAGTGGCTCAGTGGCAAAGAATCTGCCTGCCAATGCAGGAGACATAGGTTCAGTCCCTGGGTTGGGAAAATCTCCTGGAGAAGGAAACGACAACCCACTCCAGTATTCTTGCCTGGGAAATCTAATGGACAGAGGAGCCTGGAAGGATACTGTCCATGGGGTTGTGAAAGAATTGGGCATTATATAACAACTAAGCAACAACAACAACAACAACATAAAGGTTACATAAGTGAGCATGTGAATAATCAGAGCAGCATTAAGATTACTGAGCAGCACTATATGCATCCTATGCGATAATGGAGCAATTGCTTCAAAATTGTAGTCCATGTTCCTATACTGAGAAAAACACATAGATATAAAGAAAGAATGAAAATATCCAAGGATTCGTAAATTTTATTTCTTACACACCTTTTCTAAAGAGTATCTCAAGGATGAACTCTGCCCAAAAAACAATTTTTTTGAGGGTAAACCAAGCAAGAGTAATGTATGGGAACTGGGAAACGATGGCTCCAATTCAAGTAAGTGCTGAAGTGACATCTCAACATGACAGCAGTTTGGCAGGCTTGCAGAACAACCGATCCAGTTTGGATCTAGTCGATAGAGACTCTAGGAGGAAGGTTTCCAGGCAGTAGGATGGGGGTGGTGGTGGAAGAAATTGATAGACTAGAATGTGTAATTCAGCACTTGGAAAAAAAGAAGGGAATTATGAAGTTAAATCATGCAAGAAATAAGCAAAGGCAATTTGAAACTCCAGGGGGGGGAAGAAAGCCTGAAAACTATATAAAAAGTCATGAGGGATCTAACTGTGAAACAAATTGTACTATGATGTTCAGGAGTTAAATATATATATATATATATATATATATATATGAACAATACTTATTTGCACTTGAACCAATCCTCTTCATGTGGCTTGAGGATCATAGTATTGAGCTCAGGGTGAAGGGAATGCAGTCTTAACATAGAACTTGGCCTGTACTGAAGGTATTTATGTTGTCCCAAGAATGAAAATGCTCTTTATTGGTTTTGAGGTTTTACAATCATTCTATGAAAAAATTATGGGATTTCCCAGGCAAGAATAATGGGATGGAGATACTGATGGAGGTTAGAAGAAGAGATACTGATGGAGGTTAGAAGAAGAGCTGGTGGAATATTCTGTTTAATGCTACAAATGTGACTAATTAGAGAATTAAGCTCAGTAAAAAAATGGAGGAGGAAAGAGAAAGGGGAAAGTTAGTAAACTAAATCCACATCTGTCAAAGGTAAGAAAATATATTGATATTATTTAGAGATATGGAGATTACCATCATAAATTCTCTGAGCAGAAACACTTAAATAAGTTGTGTTGTGAAAGCGGTACTGCAGTAGTAAGGTAAGGAGTGAGAAACTATTGTCATTGCACCTTTTCTGTTTCTTTGTTTTACAGTATATATCTCTCCTTTTTATTTATTAAAAAAAAATTAGAGTGTAGTTGATTTGCCATGTTGTGTTAATTTCAGGTGTACAGCAAGGTGATTCAGTTACACATATACACATATTCATTCTTTTTTCAGATTCTTTACCTATATAGGTTATTACAGAATATTAAGTAGAGTTCCCTGTGCTATACAGTAGGTCCTTGTTGGTTATCTGTCTTATATATAGTAGCATGCATACGTTAACCTCAAACTCCTAATTTATCCCTCCTCCCCCCACTTTTCCCCTTTGGTAACCACGAGTTTGTTTTTGAAATCTGTAAGTCTGTTTCTCTTTTGTAAATAAGTTCATTTGGATCATTTTTAAAAATTAGATTCTAAGTGCTATCATATGATACTTGTCTTTGTCTGTTTGGCTTACTTTGCTTAGTATGACAATCTCTAGGTCCATCTGTGTTGCTGCATATGGCTTTATTTAATTCTTTTTTATGGCATTGCTTCTAGTGTTATAGCAGACTATGTGTTCCAAGGGAGTACAGCATATTCAAATATGGATCCACCACATAGTAATGGACTTAAAGAAAGCAGGAGAGTATCCCAATAAGCCCTCGAACCCAAAAAGAGGTTTGAAGTATGAGCTGGGAGTATAAAATGGAGGATAGCTGGGAAAGAGAGGGATCCTGAATATGGATGAGAATAGAAGCACTGTCTGTATGGATACTGTGAGCTTTGGTCCAGAAGCAAAGTAGGGAAACTAAAGGTAGGATTTTATACTAAGGTGAAACTTTCTTTTTTCATTTTTATTTTTAATTGAAAGATAATAACTTTACAATATTGTGTTGGTTTCTGCCATACAACAATGCGAATCAGCTATGTGTGTGTGTGTGTGCTCAGTCGTGTCTGACTCTTTGCACCCCCATGGACCCCTCTGTCCTTGGAATTTTCCAGGCAAGAATATTGGAGTGGGTTGCTATTTCCTACTCCAGGGCACATCAGCTATAAGTATACATATATCCCCTCCCTCATCGCAGAGCTGGAGAAGGAAATGGCAACCCACTCCAGTGTTCTTGCCTGGAGACTCCCAGGGACGGGGGAGCCTCGTGAGCTTCCGTCTATGGGGTCGCACAGAGTTGGACACGACTGAAGCGACTTAGCAGCATCACAGAGCACCAAGCTGAGGTTCCTGTGCTATACAGCAGCTTCCCACTAGCCATCCATTTTACACACCGTGTTGTATATATGTCAGTGCCACTCTCGATTCGTCCCACCAAAAAAGGAGGGTAAACTGCAACATTAAAGGGAAGTAAAAGTGGACTCAGCTTGGTAGTGGCCACTGGTCATCATCAACAAAAGCAAATCCTCTTTGGGGAAAATGTTGTTAATTTAGGTAGCACTCCCACACAGTAGTATCAAGTGATGGCCTCATAATCAAATAGCACCCAAGAATAGAAAAGAAAACTGCAATGAATGAAAGTAAGGAGAAACAACCACCACACATTAAGACTCCCCAAATTACTGATACACAGATTGGAAGGCACATGATACAATACCATTATGTTTGAAATGTTTTTTTTTTAAAGAAACATTTGCAAACAATAAGAGCCCATTAGGAAGAAACTGGAAATGTTTGTAAATGAAATGAGAACTTGTAAAAATAAAAAGTTATAACTAATATAATAAAAAGGTGATAATATATTCATAAAGTGGAATTATATTAAGTTATGAAAATACGTGAACAACAGCCACATCACCAATTTGCCTTTCTTGATTCTATTATTTCTTCTGAGATTCTGATCAGGGTATGAATTTTCCAGGAGTGATGGAAAATGTGAATCCACATATACAGAAAACACAATGAATCTCAATCACAATAAGTAAAACAGACTCATGCTGAGACACATTGTAAAGAACCTGCAGAATTTCAAAGACAAAAATGTATTAAAAGGTATCCTCCCAGGGGTAGGAATGATTACCCACAAAAGAAAGACAATTAGATTGGTAGCAGACTACTAATTAGCAAGATCAAAACCAGAAAGTGTGCTTAGAAATAATGAATCACAACCTAAAAATGTGTATTCAGTAAACTACCTCTGAAATGAAATGAAGATGCTTGGAGAACACCATAAATTATGATCCCTTCACCACCAATGACTTTTGCTAAAGGAACTTCTAAAGGATGTTCTTCAGGAAGGAGTTACATTATCACAGAAGGACAATCTGAGCAAATAAGAAGGTAAAAACAAATATTAACCACACAGCAAGCAATATAAATTAATAACAATAATAACAGATTTACAATGCTGGAAAACAAAGCAGCGTTTAATTTTGGAAAGTCATATTTAGAATTAACATATTCCAATGTCTTGATAGTGTCTGTTCATCTTTATGATATTGTTTAGTTAAATACATAAGATAAAATTTCAAGGGTGAAGTTAAGAAATATAATTAACTAAACAGTAAAGACAAAAAGCACATTGGAGAAAAACACTCAACCCAAAATTGAAAAGAATAAAAAGAATTTTTTAAAGCATGTTAAATAAAAACTTTAAAGTAAGATAATATAAATAAGTCCTAATATGTATTCAATAAATATAAATGAACTAAACTTACCAGTGAAAAACAGATTATCATATTGGGTAAAAATAGAAAAAAAAATCAACCGGCTGTATGATCTTTATAATAGGCAAGCCAAAAGCATGCAGTGCAGAAGGTAGAAAACCAAAGGACACTAGAAAATAAACTAGGTAAATATTGACTAAAAGGAAAAGAATTCTGGGATCATTATATTGATATCTGACCAAAAAGACTTTAAGACCAAAAGCATTATTAGAAATAAAGAAGGTCACTACATAAAGTTGAGAAAAGTTCAGTCCACCAGGAAGATAACATACTTCTAAACTTGCATGAATCTAATATAAGTGTCAAATTTGGCGTGGCAAGAAATTGATGCAATTGCATGGGGAAATTCATACATTCATCATTAAGAAACTTAGTGGAAACTTTTAACACACCTTTCTCAATAAAGTCAAAAATTTTTAAGTATCAAGTGTAATGAAAGGAAACTGGAAGCAACCCAAATATTCATTTAATAGTAAAACAGAGAAAAATACGATAAGATCATAAAATAGAATGCCATACAGCTATGACAGCTCTGAAAATAAATGAGTGATAGCTGCATCAACAGTATATACATAGCTCACAAACATAATGATGAGTAAAAGAAAACAAACATAAAATAATACATACTGTGTGATTCCACTATATAACGTACAAAGACTATAGTACATGAAGTCAGTTTTTAAATTTAACAGTCAAATATTTGTCAGTCTGGGGTGAGCTGTCTTTTCCAGATACCAAGATTTTAAAGCTCTTATAATTAACACAGTATGTTAGTGGACATAATTAAAACAAATTGACCAATAAATTAAAATAGAGATCTAGGAAATGTGTGTGTGTATACAAAACTTCGATTGTATGACAGATGTTGTGTTGCTTACCACTGGGGAATAGAGGAGGATTCTTGGGTAAATGATACAAGGAACGATTGTCTTTCCATGTAGAAAATTTAAAGCATTTGGATAGATCCTTAAATTGCACAACTCACAAAAATCTATTCTAGACACTTTGAGGACTCAGTTGTGAAATGCAAAGCTAAAAATTTTAGAAGAAAATATAGGAAAATCTTTCTGACCTCTGTATAGGAAAGGGTATTTTTAAGACACAAAAAGATCTGAGCATAAAACCAGAGATGTATAAATTTAACTGCTTTATAGTTAAGTGCCATTATTCATTAAAACATACTAGAAAGAAAAGGAAATTGAAGCCAATAACTGGGTGAAGTTATTTGTAAAGCATGTAACTAACAAAGGATTAGTGACCAGAGTATGTTAAAAATACAACTGAATAAGAAAAAGACAGCCTAAAAGTAAATTAGAATAAATACAGAAATCGAGCAATTCACCAAAATAAAAGAAATATCCATAGTCAATGAGCAGATGGAAAGATTCATAAATCTTTTACTAATGCAAATGCAAATTAAGAGTGAAATAATATAGCACTACACACCCACCAGAATGGCAAAATATTGAGAAGCTTGACAGAGGATGTGTATCAACAGAAATACTGTTAAGCTCAGTTAGTGGGAATATAAAGGAGAGTGACTTTGGAAAATGTATTTTCTGTCTCTCTCTAAGCAGGGTATTTTCATATCCTATGACCAAACACTTTCGTATCTAGGAATGTGATTTAGAAAAACTCTTACACATTTTCACCAGGAGAACCATATAGGAATCTTCATAGACATACTGTTAGTAGCAGTCTAAAGCCAGAAACGATCCAAATGCCTAGAGATTAGAGAATGTAGGAATATATTAATATATAGAGATATGCACACACACTACATGCAATCACAAATATTGGTTTGGCCCAAAAGTTCACTCAGGTTTTTCCATAAGATGTTACGGAAAAAGTCAAACAAACTTTTGGGTCAACCCAATAAATATGAACCAAACCAATCAATCCTAAAGGAAATCAGTCCTGAATATGCATTGGAAGGACTGATGCTGAAGCTGAAGTTCCAATACTTGGTGGCCACCTGATTCAAAGAGCCAACTCATTGGAAAAGACACCGATGCTGGAAAAGATTGAGGGCAGGAGGAGAAGGGGACAACAGAGGATGAGCTGGTTGGATGGCATCACCAATTCAATGGACATGAATTTGAGCAAACTCCAGGAGATAGTAAAGGACAGGGAAGCCTGGCGAGCTGCAGTCCATGGGGTCACAGAGTTGGACATGACCTAGTGACTGAACAATAACAACAGAATCTCAAATATAATAAGTCTAGTTGGAGAAGACCTTAAATTTGGGTGTAAGCTTCTTGCCATTTGAAGCAGAGAGGGAATAATTGATTATATGAGTCATGTGATTCATAAAACCACATTTATAGAGACAAACAACTATTCCTGGTAATATAAGTTTACTCTTGACATTGGAACTAAAGATTTACTTCACTACGGAAACTTAACTATATGAGACTATTAAAACAAATACAAGGACTTCCCTCCATGGTCCAGTGGCTGGGACTCTGTGCTCCCAATGCAGGGGACCCAGGTTCCAACCCTGGTCAAGGAACTCAATTCTACATGCTGCAACTAAGACCCAGAGCAGCCAAATAAATAAATATTTTAAAAAATACATCTTAAAATTCCATTTCCCAACACATATTGGGTTGGCCAAAAAGATGTTGTTACGGGAAAAACCTGAACAAACCTTTTGGCCAACACAGTATATTGCTGATATTTTGAAATAGTCAGGGTTTAGATAGTCACAGACTGCAGAGCCCCAGAAGGAAGAATGCATTGGAGCTTTGGAGAAAGCAGAGCTTGCTTTTGCTGCACTGTCAGGTTCCTCTATTTCTTCCAGTTAGTATTCTAGAAATCTACATACACCTATAAGATGACTTAGCTAGATAAATGATAATAGAATTGGTAGGCAACTACCATGGGTTTGTTGACTCACCCAGATAGCAAGAAGACAGGGAAATATGGTTTTGTGTTATCCCTCTGTGTTTGGAAAGTATCACCAAAGACAAAATGTGACTTGATATAATAAGAATTCTTTTTCTGCAGTTGCCTTTCAAACATTTGTTTCAAAATGAACTCATTATGAATAATTTGGAATATCATTTCATTTTATATAATAGATAATACATGTATTTAATAATAATCAGTTACTGACTTTCACATTTATGAAGAATATATAAAGTATGAGATTTGAGAAAACTTCTAGGTCAACCACCCATGACACACACACGCACATATTGTATCAATATATATTATAAAGTGAAAAATTCTTTGTGTGGCATAAACACCCTTTACATCCTGACTCTGACGTATTTCTCTAACATCTCCTTATACAATCCCCAGCACATGTTCACTAAGCTCCCCTATACCAGAATTCTTATTCTCCCAGTAAAATTTCCCTCCTCTATTGTTGGTGCAGTCTCTCCTCCCACCGATTACTCTGTAATGCCCAATTATCTCCATCTATATTCTCCTTGTCTGCTTCAAAATTCAGCTCCACTGTTGGCTTCATCAATGTCTTCATACCTGGGGAAATAATTGTTCTATTGTCACATAGCATCTTACATAGATCTCACGTTTTTTCTGTGTCTTTCTCCCTATGTCTTAGATTGATTCTCTACTTCAGCCAGTGAGATCATTTCCAGACACTGGCATGGCTACATGAATCTCCTCTAACAATGAATTATTATTCATTAATTCTAATCACTTATAATTGTTTACTGCTTTATGGTTTTTTAAAGGTGCTTTGAGTTCCATTGTCGGTTTGATCCTACAATATTTTGGGAAGGAGGTATTACTTATATTTTGCAAATGAAGAACCAGGGACATGTACATGAGTTTCCTAAGACTGCACATAGTAATTTCACAGTATCTGACAAAATTATATAAATATTTATCCCTTGCCAGAAACTTCACTCCTAGAAATCTGTCTCAAGACAGAAGTGGCAAAAATATGAAATGATCCTTGTAAACAGCTATTAATTATGACACTATTTATAATAGCAGGAAGTTAGAAATAAACCAGTGTTTATCAAGAGGGAACTGAATAAATTAACTATAGGGCATCCACCTAAAGGGATACTATGCTGCTGTAAAAAGGAAAAAGAAAGATCTCAATATCCTATGGAATGGTCTCTCTGGGACATACTGTTAAATGCAAGGAGAAGAATACTCCATATGATATATTTCATGCATATAGATATATTAATTTTTCATTGTAAATATTGATTTATTTCTTAACTGAAGTATAATAGATTTATGAACTTTTTGGCTAACCCAATTATTTTCCTAATGTTGTGTTAATTTCTGCTGCACAGCAAAGTGACTCAAGTTATATATATATATATATATATATATATTCTTTTCTATATTCTTTTTCATTATGGTTTATCTCAAGATGTTGAATATAGTTCCCTGTGTTATACAGTAGGACCTTGTTGTTTATCTATTCTTTACATAATATTTTGCAGCTGCTAACCTCAAACTCCCAGTCCATCCCTCCCTCAGCACACTTCCCTTTGGCAACCACAAGTCTGTTTTCTATATCTATGAGCCTGTTTCTGCTCTAAAGATAGGTTCATTTGTGTCATATATTAGATTCCACATATAAGTGATATCATATAGTATTTGTCTTTCTCTTTCTGAACTACTTCCCTTAGCATGATAGTCTCTAGGTACATTTATGTTTCTGTAAATGGCATTATTTGGGTCTTTTTATGGCTGAGTCATTTTCCAGTGTTATTTTAATTTTTTGATAGAAACAATGGAGACTAAACCAACTAATAAAAATGTTTACCTATAAGAGAAAAGAAAGAGTACAGCTTTGAAGGGGAAAAGATCAACTCTGTATTTCTCTGAAACTATCTTGTACTATAGTTTTGAATTGGGAAATATCTAAGTGGTTTATATTATTTTAAAACAAAATAAAGCATAAAATTAATCCTTACAAATTTAAAATGTACTTTAAAATGTTTTGTGTATCAAGCCACAGGATAAGCACATAAGGAAGAATTATTTTAAGTGACTTTAAAACGCAGAGTTTTGACACTATATCTGCTATATTATCTATTCAAATGAAAAAAGAATCAAGTAAATGTTAGACTTCAATCAAACACATATTGTTAGAAATAATATGGTATTGTTATTTTGAATCTATATGGGGCGATTTATATAAATGCCCTTAGGAACCAAGATTTTGATCACGAGCAAAGGAAGATAAAACTATGAAATCAAAGGAGTTAAATATAGTCCCTGTAATCTTACATGTGAATTTGAAACATCACTATAAACTAAAGATTTGGTTTTCTTGTTCTGTAGATTGCAAATCTCCTACCTCAATTCCTCAATTCTCTGAAGAGAAGCATAGAACTAATGATTACCCCTAGCAGCTAAGTTGTCATCTTTAAATATAAAGTCCTACTAAATGAACCAGAGTTCCTTAGAGAAATGGGTGATTTCAATTCTGAGGCAGGAAATGTACAAAATGAACTTTGGAGTATCTAGTTCCAGAAATCTAAAAAGCAGTATCATTACTGTCCTGTTAAAGGAACACAGAAAAGTCCTACTGTCAGAATTGGAATAATTGAAGCATAATAAGGCTAAGAAGGACTTCCCTGGTGGCTCAGATGGTAAAGCGTCTGCCTACAATGCGGGAGACCCGGGTTCAATCCCTGGGTCAGGAAGATCTCCTGGAGAAGGAAATGGCAACCCACTCCAGTATTCTTGCCTGGAAAATCCCATGGATGGAGGAGCCTGGTAGGCTACAGTCCATGGGGTCACAAAGAGTCGGACATGACTGAGCGACTTCACTCACTTAAGACTAATAAATGTGGTGGGCCTGTGAACATAAGAGGATTAATAATAGTACTAAAATCAATCTAGCTCTTTCAGAGTTTATTAAAGAATCAACTTCTCATTCTTAAAATTGGTAAATAATGTGAATGAATGCAACATTTAACCTACTATTTGTGTTTGAACTGTATTTTAGAGTCACTGAATAGCCTGTAAGAACATCATTTTTAGAATGCCAAGTAATAAATTCATAAGGAATGATAATATTACAAAAATCACAATTGTGTAATTCCTAATAAAATGCTAGATCCAGGCAGCAGTGATCTCAGGCTGCTAAAATTGTTCATTGAAAAGTAGATGAGGAAATTTAAGGTACCTGAACCCACTGATCCATCTTAGCATGACCAAAAGGAGACAGCCAGTCTTCCTGTACCACCTGAAGGGATGCAATGGGAAGTAATATCCTTGAAATATGAGATATTCTTGACCAAAGAAAGTGGAGAGAAGGGACTAAATTTAATGCCTCTACATCTTAGAGTTTACAGAAAATACAAAGGATAGAGAAACATGTTAAATGATACCAGGATGATGTTGTTGTTCAGTCACCCAGTCATGTCTAACTCTTTGCAACCCTATGGACTACAGCATGCCAGGCCTCCCTGTCCCTCACCATCTCCCAAGTTTTCCCAAGTTCATGTCCTTTGTACTGGTGATACCATCCAGCCATCTCATCCTCTGACACCCTTTTCTCCTTCTGCCCTCAATCTTTCCAGCATCAAGGACCTTTCCAGTAATTAAGCTGTTTACATCAGGAGACCAAATTACTGGAGCTTCAGCTTCAGTGTTAGGCCTTCCAATGAGTATTCAGGGTTGATTTCCCTTAAGATTGGCTGGTTTGATCTCCTTGTTGTCCAGGAGACTCTCAGGAGTCTTCTCCAGCACCACAATTCGAAGGCATCGATTCTTTGGCGTTCCACCTTCTTTACAGTCCAGCTCTCACAACCATACATGACCAGTGGGAAAACCATAGACTTGACTATATGGACCTTTGTTGGCAGTAATGTCTCTGCTTTTCAACACACTATCTAGGTTTGTCATAGCTTTCCTGTCAAGAAGCAATCATCTTCTGATTTCATGGCTGCAGTCACCATCTGCAGTGATTTTAGAGCCTCAGAAGAGGAAATTTGTCACTGCTTCCACCTTTTTTGCTTCTATTTGCCATGAAGTAATGGGGTTGGATGCCATGATCTTAGTTTTTTTAATATTTAGTTTGAAGCCAGCTCTTTTACTCTCCTCCTTCACCCTCAAGAGGCTCTTTAGTTCCTCTTCACTTTCTGCCATTAGAGTGGTAACATCTGCAGTCTGTTGATGTTTCTCCTGCCTATCTTGATTCCAGCTTGTAACTCATCCAGCCTGGCATTTCTCATGATGTGCTCACTGTATAGATTAAATAAACAGGGTAACAGCAGACAACTTTTTTGTACTCCTTTCTCAATCCTGAACTAATCAGTTGTTCCATACAGGGTTCTAACTGTTGCTTCTTAACCCACCTACAGGTTTCTCAGGAGGCAGATAAGATGGTATCTGGTCTGGTATTTCCATCTCTTTTAAGAACTTTCCACAGTTTGTTAGGATCCACAGAGTCAAAGGCTTTAGCATAATTGATGAAACAGAGGTAGATTTTTCTGGAATTCCCTCGCTTTCTCTATGATCCAGAGAATGTTGGGAATTTGATCTCTCGTTCCTGCTTTTTCTAAACCCAGCTTGGACATCTGAAAGTTCTTGGTTCACATTATGCTGAAGCCTAGCATGTAAGATTTTAAGCATGACCTTACTAGCATGGGAGATGAGTGCAATTGTCTGACGGTTAGAACATGCTTTAGTACTATCCTTCTTGGGAATTGGGATGAGGATTCACCTTTTCCAGTCCTGTGGCCACTCCTGGGTCTTCCAGATTTGCTGACATATTGAATTCAACACTTTAATAACATCATCCTTTAGGGTTTTGAGTGGCTCTACTGGAATTCCATTGCATCCACTAGCTTTATTGACAGCAGTGCTTCCTAAGGCCCACTTGACTTCACACTCCAGAATGTCTGGCTCTGGGTGACTGACCACACCATTGTAGTTATCCAGTTCATTAACATCTTTTTTGTATAGTTCTTCCGTTTATTCTTTCCATCTCTTCTTGATCTCTTCTGTGTCTATGAGGTCTCTACCAGGATGAAACAATCAGCCAAATCCAGAACATAGTTAAATCTACAGGAAAAAAATGGTCTGTATTACTTAATAAATTCATTTCATGTAGGAAAAAAAGGAATGGAGGAACTATTGTAAAATAAAAAGAAGCTTAAGAGACATAAAAAAACAAATACAGGGACTTCCGTGGCAGTCCAGTTGTTAAGTCTTTGTTTTCCAATGCAGAGGGTATGTGTTCAGTCCCTGGTGGAAAAGCTAAGATCCCATATCCTCATGCCAAAAAGCCAGAACATAAACAAACAACAGAAGCAGTATTGTAACAAATTAAAAAAAACATTAAAAATGATCCAGATTTTTAAAAATCTAAAAAAACAAAACAAAAAAGCAAATACAATGTGTGGGCCTTGTTGAAATCTTCATTTGAACAAATCAACTGAAAAAGACAATTTGGAGCCAGTTATGGGAATTTGAATGTGAATCAAGTATTAGATGCCACTTATAAATTATTGTTAATTTTAGTTGGATTGTAATTATACTGATGGTATGTTAAAAAAAACATTCTTACTAAAATGGATGAATTTTCCTCCTGTATGTAGATTATATCTTAATTTTTTGAAACCTAGTTTTAAAAAATGTTGTCTGTTTGAGGAACAGACATCTTATATTTCTTGTTTGCTTCATGCTATTCAAGTGGGAGGAAAAAATAGGGTGTATAGATGAGACAAGACTGGCAAATTGTTTAAATATTGAAGCTGGATCATGGGTATTTTTGTATATGTTTTTAAATTGTCATGATAAAAAAATAGAAAAATAAGTAAAACATGAGTAAAAGAAGGCACAAACTATTAGCAGAATGCCAACCCAGCACTTGTAAGCCTAATGCTCTTTATGGTAACTATTGATACCTTTAAGAACTTAAACTAACAGCAGACAGGCTTATTAAATGTATCAATATAATACAACATCCTGACTTCTAGGACCTTACAATGGCTTAGGAAGATAAGAATCACCCTGAAATAACTCTAATGAAAAGTAGCATGCCAGGAACTCAGAGATTTAGATCTGTTTCAGAAAGAAGTCCTCTGGTTATCCACACATGCCAAGGGACTATAGAACCTGAGTGACTGTAGGCAAGGGCATTTCTCCTCCTGCTGAAATACTGGGCAATTTGGGTGAATAGAAAAACAGGTTCACACTTTAGTATATAAAAGGAATCTACCAAATAGATGCCCTAAGTCTGCATTAGACCCCAAGTGGTCCTCGCATCTGCTGTGCTGCAAATGCGAGAAACCTTTGCTTTGCCTTCCTGTGCTGAGAGCTGACCTGCCTGTGTTCGTTCCCCTCCTCCATAGGAACAGTCAACAGAAATTTTATAACACAAGGATTACCTTATTTTATCAAGTGCCTGTGGGGCTGAGTATGAATAGAGGTGACAGTACTCTGGTGTATGTCTCGGAACTGTTGGTTTGGGTTGGAGTGTTGGTGAAATTGATGGCGATGAGATGTATGTGTGTTTGTGTGTTGTCTGCTCTTCTGAAAAAGTGAGTAGACTAGATGTTTTATCATCTCTGGAAGAGAATAGGAGCAGTAGATGTGCTGATGGCGAGGAGACCAGCAGTGGCGTTAGAAAGGAGTAGGCAGAAAACTTTGAGAAGCTTCAGAGTTAGGTGGACATAGAGGGGATGGGATGAGAAGAGGCTGGGCCCCTTCAATGGATTGTAGTAGACACCCATCCGAAAGGAATAAAGCTAGACAGTTGATCTAGTGAGGAAGTGCCAAAATATGAAAATAAATTACTACACTGAGAAAAAAAGTAAACCTAACCCTGAAGAGGGACTGGGGCTAGATAAGCATACAGATACTCCAAGTGAGTCACTCTTTTATGTGGCATATAGAAACCAATAGGAAGAGAGTAGAAAGAGATTCAGTCAGTTCAGTTCAGTCACTCAGTCATGTCCAACTCTTTACGACCCCATTAACCGCAGCACGCCAGGCCTCCCTGTCCATCACCAACTCCAGGAGTCCACCCAAACCCATGTCCATTGAGTCGATGATGTCATCCAGCCATCTCATCCTCTGTTGTCCCCTTCTCCTCCTGCCCTCAATCTTTCCCAGCATCAGGGTCTTTTCCAATGAGTCAGCTCTTTGCATGAGGTGGCCAAAGTATTGGAGTTTCAGCTTCAGCATCAGTCCTTCCAATGAACACCCAGGACTGATCTCCTTTAGGATGGACTGGTTGGATCTCCTTGCAGTCCAGGGGACTCTCAAGAGTCTTCTCCAACACCACAGTTCAAAAGCATCAATTCTTCAGCGCTCAGCTTTCTTTACAGTCCAACTCTCACATCCATACATGACCACTGGAAAAACCATAGCCTTGACTAGACAGACCTTTGTTGGAAAAGCAATGTCTCTGCTTTTTAATATGCTATCTAGGTTGGTCATAACTTTCCTTCCAAGGAGTAAGTGTCTTTTAATTTCATGGCTGCAATCACCATCAGCAGTGATTTTGGAGCCCAGAAAAATAAAGTCTGACACTGTTTCCACTGTTTCCCCATCTATCTGCCATGAAGTGATGGGACCAGATGCCATGATCTTAGTTTTCTGAATGTTGAGCTTTAAGCCAACTTTTTCACTCTCCTCTTTCACTTTCATCAAGAGGCTCTTTTGTTCTTCTTCACTTTCTGCCATAAGGGTGGTGTCATCCGCATATCTGAGTTTATTGATATTTCTCCCAGCAAGCTTGATTCCAGCTTGTGTTTCTTCCAGCCCAGCGTTTCTCATGATGTACTCTGCACATAAGTTAAATAAGCAGGGTGACAATATACAGCCTTGATGTACTCCTTCTCCTATTTGGAACCAGTCTGTTGTTCCATGTCCAGTTCTAACTGTTGCTTCCTGACCTGCATACAGGTTTCTCAAGAGACAGGTCAGATGGTCTGGTATTCCCATCTCTTTCAGAATTTTCCACAGTTTATTGTGATCCACACAGTCAAAGGCTTTGGCAGGAGAGCTTAATTCTTTGCCCATTAAAGACTTTTAGATGGTTCAGTAGGAGATAAGCTCTGAGAAGCAGCTGTGCTTCTGGAATAGGGACCTATTTAGATACTAAATTAACAGAAGGAGGACCAGTCTGTTCATTATCATATCTCCAAGATTTCATTCTATTGTAATGATGTGTTTTACATTTTAGGTATAAAATTGGCTATGAAGTATAGCTTGAGGATCAGAGAAGTTTAACACATCAAGAAATCACTTTGGGGGAAAGAACAAAGGATTCATGGATCATAAAGAATTATAATTAAAACTCAAAGTATAGTGTAGTGGCGTGATAGCTGGAAATAAGAGAATGGATAGTGTCTATAAGATAGAGTGTATCAAAAGGCTATGGGTGAAGGGCTGTATTTTTATGAAGGTTCACTGAGGACCAGAAGGTGAGTGGGAAGAAAAGAGCAAGAGAAAAGGAGTGAAACAGGTCATGATATAATCAGTCAGTCAGTTCAGTCACTCAGTCATGTCTGACTCTTTGTGACCCCATAGACTGCAGCACGCCAGGCTTCCCTATCCATCACCAGCTCCTGGAGCTTACTCAAACTCAGGTACATAGAGTTGGTGATGCCATCCAACCATGTCATACTCTATTGTCCCCTTCTCCCACCTTCACGCTTTCCCAGCATCAGGGTCTTTTCAAATGAATCAGTTCTTCGCATCAGGTGGCCAAAGTATTTCAGCTTCAGCATTAGCCCTTGCAATGAATATTCAGGACTGATTTCCCTTAGGATGGACTGGTTTGATCTCCTTGCAGTCCAATGGACTCTCAAGAGTCTTCTCCAACACCACAGTTCAAAAGCATCAATTCTTCAGAGATCAGCTTTTTTTATAGTCCAACTGTCACATCCATACAAGACTACTGGAAAAACCATAGCTTTGACTAGACAGACCCTTGTTGGCAAAGTAATGTCTCTGCTTTTTAATATGCTCTCTCGGTTGGTCATAGCTTTTCTTCCAAGGAGCAAGTGTCTTTTAATTTCTGGCTGCAGTCACCATCTGCAGTGATTTTGGAGCCCCCCAAAATAAAGTCTGTCACTGTTCCATTTTTTCTCCATCTATTTGCCATGAAGTGATGGGACCAGATGCCATGATCTTAGTTTTCTGAATATTGACTTTTAAGACATCTTTTTCACTCTTCTCTTTCACTTTCTTCAAGAGGCTGTTTAGTTCTTCACTTTCTGCCATAAGGGTGGTGTCATCTGTGTATATGAGGTGATTGATATTTCTCCCAGCAATCTTGATTCCAGCTTGTGCTTCATCCAGCCCAGCATTTTGCATGATGTACTCTACATATAAGTTAAACAAGCTGGGTGACAATATACAGCCTTCACGTACTCCTTTCCTGATGTGGAACCAGTCTGTTGTTCCATGTCCAGTTTTAACTGTTGCTTCTTGACCTGCATACAGATTTCTCAGGAAGCAGTTCAGGTGGTCTGGTATTCCCATCTCTTTAAGAATTTTCCACAGTTTGTTGTGATCCACACAGTCAAAGGCTTTGGCATAGTCAATAAAGCAGAAGTAGATGTTTTTCTGGAACTCTCTTGCTTTTTTGATGATCCAACGGATGTTGGCAATTTGATTTCTGGTTCCTCTACCTTTTCTAAATCCAGCTTGAACATCTGGAAGTTTACAGTTCATATACTGTTGAAGCCTGGCTTGGAGAATTTTGAGCATTACTTTGCTAGCATGTGAGATGAGTGTAATTGTGTGGTCGTTTGAACATTCTTTGGCATTGCCTTTCTTAGGGATTGAGATGAAAAGTGACCTTTTCTTGTATTGTGGCCACTGCTGAGTTTTCCAAATTTGCTGGCATATTGAGTGCAGCACTTTCACAGCATCATCTTTGAGGATTTTAAATAGTTCAGCTGGAATTCCATTATCTCCAGTTGCTTTGTTCATAGTGATGCTTCCTAAGGGCCACTTGACTTCACATTCCAGGATGTCTGGCTCTAGGTGAGTGATAGCATCATATAGTACAAAAGCTAAAAGTGAAAGAGACCCATGTTTGTTTGGTAAATGATACCTTACGCCACAAAAGCGTCAAGGGAAGTGAGGAGAGCGGACTTCTCAGTGACTGGCCAGCCCTTGACTTTGAACATGCATGCCATTGTTCTAGAATCTCAGCCAGTGTTGTTTAGTTGTCATTAGAAAAGCAAAGCTAGAGTACTTGCAAGTGGAAAGGGAGATGATGATGAGTTGGATTTCCTTGTAGGTCTAGGAATAGAAACTCGAACCAAGAGTCTACTTAGAGAGCATGAGAGACTGACCATTGGAGGAAAGTGACTCCTGCAAGGAGAATTAAGCAGATAATATGCATGTGTTCTCTTTTGCATCGCCAAAGCAGTCAGAATGGGATTTCAGTTTTAATCCACCAGAAGAATTCTTTAACAACTACTAGAAATTGTGTGCTGTATGTGGACTGCCAGGTAAAATTTCTTGGCTAAAGAAAACGCTCTTCCTCTGAAGTTATGCTTCTTCTTACAGAGCTTGCCTGCCATGCAAAGACTGCAGAGAGCCAGGCTCTATGTAAGGCTCTATAGAAGCACATTGTTAACAGCAGAATGCCTCTCTGTGACGGAGGGAGGGAGGGAGGGCTGCAGACTACAAGGGTAGCTGGAGAATAAGCCAGATCGCTGGAGTTTTTCCATGATGCAATCATTGCCAGGCTGGAGTCACCCTCTCTGACCCCCACATCCCGCTGTGTTTCTTCTCACTCACGCCACTTTTCATCAGCAGCTTCTGATTTAGTAGAGATCCCCATTTCTGATACTACTTTGGGGGGGGCTAATTATCTTCCATTTATCTGTACAGCCCTGCATTTGCCATCTATTAGTTCAGAAATGTAAATGCTGTACATCCTTTTATATCTGGCTGCACTACCTAATTATTCCTCATTTGTTTTTATTCTCTCTCAATTTAGCATCATCTGCAAAGTTGGAAATCATGTTTTCGTATCATAATTAGGGCTCTAAGAACCTCAGGGAAACTGTCTGGCAAATACGCGTGCCTTTGCTTTTCATTTTAATGGTGAATTTAAAAGTGAGAAAATAAATTAGGGCTGAAGGAAATAATAGACTGAAATGAAAGTTTCTGGAATATAGATGAGGAAATATGATAGAGCAAGATGGGGAGAGAAACTTCCAGCATTAAGGTGCCAAAGCCAGCCCCTACAGTAAAGCCTGATGGTAGTAGATGAGCAGGATTGCTTCTTTCCTTTGCTGATGAAAATCATCTTCAGTTGTTTCACTCTATGTTTTGGGGTAGGCCAAGGGATGCACAATTTTGTTAATTGGATAAACACCTTTCTTTAAGTTTTCAGAGAGATTTACTTTTGTATAAGACAGCAGTCTAGATTAAATTTAATGAAGGTATGTGATTTGACCTGACATGGCCACTAGTGAGAGAGAACAGAAAGAATCCATAGATCTGAAGTTCCCAGGGAAGAAGGAATGGGAACACAGCAACCTGGTGAAAAAGTTCTTGAAATTATTACTGTCATTCCTAAAAACTGTCACCTCCTTGAAGCAGCCTCTTCCATGAATCAGTTACCTGTGAATCTTTAGAACTTTGTTTAAGAGTCATGTCTAGGATTTCCTAAAGTAGCTGCATCAGTTCTAGGTCATCTAGAAATTTTGCCCTATGTGCATGTTCCCTTCCTGATTCTTTCATAATTTGATCTGCATGCCTGGACTGTAAGATTTGAATTTGTACCTTTAAGCATTTTTGTATGTATTATTTATGCAAGCATTAGTATGTGTATTTGTCCTCCGTACTACATTAGTTAGAAGTCTTAAAGGCAGGCTTGATGTGTCAGTCATGCCAAATAAGGTTAGGGCTCAGTAAAAAGCAACCTCCAAAGAGCAACAACTTAAAGGAATGATGTTTATTTATCACTCATATTTCATGTCTATTGCAGTGGAGGTCAGCAGTGGAGCTGGGGGGAGATAAGAGTTTGCTTATCTTTTCTCACTGATCCAGGTTGATGGAGGCTTCCAGATACTTGCTTATGTAATTCCAAAGGAAACTAGAGAACCATGTTCTGGCTTTTAAAGTGTCTTTCCATAAGAGATACATGTCACTTATGATATTTTACTGGCCAAAGTAACTCACACAGACATGCCTGAGTTCAGTGTGTAGGAATATGTAATTGTCCTATAGGTAGGGGTTCGGATTATTTGTGAACAATAACACATTGTATTCCAAATGGTGCTTTTTATCTTTATTATATCTTTTCATAGAACTACTAAGAGTAGTTCTCTGCATACAATGACCACCAGTGTCTTCAAAAGTACAGCTAATTGGCTAAAGGAATAATTTGAATATTTTTTCTTTAAGACATTACTAACTTCTTGACCCAGTGGTCTGCCTTCCAGTTCTTCCTGCCCACTAACGTGTCTCTATGAGATTGTTGTAAACCAAATTACATTTCTGTGCAACTGGTAATAGACACAGAGAAGCAAAGTCAAAAGTCTAAGTATCCATTTGACCAAAAGTGATGATGATTCAATGGACTTTGAAATAATTCTTCCCCCTTTTTGAGGAATCAAGCAAATTTATTGCAATAAATTTGGACCATTGTATAAGTTGACCTTTGAGTATTAATATCGTTATTATCTTTTTACATTTTTATTTTATATTGGACTATAGTTGATTTACAATTTTGCATTAGTTTCAGGTGGACAGGAAAGTGATTCGGTTATACATAAATATGTATATATTCTTTTTCAAATTCTTTTCCCATTTAGGTTATTATAAAATATTAAGCAGAGTTCCCTGTGCTGTACAATAAGTCTTTGTTGGTTATCTATTTTAAATATAGTAGTATGTATCAATCCCAGTCTACCAATTTATTTCTCCTCTTTTCCCTTCCCCTCTGCTAACACTAAGTTGATTCTCTGTCTGTGAGTCTGTTTCTGTTTTGTAAATAAGTTCGTTTGCATCATTTTTTAAGATTCCCACATGTAAGTGATATCATGTGATATTTGTCTTTCTCTGTCTGTTTTAATATAGTAATTATCTTGATTCCATATTTTAAAGCTATCAAATGTTTACATTTCATACCTGTAACTCTGTATCCCTGAATGTTTTGTGCCTTGCTCTAGAAGGCCTAGAAATTGAATTCGGCAGGCTCGCCAACATGCTACCAGAGCTGCTGTCATCAGGAATTATTTTCACCAAGAGAGAGCTTGTTAGAGGAGGGAAAAGGAATAATACTAAGAATTTAATGGAATATGTTAGAAAGTCGCAGACCAAGCAGAGTACCGAAGACCATTTGAGGGGCAAAATTCACTTTGTATATTGTCAAAAGACAGTTTGAGGAGGTCAGACCTGTTTTCTTTTGTTTTATTTGCAAATAGCTTTAATCAAAACTGGAAAGGATGGGAGATGGGGAGATGAAAAGAAAGGAGTAGAATTTTAGTTTGGCTGGTTTTAGGATTCCTTTCCATTCTTTGGCAGTGCTCCATTACTTAATCCTTTGAACATAATGAACTCAATCTCAGAATCAAATGCACTTTTGCTTAAAATGTTTAAAAGCTCTGGCAAGGAAAACATGAGAATCTTGTTTTGGAACTGTCAGAACCATTCAAAATACTAAGCCGTCCAGCAGAAATGCTGAAAAAGGCTTCTCATTTACCCCTTGTTCCCTCCACAATTTCCATCTCCAGCCTCATCCTAGCCTCAGTCCCTCAGGGTCCTCAGAGGGGGCTTGAAAACACAAACTGCTTCTGAGAGCTCAGCTTCTGCCTTCATAACCAAGGGCACCTGCATGGCTTGCGTCAGCCAGTACAGGCACTGGACACCATGGGGGCCCATGTGTCAGAACTGACATCTCCTGCGGCTTCTGCAGCCTTGGCTTTCCACTGCCCGTGATCACAAACTACTGGACCGGCCAGCTGAGGTTAGCCCTGCTGTGCTGGCTGCTGCCTCCTGTCTTTTGGAGGGGAGGCAGGAGAAACACAGCTTGGTTTTTAAAATCCTTTCCTTAGGTGAAAGCAGATAGATGCTTTCTGGAGAGATGCCAGATATTTAATGATTAAAACCAAGAATACACGCGCACACACACACACACACACTTATGTTACTATCCCCCCACACACACACACACATTTGTGACTAATCATGTTTTAAGCTCTAACTGTGATATGTGAGGTTATTCAAGACTTGAAGATCAGGTCTAAACTTTTTTTTTTGTATTTATTTATTTTTTTTAATAAATTTATTTATTTTAGTTGGGGGCTATTTACTTTACAATATTGTAGTGGTTTTTGCCATACACTGACATGAATCAGCCATGGGTTTACATGTGTTCCCCATCCTGAACTCCCCTCCCACCTCCCTCCCCATCCCATCCCTCTGGGTCATCCCATTGCCCCAGCCCTGAGCATTTGTCTCATGCATTGAACCTGGAATGGTGTTCTGTTTCACATATGATAATATACATGTTTCAACGCTATTCTCTCAGAAGGTCCCACCCTCACCTTCTCCCTCAGAGTCCATAAGACTGTTCTATGCATCCGTGTCTCTTTTTCTGTCTCGCATATAGTATAGGGGAGCCCATTATACAGAGTGAAGTAAGCCAGAAAGAAAAACACCAATACAGTATACTAATGCATATATATGGAATTTGAAAGATGGTAACGATAACCCTATATGCGAGGTCTAAACTTTTCAAAAAGATTTTATTGAGAAAGAACTTAGTAATGATGTTCTAGAAGGTTAATCTAATTTCCAAAAATAGTCAAATACGTGGCCAGATGTATAGAATCACTGAACTTTAAAGTTGAACACGACATTGGCAGTCATGTAGTCTGATCCACCCATTTTACAGATAGAAAAGCAAGGCCCAAGGGGTGCAATGACTTGGTAAAACTCACACAAATTGTGAGTAGTAGGGTCAGTAGAGGAACCCTTACTTCTTGTCCTTGTTCTTTCCACAATGCAACACTAAATGTACCTACAAATACCTATTTCCTTTTGGAATATCCTTGAATTTTCTGAAAAGCGATACTTCCTTTAAGCTAATATTAAGAATTTTAGAAACAGAAGAGTTCATAAGGACCGTTAGGCCAACCTCAGTGTGTATTCTTGAAGTTAATTAACAGTATCAGGAGGCGAACAAGAAGCATGTTGATTTCAGGGCAAGTTGATTCATCTTAAAAAAATGAGTGCCACAGATATTTGTTGGCAGATTTGTTGATATGTGTTGCTTAGAACATGCCATTCACCCATTTAAAGTGTACAATTAGGTGGCTGTTGGTATATTCAAAGTTGTGCAGTCATCACCACAATTTAATTTAAAATTTTTCATTACCACCAAAGAAACCCCACACCCATGAGAAGCTTCTCCCCCAGCCCCTGGCAGCCACTAATCTACTTTCTGTCTCTATGCATTTGCCTATTCTGCCACAGATAATTGAATTCTGTGTGTGTGTGTGTGTGTGTGTGTGTGTGTGTGTGTGTGTGTGTGTGTGTGTGTGTCTTTGCAGAGACACTTCCCTCCAGGCCTTGAGCTGGGACTGCTGGAGAACCAAAAAAGACATTATCAAGGCCAATGCCATCCTGAACAGGCAGCACCAGTGCCGAAAGAGGGGAAGCCCAAAGGCCCAAGGACAGTTAAGCTGAAGGACTAAATGCTTGCAGAACCAGAGTCGCCAACTCTAAGAGCTGGCTGGGAGACAAGACAGGCTGAACAAGAGAAATTTATGTCAAAATAGAGATGGATCCCAGTATCTACTGGGCTACCTGCAGGGGCTGGGGACCTAAAGGAGTATCAAATAAGAGAAAAGGATAAAGGGTTATTGCACTGAGATCTGGAAAAATATCACCAGACAAAGAAATCTTATTAAACAGTTTCATATATCCTCCTTCCCTTAGAACATACCTTCCAGAATAATTTTATTTAAAAATAATACTAAACAACAACAACAGAATAATATTCATCATTACAGAAGCAGTGTATTGCACTGTAGAAACTTAGAGAATACAGATAAGCAAAACTAAGAAAACCAAGGCATTTTATTTCTATAACCGAGATTATCACTATTAACCTTTTAATACGTATCTTTCCAGAATAGGTTCCACCTATATCCACTTATATCCATGGCTGTTATTGTTTAGTCACTCAGTCATGTCCAACTCTTTTGCGACACCATGGACTATGGCCCGCCAGGCTCCTCTGTCCATGCAATTTCCCAGGCAAGAATACTGGAGTGGGTTGTCATTTCCTTCTCCAGGGAATCTTCCCAGCCCAAGGATTGAACCCTCATCTTCTGCATTGTTAGGCAGACTCTTTACCACTGAGCCACCAGGGAAGCCCATATCTATAGCTACTGTTTACCAAAATTAGGTCACGCTGGACATGTATCTTGCTGTTTTCTTTTAATGAAACTTACTTCTAACACACAGAAAGAAGCTAAGAATGTTCTAGGAACCACATAGAATCCGAGAACCTTATCATGAACTTTTTTATTCATTTACTTTCCTATACTAGCCAACCACTGTCACTGAGATAATGGCATAAAAGGAAAGGGAAAGATAGGAGGACCCCGGGTTCCAGCTCCTTTATTTTTTCTAGGTCTTCCTTACTCGTCAGTAAGCTGAAGGTAGATGAGATTGGTAAATGTGCTTTTATCAAGAAATGAAGCAAAATCAACTGGGTTGGTTTCATGCAGCATTTCCGCTCTTGTGGTAAAAGCTTGTATAAGCTATGAAAATGAATTGTATTATCTCTGTGATTCTGTAAACAAGTTACGTGCTCCTCTATTTGCATTTAAAAGTGGCATTGCACCATATAACGATGAACGGTAAAGTGTATGCTAATGATTAAAATTTTTAATTTTGCTTAACTTTGAATAACATTAAATAGCTAATTAAACACACCATGCCAAGTTTAGAGAGAGTAAGAGACCATAGAAGAAAGGAATGACTTTATATTTTATTGCCTTTCGTGGCATTTTTTCCTCTGCTTTGTAAACAGAATCTCCCACACTTTCATTTTTCACTGGGCCCCATAAATTGTAGGTAGTTCTGCTTGAGGGTAGAAAATAGCAAGGAACATAGAGGTGCATTTCTGGGCTAAAACAGATCGGGAATCAACACATGATTGGATTGGAGAGAAGAGGATGTGAGCATGTGATCTTTGAAGGTCACACTGGAAAGAATGCAATCTATTACAAAAGCCAAGGGGACCAGCACTTCCTTTAGCAACAGATGAATTCTTCCTATGGGTTATGATGCATACAAATGATACTGTTTTAAATACTGATATCATTCTACTTTTTTAATTTTCATTTTTTTATTGGAATATAATTGCTCTACAATGTTGTGTTAGTTTCTGCTGTACAACATCGTGAATCAACCTTATGTATACATATATTGCCTCCCTCCCATGCTGCCATCCTATCCCTCTAAGGCATCACAGAACACTGAGCTGAGCTCCCTGTGCTATACAGCAGCTTCCCATGAACTAAATCTTTTACACATGATAGTGTATATATGTCAATGCTGCTCTCCCAATTCGCCCCACCCTCTCCCTTCCCCCTGTGTCCACAAGTCTGTTCCCTATTTCTGTGTCTCTATTTCTGCCCTGCAAATAGGTTCACTGGGATCATTTTTCTAGAATCCACATGTATGTGTTAATATACAATATTTGTTTTTCTATTTTGGACTTACTTCACTCTTAAATACTGATTTCATTCTAAATGCAAATGTGCACACAGGCAAACAAGCAAAGAGCCAACAAAACTGTACCTGAAGTTCCAGAGCAGTGGATCAGGTACAATAAATAGAGAGGAACCAGAGCCTGGGACAATAGGTGAAGGAAGGTGGCATTTGATAGAACCTTCAAAACATTAAAGAGTCACTTAAGATCTAAGAAGAAAACCTCGGCTGTGGGTCCTTTAATCTTTGAAGACCCATCATTTCACAGTTAATCTTTCTTTTAAATGTGGCTGTTACCTGAGGGGACGTCTCCCTCCAGTCTTTGTTCAGAAAGGTCTCTTTGGGGGAGAAAAGGCCCAGTTATTCTTTTATTCTGTTTTCAAGAAGCACACGGAATCTTTTCTGCAGCAGCCTATGGGCTTGCCACTTTTCTCAGAGCTCCAGCCCTGGACAGAGTGTGGTCAAGCCCCAATGCGGAAGACCCTGGGGACAAAAGACAAACACCCAGATATCAACATAATTACTCCGGAGACCAAACATCATGCTGTTTGTTTTTCTGCCTTGTCTAGCCTTCTCCTCCCCTTGTTGTATTCATGCTTGAAGGAACAGCTGTTATTCATCCTATACAGTGCTATAAAAAGCCTGCCTTTGGCTCTCTTTGCTCATCAAGCACAGCTCATTTCAGGCTGGTGCTGGCTCCGGGGGTAATAGGTACATTCGATCAACTGGCCATTCATTGCTCCAGCGTGACCCATGTGCAGTCTCCAGAGGTCAGCACTTCTGGGCCCTGCCTGCATTAACAGAGAGGAAGCAGGGCCCGTGAGGAGGAAGCATTTGGTTATGACTGTAGCCTGACTTCCAACCTCGATCTCTTTCAGTCCCCCCTGCCTCTGAACATGGGGGGAATGTTCATGCCTTTGCTTCCAAAGGCAGCTTTTAAAGTAAGTGAACTCTCTCTAATTTATTTAGCTTTTCTTGTGCCAATATTCTAATAGTTAGACAGCAACTCCCAGTAAGTGGTTGATTACATTCAAGCAAATACACAGATGAGCAATTAAGTGCATTCACTTGCAGCTTAGCAGACCTGAGGTGGTAGGATTATCTCATAGAAATAATTATGGCTGCTCCATCCTGCCTTGCTGTGGTTGGGGGAAAGTTGGCTCTTGAAATTGGCTTTGGGTCAAGTGGGCTGTTGCCTGGCTGTTTCTGACTGAGAACTCTTTAGGGGTGCGTGTGTGTGTGTGTGTGTGTGTGTGTGTGTGTGTGTGTGTGTGTGTGTGTGTGTGTGTGTTTGAAATTAGGTTTACACTAAATGCCATGCGGGTCTTTTGCAAAATGGAGTCTTTCCAGCTGAGAACAGAGATCCTCATGTCCCATATAGACTAAGTTAGGAGATTTTGTATCTGTTATGTATATTTTTAATTGCAAAGGGTTGTTTGCAAGCATTTCCTTGGGAAACATCACAGTCTCATGGACAGGATAGTTGAGAAACAGGAAAACAGCATAGCCCAACTCTTCTACTAATTGGGTGCGTGACCTTAACAAGCCATTACTATCTTGTGCCTCAGTTTTCCTTAGATTATCACCTCCCTCAGAGGCTCCTCATGAGGCGCAAATGAAAAGTGCAGAAGAAAACAATGTCTAGGCTCTTGAGCCCTGTGGAACTTATATAAACACAAAGCTGTTTTAGGGCTTGTTCTGCTTAAGTAAATACAAAGCTGTTTGTTTTAGGTCTTGTTCTGGTTGATGGGTGCAACCAGTTCAACAGGAATGAATTGTTCACCTAAAGAATTTTGTTCCAAAGGAGATTAGCCGGAGCCAGATACTGTAATAATAACTATAACTTACATAACAGAACAATGAGGGTGTGGGAGGGGAGATTAACATTTGTTAAATGCCTCAGTGTCAGTCACATACTGTACCTCACTGAGCCATCACAATGACTCAGCACATTATGTGTGTCATGATCACCTTCTCATGGCTATGGCAGGAAGACACAGAAAACAAACCCGGCTACTTCGATCATTTTTTGGATGTGAGGAAACAGAATTGTCTGAGGTAAAAAAAAAAATGAGGAACTGCTTTAGTACCAAGGAGATAAATAGTAGAAGGGTGTAAAATTGGTGATAATAGCTAACATTTCAAAAAGCAGCACAGTGTAAGCAGGAGCAATGGGGTCAAGGCTGAACAGAAACAAACTGGCAGTAAACCATCCATGGAATAAACATAAAAAATAACTAGAAAAGTGATCATAAAACCTTTAATAGCAAAGAATATTGATTATTCCTAGAAGTCTTCTATTAGCTCTTATGTTCCTATGGATATATTCAGGTCTGTAAGCTGAACACAAATTAATTTATTAGTTTTGATCTAAATAAACTGGACGCATATGTATTGTTATGTCCTCTTTCCTCTCAGTTATCCACACACAATCCTGCTGTGTCTGATTTCTTTGTGTACAATTGACTTATACATCTTATTCAAAGTGAAATCGTAAAGCTTGTAGGAAGCAGAGTTTCTGTTGGAATTGTATTGCTCCTCCCAAGTTCAGTGTAGTCTGTTCACCCCACAAGGCAGGCTGGTTGCAGACAAATGCCAGAGGGAGGGCAATGAGACAGTATTTCATTAGTAATCCAGATTCCTTTTCTCTTTGTAAACTTTTCTGTTACAAACTAAAGCCATCATGTCTATGATATCATGTTTCCATTAACAGATAAACAAGGATAACTTTATTGACCATTAATAAACAAATGTCAATTGTCTAGCACATTGCAGATACTCAAAGCAGATGGCCATATGGTTGCTGTTGCCATTATTACTAATATTATCCTGCCTTTTTCCTTTTTTAAAATGGATAATCATGGAATTAAATGCATTCTTTATCAGTTCATATAGTGTGCAAGTACTTCTTTTAATTTTCCATCATTAGTAAATAAGTCAAAAAATTAATCCATGTCAAAATTTTAGAATTCAAATTGACACAGGACTTAAACATTTGCATGGTTCATTTCTTTTTTGTTTAATTTTTATTAAAGTATAGTTGATTTACAACGTTGTGTTAGTTTCAGGTGTACAGGAAAGTGAATCAGTTATACATATATATATATATCCACTCTTTTTTAGATTCTTTTCCCATATAGGTCATTACATAGTATTGAGTAGAGTTCCCTGTACTATACATTAGATCTTGATTAGTTATATATTTCATATATAGTAGTGTGTGTGTGTCAATCCCAATCTCCAAGTTTGTCACTCAACCCGCCTTCGTCCCTGGTAACCATGAGTTTGTTTTCTGTATCTATGACTCTATCTCTGTTTTTAAATAAATTCATTTGTATCATTCTTTTAGATCCCAAGTGTAAGCAATACCATATGGTATTTGCCTATCTCTGTCTGACTTACCTTGGAAAGGAAAGGAAAGTGAAGTCGCTCAGTCATGTCCAACTCTTTGTGACCCCATGGACTGTAGCCTACCAGGTTCCTCCGTCCAAGCGACTTTCCAGGCAAGAATCCTGGAGTGGGTTGCCATTTCCTTCTCCAGGAGATGTTCCCAACTGGATATTTGCCCAGGAGTGGGATTGCTAGATCATATGGTAGTTATATTTTTGGTTTCTTTTAAGGGACCTCCATAATGGTTCTACCAAGTTATAGTCCCACCTAGAGCATAGGCAGGTTCCCTTTTCTCTACACCCTGTCCAGTATTTCTTGTTTATAGACTTCTTGATGTGCATGGTTCGTTTCCAATGGACAACTCCACTTTAAGGCATTGTGCTCCGGTACTTAACATCTTAACGCAGAAAAGTGCTTTGCACCTTAGATATGAGATTCCCCTCTCCCTGCCACTCCCCACAGCTGAACAGCAATCAGACCTGAATCACCACTGCCATTGTTTTTTTTTTTATACTGTTGTTTTATCTTACAGAAGCAGATATGAATTGTGCCCTTAGGAAACTTATCATTGTGTAAAAGCCAAATTAGGAAGTATTCAGATACCCACTGGGTCACCTACAAATAGCAACCATCATTAAGACTATTATTATCACTATTATTATAACTTATTATTACAATAGCAGTAACCTATTCTTTTACTATAGTGTGTCAACACAGGCACGGTCTGAGCTCAACTAGTCCTCCAACTTTCTTTCTTATGCCATTTTATGTCCTGGTGTTCTGAAGACAGCCCCATTTATAACAGTGTGATTGAGCAGAGTGGAGGATGATTGGCATTGTGAACAAACCTAAAGGAATCCACGAGTCTGGGGGTACTTATGCCTCATGGGTCCTAGCAAGCAAGGAAGCAAACCACCAAATTAGAAGTGACTCTGGGTTGTATATAGAGATTTGGAATATGTTTTAGTGTTATGAGGTCACAGCTGAACAGAGTTTCCAGAATGCCACTTGTGTGCTCATGAGTGACATGGAAGTACAAGGGGCTCCAGGGTAAGCCTAGGTAGAGAGAACCTTAAACAATCTCAAGATATTTCCTGGGAGTGAGTCATCTGTGCCTACAAAGGTGACATGGATATGGCAGGATTTGGCACCAGGTCCAAAAGAGTGCTGAGAATGAGATCAAAGTGTAGATTCAGATCATTTGTTAAACATTCTTTTTCTGCCCTTTATTTTGTATCAGAAGTTTTGGGCTACTCCAGCCTGATATCTTTCTCCATTATGTTAGTATATACTTCCAGTGGTTTGCCTTGACATAGCAATCACTTCTAACAATTTATGAAATAAATTCTATCACAACAGGAAGGGAAAAAAAATTGTTCCTTCTTTCCTGAAGTTGCATAAATGCAGACAGCATTTTGCATTATAAAGTATCCTGTAAGTGTTATTTGTGACTCGGGAGTCTCAAAAAAGACACTCTAGTTTAGAGAATGTTGCCATGTCCACTGAAGGTTTTCATTAACTTATAAAAATTTGTAATTATAATCCTAATCTTTTTGCAAATCTGATGCCTTACCATTAATATTGTTTAATATGTATTTATTTAGTTGGCTATGCTGGGTCTCAGCTGCAGCACGCGGCATCCTCATTGTGATGCACAAACTCTCTAGTTGTGGCATATGGTCTCAGGAGTTGCGGCGCAGGGGCCCAGCCACTCACTGACATGCAGGATTCCAGTTCCCCAACCAGGGATTGAACCCAGGTCATCTCCTGCATTGTATGGCGAACTCCCAACCACTGGACCACCAGGGAGGTCCTCCATTAATATTTAAATTGGGTCTCTGTTTTACAAAAAGTATAAAAGCATGCAAAGTTTTTTTTTTTTTCCCCCTTTAAAACAGAAGGGAATCTATGGCAGCAGACACAGAAACTAAAAAAAAAAAATTACTGGCACAGGTTGGGTTCCCTAAGAAACAGACAGAATTTAGGATACACAGTGCTTATTAAGGAGTGTCCTTGGGACCAGTCCCTGTGGAAGGAAGGAGTAATTGGGTGGATGGAAAGGATGAGTTATGCTGTTGGCCTGACAGTCACTTCAGCCAACCCCAGGAAAGTACCTTCTGAGTTTTCCTGAGTTAGCCAGGTCTTTCTACTCCCACATAATCAGTTGTTGGATACGGGCCACCATGCAGTAGTGTGCTGGAGCTTGCACACTCTGGCTCCTATGAACTGATTGTGTGCATTCACAGCTCAACATTCAGTGAAGTCAGTCACATCTGTAGCTTGAAATCAGCACTGGAAGAAGTATTTACTTCATAAAAATTAAAAAATCAATCAACAAAGATTACAAATCTGAGTTTGTTGGCTTGTTTTATTGGTGACACCATTGTTAAACATTTACCAGAACACCACTGCTACCCCCAAAAAGGAGTTTGATATTGAGTGAGGCGTATCTCTGAAACTCAGCTATACTAAAGGGGCTGAGGATGGAAGTCTGTGTTCTGACGGCACTAACAGCAGCTGGGGTTACGTGGTGTCCACCACAATGGTGATTCTGTTGGTTTTCTACTGAAACAAAGAATTTAAAGAGCCTTTGATTCATTTAAGTTGACAAATGATGACTCACAAGCTGGAGAAGTTAACTGAACAGGGAACAGATGACTGAGTGTGGTGAACCCACACTGAGCTCAGTTAGAAGCAGACAAAGGAAAATAAGTTAACCTCCTTTGGGGACTCCGTGAGGATTGTGGGTACTTCTGGATTATGCCTCGAGGTTGTTGGGGTCTATGTCACTAGAGAACTATTTTTGCTAGAAAAGCACTGGAAAAAATTTAATCACAGAGTGTAGGCTTAGATTTTTGCTACTGTTAATGTTTTCTTGTGGCTTTTAGCAGTTTGGGCATGAGGGCGAATTCACAAAATAGTCTAACATTGAACTCAAATCAGTGAGCTGATCAGGTTAAAACTGAAAATAAACTGAGAAGAGTGGGGCATCACTCTTTATGAAAACAGATTCTCAGCACTGCAGGTGGACCCCGTTTTGTACCATCGGTGGATCAGTTGTCCTTCCTCATTAACAAGTTGCTGCCACCTCACTGGAGGATAAATACAGGGTTTAAAATTTTGGATTCTGAAGTGCTCAGGACGCAGGGCAAATGTATTTTCTCTTCCAAATGCTTTTACCCCTTTGCCATGTACTAGTTTTAAGAAGCCATGTATTGTTGGCAGAGTAAGAGAATGTGGAAATACTAACACTGACCTGGATATGTTTGGCACACAACACACAGCCACTAAGGCCTGCACTCCGTGTTAACATTCTCAGTGATGGGAGTGGCTATGCCCTCATGCTGCAGTTATGAGCCTCCGTGTACACTATCAAGATGATTGCTTGGGGTTTTAGACTATAGTTGGTGACCTTAGAGTGGAACAAATCTAACCCAGTCTATATGAGAGTAAATATATTGTAAACTAAAGCTTAGCCCTATGGTATAGGCAGCTGACATTAATGCACTCTGATATGACTTTAAACCATAGTTTTCTTAAGAAAACTCAGTGTTCAACTGGAAGTGTTTTATAGTTTTTTATTTGCCCTCTTGGACATAGAGATTACCTAATGCCCAATAATAGTACTAGTTTTTTTTTTAATTTAAGTAATTATCATGTGCAAGACACTGGTTCTATATATTTTATACATCAACTCCTTTATTCTTAATAACAGACCCATGAAGTAGGTGCCATCAGTATCATCCCCATTATGCATAGAAAGTCAAGTCACACAGCTAATGAATGATGGAGCCAAGATTTGAGTCCAGAAGTCTTTCTTCAGAGATCATGCTCTTACTTACTATGATAGACTCTATCTTAACATAAATTCACTTCATAAACTGCATATCTTCATTTCATTTTTTGTTTGTCACAGGAACCCTGCAAAGTAGTAGTAGTAGTAGTAGTGTTAATTGCTCAGTTGTGTCCAACTCTTTCCAACCCCATGGACTATAGCCCAGCAGGCTCCTCTTCTATGGGACTCTCCAGGCAAGAATACTGGAGTGAGTGGCCATCTCCTTCTCCAGGGGATCTTCCTGACCCAGGGATCAAACCCACCTCTCCTGTATTGCAGGCAGAGTCTTTAACATCTGAGCTACAAAGAAGTCTCACCCTGCAAAGTGCCCCTGCCTAAAATTACACAATAAGATATTGGAAGGAGTTTGACTGAAACTCAGAATCTAATTGTCACATAGCTAAGCTATGTTACCGCCATTAAAAGAAGTTCATCTAAAAAGAGAGTATTATCATGTGAGATGTTACTCTTCAGTTATTTTGCTCTTGTCATTGAAAAATTCTAATATTGGAGTAGCCAATCAAATGCTATTTGGCTCTTAAACTGTCTTCTCTTGAGAGAGAGGAAAACGGTGGAATGTAGACAGCAGTGTTTTTCCAAATTTAATATGAAAATTATCGGGGGGGGAGTCTTAACTAAAAATGAAAATCCTGATTCTGTTGGACTAGGGTGGGTCCAGATGTTCAGCTTTTCTCTCTCTTGATACCGATGCTCTGCTTCTCCAGACCACATGTTGAGTGGCAAGGACGTAGGGTGGAAGAGCTCCCCCTAGAGGCTAATAATGATGCTTGTTAGAAAAAAGGGAAGATAGCCCCAGGGACCATTCCATCAATTGCACAAAAGCAGGATGGGAGAAAATTCATTTTGGGGAAGTACAAGTGAAGAAACGTTTAATGCATTTTGTTTTATTTCAAGTAGAGTGTGATGTAACGTGACCACTCAAATATGTGAGCTGAGAGATGTGGGCACATTGCACCCAGAGTAATAAATTCAATTCTGGCTAATAAACACATAAATGTAAATGTTCAATCTCCAACCCTAAGTTTCTACAGTTATGGCAGGCATTGTATTTTTCACGTGTTCTAAACGGAAAAACTTAATAACTTACTATCAGCTTTCCATTATCTGTACATAACCTATTTTGTGGATGATCCTCTGGAAACTCATTTATCCTTCATTATGTTTTGGGTTGTTTTCCTCCACTCTCAGTTCGTATGTGTCTTTAGATCATTGAAAAAAAAATCTGTCCTTAAGAATGAAAATTTTCAAAGCTGCTATTGTGACAAGTTAGATCATTTGGAAAATGAGGGATTGAATGGGTAAAGAAGCCCAATTTTAGAGACATGCCCAAATTTGACAGCTCACCTGTATTGGGCTGACATTCAAAATGTTAACTGAAAAAAGCAATTAACACTTCACCTGTATGGGCTAGCATGTTTATTCATTAGTAAGGTTAAAAACCCATTTTGTATTTTATGGAAGATTTATGCAAATAATAGAAAGCAATTAAGATGTTTCTTGCCCAGATGTCACTATCAATTACAAGACAGATTCCTATAAATTGAAGATGAGCATTGGACTTACTTAGAGGAAAGTTAAAAAATATAATCAGACGTACATATGATAGAAAATACTCGTTTCAGAATGAAAAAAAAAATGAAACAAGACTCTGATGAGGCTGAAAGTTCTGAAGAAACTATTGACCATTTTGAGATAAGGTAAAGCACATCAGAATGAGTTGGGAGGGAGATGAGCTAGAGAAATAAGCAGGCAAGCCAGGAGGCTGACAGCAGGAACCTCCAAGTGAATCTGAATGAGACCTGGGTAAAGAGAGACTTCGAGAAGCACTGGCACAGAACCACTGAAGTGCAAAGAGAGGAGACGAAAATGTGTAAAGGGAAGCTTCAGGTACCCATGGCACAATTGATTTCAAGAACTCTTGAATCAGGGTGGATGAGTCCCTGTTTCTGCAACCACAGCTTACAGACAAGCTGGAGACGTTATCTGACAACTGCCTCAAGTGCCCAAGAGGACTGAGAGGGGCACTTGGTGAAGTGGGGCTCATAGCCAGGCTGGGCCCAGTCATGTCTGCAATTAAAAACAAAGAAAAAAAGCTTCGCCTCCAAGTCAGGCTGTTTGTTTCTTTTGAATGTTCACAACTATGGGAGGAAATCAGAGAAGCATGTCTGCCTCCCTTTTCCAGGAAAGTTATTTATTCAAGGAAATGGTTTTCTCATTTTCACTTCTAATTGATGATGTCCCGGAGTCTTTTCCTTAGTACTTAGGTTTTCATATTAGTGTGTCTGAGGATCCATCTGGCTTGCTATTGGGAGTACTACAGAATGAACCTGTGACTTCTAGATTTGAGGTTGGTTTGCTTTTTCTGAAAAAGACCAAACGTGATCTTCTAACTTAGGAAATACACTTGTGGGGAGCACAGCTTGCTTATGTTTAGATCTATGGCTCTCATTGGATGCTATAACTTAGAATCACCTGAGGCATGTTTTACTGGTGCCTTTGTCCTCTCCCTGATAAATTTTCATTTTTTTTTAAGCAAAGAGGGCCTCTTGGATGAACTCTTTTTTTTTTAGATTAATTAATTTGCTTGCACCAGGTCTTAGTTGCTGCATGCAGGATCTTTAGTTGCAACATGGGGGATCTAGTCCCCCAACCACAGATCGAACCTGGGCTCCCTGCATTGGGAGCACAGAGTCTTAGCCAGTGGGCCCCCAAGGAAGTCCTCAAATTTTCATTTTATGAAAATGGGGTGGTGCTGGAGCTTTGGCACTTTTGGAAAACTATGCGAATGATTTTCATGCATAGCCAGGATTGAGACCCAATGGTGCAGACATGGCAGGCACAATATCAAATAATAGCATCATATAGTATTGCGAGGAAAAAAAAAGTAAAATTGAGAAATGAGCTATTCATACCACACCATGCCAATACTATTAAATAGTGACGGCAATGGAAAACTTCAAAGAAAATGGTAATATCACAAGCAGTGCTGGTGCCCAGAGTGAGTGCTCATTAAGGAAAACAAGGATTTAACTATTTTTCATAGGTCTCACTTTGATCATTTTAAAAGATTCATCTTTTCAATATGATCAGCTGACTAAGGAAAAGGAGACTATGATATTTTCTTATTAACTAGCGTATTCCATTAGGAGTGGGGAAAGAAAGAGATGAATGATTGTTTCCTGTCTAACAAATTGTATTTCCTAGCATCAATTTGAAGTGTAATGTCATTAGGCCAGTCCTGAAGAACTTCTTAAATTTTCACAAGCATTTTGCTGCTGATTCATATAAATTGCCACCAAGTAGATAATGATGGCTGGATTATGGCCTCATCATTTAAAGCAGAGGCCAAGAAATTATTCCTGTAAAGGACCAGACAGTAAATATTTGAGGCTTTGTGAACCATACAGTCTGTTGCAATTACTCAACTCTGCCATGGCTGCCATAGACAATATGTAAACAAATTGAGGTGACTGTTCCAATAACCTTTTATTTACCAAAGCAGGTGATGGGCCGCATTTGTCCCATTGGCCAGAGTTTGCCATCCCTGAGCATAAATAGCATAAACTTTTTTTTATTGGTGCTAAATTCACACATCAATCTGATTTTATATCCAAAAATGTAACTATCAAAATATAATATCGAAGGTTTAAATATTATGACAAGATCCAGAACAACATGAAGGAAATATGAAACTCTAGGAGCAACTTTTCTCATTAACTCTTAATCACTTTCATTGCTGCTTAATTTAGTTTCCATTCTCTTTCCAGATTAAACTACAAGTCACATTTCTCAGTCACCCAAAAACATTTTAAAAGCCAGAAGCCTATTTTGCTACACAGACAGCACTGGTTTTCAGTTCTTCCAGTTTAGGGCTTTAGAATTCTTGGCCTGCCCTTTTTTTCTGTTTCACTTATTTGAACTGCCTGCTTGCAGTTATTACAGAGAAGCTATTATATTTCCTTATTGCTCCCAGTAGCTTTTGGAGCACCTCCTTTGACTCCCATTTATTTTTTCCTGCCCTATGGCAAAACCAGCAGCAAAGAAAAAAAATGCATTGTGGAACTATGAGTTTGCATAAAAATTCTATTCCCCATCTTTCAACTGATGTTTTCCCTGGAACCTGACTTGATAGCCTACAGGCCCATTACCCTCACCCCTGTAAACTCATTGTCACAGAAGGATGGATTACAGAAATCCCTGACAAGTTCAATTGGAGGACATCCCAGATAAGGTGGATTGAAGGAGTCCTTGTAAATGTGTATATAATCTGTGTTTAATTCATTGAATAGAGATCATGGAGGTGAATGGATGGCAGTTTGGGTGAAGAATTGGTGCCAAAATGGTCTATCAGCCTGAGAGTAGATTTGATGCCCACACAGGTCTAGATGAAAAGGGCCTGAAAGGGTGGCCCCTCTCTCTGGTTTCCTGGAGCAGCATACATGAAAAAGTATGTAAATGCTTCCTAAGTCCTTCCTTCCAAAGGGCATGGATGTAACAAAGAGACAGAGCAAGAGTGAGAGGGAGATAAAGAGAAAGAGAAGGCACAAGAACAAGAGCTAGCCAGCCAGCCAGCTAGCCAGCTGTGGGACCTGACAGTCAGATGTATTTAGAAAACTCAGATTAGGAATCAGAGCCCAGAAGAGCAGCAAAGAGATGAAGCAGGGTTAAAGGCCGGTGCCCAAAGTCAGAGGAAAAGAGTTATAGACTAGCACAAGATAACAATAGAAGATGGCCGCCGACAAAACACCTACTCTACTTAATGCCTGAAAGCCACATAAACATTCCCCTTTCTGTTTCTAGACCTTAGCTGCCATTTCAGGAAGAGAAGAGAGAAGGGGGAAAATTCTAAATTGGCTTTAAAAGTATTGAAATGACTCAGTTACTCTAAATATCTAATATTAATATTTTGCCACTAGCTATAATAGAGGTTCAAGATAAAAAATAAGTTTAATTTTAGTAAATTATATGAGAATATCACAATTTGCACACTTAATGTCTGGAACTATAAAATTTGTTCCTGCTACCTAGGCCTAGGGGGATTGGAAGGAGCAGAGTTAGAAGGATCAGCATTCAAAATAAAGAAAACTGATTCATAGGTCGTGTAGCCCAACGTGGAGATCCTGCCCTGAGCACAATCATTCTCTGCTTTTCAGCCCTCATCCTTTCCAGAAGGATTTCTTGGTATATCTCATGTAGTGGAGAAGGTTTTGGTACAGTCTTCACCACCCAATAAGTTTACCAAAAGTTATAAAGACAGGCAAAGGTGGGTATACACAGCTGAAAAGTATCTTGGGAAGGGATATGCATAGGGCAGTGATGGATCCTGATGAGGCTGCCTAGCCTCCTGACAGTGGCACAGGCCTGGCTTGTGCTAAGGGCCTCTTTTAAAATAAAAACGTATTGAAATATAGTTAATTTACAATGTTGTATTAGTTTCAGGTATATAGCAAAGTAATATAGATGGATAGATATTTGTATTCTCTTCCACTATAGGTGGCTCAGATGGTAAAGTGTCTGCCTGCAATGTGGGAGACCCGGATTCGATCCCTGGTTTTGGAAGATCCCCTGGAGAAGGAAATGGCAACCCACTCCAGTACTTTTGCCTGGAAAATCCCATGGACAAAGGAGCCTGGTAGGCTGCAGTCTATGGGGTTGCAAAGAGTTGGACACAACTAAGCAACGTCACTTTCACTTTACACTATGGGTTATTGCAAGATAATGAGTAGAGTTCCCTGTGCTATACAGTAGGCCCTGGTTGGTTATCTATTTTACATATGTAGTGTGTATATGTTAATTCCAAGCTCCTATTTTATCCCTATTCCCTTTTCTCTCTAAAGGGACTCTTGGTCACCCTAAACCTAAGTCAGGAGGCACAAGTGTCTAGTGAGAATACCTACTGCACCACAATCCTAAATCTGTCCTACAGCAAAGACCACTCCTTGGAAAACCTACTAAAAACTAGTTCAGCACTTATGCGTGGCCAAAGAGATCAGCCCAGATGATGCTAGCCAGTCAGAGGACCTCAGAGACTACTTTGTTTTCTCAATATAGGCCGCACAGACTTTTCAGTTTTCAGTTACAAGAGAAAAAAGTACCCCAGATTTCCTTCTGTAAGCCTCATTTCCCAAACCATATGCCCTGTGCTTAATGAAGTTCCCTCCTAGGCAGAAACATTTTCATGCAGGGCTCACTCTTTGAGTCCAGAGTCTTGATTTTCTTTTGAACAGTAGTTGTTTGTTTTTTTCAGGTGTATAATGTAATGATTCAATACTTAGATTGTAAAATGACCACCACAATAAGTCCAGTTAACATCTGTCATCATGCACAGTTAAAATATTTTCCTTGTGATGAGAACTTCCAAGAGCCAATATCCTAGCTATTTTCAAATATGAAATACAGTATTATTAACTGTCATCACCATGTTGTATATTATATCCCTATAGCTTCTTCATTTTATAACTGGAAATTTGTACCTTTTGACTCCCTTCACCCATTTCACATTTTGCCTTCCTCTCACCTCCACCTCTGGAAACCACCAAACTGTTCTCTGTGTCTCTGAGTTCAGTTTTGTTTTGCTTATCTTTTAGATTTGATATGTGGAATCTAAATCATACGATAGTGCTTATCTTTTTTCATGTGACTTATTTCATTTAGCAAGGTTTCATCATTTTTTATGGTTGGATAATATTCCATTGTATATATAGATCACATTTTCTTTATCCATTCATCTGGATACTTAGGTTGTTTCATTCATGGACACTTAGGTTGTTTTTATATCTTGGTTATTGTAAATAATGCTTCAATGAACATGGGGGTGCATATGCCTTTTCAAATTAATATTTTCATTTTCTTCAAATAAATACCTAGAAGTAGATTTGCTGGATTGAATGGTAGTTCTATTTTTAAATCTTTGAGAAACCTCCATGCTGGTTTCCATAGTGGTTGCATCAATTTATGTTCCCACCATCAGTGCACAAGAGTCCCCTTTTCTCCACACCCTCACCAAGACTTGTTATTTTTTGTCTTTTTTATAATAGCTATTTTAACGGGTGTAAGGTAATATCTCAACGTGGTTTTGATTTCCATTTCCCTGATGACTAGTGATGTTGAACCCCTTTTCATATACCTGCTGGCATTCTGTATGTTTTCTTTGGAAAAATGTCTACCCATTTTTAAATCAATTTTTTCTCCGAGTTGTATGATTTCTTTACATATTTTGGCTATTAACCCCTTATTCATATATAGGATTTGCAGATATTTTCTCCCATTCTGTAGATAGCCTTTTCATTTTGCTAATGGTTTCCTTTTCCACGCAGAAGTGTTTCAGTTTTTCGTGTCCCACCTGTTTATTTTTGCTTTTCTCTCCTTTGCTTTTGATGTCAGATACAAGAAAATCATCTCCAATACCAATGAGAAGGAGTTTACTGACTATGATTACTTGTAGTTTTACAGTTTCAGATATTGCATTCAAGTCTTTAACTCATTTTGAGTTGATTTTTGTGAATGGTATAAGATAGTGATCGTATTTCATTCTTTTGCATATGGCTCTGCAGTTTTTCCAGTTTTTGCAAGGGCAAAAGAGCCTTTCCTTTGCCCATCATATGTTCTTGCCTTCCTTGTCATGAATTAATTGAAATATATATGTGGGTTTATTTCTCAGCTCTATATTCTGTTTCACTGATCCATATGTCTTATTTTTTTATGCCAGTAGCATACTATTTTCATTATTATAGCTATGTAATATAGTTTAAAGTAAAGGAACATGATGCTTCCAGCTTTGTTCTTCTTTCTCAAGAATTCTTAGGCTATTCAGGGTCTTTTGTGGTTCCATATGCATTTTAGGATTGTTTGTCCTATTTCTGTAAAGAGTGTCCTTGGAATTTTGGTCAGGATTCCATTGAACCTATAGATAGCTGTGAGTATTATGGACATTTTAACAATATGAATTCTTCCAATCCATGAGCAGGAAATATCTTTTCATTTATTTGTGTCTTCTTTCATTAATGTCTTATAGTTTTCAGTATATAGATATTTCACCTCCTTGGTTAAGTTTATTTCTAGGTATTTTATTCTTTTTGATGCATTTGTAAATGGGATTATTTTCTTAATTTCTCTTTCTGATGGTTCATTATTAGTGAATAGAAACCAACAGATTTTTACATATTGATTTTGTATTCTGTAACTTTACTAAATCTATTACTTTTAGCTGGTTTTATGTGAAGTCGTCAGGGTTTTCTAAATGTAGTATCACATATCATGTCACCTGGAAGTAGTGACAGTTTTACTTCTTCCTTTCCAATTTGGATGCATTTTGTTTCTTTTTGCCTAATTGCTCTGGCTAGAACTTGCATTACTATGTTATATAAAGGTGGTAATTTTCTCTGGCTAGAATTTTGAATACTATGTTGAATAATAGTGTTAAAGGAAGAGTGGAATCCTTGTCTTTGTTACTGATCTTAGTGGAAATGTTTTCAGCTTTTCACTGTTGAATGTAATGTTAGCTGTTGGCTTGTCATATATGGCCTTTATTATGTTGAGATATGTTTTCTCTATACCCACTTTGTCAGGGGTTTTTATCATAAATGAATGTTGAATTTTGCAAAATGCTTTTTCTGCATCTGTTGAGATGATCATATGATTTTTATCATTTGTTAATATGGTATATCATGTTAATTGATTTGCAGATACTGAACCATCCTTACATCCCTGAAATAACTCCCACTTAGTCATGGTGTATGGTCTTTTTAATGTAGTGTTGAATTTGGTTTGCTAATATTTTGTTGAGAATTTTGCACTTACATTCACTGAGGATATTGGCCTATAATTTTCTTTTCCTGTGCCATCCTTGTCTGGTTTTGGCATAAGGGTAATTCTGGACTCATAAAAGTTATTCCAGAAGTGTTCCCTCCTCATCTATTTTTGGAACAGTTTGAGAAGGATTGTTAGGAATTACTCCTTGAATGTTTGGTAGAACGATTGGGTGTTTTATAAGTCCTGTATTATTGGGATGTGCTGTGCTCAGTCGTGTCCAACTCTTTGTGACCCTGTGGACTGTAGCCCACTAGTCTCCTCTGTCCATGGAATTTTCCAGGCAAGAATACTGGAGTGGATTACCATTTTGTACTCCAAGGTATCTTTCTGACACAGAGGCTGAACCCGCATCTTTTACCTCTTGTGTCTCTTGCATTGGCAGGTAGAGTCTTTACTAATGTGCCACCTGGAAAGCCCAAAAAGGAAGCTGCCAAAAAACTGGGATCTGCATAATATATTTTAATGGTTACTTTTTTATATTTAGCCTTATCCTAAGAAAGAATATCTATTGTCATGGTTTTTACATGTTAGTTATATTCAATTTAAATGTTTGTCTATGAACAACCTGGAATCATCACACATTGGGAAACATAAAATTATGGCACAAGTTGTAGTTTAGGGTGTTTCCAGATGGAAAACTGATGCCTATCACTATTATCTACCTTTTTTAATTGGTTCACTTCATATTTCCCTATTTTCCAATTCACATTAATATAAACCTAATAAGGGGAAGCTGTGTGGAATATGCTGTGAAAGTGCTGCACTCAATATGGCAGCAAATTTGGGAAACCCAGCAGTGGCCACAGAACTGGAAAAGGTCAGTTTTCATCCTAATCCCAAAGAAAGGCAATGCCAAAGAATGCTCAAACTACCGCACAGTTGCACTCATCTCACACGCTAGCAAAGTAATGCTCAAAATTCTCCATGCCAGGCTTCAGTAATACGTGAACCATGAACTTCCAGATGTTCAAGCTGAATTTGGAAAAAGCAGAGGAACCAGAGATCAAATGGCCAACATCCATTGGATCATTAAAAAAGCAAGAGAGTTCCAGAGAAACATCTACTTCTGCTTTATTGACGATGCAAAAGCCTTTGACTATGTGGATCACAACAGCTGTGGAAAATTCTTCAAGAGATGGGAATACCAGACCACCTGACCTGCCTACTGAGAAATCTGTATGCAGGTCAAGAAGCAACAGTTAGAACTGGACATGGAACAACAGACTGGTTCCACATCAGGAAAGGAATACATCAAGGCTGTATATTGTCACCCTGCTTATTTAACTTATATGCAGAGTACATCATGAGAAATGCTGGACTGGATGAAGCACAAGCTGGAATCAAGATTGCTGAGAAAAATATCAATAACCTCAGATATGTGGATGACACCACCCTTATGGCAGAAAGTGAAGAAGAACTAAAGAGCCTCTTGATGAAAGTGAAAGAGGAGAGTGAAAAAATTGGCTTAAAAGTCAACATTCAGAAAACTAAGATCATGGCATCTGGTCCCATCACTTCATGGCAAATAGATGGGGAAACATTGGAAACATTGACAGACTTTATTTTGGGGGGCTCCAAAATCACTGCAGATTGTGACTGAAGCCATAAAATTAAAAGACACTTGCTCCTTGGAAGAAAAGTTATGACCAACCTATATAGCATATTGAAAAGCAGAGACATTACTTTGCCAACAAAGGTCTGTCTGGTCAAAGCTATGGCTTATCCAGTAGTCATGTATGGATGTGAGAGTTGGACTATAAAGAAAGCTGAACACTGAAGAGTTGATGTTTTTGAACTGTGGTGTTGGAGAAGACTCTTGAGAGTCCCTTGGACAGCAAGGAGATTCAACCAGTCCATCCTAAAGGAAAGCAGTCCTGAATATTCATTGGAAGGGCTGATGATGAAGCTGAAACTCCAACACTTTGGCCAATGATGCAAAGAACTGACTCATTGGAAAAGACCCTGATGCTTGGAATGATTGAAGGTGGGAGGAGAAGGGGACGACAGAGGATGAGATGGTTGGATGGCATCACCGACTTAATGGACATGAGTTTGAGTAACCTCCAGGTGTTGGTGATGGACAGGGCGGCCTGGGGTGCTGCAGTCCATGGGGTTGCAAAAAGTCAGACACAACTGAGCAACTGAACTGAACCGTGTGGAATATGTAGATATTTGGAACCATGCTAATCTTTGATTTATGGTAAATTTCAAATTGGTGACTGTGATGGTTAATTTCATGTGTCAACCTGACTGAGTCACAGTACCTGGATAGATCAAACATTATTCTGGTTATTACTGTGAGCGTAGTTTTGATGAGATTGATATTTAAAATGTTTGACTTTGAGTAAAGTAAATTGCTCTCCTTAATGTGGGTGGGCCTCATCCAATCAGATGAAGTCATGAATAGAAAAAAAGACTGAACTCCCCCACACAACAGAAAATTCTGCAGCAGACTGCTTTCAGACTTAAACTGAAACACTGGCTTCTCCTGTGTCTGCAGTTTGCTAGCCTCTGCTGTCAGATTTTGTATTTGCCAAACTTACACAATTACATGAGACAATTTCTTTCAAAAAATTACACACACATGCATATCCTATTGGTTCTGTTTCTTTGGAGAACGCTGACTAACGCAGTTGACTTGGGGGGAATTTTAATAAATTTACATTATACCCATCAATTAATAAATAAGCATTGCTTGAGGACCTACTTATGCTTTGGATTATATCAGAAAGTACATAAGATACAATACAGCCCCTTTTCTCTTCCTTTCGCAGTGACAGGCCTGATTATTATGGTGAGGAGAAGAGGAAAAACTGGCAAACACAGTGAAATACTGACTTGCAGTATTTATAGGAAGGCATTTTCCTGTAAGTTATATGAATTTGATCAGAAACATTTGAATCAGAAAAGTTCAGGATGAGGCAGGACATCAATAAAACTTGCTAAGATTCTCTGAATCATGCTTATATTTGAATATTCTGCATTACTTTAGGACTGAGGGCTTCCCTGGTGTCTAAGTCAGTAAAGAATGCTCCTGCAATGCAGGAGATCATCTGCAACACAGGAGATGTGGGTTAGATCCCTGGGTCTGGAAGATCCTCTGGAGAAGGAAATAGTCACCCAGTCCAGTATTCTTGCCTGGGAAATTCCAAGGACAGAGGAGCCTGGTGGGCTACAGTCCATGGGGTCACAAAGAGTTGGATACGACTAAGCAACTAAACCACCACCACAAGATGCATGGCTGCTGATAAGGGGCCCTAGGTTCAAAAAACTAAAATCATGGCATCTGATCTCGTCACTTCATGGCAAATAGATGGGGAAAAAGTGGAAACAGTGACAGATTTTATTTTCTTGGGCTCCAAAATCACTGCAGGTGATGACTGCAGCCATGAAATTAAAAGATGTTTGCTCCTTGGAAGAAAAGCTATGACAATCCTGGTGTATAGTATTAGTCACTCTTTGTGACTTCATGGAGCCTGCCAGGCTCCTCTGTCCATGGAATTCTCCAGGCAAGAATACTGCAGTGGTTTGCCATTTCCTTCTCCTAGACAGCATATTAAAAAGCAGAGACATCACTTTGCCAACAAAGGTCTTTATAGTCAAAGCTATGGTTTCTCCTGTAGTCATGTACAGATGTGAGAGTTGGACTGTAAAGAAAGCTGAGCACCAAGGAATTCATGGCTTTTGAACTGTGATGATGGAGAAGACTCTTGAGAGTCCCTAGGATAGCAAGGAGACCAAACCAGTCAATCCTAAAGGACTATCAACCCTAAATATTCACTAGAAGGACTGATGCTGAAGCTGAAGCTCCAATACCTTGGCCACCTGATGCAAAGAGCTGACTCATTAGAAAAGACCCTGATTCTGGGGGAAAATGAGGGCAGGAGGAGAAAGGGGCAACAGAAGATGAGATGGTTGGATGGCATAATCAACCCAACAGACATGAGTTTGAGCAGACTCCAAGAGATAGTGAAGGACAGGGAAGCCTGGTGTGCTGCAGTCCATGGGGTTGCAGAGAGTCAGAGATGACTGAGCAACTGAATAACAACAGCAAGGTCAAGACACAGTGAAAAGAAAACTCTGGAAGGACTACAGTTCCACAGTAAAAGCTCTGGTTTTTATTCTCTGACCAAGACAAAATGCAGGTGGCTTAGAGTTGGAATCTCTCTCTCTGTCTCTCATTCACACGTTCAAGTGCAGCAGAGGATAGAAAAGCACACAGATCCACAAACGCTAGGATAGCGGCTACAATCCCAGTGCTTTATACAAAAGCCTCAGTTACCTCATTCAACCCAGGCCACAGAGTAGATGGGGGTTATGCAGTCTCTAATGGGATGAGCAGAAAAACTTCTCTTGAAAGGCACAGTGAGTCCCAGCTTTAAACACTATGGAATAGCTGTGGACTCCCCAGGGAAAAAGGCAGCCAACAAATCTACCTCACAAGAGTCATTAGGATTTCTGAGACAGAGCTCAGACCTGCCTCTGAGGCAGAGAGCCAAGCACAAACAGCACCATATACGACAACTCTCTTGCACAAAAGGAAAGCACAGGCTTTCTTTTCATGTGGCAGGGTGGGGCTTCCAGGCCCGCGCTGGCCTTTCACCATCGTGATCAGAAACAAGAGCTGCTGATGTAAAGGTCAGTAGCATGCAGAGCTTGTTTCTACCCTGGTGAGGAGAGTTTTCTCCAACTGAAGGCATCTAATTGGTCGTTGATGAGTCACAGATGCTGAAGTACACAGGCAGACGCATCTGATTGGCTGTCACCCGGTTTCAGCATTGCCAGCCACCAGGTCTGTGATGGATGATACAGAAGGAACAAAAGCTATCATTTGGATCAATTAATGTGATGAGATGGGGTGAGGGGACTTACCTTTTCCCACATCCCTAACCTAATAGCTATCCCTGCGGTTTTATTTCCTCACTGCTTATTAGAAGGTGCTTTTTAAAAAGTTAAAAAATAGATAAGTATTTTTTTTAAAAAACTCAAAAAAATAAAATAAAGGAATTTAAAGTTGTTTCAATCATTGCTCTTAAACAAGTATGCAATAAATGAAAAAAAAAGTAGTTCAGTAGATAGGAAACTTTTGAATGCTGCGTAAGTGTCAGGTCTCATCATTTTTTTCCTTCTGCTTACATCAATGAGATGAGGTTTACAAGCTGCAGGACAAATACAGAAACAGTCGTGATGAAAAGCTCCAGGAGTACTCTAGCCAACAGAAAGGCTGGGGGAATAGGAGTTAGAGCCTCCAGCACCCAATTCTAATCTTAACCTGGTATTGATGCTTGTCTCAGAAACCTCCAAAAGTCATCCACAAGATAGATATTCTTTCTCCTTTTCACCAATCTCCATGCTGTTTATTTCAACAGGTACTTGAAGCTTGGGCTCTCAGACCACTCAGTGGAGCCTCTCAGACATAGACTGCATTCCAAATGTTTAATTGCTATATTGTAAAAAAGATAATTACCATGTGCACAGGTCTTTATATGCAATATTCATGGCAACAGTGCAACTACATGCTCCTATCACTATTTATAAGAGGATGAGACTGAAAACCAGAATGTTAAGTGCTATGAACAAAGGTATTGAGAAAGTGAGGAAGCCAGAGGGGACCCCAGAACCTGCCTTCTGATGGTAGCAACACAAGAAAGTGATAACCATCCTGGTCAGAGAGTACAGCCCTTTGCGTTCTCACATACAGATCGTCAGATCTGGACTTTATTTATCAAACAGTTAACTGGGCTTTCTGTGTGCCAGGCCTTGTATGTGCTGGAGCTATACAAATAACTGACATGTGGATCCAGCGAGGAAATGGGTCAATATTGTATGGTAGGATAAAGGCAAGGCTATGGGAATGGCTTCCCTCTCCAATATTCTTGCCCAGAGAGTCCCATGGACAGAGGAGCTTGGCGGGTTACAGAGTGACTAACACTTCCACTGTCATGCCCAGAGTAACATGGAGCCCAGAGAGGGAACAACTCAACAACTGTGGAATTCAAGGTTTTCAAGCATTTAATCTTTGTGGTTCCCAGTTTCACTATCTTCATTTGACATGTTTTGCCCAGAAAGAGATCCTTAACATAGTGTCCATGGACAAGGACCAGAGTTACTTTGAAGCTCTGTAAATGTCTGTACATGTGGTATCCATATAAGAAAGGACCAGGTTCCAAAAGTGTTGCTTGACCCACAAAAAGCTAAAATCTCTGATGAAGCCTCTTTAATCTCTTCTCCCTCTAACAATCTATCTATTTCACCAAGTATCAAGCCAAGACAGATAGAAATTAAATGCCTACTCAGTCACTCAGTTGTATCCAACTCTTTGTGACCCCATGGACTGTAGCCCACCGGACTCCTCTGTCCATGGATTTCCCAGGAAAGAATACTGGAGTGGGTTGCCATTTTCTCCTCCAAGGGATCTTCTGGAGCCAGGGATCAAACCCACGTCTCCTGTTTCTCCTGCACTGGCAGGTGGGTTATTTACCACTGAGCCCCCTGGGAAGCCCAGAAATGAAATAATAAAATCTTAATAACACTTTCCAGAAAATATAACTTACACACTAGTGGTACATAGTTGCAGTGACCATTGTTAATCATCTATATGTCCTTTTAGAAGTGCTCCAATCAAAGATCTCATGGCTCTTGAGACATCATAAAATCCAAAAAATGTCTAATACAGAGAGGCTGAGCCACTGAGACATTTTGCTATGGAATTACCAGAAAAGATAAAAGAAAAGCAAAGGAAGGCAGGAAGAATGAAAGAGGAAGAGAAAGAAGGATTTAAAAAAAAAAGGAAGGAAGGGAAGAAGGGAGGGAGAGAGGAAGAGAAAACACAGAAAGTTGCATCTGGGATTTCAGAATCACTTTCTTCTCTGCAAAAGATATTAAAGGCTTTTTATTTACTTTGGACAAGATAGTTAACCATATGAAACTATCAGAGGCCAATAAGCCATTGAATCCAGATGAATTACCTCCATGAAAGTTAAAGAATGCACTGAGGGAGGCTAAAGAACATCCGACTTAGAGTCCTTTTATAGCTCTTCATCACAGCCAGCCCTATTCTCTCTTGGGCAGTCATCCCGGTCTCACAGCTGGAGCCTCCTAACTCTGACCAACAAGCTCAGCCAAGCCTGGGCACTTGGAGGTGGAAAGCAAAATGTTCTCAAGTCAGGGGACAAATTAAGGATCCCAGATCATGAGTTTGGAAGCTCCATGTTGTTTGACTTTGTATCCCACTCTGACCTTGGATCAAAACTTGAGAATCTTGGCTTCAGACTGTTGTTTAATTAATAATTTCTGGTTTTGTCATTTGGTGTCTATGTCTCTGCTTTGGGTCCTGCTTGTTTTCCTAGCAGGAGTCTAGAATCCTTTGTTGATTCACCCCTTTCCTCCTTGAGACTGTGGTCTGTAAGAGAGGTGCATGCTACCACCGTTCTATCTGCAGTCGCTACTGTGAGACAACAGGCTGACAAACATTCTTGTTAAACTGGCCCCTATTCCTTCTTCCTTACTTGAACCCCAGGCTCCTCTAACCTCACAACTTAATGGCTCTTAATTCTATCCTGGCTGGTTTATTTAGTTACATAGGCCTTGATTATTTCCTGTGCAGCCCTTCCCTATGCTGCATGATCCCTCTCTGTGCCCTACAGGAGGTCAGATATGGTGTCTGGGCTGTACACTGGGACCACAGTATGACACCAAACAGGGCATGATAGAATAATACAACATTTGAAAGGACTGGAATTCATCACATCAATGAAAGTTCAAAAGCAAATTCAGGAGATTTAGAGATCAGGAAACCCATCCTAAACCATAAAGAGATGTGGAACAGTGTTCAGGGAAAGGATATAGAGCATTAGAAATGCATAATGGTTAACAAATCATTACTGATTTATAAAAAGGAGTCCCAATTTGATAAGCATGTGTTATTTTAATAAGTACAATGCAAGAAGCAAGATAAAAGCAAATTAAGGGACCTCATTCATTTCCCCTAAAAGCTTAATGCCATTCCACCCAAAAGATTAATATGTGATGACAATCATGTACACATTTACATGGCATTAAATAAATGGCTTGAGAGCAATTACAGGGTTGAAAACCAAGAATGATGGACAAAAATCACTGTCAGATGATGCAAACTGAAGAACTAGGTGCTGAAAAGACCATTATCTGTTGGCAATCATTCATCTACTGGCTGGATAACAACAGAATATGTAACTTTCCAAGTAGCTAAATATTAACGGTTGTTGGTGGTAGGGGAGGTCTGGCTTGTGCCTAGAGTTTGATAAGAGAACATTTGAAAGTGAAACCCTCTATTTAATCTCTTTAGAATGAAAACTAGAAGGAAGCCTGGGCCCTCTGCAAGGGTATGCTTTACTGGGATCCTTAAAGAAGGATGGGTTTGCCCTTGAAGAATCAATAGCATCCGTTCAAGAAGATGCACACGAGACAGCATTGAATATGAGGAAGCAGACTAGGGGAATGGAAAACCAGGTTCTGGAACCAAGTCTGCCATCTACCACCTATGTGGTGTTGGGCTACCTCAGACCTCAATTTCCCCATCTGCACAAAGAGGTACTTGGTCATATGCTCTGTAAAACCTCCCAGCTGTGAAAGCTTATTGTTCTGTGGTTCTGTGACATGCATATAAATCCTGTGCATGTCACATGCATGTCATGTATGCAAGGTGCTCACTCTGGGGTCACTACTGATTCCAGCGTTAGAACCAAATTGAAATATTGATTTTTTTTTTATCTTTCCTCTTCTGAATTCTGCACCTGTTTCCTCCATGTTAGTGATGACATCCCCACTCAGGCACCACAGCATTGTGTCTACTGGGAGAACAATTCACACTGAGGAACTACTGGCCTCACCCTTCCACCCAGGGCTTTGATAGTAGCTCAGATGGTAAAGCATCCACCTGCAGTGCAGGAGACCTCGGTTCGATCCCTGGGTCAAGAAGATCTCCTGGAAAAGGAAATGGCAAACCACTCCAGTATTCTTGCCTGGAGAATTCCATGGACAGAGAAACCTGGTGGGCTACAGTCCATGGGCTCGCAAAGAGTTGGGCACAACTGAGCGACTAACACCAACACACAACAGACACCCTTCTATCCAACCAGCAAGCTCAGGCCAGTCCACTTCCCTCACATATGTCACTGCCCCCACCACTCCCATTGCTGTTAAACTAATTCACAGGTCCCTCTTGTCTCACCTGGATCATGCCTTCAATGTTCTAACAGAGCTCTCAATGTCATTGTTTGGCCTCCTCTTTATCAGTCAGGGAGAGATTAGGGAAGCAGGAGTTGCTCTATTTATGCTAGGTATAAAGGGTTTCATGTAGGAAATGATGCTGCATAAGTGTTGGAAGAACTGGGAGAGCAGAGAATAAGGAAGCTGATATTAAAGATCAGGGAGGCTGACACCTAAAGACTCATCCTGAAGCAATAAGCTCACCAGGAAGATGCTGTGAATGTCACATTTTCCCATGGGTCTCAGTACAACTCCTTTAAGAAAATAATGGCTTTGCCTTCTGTTCTGCCTTAAAAATCTTGCATGACTGCCTCTCATTAATCAACTGTAATGTAAAACAGTAAGTCAAAGAGTACTCTGGGAAAGGTAATGGAGAAGAGAATTGGAGAAGAGGTTGTGGTGATACCGAGTTGCCAATAGAGAATCTATCTTACCCTTTAATTCTGTTCTCTAAAATGTAGCCAGATCGTTCTATTAAAATTCGATCATATCACTCTTGGTTTAAAACTCCTTAATAATTTCTCATTTTTTTTAGGATAAAAAGAAAGAAATGCATTAATATTATTCACAAGACCCTTATATGATCTTGTCCCAGCTTTTTTAAAATTAATTTTTATTGGAGTATAGTTGCCTTACAGTGTTGTGTTAATTTCTGCTGTACAGCAAAGTGAATCAGCTGTACATATACATATGCCCCCTCTTTTTTGGATTTCTTTCCCATTTAGGTCACCACAGAGCACTGAGTAGAATTCCCTGTGCTATACAGTAGGTTCTCATTAGTTATCTATTTTCAGCATAGCATCAATAGTGTATATATGTCAATCCCAGTCTCCCAGTTCATCCCACCCCTCCTTTTTCTCCCTTGGCATCCATACACCCCAGCTTATTTCTCTAACTCGTTTCTATGTCTTAGTTACCTTTAAAACCTCACAAGTTAGTTTTGAATGAGCATTTGAATGGGAAACTCTACATGAAAAATGATATATTCTGTATAGAGGAGATCAAGGTTGGCCAGACAGGGATAATGTTTTGAATAACATTTAATTGTAAGAAATTTGGATTTGATGTGGTAGGAAATAGGTTCTTAAATAAAGGGATGGTTTTAGTGAAAAAAATACCTTAAGAAATTTGGTCTCGGGAGACTACAAAGTAAGGGTAGGAATCTAAAGAGATAGGCAACTAGGACTTTAACACAATAATAATGATGCAAAGTAAGAGGAGAGGCAGACAGTGGTGGTAACCAAGGGGATAGAGGACAAATGGGAAACGTCCTCATAAACCTTTTCATGGCAGAATTAATCGGCCTTGGTAGGAGAATATATGAAGAAGAGTCAATAGGTAGGGTGTTTTTTTTTTTTAATGTGAAATGATGCTAATGTGACTTATTTTTATTTAAAACCAGTTAAAAATTTAAAAATGATGGATATATTAGATTTGAGGAATTGCTGGAAACAGACAGATCCAATTTTTCAGCTAAATAATGCCTCAAAGTTAGCAGCTAATTATGCTCCAATTATCCAGTTGGTCTGAGTTATCCATATAGTTGTACCACTTCCCACCTTTGCTTTGCCCCATTTAAAACAGCCTTATTTTGCCCATTGCCAATTCCACAGCATCTTATTAAGCCGAAAACATTCCCCAGAGCAGCAGAGTTTAAGTTCAGTGGTTTCTGTCTTCTTTTAAGGGATGTGCACTCTGGACTATTGGTGCTGTCAAAAGCTGAGGAGAAAGTCACCTAGATTTGTGTGACAGAACTTGGTTTTTCGAAGTCTCTTTTCCATCCTTCAGAGAGATTCCACATTATCATTTTAAATAGAATCAACAGTTCAGAATAGAAGCTGCAAGCTTAGGAAAATACGGTTACTCATTGACAGAGATGTTATCTATTTTTTTTAAAGTAAGCAACTGGCTCAGTAGTAAAGAATCCGCCTGCCAATGCAGGAGACACAAGAGATGCAGGTTCGATCCCTGAGTCAGGAAAATCCCCTGGATGAGGAAATGGCAACCTACTCCAGTATTCTTGTCTAGAAAATTACCTGGACAGAGGAGGCTGGTGGGTACAGTCTGTGTGTGGGTCGCAGAGTCAGACACGACTAAGCATGGCACAACCAAGTGGTAAGTAAATTTATAGCAACTTTAAGAAGGGATAAAAAAAGATCTATGTACAAAACAGAAACAGGCTCGCAGACATAGAAAACAAACATATGGCTACCAAAGGGAAGAGGGAGCAGGGAGAGACAAATTAGGAATATGGGATTAATAGATACAAACTACTCTACATAAAATAGATAAGCAACAAGGATTTGCTGTATAGCACAGGGAATTATGTTCAAATTTTGTAATAACCTATAATGGAATATAATCTGGAAAAAATAACTGAATTCATATGCTGTACATCTGAAACTAACACAACATTGTAAATCAACTATACTCCAATTTAATGAAAGAAAGGATGTTCTGAAGGGATAAAACTCTCAATATTTGTTTATGAGATTGGATTAGTTTTACATTAAAAAATAATGAAATCATCCTTGGCACTGTCTACTTCAGGATTTTGCATCATTATCATTCAGCACTTCAAAGGGACATACATTATTTTCTTGGCCAGTGTCCTCCATTCTGTGAGTATTGATACCTTGCTCTCCTTAGAGAATAAGCATCTGCCTGAGCTTCTGGGAAAGTTAGAGAAGGGCAAGAGAAGAAGGAGTCACTTCTTTCTCATAAACTGTTTCTGGGTGGCTTCTTGGACTCAAGAAAAGAGATACAACCAGGATGTGCTTGGGCTTCATGCTCAGAGCTTCTTCAAACCATGGGACAGTTTACTCTCTGCATGGCTTGGGGAGAAGCCCAAGGAGATGCCCTTTCGCCACAGGGATTGTATCTTAGTTTAAGTGATGTTTATTCAATTCAGTTATAAAATCCCAAACAGAAACTGAACTAATGTCACTTTCAGAAATAAATGCCTTAAAACATAATGCTAAAAAAAGAAAAAGCAAGAAAAAAAATAATATGTAAAAAACTCATGCTAATACCAATGCATAACCATCACTCCATATTTTCACTGTTTTCATGAAACTGTTTCAAGTTCTGACTGAGCTGCTTGACAGTGTGTAGCAGGTATTCTCAGGGCCCAGCTTGTGTCTCCTTGCTCTGGCAATTGACTTAGGGGTGACAGTGTGTAGCAGGTATTCTCAGGGCCCAGCTTGTGCTTGCTCTGGCAATTGGGGGTGCTTGGCTCTGCCCTCTCTGCCTCACAGGGGTGTTGCAAAGATGACAAAGGTGAAAATGTAAGGTGCACATGTTGTGTATATATGAGTCCCTATAGAGGGTATCTATATGGCTGAGCCCTAACTTCGGCTTACCAGCACCTGTAACTCTTTAAGAGAATCCTCATGCATTGATGCTCACCTCGCTGCCAGTGAAGCAGCCTGGACGTGCTGAGTGAAGTATTATTGCCTCCTGAGAACAATCTTCAAACAATGAGGGTACACAGACTCCACCTCCCTCAGCCTAAGCGGGACAACTGAGACACATGGTCTACCATAGCTCCCAGAATTTCCCCAGCAGAATTAAGCTCTACTCTCCCATGGTGGGGGTACCTTGATAAAGCACCCTTGTATTGGCTTCCCCCACTTTCCATGTCTCATTTCCCTACTTCTCTTTTCCTTCTGGGGGAACCCAAAATAACACATAGTTGTTGACCTTAGGAAGGTCAGCCAACTACATACTGTCTCATGTAATAAATGGCAGAATTTGACAAAGCTTCCTTCCAGATATAAAATTCTATTATTTTAATGTTTCCCTCACTTCTTCTTTGAACTTGAAGAGAGGTATCTGGAATATATAACTGGCACTAGTGACCAATTTGTAGTTTTCTTAACACCTTTCCAAAATAAAAACTTTGACAATGAGAATGTACAAAATCAATGGTAGTGGGAAGTCATATAGTACATTCTTTCCCAGCATATAGTTCCAGTTTTGAGTTTCTGCATTTTTTGATGTCAAAGTTAGACCTTAAGAAAAACAATACATTATTCGTGATATACCTTGAAACGCCCTTAAAAACCTATTTGCAAAAAACAGGACAAATATATACCCTACATGGATACTCATATATAGACAATATGTACACCTTGTCTTCTCATCCTTTAATTAATGACATGCTTGCCACATCACTGTGAGCTCAAGAAGGCAAAGCTGAGTAGCACAAATTGCCAGATGAGGAAACTAGAGCTTAAAAAATGTTAAGGGGCCATTCAGGAACTCAGGCCTTTCATGTCTGGGATCTGTGCATTTTCTGCCACCTTCATTTCTTCCTGTTATCAGCAGTTCTGTTATATATTGAAAGTGTCTGTATTCTCTTTGGTGGAGTTTCTTTTCAGAAGTCCTGTTTTCTGAACTTTGGTAATAACATTGAAAATCTCTTTTGGAGAAAAGGTCACTTCCCACTTGGGAGTAAGGATGGAAATGGATGCTCCATTCAAGCTTCCTTTTGCACTTCGTGGGTCATGTTAAATGCCTTATCAGCATTATCTCATAGAATTACTGTTGAAGCATAGTAGGTCTAACATCGGGCAACATACTCGGAGAATGTAATAAATGAAGGTATTTTCAGACTTGCAAAGAGCAATCCTGTTTACCTCCCTTCCATCCCCTGACCACAAGTGGACTTCTGAAATGAAGGAAAAATATCCTTGATGAGTGTCACAGTAGAAGCTGTTACAGTCATCTTCACTGCGAATGATCTTAGGCCATTTTCTACAAACAGATCTGAGGGAGGAAAGGGAAACATCCACAGACTGGTCATCTTAAATAGAAAAAAAGAAAGTAGAGAAACAATGGGAACCATGATAGTGATCAAAGAGAATGTGGAACAGTGTGGCGATACACCTGGTTTTACTGTCTGCCTGAGTCCCAGACACAGAGTCACAGAAGAAACTCACTGGCCATGTTGTCATGGGAAAGTCATTGACTCTTCCTTTTTGTTAAGATTTATTTATTTATTTATTTTTGGCTGTGCTGGGTCTTTGTAACTGCAAGTGGGCTTTCTCTAGGAGTTTTAAATCAGGAGTGATATGATCGAATTTTAATAGAACGATCTGGCTACATTTTAGAGAACAGAATTAAAGGGTAAGATAGATTCTCTATTGGCAACTCGGTATCACCACAACCTCTCTAGTTATGGATATGTCCAGCAGAAATTGCAGTGGTTTCTCTTGTTGTGGAGCACGGGCTCTAGGGCACGTGGGCTTCAGTAGTTGTGGCACACAGGCTTAGTTTCTCCGTGGCATGTGGGATCTTCCTAGACGAGGGAGCGAACCCATGTCCCCTGCATTGGTGGTGTGTTTTCAACCACTGGACCACCAGGGAAGCCCCATTGACTCTTCGTAATCAAAGTTTTTTAAAAAAAGCTTTCCTATTTATAAATGATGGATTAGGACCGCATGATCTCCAAGTTTTTTTTTCAGTTCTAGGATCCTATCATTCATTGATTCTTTTATTACATACTCTTACGAGCATGGTGACAAAGGTGAATGATAAAATAACAGTTGCTCTCTGTTTTCCTGGATATTAGCTAGGAAACCAAAAATTAGTAATAAGATTTTTGTGTTTGTGCACGTAATTAACAACAACAACAACAAAAAGAATCTTCGAAAGAAATGAGGAAAGGCAAACAGAGAGCTAGCAGTTTGCTTTCTTTACAAGCAGCCATGTGCACACGCTTATCATGGGCCCATAGCCATGCGACAAGGTTCAGAAAACTGAAAGGGTAGGTCTAGTGTTCTGAGCCTGGCTTCTCATCTCCTCTAACCTGGAGGTGGCTGAAGGGCTGCATGAGCTACCTACTCAGGAGGAAATAAGGTGTGGCTCTTCAAGTACTCAGCACTCCCTCTCCACTTTCTGGTTTTCAGTGTGTCCTGTGCTAGGACCACTGCTTGGGTTTTCACAGAGCCTGAAACAAGGATTCGGGTGCTGGTCATTTATTTGCAAGGTTCAGGAAATGTGGGTACTGAAATAGGAACATGGTATTGGGAACGGAAGGCAGCCGATAAAAGTACATTATAAAGCCAGCTACCGCTGTGGCCAGCTGGGGCATCATCCTGCGGAGACACTCCAAGCAACTGCATAAAACATACGCCTCAGATTTATTCCTCCTAGGGGTCGAGGGAGCTGGGATATTTATGGCACAGGTCCCATCAGTTATTGACTGTGGGCAGTCCTGGGAGGTGTTAATTCCCCAGCACTGCTGGCCTAAATGTTGATGGCCAGAGAAAGCAAAGCCCTCTGGGGAAAAATGCAGGTTAGAAGTTAGACCAGCCAACACTGAAGGGGTAAAGAAAGGTGAGGGGATCTGGGAAGTGTAGCAGTGGCAGGACTACTCAAGAATCACTTCAATAAATTCTTAAAACAACCATTTGAGACAGATACTATTTCTGTCTCTGTTATGCCAATGAGAAAATGAACATCAGAGACAGTGTCGTGTAAGGGGCAGAGCTGAGATTGAAATCACATGACTGACAAAATAGACCATATTGTTAAACCCTGCACTTCTACATGGTGCATAAATGCCCTTCCTTCTCTGAAGTACTCCCTGATTCTGTCATCATTTTTTCCTGTATAATGCCATGGAGCCTTCTTTATAGCTCTGCAAGAACAGTTATCACACCTTACTGTAATTGTTGTTATTCACCCTTCTTACTGATTGAGAATGTCTTGAGTTGTACAGGAGTTAGTTTCTTCATTTTGTATCCTCTCCCCCCAGCAAAGAATCGACACACAGGACACCCTCGATTATTGTCGGTAAAATGCTAATGCCTGTTTTTTTTTTTAATAGAAGTTTAAAGTGGCAGTCATTTACCCATTCAAGGCAGCCAATGTTGATAGATGTCCTACTATGTGCTAAGCAAGAAAGAAATACAGAAATTAAAATAGGCAAATAAATAAATGTGCTTGAAGGCACAGTTATATGTGTAAGTGTACTTATCTATTTTCCAAGTATTTCCACCCAGTCAACCAAGGTTTGATTAAATTTTTATAACTCTTATGGATCTTGAGAAAAAGCGGTCTCTCTTTTTAATCTCATTTTACTTGGCTGTGATAAACACCAAGGAACAGGTAAATGGTGAAATCTCTTTAATTTTTATACAAGCTTGAGTTGTGTTTGAATACCTGGTTCTAAGATTCTACATTTTGTAACGCTATCTATTTCTGATGTCAAAATGAACCAAATGCAAATACATGCCAAAATCTTATTTACAGTCTGTTGCCAGTGCTTCCTTCAGCTGCTGATATACCTCATTGGGTACAGGCCAGGTGGGCAGTAATTTTCTACATATTTCCACTGCACAGCAAGAAGCAGTTAATTTCCAGGCAAAATGACATAAAAATAAAAAAAAAATAGACTAGAGTGGAAGAAAGTAAAATATAGAAGATTGTCAGGATATAATTTCACTTGTTTCAGTTGTGTGCATGCATGTCTACCATACATATATGAAGATATGTATATATCCATGTATAAAGTAGATTTATATGTAAATTTATTTTATATATGAGATGAATAGATTAAAACATGGTATGAATGTATTGTTTTACTATACCTTATCAAAAGAGTTTGAAAGCCATTGATGTAGATCCTAAGAAAGATACAAATAAATATCAACCACATATAACAGCTGTCCTTTGGAATCTTAAAATCTAGTTAGAAATAAGAAACATGAAGGAAAAAAGAAACAACTGTTTTATTCACCACTCAGCACAATCAAGGTGCACAGGTTATTCCATCTAGTTTTCATAACAGTCTCAGACACACAGGAGAAAAAATGAGATAATTTGACCAAGGCAGGGCAACCCAGCCCAAATAGGTAGGGTCTTTATTCATAGCCTGGACTATTGGTTACCACTCCAATTTCCTCTATATTCTCTCACCTTCATGAAAAGGTAGCAAATGTGTGTGAAATGGGTAATGTATACAGGGAGAACCATGAAATTTTAGAGAAGGAAGAAGGTATTATGGGCTTTCAAGAGAGGAAGGGAAGAATTTCAGGGAGGAGATAGAAGATAGGTTTTAACCTGGAGTTAGGAGGAGAAGAAAGAAAGTAGGACTGAATTCCAGACAGTGACAAGGGTCTGAGCCAAGTCTTAGAGTAGAGAAGGAGCATGGAGTGCTTAGAACCCACAGTAGTAAACTGGTCTGGCTGGAGGGGAAGATATATGTTTGGAAAATAAAGAGAGAAAAGGCTGAGTACAAACTGACCCTGAGAGAAGTTACACTTACCCTGAGGGAAGTTGATCATGTATCAGGTGTGGTGGTAAGAGATTTTTATATGTTATTGTATAGTATTATATTTAATACTCGTGACAACTCTTGGTGGTGGATATTGTGATGCTCATTCTAAAGGGAGTAAATGACCCTAAATGGGGGTCTATAAGTTGTTCAAGATGTTATTATGGAACTAGATTCAAAGACATATATGTACAAGTCTAAGGCCTGTGTTATAGGCACTTCTGCCATACCTTTGCTTTTGTCTGCACCCACGACTGTGATGCCAAAAGCTCAGCTTCTCTGTACACTGGTGCCAAATCAGATCTTGGAGGCAGAGCTTTAGATGAAGTAGAAAAGGATAGCTTTATTGCTTTGCCATACAAAGGGGGCCACAGTGGGCTAATACCCCCAAAGCCATGTGTCCCTACTTGGGGAAGACAGTGAGAAGTTTTATAGTAATTGTTCAAAGAAGGTATGATTTACTTGTGGACATTCTTCTAATGGGTTGGTGGTGAGGTACGTGGGAGTCAGCCTCATCAACCTTCAGGTCCAGTTGGTCTGGGATCTCCATGCTTGTGGGCAGCATACCATCATTAATCATCAACTTCTCCCACCTGGAGGGGGCTTCAGTGTCTGCAAAACAGCTCAAAGATATTGTTGTGCGAATCACTTGATGGGGAAACAGAACCTCACCCCAAGGCTGCCCTTGACTGTTTCTCCCTGGTCTCACATCCCCTCCTTTCTCTAATTAACAACTGCTTGAATCTGCCCAGTGGAACTCAGGGAAGGTCATGGAGGCTGAATGAAGGCTGTTTCCTATAATCAAAGAAATGGGGGACACAGAGAGGCCTTGTGCCCAGGATCTCCACAGGGCCCTGCATGGTATCAACTGAACCTTCCACACATCACATCCAAGGTTCTTTCAAAACATATGCAGTATCTGATTGCTCTTCACTACCTCCGGTCCAAATCACTACATCTCATGACTAATGCAGTTGCCTCCTAACTAGACTCCCTGAGTCTTGCTTTGCCTTCCTTTGGTCTGTTCTCAAACTAGAAGCCAGGATGATCCTGTTAAAACATAAGTGGATGAAGTCATCCCTCTGCTCAAACCCCTGCAGAGGCTTCCCATGTTAGAGGAAAAGCCAAAGCACACACAGTTCTACACGAGCTGCCTTCCCCCAACCATAGGACCTCACTTCCTTCTTATTTTTTCTTATTCACCTCCAGTTACACAGACTCCCCCCAGTTCCTCAAATATTTCAAATATATTCCTGCCTTGAAGATTTAGCAGTTACTGTTGTTCTACCTGAGATGCCCTTCTCCAATATGCACACAGGACTCAGCCTCTAATGAGCATCAGATCCTTACTCAAACATCTCTTTCTCAATGAGACTACAATGGCCCCCACCTGGTGACCTTTCCTATTTCTTGCTGCTGATCTGTTTTTCTCCTTAGCACACATTGTTCATCAACACATTTTGTATTTGACTTTCTCATGTGTCTCCTGTTCTGTCTCCATCGCTGGAATGTAAGGCCCATGAAGGCAGGGACTTTGCAGCCTCCTTTCTTCACTACTCCATCCACAATACCTAGAACAGCACTGAAAATATTTTAGGCCCATAACAAATATTCACTGAATGAGTGAAGAAGACCCAGGCAATCTGATTCTAGAGACAACACTCTTAACCCTTATGTTGAACTGCCTCTTAGAAGTTCAAGGATGTTTCTTGACAGATAAATTTTGAATACACTTACCCAATATTCTTTGCCAAGTCTAATCACGGTTCAACTCTTTCTAGAAGTTAAATATTCAATTCAGTAAAGCCAGGTCGTCTATGATATGGTGAACTTTTTTCTTTGGTATTAAAATTTCCTTTTGGAGCTGTTAATAAATTAACCATTATCTGGTTTATCTTATTATCACTGCAAATTTCTCAAGGCAGTTTTATTTCTGTATATGCAGTAATGTGCTGCTAAAGAATATATGCATTATAGGTGGGGTAAGCATATAGTATTTTAATTAGAACTTACAGTTCACTTTTTTTCATCACGTAGAACATACAATTCACTATTTCATGAGATATTGTCTTTGACATTGAGCATTCTGTAGAATTTCTTATTAATTCCTTGTTAGCATCCTTTTGTATTTAAGGAAATAGATTGGTTAAAGCTCATTTGGACTTTCATAATTTTGGCATAAGTGTACTTACAGATATGTAAGAGTAGTTTGCTCAATTTCTATCTTTAAAAACAATCTATTCATTTGGTATCTAAAATTTTAAAATACCCTATGTCATTAAACTTGCTAGAATTCTTCTCTGAGTGTTAAAAACTCTACTCCATTAGTGCTCTTCCAGACAGTGGGATTTTCTTTCATCTTCCAGTACCCTCCTCAATTTAAACATCTAAAACTAACATTGGAAAGCTCTGTATTTCAGTTCAGTTCAGTCACTCAGTTGTGTCCAACACTTTGCTACCATATGGATTGCAGCATGCCAGGCTTCCCTGTCCATCAGCAATGCTCAGGACTTGCTCAAACTCATGTCCATCGAGTCGGTGATGCCATCCATCCATCTTCTCCTCTGTTGTCCCCTTCTCCTGTTGGACTCAATCTTTCCCAGCATCTGGGTCTTTTCCAGTGAGTCAGTTCTTCACATCAGGTGACCAAAGTTTTGGAGCTTCAGCCTCAGCATCAGTCCTTCCAATGAATATTCAGGACTGATTTATTTTAGGATTGACTGGTTTGATCTCCTTCCAGTCCAAGGGACTCTCAAGAGTCTTCTCCAATCCCACAGTTCAAAAGCATCAATTCTTTGGTGCTCAGCTTTCTTTATGGTCCAACTCTCACATGCATACATGGCTACTGGAAAAACCATAGCTTTTACTAGATGGACTTTTGTTGGCAAGGTAATGTCTCTGCTTTTTAATATGCTGTCTAGGTTGGTTATAGTTATTCTTCCGAGGAGCAAGCATCTTTTAATTTCATGGTTGCAGTCACCATCTGCAGTGATTTTGGAGCCCCCCAAAATAAAGTCTCTCACTGTTTCCATTGTTTCTGCATCTATTTGCCATGAAGTGATGGGATCAGATGCCATGATCTTCATTTTTTGAATGTTGAGTTTTAAGCCAACTTTTTCACACTCCTCTTTCACTCTCATCAAGAGGCTCTTTAGTTCCTCTTCACTTTCTGCCATAAGGGTGGTGTCATCTGCACATCTGAGGTTATTGATATTTCTCCCGCCAATCTTGATTCCAGCTTGTGCTTCATCCAGCCTGGCATTTTGCATGATGTATGCTACATATAAGTTAAATAGGCAGGGTGACAATATGTAGCCTTGATGTACTCCTTTCCCAATTTGGAACCAGTCTGTTGTTCCATGTCCTGTTCTAACTGTTGCTTCTTGACCTGCATACAGGTTTCTTAGGAGGTAGGTAAAGTGCTCTGGAATTCCCATCTCTTGAAGAATTTTCCACAGTTTGTTGTGATCCACACAGTCAAAGGCTTTAGCATAGTCAATGAAGTGGAAGTAGATGCTTTTCTGGAATTCTCTTACTTTTTCTACGATCCAACGGATGTTGGCAATTTTTTATCTTGGTAAATCTTAAAATGTGCAGAAAAATGCAGAGTCTACAGTTGTCCTTAAACCTGTGCTCCACTTTCTACATGGCAACATATCAATAGAATGTGTTCATCTGTGTCCTCATCAGTACTTGGTGTTAATGAGCACCTTTTACTTTTAGAACAATAAGTTTTATTTGATGAACTTGTTCATTAAAAATTCGCCCAGGGCAAATTTATTAATCTAAGCCCTTACACTTGGAAGCAACAAACTTCTTTAAACATTTAATCAATGTGTTAGTAAAAGAGTTCAAAGTCCTCCTTCTCAGTTCTTCTATATTTAAAATGGTTGATTTAATTGTATTTGATCATTCTAGGTTTCTTGATAAAAGAAAAGACTCATGTCCTGGCTTAGGTGAAAGCAGCATTCCGCAAAGAATTTCACAGAATACTAATTGCGCAAGTGTTAATTGATGGTGTTCAAGGGAAGAAAAACTGTTTGCATGGTCAAATGATTCCTGGAAATGCTCAATTAGACCAGGAACAAAGTTTAACAAGTTTCTTCTTGTGGGACTTCTTAGAATCTTTAATACTATGAATTGTGGATCCCATGAGAAGGGGTATAATTTTCGGGGACTTCAAGCTGCTTTCACCATGGAAAATATTTTGTGTCAGCTATCTAGCAGCAGTCGTGTTCCCTGAGATACTATATGGGAAACACTGGGTTAAAACCCTAGCAAGAGTAGGATGATTGATAGCAAGAAGAATATCTGCATAGAGCTTAAAGGGCCTGTTGTTCGGAGACATTGACATTTCTGTTGTGTGTGTCACTGATAATATTCTCAACTTGCAGTTTTAAATATTTGACTCTCTGTGGGAGGGAAGGGTGACCTAGCCATGATAAAATGAGAGAGAGAACACAGAGCAATTACAAAGCATTTTTCCATTCTGATTACTCTTTTAAAAAAAATCTTCTGATGTCTGTGCATTTTGTCTCTGTGAGATAAAGGCACTGAATTTTGATGAGGTACCTCCCAAAGGTGATATGTTTTAAATCATATCTTCAGGTAGGAAATGCCCGATCCAAGTCTTAAGCTTAGTTACCAGAATGACCATAGGTCATGGTATGCCCAGTACCATCTAGATTTGCACCTGTTATTTCTTTGTAATTACTAATAATATCTCCTTTTAGTCTTAAAATATAGTACCATTTTGAATGATAAATTATATAGTCACCATCCCAGTTACCCATGTGTGGCAGACTATCTTTTTCCAAAGGAGTTGCAGCAATGCCTCCTATCCACATGCCACTCTTCCATCAGGAGATGGAGTCTAATTTCTCTCCCTTGGGAAGGTGAAGAGCCTGTGATCCACCTCTCACCCATAGAATACAATAGAAGAGGCACTGCTGGACTTCCCAGCTGAAGACATAAGCCATTCTGCTGCAACATCACTCAGTGAAAAATCCACACTAGAGTCTAGTTACTGTGTAAGCACTCTGACTTTCTGCCATGCTGTGAGTAAGCCCAAACTTGCATGTGTAAGGAGATCATATGGAGAAGCCCAAACACTACTTAGAAGGAGAGATGCCCAGCCAACTCCCAGATGCTCCAGCTGCAGATATCATTATTTATAGATTGATTAATTGATTGATTAGTTATCTAGCTGTGCCGGGTCTTCATTGCAGCATGCAGGATCTTTGATCTTCATGGTGACACGCAGGATCTCTGATTGTACCATGTGAACTCTTAGTTGCGATATGTGGGATCTAGTTCCCTGACCAGAGATCAAACCCAGGGCCCCTGCATTGGGAGCTCAGAGTCTTAGCCACTGGACCACCAGGAAAGTCCCTCTAGATATCCTTAGACTGCAACTACATGAGAGATCCTGATCCACAGAAAACATGAGAGATAATGCAGTGTTTTTAAAGCACTAGGTTTGGGGGTGATTTGTGACAGGGCAAAAGGTAAATGGAACACTGTGGAATTCAGATCATACAAAATAAACTTGTAGTGCTACCTTGTATTGAATTTATCTGCTAACCGTGTCTTGAATTTGAAACTAGGCAGCAGATATTGAATTAACTATTCAAAACTCACGCATGATCTTGAGACTTTATGTAAATGGTACATCTAAGAACTTCGCATTGGAATATAAATTTGCAAAATAATGTAATTTGTTTAAAAAAAAGTACCAAGGGATAAATTCTTTGCTTTTCTTTCAGATCTCATTTTCCCTCTTCATTATTTGTGTTAAATATGTCTAGAAAATAATATATACGTATATCTGTTTAAAGACTGATAACAGAATGAATATTTGTGCACTCATTTGCCACCCATACAAAAACTTAACATAACTAGAGCCTAAGACAAACTAAGTTTGTCTTCCTGAGTTGCCTCCTTTCCTCTACCCCAAAGGTAACTGTTGTGCCAAAATTTGAATTTTTCGTTTGTTTACTTATCTGTGTAGTTTTCCAGCTCACATACACTTCCTGAAACAATGTATCATTTATTTTGCCAGGTTGTGAGCACGGAAACATACAGTATGGGATTTTATTTGTTTATTTATGTATTTTGGCCAGTTAGTTCTGCTCAAAGGTATGTTTTTATTTTTTTTTTCAAATGTATGTTTTTGAGGTGTATCCATGTTAACGTGTAGCTGTAGTTCTCGCCTTCCCCTTTTATACAGCTCTTATTCCAATTAATTAAGTTAATGGAAAACAAATGCTGCATGTTTACTTGCCTCAGAAGTTTTCACAGAATATGAACTTGCAAAGGGTCAAAAGCAAACAAATAAAAAATCTGAAACTGATTTAAAAGCATTTATTATCCGTAAGTAAAGAAGAATGAGCAAATGTGTTCATCCTGCTGTTCTGAAGGACTCAAGTCCAAACACTTGAATCTCTGACATAAGTTCCTAAGTGTCTGGATGAGAAAGCAGCCCAATGTTTGCATAATCTTAACCTAGCAATAACAAAAATTTCTTAGCATTCCATCATTCGCTCACTATGATCATCACAGTAGCATAGGTAGCCCACATGCCTATCCACCTGTGTTATCTGAGTGCCATGTGACTGATTCTGACAAGTAGAAGATGAGCAGATGAGCTGTATCCCTCTCCAAGGCCTCCCCATATGTAATTGTCCATGAAAATCCTCAGAGATGGCTGAAAGATGAAAGGAGCCTGGATCCTAGAGTTAAACTAGCAAGACATCAGTTACCCAACTGACACTGGGCTGAGAGATAAACCTTTTTTCTAGAAAATCACCTAGATTCTAGAGTTTTGCTTTCTTCTTCTTCTTTTTTTTTTTTTATCAAAGCAGCATAACCTCCCCTATTCTGATCATTGCCATCATCAGTAAATGTCATAGAAGGCAGTGTCAGGAACTGGATGACGTGACTTTGAAGTTTGGTTTTTTTTTTTCTGTTTTTATTTAATTGTATTTTCACAGATGACCAGCAGTTTAGGGGGATGGAAGTTGAAAGAGAGTATGAGGTAAAACTCTGTAGAAAGAATAGCTGCTGCTGCTGCTTCTGCTAAGTCACTTCAGTCGTGTCTGACTTTGTGCGACCCCATAGACAGCAGCCCACCAGGCTCCCCCGTCCCTGGGATTCTCCAGGCAAGAACATTGGAGTGAGTTGCCATTTCCTTCTCCAATGCATGAAAGTGAAAAGGGAAAGTGAAGTCGCTCAGTCGTGTCCGACTCTTAGCAACCCCATGGACTGTAGCCTACCAGGCTCCCCCATCCATGGGATTTTCCAGGCAAGAGTACTGGAGTGGGGTGCCATTGCCTTCTCCAGAAAGAATAGCAACTACCATCAATTGAGCCCTTACTACTTAGCTGGCAGTGTGCCAAGTAATGTTTAAGGCCTATTGACTGAGTTGCTCATAGCGACGCTATGAAAGTGGTACTGTTTAATCATCACCATCTCTGTATGAGGAATTGGAAGTCTATCAATAACAAGAAACTGAATTATTAATAAAATTCTAGAGCAAGTGACATGACTTGAACTCAGGTTCTTCTTTCTCCAGATCTCATCCTATGAACTGTGGTGTGTGACTTAACTTTCCAGCTTCCAGGAACAAGTCACTTTAGTGGAAATTAATTCTAACTAGAGCCAGTGATTGGAACAATTCCAGTGCTTCCCTGCCACAGTCTCCACATTTTTATAAATCTTACACTGCCACAGAGAGGAGGCTGACAGATGCAGCATGAAATGGGAAACACCATCATGGTGGCTATTTGCCTGTAGATACTGCATTATTGTCACTGCCAGGAAAGCAAACTTGAAAAAGGGGGGAAATTCTGAGAACAGACTCTGTGAGGTGCATTAAACAACTCTTGGAATCAATCAGAGTTGTTGGCAAGCCAAAGATAGTTGAATTGCTCAGGTCTCTGTGATTTTGAAAGCCCACTACCACTTTGCAGGTGGGGATTTAAATGCCTGAAAATATGTGTCAAGGCATCATGGCTGTTTACGTATTCCAGATTGCATGTAGGGCTTGATGTGTGATTGTCACTTAATAGAATTTGCAAATGACATATTTATTAGACATTGATGGAGAGGCTCAAATAAGCCCCCAGAGATTCTGAAGCTCATCATTTGCACTTCTAAATATGATAAGGATTTCCCTTTTTAGTTTAAAAGCAAACTGGTTTCATGATGCCATCTGCATGTAGACATTTTTGTTTACCAAAACTTATTTTCATGAATTAAAGGAAGCTAGTACTATATAGTCTGTATGGAAAACAAGGAGTCTTTAAGGACAATACAATGCAGTTAAAATAAGAGAGGTGAAATGGAATAGGAAAGAGGTCAGAAAAATCAGAAATAGAGGCAGAGGAGAAAAAAATGCATCTACAATGGGAGGAAGGCATAAAGGAAGAATATTTTTTAAAGAGGAGCATGCTTAGCTATTTACAGTTTCCATGGAGAAATGTCATTAGGCTTAAGAACATTCTGGATTAAAAAGGGCTTAAGGAAAGATAGTCAATCTATAAATGTTTTACTTACCAGAGGAAAAGTTAATGATTTAATAATTCAAAACCACACAACATTGTAAATCAACCCAACTTCAATTAAAAAGGAGGGGGGGTTCAGGATGGGGAACACATGTAAACCCATGGCTGATTCATGTCAGTGTATGGCAAAAACCACTACAATATTGTAAAGTAATTAGCCCCCAACTAAAATAAATAAATTTATTTTAAAAAAAAAGAAAAAATAATATGAAACAAAACGTTCATTTTGTCCTTGTTGGGGGATGCACGTAGTGATGCTACCTCTTACACAAACACACACAGATACATCCATTTTGTGCTCCTTCTCAATTCTTGGCCACTGTAAGCGAATGGATGTACATGGAAGAATTCACCCCCACTCACATTCCATAACGTGGTTTACAGATAAACCACTTAAGAAGGATGGTATTAATATGGTTGCCTCATAATCTTCAGTAAGCTAGAAAGGTTTTCTTTTTGAAAAGCAGATGAGATAATATGCCTGTGGTATAAGGATGATGATTCCTGACAACAGAAGGAGAAGAGAAAGAAGAAAGTCCCTTTAATCTGAATTACTTTGTGACTGTAAACGCACTAGCACAGCTGGGAAGGTCTGGACAGCTACCCCACTGCCTCTCACACGGTGCTGATAAGCAATGCAGTTTATTTCCATCATCTCAGGGTAACTGTTGGAGTGCCACCCACAGGCAATGAGTGAAAGGGGAAAGAGGCTGGGCAAGAAGCCTCCGAGAATATCTCTGCTGATAGTCTATCTTTACCACCATTTATTACTCTGACCGTATTCCCAACACCATTCCCCTGTCCTCCTTACCCATGTTAGTGCACAAGTGCGAGAGTTGGTAACATAGCTGACTAAGAAAAAGAGATGATGTACTTCATAGCTATTGAGATGAATTATAAAATCTGCACATGGATTTATGTCAAGCATCTAGATCAACTCCAAGTACATTGTTGGTACACAAGACACCAGTTTTCTTCATTTCTTATCCACTCCTGTTCTTTCTAAACTCCAGCTTCCAAGGTTGGTTTATTTGGGGTTGGCATCTGGGAGTAGGTTGACTAGATGTCTGTATGGTCTTTTGTCTCAACAAAACAGACTACAGATACCAGAAGTATGAGAACCACTATTCCATGAAATGTGCAATAATTTATCAAAACCAAGTTTAGTCATGTGAGCCTCTGTTCTTCCTCTTACCATTTGAAGGAATGAGAGGGAATAACTCCTCTTTTCTGACTCATTTCTAGTAAAAGGATTTTGTTACTGAGATATTTTATCTCATTAAGTTGCTGCCTTCTATTTTCTCAAAATAAATTGATGTTAATAGTAACAAAAACAATGACTTTCATGCATTAAGAAATTGCAGCCATTGGCCAGTAACTGAAGTAATTTTTCATATATAATCTTATTTTAGACTGAGAACAACTTTCAAAGGGGTTATTATTATCCTTAACTCATGACTTTCTGATTATAATTAGATAAACTGCATAAGAACATTGATACATTATCAGAAAAAAATGTTTAATATATCCCCAAACCCTACTAGAACTGCCATTAATCTTCACTGAAAAGTGAATTTAAGATTGCAGTGTTGCTTTAATAAGCATGAGCTAACCATAATATGGCTGAGCTGGAGAATGTAGATGACTCATTTTACATTTTATGATCACCACCTCTCTTGCCTGCTCATAGCTAACGCTATCAAGCACTTCCTTATGTTACCATTTAAACTCATCCAAATAAATTAATTGATGGAAAGATATTTGAGATTATGTAATTACTTCCTCTGGCTCTGGTGGTGTTGCCATCTGACTTGCAGGCAGCAAGACGAGATCTAAATTAAATGCAAATAATTGTTCACAATTAGGAAATGAAATGCCTGGAGACCCCCATGGTATTTTAAACAAGCTGATGTACTTGCCATCAATCAACAGTTGAGGCTTTCTAGAATGTACTTGGCATGAGTCCCAACGATGACAGTGCACAGGCAACCTGTTGCCCTGTTCCCCTTCTACATCAGAGATAGTAATCCCCAATGGTGCATCCTTCAGTAAGATGTGAACTTTTGCAGGATCGTTTACATAAAAAGTAGTATTGGATAAAGTTGTGACACATGGTTGATTTCAGGTCCTGCAGTGACTTGTAATGTAAAAGTTTACCTAGATAATCTTTTTTTAAAATTAATTTATTTTTTAATTGAAGGAAAATTGCTTTATAGAACTGTGTTGTTATCTGTCAAACATTAACATGAATCAGCCATAAGTATACATATATCCCCTCCCTCTTGAAACTCCCTCCCATCTCCCTCCCCATCTCACCCCTCTAGGTTGATACAGAGCCCCTGTTTGAGTTCCCTCAGTCATACAGAAAATTCCCATTGGCTATCTATTTTACATATAGTAATGTAAGTTTCCATGTTACTCTCTCCATACAGCTCACCCTCTCCTCCCCTCTCAACTGTGTCCATAAGTCTGTTCTCTATGTCTGTTTCTCCATTGCTGCCTTGATTGTCTGGGGCATCTTAAACACTGATCAAGAGTTTTCTCAAGCGAAAATATGTCTCGCCTTGTCTCAGAGCATTTAAGTTGGTGCGATTTGTGTAGTTTTGTTTTTGTCCCAAGGCAAAGAAGCTGTTCATTTTTCAAGTGTTTCTCTGGATCCTTGATGATTACCTTAATGCCAGTGGATCCGTCCATACCTGTAATGACCATATCTAACTAACAAAGAGACTTCCTTACCTTTGAACATGCCAAAAAAGATAGTACATTTTGAAAAGAGACAAGGACAGAATAATGAGGGCAAAACAGAAGACTGAAAGAGGAAAATGTTTCTAAAGAAAATGAATAGGCTACCAGCTTAGATGGGTACAAAGGTTTTCATAAACACTATTAGTATTCATTTAGTATGGGTAGCAGACAGCAACAAGAATTGCAAAATAACTTGGAAGTGATCACTGAAGGGACAGAGGGAGGCAAAAAATAAGTTTCTTCCTGAGCACAAACCTCATTGTCATCAGAGAGCACAATTGGAATGTCCTCCTTTGGTGGTTAGAAACCACCTGATCAAGGACATGGAGTGCCTGTCAGGTCTATATCCATGGCATGCCAAAAACCAGAAGGGCTCAGACCATCATGTGTTCAACCTATTGCATAGACCCGATTAGGAAAAAATTTAAAACTAATTTGGGGTAAATTTAGGGGGATGAGGAGAGGGGAGTTCTTGTTAAATGAGCAGAAAGTCTTTTCAGAAGTTATTGCTAAAGAAATATTCAAAGCCTCAACTTACCCAAAGGTAGCTAAGGTAGGAGGGCATAGGGGTAAAGGAGGGACAATTCCAATTATATGAGCACAATTACAGATTTAAATAGAATAGTTGTTCAAAGAAACACTACTATTTTTTGAATATTAGAGACGAGTTGTTGTTGTTGTTTTTTCTTTCCTAATGAATAATCATCTGTCTTTAAGGGAATCCAGAGAAAGAAAAAGAGGAAAATGGGTTGGTTTGGGTCAGTAGAATCTGAAAACAATGATGAAACACACATTTGGAAAAGGGCTGGATTTGCATTTTGAGTAGTGATGACATCATAAAGGGAGGTCAGGGGCGGCAGCCAGGAGGAGCTACCCCATTTAGGAAAAGTAGGAAGTCAAGAAACACCTGGAGTAACAGGCAAATTTGGCCTTGGAGTACAGAATGAAGCAGGGCAAAGGCTAATAGAGTTCTGCCAAGAGAACACACTGGTCATAGCAAACACCTTCTTCCAACAACACAAGACAAGACTCTACACGTGGACATCACCAGATGGTCAACACCAAAATCAGATTGATTATATTCTTTGCTGCCAAAGATGGAGAAGCTCTATACAGTCAGCAAAAACAAGACCAGGAGCTGACTGTGGCTCAGATCCTGAACTCCTTATTGCCAAATTCAGACTGAAATTGAAGAAAGTAGGGAAAACCACAGGACCACTCAGGTATGACCTAAATCAAAACTCTTATGACTATACAGTGGAAGTGAGAAATAGATTTAAGGGACTAGATCTGATAGACAGAGTGCCTGATGAACTATGGATGGAGGTTCATGACATTGTACAGGAGACAGGAATCAAGACCATCCCCAAGAAAAAGAAATGCAAAAAATCAAAAGGGCTGTCTGAGGAGGCCTTACAAATAGCTGTGAAAAGAAGGGAAGCGAAAAGCAAAGGAGAAAAGGAAAGATATTCCCATCTGAATGCAGAGTTCCAAAGAATAGCAAGGAGAGATAAGAAAGCCTTCCTCAGCAATCAATGCAAAGAAATAGAGGAAAACAATAGAATGGGAAAGACTAGAGATCTCTTCAAGAAAATTAGAGATACCAAGGGAACATTTCATGCAAAGATGGCCTCGACAAAGGACAGAAATGGTATGGACCTAAAAGAAGCAGAAGATATTAAGAAGAGGTGGCAAGAATACACAGAAGAACTGTACAAAAAAGATCTTCATGAACCAGATAATCACGACGGTGTGATCACTCACCTAGAGCCAGACATCCTGGAATGTGGAGTCAAGTGGGCCTTAGGAAGCATCACTCCAAACAAAACTAGTGGAGGTGATAGAATTCCAGTTGAGCTTTTTCAAATCCTGAAAGATGATGCTGTGAAAGTGCTGCACTCAATATGCCAGCAAATTTGGAAAACTCAGCAGTGGCCACAGGACTGGAAAAGGTCAGTTTTCATCCCAAACCAAAAGAAAGGCAATGCCAAAGAATGCTCAAACTACCACACAATTGCACTCATCTCACACACTAGTAAAGTAATGCTTAAAATTCTCCAAGCCAGGCTTCAGCAATACGTGAACCGTGAACTTCCAGATGTTCAAGCTGGTTTTAGAAAAGGCAAAGGAATCAGAGATCAAATTGACAACACCCGCTGGATCATCAAAAAAGCAAGAGAGTTCCAGGAAAACATCTATTTCTGCTTTATTGACTATGCCAAATCCTTTGACTGTGTGGATCACAATAAACTGTGGAAAATCCTGAAAGAAGATGGGAATACCAGACCACCTGACCTGCCTCTTGAGAAATCTGTATGCAGATCAGAAAGCAACAGTTAGCACTGGACATGGAACAACAGACTGGTTCCAAGTAGGAAAAGGAGTCCGTCAAGGCTGTATATTATCACCCTGCTTATTTAACTTATATGCAGAGTACATCATGAGAAACGCTGAGCTGGAGGAAGCACAAGCTGGAATCAAGATTGCCGGGAGAAACATCAATAACTTCAGATATGCAGATGACACCACCCTTATGGCAGAAAGTGAAGAAGAACTAAAGAGCCTCTTGATGAAAGTGAAAGAGGAGAGTGAAAAAGTTGGCTTGAAGCTCAACATTCAGAAATCTAAGATCATGGCATCTGATCCCATCTCTTCATGGCAAATAGATGGGAAAACAGTGAAAACAGTGGCTGACTTTATTTTTCTGGGCTCCAAATCACTGCAGATGGTGATTGCAGCCATGAAATTAAAAGACGTTTACTCCTTGGAAGGAAAGTTATGACCAACCTAGACAGCGTATTAAAAAGCAGAGACATTACTTTGTCAACAAAGGTCCATCTAGTCAAGGCTATGGTTTTCCCAGTGGTCATGTATGGATGTGAGAGTTGGACTATAAAGAAAGCTGAGCATCGAAGAATTGATGCTTTTAAACTGTGGTGTTGGAGAAGCCTCTTGAGAGTCCCTTGAACTGCAAGGAGATCCATCCAGTCCATCCTAAAGGAGATCAGTCCTGGATATTCATTGGAAGGACTGATGCTGAAGCTGAAACTCCAATATTTGGTCACCTGATGCGAAGAGCTGACTCGTTCGAAAAGACCCTGATGCTGGGAAAGATTGAGGGCAGGAAGAGAAGGGGACGACAGAGGATGAGATTGTTGGATGGCATCACCGACTCAATGGACATGGGTTTGGGTGGACTCTGGGAGTTGGTGATGGACAGGGAGCTCTGACGTGCTATGGTTCATGGGGTCGCAAAGAGTCGGACATGACTGAGCCACTGAACTGAACTGAGCTGACATTATAAATAAAGCTTTGCTCTTACCTCTCAAATGCATATGAGAGAGGCCAGAATTGGAGTGATCTTTCTGAAATGCAGATCTAGTGATATTCTTCTCTGAAGTAAAACTGGCTCGAGTCTGGACTCCTTGACAGTCTACCTCAAAACTTGATTCTCAGGTCCATGTCTCTTTTCCTGCATTTTGCCCCAACTTTCCTCCCCAAATCCTATAGATTGACTCTGGGTTTCAGCTTCATAGAAGTTCAGTGTTTTCTCAGCACACTGTGCTATCCCATGCCTCTACACTTGGCACCTAATGGTCGAGTGATTTTGAAATCTCCCCTCTCCTCATCCATTTTCTATATGAAAGTTTCTAGTACTCTTTAAAGCTTTGCCAAGACTTCCATATACAGAGTCATTCATCATCATACTCATCATATATGTGTTAATTGCTCATGTTCATTTCCACCTCCACCTGTGGACTCCTTGCACCTCAAGGACAAAGATTTGGTCTTATTGATCTTTGGATCTCAAAGACCCAGTAGGTGCCAGAGAAGGCAATATAGTCCAATCATGAAGAAAAAAGACTCTGGAGTCAGAAGGTTGGCTTCAACTGCTTTCTTTTCTACTCACTAATTGTGCACATCCTTTTGCTTTTGCATTTTACTCTTAACATCTCCAATGATTATTATAATCCTCATCTAAATATTATGAATGTTACAAAATTTACCAGATAGAATTAAATAAAATCATATATGTAAAATGTTAAGCACATAGTGTTAAGAGTACTTAGTATATTATAGCTCTTTGTATTAGTACAGTAAATATTTGAGGAAAGAAAGTAGTGCTGTTGTATCTTCCTCAGGATGAAGAGCCAAAAAATGATTCAGTGATAAAAAAAAGTCACTATTCTAAGCTCACTTCTGTTGAAGTGAGAATACTGTATTAGAACAGAAAAGGAATTATAAATCAAGATTTGTGAGGCTACAGCTCAGATATTTAAAGTTTGCAGGGAAAAAATGCAAAATAATGTTGTTAGTTACTAATTAGATGAATCTGAAAACAACTTTCTTTGCTTTGTTTTACAAAAGTGTATTAAAAGGGACGAGAAAAATCAAAACTATTTATTGGCAAATATCTTGTTGCACACACACATAACTCATCTCATTTAATCCTCTCTGAAAGGAGATATCCTCATTTTACAGATGGGAAGATAGGTTCAGAAAAGTTAAGTCACCCTCAAGTACCTTGCTTCAAGATGTCAGATAGATTCCAACCCAAATCTGTGAGCTATGTTTGTTCATTCATTAATTCAGTCACTCATTCATTCATAGAAACAAATGTTTACTAAGCTCCTGTGTTATTCTAGGTCTTGAAGAGTGAATGGTGGTCAAAACAAACAAGGCCCCTGCCCCTAGGGAGCTTACATTGTAGTGGGAGGAGATAGAAAATAAGTTCATAAAAAGTATAAATAAGATGAATACAATGAAGAGTGATGATGGGACTTCCCTGGTGGCTAAGTGGTAAGAATCCACCTGCTAATGTTTGAGACATGAGTTCCATCCCTGGTCTGGGAGGATACCACATGCTGCAGAGCAACTAAGCCCTTGAGCCACAACTATTGAGTCTGTGCTCTAGAGCCCAGGAGCTGCAACTACTGAGCCCACATGCCCTCGAGCCTGTGCTCTGCAACCAGAGAAGGCACCACAGTTGAGAAGCCCACGCACTGCAACTAGAGAGTAACCCTTGCTTGCCACAATGAGAGAAAAGCCCATGCAATGAAGAGCCAACACAACCAATAAATAAATAACATTATTTTTAAAAAGAGAGTGATGGCCAATTTACCTTAGATGGGATGGCCCTGAAAGGTCTTTCTAAGAAGTGGCACTTGGGCTGAGACCTGAATGAGAAGAAGGCACCAAGAACATCCCAGGGAAAATAATAAATACTACAACTCCAAGGCAGAAATAAGCTTATTTAGTTACAATATCATACCAGAAAAAAAAGATGGCAGAAAACCCATTGCCTTTCATTATGTTTCACCAAGAAGAAACAAGGATAAAGATGATAAAGAAACCTTAGAAAAGAGCTAGTGTTGTGCGCAGAAGAACACATGAAGAAAGGTATCAATAAACCAAGGGCAACTTTAGGTTGTGGTCCTCAGCCTTGAAGATGCAGAAACTACATTAGAAAAAGCGATCAAGTAGAACATTTGGTGAGACTTGCTCTGAGTGATCCTACATAAGCCTGGGGTCTGTAAACTACAATGCCATTCTATTAGATTGCAGTATGAAATATCACTTCCCAGCCCGACCTCAGTAGCTACTTGGCTGTGATCACAGAGCAAATGCATTTTCTCCTTGTTGCCATATTACATAAGAAAGCAAATTACTATTATCAGGCTTCTTTGTGAGTAAAGAATCAGAGCAAGGAGAGAAGAAGCGATTCAAAAATTTCCTGCAGCAGCCTCAGATGGCCCATAACAGGGATATTCCTGCCAGATGGGCAAGGCTCTGTTGTTTAGCATTTGGAAAAGCTTGAATAACACTAGCTTCTCACACACTCCTTTTTCTCCTTGTATTCCCAGTGCCTGGCTAGCATATCCTGAGGCTCAAAGACAATCTCAGTACTGCTTAAAATGAATTAATGAATAGCCTCTTCAATTGATAGCCTCTTTTCAAATCTATTTCCTCTTTCCTTTGAAACTGTATTTTTCTGATCAAGAAACTCTACTCTGTGTCTTAAAGTGACTTTGCATTTCTCTGTCCTAATCTTGTGTTTGTATATATGAAGTTCAAGCTAAATTCTGAGCTAAGAAATTCCCTTGTATGGAGAAACCATAATAGATTATCTAGTAGGCATTATTGCCCAGGAAAATAGTCCACTATGCAAAATGACGATAAGACCACTCAGGGAGGATGTCTTGATTCTCAGAAGCTCTTTGAGTTTATTTATAGATTTTTAAAATCTTAACAAGCTGACCCTTTACATAGATCCTGATTCAGTTCCTGTAAATTTCTCAAAATAACAGTCGTTGAGGATGATCCTGGGCTTCCAAGGATTACCGAATGATCTTTATATAGAGTTACTCATTGCTTCCTCAATTCAACTTTCAAATATACTAAGGTCTGCATACAGCTAGCCAGAAATTCAGACTTCTGTCCGACCTGAAAAGACCATATAGTGTAAGTAGTAATTACTTTGCAAAAGAATGTTGTTTTATTCCCCTACTAGATCTTAACCAACATGATGATAAAATACTCCAGGGGTAGAGAGCCAACCGAAGCTCCCCACAAACCCTCAAGTCCACTATCTGATGGAGAATCTATACTTTCATCTTACATCTAGGTGTAAGACAGTTCAGGGAGCGTGATGCCTTTTGAGGTCATACTGTGGTCTTGGAAACACAACTGAATTGTGAATGAAACCATGTTGTTCAGACACTTTAATTCCTAAACTCTATTTCATTCTTTCAGTTCAGTTCGGTCGCTCAGTCGTGTCTGACTCTTTGCGACCCCATGAATCACAGCACGCCAGGCCTCATTCTTTATTGGAGTATAATTGTTTTAGTGTTGGAGGAATTTTTTCTATATAACAGTGAATCAGCTACATGTATATATATATCCTCTCCCTTTTGATCCTCCCTCCAAAACCCTCATCTCACCCACCTAGGTCATCATAGAACACTGGGCTGAGCTGCCTGTGCTGTGCAGCAGCATCCCTCTAGCTATCCATTTTACACATTATAGTGTATATATGTCAGTGCTATTCTCTCAATTCGTCCCACACTCTCCTTCCCCTCCCTGTGTCCACAAGTCCATTTGCTATGTCTGCATCTGTAATTCTGCCCTGCAAATAGGGTCATGAGACCATTTTTCTGGATTTCACACACACACACACACACACACACACACACGTATACACACATGTATGCGTTAATATATGGTGGTATTTGTTTTTCTCTTTCTGACTTACCTCACTCTGTATGACAGACTCTAGGTCCATCCACATTACTGCAAATGACCCAATTTCATTCCTTTTAGTGGCAGACTTTATTTTGGGGGGCTCCAAAGTCACTGCAAATGGTTACTGCAGCCATGAAATTAAAAGATGCTTACTCCTTGGAAGGAAAGTTATGACCAAACTAGATAGCATATTGAGAAGCAGAGACATTACTTTGCCAACAAAGGTCCATCTAGTCAAGGCTATGGTTTTTCCAGTGGTCATGTATGGATGTGAGACTATACACATCTATAAAGACTATAAAGAAAGCTGAGTGCAGAAGAATTGATGCTTTTGAACTGTGGTGTTGGAGAAGACTCTTGAGAGTCCCTTGGACTGCAAGGAGATCAAACCAGTCCATCCTAAAGGAGATCAGACCTGGGTGTTCATTGGAAGGGCTGATGCTGAAGCTGAAACTCCAATACTTTGGCCACCTGATGCGAAGAGCTGACTCATTTGAAAAGACCCTGATGATGGGAAAGATTCAAGGGAGGAGGAGAAGGGGATGACAGAGGATGAGATGGTTGGATGGCTCAATGGACATGAGTTTGGGTAACCTCCGGGAGTTGGTGATGGACAGGGAGGCCTGGCGTGCTGCAGTCCGTGGGGTCGCAAAGAGTCGGACAGGACTGAGCAACTGAACTGAACTGAACTGAATATTCCATTGTATATATGTCCCACATCTTCTTTATCTATTCATCTGTCAAGGGCCATCTAGGTTGCTTCCATGTCCTGGCTATCATAAATAGTGCTGCAGTGAATATTGGGGTATGTGTGTCTTTTTAAATTATGGTTTTCTCAGAGTATATGCCCAGTAGTGGGATTGCTGGGTCATATGGTAGTTCTATTTTTAGCTTTATAGGAACCTCCACACTGTTCTCCATAGTGGCTATATCAATTTACATTCCTGCTAAGAATGCAAAAGGGATCCCTTACACCCTCTTCAGCATTTACTTAAACTCAGTATTTCTTAATGGTTACTTCATTTACTTGTTTTTCTCAGAAGGTATGTGGGTAATTACTCATATCCAACAGTGAAATTATTTGGGGCTTTTTATTTTCTCCTGTTATTCAAAATATTCATTTAAAAGATAGCAGACACATATGATAGCTAAAAATGCCCTAAGACAAACTTGTGTTTAATGTTATTTGCTTATCTTTTTTAAGATTCCTTAGAGTCTATTTCACACTCCCTGCAAGGATACAGCCAAAATAATGATTGTTTTAATCCCTAGAAATAAAATACTTATTAGTTAGTTCACTGATGATCTTAAAGTAGTAACTGGCTATTTCCATGTCTCTCTAATATTCGACCAAACAAATAGTAGAAGATTTCCTTTGTCTTAAAGATTTATGCATTATTTCTGTCATTCTTTTTGCCAGTTTCTGTTCATTTTAAAGAATTTTAGTTTTCTCTTTTCCTTATTATTCTTCAGTCATATTTTCATTTTCTGACTTTATACTTTTTAAAATAATATATAACCACACCTTCTTTTCTAGCTATATTCTTCTACTGTGTTATGCACATATAAGAAGAAACACACAACAAACACAAACAGACAACAAACACAAACACACTCAAAGATCTCTGGTGTCTGGCATTAAATGTTAATCCTTAGAACTAGCTCCCTTAAAGGCCCTTTGTATGTTTTGGAAAGAGAGGCAAAACAATTTCAAGCAGCTCAGCAAATATGTCAAGTAAAAATGAAACTAATATTTATTTGTAGGGGCATTTACCATATTTAGATGCACAAACATTTGACCATTTTTAGTCTGCCTTCAAATTGAATGACAAATTTCTTCCAAAGACTGTAGAATAATTATTATGGGAAATGTTTTCAGTGCCTATGTCTCAGAATGAAAAAGGGCTTTTGAAGGGCAGTTTAACTCTTGAACAAATATTGAGAATCTTTTGAGTAATCTAAGGAAGACAAAAAGTCATCCCTGAAAATCGATCTGTTGGGGAAAAAAAAATCCTTTTCAATTCCATCACTATGTGGATCTGGGAGAAAAGCGCAACACAATAATTAAAGAAAAAAAGAAAGGCAAATTAAAGAATCACTGTAATATTAGTGTGAAATGGGTACCTTGGCAGAATCAAGGCAAAATTCTAAATAAATGATTTTGTGATGGACCCATCTGTCTCCTTTACAAAACCACCCTGTAACCTGTCACAAATTTTTTGTATGTTGAGCTAAAAAGAACCTAAGGAATTGGAATTTCTCATGGGTAGTAGGTAAGCAGTCTTTGTTCTCATTTGTCTTGAATTATAACTGATTATGATGGCTTGAACAGTCTTGGTGAATAATTTTCTAAGTCCAAGCTGCCAAATTTCAAAGGACAATACTCTCAATGCATCCATTCATTTGCTTCCTTTTTTCCCCTCTTTTGCAAACCAAAGCTAATCGCCTGTGATTGGTTATCCTAATGAACTGAGAGTCTCAAATTCAATCACAATTACAGGTGATGTATGGAGCCTTACAGAAAGTGAGAAACATTTGCTTGGTGCAAATAAATCAACAGCTTATACATTTTGGTTTATAAGACTTCTTTCCGTGCTCTCCCTGTGCAAACCAACCCCCACCACTGTCATTTAGTTGACCATACTCATAAAGCACCTATACTCTTGTGTGTTGCCTTTTGTAAGATTCCTCAGAGTAAAGGCATCTTGTTGGATGCTAGGCACTAGAACCATACAGATGACAAAACAGGTTTGCCATCCTCAAGGAGCTACCTGTATAGTGAGAAAAACAGACATGCAAACAAATAATTATAACCAAGTATTAACTGGTAGTGAAATGAAGTTAGGTATAAGGCTCCATGAGCACATGGAAGAGAACCAAAGAAAGGTCTAAAAGAGAAATGATGTGCTAAATTTGTTTTAGGTCTGTAATATAACAATCACAACAGTAGCTGCAATTCATCGAGTACTTAATACATTTCACACACAGTGCTAAGCACCTAATATGATTTATTTTGTTTAATTATTGTAATGACCCAGGAGACAAATATTATCATTTCCTCCAATTACACATCAGAAAACTTGAGTGTGGAGCTCACTGGCACATTGCTAATCAGTGAAGCCAAGGCTTGGGTCAAAAAATATGTCCATTTTCAAGGTGTTTTTTTTTCTTAATTTTTTTAACTTTTAAATTTCATTTTGAAATAATTTTACTCTTAAAGAAACATTGAAAGAATAGTACAAAGAATTCCCATATATCCTTATCTAGGTTCCCCAGTGGTAATATTTTATTATGTTTACTTCATCATTCTCTTCCCCCTCTCAATAGGTAGTAGATTGATGTATTGATCATTTTTCCTGTGCATCAATTAATAGTAAGTTTCAGGCATGATGACCCCTTATCTCTGCTATAGAGTAAATGTTTGTGTCCCCTCCCAAATTCATACATTAAATACTAATGCCCAGTGTGTCTCACCAGACACCAAATCGGCTAATGCATTGGCCTTGGAATTCCCAGCCTCTAGAACTGTAAGAAATAAACCTCTTTTGTTATGATATTTTTATCATAGATGCCTGAACATACTAAGACAGTTGCTAAATACTTTAGGGTTTATTTCCAAAATGACAAGGACCCTCTCCAATATAATTACATTACGACTACCAAAATCAGGAAACTAACATTGATACAATAATATTGTCTAATCAATAGACCGTATTAACATTATGGTAATTGTATCAGTGCTTTTGAACTGTGGTGCTGGAGAAGACTCTTGAGAGTCCCTTGGACTGCAAGATCAAACCAGTCCATCCTAAAGGAAATCAGTCCTGAATATTTATTAGAAGGACTGATGCTGAAGCTGAAACTCCAACACTTTGGCCACCTGATGTGAAGAACTGACTCATTGGAAAAGACCCTGATGCTGGGAAAGATTGAAGGCAGGAGGAAAAGGGTAGGACAGAGGATGAGATGGTTGGATGGCATCACCGACTCAACGGACATGAGTATGAGCAAGCTCTGGGAGTTGGTGATGGGCAGGGAGGCCTGGGGTGCTGCAGACCATGGGGTCACAAAGAGTTGGACACGACTGAGTGACTGAAATAAACTGAATTGTCTCAATAATGTGCTTCATACTAAAAAGTATATATATATTTTTCATCTAAGAGCCAATTCAGAATCACGTGTTTCATTTAGTTGTCATGTCTCTTTGGTCTCCTTAAATCTGGGATAGTTCCTCAGCCTTCCTTTGTCTTTCATGCCTGACATTTTTTAAGAACACAGGCCAGTGATTTTCAGTACTGTCATTCAGTTTGGGTTTTTCTGCTGTTTCCTCATGATTAGATTCAGGTTGTGTGTTTGGGACTGGAATGCCACAGAAGGGTTATTAGTTCCTTCTCAGTGCATTATATCAGGAGACCATGATGCCAGATTGTTTTATTACTAGTGATGTTAACTTGGATTAGTTGGTGAAGGTGGTGTCCACTGGGTTTCTCCACTGTAAAGTTACTATTTCTCCCTTTATAACTAATAAGTATTTGGGGGAATATGTAAACATTTTGTTCCTCAATACATATTAACCATTGACCCCCTAGATTTATCATGATGATCCTTACCTGAGTTAATTATTACTATTATGATTACCAAATGGTAGTTTTTTAATTCCATCATTTTGTCTGTGTTGGTTAGTTGGCATTCTACTGTAATGAGGAACTTTCCCTTCTCCCATACTCATTTTTATATTTATTGTCTTATTTATATTTGTATGGAATCATTTGAAAAGACCCTGATGCTGGAAAAGATTGAAGGCAGGAGGAGAAGGGGACGAGAAAGAGGATGAGATGGTTGGATGGCATCACTGACTCAATGGACATGTGTTTAAGCAAGCTCCAGGATGTGGTGATGGACAGGGAGGCCTGGCGTGCTGCAGTCCATGGGGTCACAAAGAGTTGGACATGACTGAGTGACTGAACTGAACTGATCACCTTTGTGCTTGTTCCTGTGTTCTATGAATAGGTCTTGATCATCTTTTGAGCATTTACTTTTTGGCACCACACAATATTCTAGGTCTACCCTTATACTTTCCCAGCCTCAGCCATGAAATCATCCATTATTCTGAGGTTGGTTTTTGTTTTTAACATCTCTTTCTGACCACTCACCAGTTCTTGTTTTTATGCATATATGCAGATGAATAATACAGGTAACTTAATATCTAGAAATCTCTATTAAGCAGCCATTTTCACAACTACTAAAGTGAAAATCAAAACTCACTAACCTAGCTTGAAGTCACTATAAAAGTTCCTAAAATGCCTTCTAAATCCCTCCAAAAGGATGACGTGGACCCTAGGAAGATAAGAGATGATAAAAAGGAGAGCAAGAAAAGGAAAAGAAAAAAAAATAAGAAAAGTCATAGAAACAGATTTTTTTTTAGTACGTTTTCTTTGTCAGACATCAAGATAGTTTCACACATAACTTCTCATTGTATCTCTGCAACCCTTTCTCAGGGTAGAGATAATGATGTCATTTTATAGATAAAAAAGTAGAGTTTCAGGATTTCATTGACTTGCTCCATCCTCTGCTTCTTTAGTGGTTCAGACAGTAAAGAATCTGCCTCCAATGCAGGAGACCTGGATTCGATCCCTGAGTTGGGAAGATCCCCTGGAGAAGGGAATGGCTATCCAGTCCAGTATTCTTGCCTGGAGAATTCCATGGACAGAGGAGCCTTGTGGGCTACAGTCCATGGGGTCACAGAGTCATACATGAGTGAGCAACTGACATACACACACACACACACACACACACACACACACACACACACACACACACACACACACACACACACACACACACACACACCCTATGCAGGAAGGCAGAGAACTAGGAATTGAACCTCTCTAGATCACATTTGAAACCAGTCTTCCTCCACCCAATACTGCCTCTATACAGTTTTAATGCTAACTCACATCCTATATTCTATTTTTGTAATTGGCCAGCCCTCTACGGCTTATATAGTAACTCTTTATTTACCCATTTCCCAAATGGCAGAACAACTTATGCTCAGACAGATGATAAAGACTTTCCTTAGCTCTAAGAACAACCTGTTACAACTAACATCTTTCCTTGAATTGATTCACCACCTGCTTTTTAGGTTAGCTTTATTTTCTGAACTGCAAGGCATAGTACTCTAGAACCACTTGACATATAACAGACCGCCTTTATTTGACAGGCTGTTTATTAATGCCTCTTGTATTAATAATAAACACTATGCTCAGTATATTCATTTTTAAAAGACCATAGCATTTGGGGGAGGGGGGTGGAAAGCAGTTTACTCATCAGTAAACAATTTGAGAGAATAGGGAATTTTTATTTCTCTAACAGGATGGAACTAAAATGTCTGATTATAGAGCAAAGCAAGGTGATGATTATCATGTTTAGTCTGTGCATGAATTGACTACAAATCAAAAGCAGCATACATCTACATCTGTGTCCTAGCAAGTTAAAACATTCGGGATCCAAGCAGAGTTATGTGAAACCTTTGGTGAAGTATGAAGAAATACTGCCTAATAGAGCAACTAAGAATAGAGAATAGCTGAAAAATTTGCACATTTTAAACAGTGTATTCACATGCATTTGCATCTCAAAATAACCCTGTGAAAGAGAGTGGGTGTGTCACCTCACCCTCACTTTACAGGTGAGGAATATTGACATTCAAAGAGATGAAGTGACTTGCCTAAGATCTCACAGCTAATAAACTGGCAGTTAATACTCAAATCCTGCATGGTGCTTTTTCCACCACGCCGTGATTAATTAGTCCCACAAATTAGATTTTTGCTAGAATCTCTCGGGGCTTAATCAAATCAATATGAACATATGGCAAAGTAAAGGAAATCCATTCCCACTTTATTCCTTGAAGGGTTTTAATAAAAGATGGAAGACGCAATGTGGAGCCCTTTATTGTGTTGTTCTAGTAAAAAAAAAAAATATGTTCTGTTTTGTTGTTATATTTTGAGCCACGCCATGAGGCATGTGGGATCCCTAGACTAGGGGTCGATCCTGTGCCTCCTGCACTGGGAGCGCAAAGTCTTAACCACTGAACCACCAGGGAAGTCCCATGTTCTCTTTCTGAGTAGACCACATTATAATGTATGAAATATATTTTGGCCAAATTAATAACCTGATACCACAGAATTATTTTGCCTCCAACATTATCTAATCAACTGTTTCACTGTAGTGATCAGGTAACTTCTTTTGTTGTGGGAATAGGGATAAATATAAACCCAAAAGTAAGTAGGAAAGAACTGAAGGGGAATCAGGTATTGGAGAATTTGCCTGTATACCCACCACTGTCACCATAGGCTAAGGTTACTAATTAGCACTTATGACACAAGGGGATTTCAATGAGAATCACTATCATATTATGGAAATTTTTACATAGATAATTATAAAACGGCCTTATGACCAACTTTTGATCAAATTCTTAAAGCAAATATAATCATCACTATCATGTATTGAGTACCTATCTTACGTGTGTATCCAGAACACATGATGCTTTGCTGCCATTTGATCATCTATTATTAAAATTAATCTACTGTGATGTACATATTTATTCCACTTCTTAAGTCTTTTTATCTTTTTATTTATCGCTGTTCTGGGTGTTCCTTGCTGCGCATGGGGTTCCTCTAGTTGTGGCAAGTGGGGGCTACTCTTCATAGAGGTGTGCAGGCTTCTCATTGCAGTGGCTTTTCTTGTTGCAGCGCACAGGCTCTAGAGCACATGGGCTTCAGTAGTTGTGGCTTGCAGGCTCTAGAGCATGGGCTGAATAACTGTGGCACCCAGGCTCAGTTGCCCTGTGGCATGTGAAATCTTCCTGGACCAGGGATCAAACCCATGTCCCCTGCATTGGCGGGTGGATTCTTATCCACTATACCACCAGAGAAATCCATTTATTCCTATTTTTTAAATAAGAATACTCAAGTTCAGATCACACAGGTGATAATTAGGGAAGACAGGATTAGAATCTCAATGTGTAGAGTGCTAAAGCCCATTCATTCCCTGACAACTTGGCTGTGTTACACAACTAGGATGTTGTAAATATTATGGTATATATGGGTCTATCATTGACTCCCAATCCTTCTTCACAGAGGAAGTTAATAACTTACCTGTAACCAGAAATTCTTCAGTCTCTCTTTCAATGGTCTTTTCCCTCTGTGTGTTACCACTTTCCCTCTTTCATCTGCTGCAGTCTTCTTCCGGGTACGGTAAAGACTTAAACAGTCTTTTTGCAGTAACCTAGTCTCTAGTTTTCTGTTTCCAGTTATTAAGACTTTGCTGCCAACTCCCTTTGCTTCCAGCTCTTGCTCACATGTTCTTCTTTTCTGGAGTTTCTGTCTCTTGATCTGATTTTAACAGGTCTTGGAACAGGAGTCAAGCAAGTCCTGAGATGTTCTTCTAACACATTCCCAGATGATGTTTCTACTAGAGTTCCAGAGACCACACTTTGAAAACCACCACCTCAGACTGAGTAGAAAAGAAAGCCCCTCTACCCACATTTGCATCTCCTAGCACTCTTGTTGAGAACTCAGTCATTTGACAGTTTATTAAAACCATCTGCCATATCTCAGTGCATTATAGATAGTGTGTATAAAAAAAATAAAAAAGTCTGTATCCATGATTTCAAGGAATTCATTCCTTAATAGGAGACATGCATATAAATGAATAAATGCATGATACTATAATAAAGCCTATGACCATGGGAACACAAGATGTAGCCAGGAGACAAAGAAGTGGTGGTTACTTCTTTTTTTTACAGATTACATCGGGTTTTATTAAGTGGAGGTAACAGTTATAAGGAGCCTTTGGAGGAGGTGCAACTGGCCAATTCTAGGCAATTTGAAGTGTGTTAAGACCACAGAAATCTAATGTTTGGGGAGTCGTAGGGAATTGGTAGGTTTGGGGTGTGGTTTAAGTGTTGAATGAAGTGGAGATACTAAAGGGATATGATTGAACAAATAATGAGACTAGGCCTTATGTGTAATCTCACATACCTTTTTCCTGGGGTTGAGAGGGTGATTTGAGTGTTTCTATCAGTCAAAAACGTGATTAGACTTAAGCCTCAGAAGTATCACTGTGGAAAATCGTTGGGAGGAAAAACATGGTGACAAATAGAAAGGGTGAATGCAGAGAGAGAGACTAATAGACTGGGATATTACAGATTTTTTTAAATATTTATTTATATATTTGGCTGTGCTGGATCTTAGTTGTGGCATGTAGGATCTTCAGATGATATATATGAACTCTTAGCTGTGGCATGTGGAATCTAGTTCCTGGATCAGGGATTGAACCCGGGTTCTCTGTGTTGGGAGCATTAAGTCTTAACCACTGGACCACCAGGGAAGTCCCCATAGCACAGATTTTGATACAAGGGAAAGTTCTGTTTAATTTGAAAATACTCTGTAACTCTGTAGACATTGTATTGTGATAATTTCTTTATATGCCTGTCTTAATACACTAAAAAAATCATTTTCTCATCTTTGTATCATCAGTAACTATGGTAGTGCCTGGATTTAGTATGACCTCAAGAAACATCTGAGTGAATAGAAAATGAATGAAAACCAGATTATCATTTGTTTTCCTTTGGATTTGAATCCAATTTTCTACAAGATGGTGAGGAAAGTATTTGTTTCATTCTCCCTAGATTATGACACATGAATGGGTGAATATTAATAAAGTGAAATATACTTGTTAAGAAGCAAGAAGAAATGGGTGCCATCCTGGTGATGGGATTTATCACACAAATGATAACCAGTTGAACCTTCATTTATTTGAATAAAATTTCTGAAATTGTCTCAAATTGCTTTGGTAAAGATAGCTGGACTGAATTAAAAGTGTTATTACAGAAGTCTTCAAATGTCCATTAATTCTTTTGCGCAAGTCGACTCATTTGCAGATTTACCCATTCCTATGAGAAACCAAGGCATAGCAGGTTATGTCAGATAATGTTCTCAATTAAATCTCTAGGCAGTTAAATAAATTGCAAAAAATAGATCATTGCTTTTGGAAACTTCCATTCTGAGAGGAGTGAAATTCTTACCCTTGAGAGACTAGGTATGTTTGTTAGTCGCTCAGTCATATCCAACTCTTTGTGACCCCTAGACTGTCCATGGAATTTTCCAGGCAAGAATACTGGAGTGGGTTGGCAGTCCCTTCTCAGGGAATCTTCCCAACTCAGGGATTGGACCCAGGTCTCCCACATCACAGACAGATTATTTACTGTCTGAGCCACCAGGGAAGCCCTGGTGAAAGACTAGGTTCAGTTCAGTTCAGTTGCTCCGTCGTGTCCGACTCTTTGTGACCCCATGAATTGCAGCATGTCAGGCCTCCCTGTCCATCACCAACTCCCGGAGTTTACCCAAACTCATGACCATCGAGTCAGTGATGCTATCCAGCCATCTCATCCTCTGTCGTCCCCTTCTCCTACTGCCCCCTATCTTTCCCAGCATCAGGGTTTTTTCCAATGAGTCAACTCTTTGCATCAGGTGGCCAAAGTATTGGAGTTTCAGCTTCAGCATCAGTCCTTCCAATGAACACCCAGGGCTGATTTCCTTTAGGACGGACTGATTGGATCTCCTTTCAGTCCAAGGGACTCTCAAGAGTCTTCTCTAACACCACAGTTCAAAAGCATCAATTCTTCGGCGCTCAGCTTTCTTCACAGTCCAACACTCACATCCATACATGACTACTGGAAAAACCATAGGCTTGACTAGACAGACCTTTGTTGACAGAGTAATGTCTCTGCTTTTTAATATGCTGTCTAGGTTGGTCATAACTTTCCTTCCAAGGAGTAAGCGTCTTTTAATTTCATGGCTGCAGTCACCATCTGCAGTGATTTTGGATACCAAAAAAATAAAGTCTGACACTGTTTCCACTGTTTCCCCATCTATTTCCCATGAAGTGATGTGACCAGATGCCATGATATTAGTTTTCTGAAAGTTGAGCTTTAAGCCAAATTTTTCACTCTCCTCTCTCACTTTCATCAAGAGGCTTTTTAGTTCTTCTTCACTTTCTGCAATAAGGGTGGTGTCATCTGCATATCTCAGGTTACTGATACTTCTCCTGGCAATCTTGATTCCAGCTTGTGCTTCTTCCAGCCCAGCGTTTCTCATGATGTACTCTGCATATAAGTTAAATAAGCAGGGTGATGATATACAGCCTTGACGTACTCCTTTTCCTATTTGGAACCAGTCTGTTGTTCCCTGTCCAGTTCTAACTGTTGCTTCCTGAGCTGCATACAGGTTTCTCAAGAGGCAGGTCAGGTGGTCTGGTATTCCCATCTCTATCAGAATTTTCCACATTTTATTGTGATCCACACAGTCATAGACTTTGGCATAGTCAATAAACAGAAACACATGTTTTCCTGGAACACTCTTGCTTTTTTGATGATCCGGCAGATGTTCGCAATTTGATCTCTGGTTCCTCTGCCTTTTCTAAAACCAGCTTGAACATGTGGAAGTTCATGGTTCAGGTATTGCTGAAGCCTTGCTTGGAGAATTTTGAGCATTACTTTACTAGCGTGTGAGATAAGTGCAATTGTGTGGTAGTTTGAGCATTCTTTGGCATTGCCTTTCTTTTGGATTGGGATGAAAACTGACCTTTTCCAGTCCTGTGGCCACTGCTGAGTTTTCCAAATTTGCTGGCATATTGAGTGCAGCACTTCCACAGCATCATCTTTGAGGATTTGAAATAGCTCCACTGGAATTCCATCACCTCCACTAGCTTTGTTCGTAGTGATGCTTTCTAAGGCCCACTTGACTTCACATTCCAGGATGTCTGGCTCTAGGTGAGTGATCACACCATTGTGATTATCTGGGTCGTGAAGATCTTTTTTGTACAGTTCTTCTGTGTATTCTTGCCACCTCTTCTTAATATCTTCTGATTCTGTTAGGTCCCTACCATTTCTGTCCTTTATCGAGCCCATCTTTGCATGAAATGTTCCCTTGGTATCTCTAATTTTCTTGAAGAGATCTCTAGTCTTTCCCATTCTGTTGTTTTCCTCTGTTTCTTTGCATTGATCGCTGAGGAAGGCTTTTCTTATCTTTCTTTGCTATTCTTTGGAACTCTGCATTCAGATGGGAATATCTTTCCTTTTCTCCTTTGCTTTTCACTTCTCTTCTTTTCACAGCTATTTGTAAGGCCTCCTCAGAAAGCCATCTTGCTTTTTTGCATTTCTTTTCCATGGGGATGGTCTTAATCACTGTCTGCTGTACAGTGGCACAAACCTCTGTCCATAGTTCATCAGGGACTCTATCAGATCTATTCCCTTAAATCTATTTCTCACTTCTGCTGTATAATCATAAGAAATTTGATTTAGGTCATACCTGAATGGTCTAGTGGTTTTCCCTACTTTCTTCAATTTCAGTCTGAATTTGGCAATAAGCAGTTTATGATCTGAGCCACAGTCAGCTCCCAGTCTTGTTTTTGCTGACTGTATAGAGCTTCTCCATCATTGGCTGCAAAGAACATAATCAATCTTATTGCGGTGTTGACCATCTGGTGATGTCCATGTGTAGAGTCTTCTCTTGTGTTGTTGGAAGAGGGTGTTTGCTATGACCAGTGCGTTCTCTTGGCAAAATTCTATTAGCCTTTGCCCTGCTTCATTCTGTACTCCAAGGCCAAATTTGCCTGTTACTCCAGGTGTTTCTTGATTTCCTACTTTTGCATTCCAGTCCCCTATAATGAAGAGGACATCTTTTTGGGGTGTTAGTTCTAAAAGGTCTTGTAGGTCTTCATAGCATCGTTCAAGTTCAGCTTCTTCAGCATTACTGGTCGGGGCATAGACTTGGATTACTGTGATATTGAATGGTTTGCCTTGGAAACGAACAGTGATCATTCTTTCGTTTTTGAGATTGCATCCAAGTACTGCATTTTGGACTCTTTGTTGACCATGATGGCTACTCCATTTCTTCTAAGGGATTCCTGCCCACAGTAGTAGATATAATGGTCATCTGAGTTAAATTCACCCATTCCTTCACCCAATCCTTTTCTCATCTTTGTATCATCAGTAACTATGGTAGTGCCTGGATTTAGTATGACCTCAAGAAACATCTGAGTGAATAGAAAATGAATGAAAACCAGATTATCATTTGTTTTCCTTTGGATTTGAATCCAATTTTCTACAAAATGGTGAGGAAAGGATTTGTTTCATTCTCCCCAGATTATGACACATGAATGGGTGAATATTAATAAAGTGAAATATACTTGTTAAGAAGCAAGTAGAAATGGGTGCCATCCTGGTGATGGGATTTATCATTTGTGTGAGAGGACTCTCTGATGCCCTCTCCCAACACCTACCGTCTTACTTGGGTTTCTCTTACCTCGGATGTGGGGTACCTCTTCACGGCTGCTCCAGAAAAGCGCAGCCGCTGATCCTTACCTTGGACAAGGGGTATCTCCTCACGGTTGCCCCTCCTGACCTTGAATGTGGAGTAGCTCCTCTCGGCCCTCCTGTCCCCGCGCAGCTGCTGCTCTTTGGATGTGGGGTTGCTCCTTTTGGCCACCGCCCCTGACCTCCAACGTGGGGTAGCTCTCTGCTGAAAGACTAGGCATCACTGGTTAAAAAGAAACTTAAAAAAATAACTGCATTTTCTTTACAATTAAAAAAAATAATTAAAAATAAGTGCATTTAAATCTTATCCATCTACTTTCCTGATTGTTCCTTTCCCTAACACTCTAGCATTGGTGTTATTGAGACATTCTCATGTTTCTATGATTTTATTTGTTCTAATACCAATATAAAAGGTCAAGGGTACAGGTTCTGAATACAGAAGAAGTAACAAAATATGAACTGCATTTAGACATATGCTAGAGATGTTTTTCAACCTAAAATATAACTTCATATAAAAAAGGGGAGTATAGCTATAAAATAAAGGCAAAATCAACCTTTTTTTTCCAGTAGGGGATACTAGTTGGCAATGATGAAATGTCTTCAAAAGTATGAAGGCAACAGGTTTCTGTACCTTGAACTCTAGACCCATTAAATCATAGGGGGAAAAGAGATTCTTAAGCATGAAAACGATTTGGGAAATATACTAGGTGCATGTTGTCTTTTCCTGAAAAATAATATGACTGAAAGATATGGTCCAGCAAAACTAAAAAAGAGTTCATAAAAGAGGATAGCATCAGATACCAGAAACAGTGTGAGCAGAGAAACTAACAAAATCCATCCCTAAACTGAAACAAGTTTTCCTCACTGGAGGTGCTGTGGGCATTTTGGGTGACCAACTGTTTTGTAAACTGTCCTGCCTATTGCAAATGTCTAGTATTTATGTTCCACACTTTTAAAGAAAGAATTCTGAGAACATGAGGGACATAACCTTTTTTTAAGTGAATAGAAAACTGGAACAATAATTCTGAGGGTGAGTTACTGATAATGTTTATTGTGGTACTTTGTATTATGAAATTAATATCTCAGTGAAAATGATATGAACATGACAAAAGGCAACAAAATGTCAAGTATATGTCACTCAAACCCTCATTCTTGCTTCCCAGACTTTCAACTTTTTGTAATGCCACCATACCATATTTTTATTTTATGTACACATATTCATCTACAGCTTCCTCACCCATTCACATCTGTATATCTGATTAACTTTTCTATTCATACCAACTTATCTTTGCATAGCATATTCAGAGTATATAAGTATATTTATTTTCCTCAATGTGGCAGTTCTTGTTGAAGTAAAAATGAATATAGGATAAAATCACTGTTGCTGACTCTGAGGGAAAATATTAAAATATAATTTCCTTGATGGTGTAAGTAGCACTGTTCCAAAAAATAACAAACTTGTGAAAGAAGGTTGTAAAAAAACATGATTTTTAAAAAATGTTTAAATCTTCAACATCAGTGAAATATTGTGAATATACATGTATAGTTCTTTTCCACATTTACAGGATATAACTGTCAATAGATGGTTGTCTTAGGAACTCTAAGCCCACTCTTCTCACAGTTGTCACCTTATCCCCAACCCAAGTTATTCTTTTCAATATAGTCCCAGATTTCATTATCAGATTTCCCTATTCTGAGAAAAAAATTACAGAAGGTCCTAGGGGAAGTTAAATCAGAATAATGTAAGATTCTTGTATAGGTTTTCTCATTCATATATTTGAAACCAGAAGATTCTGTTTTCCATTCAATTGATCATATCAGATATATGCATGCCTGACTAGATTATCTGTAAAATTGAATGTTAAACATGGCTGATGGAACACTGAGTGTTGCCCTTTTCCTTTCTTCTTACTTTTATTCACTGTGATTTTTTCATAACTCACCCATCAAATTTTATTGATCTAATAACCCAATATAGGATATGTCTCATAAAAGGTGAGAGAAACTATGTAGAGAAAAAAGTAAAGGGAATGTCCAGAGGTAAAATAAGTGGAAGCATAAAGGGTACTGACAACAAAAACTCCCTGCCATATTGAGGCACGATGGGAGATTCCCAGGATACCCAGAGATGCTATTAAATTCACACTGCCTGACGTTGTACTATTCTCTTAGGATTTACAGCAACTGCCAGAAGCCAACTGAGGTTTTTCCAGGCTATTCTCCACTTCCTCTTCCATATTCTTCATGTTCCCAAAAGTCATTGGAGGAGGTTAGTGATAAAGGATGTAGAATGTTTTTCCTGTTAAATGTGTGAGGGACTTCCTAGCTTCTATATGAGGGTACAAAGATCTAAGTAATCTATAAGGACATTTTGTTCCAATGACTATAAAAACATTTTTAATTAAAATCCTGGAATAGAGAGAATTACAGATTTAGCAAGTGGAATGTCATAAACTTTTTAAGCATGGAAATCAAAGCAAGCGAACATGTCAACTGTCTTGGCAAGAGATGCTTTTGGCCAAAGGAAATGAAGGTTTCACACAAGAAAATGTTCAGAAGTGATAATAGTAGATATTGTTGGTACAGCTGCCCCTTAATGTCATTCAGGGCTGAGATTGTTTCTCTTTTTCTCTTCCACCATCTTGGGTGTGTTGCCCTTTGGCCTTTATACTCTGACATCATGATGCCAATGCAGTTTTCACGGCTGCATCGTGAAGTGTATGATCAATACAGGAAGAGGGGTAATAGCTCATACTGCCTCGCATGTCCCTTTTATCACAAAAGCAAAATATTCTTAGAATGACTCTGGCACATAGCCCCTTAAAGCTCATTGCTTGAACATTGGTCATATGGTCACTTCCAGCTTCATGAAAGTTCTTTAACTGATTCTCTGGTATTTTTATCCTTTATAGTGAGAAAAAAGGAAGGGTGGTAGGTTTGGATGACTATTAGCTTAAACAACCAAGAGTATTTGCTACACAAACTAAATTCATTGGGTTTTATGAATCCTTGTTTCACATACCATCTTGTGACTCTAGAAGATAAATTCATGAAAATTGGCATGGTGGGAGAAAACTTCCTGCAGAGGTTTATCATGATAAACTATTCTTTCTATATATAAATCTTTGAGTTGGTTAATAGGAGAAAAAATTACCATGAATTAAAAGTGACTTATTACAAATGTCAGTCATTTTGTGAAAGATAAAAAAATAAATCCTAAAAAGAGATTTTGAGAAAAATACTGGAATTGGTTCCTTTTTAACTTAAAAATCAGCTGTATAAGCTCTTGACCAAAATTTTCAAAAGTTAAAAAAGAAAGACTAAAGTCATTGTTTGAAAAGTAATGTGGTAAATAAAGATTTGAGAAATTAACTGGATGTCATTGGAATCTATAATCATTAGATTTCTAATGAGGATGGCTCGAACAAACAATTAATCAAGCTTCGATGGTTTGGATGAATCATTCTCATTCTTTGACTTTGTTACTTACAGAGCATTTTCTTTTTTAATTGCAGACTGAATATATTTCAAATCATGCTGCTAATAATTATTGATGAGTGAATTGCACAGGATTGTGAAATTTGGTTTCACTTGAATAAGAAAAGTCAAACAATTGAGCAATTAAATTCATTCCAATCAATAAAGCTTCTAGAAAATTGGCTTGATATGATGTTGAGAGATCTAATTGAATTTCTTCATATCATGTGCTAGTATAACTATGGGCCAGGGGTTCAGCATCGTTAGCTAATATTTGAAATTAAAGAAGAGTTTAAAGATTATCTCCAGTGTTCCCAGATTGTATGGTAGAAGTAAGTGAAGGGAGTTTAAACTAACTCCCTTAGTTCTTCAGGTAAAGAATCTTAGTTTAGAAGACATTAAGCTACTTGATCAAAATAGTTTAAGTAGTTAATTAAATCAAGAGCTGGAACCAAACTGGCTTAAAGTCTTGTGTCAACATACAAGCCACTAATTTTATATTTTTATTTAAAAATAGTGGTCACATAACTATTTAACTTGCTACTTGCTTTTTCAGAAAACTGATAGGAATTAAATGTATGGGCAAGCCAAGATTTGTAAATAATGTTAATGTAAGAGAGATATAAATATTAATATAGCCCAACAAAGAGCAATAATCCATGTAGCTAGAAACAAACAAAATCTTGGACTTAGGAGAAAAGAGGTAAGGCATCTTATCAAAATCAGATAACAGAATAATGCCTCTCCATTATATTCCTTTTATATTGTGTTCTCCAAGAAATCAATTTGAGGGGAGTTCAATGAAAATATTGGTTGCAGCCAGGTGGTTGAGTTCCCTTCTGGAGAATTGTAAAGGTAGTTAGAGAAAGAAAGGAGGTTTCCTCTCACTAACCCCATTTTTAATCTCTCATATTTTCTGGGGTGCAAGTTTCCTTGCAAGGCTAAAAATAGCCGTTTTTTGCAGTATGAGTGTCTTCTGTGTAATTCAATATTGGATAACAGCAATTGCTAGCATTTAGTATGCTCTTGTGTGTGTGTGTGTGTGTAAGAGAGAGAGAAAAAGGAACTGTACTTCATGTTTTGTAAGCTTTTTCTTAATTGATACTCTCATAAACCCTATGAGAACATGATACTCACTAAAACTAATCACAAATATTTTTTGTTCTCTCGGGCAATGATAAGAAGCTCTTCTCTCCCCTCTTAGAGTTAGGTATGATCATATATCTTGCTTGTAGCCAATAAAATGTAGGAAGTGATGCATGTCATAAGAGCCAATCTTCAGTTCATCCAGATCTCTGCTGTGCTATTACAATTAACAATGTTTCAGAGAGTGGTATTCTCTTACCCTCCATCTTAGAGTGAGAACCACTGAGGCACAGTTTCTTGCTGCCTTACAATGGAAATATAAAGGGAGTGAGAGAGAAACTTCATGTTAAACCATTGAGATTTTGAGGACTGTTATTGCAGCATAGCCAAGTCCATTCTGACTGACATAGATAATTACTTTTACTGTCTTCTTCAATTTACAAAGGAGGAAAATAGGGATAAATTATTTGTCCATGATGACACCACAACTTAAATAGAACTTAACTCGAGTCAAACCAAGAAGTCTCACTCCATCACTCATTTATATGTAACTGTGGGTAATATACTTTTTGTGAAGAGGGAATGTCCACTAACATAATGTGGAGCCCTGAACTTACTTTCTAAGCATAGAGAGGTTATTATATTAATTCATTTAACCTGGACATATTTTTCGTATTTACAAATCGCTTTCGCATGCATATGGCTTCCCTGGTAGCTCAGCTGGTGAGGAATCCACCTGCAAGGTGGGAGACCTGGGTTCAATGCCTGAGTTGGGAAGATCACCTGGAGAAGGGAACAGCTACCCATTCCAATATCCTGGCCTGGGCAATTCCTTGATTCAGAAAAGCCTGATGGGCTACAGTCCATGGGGTCTCAAAGAACTGGGCATGACTGAGCAACTTTCACTTTCACATGCCTACAGCCCACTGCTTATTAATCCTGTAGGATATGCCTGAATTTTATTGTCCTCAGAAACAAAAAGAGTATGAAGAGGTCACCAAAGCATGTCTCCAGAGATCATGTGCAAATATCCCTCCATTAGTCAGGTCAAGCTGCCCTAACACAATACCACAGACTGAGGTATTTTCTAAATTTTCTCACAATTCTAGAGGTGGGGAAGTCCAGAATCAAAGTGCCAGCCCATTTGGTTCCTGGTGAGGACTCTTCCTGGCTTGTAGACAACCACTTTCTCACTGTATCCTCACATAGCAGAGAAAGAGTGTGTGTGTCTCTTTTTCTTCTTTTTTAAAAAAAATATTTACTCATTTATTTATTTGGCTGTGTTGGGTCTTAGTTGCAAGATGTGAACTCAACCAGAGATAGAACCTGGGCACCCTGCATTGGGAACACTGAGTCTTAGCCATAGACCAACCTGGGAAGTCTCCTCCATCTCTTCTTATAATAGCACTTCCCCTATCAGATTAGATCTCCACCATTATGTCTTCACTTAGCCTTTATCACCTCCTCAAAAGCCCTGTCTCCAAAAATAGATGCATTGGGGGTTAGGGCTTTAGCATATGAATTTTGGAGAGACACATAGCCATCTCCTAGGAGCCTTGAACAATTTAAGAAAGATTTAATAATAAGTACTCACTTCCATTTTTTCCCAAGCCTTTCATGTCTATACACACACACACACACACACACACACACACACACACACACACACACACAGAGACACACACACAAGACTGGAAAGAAAAAACAATTCAGTAAGTATTTCATCCATTCATTTATTCACTTACTTAACTCATATTTATTAAGCATCTCTTATGTGCCATATTATTCTAGGCCCTTAGGTAAGTCAGTGAAAAAAACAAACGTCCTTCCTTCACAAAATTTATGTTTTAATAGATATATATCATATATGATGCCAGAGTAATAGATTATCTTAATGAAAATAAAGCATATTAAAAGTATAGAGAATGATGAGGGCCAGAATTTCTACTTTCAATAGGAGTCAAATAAATCCTCTTAGATGAGGTGACTTTTATGCAAAGACCTAATACTTAAAGCTTTTACATCTTCAAATATAACTGAAAAGAATGAGAGAACATATTTTCAGATTCCTTCATTTCACAGAAGCATAAACTGGGATCTAAAATAGATGTTGGCAAACATTTTTCTTTAAAGAGCCCAGCAGTAAATATTTTTTTTTGTTTTGTACACTAGACAGCCTGTGTCATAACTACTATACTGTTATAGTACAAAAAACAGCCATAAATAGTAAGTAAATGAAGAGTATGGGTGTGTTCTAATAAAATTTAATTTGCAACACAGGCAGTGAAATGAGAACATACTGTATAGCACAAGGAACTCTACTTATTGCTCTGTGGTGACCTAGTCAGTTCAGTTGCTCAGTCATGTCTGACTCTTTGCAACCCCGTGGACTGCAGGATGCCAGGCCTCCCTGTCCATTGCCAACTCCCAGAGTTTACTCAAACTCATGTCCATTGAGTCGGTGAGGCCATCCAACCATCTCATCCTCTGTCATCCCCTTCTCCTTCTGCCCTCAATCTTTCCCAGCATCAGGGTATTTTCCAATGACTCAGTTCTTTGCATTAGGTGGCCAAAATATTGGAGTTTCAGCTTCAGCATCAATCCTTCCAATGAATATTCAGGACTGATTTCCTTTAGGATGGACTGGTTGGCTCTCCTTACAGTCGAAGGGACCCTCAAAAGTCTTCTCCAACACCACAGTTCAAAAGCACCAATTCTTTGGCGCTCAGCTTTCTTTATAGTCCAACTCTCATATCTATACATGACTACTGGAAAAACCATAGCTTTGACCTAAATGGGAAGGAAGCCCAGAAAAGAGGGGATATATTTATCATATGACTGATTCACTTTGCTGTACATTGCTGTACAATGTTGAACACAAGATTGTAAAGCAACTCTACTCCAGTGAAAATTAAAAAAGAAAAAACAGTCCATGGATAAGATTTGTCCCACAGTCTGCAGTTTTCCAATTCCTAATCTGGAACAATGAAATGACTTTCCCAGGGTCACACATCTGATAGTTGATGAAAGGAGAGAGGACAAACATATTTCTGCTGTCTTTGAAAACAACAGAGATCTTTAGAGCAGATTGTCACAGACAAGGGACATAGTTAAATAAACAATAGTCTATTATGGGTGAAAAAAACTATCCACCTGGCTGTTGGCACCTGAATTTCTTTTAGGGAAGGAACTGTCTTTGTTTAGGAAAACATATTGGTAAGCTACTTCTGGCAGAAGGTGACATGCTGAGGGCAGAATTCAACAGGAAGCCATGAAATAAAAAGGATGATTCAGTGGCTCTATGAAAAAGGGAAGGTAGAGAAAGGGAAAGAGAGAAGAGTCAGTCGACAGAACACCATAATAGAAGAATGCATGTTAAGAAATATACCTCTGATCAATTTTTTATCAGCTGTATTGTTGCAGTGCAAACCCTCTATTGTCCTCAAAAATTATAGAAAACACTGATGCACAATTCAAAAGCCTTTTATGAATGGGCTTTTAAAGATGTGTCTGCAAACAGATGGAGAAATATACCTTGTTCATGGATTGGAAGAATTAATATAGTGAAAATGAGTATACTACCCAAAGCAATCTATAGATTCAACGCAATCCCTATCAAGATACCAACAGTATTTTTCACAGAACTAGAACAAATCATTTCACAATTTGTATGGAAATATAAAAAACCTCGGATAGCCAAATCAATCTTGAGAAAGAAGAATGGAACTGGAGGAATCAACCTGCCTGACTTCAAGCTCTACTACAAAGCCACAGTCATGAAGACAGTATGGTACTGGCACAAAGATAGAAATATCGATCAATGGAACAAAATAGAAAGCCAAGAGATAAATCCACGCACCTATGGACACATTATCTTCGACAAAGGAGGCAAGAATATACAATGGAGAAAAGACAATCTCTTTAACAAGTGGTGCTGGGAAAACTGGCCAACCACTTGTAAAAGAATGAAACTAGAACACTCTAACACCATACACAAAAATAAACTCAAAATGGATTAAAGATCTAAATGTAAGACCAGAAACTATAAAACTCCTAGAGGAAAACATAGACAAAACACTCTCCGACATAAATCACAGCAGGATCCTCCATGACCCACCTCCCAGAATATTGGAAATAAAAGCAAAAATAAACAAATGGGACCTAATTAAAATTAAAAGCTTTTGCACAACAAAGGAAACTATAAGCAAGGTGAAAAGACAGCCTTCAGAATGCGAGAAAATAATAGCAAACCAAGCAACAGACAATTAATCTCAAAAATATATAAGCAACTCCTGCAGCTCAATTCCAGAAAAATAAACGACCCAATCAAAAAATGGGCCAAAGAACTAAACAGACATTTCTCCAAAGAAGACAGACAGATGGCTAACAAACACATGAAAAGATGCTCAACATCACTCATTATTAGAGAAATGCAAATCAGAACCACAATGGGGTAGCATTTCCCGCCAGTCAGAATGGCTGCTATCCAAAAGTCTACAAGCAATAAATGCTGGAGAGGGTGTGGAGAAAAGGGAACCCTCTTACACTGTTGGTGGGAATGCAAACTAGTACAGCCACTATGGAGAACAGTGTGGAGATTCCTTAAAAAACTGGGAATAGAACTGCCATATGACCCAGCAATCCCACTGCTGGGCATACACACCGAGGAAACCAGAATTGAAAGAGACGCGTGTACCCCAATGTTCATCGCAGCACTGTTTACAATAGCCAGGACATGGAAGCAACCTAGATGTCCATCAGCATACGAATGGATAAGGAAGCAGCGGTACATATACACAATGGAATATTACTCAGCCATTAAAAAGAAGACATTTGAATCAGTTCTATTGAGATGGATGAAACTGGAGCCCATTATACAGAGTGAAGTAAGCCAGAAAGAAAAACACCAATACAGTATACTAAAGCATATATATGGAATTTGAAAGATGGTAACGATGACCCTATATGCAAGACAGAATAAGAGACACAGATGCATAGAACAGTCTTATGGACTCTGAGGGAGAAGGTGAGGGTGGGACACTCTGAGAGAATAGCATTGAAACATGTATATTGTCATATGTGAAACAGAACACAATTCCAGGTTCAATGCATGAGACAAATGCCCAGGGCTGGGGCAATGGGATAACCCAGAGGGATGGGATGGGGAGGGAGGTGGGAGGGGGCTTCAGGATGGGGAACACATGTAAACCCATAGCTGATTCATGTCAATGTATGGCAAAAACCACTACAACATTGTAAAGTAATTAGCCCCCAACTAAAATAAATAAATTTATTTAAAAAAATAAGAAAATAAGTACAAAAAAAAAAATAAAGATGTGTCTGTGGGCGGGGGGGGGGGGGGAGGAATTCAGTCAGGAAGCTGAGTTTTGTCTGAGCCAATTCTTGCTGTATGTGTGGCATTTAATTAAATCCCAACCTTTGATAGCTCAACCATCTGTTTTATCTGTCCTTATAGTTAAACAATATGAGGGAAGGTCCTGGTAACAGGCCATGTTGGTCCAGCTATGAATTTAAGAACTAAAACTCTAACCTCAGTGTGGCCCTCAACAGTGCCCACGGTCTGTTGACAACAGTTATTTCAAACCTTATCCACTCTACTCAAAGCATCAAGCCTTCCCCCTCCTCCTCTCCACTTATCATATGATAACCAGGCATTTTAGATGGAAAGAGAAAGCATCAGATGGTGACTCCCTTATCTTCCTCCCACCTAACATACTAATCAAGGAGCCTCTAACTTATGGAATATCCTCCTTCCCTTCTGCGAAAAGAGACAAAGGGTTCTCTCTCCTCCTACCTAAGGTAGAGACTTCTGCCTCATGAACTGTTTGTTCAGTATAGAGTTGAACAAACTGTATACTGTTTGTTATCCGTTATCACTCTCATACTGCAGACTCTGTGGAACTGAATTCTTCACATCAGTGCTTAAATCATTATCATTAAAAAAAACAAACAGAGCAAAACCAAAACCCACCTCTACCCACATGCCACTATCATCTACTGCCCATTCTCTCCTTCACCACTTAACTTCTTGAAAAAGTTGTTGGCAAAATTGTCCTCATTCCCTTACTTCTCAAACCCCTCTAATCTGGACTATTCCCGGTACTGTCATCTCACTAAATCCAATGGCAAATTTAAATTCTTACCTTATTCAATATTTCCACAGCTCTTGACATGGTTGACTGCTCCCTTCTTGAAAAACTTTCATCCTTTGGCTTGGAAGTCATCACCCTCTCTTTTTTCCCCCCTCTGTTCAAACTTCTCACTGGCTGCCTTATTTGTAGTTCATACTCTTCTGCTCCCAGGATAATAAGTGTTGAAGTTCCTCAAAACTAAACTTAAGTTCTCTTTTCTTCTTACTCTGTGTTCTCCTATTAAGTGATCTTATTGTCAATCAGGGTTTCATTTAGCACCCATAATCTGGTGATTCACAGTTTTCTTTCTACAAACCAAAATCATCTTGGAACTCTAGACCACAATTCCAAATGCCTATTTAACATTTCTTTTGAGATGGCTTCAAATTCATGTCAGAAATCAAATTTTTGATATCCCTATCTGGTCCTCTTGGTGAGAGCAAGGTGGAGGATCAGAAGGAAACATTATGGTTTTTCTGTCTAGTCAAAGCTATGATTTTTCCAGTGGTCATGTATGGACGTGAGAGTTGGACTATAAAGAAGGCTGAGCACCAAAGAACTGATGCTTTTGAACTGTGGTGTTGGAGAAGACTCTTGAGAGTACCTTGGACTGCAAGGAGATCCAACCAGTCCATCCTAAAGGAAATCAACCCTGAATATTCATTGGAAGGATTGATGCTGAAACTGAAACTCCAATACTTTGGCCACCTGATGTGAAGAACTGACTCACTGGAAAATACCCTGATGCTGGGAAAGATTGAAGGCAGGAGGAGAAGGGGACAACAGAGGATGAGATGGTTGGCTGGCATCACCGACTCAATGGACATGAGTTTGAGCAAGCTCTCAGATTTGGTAATGGACAAGGAGGCCTGGCGTGCTGCAGTCCATGGGATCAGAAAGAATCAGACACGACTGAGTGACTGAACTGAACTGAACCTGGTCCTCTTATTGAAGAGTGAATGATATCACCATCTAACTACTTACATTAGGAAGAAACTTAAGAATAACCCATGACTCTTCCTTGAACTTCAGCCCTCATATCCAGTTAATCACAAGGCTATCATTTTTTGAAAAATATTTACTTATGCATTTATTTTTCACTATGTCAGGTCTTAGTCATGGCACACAGGATCTTCTTGCAGTTTGCTGCCATTTCTCTAGTTGTGGCATGCAGGCTCGGTTGCCCCACGGCATATGGGATCTTTGTTCCCCAACTAGAGATCAAACCTGCATCTCCTGCATTGGAAGGCAGACTCTTAACCACTGGACTGCCAGGGAAGTCCTGAGGCTATCAATTTTGCCTTCTAAATATATATCTAATTTCCCATGTCTTTCCACATCTATTGCCACCATTCTAGCCTAAGGAAGATATCTCCAGCTGTCAACTGGACTGCTGCAGTGTGTGTGTGCACGAACACACACATGCATGCTCAGTTGTGTCTGACTCTTTTGTGACCCCGTAGACTGTAGCCCGCCAGGCTCCTCTGTCCATGGGATTTCCCAGGCAATCATACTGGAGTGACTTGCAGTTTCCTCCTCCAAGAGATATTCCCGACCCAAGGATCGACTCACATCTCCCTCATTGGCAGGTGGATTCTTTACCACTGAGTCACTTGGGAAGCCCAGACTACTGCAAGAGCCTACTGTAACTCTTGGCCTCTTCACTCACTCATACTCCAAATTGGGATGACCAAGGTGATGATTTGAAATGCAAACCTGATGAGACCATATCTTCATTACATCAGTGGCTTCATTTTTGTTTGGACAGTGACCACAGTTCATAAGATTGCCTACAATTTCCTACATGACATTGAAATTTTTCCAATGTCATTCCACACCACATTCCCTGCTGATTTGTATACTTCAGCCACAATGACCTTCCTTTACGGTTTCCTTTTCACCATGGGCCTTCTTATGTGGAACTCTATTTGCATCGAATGGTAACTCCCATATCTCCCTGCCCTCCAACATACCAATCAAGGAACTCTGGGGTATCCCCTTTTGCTTCTTTGGAAAGAGAGGGCCACCTCTCCTCCTACATAAGGTAAATCCTTCCACCTCATGAACCATATATTTTCTGTTACCCTTTATTACTCTCATATTCCAAACTCTCTCATGGAACTGAATCCTTTACATGAGGGCTCTCAAGCCATTAAGTCATTAAATTAAACACGGAGTTTTCTTACGCTCTCCTTTAATTAACTCCTACCATTTTTTGGATCACATATTAATGGCCTTTTTCCCCAGGAAAACTGTCTCTATGGGCTTCCCTGTTATCTCAGACCATAAAGAATCTGTCTGTAATGAAGGAGATCTGGGTTTGATCCCTGGGTCAGGAAAATCCCCTGGAGAAGGGAATGGCTCCTCTCTCCAGTATTCTTGGTTGGAAAATACCATGGACAGAGGAGGCTGGCTGACTACAGTCCATGGGATCATAAAGGGTTGGACACGACTGAGCAACTAACACATACACACAGCCTCCTAGGCTAGATAAAAGAAGTGTTTCTGTAAACATTCTCCCCTCCATCATAGCACTTATCATTCACAGTGTTCTAATTATTTGTATCATCGTTTAACAAATGTCTCCTCCATATACTAGCCTATTGTTTCCCCTAAAACCAGCCCAATGTCTCACATATAACTTAACCTAACAAATAATAGGCCGTCAATAAATATTTGATAAATGAAAAAGTGAGTAAGTGATGCTATGCACAATACCCTGGATAGTAAAACACTTTATATGATGACTAATTCAAAATAAACAGGAGATCATGAGCATGACCTGAGAATATGCAGAAATTTAGAAAATGGCATGGAACTTTCTATTAATACCAGACATGAAATTGACAGGTTAACAAGCTTCTCTAGCTCTGACTGACATCTGTATCACAGTTAATTTATCCAGGATGTGAAGAGTGTAATTCAATGGGGAATTGAGAAGTGATGACACCATTTTTAACTTGGTGATGTTACATGGGACCATTATTGGGGAACAACATGAGTTTTGGCCTAATATCTAAAGTGTAAAACAAGGACTTCACCTGCCAAATGACTCAGCAATCTTGTGAATTTTTAATAGTGTTCACCCTGTTCTGATATCAGTAAGATTTTTAAAGTTTATCTCATGAAAAAATAAAGAGGTAATTAGTATGTAGCATCAAGTCAGGTCCAAACCCAGTATGCCCTGGAGTTAACTCACAGAGGGACATCACACCTGCTACAATAAGGGCCAGCCATGCTGAGCATAGCCTACTTTAAGAGGTCTTAATATGCTTTTTTGGCCGGGAGGGATCATTGCAGCCATGGAACATGTCATATTGTGCATATTTTATGCCTTGGGTTTTCTAAGCATTAGATAAAGCTATGATTCACAGGTATTAATCTGAGTCCTTCATCAGTTTTCTGGCAGGCACCCAATGCTCCATGACTTGGTTCCCCCAATTAATCATCTTCTTTTTTGACTCAAATTGCTCACAGCCGTGATCAAACGTTGGCACAGCTCCTAAGAAGGAGGGGCACACAAGAGCTGTTATTGGGCAAATAATAGAAACTGTCACACAACCTGTGTTTAGTTTCAAAAAGTTTGCAAACTTAGAAAATGCTGCCTGTTGGGCTAGGGAAGGAGTCTCATTGGGAAGGGAACCTCATTATTTAGACTTCTATAGCATTCTTTCCCAAGCATATGATGTTGGAAATCATACCACTTGAGCTGTGCATCATTTTTAAAAGGTATACAAATACCTCATGAATGAATCTGTGAGAGAAAAATGCAAGTAGAAAATATTGAGGGGATTTGACAAACAGAAAAAAAATCTTACAATTAATGTACAAAGGGACTTTGAAACAATATAGATACTCGTGTCTATCTTGTTTGTTGATAATTAATCCTTAGAAAACAAAGGTATAAATTGTTCTCTCTCTGCTAACTTTATTTTCTCTGTATAAATAAAAATACTAATGTAGAATAATCTGTCAATATACTAGATTTGAAAAAAATGAGGACTTATTCCTCAATTGCATTTTATTTTCCAGTTGATGGTATAAGAAAATCTGTGAACATTTTAGAACTCTGAGCCTCAGAGTGGTTGAGTTATACTCCTTTGTTCATCTAGCTGGTAGTGGCAAATCGAGAGTTTCAAACTCAAGTCAGTGTACTTTAGAACTCAAGCTTTTAAACAGCCTCTCAATTACCCTACTATTTTGTTTCATATATTGACAGGACTTAAATATTTTTTTCAATAAAAAGAAAACAACTTATCAGGAAAGGTACAAATACTGATGATAATGTCTCCTCACTCTATATATTCCCTGGTGGCTCAGATGGTTAAGAATCTACCTGCATTGCAGGAGACCTGGTTCGATCCCTGAGCCAGGAAGATCCCCTGAAGAAAGGAGTGGCTACCCACTCCAGTATTCTTGCCTGGAGAATTCCATGGACAGAAGAGCCTGGTGGGCTACAGTCCTTGAGGTAACAAAGAGTTGGACACAACTGAGACACTAACATTTTCACTCTATATAAGGCCAGATATTTTTGAAATTACTCACTTACTAAGGAAAACTTCATGCAACCCCAGAGTGATTTTTTTCAGAGCCTCTAATTTCATAGATTGTCATTTTACATCAAAGGCCCATTAGTTTTCCAATAAGAGGATACATGTTTGCAAGGGTGTAGAGAAGCAGGCATTCTCAGATCTGGAATGTTCCAATATTCTTGATAGGAATTTAAGAATTAAGCAAATTCTGCCTTGTAATGTACACAATTGGATGATTTTCATAGTGGCTGTTCCAATTTACATTCCCGCAAACAGTGCCTAAGGGTTCCCTTTTCTCCATATCCTCACCAATACCTGTTATCACTTGTATTTTTGATGATTGCCATTCTAACAGGTTTGACATGATATTTCATTGTGGTTTTGAATTGCATTTCCCTGATGAGTGATATTGAGCACCTTTTTATGTACCTGTTGGTCATTTGTATGTCTTCTTTGGAAAGATGTATATTCAGTTCCTTTGCCATTATTAAACTGGATTGTTAGGTTTTTTGCTATTGAGTTATATGAGTTTTTTTTATATATTCTGGATATTACCCCCTTATCCAGATATAGGAAATGCAAATATTTTCTCCCATTATGTAGGTTGCCTTTTCATTTTATTGATGGTTTCCTTTGCTATAACAGAAGCTTTTTAGTTTGATAGAATTCCAGTTATTTATTTTTGCTTTTGTTGTCAGATTCAAAAAAATCATTTCCAAGACTGATGTCAAGAGATTGCCTGATATATTTTCTTCTAGGACTTCCATGGTTTGCGGCCTTACCTTCAGCTCTTTAATTTCTTTTGGACTGATTTTTGTGTATGGTGGAAGATAGTGCTCCAGTTTTATTCTTTTGTATGTGTCTGTTCAGTTTTCTCAGCACTATTTATTGACAATACTATTCTTTCCTCCATTGTATATCCTTGGCTCCTTTGTTGCAAATTAATAGGCCATATATGCATTAGGTTCTATTTTTGGACTTTCTAATTTGTTCCATTGATCTGTGAATTAGGACATTTAGAACACTGGTATTCAAAGTGATTATTAATGTACTTGGATAAAATTAACCATACTTGTGACTATTTTCTATTTGTTGCTCTTGTTCTTTGCTCTTATTTTTGTGTTCTACTCTTGATTTTAACTGGGCATTTACACGATTCCCTTTTTTCTCCTTTCTTAGCATATCAATTATACTTTCTATTTCACTTTTTTCAGTGGTTATTCTAGAGTTTTTGGTATACATTTACAACTATTCCAATTCTATTTTTAAATACACTTTACCACTTTGTGGGTAGTTTTAGTACCTTATAATAATCCTAATTTCTCCCTCCAGTCCCTTGTAACATTGCTGTCATTCATTTCACTTATATATAAAACACATACATATTTATATGTATGTGTGTATATGTGCATATATATATATATATGAGATACATATATATAATTGAATACATTACTATTATTATTTTGAGTGAAACTGTTATCTGTTATATCAATTAAGAATAAGTAAAGTAATTATTACTTTATTTTCACTTACTTCTTCTGCAGTGATCCTCTTTTCTTTGTGTGGATCTGAGTTTCTGACCTACATTATTTTCCTTCTCTCTAAAAACCTTATTTTGGCATTTCTTGCAAGACAGGTCTACTGGCAACAGATTCCCTCATTTTTTGCTTGTCTGAGAACATCTTTATTTCTTCTCCACTTTTGAATGAGGATTTCACAAGCACAGATTTCTAGATTGGTGGTTTCTCTGTATCAACACTATATGTATTTCATTCCACTCTCTCCTTGCTCTTATGGTTTCTGAGGAGGATTTTGATGTAATTCTTATCTTTGTTCCTATATAGTAATAGATAATTTTTTCCCCTTATGGTTTTTTCAGGATTTTTCTTTGATATCCTAACTTGACTATAATATGCCTAGGTATGGTTTTTCTTGGCATTTATCATGCTCAGTGTTCTGTGAGCTTCCTTAATCTATGGCTTGGTGTCTGACATTAATTTAGGGAAATTCTCAGTCATTATTGTTTCATTGTACATTATATCAAATATTGATATATAATGTCTCAATATTAAATATTTATCAACTATTTCTTCTGTTCCTTTCTCTCTTCTCCTTCTGGCTTCATCATTACACATATATTAAAATTTTGTACCTGTGTCACAGTTCTTGGGTATTCTCTTCTGGGTATTTTGTCATTTTTTTCTGTTTGCTTTTCAGTTTTAGAGATTGTTATTAATATGTCCTCAAGCTCAGAGATTCTTAGCAGTCTTCACATGAGCCCATCAAAGGCATTCTTCATTTCTGTTATAGTTTTTTTTAAATTTCTAGCGCTTTTAAAAGTATGTTTTAGTATTCTCAACCTTCTGCTTACATTGCACGTCTTACATGCATTACATTGCATGATGTCTGCTTTATCCATTAGACACCTTCCATATTAATCATAGTTGTTTTTAACTCCTGATCTGATAATCCAACATCCCTGTCATGTTTGGCTTTGATGCTTGTTCTGTTTCTTCAAAGTGTATTTTTATGTCTTTTTGTATATATTTTTTTTTCTTTATAGCCAAACACAATGTACTCGGTAAAAAGGACTGTTGTAAGTGGACCTTTAGTAATGTTGTAGTAAGATATAGGGGCAGGATAGTGTTTAATAGTTCTTTGATTATGCCTCAGTCTTTTACTGAGCCTATGCTTATGGGCTGTAAATTTCACCAGTGCTTCTCAGTGCCCCACCCCCTTAGGTGAGATAAGATGGTTAGACTGGACTGAAGTTGGTTATTTCCCTTCCTCCAGGTCAGTTAGGCTATGATAACATTACAGAAGGTTAAGTTCTGGTTAAGTAGTTTGTCCTGAGAACAGACCTTATTTTTAAAAATAGGGTGTATTTCAAACAATGTATCTTTCAAAATGCTATCTTTCAAAATGCTTCCTTTTCTCCTCCCCTGCCAGAAGCTCAAGGGTATTTTTCACTGTGATATTTACTGTGAAAACCTGATTGAAGTTAAACTCACTAAAGTGTGGAAAGCCTCCTATGACTGGGTCTCCTGGAGTTTTAACTCTCAGTCTTGTCTACTGTGAGCTTTCAGCGGTTCATCAATTATAGTTCTAGTTTTTGTTCCCCAGCATTGGGCCCCATGGAGGTTTTAGCTTACAATCTTCTGCTTTGATAAGTTGTGATTCTTTGTATTTGCCTGTCAATCTCTCCAGTGTTGGGGTCTACAGTTTGCCCTGTGACCTAACTTCTCTTGCAAATCTGAGAATTACTAATCTTTTTTAGTTTGTTCACCTTTTTACTTGTTGTTAGGACAGAGTAGTGTCTTCCAAATTCCTTACGTGCAGAACCAGAAGCCAGAAGTCCCATATCTTTGTATTCTAATATATAGCTGGACATAGGCTTCTAGGTTGTAAATATTTTCCCTCAAACATTTGAAGTCAGACACACCATTATCCATGGATTGGAAAACTCAATGTCAACTCTCCCCAAACTGATCTATTGGTTAAAATCAATTATTTTTTGAATATCAGCAAGGTAAGTGTAAACAAGCTTATTCTAAAATTGGTATGGAGAGACACAAGCAGTAAATTACCTAAACTAGTCTTGGAAAACAAGAATCATTCTGCCTGATTTTAAGGCTTACCATATGTGTACAGTAAGCAAAACAGTGTGGAAATAGCAGAGGAATAGAAACATAGATCGACAGAATAGAAAAGAGAACCTAAAAACAAAACCACACGAATGTGCCTGAGATAATTTTGTGGAATGGGGCAAGGACAACTGAAGTAAGAAAGAACAGCCTTTTCAACAAATAGTGCTAGAACAGTCAGACGTTTGTATGAAAAGAAAAAAAAGAAAAGAACGTCAACTTAAACCTTCTATTTTATACAAATATTAACTCAAAATGAGTTACAGACTTAACTGTAAAACCTAAAACTATGAAAATTTTCAAGGAATAAAAACAGAGAAGATCTCCAGGTACTAAGACTAACCACAGAGTTCTCAGCCTTGACACAAAAAGCATAACTTGTAAAAGGAAAAGATGATGAATAGGACCTTATCAACCTTAGAAATGAAGCTCTACAAAAGACTCTGTGAAGAGGATTAAGAGACAAACTACAGGCTGGTTAAAAAATTTTAAACCCTGTTCTGATGAAGGATTAGTATCTAGACTATGTAGAGTATTTTCAAAACTCAACATTAAAAAACAAACAGTCCAGTTATAAAATGGGCAAAAGACATGAACAGACATTACGTTGACACAAATATACAGATGGTAAATCAGAACATGAAGCGATGTTCAACTTCATTAGTCATTAGAGAAATGCAGATTAAACTCACAATGAGATATACCTATACACTTTAAAAGTGTATTTTTAAGACTTAAAAAAGACATTTTTAAAGTGCTACACCGAATGATGGTAAATATTTGGAGAAACTACATGTCTCATACATGGCTACTGGGAAAGTAAAATGGCAGAGCCACTCTGGAAAGCAGTTCAGCATTTTCTTACAAATCTAATGCAATTACTGTATGACTCAACAGTTGCACTCTTTGCCATTTACTTCAGAGAAATGGAAATCTATGCTCACACAAAAACCTGTATACACAAATATTCACAGGAGCTTTATTTGTAATAACAAAAACTGTGTATAACCCAAATGTCCTTTAATAAGTGAATGGGTAAACAAACTATGATACACTCATGCCATGGAGTTCTACTCAGCAATTTTTTTTGAAAGCAAACTATTATTATACTCAACAACTTAGATCTTTAAAGAATCATACAGAGTGAAAAAGTCAATCCAAAAATGGTACATGCTATAAGATCCTATTTATAAATGCTCCTCAAATGATAATATTAAAGAAATAAAGAACAGATCAGTGATTTCAGTGAATCAGGGACTGAGGGGCGGATAGGAAGAAGATGAATGTAGTTATAAAAATGCAACAGCAACAGAAACTTGTGCTGACAGATGTGTACTATATCTTGATTATGGTGAAGGATACACAAACCCACACATGATAAATTTGAATAGAAGTAAATACATGCATACACACATGCACACACAAATGAGAACAAGTAAAAAATAAAATGAGAAATCTGAATAAGATTGATAAATCCTACCAATGTCGATATCCTGGTTGTGATATTGCACTATAATGTTATAAGTTGTTATCACTGGGGCAGCTGGCTAAATGATACACGGGATCTCTCTGTATCATTTCTCAAAACTGCATGTAAATACATCTACAACCACCTAAGAATAAAAAGTTTAATTAAAGCAAACTGAAGCCATTTTTTCACCTCTTTTCAAATTTCCACTCTTACATGTAAAAAACCAAAGGCCATGCAGATCCCCATCTGATCCCCAGTTTGATAGGCTACCCACTCCAGTATTCTGGCCTGGAGAATTCCATGGACTAGTCCATGGGGTTACAAAGAGTCCGGCATGACTGAACGACTTTCACTTTCACTTCTCTATCTGAAAGATGATGAGATCTTCCCTATGTCCAGTTCAGTTCAGTCGATCAGTCGTGTCTGACTCTTTGCAACACCATTGACTGCAGCACGCCAGGCATCCCTGTTCATCACCAACTCCCGGAGTTTACTCAAACTCATGTCCATTGAGTTGGTGATGCCATCCAACCATCTCATCTTCTGTTGTCCCCTTCTCCTACTGCCTTCAATCTTTCCCAACATCAGGATCTTTTTAAATGAGTCAGTTCTTTGCATCAGGTGGCCAAAGTATTGGAGCTTCAGCTTCAGCATCAGTCCTTCCAATGAATATTCAGGATTGATTTCCTTTAGGATGAACTGGTTGGATCTCCTTGCAGTCCAAGGTGCTCTCAAGAGTCTTCTCCAACACCACAGTTCAAAAGCATCAGTTCTTTGGTGCTCAGCCTTCTTTATAGTCCAACTCTCACATCCATACATGACTACTGGAAAAAGCACAGCCTTGATTAGACAGACCTTTGTTGACAAAGTGATGTCTCTACTTTTTAACATGCTGTCTAGGTTGGTCATAACTTTTCTTTCGAGGAGTAGGCATCTTTTATTTTCATGGCTGAAATCACCATCAGCAGTGATTTTGGAGCCCAAAAAATTAAAGTCTGTCACTGTTTCCACTGTTTCCCCATCTATTTGCCATGAAGCGATGGGACCAGTTGCCATGATCTTAGTTTTCTGAATGTTGAGTTTTAAGCCAACTTTTTCACTCTCCTCTTTCACTCTCATCAAGAGGCTCTTTAGTTCTTCTTCACTTTCTGCCATAAGGGTGGTGTCATCTGCATATCTGAGGTTATTGATATTTCTCCCGGCAATCTTGATTCCAGCTTGTGTTTCTTCCAGCCCAGCGTTTCTCATGATGTACTCTGCATATAAGTTAAGTAAGCAGGGTGACAATATACAGCCTTGGCATACTCCTTTTCCTATTTGGAACCAGTCTGTTGTTCTATATCCAGTTCTATCTGTTGCTTCCTGACCTGCATAGAGATTTATCAAGAGGCAGGTCAGGTGGTCTTAAAATTCTCTTTAAGTATTTTCCACAGTTTGTGGTGATCCCTATGTTACTGTTGGGAAATGTCACAGTTGTGTAGGTTGGTGTTCACCCATTCTGCTGGGCCCTCTGTTGATCCTTTCAATCTGGAAACTCATGTTCTTCTGTTCTGAAAAAAATTGCTTGATCATTTTTGAGTATTTCTTTCCATTTTCTTTTTCTTTTTTTCTTGAATTATGGCTGTGTTGCTTCTCTTCATCTGATTTTTTTTCCTGTTTTTTCATTTCTTTGTCTTTTTGCTCTACTTTATGGTAGATTTTCTTGACCTGAACTATCAACTGTTTGCTTGTTTTTTTCCTTCCTGCTATCGTATTTTTCATTCCATAAGTTAATTTTTTTGTGAATGTTCTTGAATTTTTTAAACAGCCTATTTTTTCATATATACAAAACATAATATATATTAGGCTTTTCTTCTGCTTGCATAGTCATTTTCTACAAGCCTATTTTTCATTTATTCCTTTTGTCTCTTTCATGACAGAGACTTTTCCCAAGTATCTTGTAATCTTTGTGCTTCTTGGTCATCTGAACTAACTAAAGGTTCTGATGGAGTAGGGTGGCTGTTACTGACTGTGAGCCTCAATGTAGGCAAGTATAAGTTGGACCAATTAGATGGAGAAACCTTAATGTCATGATTTTATGTTTTTTCTTCTTTTCCTGGCCCCAAATGCTAGAAAATAACTCTTTAATCTAGTGTATTGAGGATATAGGCCTTGATGCCAAAATTTGGGGAAATGACTGGGAGTTCCATTTTCAGCTAGTAGAAATTCACTTAATCGACCTGCAACATTATTATTTTGTATTCTCTCTTTGCCCTTAGTTATGCCTCATGTCTTCCATGGAGAAGGAAATGGCAACCCACTCCAGTATTCTTGCCTAGAGAATCCTGTGGACAGAGGAGCCTGGTGGGCTGCTGTCCATAGGGTCGCACAGAGTCGGACACGACTGAAGCGATTTAGCATGCATGCATGTGTTGGAGAAATAAATGGCAACCCACTCCAGTATTCTTGCCTGGAGAATCCCAGGGACGGAGGAGCCTGGTGGGCTGCCATCTATGGGGTCGCGCAGAGCCGGACACGACTGAAGCGACTTAGCAGCAGCAGCATGTCTTCAGGTCCTCTATTTTGTTTTCTTCAAATCCTAGATAATTATCTGTTTAATTTTCTCCCAGAAAGCCAGAGGAATTCTTCACTAGCCCTAATGACTAGGGAATATAAGTGCTTTCTATTTCATATATTCTTCTTTTTTCAGTCTCACCTACACTTCTGGTCCTAGGAATACCAGCATTGCTTATTACTCACTATAAATCTGTTCCTTATTAGCTTTTCCCATTATGAGCATGTAGTTCAGTTTTCCTGGGTCTTCTGGGAAAGATTCTACTCACCTATATGGTTTCCCACTTCAAAAGTTTGTTTCTGTTGTCTTCTTTAATTTCCTTTATCTTTTGGGGTTTGTGCCTCTAAAATCTTCCCCTGCTATTTAAGTTTTACCCAAAGTTTTGGGTAAAAATAGAGGTAAAAGATCATGTTCAGTCTGCCATTTTACTGGGAAATCTGGAAATACAATTTTCCACTCTCCAAGCTGCCACCAAAAATAAAGTTTGATTATGCCCAGTTTTAGTGAAACTAAAATAGTTGCAACATTTATACATTGCTCATGACAGTATAAATTAGTATAAATATAAACACAAGTTAGTAAATATGTATTAGTACATAAATATTAGTATTCATTAGTATTACTGCTTTAGAAAACAGTATTAAATTGGGAGATGTCTAAAACCAACAGCCCAGAAACTTTATCATAAAAACATTTCCAACATAGAAAATTACATGCCTCTATATGTAGTAAAAATATAATAATGAAAACCACCCATGACCCAGCTTAATAAAATGAATATTATCAAGCAAGTGAAGCTTCCTGCATGTTTATCCCTTTTCACAGACATCCTCTTCCTTCAGCTCTCGAAGTAACCACCAACTTCAAAGAGGTATTATTTGTGAAAGCAGATGAGGTGAACATAAGCAGCTTTAGAATATAGTTCCCTCAAAGCAGTGTTTCTGCACTTAAATAAATGAAGAACATGAAGTTCCAATATTTTTAAAAATAAATGCAGCATTCCACATCACCTTTTATTTTAGATATAAAATATAGATATTTTTTCAAGATGGAAAAGTAACAACAAAGTGCCTCTTTGGCTACCTACAGAATAATCTTTGAGACTGGCTCTCCTGACTCTGTTGTGCTATGGATGTTTTTTAATCCCAGAAGACTGATGAAATCTAGTCCCTGTTCTCCATTCATTAAAAGCGTGGAAAGTGTCTGTAAGAGACTGCATGAAGGAAAAACATCATCTGCTTTCAGTTACCAATAGAAGAGTTTCCTGGAACTCTCAAGCTGTCTTCATTTATTTTTTTGCTGGTTGCTTTGAATATTCTAACACAGTAACAAAGTGATTCAAGAGAGCAGAGGTAGCAACAACTGTATTGACCATTCTGGTCATCTTCCCCAAACAAAATGTCAGATCATGCCTTTGTTAGCACTAAGAGGGAACAATTCTGGTGCAAAGCTTGATTACACAAATACCTTTAAATTATGTATGAAGTGTTCACTGAAGCATTCTGAAAGTTCCAATCAAAACCCTCAGTTAGGGAGGTGATGTATGTATACCTATGGCTGATTCATGTTAAGGTTTGACAGAAAACAACAAAATTCTGTAAAGCTATTATCCTTCAATTAAAAAAAATAAATGAAAAAACCCTCAGTTAATGCTTACCTCATATGAATGAAGAAATATGAAATATATTCATTATCATAAAAAGTGTGCAGTTTCAGATAAACAAACTGCTCATTCATTATCTCCCCCTTTATAGTTGAAAAGTAACATTTATTTGTTTCTTTAATTTTATTTGCCCAACTCAAAAAAGCACAAAATATATTAAGAGTTTAAAATAAACCCTTTATATCAAATACATATTTGTTAGTTTGAAAGAGATGCTAGAAAATATTTTCTGTGTCAGTAAAAGTGATATTATAATTTTCCAATTATAACTTTCCAACTGCCTCTCTTATTTTTGTCGACTCTTGAAAGGTTTCCATATCTCCAAATTAGTATGCAGAGTCCTAAGCTATACCAGCTTAGAGTTTTGGATGATGGTATTTTAATTTCCTGTGAGAGTTACATTTAATTCATGTATACATGTACCTCATAATCCTCTTCTGGAAAGGAACCTCAGTCTGGGCAAAAGGGAAGGTATAATTCTAAGAGACAAGGAATCTGAGTTGTGGGGCAAAATTTCAATTTCTAAGTAAAGATATCAGTACATAACAGGAGCATATCTTTCTCCTTAGGCATGCAAATGCCAATAACAATATACTAATGCTAATAATAGATAACATTTTTTCCAGTCACATGCTCTTCCATCATTTCGTATGCATCATTTCATTTAATCATCACAAAGGCTCTATCAAGCAGGTGGGCTGGATTGTCTGTTGTCAACTTGTCCATCACCTCCCGCTTCTAACTTCTCAGGCATTGCAGAGGAGAAAATGGGAACTACATTTTCCAGATTGCCCTCTTTATACTTGGCTCCAGGGTTGATTCTGCCAAAAAGAGAAAGATGTGGGAGATTTGGGGAGATGTGTGAACAAACATGAAGTTCACAGAGCTTCTAGGGGATCCCTTTAGGACCACTCACCACTGATGCAGGTTAAGGTATTTGTTGCCATCTCCCAAGTAAGGGACAGTCCCTCAGTCGTGTCTGACTCTTTGCAACCCAATGGACTATACAGTTCATGGAATTCTCTGGGCCAGAATACTGGAGTGGGTAGCCTTTCCCTTCTCCAGGAGATCTTCCCAAGCCAGGGATCAAACACAGGTCTCCCACATTGCAGGCGGATTCTTTACCAACTGAGCCACAAGGGAAGCCCAAGAATACTGGAGTGGGTAGCCTATCCCTTCTCCAGCGGATCTTCCTGACCCAGGAATTGAACGGGGGTCTCCTGCATTGCAGGTAGATTCTTTACCAAGGATGTTTAGTTTGCAGTAGTCTCCAAATTAGTTCTTAAGAACCACCTGCTTGGATGCTTCGTACCAAGATTTTTGCTGGCCACTTCCCTGAACTTTGCTCCCCTATATCTTCTAAAACTTATATAAGTTTTTCATTTCCTGTATTAAAACCTTTGATACTTGAAATACATACAGCAACTTCTGTTTTCTTGGCTGGAAGAGGAAAGAAGAAAGTACCGTTGGCACTTGACATTGAACTTTCAAAATGCTGATCTATGTCTGGAGCATAAGTCAAACTCCATAGGAGTGGAGAAGACCACTGAGCAGACGGAAGAAGCCCTGAATATGTAGCAAAGGATAATGAAGAGAATATAGAACACAAGTTTCCCCCAAGAACTAACCACTGCCAGCTCTTCCTAGGTTTTCCTTATTGTCCTCTCCCAGGATTGGGAATTACATAAAAATGAGTAGATAAGAACATACAGTCATCATATCCTTACTTTAAGTGGGTGAAAACCAACTGTCTTCACTTAAGTCAAGGAGAAATCACCTACAGTGTATTCAAGCTAATAGAAGTTCTTGACCAGTGATTCTGAAAGGTGGGGTAGGTTCTACCACCTCGTAGGGTACATTTGGGAAAACACTTGTGACTCCATCATAAGCCACATTGCTTGTTATGTATGGTCTCATCTCAATCATGCAACTTCGTTTTCACTGAACTCTCTTGGTTACAAGCAAGTCACAGAAACTAGCCCAGATTCAGGGGGCTGGTTCCTTCTCTCCATGGGAAATATGTCAAAGAATTTGCAGACATGTTTTAAAACAACCAGACTACTCTATCTAAAATTACTTTCACCCTCAACATTCCTCATCTCTTTTTATTTTTTACCAAGTATTAATATTATCTCACATATTACATATATGCCCTCTGTTACCAGAATGTAAGCTCCATGAGGATAGGGGTTATCCTGTTTCGTTTACTAGTGTACCGTCAGTACCTAAAGCAGTGCCCGCTATACAGAAAGCACTCAAGTGTATTTATATAATGAGTGAATGAGTTTCTCCCTATGAACTTGTAATATCTCAGTGCTAATTTTGTAACTTTCCCAAGTTTTCTATTGATAGGTACTCTAATAATGCTGCCAGCAAAATAGAGGACAAGCAAGTCATTATGTAGTGAATTTGATTAAAATAACCTAGTCACGAACTTGGATAACTAAAGCCAAGTTTTTTTCCTATTAAATTGGAAATTATTTGCTTATTGCTCCAATAAAGCCCTCAGCCCTTATTGACTCATATTTGGTTTATTCATTTATTTCTAAATGTAATTGACTTGATCACCGATGAAAATGCCTTGTCCCTTTCTCTTTGTAATCCAAGGAAATAAACAAATCTAGAGTCATTCCAAGGAAATGAAATAGGAGATGACAGGTCAGGGTTTTCTCATTGTTTAGGTAAAGCAGTGTGGCTTCATTTTGGATATAATCTGTGAGTAAGAGGTTAATGCAAAATGATCTTCAAAAATGAGATCATGGTATCACAAAAGTCAACTGAATGACTTTGCCAGAGGTTATTTCCAGGCATGTCAATCAGTATTTCTGGAGATCAAACATATCGCTGTTACTGTCAAGCTATTGTCCAGACCTAAGTGTTTAACTTGACCAAGTTACAACAAATGCATCTTCCACTATTGTACAGATGTGCATATAACTGGTAAAATGTGAAGAATTTAGGCAACTAGGTAAGCCTGTATAATGAAGAATGTTGGATGCAAGCACAGAGACACATAAACCTGGGATTTAGTAAATTTACGCCCCATCTAACTGTGAAACATGTGACATAGAAGGTTAACCCTTGTGAGACTCTGTTTCCTCATATTTAGCACGTCTATCATAATATCTTCCTCTTAGACCTATTTGAGAACTAAATGAATTATGTACCTAAAGCCCATAGCACACAGCCTGGTGCATATTAGCATGAAATACTTGCAATTCTTGGTAATTGTTAATGCTAATGGAGAAGGCAATGGCACCCCACTCCAGTACTCTTGCCTGGAAAATCCCATGGACGGAGGAGCCTGGTAGGCCACAGTCCATGGGGTCGCTAAGAGTCAGACACGACTGAGTGACTTCACTTTCACTTTTCCCTTTCATGCACTGGAGAAGGAAATGGCAACCCACTCCAGTATTCTTGCCTGGAGAATCCTAGGGACGGTGGAGCCTGGTGAGCTGCCGTCTATGGGGTTGCACAGAGTCGGGCACGACTGAAGTGACTTAGCAGCAGCAGCAGTTAATGCTAATGGTTCAAAACAAAGATAATACTTTTTCTCACAATATCAGATGAAGCAAGATTGGCTCTGTGAATTAATTTCAATATTCTGCTAATGGCCCTCATCTTCTGCTTTACTTGTAGTGCAGAGAAACAGTTGTGATTAAGACATGTGGCTATCAGCCCACAACACAGGCCTCCAGTCTAATGTTACAGTCACTACCTCGGTAGGCCACTTTGTATCAGAACAAGCAATAGATCTGAGATGATGAAAGGGATTCCATGCTCTCATTTCTTGATCGAGGATATCACCACCATTCTGCAGGTACTTTAATTTTCTGATCCTTCTAGCCACAGGGGCAATAGGGATGATTTCCCTAAAAGAAAACTGTGGGGCTTTGACCTGCAGTGAGTGGTCGTGTTCTTTAAACTAGATGGGAATATGTACAGTCATGGAGTTTAAATCTCCCTTGAGCCGTTTCTTGGTTTGCTTTGGACTGCTCTGTGCTTGCATTTTCCAGTTGCATCCTAATGTCCTGCGTGGTGAGGTGAGGAAAACTGTTCAAGAAAGGCTTGAGGATCACTTGCTTCCATAGCTCTGTGACACTAATGCTGGTATTGATTTCCTCTGGTTAAGAAGCCCTACCCTCCTTGCATGACTAAGTTTTGACACCAAACATGTACCTACATTGAGTCAATCCCCCACACACACTTTTTTTAAAGGGACGATAAAAAGGTTCGATTACTCTTTCGTTGTCACAAAGTGTTTCAAATGACTGCTCCAGTAGAAATGAAAGCTGCCACAAGTTGTAGGCAGCATTTTCGTTTTGATGTCCCTCTCCAAAACGTGTAAGTCCTGGAGTTATACACTTCTGATTCATGTATAATGAGCTATTTTACATGGCCTAGGCTCAGGTTTAAGAGGAAACAGGCTCGCCGAACAGCTCTGGATTCTGGGAAACACAGGTTAAAAGTCAGTCAACATCAGGGCCATAATTTATTTTGCTTAAATTACTTTCTGTTCAAATACATTGATACTAAAAGAACAAACATGAGAGATTTTAAGACTATCAAACGAGATTCTCTTTTTTTCCACTAATGCTAGGAAAACACACTGTAAATTAAGAACTTAAAGCTAGTTTTTATTTCCCAAACCCAAGGACATAGAGCCTTTTTTTGGATCAGTTTTTATGTGTCCCTCTGTATTAATTGGATTCTCTTTATGGCTTGAAGAGAGAATCAAATTCTCAGGGGCTCCTATTAGTAAAGGCTTATATTAAAGCATGGATAATACCAGCACAAAGGTGAACTAAAGACATTTATAATTTATTCATCAGTCATAACTATTTTTCATAAAAGCCCCTTACTCTTTTTATTCCTTCCAACAGTGCTTTCTTATATGCTTTGTGAGAACCATCCATAGGAATAATGTTTCATTGAGAAAGATTTTAATCACTCCATCAAAGATAGAAGACCTTGCCTTCACCTGTAATTTCCACAGTGTTTAATTGAAGAATAATCTGAATTCTGATTAATGAGTAGCCTAACAGGCTGTTGCTACTCTCCATGCTTCACCCATCAGTCTGTGATTTGTCTATGCTTTGACTGACATATACATAACTGGATGGAAAACTGATCATTTGTTTGGCTAGTGTGATAGAGATGGATTCTACAGCTACGTGTTAAATCTGGAAAAGTACTTCTCTAAAGAAATATGTCTCAGAGTCTAATTACATCTATTTCCTGATTCTACATAGGCTTTGTTTTTTCTAAACCCCCATTATACACATAAGTCAGGTACTGAGTAAAACTACCTTTAGGTTTTGAAACCTCTTATGTGGACTTTGAATTTCAGGCAGAAATTAAAGTGGAGGGACATAATCACTGAACCCTTCGAAAGGGTAGATTTTACTCTTCCTCCTTGACAAACATGGGTAATACTTTACCAGAGACCAAAAAAAATGCTAGCAAATTGCTGTGGATGATCTATTTACATAATGCGTCTTTTAACAAGAGAGTGAGTGAGAGCATACGTGACAGTGCTAGCATGGTGTTCTCTCCCTCCTGTCAATTAGCCTTGAGTCACCCTGCAGTTTAAGCTTTAGGTCAATAAAATGAATTTCAAAGCAAAAGCCTTCAGCACCATGAAGAAATTAACTCTGTGGGGCTGCTTCAAAAAAAAAGTAATGAATTTTCCATTGCTTTTACCTTATGCAATAATATTTTTTTCCAGAAGGGTCCTTTATTCACATTTCATTCAATTTGTTAATAAGAATTCATTTCTACAAACAAATACTCCCCTCTTTAAATATAATAAAATTGGGAATTTAAATTACAATTTTTAAAGTAAAGGACATATGTAATGAATCCCTATCAAATATTTGCAAGTAACTGTTTTGCGTTGAACATCACAATATTTTGTGTATTTCTTTCCAGTTTCCTATGCCATGCAATATGCTGTCTTCCCACGCTGAAAGATAGTTAATTTTGAACTGAGGGGAATCAGGGTTTAAACTGAGTCTTCAGTAGATGGGAACAATCTGAAACCATCTTGTTATCTTCCTTTTACAAATTCACTGTTTTGTCCTCTCATAAAACAATGTACAAACAAATCACTTCCATTTTTCTTTCACTTAAAGCAGGATCAGCAAAGTGGTTTTTTTTTTGCTTTTAATTTTAGAACAATTTTAGATTTACAGAAAAATTACGGAGTACAGAGAGTTCCCATATACACTATACCCAGTTTTTCCTATTATTAATATATTACATTATATGGTAGATTTATTATAATTAATGAACAACTATTGACACATTATTATTAAAGTTCAAACTTCATTTGGATTTCTTTAATTTGTATATAAGGTCCTATTTCTGTTCCAGGATCTCATCTATGGTACTACATTACATTTAGACATTTAGTCATGTCTCTCTGGGCTTCTCTGAGATGTGACAGTTCCTCAGATGTCCTTGGTTTTGATGACCTTGAGAATTTTGAAAACTATTGATTAGATATTTTATATATATAATATTCCTCAATTGGGGTTTATCTGATGTTTTCTTAAGATTAGTCTGGGGTTACAGCTTTTCAGAAGGAAGGTCACAGAGGTAAACTGTAATTTTCATCACATAGTATCATGGCTACAATATACTATTACTATCAGCATGACATCATTGTTGGTTCTGACCTTGATCACTTGACAGAAGTAGTGTTTGCACTCTGAAGTTACTCTTTTTTCCCTCTTTCTCTGTACTATGATTAGTGGGAGAAAGTCATCATGTGCAGCCCATACTTAAAGAGTGGAGAATAACACTATGTTAATTGAGGATGGAATATTTACATAAATTATTTATAATTCTTCTACATGGGAGAATTGTCTTACCTCCTCCATTTAGTTAGTTAGCTATTCAATATGTATATTGAACTTGTGGATATCTATGTATTTTGGATTCTAATCCAATATTTATGTACGTATTTATATATTTGCTTGAATTATTTCAGTTTTGGCCATTTGAAGCTCTATCAAATGTCTTTTTGAAAATGACTCTTTGGCTCTTATGTCCCTTTGACATATACAAATCTTTACGGGTTGCTTTTTATTTTTTAGTACTCAGTTACTTTCTGGAACTATACGATCCTCCCCCCTAATCTTCTATTTTGCCTGACCAAGTCCTAGAATCAGCCATTTCTCTAAGGAGCCTTGGTTCCTTTGGCTGGGAAATGGTATTAGAAACCAAGAGCTGAGTGCTAGATGTGCTCATTGCTACTCAGATATCATTGCTCCTATGTTCTCTCAACTGATAGAATAAGAGAATATATGTGAATGCTCAAACTACCACACAATTGCACTCATCTCACACGCCAGTAAAGTAATGCTCAAAATTCTCCAAGCCAGGCTTCAGCAATACATGAACCGTGAACTTCCAGATGTTCAAGCTGGTTTTAGAAAAGGCAGAGGAACCAGAGATCAAATTGCCAACATCCGCTGGATCATCGAAAAAGCAAGAGAGTTCCATAAAAACATCTATTTCTGCTTTATTGACTATGCCAAAGCCTTTGACTGTGTGGATCACAATAAACTGTGGAAAATTCTGAAAGAGATGGGAATACCAGACCATCTGACCTGTCTCTTGAGAAACCTGTATGCAGGTCAGGAAGCAACAGTTAGAACTGGACATGGAACAACAGACTGGTTCCAAATAGGAAAAGGAGTACGTCAAGGCTGTATATTGTCACCCTGCTTATTTAACTTATATGCAGAGTACATCATGAGAAACGCTGGGCTGGAAGAAACACAAGCTGGAATCAAGATTGCTGGGAGAAATATCAATAAACTCAGATATGCGGATGACAACACCCTTATGGCAGAAAGTGAAGAAGAACTAAAGAGCTTCTTAATGAAAGTGAAAGAGGAGAGTGAAAAAGTTGGCTTAAAGCTCACCGTTCAAAACTAAGATCATGGCATCTGGTCCCATCACTTCATGGGAAATAGATGGGGAAACAGTGGAAACAGTGCCAGACTTTATTTTGGGGGGCTCCAAAATCACTGCTGATGGTGATTGCAGCCATGAAATTAAAAGACGCTTACTCCTTGGAAGGAAGGTTATGACCAACCTAGATAGCATATTTAAAAGCAGAGACATTACTTTGCCAACAAAAGTCCGTCTAGTCAAGGCTATGGTTTTTCCAGTGGTCATGTATGGATGTGAGAGTTGGACAGTGAAGAAAGCTGAGCGCCTCAGAATTGATGCTTTTGAACTGTGGTGTTGGAGAAGACTTTTGAGAGTCCCTTGGACTGCAAAGAGATCCAATCAATCCATCCTAAAGGAGATCAATCCTGGGTGTTCATTGGAAGGACTGATGTTGAAGCTGCAACTCCAATACTTTGGCCACCTCATGTGAAGAGTTGACTCATTGGAAAAGACCCTGATGCTGGGTAGGATTCGTGGCGGGAGGAGAAGGGGACGACAGAGGATGAGATGGCTGGATGGCATCACCGACTCGATGGACATGGGTTTGGGTAGACTCCGGGAGTTGGTGATGGATAGAGAGGCCTGGCGTGCTGCAATTCATAGGGTCGCAAAGAGTCGGACATGACTGAGCGACTGAACTGAACTGAGTCTGGGCATATACACATATCTATCAGTATTTCTGTGTGTAACCATCTGTCTCTGTATTAAGTTGAACATAATTCATACTGATATCCCCAGCTCTAATCAGTTACCAGAAAAATCATTCTAACCTCCTCCTAGTGATTAGCTATACACTCCCCCTCCAACATTAAGAAACCTGGCTCCCACCATCTACTGTCAATTTACTTCATTGTTCAATACCAGTATAAATGTATAGTGGTATCAGAATTTTTAATCTATACTTCCATAGTAAAAAATGTTTATCAACCAAAGTGGAATAAGTATGTACAGTTTCTTTTGCCTATAGTCTTAAAGATTCTACTCATTTCCAAAGTTACTCAGGTTGCTACCATCCCCTCTACCCACTTTCAATGAAATTGTTTCACACGTTTGTAATGTGGTTAGATTATCTTGTCACATTATGCATTCTCTCCTGGGGTTCTCTGACCTCCTAAATGATTTTGTTTTTAATTTGGATACATTAAGGTTCACTCTGTGCTGCAAATTTCTGTGAATTTTGACAAGCTTGTGTGTCACAAACCCACTATTATAGTATCTATAATAACTACAGAATAATTTCACTTCCCTAAAAAAAAGAAAAACTCCCTGTGCTTTATCTATTCAACCTTGGAAACCATTGGAAAGTTTAATGTCTCTATAATTTTGCCTTTTTCAGAAAGTAATATATTTGGAAATTAAATAGGGATGGAATAAGCTTGGCTCCTTATAGATTCCCATATGCATTTAAGATTTATCTATTTCTTTTCATGGTTTGATAGCTCATATTTTTTGTAATTGGATAATATTTTATTATATGGATATATCAAGGCTTGTTTATCCATTCACCTATTGAAAAACATCCTGATTATTTCCAGTTTTTTGGCAGATGTGAATAAAACCACTGTAAACCTTCACATGCTCATTTATGTGTAGACATAAGTTTTCAAATTAATTTTATAAATATCTAGCAGCACAAGAGCTGGATCATATGATAAGACTATGTTTAGCTTTTCAAGACACTCTTTACAAAACTGGCTGTAACATTAGTCAGCAATAACTGAGTTCCTATTACTCCACATCCTCACCAGCTGTTAGTATTACCATTTTTTTATTCTAGCTACTTTTTCCAGATTGAGATATATTTGACATATAACATTGTGTAAGTTTAAAGTGTAAATGCAATAATTTGATATACATTTATATTGTGAAATGATTAACACAATAAGGTTAGTTCATATATCCATTACCTCACATAGTTACCTTTTTTGTATGTGTAATGAGAACATTTAAGATCTACTCTGTCAGTAATTTTCAAGTGTACAATACGATATTGTTGAGTAATTTAACCATGCTACACATTATGTCACCAGAACTTACTCATCTAGTCATTCTAACTGGTGTATAGTGGTATCACATTTTTATTTTAGTTTGCAGTTTCCCTAGTGAGAAATAATATTGAGCATATTTTCATGTGCTTATTTGCCAACTGTGTATCATCTTTGTTAAGTGGTCTCTTCAGATCTTTAGCCCAGCAGAAGCTTTTAATTTCAATTAAATACAACTTATCAATTTTTGCTTTTGTATTATAGATTATGCTTTTAGGTTGTATATAAAAATTTATTACCAAACCCAAAATCACTTAGATTTTCTCCTATATTTCCTTCTAGAAGTTTTATATTATAGTTTTATTTTTGTCTATGATCCAATCTCAGAGGATGAGATGGTTGGATGGCATCACCTACTCAATGGGCATGAGTTTGAGTAAACTCTAGGAGTTGGTGGTGGACAGGGAGGCCTGGCGTGCTGCAGTCCATGGATCACAAAGAGTCAGACACAACTGAGTGACTGAACTGAACTGAGCGTACATCAAGCCTTCTGAATGTTGCTGTTGTATGCTCAGTGGCTAAGTCCTGTCCATTTCTCTGTGACCCCATGGACTGTAGCCTGCCAGGCTCCTGAGCAACTGAACTGAACTGATGATCCAATTTGATTTAATTTTTGTGAAAGTTATTGGGTCAGTGAGTAGATGATTTCTTTTGTTATCATCATCATAATTGTGCATACAGGTACCCAGTTATTCCATCACCATTTGTTAAAAAAAAAAAAAAAACACAACTATACTGTCTTCATTGAATTGCTTTTAACCCTTTGTCAAAGATCAATGGACTATATTTGTATGGGTGTATTTCTTGGATCTCTATTATGTTCCATTCATTTATCTGTTTATTATAATAGTTTGCCAATACCATGCTCTCTTCATTACTGTAGCTTTATAGTAAGTCTTGAAGTTAGATAGTGTGAGTCTTCCAGGTTGTTCTTGTTCATCAGTATTGTGTCGGCTATTCTAGGTCTTTTGTATTCTATTCAATTTAGAATCAAATTGTCAGTATCTACAAAATGGCCTTGGGGGATCTTGATGGGGACTGTATTGAATATATAGATCAATTTGAGAAGTGACATCTTAATAATATACTAAGTCTTCTAATCTATGAACGTGGAATATCTCTCAGTTCAGTCACTCAGTCATGTCCAACTCTTTGCAACCCCATGGACTGCAGCATGCCAGGCCTTCCTATCCATCGCCAACTTACTCAGATTCATGTCCATTGAGTCGGTGATGCCATCCAACCATTTCATCCTCTGTCGTCCCCTTTTCCTACTGCCTTCAATCTTTCCCAACATCAGAGTCTTTACAAATGAGTCAGTTCTTTGCATCAGGTAGCAAAAGTATTGGAGTTTCAGCTTCAGCATCAGTCCTTCCAATGAATATTCAGAACTGATTTCCTTTAGGATGGACTGGTTGGATCTCCTTGCAATCCAAAGGACTCTCATGAGCCTTCTCCAAACGACAGTTCAAAAGCATCAATTCTTTGGTGCTCAGCTTTCTTTATAGTCCAACTCACATCCATACATGCCTACTGGAAAAACCATAGCTTTGACTAGATGGTCCTTTGTTGGCAAAGTAATGTCTCTGCTTTTTAGTGTGCTGTCTATGTTGCTCATAACTTTCCCCCCAAGGAACAAGTGTCTTTTAATTTCATGGCAGCAGTCACCATCTGCCATGATTTTGGAGCCCCCCAAAATAAAGTCTGTCACTGTTTCCACTGTTTCTCCATCTATTTGCCATGAAGTGATGGGACCAGATGCCATGATCTTAGTTTTCTGAATGTTGAGATGGAATATCTCTCCCTTTATTTAAATAATTTTCATTTATTTAATTAGAGTTTTATAGTTTTCTACATCTACAACTCACATAACTTTTTTTCAGATTTATGCCTAATTATTCCATCTTTTCCTAGATTGTATTATTTCTTTTCTTCTTGCTTTAGAGCTAAATTGTTCTTCTTTCTCAGTTTCCTAAAGGTATATGCTTATATGGGCTTCTCTGGTGGCTCAGGTGGTAAAGAATGCAGGAGACCTGGGTTTGATCCCTGGGTTGGGAAGATCCCCTGCAGAACGGAACAGCTACCCACTCCAGTATTCTAGCCTGGAGAATTCCATGGACAGAGGAGCCTGGCAAACTACAGTCATATTTAGATAATTGATTTTAGCATTTTCTTCTTTTCTAATATGTGCTTTTAATGCTATAAATTTCCCACTAAGTATTGCTTTTGCTATATCCCACAAATTTTGATAAGTTGTATTTTTATTTCCATTTAGTTCAAAATAATTTTTCATTTCTCTTGAGACTTCTTTAACCTCTGGTATTGAGACATATGTTGTTTAATTTCATAATACTGGGGGATTTTCCAACAATCTTTTTGTTATTGATTTCTAATTCAACCCCATTGTAGTCTGAATAATATAACTCAGAATATCATACCAGTTCTTTTAAATTTGTTAATGTGTGTTTTATGGCCCAAAATCTGTTCTGTTTTACTGAGTTCCATGTGAGCTTTAGAAGAATGCGTTTTCTGCTTTTTTTGGAAGTATTTCATAAATGTTAGTTAGATCAAGTTGATCAATCTCTCCTTATCTATTTTCTGACTACTTGAGCTATCAATGACTTATGGAGACAGATGTCAAAGTCTCCAACTACAATATTGGATTCCTCTCTTCTTTCAGTTCTGCCAGTTTTTGCCTCATATATTTGACCCTCTCCTGTTAGGTGAACAGACATTTAGTATTCATGTTTCTTAGAGAATTTATTCCTTTATCATTAGATAGTGCCCTTCTTTTTCCTTTATAATTTTCTTATACTGAAGTCTGCTTTATCTAAAAATAGTGTAGCTACTTAATCTTTTTCTATTAGTGTTTACATAGTATATCTTTCCCCATCCCTTTCTTTACTTTTAACCTATCTGGGTCTTCATTTTTAAAGTGGATTTCGTACAGACAACATAGTGTTGAATCTTTTTTCTAATCCACTCTGAAAATCTGTCTTTCTTTATTTTATTTTTTAAAGCCTTTAATTTCTAATATGTAATAGGAAAGTATTACAGGTTCACATATACAAGATCACCACTGAGGGTGCAGAAAACCTAAACAGTTCACTCTCTGTTAGCTAGTATATAAACTGACACTCACTGAACATGACAGCTGTTGTTATAGGATGTTTTACAGTTTTAGATATTTCATTTTTTTGAAGTATAATTTTAAATTATTTAAAATATTTACATAGTTCCAAGTCAAACTAGGAAAAAGTCACTGAATTCTTGTTTCTTTTCCTGGTCTATTAATCCTTTCCCCCTACCCTCCGCATAAGCAAAATTTTATTGTTTTTTGTTGTGTATTTACATGGCATGTATTTTGAAAATTTAATAAAATACATACACATGTATATGTACATATACAGCACCCTTTTTCTTATACACAGTGTCAGTCTATAAATAGTATTCAGTACTTTTTTCACTTAAAATGTATTCTAGAGTCGTCTACCAAGATATAGACATCTATCTCATTATTCTTTAGAGATGCATACTACTGCTTTGAGTGAGTATATAATAGACTATTTAACCAGTTCCCCATTGATATATCTTTAATTTCACAACTAATAGCCTTGCTTACAGTATATTTTGTATATATGCCAGAATCTACGGATGTGATCCAAAAATCAAAGGCTAATATCAATATGTAGATAAATTAGATAAATATTTTTAAATTCTTCTACATAAGAATGTATCATTTTGAGTTACTGTAAATGAATGAGAACATGAATGAGAGCATTTGTTTTCTAAGAACTGTCTCTATGGAGCATTTTCTCAATCTTTTAGATTTTTACCAGTTGTATGGTAAACATGGTATTTCACTACAGGTTGACAATGTTTGTCTTTTAATTGGTTGTATTTATACCTTTCATATTTAAAGTGATTATTGATATAGTTGAGTTAATGTATATTGTGTAATTGCTTTTATTGATTTCCTCATTTTTTTTGGTTCATCTTTTTTTTCTGCCTTTTCTGGTTTTCATTTATTATTTCATATGATTCCATTTTATCTCCACTCTTAACATATCAATCATACTTACTTGTTTAAATGTTAGCAGTTTTTCTAGAGTTTGCAATATATATTTTCAGCTGATATAAATCCACCTTCAAATAACACTATAATGCTTCAGTTATAGTGTAGGTACACTGTAACTGAGAATTCCCAATTCTTCCTTCACATCATCCCTTATGATATTGCTGTCATTCAGTTCACCTATCCATTGTTACTAGTAGTACTTTACACAGCATCATATTTTAGTTCCATAAAGAATTGAAAATTTTAACATTTTATTTTCTTTCATTTATTCCTTCTATGACATATTTCCTTTTTAATTTTGATCCAAGTTTATAATCTACATAATTTCCCTTCTCCCTGAACAACTTGTTAAAATATTTCTTGCAAGGCAAGTCAGATGATGATGAATTCTCTCAATTACTGTTTGTATAAGAAGGCATTTCTCTTTCATTTTTGAAGGATAATTTTGCTGGGTATAGAATTCTGGGTTGGTGTTTTATTCTTTCAGCACTTTAAATATTTTTTTCTGCTCTCCTCTTGTGTGCATGGTTTCTGACAAGATGTATACTGTAATTCTTATCCTTGTTTCTTTATAGATAAAATATTTTTTCCCCTGTGCTGTGGTTTCTTTCAAATTTTCTTTGTCTTGGTTTTCTGCAGTTTAAATATAATATAAACAGATGTGGTATTTTTGGTATTCATCTGCTTGATGTTCTCTGAGCTTCCTGGATCTGTTGTTTGGTTTCTGTTGCCAATTTTTGATAATTCTTGGTTTTCTTACTTCACATGTTTATTCTGCTCTGTTCTCTCTTCTCCTTTTGGTTTTCTTATTGCACGTATGTTATACTTTTTGAAATTGTCCCTCAGTTTTTGCATATTCTGTTTTCACTAGGGAAGTGTCTATGGACCTGTCTTCAAGTTCATTGATTCTCTACTCAGCCTTGACAAAGACATTTAATTTCCATTAGAGTGCTTTAAATTTTTTTCTAGTATTTTTGTTCTTTCCAAGCATCTCTATCTCTCTGCTTACATTACCCATGTTCCTGCATGTTATCTACTCTTTTCATTAAACCTTTGCTTCTGCTGCTAAGTCGCTTCAGTCGTGTCCGACTCTGTGCGACCCCAGAGACGGCAGCCTACCAGGCTCCTCTGTCCATGGGATTTTCCAGGCAAGAGTACTGGAGTGGGATGCCATTGCCTTCTCCACATTAAACCTTTACAGTATCGTAATTATTTTAAATTCCCTGTGTGATAGTTCCAACATTTCTGTCATTTCTGAATGTAGTTCTGATACTTGCACAGTCTTTTCAGAACATTTTCTTTTTTGCCTTTTAGAATGCCTTTTTAAATTTTTTGTTGAAATCAAGACATCATTTACCAAGTAATGGAAACTGAGGGAAATAGGCCTTTAGTATGATATTTTATGCTCATCTGTTTAGGAGTTGCACTGTGTTTAATGTTTCCTGCAGCAGTAGAGGCCAGAGGTTTCAAATTCCTCTTGCGTCCTTGTCTTTGTGTCTCCTCTAGACTTTACTTCCCTAAATATTCCTCAGAATCTATCTTGTAGCTCATTCAGCTGGACTCACTGCTGTTACACTGGATTCCTGTTTGGTGTGGGTGATAAGGGGTGGAGGAGGGGAAGCATGCTATAACCTTATGATTAAATCTCAGTCTTTTATTGGACTTGTGTCCCTAGGTTATGGTCTCCACGGGTGTTCCTTAGTTTGCCCTTCGTTGATGAGACAGAAAGGCTAAAGATAGCTTGAATCAGAGAATTTCTGTTCCTCTTGTGGGACAAGGCTTTTGTTATAGAGAACATGGTATATTTCAAAATGGTTACATTTCTCTTCCCCCTGCCAGAGCGTTGAAGGCATTTTTCTCCGCATTTAACACTGGTGATATTTTTGGAAGTAAATTCCATCAAAGTGTGGGGGGGTCCCCAAAGACTCTAGGATTTACCTGTGCTCAGGCTAGCCCATACTCAAGCTCAAGCAGTTAATGAAGATTACCATGCGAGTGTCCCTACTAGTTAATGATCCAGTGGCTTCTGATTCAGGTGAGCAAATCCTGATAGTGACTCTCTGTGCTCACCGGTCCCCCCAGATTTTTGAATGGCAGTTTGCTGTGTGGCCTTGTTCTCTAATGCATCCTTAAAAAATAATTGACTTTTAGTTTGCTCAGCTGAAAGGGTAAGAGTTATAAGGACAGAAATGGCAACTTCCAAGATCTTTACATTCAGGGCCCGAAACTGGAATTCCTTGCAGAGTTTTTCTGTAAAGGGCCATATAATAAATATTTTCAGCTTTGCAGGCCATATGGTCACTGTTGTAACTAATCACCTCTTTTGTTGCAGCATCAAAGCAACCAGAGACAATATGTAAATGAATGAGTTTGGTGGTATCAGCAGTGTTCCACAAAAACTTAATTTACCAAAACAAGAAATTGGATGGATTTGTCCTGCAGGCCATAGTTTGCTGACCCCTATTTAAAGAATACATGGAAAATCCTCAATGCTGGAATTAGTTGACTGTCTAATTTGTTGAGCAGATCAATAAGTGAATGATTCTGTCTGCATGTTAAAATGTCTTCAAGAGATTTGATGATGCCAGTCATGTGCTTCTCTGTTAAAAATGTCAATTAGGAGAGTTTTAATAACCTATGCACTCCTGCTGTTGGAGCCTTAATCGTTGGAGTTACTATGTATCAGTATCCGAAGTTCAGATGAAAAGGGGAAAAAGTCACTTAGTTTGCTCTTGAAATTTCTTTTATTCTCTACTTGGCCAAAAAATAATATTTGAATCTAAATAATACAAGGCAAACAATGAGCTATTTCCACTTAATTACATTTGAAAATGATAATTTTCCAATGTCTTCCGTAAGAAATGTATTATAATAAAATCTAAAGCGCCTAGGATTAAAGAAACTGTATCCCTTAAGAAATTATCATCTTCAAAAAAAATAAGAGGTATTCACAGGGTTAAAGAGTTAAAGGTTCACAGGATAAGAGAAAAACAGTACTACCTAGCCTCACAGATTTAAACTATTTGAGGAGGAAGAGTTATGTGAATGAAAAACATAAATGTTAGCAGAACAAAGTAATGTATAGGTTTAAAGAATGGGATTTAAAGAATGGGTTGAAAAAAATGGGGTAATCCCAATTTAGGATTTTTATTACCTAAGATAACATGGTCTAATAGCTATAGTAAAAATATAGTATTTTGGAAAATCATTCATAGAATAAATATTCTAAAAACCTGTAAGATGAAGATGCTTCCCTGTGAAAATATATAAAACATTATCCCCAAACATTTCCCTTTCTGAATCTACAAAATTTTCCTCCTATTACAAATCTGGAAAAGACAGAACCTCAGGTGAGTAGTATTTAAGTAAAATATTTTATGTATGCGATGAATTTGATCTCTGCCAACTTCTCAGACGTGGATGCCACGTTGATTTATCATACTCTGGCTTCCGGTGGCTAATCTATCTTTCTTGAAATTGCCTAAGTCCTCTCTTACTTATTCATTACCTCAACAATTAGTGCAACTTGGTAACATATATAAAGGCAGATAAGGAGTGTAAGTCAGCAAATGAATATCCACGGTCTGTCTCATTGAAGCTAGGTGGTTCACTTCAATGATTACTCTTACTTTTTGTCCAAGTTGGTATAAAAGAGAGAGGCTTAAAGGATGACAGTAACTGAGTTTCAAAAGTCAACTTCTGGAAAGCCTAATTAAGATATTTTGGTAAAGATCAATGGCTTCTCATTTAAATTTCCTTTTAATTTGTCTGTGTCAGGTCTTAGTTGAGGCAGGCAAGATCTTCCATCTTTGTTGCAGCATGTGGGATCTTTATTTTTTTTTTATTTTAAATTAGTTTATTTATCTATTGTTTAACTTTACAATATTGTATTTGTTTTGCCATACATTGACATGAATCCACCATGGGTGTACCTGTTTTCCCCTTTCAGAACCCCCCTCCCACCTCCCTCCCCATCCCATCTCTCCCAATCAAAAAGTGGGCCAAAGAACTAAACAGACACTTCTCCAAAGAAGATGTACAGATGTGGGATCTTTAGTTTTGGCATGTGAACTCTTAGTTGAGGCATGTGGGAACTAGTTCCCTGACTAGGGATCAAACCCTGGTCCCCTGCATTGGAAGTTCAGTCTTAGCCACTGGACCACCAGGGAAGTCCCAGTTTTTCATTTAAATTTTAAAATGTTTAGTCTTGCATATTTGTGTTAATTCCTGTATCCAGTAATTCCTGTACCAACTCAATTGACAAGAATTTGAGTAGACTCGAGGAGGTAGTGGAGGACAGAGGAGGCTGACATGCTGCAGTCCATGGGATCACAAAGAGTCAGACATGATTTAGCAACTAAACAACAACATTTTTGTTAAGAATAATATTTATTTAAATCGTCTTTTTATTATTTAAATGGGCTGTACTTTTCTATTACACATTTTAATTATTCATTGCTAGTATGTAGGTAAGTCTTCTAATGTTTATTCAGAATTACCTTATCAGTATTAAACTTTTATGTTAATTATATTTGGTTTTCTCAATAGACAATCATTATCAGTATCAGCGGAGCAGGAACTGGAAGCTAAAAGTGACAGAAGAAGTAAGAGAGGATGTTAGGTCCATAGCAGTCATGTTTTGATAAGTGATTCCATCAACCTGGCCACAGTTGACTGAACCATGTATAGGTACTTGTTCCACAGAGTCACTTACTCTCTTTTCCCTGGAATTTAGAATTAGGATTTACAAAAATTCAAAATATTCTCTGCAAGTACATACAACTACAATATGTAAAGTAAAAAGTTTTGAGGCAGTCATATAACAAGAATATTGTGCATAGTAGAAAAATCTATCCAGATCCTCAAAGAGAAGAAAGGACAAATAGAGAATTCTGGCTGCTTTCCAGATCCTTTCTCAAACTGGCTGCATTCCTGCCCTTGAGTTTCATGAGACAGCTCTGTATCCTTGTAACACATGCCTCTCTTTTGCAAAAGCTAGTTTGATTTGCTTTCTGTTACTTGTGACCAAACAACCTAAGATAATGCGTCTTACCATTATCACAGCACCTTTACCAAATTCTACTGTAATTATTTACCTCCCCGTTGAGATTCTCAAAGTAAGTGGCTAAAACCTATTTTTTCAATATCCCCAGCACTGAGTCAGCACTCAATAAATATCTGCAAAATGATGAAAAAGAAACGCTTGACTGGGTGGGAGACACAGCATGATGAAGCCTGCTATAACAGCTTTTCCTTCTCATATGGAAATGTCTCTTCATGGACTATTTTTTTAAACCCTTAGAAGAGCTTTTCACAAATTGCATTCAGTGGCTACCCACTGGCTCAAGATGGGAATAAGTGTTCAGTGCAGAATGATTCCACAGTAGTTATGTATGGAAAATACTGTGTTACACAGAGTTAGCAACTTTCTTTACTGTAGTAATTCTCAGAGCCTTTAACATGATACAGGTTTACTGCAATCTTTCAGAAGGTGATAAAACAATCAGGGTTTCCATACTCTGACCATGAGGTCCTTTGCCACAAAATTTCACAGATAACAGCAATAACAACAGAAAACCTGACTTAAAAACAGAAAAAGGACTGGAATAAACATTTCTCCCAAGAAGACATTTTAAAAACCAACAAGCATATAAAAAGATGCTCAGCATCATTAATAATTAGTTGAATGCCAGTTAAAACCACAAGGAAATACCACCTCACAACCATTGGGATGGTTACTATTTAAAAAACAGTAAATAAACAAATATTGATAAGGATGTACAGAAAGTGGTAGGATCATTGGTAGGAATGCAAAATGGTACAGTCATTATGGAAAACAGATGTGCAGTTTCTCAAAAAATTAAAAATAAAATTACAATATGATCCAGAAATTCCACTTCTGAGTATATATCCAAAATAATTGAAAGCAGAGTTTCAAAAAGATATTTGTATAGTCCTGTTCATAGCAGTATTATTCACAATAGCCAAAAGGTGGGAGCAAGCCAACTGTCCATCTGTGAATGAATGGATAAGCAAAGTGTGGTATAAACATACAATAGACTATTATAAAGCCTTAACAAGGAAGGAAATTCTGACATATATCACAGCATGAATGAACCTTGATGACATTATGCTAAGTGAAATAAGACAGTCACAAAAAAAAATACCGTATGATTCCATTTACATGAGATATCTAGAATAACCAAATTCATTGTCCTGTTTGTTGAGTTGCTCAGTCATGTCCGACTCTCTGTGATCCCATGGACTCTAGCCCACCAGGCTCCTCTGACCATGGGATTCTCCAGGAAAGAATACTGGAGTGGTTTGCCATGTGATCTTCCCAACCCAGGGATCGAACTCACGTCTCCTGCACAGGCAGGCAGATTTTTTTCTCGCTGAGCCAGCAAGGAAGCTCAGTCAAAAAAGAGCATGGTGGTCGTCAGGCTCTGGGAGGAGACAGGAATGGGAGGTTGTATTTTAATGAACATAGAGTTCCAGTTTTACAAGATGAGGAGTTCTGGAGATTGGTTGCACAACAATGTAAATTTACTTGACACTAATGAACTGTTAAAATGATTAAGATGGTAAATTTTATGTGTATTTTATCACAGTGAAAAATTTTTAACTCCACAGAACAGTTACTGGGTAAAGTTCTAGCTACCAAAGTTTGGGGATATCTATCTAACCTGAGCAAAATCTTCTGACTCTCCAAAACTTCTCTTTCATTTCTGACCACATATTCTAAGAGACAATAAAAACTCCTACTGCTGCCACTTGCAAGCTTCTAAGTTCAGTTCAGTTCAGTTCAGTCACTCAGTCGTGTCCGACTCTTTGCGACCCCATGAACTGCAGCACGCCAGGCCTCCCTGTCCATCACCAACTCCCGGAGTCCACCCAAACCCATGTCCTTTGAGTCAGTGATGCCATCCAACCATCTCATCCTCTGTCATCCCCTTCTCCTCCCGCCCCCAATCCTACCCAGCATTAGGGTCTTTTCCAGTGAGTCAACTCTTCGCATGAGGTGGCCAAAGCATTGGAGTTTCAGCTTCAACATCAGACCTTCCAATGAACACCCAGGATTGATCTCTTTCAGGATGGATTGATTGGATCTCCTTGCAGTCCAAGGGACTCTCAAGAGTCTTCTCCAACACCACAGTTCAAAAGCATCAATTCTTTGGCGCTCAGCTTTCTTCACCGTCCAACTCTCACATCCATACATGACCACTGGAAAAACCATAGCCTTGACTAGACAGACTTTTGTTGGCAAAGTAATGTCTCTGCTTTTAAATATGCTATCTAGGTTGGAAATAACCTTCCTTCCAAGGAGTAAGCGTCTTTTAATTTCATGGCTGCAATCACCATCAGCAGCGATTCTGGAGCCCAAAAAAATAAAGTCTGACACTGTTTCCATTGTTTCCCCATCTATTTCCCATGAAGTGATGGGACCAGATGCCATGATCTTAGTTTTCTGAACGTTGAGCTTTAAGCCAACTTTTTCACTCTCCTCTTTCACCTTCATCAAGAGGCTCCTTAGTTCTTCTTCACTTTCTGCCATAAGGGTGGTGTCATCCGCATATCTGAGTTTATTGATATTTCTCCCAGCAATCTTGATTCCAGCTTGTGTTTCTTCCAGCCCAGCGTTTCTCATGATGTACTCTGCATAGAAGTTAAATAAGCAGGGTGACAATATACAGCCTTGATGTACTCCTTTTCCTATTTGGAACCAGTCTGTTGTTCCATGTCCAGTTCTAACTGTTTCTTCCTGACCTGCATACAGGTTTCTCAAGAGGCAGGTCAGGTGGTCTGGTATTCCCATCTCTTGAAGAATTTTCCACAGTTTATTGTGATCCACACAGTCAAAGGCTTTGGCATAGTCAATAAAGCAGAAATAGATGTTTTTCTGGAACTCTCTTGCTTTTCTGATGATCCAGCGGATGTTGGCAATTTGATCTCTGGTTCCTCTGCCTTTTCTAAAAAGAGCTTGAACATCTGGAAGTTCACAGTTCACATATTGCTGAAGCCTGGCTTGGAGAATTTTGAGCATTACTTTACTAGCATGTGAGATGAGTGCAATTGTGCGGTAGTTTGAGCATTCTTTGGCATTGCCTTTCTTTGGGATTGGAACGAAAACTGACCTTTTCCAGTCCTGTGGCCACTGCTGAGTTTTCCAAATTTGCTGGCATATCGAGTGCAGCACTTTCACAGCATCACCTTTGAGGATTTGAAATAGCTCAACTGGAATTCCATCACCTCCACTAGCTTTGTTCATAGTGATGCTTTCTAAGGCCCACTTGACTTCACATTCCAGGATGTCTGGCTCTAGGTGAGTGATCATACCATCGTGATTATCTGGGTCGTGAAGATCTTTTTTGTACAGTTCTTCTGTGTATTCTCGCCACCTCATCTTAATATCTTCTGCTTCTGTTAGGTCCATAGCATTTCTGTCCTTTATCTAGCATATCTTTGCATGAAATGTTCCTTTGGTATCTCTGATTTTCTTGAAGAGATCTCTAGTCTTTCCCAATCTGTTGTTTTCCTCTATTTCTTTGCATTGATCGCTGAGGAAGGCTTTCTTATCTCTCCTTGCTATTCTTTGGAACTCTGCATTCAGATGGGAATATCTTTCCTTTTCTCCTTTGCTTTTCGCTTCTCTTCTCTTCCCAGCTATCTGTAAGGCCTCCTTAGACAGCCATTTTGCTTTTTTGCATTTCTTTTCCATGGGGATTTTCTTGATCCCTGTCTCCTGTACAATGTCACGAGCTTCTAAACCATCACATAATCTCTCAGTGGCAGCTGTCATCTTCTCTGAAACCTGGGGCCGGTACCAGAACAACCTGCTTGCATCTACCCTGAAGAGTAATGAATAGAAATGAGTTATAAATATAAAATGATGTATAAATCTTTTAGCACCAGAGGCTTGGGATGTTTTAAGTACACAAAGGACAGACTAATAAGACTATCAATCCTGTCTCCAAGGTATAGACATTTGGAAACTGGGATCTCATCCACCCTGGCTCTAAGAGTCTCCATTAAAAAAATCTACCATTTCTATCAATGTAGAGAAATGTGCCCTTTTGCCTTTCTTTCTGGAGCTAATTTAATGAATTTTCCTGTAAATCCTGTCTATGTGAGATGGGGTTATGTTTTATGTGCTATTTAGCTAGACTCATTATGGACAGTTTTCTTAATATAGAGAGTATTCAGTTCTTCAGAGATACTGCTCTGCCAGCATCGGGCTACACTGCAGGCCTCAGATTGAGTGAATATTAATGATAACATTGTTTGTATATTATATACTGAAAGAAAAACAATTCATATTGAAAAGGATCAAGACTGACAGTTTAAAACCTTAATGGGGTACTATTTTCAACTATGTTGAGTTTTAATACTGAAAAACTTGGTCTTCATTAAGGGCCCAATACTTGAAATTACATTTCTCTGTGAGTTCTGAAAGTATGATAAAAGTTGGTTATTGATTATTTATTGAAAAAGTGATTATTTTTCTGTTGTTCACGTAGTGTGCAACTCTCAACTGTGCCAAATGGCAATTGCAAACCTTTTTCATAACAATCTGTAGGCTTGAAGTGAAAGTGAAAGTCGCTTAGTCGTATCCAACTCTTTGTGACCCCATGGACTATAAAATCCATGGAATTCTCCAGGCCAGAATCCTGGAGTGGGGAGCCATTCTCTTCTCCAGGGGATCTTCCCAACCCAGGAATCAAACCCAGGTCTCCCACATTGCAGGTGGTTTCTTTACCAGCTGAGCCACCAGGGAAGTCCTGGTGGCTTCCCAACCCAAATACCTACCCAAATTTTATTTATAAGGAAGGAACATATGTAAAAGAAGCATGTGTGCTTATGTGTGACTAACTTAAGGGTCCTTGCATAGAACCTTCTGGCACAGAGATAATAAAAAAGAAAACCATTTAACTGGTTGTCCTAAAACTAAAAGTACCTGCCTAGTCTATATGAAGAAATATATATTGACCCAGTCGGCTGAATCATTACCACGCTGATAGAGTGCACCAGAAATTTGTCTTTAACATCCAACACTATTTTTTGAGGATTAAAGGAGAGGAGATACACATCCCTGCAGGTCTAGCCCTGTAGTAAGGCTGCCGGTATCCCTTCCAAATACATCTTCCTCTCGAATTCACATTTGTATGCTGGTCTGGAATCCTAGAGAAAATGTTTCAGCTGTTGAGGAAAATGAGATAGAAATAGAGAGACACTTTTTCTTCTTTTTTCCTTTATGAGCCTGAGAAGCAATGTTCATATAGCCTTCTTAAGTGTAAAAGAAATAATGAAGTAGATTAGCCACTTTTTTTTTTAAACTATAAATCAGAGTTCAGCAGAAAAAGAAAAACTTTCTAGCAGAAAGCACTGAAATACTCCTCATTTCTATTTTTCTTTCTTCCTCCTTTTCAGAGTCTCCCTCTTCCTTCTGATTAGCTTATTCACCAGCAGATAGGTGCAAAGGTAAATAATATAGACATAACACTGGCTATAATTGAGGAAAGGGCCTCAGAGAAGCCATTGTTTTATAGATAAGCTAACTTTTTCTCAGTTACCAAATGACTTCTCCAAGGCCAGATTGAGCCACTTCAATTGAGTCAGATCCATGTGGGCATGTTCGTAGAAGCTGACTCAAATCAAAGCCACAACAAAAATTTCAGAATAAAACCATTGTGAAATTTCACTGGGCCACCAGAAGGACAGGTGTTTACTTTGTTGAACATTATCAGAGGCCATTTGGGAGGAAATATATTTCCTGTTCTTGGCCCATTTCAGTATCACCATCCAGATAATCAAAGCCTACCTAATCCCCAATAAATCATCAGTGACTCTTCTTTAAAAGGATGAGTCTTCTTATCATTTCAAACCAAGAGCCTACTAAAAATATGAGTTACTTTCCTAGGGAATACTAGCAGGTGAACTCTGACCTCAACTGAAAGAAGAGTTTCAGTGATGACTATAAAAATTATTTTCAATTACTTACTGAGAAGAAGCCCTCCATTTGTATTTGTGAGTCATCACTGTCACTTCTGGTTAAGATGTTCTTCCCTCTAGTGATCCTTGACTGGAAAGGATCAATAGAAACACTTAGAGACATACAGTCACAAGAAACCTTACTTCTGAGCCCATATATATTCTAAAGACTTTTCTGGATAGTTTTGAAGACAAAAATATTATTTTTTAAAAGTCAAGAATCATCTTCAAAAACCGATTTTCAGATTATAAAGGGTTAATTCCTTCTCTTCTGACCTGATTAAAACTTTGGAGGCCCAGCTCCAGCAAGAGACTTATCATCTCCCATTTAGCATGGACCAGCCCTCTATGAGTACAGCTTTAAAATGTTTTCTAGGCTTTATACACTTATCTAGGAAAGAGCAGTTTGGGTAATAATAATAATATATCATTCAAAAAAAAAAAAACTTTCACCTACTAAATTCAAATCTTTGTGACTTCTCACAGAAATGTGGCTCTTTCCCACATTTTGTGGTCAGGGCAAAATCAGTGTCAATAGTAGCAACATAAACTTTATTTTTCAATGACCTGGGCATAGAGATGGTTCTCTCTAGTTTCAAGGAGGGAAGAATGCCAGGACCACAAGCACTCCCAAGTGAAAGGCTGTGCTTGATGCACTTGTCAGAGGAGTTGGATAATGTTTCAGGGCACAGATGCCAGGAGTTTTTCTCTTAATTTCATCATACTTTTAAAACCATTTTTCTTTCCACAGGTCCTTTTAATGCCTTTGAAAAGATGCATTGTCCTGAGTCATCCAAGAGGGTGAACAGTGTGAGCTTGGAGCTGGACTGAAGACTCTCCATCCTCTGCCTGGTAAGGGGAAGCAGTTCTCTAAGTGCTTTATATGTTCAACCTTCAGTTAATTCCACTCACCCTCTACCCGCACTGGTAATGAAGACAAATAGCACTGCAGTCTTTGGGTACAGCCTCCATGTTTACTTCTGGTTACAGACAAGGATCTACTGCTCAGACTCTGGAAACTATGAAAGTCATTTTGGAGAAGAAATTTTGGACTCTACCTCTTTCTTTTCATGACAGAGGAGGAAAGCCGTAGTAGTGGTTAAGAAAGCTGAAACAAGGAGGGAAGGGTACACACAATTCTGAATTCCCCCTTAATCTGACTTTGGCCGTTCCATCATGTAGAGTGAATTGCAAATGTTACTCATCAAGTATGGCAGATCTGCACCACCCCCCACCACCACCACACTCATATCTGCTCAGCTCTTCCCATTTCAGTGCCCTGCCAACTGCCAGCGTCTGCCTGTCTTTGGGCTTTCTCTGAACTTAAACTCCTCAGCACTTCTACTCTGCCATAGAAAAATGTGGCCAGAAATGCCAAGAAATAAATGCCTCCCTATAAGAACAACCTTTGACCAGCAACTAACTGAAGTTGGTGCATAAATATCTCAGTGTCCTTGTCCCTCAGATGGGATTATCTCTGAGGTGTTTCCTACTCTGAGTTCCAGAGTCCCCCAGTGAGGTGAAGTTCCAGTTGCCCACAGTCATAATAATACAACATTTTATTGTCTGGATTTCATTCTTTTCATTTCCCCACTCCTCTACTGTGTCTCCTGAGATTATAAACTAAATAAACTACTTGCACTGGAATTTGTGTCTATGGGTTGGCTTCAAAGACATGGTTTTGGCATGTGGACGCTAAAAGCAGAAGATGAGCTGCTTTGTTACATAAGGTTCATATTCATTCAGTCTAATCTCTTTTATATACCTCCACCAATGTCTATTAGCATCTTATGGCAGCTTTTCCCCTTATGATTAAATTTTATTTGATTTCATTTGGATATAAATGGGGAACTGGCTCCTGCCTCATATGCCATCATCTGCTTAGTCTTTGCCTTTTGCACAATCATGGATCTTCTGATAATGAACCCTAACCTACTCCTAGATTAACTTCTGTCAACTTCTGAGTCCTCATAGAGGTTTTCCAACACACACATGCACACACAGATTCTTAACGTTTTTATGCTATGAAATCCTTGACATCCTGTGGACACATTTCAGGATGTCTTAAAATTCATAGTATTAAGTATTGGGTTGGCCAAGAAATTTGTTCAGATTTTTCTGTACCATCTTATGGAAAAACCTGAATAAACTTTTTGGCCAACCCAGTATATTGGATTACAGATGGAAAGAAAGTTATAATGAAATATTATCTGTAACCTGGACTCTAGATAAGAATATATTCTTATGTACATCTAAGCCTAAGGAACTGCGGGCCTTATCATTTCTATTCATTTCCCTCATAAAGCTTTGGGACTTATTAAACCATGGCTTCACACAATTGATGACTTTCAGGACTCTTCAGGCTCACCAGTGCCAAGATCAGAGGACTGTAAAGACTTTGTGCCTCCAAGAGAGAAGTTCTGCTTACCCATGTTGCTCCTGGTTAAGTGTCTCACCTCTGCCTTTTTTTCCCACTTGTAGGCAGACTCACTCGCTTCATTTTATCTCTAGCTTATCATTAGTTTTGGCACATGCTTAACCCAAAACCCAGAACCCTGTTATTGTTCTGGAATATTCCTGATCATCCTTTTAGAGTGGATGCTTACACCCACTGCTACAATATTGTTGTATTTGTCTCAGGTGAACATTTTATGCATGTTACTTACAGACCACCATAAAGGAGAGAATGTAGGATTTCTTTAGTTTGGGATTATATGGCTCTTTTTGCATGCTTGTTAATAAATGTCTGTGTGTACTAGGATTTGGCCTGAGACTTTCTTTTATTACCAAGCTGTAGTAGAGACACCAATCCTTACCTACCCTCTAAGATTTAGTGATTTCCGAGAATTTCCAAAATGAGCGTAAGAATTGTGATGATCAAACAGTTTTACCTCCTCACTCTACTCCTTAATCACAGAATAGTATAGATTTCCCATTAAGACCATCTTGTTGAATACCCTGCTGCCAACCGTTTTCCACAGTGAGGACTGGGATTGTTTTACCCCATTGGGCTGTCCTCTTTGGTCCAAATCTGGGTTTGAGTGTCCTCCCTCATCTTCATCTTGTTCTGGATGTTAGGTTTCAGTCCTCTTATGTCTAAGTCCTTACCATTACTGGTGTCAGATTCATTCACTTATTCATTCAGCAACTATTAATTGAGCACCTTCTGTTTACAATACAGTGTTCTAGACCCAATGTATATTTCAGTCAATAAGACAGATAAGATCATGTGGTTAAAAATCAATAAAAAGTGAACAAGTTGATAAAATAATTTCAGATAGCAATAAGTGCTGTACAAAAATAAAATTAAGCATATGTGATGTGGCATTAGAGCAGGATATTTTTTTGGAAAGGATGGTCAAAGAAAGCCACTATAAGGGTTAATAAGTACATTAAGCAGAGATCTAATAATTCTTTCCATCTGAACCATCCAGAGTTATAGTATTAGAAATTAGTGCAGTTTGCAATACGCAGAGGCCCTGTGAGGTCTAAAAGGTTCATTTTTAACCTTTTAGAAATAGCCAGATCCTCCTCCATGCCTGTACCTCCCTCTGAAGTGAAGTGAAGTGAAGTGAAGTGAAGTCGCTCAGTCGTGTCCGACTCTTTGAGACCCCATGGACTGTAGCCTACAAGGTTCCTCTGTCCCCGGAATTTTCCAGGCAAGAGTACTGGGTACATCCCTCTAGGTTTAACCAAAGTGTGAAAGAATCCCTTAAAGAACCAAGATCCATTTAGCTTTCATAGGGACAATATAATGCACAATTAGCAGTTTGACTTTTTTCATTGAATTGATCAGTTTGTATAAAGTGATTGGTTTAGCATTTTGTGGTCCACAAATAGACAATGAAAATCAGTGGAAACCAAGCTTAACTTAATTAATATTGATGGAGCCCTAAGAAACATAAAATTTGAGATTTACAGGGCCTTTAGAAATCTGTGTACTCAGGAAGAAAATGAGTTCCAGAAAATTAACCCCAAAATGCTCAACTTGTACACCAAAAGCGCTTGTGTTTATATGGCTACTTACACATAGACATTTTTCAAGATTCTTGACATTTATATCTTACTTACTGTAAAACAATTTATCATGAACTGTTTCAAATTTTTTTAAACTGAAAACATTAAAGTTATAAATAGGAAAATAAACTACCCATCAATCTACTGCTATTGGTTTTAGATTTATCATTCACATTTGGTGCATTCAAATATTCACATTATTTTAATCACAAAGTGCATAAAATTTAGCATCGTACTTTTAAACCCAGCATTATATACCTTTTCCATATTGCTGTATAGTGTCTATGTTTTGTTTAATACCTATAAAATATTCCATTGAGCAGTTATACCCTAATTTAATTAACAAGTCTCCTATTTTAGCTATTTGGGCTGTTTTTAATTTTCATTGTTATTTGAAAACTATATTAATGCAAGACTGTTCCAGATTTTGGATTATTTCCTTAGGCTAAAGTCCCAGAAGGAAAATTTCTATATCAAAGGATTTGAGTAATTTTATAGTTCTTAAAAAGCTAAAGCTGTTACATTGAATAAAGTGTAGGCTAATATTCAGAGTAGGAGTAATATAGAAGGATATCAGATTTTAGTATATACCTTACTAGCATTCATTTTTAAGAGATTTTACTAATTAAGTGGGTGAAAATGTTACCCGCTTTTAACTGAACATTTACGTGTTGAATTTTCTCTTTTGTGAATTATCTGTTCACATGTTTTTCCTGTTTATTTGCTGATCTTAGGGTTGATCCATTTTTTGGATCCTTTAGAGATATTCACCCTCAGGTATTTCTTTTGCAAATATGTTTCCCAGATGCCATTATTTCTTTTATTCAGAATATATGGACTTATTTGTCCATCTTTTACTTTGTGACTCTTTCTCTCTCTTCTATACTTAGAAATTCAGCATACGCTGCAGTTCTTGATAAACGATCAATACAATTCAATTTCTTTCCATTTTATGTTTGCTAGATTTTGTTCCTTTGTTTATATTAGAAGTTTATTTATATATAACTTTTCATTCATATTTAGTGTGAGGTATATGTTCATTTTATTGTCCAGTTGATGAGTTATCCCAATTTTATATATTGCCTATCTTTGCCTAGCCTTCTTTTCCTGTCTTAAAGATATGAAATGACTTTATATTTAAATATATATACAATATGTTCTATATATTTTAGTAGCTTTATTGACATATACTTACACATAATACATGTTGCATACATGAAAAATACCACCATAATAACTTCCCTGGTGGCTCAGATGGTAAAAGCGTCTGCCTACAATGCAGGAGACCCTGGTTCGATCCCTGGGTTGGGAAGATCCCCTGGAGAAGACAATGGCACCCCACTCCAGTATTCTTGCCTGGAGAATCCCATGGACAGAGGAGCCTGGTAGGCTACAGTCCATGGGGTCGCAAAAAGTCAGACAGGACTGAGCGACTTCACTTTCACTTTCTAATTAAAATAATGAATATTTTCATTACCCCCAGTTTTCTCTTGCCTTATTTTATGCTCTCCCTCTTTTCCCGCCTGCCCTTCATAGTCTCTTTCTACCAACCCCAGGCAACTACCAGCCACTATAGATTAGATCTCATTTTTTAGAATTCTATATATATTGCACCATACAGAACCTGCCCTTTTGTTCTGGCTCATTTCACTTAACTTAAATACTTTGAGATTCATCCATATTATAGTGTGTTTCAATAGTTCATTCATTTTACTGCTGAGTAGCATTCCATTAGATGGATATACCCTAGATGGTTTATCCATTCTTCTGTTGATGTACATGGCTGCTGCTAAGTCGCTTCAGTTGTGTCCAACTCTGTGAGACCCCACAGACGGCAGCCCATCAGGCTCCCCTGTCTCTGGGATTCTTCAGGCAAGAATACTGGAGTGGGTTGCCGTTTCCTTCTCCATGATGTACATTAGGTTCATTTCATTTTTTTTTCTATTACAGATAAAACTGTTATGGTCATTGGTGTTCTAGTCTTTGTGTGGGCATATGCTTTCATTTCTCTCAGGTAAATATTTAAGAGTGGAATGGCTGAATCATATTGTTAGTGTGTGTCTAACTTTTTAAGAAACTGTCAAACTGTTTTCCAAATCAGTTGTTTCATATTATATTCCCACCAGGCCTGTATGAAAGTTTCAGTTCTTTCATACTCTCACTAATATGTGATATGATTAGTCTTTTTAATTTTAGTCATTATTAGTGGGTGTATAACAATATCTCATTGTGGCTTTAATTTGCATTTCCCTAATAATTAGTAATGTTGAGCATCCTTTCATGTGCTTATTTGCCATCTGTGTACAAAAGTTTAGAATAGTAGTGTTCTCTTGATGAATTGACCCTGTTCTTATTATGAAATAATCATCTCTTTCCTTTGTAATATTATTTCCTTTGAAATCTTTGATAGTAACATAGCCACTCAAGTTTTGAGTAGTGTTAGCATGATATACTTTCTCATTCCCTTACTGTTAACATCTGTCTTTATATGTACAGTATATTTCTTGTAGGTCTGTGTGTGTTTCCACAATACATTGTTATCTTTAAAACAGTACTCTTTTTATTGTAGAAAATATGTGTAACATCAAATTAACTCCCTTAACCATTTTTTAAATAATTTATTAATTTTGCATGTTTATTTTGGGCTGCACTGGATCTTTGTTGCTGCACAGACTTTCTCTATTTGTGGTGGGCAGCAGCTACTCTCTACTTGTGCACAGGCTTCTTATTGTGGTGGCTTCTCCTGTTGCAAAGCACAGGCTCTAGGATGCACGGGCTTCAGTAGATGAGGCATAGAGGCTCTAGAGTGTGGGCTCAATAGTTGTGGAGCATGGGCTTTGTTGCCCCGAGGCATGTGGAATCTTCCCAGAGCAGGGATCGAACCCATATCCCTTGCATTGGCAGGCAAGTTCTTAACCCCTGGACCACCAGAGAAATCCTTTCTTAACCATTTTAAGTGCACATTTCAGTGGCGTTAAGTGCATTCATATTGTTGTGCAATACTCACCACTATCCATGTCCAGAGCTTTTTTTTTAATCATCCCAAACTGAAACTCAATAGCTGTTAAGTAATAACTTCCCATTCCTTAAATTCTCAGACGCTAGTAACCACTATTCTATTTTCTGTCTGTAAATTTGACTACTCTAGAGTCCTCATGTAAGTGGAATCATACAATATTTGTCCTTTTTGTGTCTGGCTTATGTCACTGACATTATCATACTCTTGTCAAGGTTCATCCACATTGTAGCATGTACCAGAATTTCCTTCCTTTCTAAGGCTGAATAATATCCCACTATTTGTGTATATTATATGATGTTTACCCATTCACCTAACAGTGGGCATTTAGGTTGTTTCTTTCTTTCGGCTATCGTGAATAATGCTGCTCTGAACATTGGTATATAAATACCTGTTTGAGTTCCTGCTTTCAATATCTTTGGGCATATACCTAGAAGTAGAGTTGTTGGATTACATGGCAATTCTATGAAAAACAGTTAATCTTTTGAAAATATTTAAATAAAAATTTAAATTATGATTTAAATCTTCAAATATTCTTTATTCACCTATACAGTTAACATTTCTAGAGCTCTTTGTCCCTTTGTGAGGATTCCTATTTCCAAGTGTATATTTACAGATGTTAGCTATCTGTTCTCATGGTGGAACTATAGAATATAATTTTCAACTTCCAGAAAAAAAATCATTGAAGATTAAAAATTGAATTCCAGGTCATCTAAAACATAACTTTGAGAGAACAATGAGAAAGTATTCAGTCTTTCCATCTGACAATACATCACAATTTGCCATTTTTTCAGGTCCTCTTTTCAACGTACAATGAAAATTTTGCATTTTTATTTAGTCAACTTCGATACATCTTACGTTTGTTTCTTCTGCTTTTAGGACATTATATTTCTGTGAATGGGTCTTCTTAAAATTATGTTTTAGTTTTCTTTTCTATAAAGGTACATAGTACTACTGACTTCTGAGTATTTATCAGATACTGTTACCCTGATTAAACGTTCATTAATACTGGAGATCATTATTTTTAGCTGAATGCCTTGGATTTCTAAGAATATAATCAAGTCACCTCAAAAATAATAATTTTTATGTACTATTTTCTCTTACTCCAATTTCTTTGACACTACTTACTGCATTGATGAAATTTTCCAAAATGCTACTATATAAACAGTTAACATAGATATTTGTTATTATTGTCCCTAAGTCTACGGGGACTTTCTCTAAGACTTCTGATATTGACTATAATGATGACAAGTTTATGATAAGGACTATAAATTGTATATATTAAGGGAAAAACCTTCCATTCCTTTTTTAAAACTACCTTCAAGTGTTCAATTTTCATACATGCCTTCCTGCCACTATTGTATTATCAACATAATTATAGGAATGTGTGTCCTTACATTCTATCATTCCTGCATTTGTGAGATAAGCCCTGCTTTACTGTAGTGAGTTATTCTTGTATTATATTATTGCAGTCCCTGTGTTTATATCATCTTTAAGGTGTTAGTTAATGTGTACTATTCATTTCAGGTATTTTCATCAAAGAAGCACAGTGCCTCCCACTACTCTAGAGCTGGTGTTCAGTGGGGGGAAATCCATAAGAAAAAAATGTATGGTGACCTTATTAAACAGGAAAATACAAACTTTTTTTTTTTGGCAGCATCTTTCTTACCATAGGCTTTTGTGCGTGCTTAGTCATGTCCTTCTCTTTGTGACCCCCCTGGACTGTAGCCTGCCAGGCTCCTCTGTCTATGGGCTTTCTCAGGCAAGAATACTGGAACAGGATGCCATTTCCTACTCCAGGGGATCTTACCAACCCAGGCATGAAACCTGCATTTCTTACTGGGAAGCCCAACATAGGTTTAAGAAGTTAAATTCCCTAAAATTTTGGTGATTAACATAATTATGGTTGGAAAATAAAAAGTGTAGCTTAGAAAATAGGAAACAGGTAAAAATCATAGAAAATAGGTTTCTGCCCATCTTCTTGCTCTCCTTACAGCCAAAACAAACAAACAAAAACCATTAAATCCATTTTTAGGCCAGTTACAGACTCCCCTGTGCAATCCCAATATCAATCTATCCATACGATCTTGTGAGGTGGGAAGTGGTGGTAAGAAATTGTTTTAAACTTTAGAATACATGTGTTAAAATGACTCTATGTGACCCCATGGACTGTAGCCTGCCATGCTACTCTGTCCATGGAATTCTCCAGACAAGAATATTGAGGCAGTCACCATGCCCTCCTCCAGGAGATCTTGCCCACCCAGGAGTCGAACCCGGGTCTCCTTCATTACGGGCAGATTCTTTACCATCTGAGCCACCAGGGAAGCCCACCTCAAAACTAAGGTTCATAAAAACAATGTTATTGAGAAATTTCCCTCAAAGTGAAAAGCTAAGCAATCCCATCTCTTAATTCACTATTGTCTTCCATGCTGTCCTATTCTTGGTAGCAGTTTATTGGAAACAGGAATTGTAGTTTTGGGTTTGTTTTTGTCTTCATATATGCAGAAGAGGTGGCTACTGAAGATCAACAAAATGGGAATTGAAACAGTATGGGAGCAAGTGAAGCAAGGGAGAACAATCTTTCTTTGTCCTGTAAAATGAAATCAAGTGGGGAAAACATTATTTTTGTGCTGTAATTTTAACCAACTTTAACATTGAGCCAATGTTCATTTTCCTATACTGATAATTCAGTAATGTCTTTTGTGAGTTTTGTTTTCTTTCATTTTTTAGAATCCACATGCAGTCCCTTTGGCAATTGAAGTTACAAGGATAACATCTCTTTTGTTGACATAAAACATGGGAACTTCAGTTGCAGGATCTCATTATCTGATTACAGCTGTGACTTTGAAGTAATCTCTCTGAATGAGCATTTTTGGAAGAGTTGTTACTCCCAGGCCAAGCCGAAGGTTGTGGAAGAGGATTTGCAAAGGTATTCCTTAACCCTGCTCTTTCTCTTCTGGCTTTTTCCTGCTCTATTCCATTAGTGCCTCATTTAGTTTCTCATCAGGCCAGAATGCTTTACCAAGTGGTCAGTGGGAGAGCAGCAGCAGATTGTACTGTGCAAAGTTCCACAGGGATCCTTGACACCATGTGGTGCTCAAGCCTATAAAATCCTCTTAAAAAGAAATTTCATAATGGCCTTGAGAAAACCGTCATGTTTCACCCACATCTTTGAAAAAGTATGAGACTGGAATCATACAAGACATGCAATAGAATCATACAATATGTGATCTTTTGTATCTGGTTTCTTTCACTTAGCATAAAGTTTTCAAGGTTTATCCATGCCGTAGCATGTTATCAGTATTTCATTCCTTTTGACGGCTGAATAATATTCATTCGTTTTGCTCATCCATTCATTAGTTTTCATTTGGATTGTTTCCATTTTTGCCTATAGTGAGTAATGTTATTATGAATATTTGTACAAATTTTTGTGTGGACATGTTTTCAGTTCTCTTGGGTATATACCTAGGAGTAGAATTAGTGGGTCATACGGTAACTTTATGATTAACTTTTAATGGCCAAACTGTTTTCAGTGGTGTGGCTGCACCATTTTACCTTCTCCCTGGGCATCAAAAAAGATGACTGAAAGGGTTCTCCATTCCCAAGGGAGAGGGAACCCTGATGGCCAGAAGGAACATAAGAACCACAGCACATGGCACAGAACAGGTAAGAAAACCAAAACGTCACCGGGGCACCACTGTAGCTAAAGGAAAGTGACCCACAGTACCTTTGGTCCCCTAGCAAGCAGGAAGACAGGTGGCCTGAGGACCACCAGAACCATAGCATTGGACAGGTAGGTGTTTAGAGGGTCCCTCCAGGCACCATCAGGAGGAAATGATGTGAACAAAAGGAGCCGCAGTTTCCCAGCATGAAGGATCCCAGGAGTCCCAGGGGGCACGCAGGCTAGTGACCACATGGGCCCCCAGGACCTCGGGGAAGGTGACCTAAAGTTCTCCTGGTTCTACAGCAAAGGGGAGGGCCAGACCTGTAGCAGGTCCACAGGCTGATACAGGGAAGTCCTCCCCAAAGGCACCAGCGTGAAGACACAACTACAGACAGAATGAACTAGTTTTATTGTTGTTGCTTTAATATATCACATAGGCAGGCTTGTGACCAAAAGTATCCAGAAAACCCAGAGGGCAGGCAGGTTAGTGACTAGACGGGCATTCAGGACAGCTGTGCCCTGCAGGTAGTGAAAGTCGCTCAGTCATGTCCGACTTTGAGACCCCATGGACTGTATAGTCCATGGAATTCTCGAGGCCAGAATACTGGAGTGGGTAGCCTTTCCCTTCTCCAGGGCATATCTTCCCAACCCAGGGATTAAACCCAGGTCTCCCACATTGCAGGTGGATTCTTTACCAGCTGAGCCACAAGGGAGGCAGCTTCAAATGATCTCTGTTCACCAGTGACCAGGAAGGCCGATGGCTAGAAGGACAACTGGAAACATGGCACAAGGGCAGGCTGGTGGTCTGGTGGTTCTCCAGGGAGATCAAGGCAAGGTAAGACTCTGCACGAAAGGAACCACAGTTCCCCTGTATGCAGACAGATCTGTGGCCCAAGGAATTCCAGGAGGGAAGACTAGTCCACACCAAGCATCAGTGCACTGTAGGGCAGGTGGCCAAAAAGTGCACCCGTTTCTCTAGCAAGGGAGAAGGCTGCTAAGTGTCATAACTAAAGGTACCCTAGCACACCCGCAAACACTGATTCTCTGGAGACACCAGTGTGAGGGCAGGACAGTGGCTGATAGGAGTCAGGTTTTCCCAGTATGCGGGGAAGCTTGAGGTCACAGGGATCTCTGAAACCTCAGGTAGTAGGTAGGTGTATAATAGGATGTCCCCCCTCCCACCACCCCCACAGGAAATCAGTGCCCTGCAGGGAAAGAAGCCCCAAATGATCTCAATTCTTCAGCAACAGGACAAGCTGGTGGCCTAAAAGACGTAGGAACCAACCATAGAACATGGGCAGGCTGGTTCCCCAAGGTTGCCCCAGGGCACCATCACCAGCAAAAGGTGTAACCTTAGGTAGTTACAGTTTCCCAGTAAATAGGCAGGCATGCAGCCCAAAAGATCTCAGAAATCGCAGGGTATGGGCAGGTTAGTAACCACAGAAGCCCTCGGAGAATCGGTGTGGTGTAGGGAAAGGGGCTGAATGTTTGCCCCTTTCCCCAGCAAGGGCAAGGAAGGTGAGCTTAAAAGCCATTGGGACCTAAGCACAAGGACAGGATGGTATCCAGATTGTTCTTCAGAAGCACCAGTGAGAGGATACTACAGTAGCCTACAGCAGCCATAGTTCCACAACTCGCAGGCAAACTTGAGGCTTAAAGGGTCGAGAAACCTGAAAGGGAAAGTAGGCTGGTAACTAAACAGGCACTCCAGGGAATCAGTGCACCACAAGGAATGGGACTGAAAGTGCTCTAAGTTCCCCAGAAAAATCAAAGGCTGCCAGACTAGTATAGCCGGAACCTTAGTGTTAGGGTTAGTTGATACCAAGACAGTTACAGCAAGTACCAACATCAAGGTATTACGGTAGGTAAACAGAACCAAGTTTCTCCCAGAATACTATGGCCTAAAGTATCCTGAGAAACCCACTGCGTGGTTAGGCGCTGGGGAGGAAGTGGATAAAATTCTCCATTTCCCCAGCCAGCAGGGGCAGAGGGAAGGGAGCGGAGGAGTGAAGGGTAGAAGGACCACAGGAACATCAGCATGAGTGCCCAGAAGGTACAATTTGTTTACCACCTTAGTTCAGTTCAGTCGCTCAGTCGCGTCTGACTCTTTGCGACCCCATGAACTGCAGCAGGCCAGGCTTCCCTGTCCATCACCAACTCTCAGAGCTTCCTCAAACTCATATCCATTGAGTCAGTGATGCCATCCAACCATTTCATCCTTTGTCGTCCCCTTCTGTTCCTACCTTCAATCTTTCCCAGCATCAGATTCTTTTCTAATGAGTCAGTTCTTCACATCAGATGGCAAAAGTATTGGAGTTTCAGCATCAGTCCTTCCGATGAATATTCAAGGTTGATTTCCTTTAGGATGGACTGGTTGGATCTCCTTGCAGTCCAAGGGACTCTCAAGAGTCTTCTCCAACACCATAGTTCAAAAGCATCAATTCTATGGCACTCAGCTTTCTTGAAAGCAGGAAGCTTTCAAGCCTTCCTGCTTGCTGGGGAACCCATGGCACCTTGGTCACCCTCCCTTTCGATGTGGCCAAACCCTGGGAACCCTTCAGTCACTTACCTGTGTACATGCTTGGTTATCTTTTTTTTTCTCTCTCTCTCAAAGAAAGCTGAGCGCTGGCTAAAGAGAAAAAAAAAAAAAGATAACCAAGCATGCACACAGATAAGTGGCCTGAAGGGTTCCCAGGGCTTGGCCACTTTGAAAGGGAAGATGACAAAAAGTGCCATGGGTTCCCCAGCAGGCAGGAAGGCTTGTATCCAGAAGGAACCCCAGATAGATCATTTAAGTACCTTCTATTCAAAAAAATCATTATTTAACTATCTGAAAAAGCTTTTTCCTTCTCTCCAGGAGCCAATATTATGAAATGATACAAACTATGGTTTTTTGAAAGCCATGTGGTTGCTAACTAATGCTCTAGGGAGTGTTTGTCATGCTTTAAAGTGCAGATGAATCACCTGGACAGCTTGTTTGAAATTCTACTTTAGCAGGTCTGAGGCGGGTCCTGATATTCAACATAGGTAATGGCAAAAGCTGATCAGGTGATGCCAATGCTGATTGACCACTTGAATAGCAGAGACCTAGAGCTAGAGATCCATTCACCACATATGGTGAGTTAATATAATTATATTTAAATTTAAAATCTAGTTCTTCACTCTCACTAGGCACATTGCAAGTTCTTAGTAGACAGTTGTGGTTAGTGGCTACCATATTGGGCATCAAAGATACAGACTGCTTTCATCTTATATGCATAGTTCTCCAAGGAATAAATGACCCTATATTGCTGGGTGGTTCGAGGAAGTCTCTGTGAATTTTGTTTGGACCTGTAAGTAGGATTGCGATGGAAGAAACAGTCAGTGTGTAAATAAAATACTAGAAGGCAACTTTGTGCTTTGGAAATACAGGGGGTTCCACGTTGAAAGATGCTTGGTATTGAAACTTGCCTGTGACATTTACAAGCTTTGTAATTCTGGGAGAGTTACCTTAACTTTCTCAGCCTTAATTTGCTCAGTGTAAAAATGTCTATGTTACAAAGTATGCATGAGATATATGTGCAAAAACACGTGTAGTGTCTGTCCCAGCAGGTTCCCCAAACTTCCAGTCTGCCTTTACCTTCTCACAGCTGGGCTCACTTGATCCCTGCCTGTGATCTCACCCCTGCCCTTGATTCCTGAGGTCAGAGTTAATATTTACTTAACTTCCCATTGTAGGGTTGTGAAATCCTGGAGTTGATATGGAGGACCTTTAATGCCAAGGCTGACTAATAAGTTTCCATTCGGTAGCCAGTAAGGAAATTTTAGCATATTCTTGTGAAGGGTGAGCTGTCTTCTTGGAAGACTAACAGTAGCATTCAGCATAAACAAAATGTGATTACTATCTCAAGAGAAGGCAGGGGGTGAGAATAGAGAAGTTGGTGGGACCAATGCAGTGGAGAGCCTTGCCTATCTTGTTAAGGAGACTATACTTGAGCCCATTGGCCATGGGAACTTGCTGAGAAGTTCTAATCAAGGACATATTCAGAGACAGACCATCTGGTTGAAGTGGGAGGAGATATTTGAAGAGAACTGTCTGTGAAGAAGTGAAAGCAGTGGTGAAAGAGAGCTCTCTAGTGAGAGGTGATTATGGAGCCCTTCTGAGTGATGGCAAGAGTTGTGTGGCTGTCTGGGAACTAAAAAGGAATAAGATTAATTTAAATATAAGCCGAGACACCCCATTATTTGAGAAGGTGAGTGAAAATGGTCATATTTCATTTCAAAAGTAATCAAAGACTGTCGCCAAGGCAGTTTCTTATATTAAGCTTGAACTGCATGAATTTCAAGCACAGGATTTTTCTGAAATTAACCAGTGACCCATCATTTGTTCTGTGTCCATGCTACCTAACCATTATTATGATGAAAATCTTTCTTAGAATTAGTGTTCATAGTGATAGAAGATCACATTTCAGGGGAGGAGTGGGGGGAAGTACTCCATGAATGATACAGGAGCATATAGCATAAACAAGTTGACCTCTAGTTTTGCATGGATTATTTACCACTGAGGGAAATGACAGCAGATATCTAATTCCTGTTGATCATTTCCCTGCTTTCTGAGCTGTTTGGTTTTCTCAAGTTTCCCCTCCTCCATGTACTTGAGTAGTCCTCCATGGTAATATGGGCTTCCTTGGTAACTCAGCTGGTAAAGAATTGCCTGCAATGCAGAAGACCCCCATTGGATTCCTGCGTTGGGAAGATCCCCTGGAAAAGGGATAGGGTCCCCACTCCAGTATTCTTGGGCTTCCCTGATGGCCTAGTTGGTAAAGAATCCGCCTGCAATGCAGGAAACCTGGGTTCAATCCCTGGGTTGGGAAGATGTCCGGGAGAAGAGAACTGCTACCCACTCCAGTATTCTGGCCAGGAGAATTCCATGGGCTGTATAGTCCATGGCATCACAGAGTCAGACACCACTGAGCGACTTTCACTTTCACTTTCCATGGTACTATTGGCCTGAAATATTAGCCTGAAAGAAGTACCACTGAAAAGAAGACATAAAACTGTAAACAGCCTGCGTTGTACTTCCAGTCATTAGCTGGAATTATCTACCTCACTTCTCTTCTACTGTTGAAAACTAACTGGGCATTTCTTTCTGGCCAACTTCATCTTTTTTGTGATCCTTCCCTTCTCCCTTATTTCTGGGTGGAATCGTATCATATTGTAAGACACTAGACCACTTAAAACAACAGGAAGAAATACAGTCCTCACTGTCAGTCAGGTTTTGGTTTTTTGGTTTTGTTTTGTTGTTAGTAATATAAAAACAAATGACTAATATTTTAAGGATTATTTGTTGTCTCAGCTTTAAAATAAACAGCTACACTATTTCTCTATCTCAAGTTCTTATATTTGGGGCCTATTCCAGTTTTATATCCAGGATTATTATTTGGAATTGAGCAGGAAAATGGAGGTAGTAGAATTTGATTCTGTTGTTTTTTTTTAAAATTTTCTTGAAGTATAGTTGATTTACAATGTTGTGTTAATTTCTGCTGTTCAGCAACGTGATTCAGTTATGCACATATATATATATACACACACACACACACACACACACACACATATATATATATATATATATATATATATGTTCTTTTTGCTATTCTTTTCCATTATAGTTTATCATAGGATATTGAATATAGTTCCCTGTGCTATGCAGTATGACCTTGTTTTTTATCCATCAGTTCATCCTAAACTCCAAATCCTTCCCTTCCCACCCCCCTTCCTCTTGGCAACCACAGGTCTGTTCTCTATGTCAGTGAGTCTGTTTCTGTTCATTTGTGTCATATTTTAGATTCTACATGTAAGTGGTATCATATTATGATTGTCTTTTTCTGACTTCATTAAGTATGATAATCTCTGGGTCCATCCATGAGACATGTAATACCATTGCTGCATATGGTATTATTTCATTCTTTTTACGGCTGAGTAATATTCCACTTTCTATATGTACCACATCTTCTTTATCTATTCATCTGTTAATGGGCATTTATTAATAGGTTGTTTCCATGTCTTGGCTATTGTAATAATGCTGCTGTGAACATAAGAGTGCATGTATCTTTTTAAACTACAGTTTTATCTGGGTATATGTTTAGGAGTGGGATTGCTGGATCATATGGAAACTCTAATTTTACTTTTTTGAGGAACCTCCATTCTGTTTTACATAGGGCTGCACCAATTTACATTCCTACCAGCTGTGTAAGAGGATTCCCTTTTCTCCACACCGTCTCTCACATTATTATTTGTAGACTTTTTAATGATGACCATTCTGACTGGTATAAGGTGGTACCTCATTGTAATTTTGATTTTCATTTCTCTAATAATTAGCAGTGATGAGTATCTTTGTATGTGCATATTGGCCATCTGCATGTCCTCTTTGGAGAAATGTCTATTTAGGTGTTTTGCTGGTTTTTTATTTGGGTTTTTTGTTGTTGTTATTATATGAGCCATTTTGTTTATTTTGGAAATTAAGCCCTGTTGTTCCCATCACTTGCAAATATTTTTCCCCAGTTCACAGGTTTTTTTGTTTTGTTTATGGTTTCCTTTGCTGAGCAAAAGCTTATGAGTTTAACTAGGTCCCATTTATTTATTTTTTGTTTTTTATTTCTATTGCCTTGGGAGACTGACCTAAGAAAACATTGGTAAGATTTATGTCAGAGAATGTTTTGCATTTGATTTCTTCTAGGAGTTTTATGGTGCTATGTTTTATATTTAAGTCTTTAAGCCATTTTGAGTTTATTTTTGTGTATGGTCCAAAGGTGTGTTCTAACTTCACTGATTTGCACGCGGTTGTCCAACTTTCCCAACACCACTTGCTGAAGAGACTTTTACTCATTGTATATTCTTGTCTCCTTTTCAAAGATTAATTGACTGTAGGTGTGTGGGTTTTGGCTTAGTGGTAAAGGTGGTGCTAGTGGTAAAGAACCCACCTGCCAATGCAGGAGACATAATAGATGCGGGTTCAATTCCTGGGTTGGAAAGATCCCCTGGAGGAGGGCACTGCAACCCACTTCAGTATTCTTGCCTAGAGAATCCCATGGACAGAGGAACTTGGAGGGCTATAGTCCATGCAGTTGCAAAGATTTGGACACAACTCAGCAATTAACACTACTCCTGTGTGGGTTTATTCCTGGGTTCTCTATTGTGTCCCATTGATCCATATATCTGTTTTTGTGCTAATAGCATGCTGTTTTAATTACTATAGCTTTGTAGCACTGTCTGCAATCTGGAAGGATTATGGGAGGCATTAGAATTTGGACCCCAAGGTGAAACTATGTGCTGGTTTATATGAGTTTTTAAATGACCAAGGAAATTTTTCAAAACTTTAGCTTCCAGCTTTATACTTTCAAAGTTTATTTTCAGTCTCTCTCAAACCCTTAACTATTTATCACTTTCTCTGTATTATTAATGTGAGACATGCATTTCCATGAATATTGTATTTCCTATATGATGCCGAGGCTCCTAGTTCACTTGTGTTCCACTGTAAAAGAAGAAAAAAAATTAAAAACTGCCTTTTGGAGATTACCATCTGTAAGCTAATTTGGAAGTTGTTAATGGCAAGAATCAGAGCAGTTGGCATGTGTTTTAAAATACACAGTTGAAGGTTTGAGATGATCTCTCTCACTCATTTGTGAGAGCCGTGTGACATAGCAGTGTGTTCTTTCTAGGGGGTGCCAGCAAAGACTTGTATTTCAGTTGCTTTAACTGGATTTGGAACATTTTTAGAGAGTGTAGATTAACTCACAAACACAAAGCAAATCTGTGCTACTTGATTTGTTATAAAACTATAACACGTTTTCCATTGATTTCCAGACTAGCCACAAACATTCTTCAGACTTCCCCTCATTCCTGAGCTTGAAAAAACTTGAATAGAAAAGCAGTTGTGATGCCCATCTTTTCCAGAAATTCTGATTCCAAGTGCCCATGGAAGAAATGACAAGGAAAACAGTTTGTGTTTCTAGAATAATACACTTCTAGAAAAGGTACAGATATTCTCAAACAATCCTGTACCAACTTTGCAACAATCTGTTAATTGGCAAATATTTTCCATAGCCTATAAAATATCCTGAAAGAACATTTATACCCTTAATCATGTCCCATGTAAAACACAACAAATTTCTGGAAAAGCCAAGAACTAAAATATTATTGTATAGTAAGGGGTTTTCATTTCTTTTTTAAATTAAAATTTTACCTTTCTGTAATCTAAGTTCCTTAGTATTTATTCTTACTTTTGTTTCAAGCCCCAGAGAATCTGTGCAATTTTGTTTCTTTTAGCAAAGGAAAAAAAATTGCAAAGGAAAAAAAAATCTCGCTAGCACTGGGTAAATTAGCAGTAGCACCACAAACAAAACAGGTTATTTATTTTACTTTTTCAGTCTGTCTGCCCTCCTTAAAGCAAGTTGCATGGATCTTAACTAGGAGTGCTCCCAAGATGACATATCAAGATTTTAACATGGCAGGATTTCAAGGAACAGAACAGGCAAACATTTAAAGCTAAAGATGCCACACAGAAAGAAGATGGTGTGTTCCAACAGAGCTTTGTCATTGTTGAGTTCTAGATTTGACAGTCATTAATTTGCTATTAATAAATGTTATTGTAAGGGAGACTCACTTCACCTGCCTCAGAAAGTTTGTTCTTTAGACATCCATTGCTTTAAGCAGCCTGTCAAACTGATTCCGGCATTCAAGGCATTCAAGAAAGAGATGTAGTTAAATCTTTTCAATAGACTGGCTAAGCGTTCATCTGCTACCACTGATAGATACAGTTGGGGAGTTGCTGTGGCTTCTCTCCCCTCTCCCTTAATACATTTTTTAATGATTTCAATGCTTTAAATGCCCATCAGCCCATGGTAGAATTAGTGTTACTTGGAAATGAAAGACACTTCTCAGTTTAGATGAATAAAGAAAACTCATCTCAATAAACTAGCCTAAGAGTTTTTCCTAACACTAACAGTGTGTGGTATATTGGACATATATAGGTTGGTATATATATTATTGCCTTACATTTGAGGTTAATATACAATGGAAATGCAAAAACTAGATTATCTGTCAAAGTAAGTAACTATAGATTGCTTTCCCTTGATTTTTTGGTCAGGCATTGAAGATTAAGTGGAAATAGAAACTTCAGTTCAGATTTGGGGGTAGTGGTGGGAACTCGCGCAGTATGACACCAACTCAGTGCTCTGTCTCCAGCTCTGTGTTTAGATCCTCTACCTTCTGGACCCACAGGGCTCACCTGTGTGTGAATGCCACCTCTTCTCACTAGCTCCCCTGTTTCTCTTCCTCTCAACACGCCCTCAGTTTCCTTTATCTCTCTTGTACATCCTTGACCTTCCTACCTCAGGGAAGACAGAATAAATTCCAGGACTGTGTGTCTTACTATAAATGTGTGGGAAAGGCTGGACTGAGCACAAGCAAAGGTCACCTTGCGGCTGCCCTGCTTGATCTGTGCCCTTTTGTGAAGAGTAATACTAAATATATCAGCTCCTAGCCTTGAGGTAGCTCTAAATACCAGATTCATGGAGAAATCCAATGGGAAAACACTCTCTCTATACAGGGTTTTTCAGGCCTTATCCTACTAAAATCAGCTCTTTTGCCTTGGGAAAAATGGCTTTTTCATTTATGTGCGAAAGTTGTTCTCCCATAAATGGGAAAGCGTCCTAAAATGCTGGCAGTGCCCCCATAGAAAGGGTTCTCCATCAGCTCAATTCTTCTGACTATCCTGTTGAGTTGCTTAGCCTCTGTGCTTCTAAAACATACTGTGAGATAGCTGCTAAAATGCAGCATTTGTTGTGGAGAGCTGTGAGTGGTACAGTAAAGACTTACTCCAACGTGCAGTACAAGGAAAACACTGGCTTCTGAAACTAGGATATACTGAGTAGTTATAGTGGTGTGCATTTGGGGGTGGGGAGCTCCAAAAAAGGTAAAAACAAGTATCAAACTGTACTAGTGTCTTCCAGTCTGGCAGGAAGGCAAAATATGTACAAATGGGAAAACAGCGAAGATTTGCAAAGTACCAAATAGAATACCATATATAATAACCATTGTATCAGTGAGCTAGTGATACTAACCACCACAGAATCTCAGGGGCTTACAATTAAGAATTAATGTCTCAGTGATTCAGCTGCAGTTTGGCGGATGTAGGCTGAACTCAGCCAGCTGGGCTTGGTTCCAGGCTTTGAATTTGATTCAGACTTGGTCCACTTGTATGGCATGCTTGTTCCAAAGGGCTACCTGGACATGTTCTTTTTCAGATGGAGGAGGTCAGCCCTCCCAGAGAAGAGAGCAAAGCAAGCAGTGCCTCTTAAGTCATACTCTTGAAGTAACACACAGTCAGATGTGCCAACTTAACATTGGGTAAAGCAATGGTGGGGCATAGAAGTATACTTCTCTTATAAAGTAGGAAGAGGAGGGAGTGAATAATTACTGAAGAAATAAATAACCCTAATCTAACACAACTATGGATTTTTCAGTGCAGAAGTAACATAAAAGACTAGAGGAATCTATACGGTAGGTGGGTTACAGCAGGCTTTTGAGAACTCTAGGAATTAAACATGACTTCTTGGCAGATATGGTAATAATCTGTGACTCATGGCCTATCTCTAAACTGTCTATAAAAATTTGTCATAGTTCATTCAACTAGAAGATAACTTACAGTTTTCTAATCTTAAATGAAAAGAGGGGAAATGCACTGAGTTCTCTAAACCAGAACATATTAGAAAAAGAAAACTTATTCTTCCATCATAAAATTAGTGCTTATTTTTTTCAGTGGTATTTTTGTGGAGAATTCTGCTGACACTTCAAGCTACTCATGAACACCTCCTTTAGAAGAGGTTGATAATTGTTGAAACCAGCCTGCAAATTTCACTCCTCTTAGATTAAAATCTGTGTCGTGGCTCACCACCACTCAGACCCTCTAGGTTGGTCCTCTCTGAAGTTTATTTTCAGTTGACACAGTCCTAATAGCATATCCAGGGATGATGACATAGGGGAATATTTCTGTTATTGTCACATATTTAGCTTGTCTCCACTTACACCTTTCAGGAGTGTGTGCTTTATGAGTCTGAAGCATTTGTAGTTCACAGTGAGCATGCATATAAGAAGGTTGTGGAACATAGCTTTCACTCTTCCCTTTAAATTGCTGTAATAGGATTAATTCATCTGATAACAATTAAAATGCATTACCTAGAAGAGAACGTTTGAATATACAATTGGAACACCAGTATGTGAAATTTTATAGTAAAGACTTATATCTCTAATGAGCTATGCAACCTTCAGAAAGCCACATTCTCTAGGGCACAATTTTCTCTCTGTTTTTTGGTTTGTGTGAAAAAAGGATTGGAATAGATGGGCTTTAGAATTTTAGTGCTGGTTCTTTCAAGCTGGAGCAGTAACAAGTCTTAAATTCTATGATCAGGTTAATGTAAAATAAATATAGGGAGCAAAATAATTATAGGAAGCATAGAATCTAAGTTGACATAGGAGGAAAAAAAAGAACATAATTAGGAGTCTACCATTGAGAAGAGAAACACAAGACCCAGAGTAAGGGAGTTCAAGATGCAGAGTCAGACATACAGAACCAAAGTTTCAAGGTGAGCCACTTGGCCCACCCTGACAGCCAGCCTGGGCATCACTGGTCTGCTGCTAGAGCTCTAGGTTGCTCCTAGAAGAGCATTTACCTTCAAGCACCATGGACAAGAAGATGTTGAAAAGTAGGGCTTTGTAGATGATGAAGTTATGTACCTCACAAATTGGTAGTTCAGAGATGATGTTTTAAGTCCCTGGCTGTACATATCATAGACAATGTTCTTTTTCATCTGTTAGAACAGCTTTTCTTTCTCATCATAAAATTTGGCTAGTTACTATCTTTGAGTCTCCCCAGAGTTATGATTTCTTAAAGAAAGAAGACATCAGTTCCGTTGAATCCTTTGAAGTATGTTGTGAAGTATTTCCCACTGGGGACGCCTTACTTTGATTTTCAGTATAAACCACAGCATTTGGGTTCCTTTAATGATTATAATGACTACATTTTTAAAAAGAAAAGTCTTAAGAATATTCTGAAGTTGCTACTGTTTTCCTGAGGGGAAATCCAGGTTATATGATAGACGGAATGGTATCAATTTTGCCAACTGTATTATGTTAATGAATCACTATTAATTTTGATACTGTACAGATGTGGGGGTAATATTCAAGGTAATTTATAGGACCTTTATCCATTACCTCACAAATTCTAGGATGTTTTATGCAGTGTTAGGAAAAAAGTAATAACCAAAAACTTATGAAGCATAGGTAGTTAGTAGATTTCTCTGAATGGAATTCTCTTTTTTTTTTCCATTTGAAACATTTCTTTAAGACACCCTTCATGTTAAGGTTAGTGACCATTAATTTAGAAAATGTGGCTATTAATTAAAGGCATGGTTTCAGAAGAAACGTCTTAAACATTTGGCTCATGCTGGTTAATTAGAAGGACAAAAATTACTCCATTGTGTAAATATAGGGAGAGTTTCTTCTTCCCAGTAATGTGCATACATGTCTGTTTGTGTTGTATGAAAAGAGAGGAAGTCATTAGGCAAGTGAAATAGGTAAGGTGACATTCACTTTGACGTTTTAAATTATTTCCAGCATTAGGCTTTATCGAGCTATACCAGTATACAACAGAGGATGAGATGGTTGGATGGCATCACCAACTCGATGGGCATGAGTTTGACCAAGCTCCAAGAGTTGGTGATGGACAGGGAAGCCTGGCATGCTGCAGTCCATGGGTTCCCAAAAGAGTCGGAACCAACTGAGCGACTGAACTGAACTGAACTGACCAGTGTACCTGGTCCTTACCCAACAGAGACCACAGCTAAATTTACAAAGGTATAAAAAAGGTAGAACTATATACCATGGTTTTTTATTTGTAGGTAAATTTAAACCCAGTGGCAAAAATATTTGAGGATTTCTCCAGCTATAACTTTTGATCTGACTAATCAATGATGTTCTTTGTAGAACACCACAGCTGGTCATGTCTTGGAAGTGTTTATTACTCAAATGAAGCTATTTATTTTTATTGTTGGTTTGACCAAACCTATAATTAGTTTTTTGGAACTACTCTGGCTTCCCTTTCAAATACCCTAGAATGTGAGACATCTATGGATAGCTAAGATTTTGTGTAAAATCTTCAAACCTTCTGCAAATCTTTGTCATGAGGCAGAGGCAACCTAAGTAACCAAGGGAAACTGTATCAGGTTGAGAAATTTGCAACATGCTAAATTACTGCTGTGTGTATGTGTGTGTTCACACAAAGTGAGTTACACTCATAGGATTCGTTACACTCACCTGTGAGACCCGTGAGGCCCTTCCTAGGAAAACATAACATATCACAGTGATTCAGTGTGTTCCCTGCTCACCACTCCATCCTAAAGAGGTAAAAATCTGTTCAAATTAGCACTGAGGGCAATAGTGACAAGGATAAGGCTGAGGAGATCATGGCCATAGTGCTCCGGTAATGACTATCAGCATGCGGTTGTGAATTGATGAATTGTACTGTCTTACAGCGGTGCATACTTCTTTTCTATTCTCATCTGTACACCCCCTATCCTGAGTCCTCAGGACACTCTGAATGCCTGGTTTCCAAAGAAAACCCTGTTAAAATTATCTGACTGTCCCAATTTGTCATGATTTAGAGATAATGACTAAGAACCAATTTCCCTTCTAGCCTGTGTTTTTTGTTTTACTTCACAATTAACTTTAATATATACAGCCACTGAGTAGAAGTTATAGAGCATACCCATTTCTGTTTTGAATATCTCTTTCTGATAAGTTGAGCATGAAATCTCAATCTCATGATTTTTGAGTGAATTATATTCAAGTCTGTATACTGACTGTTTAAAGTTTTGACAAATTTTTTGTAATACACATTATGTATTTAAGAGGATATATTGCAAAAACTAAAATATACTTTAAAACTGTATTTTAAAACACACCCATTAAAGATCATATATATTTTTGTGTGTATTTTAAAAACTCACTTGATCCTAGAAAAAAATTCCATATATTTTATTACTTCAGTAATATCATTAAAAATGGTTGTGCTATGAGAAGGGAAAAAGAAAAAAGTAAGGCATTTTTTTTTCATCGTGATTCTTATCCTCTATAATTCTATTAATATTTGACAGGAATTAAGATGAACTTGGTCTGGAGGAGGGTATGGCAACCCATTCCAGTATTCTTGCCTGGATATCCCATGGACAGAGGAGCCTGGCAGGCTACAGTCCACAGGGTGGCAAAGAGTCAGGCATGACTCAGCAGGTAAGCCACCACCACCAGATGAATTTGGTGTTGGTAATAATTGAATTGCTTATTTGTATAAATTCATATAATGAATCAACTCAGTTTTGTTCATAATTCAGGTAGAAAATGATTATTATGGAAATACAACAAAATATGTAAAAATTTCACAGAATGGACTAAATTTCTTAATCATTTTGATAAAACAGTAGGGTTTGTTGGTTCTGTTCTGATATGGAACCAAATGGTTTTTTCCTGTTGAGTTCTGTTACGTAGGATCCCAGGCTAAATACATCATGGTGGGTTGTGAGTTAAAGGGAGTCTTCCCATCCTATGAGTCAGATGTGGAAGCATCAGGGTAGTCCTTGGGTAATTAAGAGGTTCTAATATTATACCCTTGAGACCATTCTGCATTAATGCATAGTCATCTGCATATCTAAATTATTTTTTGACATGTAAACAGTGCTATATTTAATGTTTTTATGTTTATTTATTTATTTTTGGCTGAACTGGGTTTTCATTGTTGCATGCAGGCTTTCTCTAGTTGCAAGAGTGGGGTCTACTCTCTAGTTGCAGTGAGTGGGCTTCTCATTGCTGTGGCTTCCCTTGTTGGGGAGCATGGGCTGTAGAGCATGAGCTCAGTAGTTCTGGTGCCCAGGCCCAGCTGCTCCATGGCATGTGGAATGCTCCCAAACCAGGGATTGAACTTGTGTCCCCTGCATTGGCAGGCAGATTCATATCCACTGCACCACCAGGGAATTTACCTAGATTATTTTTAATGAATCATCCAGGTAACCAATTTGAGGTGCGATGGGGGGTAATGGGCTGTAGAGAAGGAGCATTTCAGTAAATATACTGAAAGCTTGTGCTTTCTCAGACGTATTATTAATGCATCATAAAAAGATTCTAAGAACATATGTGAATTCATAAAACTTGTCAGGGGAGATGTATGCTCATAAAAAAAGCAGGTGCAATCATTGCTGAGTGTTTGTGGTATTTCATGAGTAATGGAAAAATAACTACAAATATTAATGTGGCCAAATGAAACTCAATTTGAGCAGAGCAAGAAACCATGGCAACTCATCTTTTTCACCCTGAAATCACAGAAAGATTGTTTCCCGACAATGATCTCAAAACAACATATTCCTGCTCAAGTATTATTTGATTTTTTTTATCATGTATGCTCAGTAGAATCCTTCAATCACAGTCTATATTTTCTAACTGTTTCTCTTCTTGGAATTTTATGGAAAAAAGGAAAGATCCATGGTTTATTTTTATTACTTCTGATAGGAAAGCACATATTTTAGTATTAATACTTTTTCCCCCAGGAATGCCTAAATTTCTGTGTAATAAAAAATTGGAAAAAGACAATTTTATATAAAACACTAGGAAATAAAGATCCTTTCCAAAAGCTAAGTCATGTCTGACTCTTTGCGACCCCATGGACTATAGCCTGCCAGGATCCTCTGTTCATGGGATTTCCCAGGTAAGAAAACTAGAGTGGATTGTCATTTCCTTCTCCAGGGGATTTTCCCAACCCAGGGATCAAACCCACATCTCCTGCATTGGCGGGCAGGTTCTCTACACTGAGCCACCAGAGAAGCCCAGGAAATAAAGATGGCAGGACATAATTTGGGGCTTTTAAAACCCACATGGAGAAGCCAATGTAGATTCTCAAGTTATGTCAGAAAGGGATATTATTTAATACAATCCACAGAGCCTGTTTCAAATGCTCATTTAGCTCATATAAACACACAAAACTTCACATTTTCCCTTGCAAATATATCTCTGAGAGCAAGCTTGTGCTGCCTTTGGGTCAGGAAAATGGTCCTGATTCCCAGGGCAAGAAGGATTGTCCCCTTCATTGGCACAGCATTCCCATTAGCCTACTGGTCTTTCTTCTCCCACCACTTCCTCAATTAAAACAGCTCAGAATCTTCATACAACCTTTCCTAGTCAACTATGCTTTAAATAAAGCATTCTAACCAAAAATATGTGAAACTTATGAACCAATTAATGGCTAGCAGCTCATTCCTTTCTTTCCCCCAGAACTCCTTCTTTGAAAGGAGTTTCTTTGAAAATATTTTTATGAAACATTGTATAAAGGTACCCTTTCATTTACTTTAATTTCAGGGTTGAAGTATAAATATTTTCAGAGGAAAATTTGAATATAAATTAAAATCTGAAGGGCTAGAGATATTTTTATTACCTCAAATATAAGTTAGCTCAGAAAAGCTGATTTACTCCTTTCTGCATGATGGGTATATATGGATTGGGGAGGTAATTTGTCTCTTCAGCCTTCCTATATATTCATATAAACATTTCAAGACCAAGTACATGACTATAAAAGGGTAGGTTCCAGTTATACATAGAAATTAAGTGTTAATACACCATATGCTCTATAACTTTTTAAGTTATAATTATTGCTTAGATTTTTATTCTAATTTAGATAATTTTGGCAGTGTCATTTTTTTCAGCTGAATCACTTTTAGTGTTTGTTTTCTTTCTTATATTTTTATTGGAATGTGAAGTACTTTAATTTACATATTGTTTTTGTTGTTAGTCACTCCATTTCTTCTCTAGTGGGTTGCCATTTCCCGACCCGTGCGTTGAATCTGGGTCTCCTGCACTGCAGGCGGGTTCTTTACTAACTGAGCCAGCAGGGACCATTAAGCAGTAACAAACTAGAATTGGTGGATAAACACCTGTTTGCTGCTCAGGTGGGGTAATGCTAGGCATGTTCTATACTGTCTCCCAGAGGTCCTCAGTAAGATTGAACCCCCAGTTGCCCACAGTGGTTATCACTCATGAACACATCCTGTATTGGCTGCTTTCACTTTTCTTTCTTACTCCTCTACTCCCTGCTGGTAATCACCTCCTAAATGTGTGCTAAAACCTTTGTCTGAGGGTCTTAAGTTATGGGGAATCCAGACATATATTATTTTCACACATGAAAGCTCTATATAGGTAAAGTTGTCTAGAGAGAGACCACCCCCCTTGAAGACAATGCAGTCTCAGCTTTCCTTGCTGGCACTTGGCACCTGTATTAGTGACTATGAGTATTATCTTTATAGATGAATCTTCTCTCTTGCCATCATCTGTCATTCTCACCCAAATTTTGCTTTGTTTCCTTTACTTATATTTTTTAAATCTTCTCTTATTGTATGACAAATCACGAGAACACTTTGCTTGGCAGACCTCGATTCTACACATGATTAGTATGTCAGATAGGCATTAACCCTTGTTCTTCTCTTTATCTTTCCTATTACAGCCAACTCAGCCCCTAAAACTGGCCCGTCCCTCATCCCTTTTACAGTTAAGTTCTATCAGTTAAGCCACACAAGTATATCCTAAACAATTCAATCTTCTGCCCTCACATACTCCCAACTTAAGACTTCATCATTCCTGAAAAACCTCAGTACCTACACCAGCCCCTCAAATCTCTCTGTGCCCTCACTCTCTCCATTTTGGTCCATCATCTACCCTGCCAGAGTATTTTTCAATATTGTAAATTTGTGTTACATTTTTGTCCCAGAACCTTTCAGTGGTTCCATATTACCTTGAGAACTAACTACCCGTACTCCTTAGCATGGAACACAGCATTCTTCAGTATCAGGCTCCCAATCACCTCTGCAGATGTGCCGCTGTCCACACTTAGCATCTACTCTGCTATCCAGGCATGGTCAGCCATTGGAAGTTCCCTGAACACATGGTGACCTTTCCAAGAGCCTTCCAAGAATGCCTGAGTCTAAAGTCTGTTCTGTTTGCCCCATACCGTGATGCTTCCCATGCACTATTTCCCAAATGCACCTTCAAGCAAAAAATTCCTGGGAGTGAGAATGAGAAGGAAGGGAATATTATTTCAAATCCTTTACAACATAATTGTAGATACTTCATTTGGGAATTTCTAAGTGCAACAGAAATCTGGGTGAGTAGGTAAAATAGCTACATAAATAAAATGAACACCTTTTAGGTTACACCAGGAGATTGCCTTGAGGTTTAAATGGCTGAGATCATCTTCACATTCCTCACAGCTAGCCATCTATAATTAAACAGCAGCACCAGTCGGCACACATTCATCTTCTCCAAAGAAAAGGAAAGTCACCTCCATAAATCTCAAAAATGAGATACTAGAATTTTGTTTTTATAATAGCTGACACACAGCAATTTGTGCTAACATCTGCTTAACCTGAATCCAAGTCCCAAGATTCGGGATTTACTCATGTAAGAAATAAAACCTGCTAGTTTTTTCTTTGCTAAAAGCAAAGAAAAATAAACTCTAATGATTTAAAAGATGTTTTTAAACTTAAGTTTGGAATTTGATTGGCATTAATAAATTTACTTTGTATTATAAAAGGTACCAGTCAGCTTATGACAAACACTTCTCAATGTGCCATCCCAGTTCATACCTTGCTGTTGTAGATCAGTCGCTAAGTCGTGTCTCCGACTCTTTGTGACCCCATGGACTTCAGCACGCCAGGCTTCCCTGTCCTCCACTGTCTTCCAAGAGTTTGTCCCATACCTCTACCTCATGCAGTTCTACCTCTCATGCCCTTAACTGATTGTAGAATAACTCTACTAAATATAATTTACTTCTGAAGTTGCTGTTGTTCAGTTGCCAGGTCGTGTCCAACTCTTTGCAACCCCGTGACTGCAGCACTCCAAGCTCCTCTGTCCATCGCCATCTCCTGGAATTTGCTCAAAGTCATATCCATTGAGTGGTGATGCCATCCAACCATCTCATCCTCTGTCGCCCTCTTCTCCTTCTGCCTTCAATCTTTCCCAGCATCAGGGTCTTTTCCAGTGAGTCAGCTCTTTGCATCAGGTGGCCAAAGTATTAGAGTTTCACCTTCAGCATCAGTCCTTCCAATGAATATTCAGAATTGATTTCCTTTAGGATGGACTGGTTGGATCTCCTTGCAGTCCAAGGGACTCTCAAAAGTCTTCTCCAACACCAAAGTTCAAAAGCATCAATTCTTTGGCACTCAGCTTTCTTTATAGTCCCATCTATACGTGACCACTGGAAAAACCATAGCCTTGACTAGACAGACCTTTGTTGACAAAGTAATGTCTCTGCTTTTCAATATGCTATCTAGGTTGGTCATAACTTTCCTTCCAAGGAGTAAGCGTCTTTTAATTTCATGGCTGCAATCACCATCTGCAGTGATTTTGGAGCCCAGAAAAATAAAGTCAGCCACTGTTTCCACTGTTTCCCCATCTATTTCCCATGAAGTGATGGGATCAGATGCTATAATCTTAGTTTTCTGAATGCTGAGCTTTAAGCCAACTTTTTCACTCTCCTCTTTCACTTTCATCAAGAGGCTCTTTAGTTCTTCTTCACTTTCTGCCATAAAGGTGGTGTCATCTGCATATCTGAGGTTATAGATATTTCTCCCGGCAATCTTGATTCCAGCTTGTGCTTCCTACAGCCCAGTGTTTCTCATGATGTACTCTGCATATAAGTTAAATAAGCAGGGTGACAATATACAGCCTTGACATACTCCTTTTCCTATTTGGCAAACCACTTCAGTATTCTTGCCTTGAGAACCCCATGAGCAGTATGAAAAAAGCAGACATAGATAACACATAAAAGACTGTGTCTGTATTCCAATAAAACTTTATTAATAAACAGGTGCCAAGCATGTTTGGCCCATGGGTCATAGCTTGCTAATCTCTGATCAACCCCTTAAATCCTCTCTGACATCCTCTAGTGAAGGATGATATGAAAGGGGATATGTTAGTTCAGTCAATTTGGAAGAGCAGAACAAGTATGAGATCACATTCCAAGGCTGGATTCTTTAAGTTATCAATGGCCACCAGAGTTTGAATAAGTTATAATATCTCTCAGACATCTATGTTTTTATCTCTAAAATTCAGATAATACCTACCCTGATATCTTTCTCAAGGCTGTTTAAAAATTGTACGTGCGAAAACCCTCTGCAGGAAGTAATTTTAAGGTATGAGGGTTCACTTTAAAAACTCAAAGTGTGGAGGAATCTATAGATCCGATGACTCTTTTGAAGAATTTTCTTTGACTCCAATATGCTGTGGAAGTCCCTTGATCATTTTAGTTGCCACTCTCTTGAACTCCTCCAACATTTTTTTTTTTTATGTATTCCTCTAGGAACAGTGCACAGAACTAAAACATAATACAAACAGACTTTTCTTTCAAAATAGAAGGGTCTCTTAGGAATTACCAGCTTTTAAAGGTGTGCCCAAAGTCAAATTGCAATCATTCTTCCTAACTAAGAAGAAAGGGATGGGGTTACTTTAAAGCTACTGCCAAGATAGCTGTTTCTGCACGAAGGAATAAGAGAGGGGAAAGACTATGAAATCATCCTCGCTGTCTTCATCCACTGTCATTTTAAACCTTGTTAGCCAAAACTAATTTATTTAGCTGTAGAAAGGTCAATTTCTGCTACATAATGGTTGCTTAAAGAAAGTTACATGAAGATCTGGAGGTACAGATGATACCTGGTCATTGAATATCTATGCTAAGATTAGTTGACAAAAAAGGACAGGATATAAAATTGTATCTTGGAGAGCTAGGGGAAGAAGGTTAAACTAGACAGTAGTGTTTTGCCACTCAGCTTCTTGTTAAGCACATTGGCCACACCAGATCCCACAGGTTTTGGCCAGTGCTTTCATCTGACACAGAGAAGATCTGTGATTCAACCAAACTAGATGGAGAAGATGGTGAAGCCAAGGCTTGAACCAACCTAGGTTGATTGATATCCTGATTAATTCAGCCATTCATTCATGCCTCACAACATTTACCATGGTAAAACCTAAAGTAAATATTTCAGCAAATTAGTCTATTTTTTTTAATCCTGAGTGCCTCTCTTCATTACACAGTCTCAGTGATTATCTCAGCATATCATTAAAGACATCACATTTAAGGGTCACTTGAAATTATTTTTTTCATTCACCTAATTTCTGGTTCGCTCACACCTTCAGCCGATTCTGAGCTTCCATGTTCCTTGTGTGAAGAAATCTTTTAAAAATGAAAAAAAATAACATTTTTTGGTTGAGTTTTTCTCTCACCAGTGATATTTGAGCAAGTGGAGAAATTTTATTTAATATTAATTCCTCTGCTCAAAATAGGATTCTGATGTTACACTCTTACACCTATAAGTATACAGTCTCTTTTATTATAAGATGCTGAACTAAAATATAAAATGAAGGGAGATGGTGTTCTAGAAAGGCTTCAGTATGGCCCTAGGGTCATCTATATCTAGAAAAGGCAGGATCAGTAAATAATAATGGAAGACTACTAAGGTTCTTTTAATAAAACACTATTTAGACTTATATAAAATATTTCTTTTTATACTGTTCATGGGGTTCTCAAGGCAAGAATATTGAAGTGGTTTGCCATTCCCTTCTCCAGTGGACCACATTCTGTCAGACCTCTCCACCATGACCCGTACATCTTGGGTGGCCCCACAGGGCATGGCTTAGTTTCACTGAGTTAGACAAGGCTGTGGTCCATGTGATCAGACTGGCTAGTTTTCTGTGATTGTGGTTTCAGTCTGTCTGCCCTCTGATGCCCTCTCTCAGTGCCTACCATCTTACTTGGGTTTCTCTTAACTTGGACGTGGAGTATCTCTTCACGACTGCTCCAGCAAAGCGCAGCCACTGTTCCTTGCCTTGGACCTGGGGTAGCTCCTCTCTGGATGGCCCCTGACCTTGGACGAGGTGTAGCTCCTCTCAGTGACCGCCCCTGACCTTCGACATGGGGTAGCTCCTCTCAGCCGTGCTTCCGCGACGTGGTCACAGTCACCGCACTTCCATGCTGCCATGAAAGAAGCAAGTTTCAATGCTGTAAAGAGCAATATTGCATAGGAACCTGGAATGTTAGGTCCATGAATCAAGGCAAATTGGAAGTGGTCAAACAGGAGATGACAATAGTGAATACCAACATTCTAGGAATCAGCAAACTAAGATGGACTGGAATGGGTGAATTTAACTCAGATGACCATTATATCTACTACTGTGGGCAGGAATCCCTTAAAACAAATGGAGTCACCATCACAGTCAACAAAAGAGTCCGAAATGCAGTACTTGGATGCAATCTCAAAAACGACAGAATGATCTCTGTTCATTTCCGAGGCAAACTATTCAATATCACAGTAATCCAAGTCTATGCCCCGACCACTAACACTGAAGAAGCTGAAGTTGAACGTTTCTATGAAGACCTACAAGACCTTCTAGAACTAACACCCAAAAAAGATGTCCTTTTCATTATAGGGGACTGGAATGCAAAAGTAGGAAGTCAAGAAACACCTGGAGTAACAGTCAAATTTGGCCTTGGAGTACAGAATGAAGCAATGCAAAGGCTAGTAGAGTTCTGCCAAGAGAACGCATTGGTCATAGCAAACACCCTCTTGCAACAACACAAGAGAAGACTCCTCACATGGACATCACCAGATGGTAAACACAAAAATCAGATTGATTATACTCTTTGCAGCCAAAATGGAGAAGCTCTATACAGTCAGGAAAAACAAGACTGGGAGTTGATTGTGGCTCAGATCATGAACTCATTGCCAAATTCAGACTGAAACTGAAGAAAGTAGGGAAAACCACTAGACCATTAAGGTATGACCTAAATCAAATCCCTTATGATTATACAGTGAAAGTGAGAAATAGATTTAAGGGACTAGATCTGATAGACAGAGTGCCTGATGAACTATGGATGGAGGTTCGTGACATTGTACAGGAGAAAGGAATCAAGACCATCTCCAAGAAAAAGAAGTGCAAAAAAGCAAAATGGCTGTCTGAGGAGGCCTTACAAATAGCTGTGAAAAGAAGAGAAGTGAAAAGCAAAGGAGAAACGGAAAGATATACTGATTTGAATGCAGAGTTCCAAAGAATAGCAAGGAGAGATAAGAAAGCCTTCCTCAGTGATCACTGAAAAGAAATAGAAGAAAGCAATAGAATGGGAAAGACTAGAGATTTCCTCAAGAAAATTAGAGATACCAAGGGAACATTTCAGACAAAGAGGGGCTCAATAAAGGACAGAAATCGTATGGACCTAACAGAATCAGAAGATATTAAGAAGAGGTGGCAAGAATACACAGAAGAACTGTACAAAAAAGATCTTCATGGCCCAGATAATCACGATGGTGTGATCACTCACCTAGAGCCAGACATCCTGGAATGTGAAGTCCAGTGGGCCTTAGAAAGCATCACTACTAACAAAGCTAGTGGAGGTGATGGAATTCCAGGTGAGCTATTTCAAATGCTGAAAGATGACACTGTGAAAGTGATGCACTCCATATGCCAGCAAATATGGAAAACTCAGCAGTGGCCTCAGGACTGGAAAATGTCAGTTTTCATCCCAATCCCAAAGAAAGGCAATGCCAAAGAATGCTCAAATTACTGCACAGTTGCACTCATCTCACGCTAGTATAGTAATGCTTAAAATTCTCCAAGCCAGACTTCAGCAATACGTGAACCGTGAACTTCCAGATGTTCAAGCTGGTTTTAGAAAAGGCTGAAGAACCAGAGATCAAATTGCCAACATCTGCTGGATCATTTAAAAAGCAAGAGAGATCCAGAAAAACATCTATTTCTGCTTTATTGGCTATACCAAAGCCTTTGACTGTGTGGATTACAATAAACTGTGGAAAATCCTGAAAGAGATGGGAATACCAGACCACCTGACCTGCCTCTTGAGAAACCTGTATGCAGGTCAGGAAGCAACAGTTAGAACTGGACATGGAACAACAGACTGGTTCCAAATAGGAAAAGGAGTACATCAAGGCTGTATATTGTCACCCTGCTTATTTAACTTATATGCAGAGTACATCATGAGAAACGCTGGGCTGGAAGAAGCACAAGCTGGAATAAAGATTTCCGGGAGAAATATCAATAACCTCAGATATGCAGATGACACCACCCTTATGGCAGAAAGTGAAGAGGAACTAAAGAGCCTCTTGATGAAAGTGAAAGAAGAGAGTGAAAAAGTTGGCTTAAAGCTCAACATTCAGAAAACTAAGATCATGGCATCCGGTCCCATCACTTCATGGCAGATAATGGGGAAACAGTGGAAACAGTAGCTAACTATTTTTCTGGGCTCCAAAATCACTGCAGATAGTGATTGCAGCCATGAAATTAAAAGACGCTTACTCCTTGCAAGGAAAGTTATGACCAACCTAGATAGCATATTGAAAAGCAGAGACATTACTCTGCCAACAAAGGCCCATATAGTCAAGGCTGTGGTTTTTCCAGTGGTCATGTATGGATGTGAGAGTTGGACTGTAAAGAAAGCTGAGCACCAAAGAATTGATGCTTTTGAACTGTGGTGTTGGAGAAGACTCTTGAGAATCCCTTGGACTGCAAGGAATTCCAACCAGTCCGTCCTAAAGGAGATCAGTCCTGGGTGATCATTGGAAGGACTGATTTTGAAGCTGAAACCCCAATACTTTGGCCACCTCAAGCGAAGAGCTGATTCATTGGAAAAGACCCTGATGCTGGGAAAGATTGAAGGCAGGAGGAGAATGGGACGACAGAGGATGAGATGGTTGAATTGCGTCACCGACTCAATGGACATGGGTTTGGGTGGGCTCTGGGAGTTGGTGATGGACAGGGAGATCTGGTGTGCTGCGGTTCATGGGTTCGCAAAAAGTCAGACACGACTGAGCAACTAAACTGAACTGAATTATTTCTCCCTTTTGTTTAACCATGTACATTAGTAGAATATGTAAAAAAAGTGCTAGTCAGTCTTTACTCTGACATGTGATAAACAGATCAAATGGAACACGCATGAGCCTAGAAACCCTCGTACTGAGTGAAGTCAGTCAGAGAAAGACATGCGATATTGCTTATATGTGTAATCCAAAAAAAGGGCTATAAGTGAACTTATCTGCAATACTGAAATAGAGTTACAGATGTAGAAAATAAACTTATGGCTACTGAGCGATAAGGGTGTTAGGGATAAATTGGGAGATTCGCATTGGCATATATACACTACCATATAAAATAGATAACTAATAAGGACCTACTGTATAGCACAGGGAACTCTACTCAATACTCTGTATGTCCTACATGGGAAAATAATCAAAAAAAGAGCGGATTTATGTATTTGTATTAAAGATCCAGTTTGCTGTACACCTTAAACTAACACATTGTATATCAATTGTACCCCAATAATTTTAAAAAAAAAAATAAAAACAAATTAAAATAGAAATACTTTGCATTTGCCAGTCCTCATGTTATATTAAAAGGCAAATCCATCTTAAATTCTATTTAATGGGTTTAACAACTGAAGTACCAAAATGACATAACTACCAACAATACCATGTGTAAAGCTGTAGTTTGAGATCTGAAGAAAGAGCTGTCCTGAATTCCAGTATCTTATTGTCAGTATAAAGAAAGCCATAAAGCAAGCTGAGCGCCGAAGAATTGATGCTTTTGAACTGTGGTGTTGGAGAAGACTCTTGAGAGTCCCTTGGATTGCAAGGAGATCCAACCAGTCCATCCTAAAGGAGATCAGTCCTGAGTGTTCATTGGAAGGACTGATGCTGATGCTCCAATACTTTGGCCACCTGATGAGAAGAACTGACTCATTGGAAAAGACACTGATGCTGGGAAAGTTTGAAGGCAGAAGGAGAAGGAGATGACAGATGAAGAGATAGTTGGATAGCATCACCAACTTGATGGACATGAATTTGAGCAACCTCCGGGAGTTGGTGATGGACAGGGAAGCCTGGGGTGCTGCAGTCTGTGGGTTCGCAAAGAGTCTGACACGACTCAGTGGCTGAACTGACAGATAGTATATTGGAATTTTCTGCCTTTGGCATTTCACTGTATATCTACTGTTTTGTCTTATTAAGTTGAGGATTCTCCTTATTGTTCTTAAAAAAATTTGCCCCAACCTTCTCTTCTTTCTTTTGGGAGCTCAATGACCAACAGTTTAGAAGAGCATTATCTTCACAAATGTTCACTATACTGTTACAGATGGAGCCTAACCAGCATAACCTGGGTGGCAGATACTCCTTATACATCAACTCCATCTTGACTGAGATGTATTTCAGCAGCTTAAAAGCATATTAAAATCATAATGATCTTTGTCACCCCCCAGAAATTCTGCTGCTTACCAAAGAATGCATTAGCAGTGGTGAAAGACTCTTATTTTGCTCTTCCTTGTAGGATACACTTGGGAGATTCTCTTGTAAACTGAGTGAAAGAGCTGCCAGACACCATCTCCTGGAAATGCGTAGAAGAGACAGGGAGCTAAGAGGAAAACAGCAAACTGTGAAAGAGAGATATGATACAACAGGAACATTTTTAAAAATTTTCAAATCAGTCTATAAAATATTTTCTATTCCTTTTGTCATTATTTCTTTCATTCTTCCCTTCAGAGACAAAACTTCTTTGAAAAATATAATTTCAAGTAATGTATACAAATGGTGAAGCTATGAGCTCTTCAACCAAATATTTGAGATTTTGAGGAAACATGAATATTGAATATAAAGGATAAAAATATTTTACATTTGTATATTTTTGTATATTTATATCCTAGCAGAACATCAAATAAATAGAATTTCTTGGGAAAAATTACTTGATAAAAAGATGGGTGAAGGCACTTTTCATGGTGGTTGTACATTACATGAGTCTGAGAAAAATTTTAAATAGAAATTAAAGCTATAAAGAATTAGACTACATGGAAAAAATCACTTATTCAGTAAAAATGCCGTCTGAATTTTATTTGCTACAGTAAAATTTCACTTAACCAGAGAACCTCAAGAATGAGGATTTAATTTTCCTACTAATTAAAATTTAAATCTAATCCCTTCTAATTCTTATTGCTGAAATGTCATTTGAAATAAAGTGAAAATGAAATATTTTATTTTCTTACCTTACCAAGTTGAGTATAGGAAATATAATTGAGTCATAGATCATTTAGGATTTTCGCTGGGGTCATTCAGAATATCAGTTCTCATGCTCTAATACAGTAGAGGTAGGGACAGAAGGCAGATTTAATGGAGCAGCAATTTTCCTTTGACTCCAGGACCATTAGGCATGCTCTCACTCTCTCACTTTCTCTCTGTCCACCTCTCTTGCACCCTTTTCTTCCCCCTCTTCCTCCCTCCCTCCCTCTCCTAACTAAATCTCTGAAATTAGTTTATTTTATTCACCTTCCCCTCTGGTTTCTACTAATGGATTATTAGGAAGTATTTTTGACTTGGATTACCATGATATCGAATGGTTTGCCTTGGAATCAAACAGATTCTGTTGTATTTGAGATTGCACCCAAGTAGTGCATTTCGGACTCTTTTGTTGACTATGATGGTGACTCCATTTCTTCTAAGGGATTCTTGCCCACAGTAGTAGATATAATGGTCATCTGAGTTAAATTCACCCATTCCAGTCCATTTTAGTTCACTGATTCCTAAAATATCAATGTTCACTCTTGCCATCTCCTGTTTGACCACATCCAATTTGCCTTGATTCATGGACTTAACATTCCAGGTTCCTATGCAATATTGCTCTTTACAGCATCGGACCTTGATTCCATCACCAGTCCCGTCCACAACTGGGTGTTGTTTTTGCTTTGGCTCCATCTCTTTATGCTTTCTGGAGATATTTCTCCACTGATCTCCTACTGGAGATAGGTGGGCTCCTACCGACCTGGGGAGTTCATCTTTCAGGGTCCTATCTTTTTGCCTTTTCATACTGTTCATGGGGTTCTCAAGGCAAGAATACTAAAGTGGATCGCCATTCCCTTCTCCAGTGGACTACATTTTGTCAGTAATACCCTGACTTGTAAATGCTAAAGGAGCTGAAGTTGAACAGTTCTATGAAGACCTACAAGATCTTCTAGAACTAACACCCAAAAAAGATGTCCTTTTCATTATAGGGGACTGGAATGCAAAAGTAGGAAGTCAAGAAACACCTGGAGTAACAGCCAAATTTGGCCTTGGAGCACAGAATGAAGCAGAACAAAGGCTAATAGAGTTTTCCCAAGAAAACACACTGGTCATAGCAGACACCCTCTTCCAACAACACAAGAGAAGACTCTACACGTGGACATCACCAGATGATCAACACCAAAATCAGATTGATTATATTCTTTGCAGCCAAAATGGAGAAGCTCTATACAAGTCAGCAAAAACAAGACCGGGAGCTGATTGTGGCTCAGATCATGAACTGCTTATTGTCAAATTCAGACTTAAATTGAAGAAAGTAGGGAAAACCATTAAACCATTCAGGTATGACCTAAATCAAATCCCTAATGATTATACAGTGGAAGAGAGAAATAGATTTAGGGGAATAGATCTGATAGAGTGCCTGATGAACTATGGATGGAGGTTCTTGACATTGTACAGGAGACAGGGAGCAAGACCATCCCCAAGAAAAAGAAGCACAAAAAAGCAAAATGGCTGTCTGAGGAAGCCTTACTAATAGCTGTGAAAAGAAGAGAATCAAAAAGCAAAGGAGAAAAGGAAAGATGTACCCATTTGAATGCAGAGTTCCAAAGAAGAGCAAGGAGAGATAACAAAACCTTCCTCAGGGATCAGTGCAAAGAAATAGAGAAAAACAATGGAATGTGAAAGACTAGAGATTTCTTCAAGGAAATTAGAGATACCAAGGGAACATTTCATGCAAAGATGGGCTCAATAAAGGACAGGAATGGTATGGACCTAACAGAAGCAGAAGATATTAAGAACAGGCGGCAAGAATACCCAGAAGAACTGTACAAAAAAGATCTTCATGACCCAGATAATCACAATGGTGTGATCACTCACCTAGAGCCTGACATCCTGGAATGTGAAGTCAAGAGGGCCTTAGAAAGCATCACTACGAACAAAGCTAGTCGAGCTGATGGAATTCCAGTTGAGCTATTTCAAATCCTAAAAGATGATGCTATGAAAGTGCTGCCCTCAATATGCCAGCAAATGTGGAAAACTCAGCAGTGGCCACAGGACTGGAAAAAGGTCAGTTTTTCATCCCAATCCCAAAGAAAGGCAATGCCAAAGAATGCTCAGACTACCGCACAATTGCACTCATCTCGCATGCTAGTAAAGTAATGCTCAAAATTCCCAAACCAAGCTTCAGCAATACATGAACCATGAACTTCCAGATGTTCAAGCTGGTTTTAGAAAAGGCAGAGGAGCCAGAGATCAAATTGCCAACATCCGTTGGATCATCTCAAAAGCAAGAGAGTTCTAGAAAAACATCTATTTCTGCTTTATTGACTATGCCAAAGCCTTTGACTGTGTGGATCACAATAAACTGTGGAAAATTCTGAAAGAGATGGGAATACCAGACCACCTGACCTGCCTCTTGAGAATCCTGTATGCAGGTTAGGAGGCAAACAGTTAGAACTGGACATGGAACAACAGACTGGTTCCAAATAGGAAAAGGAGTACGTCAAGGCTGTATGTTGTCACCCTGCTTATTTAACTTATATGCAGTGTATATGATGAGAAACACTGGGCTGGAGGAAGCACAAGCTGCAATCAAGATTTCCGGGAGAAATATCAATAACCTCAGATATGCAGATGACACCACTCTTATGGCAGAAAGTGAAGAGGAACTATAGAGCCTCTTGATGAAAGTGAAAGAGGAGAATGAAAAATTTGGCTTTAAGCTCAACATTCGGAAAACTAAGATCATGGCATCCGGTCCTGTCACTTCATGGCAAATAGATGGGGAAACAGTGGAAACAGTGACAGACTTTATTTGGGGGTGCTCCAAAATCACTGCAGATGGTGACTGCAGCCATGAAATTAGAAGACGCTTATTCCTTGGGATAATAGTTATGTCCAACCTAGACAGCATATTAAAAAGCAGAGACGTTACTTTCCCAACAAATGTCCGTCTAGTCAAGGCTATGGTTTTTCCAGTAGTCATGTATGGGTGTGAGAGTTGGAGTATAAAGCAAGCTGAACGCAGAAGAATTGATGCTTTTGAACTGTGGTGTTGGAGAAGACTCTTGAGAATCCCTCAGACTGCAAGGAGATCTGACCAGTCCACCCTAAAGGAGATCAGTCCTGAATATTCATTGGAAGGACTGATGTTGAAGCTGAAACTCCAATACTTTGGCCACCTGAGGCAAAGAGCTGACTCATTTGAAAAGACCCTGATGCTGGGAAGGATTGAAGGCGGGAGGAATAGAGGACGGCAGAGGATGAGGTGTTCGGATGGCATCACCGACTCAATGGACATGAGTTTGAGTAAACTCTGGGAATTGGTGGTGGACAGGGAGGCCTGGTGTGCTGCATTCCATGGGGTCATGAAGAGTCAGACACGACTGAGAGACTGAACTGACTGATTGAAGAAGTATTTTTATTTAAAAGTTTATGATTCTTTTAAATTAATAAGAACAACAAGTTGTTTTTGTTGTTGTTGTTCCCAAGGAAAATGTTTGTATCAACATCCACATTAAAATAAGTGAAAGAGCCAGGGTTTGCATCTGTTGTTCACTTGAGGGAGCAATAATTCGGTCCACAGCAGTTAACGTATAACTAGAAATCTCATCATCTCTAACATCTTTTCTCACTGTAACAATCAAGGTTCAGGATCAAATGCTAAGTTCTACCTTTTTACCTAATAGAATTCATTATTTCTATGGGCTTAGTAAGGTTTTAATTTCTGTAGTTCTTGAAAGAATAAATAATCTATTTCAGCTTCATTATTGTGACACTGAGCTAATGTCCCCCTTCTCTTAAATAAAAATATACAGAAATTCTTAATAGAATATGAGGTAAAATCTACCATCATATCAGGATGTTCAACAGGACTCTAAAAACTGATAGCTGAAGATAATAAAATGAATCAACACATAAAACATTTGAATAAAAATGTAAAGCTTGATCTAAAATATGCATCTAGAACCCTCCATGGACTGAGATAAATATTTTGACCAAGTTTTAAACTTTATTATAAATTATTTCCAAAGCACATTGAATATTTAAAGCCAAAAGAAGTCTTGAGCATTTCACCCCAAATTATATAAAACAAGCAAAAAAAGCTCTCTGACCATTAAGTCACTTAACTTCAAATTAACAATAAAAATAGTCACAAAAGACTCACATACTTAGAAACTAAAAATATGCAGTTTTTAAATTTATTTTTAAATTGGAGTTATAATTGCTTTACAATGTTGTGTTAGTTTCTGCTGTACAGCACTGTAAATCAGCTATAAGTATACCTATATCCTCTCCCTCTTGAACTCCCATCCCGCCCTTCTAGACCATCACAGAGCACTGAGGTGAGCTCCCTGTGCTATATAGCAGCTTCCCATTAACTATTTGTTTTACACATGGTAGTTGTACATATGTCAGTGCTACTCACTCAATTCATCCCACCCTCTCCTTCCCTGACCCCCGTGTCCACAAGTCTGTTCTCTACATCTGCCTCTCTATTCTTCCCATGCAAAGAGGTTCATCAGTGCCATTTTTCTAGATTCCATATCTATATGCATTAATATATGGTGTTTTTCTCTTTCAAACTTCACTCTGTATGACAGACTCTAGGTTCCTCCACATCACTATGAATGACCCAGTTTCATTCCTTTTTATGGCTAAGATTCCTTTGTATATATGTGCCACATCTTCTTTATCCAGTTATCTGTTGATGGACATTTAAGTTGCTTCCATGTCCTAGCTGCTGTAAATAGTGCTGCAGTGAACCCTGAAGTACATTTGTGCTTTTGAATTATGATTTTCTCTGGGTATATGTCCGGTAGTGGGATTGCTGGGACATATGGTAAGTATGGGGCTTCCTTGGTGGCTTAGATGGTAAAGAATCTGCCTGCAATATGAGAGACCTAGGTTCGATCCCTGGGTTCAGAGCATCCCTTGGAGAAGGGAATGGCTACCCACTCCAGTATTCTTGCCTGGAGAATTCCATGGACAGAGGAGCCTGGTGGGCTACACCCCGTGGGGTCGCAAAGAGTTGGACATGACTGAGCGACTAGCACACATGTGAGAGTTTTATTAGTAGTTTCTTAAGGAACCATCATGCCATTCTCCTTAGTGGCTGTATCAGTTTACATTCCCACCAACAGTGGAAGAGGGCTCCCTTTTCTTCATATCCTTTCCAGGATTCATAGTTTGTGTTAATAGATTTTTTTTTCATGATAGCTATTCTGACTGGTGTGACGTGAAACCTCATTGTAGTTTTGATTTGCATTTCTCTAATCATGAGGAATGTTCAGCATTTTTTCATTTGTTTGTTGGCCATCTGTATGCCTTCTTTGGAGAAATGTGTGTTTAGGTCTTCTGCTCATTTTTTTATTGGGTGCTTGGTTTCTTTCCCTTTTTTTTCCTGATACTGAGCTGTTTATAAATTTTGGAGATTAATCCTTTGTCAGTTGCATTGTTTGCAAATATTTCTCCCATTCTGTAGGTTGTTTTTTCATTTTGTTTATGGGTTCTTTCTCTGTGCAAAAACTTTTGAGTTTACTTAGGTCCCATTCATTTGTTTTTCATTTTATTTCCATCACTCTAGGAGATGGCTTGGAAAAGATATTGCTGCAATTTATGTCAAAGAATGCTGTTCTGCCTGTGTTATCCTCTTAAGACTTTTATAGTATCTGGTCTTACATTTAGGTCTTTAATTCATTTTGAGTTTATTTCTGTGTATGGTGTTAAAGAATATTCGAATTTCATTTTTACATGTTTTTCCAGTGCTATTTACTCCTTTGTCATAGATTAATTGGCCACAGATGTGTGAGTTTATTTCTAGGCTTTCTTATTTATCTATATTTCTGTTTTTGTGCCAATATCATACTCTTGATGACTGTAACTTTGCAGTATAGTCTGAAGTCAGGGAGCCTGATTCCTCCAACTCCATTTTTCTTTCTCAAGATTGCTTTGGCTATCTGGGGGGTCTTTTGTGTCTCCATAAAAATTTCAAGATTTTTTGCTCTAATTCTATGAAAAATGCCATTGCAAATTTGATAGGATTTGCATTTAATCTACAGATTACTTTGGGTAATACAGTCATTTTCAGAATATTGCTTCTTCTAATACAAAAACATGGTATATCTTTCCATCAGTTTATGTCATCTTCTGTATCTTTAATCAGCATCTTACAGTTTTCAGAGTACAGGTCTTTTGTCTCCATAGATAGGTTTATTCCTAGATACTATATTCTTTGTGATGTGAAGGTAAATGGGATTATTCACTTAATTTCTCTTTTTGATATTTCATTGTTAGTATACAGAAATACAACAGATTTCTTCTTATTAATTTTGCATCATACAACTTTACCTAATTCATTGATGAGCTCTAGTAAGTTGTCTGGTAGTATATTTAGGATTTTCTATCTATATCTATAGTATCATATCATCTGCAAACACTATCAGTTTTACTTCTTTACAAGTTAGGTTCCTTTTATTTCTTTTTCTTCTATGATTCTGAGAGCTAGAACTTCCAAAACTGATGTTTGAATAATAAAAGTCGTGGTGAGAGCTTGGATATCCCTGAGTTGTAAGTCTTGTTCTTCATTTTAGAGGAATGGTGAACTTTCAGCTTTTTCACAATTGAAAATAATGTTAGCTGTAGATTTGTCAGACATGGCCTTTATTATGTTGAGGAGGTGCCTCTGGGCTTCTCTGGTGACTCAGTGATAAAGAGCCTGCCTGCAATGCAGGAGCCACAGGAACCTTGGGTTCAATCCCTGGGTTGAGAAGATCCCTTGGAGAAGAGCATGGGAACCCACTCCAGTATTATTGCCTTGAGAATCCCATGGACAGAGGACCCTGGTGGGCTACAGTCCATAGGGTCACAAAGAGTTGGACATAACTGAGGCAACTTAGCATGCACACAGGTTCCCTGTATTCCCACTTTCTGGAGAAATTTTTTTTTTATCATAAATTGATGTTCAGTTCAGTTCAGTCACTCAGTCATGTCTGACTCTTTGTGACCCCATGGACTGCAGCATTCCAAGTTTCCCTGTCCATCACCAGCTCTTGGAGCTTGCTCAAACTCATGTCCATTGAGTCAGTGGTGCCATCCAACCATCTCACCCTGTCATCCCCTTCTCCTCCTGCCTCCAATCTTTCCCAGCATCAGGGTCCTTTCAAATGAGTCAGCTCTTCGCATCAGGTGGCCAAAGTATTGGAGCCTCAGCATCAGTTCTTCCAGTGAATATTCAGGACTGATTTCTTTTAGGATGGACTGGTTGGATCTCCTTGCAATCCAAGGGACACTCAATAGTCTTCTCCAACACCACAGTTCAAAAGCAACTATTCTTCGGTGCTCAGCTTTCTTTATAGTCCAACTCTCACATCCAAACGTGACTACTGGAAAAACCGTAGCTTTGGACTAGATGGACCTTTTTTCATAAAGTAATATCTCTGCTTTTTTATATGCTGTCTAGGTTGTCATAGCTTTTTTTTCCCAAGGATCTATCTGCCATGAAATGATGGGACCAGATGCCATGATCTTAGTTTTCTGAATGTTGAGTTTTAAGCCAACTTTTTCACTCTCCTCTTTCACTTTCATCAAGAGGCTCTTTAGTTCTTTGCTTTCTGCCATAAGCGTGGTGTCATCTGCGTATCTGAGGTTATTGATATTTCTCCTAGCAATCTTGATTCCAGCTTGTGCTTCATCCAGCCTGGCATTTTTCATGATGTATTCTGCATATAAGTTAAATAAGCAGGGTGACAAATTACAGCCTTTATGTACTCAAAAGCTTTTTTTGCATCTATTGAGATGATCGCATGGTTTTTATTCTTCACTTTGTTGATGTGTCACACTGATTAATTTGAGGATATTGAAAAATCCTTGCATCCCTGGGATAACTCCTACTTGATCATGGTGTATGATCCTTTCAGTATATTGTTAGATTTGTATTGCTAGCATTTTGTTGAGGATTTTTACATCGATGTTCATCAGTGGCATTGGCCTGCAATTTTTTTTGTGGGGTATCTTTGGCTGATTTTGGTATCAGGGTGATGGTGGCCTCACAGAATGGGTTTGTGAGTATTCTTACCTGTGCAATATTTTGGAATAGTTTCAGAAGGATAAGTGTTAACTCTTCTCTAAATGTTTGATAGAATTTTCCCGTGAAGCCATCCGGTCCTGGATGTTTGTTTTTGAGAGTTTTTAATCACAATTTCAATTTTATTACTTGTGATTGTTCTGTTCATTTTTTTGTGTTTCTTCTTGGTTTAGTCTTGGGAAATTGTCCCTTTCTGAGGATTTGATTGTTTCTTCTAGGTTGTCCATTTTATTGGCATATAGTTGCTTGTAATAGTCTCTTTATGATCCTTTGTATTTCTGTGGTATTCATTGTAACTTATCCTTTTTAATTTCTAATTTTATTGTTTTTAGTCCTCTTTTTTTTATGAAGCTGGCTAACAGATTATCAATGTTATCTTTTCAAAGAACCAGCCTTTAGTTTCATTGATCTTTTATATTGTTTTCTTCACTTATATTTCATTTATTTCTTCTCTGATCTGTATGATTTATTTCCATCTATTAACTTCGAATTTTGTTTGTTGCTCTTTCTCTGGTTGCTTTAGGCATATGGTTAGGTTATTTTTTGTGATTTTTTTTCTTGTTTCCTGAGGTAATATTGTATTGCTATAAACTTCCCTCTTAGACCTGCTTTTGCGGTGTCCTATAGGTTTTGGATTAACGTGTTTTCATTTTCATTTGTCTCCAGGTATCTTTTAATTTTCTCTTTGGTTTCTTCAGTGATCCATTGGTTGTTTAATAGTATCTTGTTTAGCCTCAATGTGTTTGTGGGTTTTATAGTTTTTTTTTTCTTTGTAGCTGATTTCTAATCTCATAGCATTATGATCAGGAAAGACGCTTGATATGATTTCAATTTTCTTAAATTTACCAAGGCTCACCTTGTGGCCCAGCATGTGATCAATCCTGGAGAATGTTCCATGTGCACTTGAGAAGAATGTGTATTCATGTGCTATTGGATAGACGTTTCTTTTTTAAAGATTTATTCATTGTTTTGGCTGTACTTGGTCTACATTGCTGTGCACAGGCTTTCTCTAGTTGCAGAGAACAAGGGATACTCTTCATTGCAGTATGTAGGCTTCTCATTGTTGTGGCTTCTCTTGTTGTGAAGCACCAGATCTAGGTACATGGGCTTCAGTAGCTTCGGTGTTTCGGGTCATTAGTTGTGGTTCATGGGCTCTAGAAAGCAGGCTCAGTAGTTGTGGCACACAGGCTCAGTTGCTCTAAGACATGTGGGAGTCTCCAAGACCAGGGATCAAACCTGTGTCCCCTGAGTTGGCAGGTGGATTCTTAACCACTGGACCACCAAGGAAGTCCTGGATGGACTGTTACATAAGTATCAATTAAGTATATCAGGTCTAATGTGTCAGTTAAGACCTATGTTTCCTTATTGATCTTCGTCTGGGTGATTTATCCATTGAAGTGGAGTGTTAAAGTCCCCCACAGTTATTGTGCTACTGTTGATTTCTCCTTTTATGCCTGTTAATATTTCCCCTATATATTGGGGTGCTCCTATCTTGGGTGTATGTTGAAAATTATTACATCTCCTTCTTGAATTGATCTCTTGATCATTATATATTGTCCTTTGTCTTTGTAACAGTTTTTAAAGCCTATTTTGTCTGATAGGAGTATTACTACTCCAGCTTACTTTTGATTTCCGTTTGCATGGAATACCTTTTTCCATCCTCTAATTTTCAGCCTCTCTCTATCCCTAGATCTAAAGTGGATGTCTGGTAGCAACATATATACAAGTATCATTTTTGCATTTATTCAGCTTGTCTACATCTTTTTGTTGGAACATTTAATCCATTTATATATTAAGGTGATATGTGTGTTCCTAGTTCCATTTTCTTATTTTGGATTTGTTTTTGGAGGTCTTTTTTATTCTCTTCCTCTTTTTTTCTCTTCTGATTTGATGACTAACTTTTGTGTTGTGTTTGATTTCCTTTTTGGTTTTTGTTTGTGTGTCTGTTGATTTTTGGTTTGTGGTCACAATGAGGTTTTGATATAGCAGTGTATATATAAACAAGATTGTTTAGAGTTGCTGGTCTTTTAATTTCAAATGTTTTCCCAGTATTCTGCATTTGTGCTCTTCTCATAGTTCTTGGTTTCGATACCATTATTTGCGTGCCAATGATTTACTACCTTTATGTTTGCCTTTACTGGCAAGCTTTTCCATGCATAATTTTCTTGTTTCTAGTACTGACCTATTCTTTTTAGCTTAGAGAAGTTCCTCTAGCCTTTGTTGCAAAGCTGGTCTGGTGGTGCTTAATTCTCTCAGCTTTTGCTTGTCTGTAAAGCTTTTGATTTCTCTGTTGAATCAATGAGAGCCTTGCTGGGTATAATTCTTTAAGTGTTTGGTATAATTCATCAGTGAAACGATCAATTATGTAAATATTTTCCACCAAATGTGATGTCCACACTATCCTGCATGTTTGAAGTTAAAATGGATAAGACCGACTTACTGGAAAACAATTTGACAACAAGAGAATCTCTTTACATACAAAAGAATGAAAGCTCAACAAGAAAGTTCGTATTTTTAAGACAGGTGTTAGACTCTAGTATAGTCAAACCTTACTTGAAACATTTGCTTCATCTAAGTAGTTACCTATTCAAAGCTATTTTTTAGTTCACCAGGTTATAAATTCACCTCTTTTAACATGATAGTCAGTTACTTGCAGATCCCATCTCAATAACTGATGTTCTGTAAGTCAAAGTGATTAGTTTTGTTTTGTTCTAATTAAAATTGATTCTCAGTAAGGAGAGACTGGTTCCATTTTCATGTTTATTTCTCTAAAGGAGAATTTTCGCTCACCGACCCCAATTTCTTTTAAGTACCATCTTTCTTTAACTTTGAGTCTACAGTGTATCAGTAGATTTCAAACTATGGATACCTTGTGTACTCCTTTAAATGTATGCATAAATGTTTTTCAATTTAAGAAACTTCCGTTTTAGAGTCCTTATTATTAAGAGTATATCCCCAATATTTAGAGTTATTTGGATAATGAATACTAAATAGAAAAAGGTATATCATTTTGATTTTAGTTAACCTTTCTTTGACATTTACCTACAACCTGAAATGAAAAATCAATACAGCAAGCTGTGATTTTTTTAACTATCAGTGATTTTTTAAAGGCTTAATTATATCAGTGGTTGTTATTTCATCTCTATCAACAAAAGATTCATAACTTGTAGTCTACATTTTAAAATAGTAGCCCTTGATTTTATTTTGACATGGTTTAGGTCAAATATTATTTGTGATATCAATTTCCTCCAGCCAGAGACCATCAGGAACACTCCCATAGTTGAACAAAGTTGGGCTTACTGGTTGTTGTATTGAGGAAGACAGTGTATCATGAGACTCTAGTGACAGAAGACAGAAACTAGGAGGCATCTCAGTGAGAGAGTATCAGGATCAGAGTTACAGGATATAAGCTTCTGTTTGGTGGTTTTGGGGGTAGGTTGAAGAAAGTATGGTTTTCCTATGGATTGGTTGCCCTCAGAACGCAAGGAAATTTCTATGTTTATGATCATAATAATTTTTGCCTATGAGATAGGCATTCTAAATGATAAATTTGAGGCCAGTAGAAAATGCTGGAAAATAAATGCAGATTTATTTTTATAGCTAGAACACGATACATGAAACTAAGAGCAAGGAGCTCCTTGTGAGTGTGGCAGGTATCTCACAGGAGAAACAAAGATTTAGGACTGGAGAGTATGAAACTTTGTCATTGGGTCAGCGGTTGGAAGGATGTGATATGGCTCCATACAGCGCAATTGAAGTGATGTCCTTTCTGCTGTACCTTGAATTATATCTAATCTCCAGGATGTAGCCCAATAGCATCTATTCTTGCAGCCATGAATTGGATACCTTGCCACAAGCCATTAATATTTGTGATGATGTATAAAATATCATCTAATGTGTGAATATTTTCCAAGTAGATGACTGCTGCATTGCAGCAGAAAATCTTTAGTTCATACTTTTGAATACTAATTTCTCTGTTGATTGTATGTTTCATGCTCAGGAGCACTACTGACTATAATTATTGTTTTTCATACTCCAGTGCCACAATTTGGCCACTGGAACCCTTTACGTTGGCTCACTTTGTTACAATCCCAGAACTTTTATAAGGATCCTTGCTTTCTATTAATTCAGACCCAACTTTATTTTCTCTAACATATTACTAGAGTTTACTAAACATTTTCATTCAAACTCTACTAATAAATCTAACTGGTACATATGATACTAAGTATATATGTAATTGGAAGGCCACCAAATTCCAGAAAGGGCAATTTGTAATCGATGAGTTTATCATAGTGTTGTCTTCATTTGATAGTGGTTACTCTAATGCTTGAATTTCAATTATAAATACTGTCAATTTAGCTTCATCATTATTAATTTGGCTTTGGGAATGGCTGTTTGTCCACCTTATAGTGATAAGGGATACATATTTGCATCAACAATATTTTTAATGTATAATTTTCAATAACTAGATATCTTTAAGATGTGTATGTATTGAAGTTCAAACATGAATTTGTCAATCCCTCATTTATTGAACAGCTGGATTCCTAAACTTCAAAAATATACAGGGACTCTAAAATTGTGTTTAAAAACTCATAGTTTTTTGGAACATTAATAAGTGATTCATATTTTGCCAACAAAAATTTTACTGAAAATTGTTTATTTTCCCTATAATTATTTATTACGAGGGTTATCATTTTTGGAATCATTATCGTTTTTCCTTTAAAAAGTGGGAACAAGTAATAAAGATGAGTCATAGACTAAAAAAAAAAAACAAACATACTTCCCCACTAGCAATGATATAGGGTAGGCACATGTGTTACAAAAACTTTCTGCCTGTATTGCTCTTTCCCACCTCACCTGTCTTTCCTACCTACCCAATCTTGACAATCACCACTGTTCTTTGTCTCTGGTCCCTAAAGGTTATGAATGCATGTTGCTCAGTGGGAGCAAAACTCAGCAATATGTGACATCTTTACAAGGAAGAGAAAGCCCATTGGCCATTTCTGCCCCTTCAGGCCATAGGATTTTCAGAATTATATACCTGGTGCCACAGATCAACCTAAAGACTGTGAAGGTCTCTTTGGTTGCTCTCTCTGATTCAGTGTCCTTCCTGTTAGGTACTGCACTATGGACCAGTCACTATGGCAGAAAGAAATATCCCTGTGGCTGAGTGCTACTCAGAATTGTGTGACTAGAAGAAATAAGTAATAGGGTTTTTTTTTCCTCCTTCTAGTTAGTTTGTAGAAGTTCAGTTCAGTCACTCAGTCATGTCCGACTCTTTGCGACCCCATGAATCGCAGCACACCAGGCCTCCCTGTCCATCACCAACTCTCAGAGTTCACCCAAACCCATGTCCATCGAGTCAGTGATGCCATCCAACCATCTCATCCTCTGTCGTCCCCTTCTCCTCCTGCCCCCAATCCTTCACAGCATCAGGGTCTTTTCCAATGAGTCAACTCTTCACATGAGGTGGCCAAAGTATTGGAGTTTCAGCTTCAACATCAGTCCTTCCAATGAACACCCAGGACTGATCTCCTTTAGGATGGACTGGTTGGATCTCCTTGCAGTCCAAGGGACTGTCAAGAGTCTTCTCCAACACCACAGTTCAAAAGCATCAATTCTTCGGCGCTCAGCTTTCTTCATCATCCAACTCTCACATCCATACATGACCACTGGAAAAACCATAGTTTGTAGAAGTATTGGTCTTTAAAACATGTAGACTGCCCTTTGTGGAATTTTATGTGTCCATATATTCAATATTACAATGGTATTGTCTCCCTTTTGTCCTGTAATATGAGCTCTTGGGCATAGAAACAATCATAACATCTCAGTGTTCTACACAAAAGTAGCATTTGATTCATTTTTTATCTATTGACCCCAGCTAGGCTTACTCATATATCACTCATCTGTTGTTGGATTGGGTGGCTTGCTGAACTCAAGTGGATGTTGTCATATGGCTAAATATCAACAGGTCAGCTAGAGTTTGACTGATTAAGGATATGGTGCCTATAGTAGCTCCACTTCCCACTGTACATCTGTGAATTGGCTATAAGTGTCTCTCATCTGTCTCCTCAGAACATTGAGGGTATAGCCCCTTTGTTACAATGGCAGAGGCACAAAAGGCTTTTTAAGGCCTAGGATGAGAACTAACAGAACATGACTTGATTCTCTTTCTTTTGGACAAAGCAAATCATATGACCAAAGTCAAAGGGAGAGGAAATAAAATGCACTTATTTAGAGGGAGGAGCTACCAAGTCATATATCAAAGGGCATGAACAGAGGAAGAAGAGACGGTGAAGAACTGGGACAATTAATGACATCTACCACATACCTCTTTCGTGTTCTGAGAGTGATATATGTAATAGAAAAAGTCCCATAGTCATAATTTCTACCCTGAGTTGGAACCAAGGATCTCAATGAGAAAGGAAAGACACTGAAATTATTAAAATCCCAAGGTTTGCTAGCAGCCAGACCAGAGCTTGTATATCTGCTTTGTGTGTTAGTCACTTCAGTTCAGTTCAGTTCAGTCGCTCAGTCATGTCTGACTCTTTGCGACCCCATGAATTGCAGCACGCCAGGCCTCCCTGTCCATCACCAACTCCCGGAGTTTAACCAACTCATGTCCATCGAGTCGGTGATGTCATCCAACCATCTCATCCTCTGTTGTCCCCTTCTCCTCCTGCCCCCAATCCTTCCCAGCATCAGGGTCTTTTCCAATGAGTCAACTCTTCACATGAGGTGGCCAAAGTATTGGAGTTTCAGCTTCAACATCAGTCCTTCCAATGAACACCCAGGACTGATCTCCTTTAGGATGGACTGGTTGGATCTCCTTGCAGTCCAAGGGACTCTCAAGGGTCTTCTCCAACACCACGGTTGAAAAGCATCAGTTCTTTGGCGCTCAGCTTTCTTTATAGTCCAACTCTCACATCCATACATGACCTACCGGGAAAACCGTAGCCTTCACTAGACAGGCCTTTGTTGACAAAGTAATGTCTATGCTTTTTAATATGCTATCTAGGTTGGTCATAACTTTCCTTCCAAGGAGTAAGTGTCTTTTAATTTCATGGCTGCAATCACCATCTGCAGTGATTTTGGAGCCCAAAAAAGAATAAAGTCTGATACTGTTTCCCCATCTATTTCCCATGAAGTGATGGGACCAGAATGCATGATCTTAGTTTTCTGAATGTTGAGCTTTAAGCCAACTGTTTCATTCTCCTCTTTCACTTTCATCAAGAGGCTCTTTAGTTCTTCTTCACTTTCTGCTATAAGGGTGGTATCATCTGCATATCTGAGGTTATTGATATTTCTCCCAGCAATCTTGATTCCAGCTTGTGCTTCTTCCAGCCCAGCGTTTCTCATGATGTACTCTGCATATAAGTTAAATAAGCAGGGTGACAATATACAGCCTTAACGTACTCCTTTTCCTAGTTGGAACCAGTCTGTTGTTTCATGTCCAGTTCTAACTGTTGCTTCCTGACCTGCATACATGATTCTCAAGAGGCAGGTCAGGTGGTCTTGTATTCCCATCTCTTTCAGAATTTTCCACAGTTTATTGTGATCCACACAGTCAAAGGCTTTGGCATAGTCAATAAAGCAAAAATAGATGTTTTTCTGGAACTCTCTTGCTTTTTTAGTCACTTAGTCGTGTCCAAGTCTCTGTGACCCCATGGACGATAGCCCATCAGGCTCCTCTGTCCATGGGATTTCCCAGGCAAGAATATTGAAGTGAGTAGCCATTCCCTTCTCCAGGGGCTCTTCCTGACCCAGGGATCGAACCTGGGTCTCCTGCATTGCAGGTGGATTCTTTACCATCTGAGCCACCAGGGAAGCCCTTATCTGTTTTATTCCTTGCTAAGCAGGTAACTTTGAGCAAGTTAATTTCTCTGAGGAATAGTTTTCCCAAGTAAACAACAACAAATGTAATAACATGTAACTCTACTATTTCTTTTAAGATCAAATGAGATAATACTGGAAAGTTGTCTTTCCAAGCACAACTACATACACTTGGTAAAAGTTCAAAGTACAGTATCTATAATTTTTCTCTTTCTCTCTTTATTTATTCATCTTTTCCTCCTCATTTTCTTCTCCTCTCCCACTCTCTTTTTACCCCCTTTTTAACTCTTTCATTAGCATTTATTTCCTGGCTATTATGTCCATTTTTTGACCAGCTCATTTTAGATAAAATATACTCGTCAAGATCTCATTAAGCCTTTTCCCCCAATTTTACTTTTATGTAACTGACATAGCTCATTGTATAAGTTTAAGGTGTATAGCACAATGGTTTGGCTTACATATATTGTGAAATGATTACTGCAATTTAAAAACTTGCCTTTAAGTTAAACCATACTTGCATTCCAGGGATAAATCACACTTGATCATGGAGAATGATCCTTTAATGTGCTTCCGAGTTCAATTTGCTAATATTTTATTGAGAGTTTTGGTATTTGTTTCATCAGGGATATGGTCTGTAGTTATCTTTACTGGTAGCATCTTTTTTCTGGCTTTGGTATCAGGATAGTGTTGGCTTTGTAAATGTTTGAAAGTGTTTCTTCCTCTTTGATATATGGCAAGTTTGAGAAGAATTGGTGTTAATTCTTCTTTAAATGTTTAGTAATATCCCCCCTGTCAAGCCATCTGGTCCTGAGTTTTTCTTCATTAGGTCAGTAGTCAGAAATCTTCCAAGCCTTTTACAAATGACTGGTCTATTCAGACTTTATATTTCTTCTTGGTTCAGTTTTTTTAGGTTGCATATTTGTAAGAATTTTTCAATTTCTCTACACTGTCCAGTTTGTTAACGTATATTTGTTCATAGCAGCTTCTTAGAATTCTTTTTAGTTCTGTGGTATCAGTTGTAATGTCTCCTTTTTCATGTATTTTATTGACTCAGGTCTCCCTCTTTTTCCTTTGGTTAGTCTAGCCAAAGTTTTCTCAGTTTTGTTTATTTTTTTCAAAGAATCAGCTCTTAGCTTGGTAATCTTTTCTGTTGTTTTTATGTGCTCTGTTTATTTATGTTGTAATCTTTATTGTTTCCTTCCTTCTGCTAACTTTGGGCTCAGTTTTTTTCTTCTTTCTGGTTCCTTAAGATGTCGAGTTAAAGTATTTATTTAGAATCGTTTTGCTTCTTAATGTAGGTACTTGTTGTTATGAACTTACCACTTAGGACTGATTTTGCTGTATCTCGTAAGTTTTGGTATGTTGCTTTTCTGTTTTTATTTGTCTCAAGATACTTTCTCCTTTCTGTTCTCCTTCTGGAACATAAAAGAATACATTTGAATCCGTTCTATTGAGATGGATGAAACTGGAGCCCATTATACAGAGTGAAGTGAGCCAGAAAGAAAAGCACCAATACAGTATACTAATGCATGTATATGGAATTTGAAAGATGGTAATGGTAACCCTACATGTGAGACAGAATAAGAGACACAGATGCATAGAACAGTCCTGTGGACTCTGAGGGAGAAGGTGAGGGTTGGACGTTCTGGGACAATAACATTGAAACATGTATATTGTCATATGTGAAGCAGAACACCATTCCATGTTCTATGCATGGGACGGATGCTCAGGGATGGAGCGTTGGGATGACAGAGAGGGATAGGAGGGGGAGGGAGGTGGGAGGAGGGTTTGGGAGGGGGAGCACATGTGAATCCATGGCTGATTCATGTCGATGTATGGCAAAAACTACTACAATATTGTAAAGTAATTAGCCCCCAACTAAAATAAAAATAAATAAATAAATAAAAGAAATGCTCAAGAAAAAAAAATAAATAAATAAATAAATAAGTAAGTAAGTAAAAGCATATACTGGGCACTAAAACAAAGTTATATATATTTAGAATAAACTTTTTTTTCAGAGCTATAAAAAAAAAAAAAAGTATTGTTTTCTGTTTGTGTGCCCCATAAGTCCCATAGACTTTCTTAAATTTTTTTCATTCTTCTTTTCTTTTTTCTTCCATAACTGGGTAATTTCAAATGTTCTCTTTTAGGTCACTGATTCTTTCTTCTTAGTGGTCAAGTCTACTTTTGAAGCTCTCTATTAAATTTTTCAGTTCACTTATTGTATTTTTCAGCTCTAGGATTTCTGGGGTTATTATTTTTTTCATCGTTTCTGTTTCTTTATCGAACTTCTGTCTAATGAATTGTTTTTCTAATTTCATTTAATTTTATATATGTGTGTTCTTGTAGTTTCTTTCTTTAAGGTGATTATTCTGAATTCTTTGTCTGACAGTTCATAGATCTCCATTTCTTTAGAGTCAGTTATTAGAGCTTTATTAGTTTCCATTTGTATCATCATATTTACCTGATTTTTCATGATCCTTCATTCTTTATATTAGTATCTGCACCTTTGGATAAATAGCCTCCTACTTCAGGCTTCACAGGTTTGTCTTGGCAGAGACAATTCTTCACCAGTTAGCTCAGTTTGAGTTTCTGAATATGGCTGCTGGTAATACCCTTGGGCAGGTGGGGCCAGCTCTTAGGGTCTATTTTAGGAAGAGGCCCCTTTTCAAGCTTTGTGGTGGAATGAGGGGGTTGCCACTGGCTGAGAACAGCTAGGTAGGACTGAGAGTTCCCTAAGTGAGGCTTTAAGATGGGCTGCACTGATGCCTGGATTCTCTAGTTGGGCTTACTAGACATTCAGGATTAAGTATTACACTCAGCAAAAGGTGTGACTATGAATTAGCTTCCCTGCCCTGGCAAGGCAGCAGGCTAGGACTTGCTTAGAGAAGCAGCTCCAAGGCCACTAGGGTTCTTTGTTTGTGGTCTTGACTCTTAGCTGATTCATGCCCCAAGTTCCTTGACCAAACGGTGCCACTGACTTTGCTCTCAAAGTTATCAGCTCTATCGCCTCCTCGTAGCTTGAGTATTGCTGGATTATTCAGTCTATAACCCTTCTCATTAGCCCTTCATGTCAGATGGGGGTGAGGGTCGGGCTATGACTCATCTCTTCTGCCTGGGAGTGAGCAGACAAGGCTCCAGTGCTGGCAAAACTCCTTTGAGAGCCCAAATCAAGTAGACCTGTGCCACGCTAAGTTCCCTGATCAGACTGCACGAAGTTGGTTCTAAAGATGAGTAAAGCTGTTGGTTGGGACTACTAGTTGGGCTCTGCACGTAGAAACTCAGTCTTCCAAACTGCTCCCCCATTCTGTGTCATGATGAGATTCCCAATAGTTGAGTCCCTCAGATTTCCCTGTGATCCCTCTTCAGCAAAATCTGAGTTCTAGGGCTCCCATGAGGTGACCCACAATGCTTGGAGGCTAGATATCACCTCTGGCCTCTTTTCCCACTGCAAGAACCAGCGGCTCAGGGGAGACCTCTCCAAGTAGTGCTGTGCTGGCCTAGGAGAGGTGCAGAGTGGTCAGTGTGTAGCCACTTGTCTTACCTTTCTCACACACTCTGCCTTAGTCTCTGTGGTACAGAAGTTGCTTCAGCCTTACTCTTGCATTCTAGGATTCTCTCACTGGTATCTGTGAGTTGTTGTTCTTCTTGTGAGGAGGGGCTAAGTCAGGAATGACTTAGCACTATCTTGGTGATATCATGTTCCAAATTATTTTTCTTAAAAAGACACTTTTCAAAAGAGAACTAAAAAATAATTTCCTAACTTTGGCCCCTGAGTCTGAAAAATACCTGTCACACAAATCTAAATATAAAGCAGTTCTCTCAAAGCTATGAAAAAAAAAAAGTCACGAGGTCTCTAAGTTCAACATAGCTTACATTTTGCTGTGAAAGAAATGCTGATTTTCTGTATTCCCAACCACGACCTTGCATCTGTGGTAACCATGGCAACTACTGTAAGGCCTAGGAAAGCCAACATGGCAGATTCATATTAACTTAGCTGGAGGAAATGACAAGGGTGGGGGTGTAATCAGCATAACTATTTCTGTCCCTTGACTATCTAGTTTTTAATAATCTCTAAGGCCTTCCTTGACATCTTCCTCTGATCCAGAGTTTCTCAAGCTTGGCTGCACATTAGAATCTCCTGGGTAACTCTTAAAAACTCCAAGGGCCCATCTACAGAGATACTGATTTAATGTCCATGGAATGTAGACATCCATATTTTTAAAAATCCCCCAGATGGTTCTAATGTGCAGCTGGGTGTGAAGAACCACTGTTATAAACTAATATATATCTCCTCATTTGTGATATAAGTAGAGATAAACTTCCCAAAGTTAATCATAACAGTCCCCTCAACTGGGTAAGCAGTATAACTGCATCAAAGAACCTAGGAATATTTGAAATAGATAATAGGGAAAGCCAGAGGGGCATTAGGAGGAGTAGAACTAGTAAGAAACATATCAAACTAAATGTAGGTTGAACCCATACCTTGGAAACACACCAGTGGAGGCAGTTTGCTGTTCTAGAAGGAGGATTATACAGGAACTCAGACCCTTGACTCTGGCCTTAACGCAAGCAGAAATAGTTGCATAAGCCAGTCACTGTCCTTCTCTGGACCTCATTTACCTAGTCTACAAAATAAGAGGACTTGGTGCATTGATTTCTAATTTCCCTCCTCTTCTCAAGTCCCGTGGTTTCTAAAATATAGAAAGATTAAAACATGCTATGCCAGGGCCCCTCGTAAAACCAGCTAAATCAGAACTTCCAGGAGTGGAGTGTGGATTTTTTTTAAATGCTTCCAAATGATACTAATATTCAGCTAGAGTTACTAACAGTTGGACTTAAAGAACCTGCTCTGGTGCAGTTTTATGTGGGATAGCAAAAATAAAGAGAGAATAAAGTCTTTCAAGAAGAAAAATGGGATAAAAATCAGTAACAGTTTTATAGGTTAATTAAAACCTCATATTACCTTTTCCATCTCTTTTTGATTTTTTTCATTTTTACCATAGTCTTATATCATGCTTCAGCATCTGCTTTCCCTCTTCTCTTTTAAACCTGCCTTACTCAGACATTTCATTACCAATGAATATTTCATTTGGAGACTTGAGAAAGTGATCAAAAGCAGTATTACTTGGGAAATGGAACTTACAAGATCTACTGCCAAGAGGGATGTCACCAAAACAGTAATAGAATATATTTTATTTTCATTTCTGCTGCTGTGAGAATGTGTGCTTTCAGTAAGTGTACATTAAAGGTAATTCACTGTAAAAATGTCAGCATCTGTAAAAATAAAAAAAGAACACAGGAAAACAGACTAAATGTAGTCATAGAGAGGCTAAAGCCATCAATTTTATTATAGAAAGTGGTTCAGAGCATAGTAGCTTAACCCTGCCCCCTCAAAAAAAAAAAAACTGGGCAAAAGGGCAGTTATTGCTGTTGTTCAGTCGTTCAGTTGTGTCTGACTCTTTGTGACCCCATGGACTGCAGCATGCCAGGCTTCCCTGTCTTTCACTGTCTCCTGGAGTTTGCTCAAACTCATGTCCATTGAGTCGATGATGCCATCCAACCATCTCATCCTCTGTCACCCCCTTCTCCTCCTGCTGTCAATCTTTCCCAGCATCAGGGTCTTTTCCAATGAGTCAGCTCTTTACATCAGGTGGCCAAAGTATTGGAGCTTCAGCTTCAGCATCAGTCCTTCCAATGAATATTCAGGGTTAATTTCCTTTAGGATTGACTAGTTTGATCTCTTTGCTGTCCAAGGGACTCTGAAGAGTCTTCTCCAGCACCACAGTTCAGAAGCATCAATTCTTCAGTGCTCAACCTTCTTTATGGTCCAGCTCTCACATCCATACATGACTACTGGAAAAACCATAGCTTTGACTAATCGGACCTTTGTTGGCAAAGTGATGTGATAAGTTGTCTAGGTTTGTCATAGCTTTCCTTCCAAGGAGCAAGCATCTTTTAATTTCATGGCTGCAGTCACCATCTGCAGTGATTTTGGAGCCCAAGAAAATAAAATCTGTCACTGTTTCCCCATCTATTTGCCATGAAGTGATGGGACCAGATGCCATAATCTTAGTTTTTTTGAATGTTGAGTTTTAAGCCAGCTTTTTCACTCTCTTCTTTCACCTTCATCAAGAGGCTCTTTAGTTCCTCTTCACTTTCTGCCATTAGGGTGGTATCTATCATCCGCATATCTGAGGTTATTGATATTTCTCTCAGCAATCTTGATTCCAGCTTGAGCTTCATCCAGGCCGGCATTTCACATGTTGTACTCTGCATATAAGTTAAATAAGCAGGGTGGCAATATACAGCCTTGACGTACTCCTTTCCTGATTTGGAACAAGTCTGTTGTTCCACGTCCAGTTCAAACTGTTGCTTCTTGACCTGCATACAGATTTCTCAGGAGGCAGGTAAGGCGGTTGGTATTCCTATCTCTTTAAGAATTTTCCACAGTTTGTTGTGATCCACACAGTCAAAGGCTTTAGCATAGTCAATTAAGCAGAAGTAGATGTTTTACTGAAATTCCCGTCAGTGTCTGGTGGGGGAAAAAAAAGAATCTTTTCCAGATGTACTGCATTCACTCCCAACGTCTTCCTGAAGTCTTCACCACCACCCCCTCCTTTTTTAGAAGCAGTTGGAAGAATTTACTCTCAGAAATTGCATCTCTCAGAAGTCCTGTCTACATCTCTGAATATCCCCAAAAATAGTTGCTAACCACATGCACGTATAAAAATTTAAATTAACTAAAATTTGAAATTAAGTTCTTCTGTCACATTAGCTACATTTCACATGCTTGATAACTACATGTGGGTATTGGCTACCATATTGGATTGTGAAGAATATTTTCATCATCATAGCAAGTAGTGTTGGACAGGGCTTCACTAGCGTCTTAAAAGTACAAAAGTTAAACTTACTTGCTAAGTAAAGGTAATTTCCTGTTCTTTTGCTAGCCCTATGAACATAGAGATTAATTCTGAGTCTCAGTTTTCTCCTTTTACAAATGGATATAAAAATAATGTTTGACTCCAAACAAAAGGGCTATAGAATTGTTTAAGTGTCCTATGGAGCATTATTCTAAATAAAAACACCTTGCATGTAAAAAAACAGCTGTGTTATAACTCATAACATGTGAGTGAGGAACAGAGCCTAAGGTGTAATATTCAAAAGGATTACCAGTGTTTCTCAGTATATACTCTATGAACCACTTACTTTGGACTCCCCCCACCACCACCCACCTCCCCCATTGCTTGGTAAAGATACAGATTTCTGTGCCTTATTCCAGACTTACTGAATCAGAATTTTTGGAGTAGAATCCATAACTGAGCGTTTTAACAAACCACTGGTGATGCTTATGCATGCAATTTGACAAAATGCCTTTTTGGAAAAAAAAAATAATTTCTAATCCTCCCTAGCACCCCCACTTTATTTACATTTTAATTTGACTGGTTTAATTTCTCACCCCTTTGGTCACTAGGTTATTTGCAAACCCGTTGGCAAAGTCAACAGTCTCTCCAACAGTGAGATTACACCTATGATCCTGCAGAGTGAAATTGCATTGTATTCCATACTCACTTTTCCTTTGGGCAGTACCATTGAGGTTTAGTAATTTTATTTAGCATATCTTGCATAAATTGCTCATTTGGGGCTAGCCAAATGATTACCTAGAAAATATTTCGCACCGTTTCTGAAAGAAGCTGTTTCAATTGCAAGCAGCAGGAAAACATAGCCATTAAAAGAGAAAGAATGCCTATGTTTTTACAGCAAAATAATTAGAAGCCATTACTGGCGCCGTTTAGATTTCAGTACACCATCTATCTTACTTTCAATGAGAAACAGTGTGCCCAAATAGGAAAAGTCTGGTTAAACGTGAGTGCATTTGACTGCACTGTTTTAACCCCATTGATAACATAGTCTATGCAGTTTTCTTTTAAGTACAGCTTTGTTGACTGATACTAGGTTTTGAAGTAAAGAGCTGGATACCAATTTTATGAGTTTATATCCATTTTTATCTATCCTGAAAATAGAATCTCAAAGACGAATTTTTTAGCTTTAATCCCCAAACTTCTACAAGATATCCAGATCATTTCACAGCTTTCCTAGTGAGTGGCTGTCCATCTTTCCATTCCTTCCAAAGGAAGCTCTCCCCACTCTGGGACAGTGCTTACTCATACAAACTTCCTGCATCTTTTATCATCTTGGTCTAGTTCTGCCCTCTTGGACCACAAGGAATAGACCTAATTCTTCTTTACGTGACAAGTTTCCCAAGAGTGGAAAATTACTAGAGTTTCCCCTTGTCATCTCCATCACATATTCAGAAATATTTTCTTTTAACTTACATATTCTGGTTTTTAGCTAATGGTGATAAAAATAGAACAAATCATTAACAATGTCTTCTACTTCACAACAATTCCCCATATTATCCTTCTTAATTTAGACAATGAAGGGTTGACAATTTGTAGTTGCCAATTCACAGAGACATAACCTAAACTGCAACAGAGATTATCTTGAATAAAAGAGATTGTTAAGACAATATATCCATTTCATTTAAACTTCAATGTTCCATCTGTTGAATCTCTTCTGTTAAAAGCTCAAAGTTTACTCATTAAATCAGCTTATTTATTAAATGCCCAACTGCTACCTTAGGGGCACAATCATGAGTTAGAAACTTAAGATCTAGAATAACATTTAGATGCCTATTAGAATAAAAACCTTAAGCATTGCCCTTTCACGAGTCCTCATTGGAAAGTGGGGCCACAGGCAATGGTGAGTGAGGGTTGGGGGGTGGAAGCAGCAGAAAGAGCACTAACCTAGTTTTGAGAGAGGCAAAATCTACCAATCCAGCTCTGCCTAGGAAACATCATTTAGCCTGATTCTGCTGTATTTTGTGTGTTCTACCTGCCTTGTCAATTTGCATATATTATGTTTTGTTTTAATCGCTTGAGATACTTGTCAAATGACTTTCTGCTAAAGAGAATGAAGCACAGCTTACTAAACACAAACACAATAATCTGTTTTCGCTATATGTTTAGTTTACAAAGTGCTCCTCAAAAACTGTATCCTTAAATATTTTCAAAGATTTGTGAACTCATACTTGATTTGTGAGGGAAAGAAACTATGACTGGGATGAGATAGGCATTCAATGTAGAAATTATTACAGTAAGGTTTATCATTATCTACCATGTAGCCATTTCCAAGTTGTTTTGTTAGTGTCTGAAGAAATTTTTTCACCAAAAGTTAAATCTGCTCTCTACTTTGTAGATTCTAAAGCTAATTTGATAGATTATATCTCCTTCTCTTTAACAGCCTTAAATTTTTTCGTGATAGATAAGCTTTTGCCAATTTCCAATCTTTGCCAAACTGATCAAGTAACTGATTTTATGACTTGTCTCATGGAGCTCGTTTCCAATTTGACATTTTTCCTCCTACTATTTTAAGTTATTTTTCATTGTTACTTCATTGATTTATGCATTCCCATCCTTCTGTTTTCCTGTTATCTTAGTATTTCTTAAGCATAGATTGGAATTATTAATAATAAAGTAATTAATAGAATGATAAAATAGCAAAATATTATAATACACAGAGAAAGATCCCCAAAGGTTGCTTAGATACTAGAAGGTAGATTTGACCTCTAAAAAGATCAAATAGATCCATATGATAATTGCTAAATAGAATGACAGATTTTAGATAGAAAGGAAAATTTTTTGTTTGTTTTTGGAACCATTTTAATGAAGAATAAAAGTCATTGAAATATCAATCCCTAAAAATAATTAAAATTCCTCTATAAAGCAACTCAGAAAACTAAAATTTCCTACTACTGTTTTAAAAGTAGCTGCTGAAACATGAATATCAGAAGGAAAATAAAAAAGATCTCTTGAATCAGTAGCTTGATCCCCTTCTGTGCTAGTTCCCTTTTCCCAGAAATATACTTTGTACTGTTTTTGTAGTTGAGTTTTAAGTGTCTCAAGAGGTGGTGGTTCTGGCACTTCCTTGGCAGCGTATTTCACAGTCTAATAATCTTAATAGCTTTAATACTCTGGAATGTGTTTAATCCAGTCTTATTTGTTTGTATAGGCTAAAATTTTCCAAGGGCCTCTCATCACCCTAGCAATAGGAATTTTTAAATAGTTTCATCACTTTTTAATTGCTTAAACTTTTACTTTTTATTTTCAGTGTTTAAAATAAAAGGTTTGGAATGAGCATTTTAGTTTGTTCTGCAAAGGCCTTGAATGGTTATAACCAGGATCACTTTCAACATGCTTTCTCAGCCTAATCCTATAGCTTTCTCGTTTTGTCCCTTCTCATCAAATTAAGTGAGTTCTCTGAGTCTTTATTTAGGTGCATGTGTGCTAGATCACTTCAGTTATGTCCAACTTTTTGTGACCCCATGAACTGTAGCCTGCCAGGCTTCCCTGTCCATGGGATTTTCCAGGCAAGAATACTGGAGTGGGTTGCCATGCGCTCCTCCAAGGGATCTTCCTGACCAAGGGTTCAAACCTGCATCGCTTACGTCTCCTGCATTGGTAGGTGGGTTCTTTACCACTAATACCACCTGGGAAGCACCTCTTATTTAGGTAGCAGTAATTTAAATAGTACCTACAATTTACTCCATGTTTACTGCATGATGGGCTGTGCATTTTACCAAAGTTTCTCGATCTTGGCACTATTGACATTTGGGGTCAGACAATTCCTGGTTATAGGAGACTATCCACTGTAAGATGTTGAATAGCATCCCTAGGTCCTACCAACTAGATGCCAGTAGTATCCCCAAGTTGTAACAACCAACAGTGTCCCCAGTGTTCCCTAAGGAGCAAAACTGCTCCTGAGAACCATTGACTTACATGGTCTCATTTAACCCCTACAAAACCCTTGTAAAACAAATGGTATTATAATTTTATAGCTAAAGAAAATAAGGCTAAAGGAGGATAAATAATTTATCTAGAATCACACAGCTAGCAAGTGGAGAAGTCAAGATTTGAACCCCACTTCTGACTTCAGAGCTAATGATTTTCCTCCTGTCAATACAAACTTACCTCAATAATATATTCACAGTGTTAGTTTTGCTCTAATATTTTTATCACGTTTGAGTTGAGTGGCATTTCTTTTTCTTCACATTTCCTCACACTTTGTCTTCACATTCATTTCATTTGAACTGTTAAATCTCCTTCCTTAGAGGAAAATAACTCCCTCAACTTCTGTGTAAAGATCTTTTTTTGTATTATTATCAATCAGTACTTTATCATTGTCTTTTTTGAAGCCAGAATGTCTTATATGATTTATCGAGATCTCATTTTGTTTATCTCAACTTCTAAAGAATTTGGGATCACTCTAAACTTGCCTAATCCACACATTTCATTATTCTTTCCACTATTATATCAATAAAATATTTGCTCTTCTAGATGGCATACTCCCTTACATGTCTCTTCCCAAAATACCTTTCTTTCTGTTTGGATTTTTGCCAGTTTATAATGCACTGATTCCATCTATAATTCATAGTATTCTGACTATCCAGAAAGATAAGATCAGGTGTTGAGGAGAAGCAGAGGCAAAGGATAATGAACAGGTAAGCAGTGTGTTAGAAGCAGCAGCATCCAAAGAAAGAGCCTATTCCTTCATCTCCTAGAGGCATATGCCTTAGGAAAAGCATCAAAACACCACAGAAGGCAGTTTGAACTCAACCTTAGTCAACATAAATGAAGAGTATGAAATACAGTTGACCCTTGCACAACACAGGGTTTAGGAGTGCCAACTCCCTACACAGTCACAACTCTTTGTATTGCTATCTCTTCAAAAAGAAAGGAATAAACTGATAAATGACTCACCACGGGCAGGAAGCTGAAACAGTTTAGATAGCATCAGGACTCAAACCATAGTTTTTTTGATTCCATATATTATGATCTCTAATCAAACACAAAAATTTCCCTGAACTTAAAGATCTGTAAAATGGAAATGTTTTATTGAAAAAAACATACATATAAGTTGAGCCCCAGAGTTCAAACCTGTGTTATTCAAGGGTCAACTGTATATGGTTTAAACTTAGACTTGAGATCCTTGTCTATACTTATTAGCTGCAGTGAAAACCCTGATTTACGTTTTAAGAGTTCCGCAATGGTTTCAGAGGAAAAGGAGGACATCTTTTTAAATGTAGCATTCTAGGCCCTACAGAAAAAGCTAAGCTGACCAAAAAAATAGACTCATTTTTTTCCCTTTGGTGACTCTAATCACAGTTTCTTGAGATCAGCACTCCAGATATAACAGAATGAGATTCAGAGGTTGTGGAGAATGTCAAATAAGCCAAAGAACAAAGCTACAACTGTGGACCATGAAGTACTGAGAGACATATACTGAATTGCTTTAGGAGTATAAGGTTTTTCTTAAGGGTGACCAAAGTAATGAATTTGTAAGACGTTTGGCCAAATTGAGTGTGAAACCCAACTCTCATATGGAACAGAGTTCATTCAAATACTGGTGGTGTGAGTCCGTGGCAGGGGTTTCATGAACACTTTTCTCTGACCAGCTGCAAGCTATGAAATAACTGAATTGCTGATCAGATATTTTGTAACCAACCTGTGAGGTGATTGAATTCAGTCTGTTTCCTTTTCCTAGTTTGCATGCCTAAGCACATGAAAATAACGAACAAATGAATGGTATGTACTAAAATGACATATTTCCTTGTGGCATCTAGATACTTAGGAGAAAATTAGCGAGTGGGAAAGGTAAGTTGACTTTGGACCCTTAAAAGTTTCTGTTTACAGCTTTGCTATGCTTATCAACAGGACATACTTTTTTTTTTTAAATATAATTTTATTTATTTTTGGCTGTGCTGGGTGTGTTTATTTATTTTGTTGCTGTGCAGGCTTTTTCTCTTGTGGTGCAGAGTGCAAGCTCCTCTCTAGTTGTGGTGTGCATGCTTCTCATTGTGGTGGCTTCTCTTGTTGCAGAGCATGGGCTCTAGGGCATGCAGGCTTTAGTAGTTGTGGCTCCTAGGCTCTAGAGCACAGGCTCAATAGCTTGGTGTACAGGCTCAGTTGCTCTGTTGCATGTGGGATCTTCCCAGATCAGAGATTGAACTCATGTCTCCTGCATTGGCAAGCAGATTCTCTACCACTGAGCCACCAGAGAAGTGAAGTGAAGAAGTGAAGTGAAGTCACTCAGTTGTGTCTGACTCTTTGTAACCCCATGGACTGTAGCCTACCAGGCTCCTCCATCCAAGGGATTTTCCAGGCAAGAATACTGGAGTGGGTTGCCATTTCCTTCTCCAGGATATCTTCCCAACCCAGGGATTGAACCCAGGTCTCCCACATTGTAGGCAGATGCTTTACCATCTGAGCCACCTAATACAAATGAAGTATCTTACCCAGTCAGAAACACTCACAAACTTAGGACACCAACTTATGATTATCAAAAAGATGTTAAGGATGAGGGATAAATTAAGAGTTTGCTAATAACATATACGTATTGGGGCATGCTTAGTCGCTCAGTCATGTCCAACTCTGAGACACCATGAAGTGTAGCCCACGAGGCTCCTCTGTCCATGGGGGTTTTCCAGGCAAGAAAAGTGGAGTGGGTTGTCATTCCCTCCTCCAGGGAATCTTCCTGACCCAGGGATCGAAGCCATGTCTCTTGCATCTTCTGCATTGGCAGGCAGGTTCTTTACCACTAGCACACCAGAGAAGCCCCTCAAAAGAACATACCTTTGTTTAAAAGACGCAGGAGGGTTGAGGAAACAGCCTTGTATACGTTGTTTAATGATACATCAAAGCCCAGTGTTGAAAATGCCATGGAAAACATCTAGTTGAAACTGAAACAAAAGTGATAATTTCCCAAATAGTTAAATACATGTAAAGTTGGAGTTCAAATACCAAATATTCTGGTTTTAAACTCAAGTTTTACACATATTTTGCTGAAAGATGTCAGGGAAATATTGACTTGAGCTCCGCTAAGTATCCAATGAACAAATCATGTTTCCAAAATAGTAGGTATGTCACATAAATTTCCAGAAATCCCTGTGACTGTATCAAAATATCCTGAGTAAGATGAGATGCTTGCAAGTGAGTTCTTTTAAAATTCAGATGGTTTCACAGTTTTCACAAACATTGGTGAATATTAAATATCAGAGATGTGATCATTCTATGTGTTGTTTAATTACCAGAATTCTCATATTCGAGGGGGCTCCTTTTTGGATTATGACTGAGGAAGGTAAGGACATAAATAAAATCAGGTGATTTACTTGGATCGACACAAATTGGATACTTTCTGTACCTCTGTCTTAGCAAACAGTGCTTGTCTTAGGTTGTGTTCTCCCAACAGCAAACCCAGAGCAGGGATTTAAATGCACATAGCTTATTTGGGAGGTAGTTCCAGCAATTATGGAGCAGGAAACGAAGACGTAGGATAGACAAGGGAAAGAAGCCAGTACGGACTGCATTGTGATCGGGTTCCCACTGAGGGCAACTGGGCCACAATCCCACTGAGAAATTTCAGGAGACAGTGGAGAAGACACCTGTGAGCTGATCCACCCAAGAGCCAAGGGGACTCATGGTATATTTCTTCCACTTCTGATTGTCATTTATGGCTGGACAACTGCTCCCAAGGGCAAAAGTCCCCAGAGTGGGCCTGCCCTGTGCATAGCTTGAGCAAGCTCCTGGGGCTGGAGACTGCCTTCTGGTAGAGAGACACAGAAGCTTGTAGTAAGATGCCCTTGACTCTTGAGTGGGACACTGACTGCATCTGTGATGGCACTATTATTGCCTAAAATATCAACCTGAAGTCCCCTAAATGAAAAATTAAAATAGGTCAGAGTTTGGGATCAGACCTGTGAAATCCAAGTTCTAATAACTGCCTTAAAAAATAAGGAAACCAATATTTTCCTGATATTCCTCAAAACTGTTGCTTACCCAAGAAAATCTATGGAACCCTTGTAAATAGGTTCCCTCCCCATTTTTCCAGCCAAGGCTATTGTATGCCAGCTCAGTTTAAACAGAAAACCTCACTGGTTCTGACTTGCTTTTGTCAATTTGCTGATGGCCTGGGGTGCTTCTTTTACATACACTTTATAACTGAAAGAGTGGTCCTTGGAGATGAGTCTTGATAATCATTTTAATTAGCAGCAAGTTGAAGACTATCTTTTCTTTCTTCCCCCAGTAACCTTAATGAACCAAGAGATAAGCTTAAAAAGTTTTGCCCCAAAGGTTTCTCAGCTGGCAACTGATCAAAATGTGCAGAGGCAAAAATATTAGACAACTATTTCCTATTCAGGCAGATTTTAAACTGTTAGTTATAGTCCAGCTAAGAGGTGGAGGAAGGTCCAAAATTACTAGAATCGTTTATAAGCTGTTGTCAGCACTTCTTTGTTCTACTCTGAAACTACAAAGACTACAGGAAAAAAAAAATTCATGTGCATCCCAAAGATAAACTTCTAAAAAAATGTTCTTTACTCCCTGAAGAGCTTATCTCTTCCCTACTATCCTTAATAACTACCTTTAATCTTTTCTAGTCTCACAGTTGAGGAAATCCTTAAATATGCAGTTAAAACTGAACAAAACCAGAACCATAAAGCACAAGAGAGTAAGACAAAATATTCACTCACATCTGTACACTTTTGCTATATTTTCCTTTTAGATGAAGTTTATAAGGTCCATTTCCATTTTGATCAGACCCTATTTTGATTTTTTTTTAGGATGATGGTTTGGATTTTTTTTTTTTTTAGGATAACGGTTTTCTCTCTTGCTTTCTTTCACTTTATTTGAGCCAGTCTTAGGCCAACTGTTAGAACAGGTTCAGATGCTCCAAGAAAATGCTTCATTATATGTCAGTACATTCTCATTCTTCTTTAAACTTACCTGAACACCTGTACCCTGAGTGAGGCAATACTGGGAAGAGATAGTAAGGGGAAGACCTCAGATGAAGAAGAGAGCTCTACCAACTGAGCCCTTTGTTGCAGAACAGCGCTTTCTAGTGAGCATTTTCTAATCATTCTTGTTTTCCAGAAACAAGTTCTCTGCTGTTATATTTTCAGTAACTAGTGTCATTTTAGAGATTCTCTTTTTATGTGCAAGTCAGATGGCACATTTTAAATCATCTCCTCTTATAAAATGCCATGCTAGAGAGCATTATATAAATTCAAGGCATGTACAGTACTATGCACAATTCTTGCTGAATAAAAGTAGATCTTAGCATCATCTAGTTAGTCTCTATACAACCCTTTAATGACCCATGCCATATGAAACACTCAGGTGGTTAGTAAGGTTGTTTCAGCTTCATTAAACCAAGCATCTAGTGTACATATAAATGGTTTAGGTGCTTGATCACATTGTTTTCACATCTGATCTGCTGACTTGGCTTTGTGGCAGTAAAGCCCTGGAATCCCACTGATTCTCTGGAAATGTTGTGTTTATCTCTGATGAATAATGCTATCTTTAAGTTACTTTTCCAACATTTCCATAGTGATTGGCATAGGCCATGACTTTGTTACATGTCTCCATTAGTTGATCATAATAAAAATAATACCAGGCTCACTTAAAGATGAAATGTATAAAACAGAACATTGTTAGTATTCTGAAGTGAGACTGAACAATGCAAAGTACTGCTAGACTTGGGTTTTCTGGAAATATAATCTTTGCTGTTTTCAGAAAATAACTTGAAGTATTCTTTTGGACTGTCTAATGAGATGAATTACCAGATTTATTGCCTTTTATAAACTTGAAGGGGTTGAATGGTTGTTCTTTTTCTTGTCTGATCCAGTTCTCTTTAAGTGTTTCAAGCCAGCATTGGCATCTCAGCATGTGGCTTTTCCAGGACTGTCTGGTGGTACTGCTGTGAAATGTGATTAGGGAATTTGAGAGAGAAAGAAGATGGCTGAAGGTCATTACCAATTAGATGAAAACTAAAGGCTACTGAGCTACTCAAATACAGTAATGAATAATTATCCAAACTTTCTGAAAGACATTTAGAATGTAGTATCATTGTGGATTTTCATTAAGTTGAAAAATAGCAGAATCAAGTCCATCCAGACACCCAAATACATGTATCTCCATGGCAGGGCAATTTCCTGTAATCAGAGAGAAGTGGGGAGTGGGCTGAGGTTGGAGCAGGATTACAGTATAGCTTAAGCCATCATCAGTAGGTACCTAAATAGGTAAGAGAAGCTTAAGCCAAAGTATGGCCCTTTAATTACCAATCCTAGTAGCCTCACAGGCTTCTGAATGATAACAGGAAGTTCTGCCACAGTTTCTTGGTTATTAGAGAAAAAAATAAGGTAGCCATCTCCTGAGACCAGCATTTGCCTCACCTAATGGAGGGGGATTAGGTTCTTTGCTTGTTTCTCTAATAGGCTGATATAAAATACTAATTTTCCCCAGTTTAAAATTATATTGCAAACATTCCCTGTGAGCATATAAGTGTATAACAACAACTTAATTGTTTTGAAAGGTAAAATGCAGAATAAACAACTATCCACAAAATTGGATCCTTTTCTCATGTATTACTTTAATTACAGTCATTTCAACAGTGTCACCAATTACATCTCCTATTTTTCTCAAAAGCAATATAATTATAGATAAATAACTCAAGCAAAGATGTGGCCATGCAGGCCCAGAAACATGTGACTGATTCTAGTGAGCCCAGAATGAATAATAATTTAATATTTATCATTGAACTCTATAAGCAAAAGGAAACCATAATAATGTAAGTCTTCAGCATTAAAAAGGAAAAGATATGGCAATCCCACCAGAAGAAACTGCTTTACCTAGAATAGACTACAAAGAGTGGGAAAATAAAAGTCAAAGAGCCATCATAAAATCCTCCATTAGAGGTCAGAAAATTTTGGAAAATTAGAAATCAAAATTTCAGACGGTGTTCAGTGATTTGGCCCAAATTACAAACAATAAGAGTCTATGATGAAGGTGGATATTATAGATCAGCTTTTTCTCATTTCTCAGTTAGAGAATGCTTTGTAAAATTAGGCTGTGTTATGTCTCAGAAATGCATTGAATTGTCCAAACATATCTGAGTCAGAACTTCTAAAGAAGATAAAGCAGTCAAATGCATCCATAGAAAATAGAAAAACTAAATTACATATCTATTCTGTGAAAGGAACTCTTCGGCAGCTATGAATCATAAGATGAAAATTAGTTCTGTGTTTAACTGCAGGAAAACTAAATCCAAATTAAACTAATTTAGTGCTGTCATTTTTATACATTAAACAAATATTTTTAAGGAAACAATCAACAGAGTGAAAAGGAAAACTACAGACTGGAAAAAATACTTGTAGATCATATCTGATATAGGTTAACATCCAAAATACAAGGTCCTCTCCCAACTCAATAACAAAAATAAATACAGCTTAATTAAAAATGGGTAAAGGAACTAAATAAACGTTTCTTCAAAGAAGACATACAAATAGCAAGCAGGTATATGAAAAAGTGCTTAACCTCAATAATCATTGAAGTGAAGTGAAGTGAAAATTGCTTAGTCGTGTCCGACTCTTTGTGACCCCTTGGACTATACAGTCCATGGAATTCTCCAGGCCAGAATACAGGAGTTGGTAGCCTTTCCCTTCTCCAGGGGATCTTCCCAACCCAGGGGTCGAACCCAATAATCATTAGAGAAATGCAAATAAAACGACAGTGCAATATCACGTCACACCTGTTAAGATGGCCATTATCAAAAATTAAGAAGTGTCGGAAAGGATGTAGAGAAACTGGAAACTTTGTGCAGTGTTGGTGGGAATGTGACATTGTATAGCTGATAAGAAAAACAGTATGGAGAATCCTCAAAAAATTAAAAATAAAATGATCATATGATCCAGAAATCCCACTCTGGGTACTTATCCAAAGACTTGAAATCATGATCCTGAAGAAATATTTGGACTATATGTTCACTGCAGCATTATTCATAATAGCCAAGATGTAGAATCAACCTAAATGTCCTTGAGAGATGAATGGATAAATAAAATGTGGTATGTGTGTACGTGTGTGTGTATACAATGTGATATTATTCGGCATTAAAACTAAGGAAATCCTATCATATTGCAAAAACAGGATGAACCTTGAAGACAGTTTGTTGTTGAGTCATCAAGTCATGTCTGACATTTTGTGAACACATGGTCCACAGAATGCCAGGCATCCCAGTACTTCACCATCTCCCAGAATTTGCTCAACTCGTGGACATTGAGTCAGTGATGCCATGCAACCATCTCATCCTCGGTTGCCTCCTTCTCCCCATGCCCTCAGTCTTTCCCAGCATCAGGGTCTTTTCCAGTGAGAAGACTCTTTGTATCAGGTGACCAAAGTATTGGAGCTTCAGATTCAGCATCAGTCCTTCCAATGAATATTCACAATTGATTCCTTTAGGATTGCCTGGTTGGCTCTCCTTGCTGTCCAGGGGACTCTCAATAGTCTTCTCCAGCACCACAGTTCAAAAGGATCAATTCTTCAGTGCTCAGCCTTCTTTATGGTCCAATTCTGACATTCGTACATGACTACTGGAAAAATCATAACTTTGACTACACAGACCTTTGTTGGCAAAATGATGTCTCTGCTTTTTAATATGCTGTCTAGGTTTTTCTAGGTTTGTCGAGGTTTGCAGGAGCGCGGCGGCTATGATGGCTCAGGAGTGTGGCTGAGAGGAGCTACCCAATGTCCAAGGTCAGGGGCGGTGGCTGAGAGGAGCTACCCCACATCCAAAGTAAGGAGCAGCAGCTGTGCTTTGCTGGAGAAGCTGTGAAGAGATACCACACGTCTATGGTAAGAGAAACCCAAGTAAGATGGTAGGCACTGAGAGAGGGCATCAGGGGGCAGACAGACTGAAACCACAATCACAGACAACTAGCCAATCTGATCGCACGGACCACAGCCTTGTCTAACTCAGTGAAATTAAGCCATGCCGTGTGGGGCCACCTAAGACTGACAGGTCATGGTGGAGAGGTCTGACAGAATGTGGTCCACTGGAGAAGGGAATGGCAAACCACTTCAGTATTCATGCCTTGAGAACACCATGAACAGTAATGAAAAGGCAAAAAGAGAGGACACTGAAAGATGAACTCCCCAGGTCGGTAGGTACCCAATATGCTACTGGAAATCAGTAGAAATATAACTCCAGAAAGAATGAAGGGATGGAGCCAAAGCAAAAACAATACCCCGTTGTGGATGGGACTGGTGATAGAAGCAATCTCCGATGCTGTTAAGAGCAAGATTGCATAGGAACCTGGAATGTTAGGTCCATGAATCAAGGCAAATTGGAAGTGGTTAAACAGGAGATGACAAGGGTGAACATCGATATTCTAGGAATCAGCGAACAAAGATGGACTGGAATGGGTGAATTTAACTCAGATGACCATTATATCTACTACTGTGGGCAGGAATCCCTTAAAAGAAATGGAGTAGCCATCATAGTCAACAAAAGAGTCTGAAATGCAGTACTTGGATGCAATCTCAAAAATGACAGAATGACCTCTGTTTGTTTCGAAGGCAAACCATTCAGTATCACGGTAATCCAAGTCTATGCCCCGACCAGTAATGCTGAAGAAGCTGAGGTTGAACGGTTCTATGAAGACCTATAAGACCTTCTAGAACCAACACCCAAAAAAGATGTCCTTTTCATTATAGGAGACTGGAAAGCAAAAGTGGGAAGACAAGAAACACCTGGAGTAACAGGCAAATTTGGCCTTGGAATACAAAACAAAGCAGGTAAAGGCTAACAGAGTTCTGCCAAGAGAACGCACTGGTCATAGCAAACACCATCTTCCAACAAGACAAGAGAAGACTCTACACATGGACATCACCAGACGCTCAACACCGAAATCAGATTGATTATATTCTTTGCAGCCAAAGATGGAGAAGCACTATACAGTCAGCAAAAAGAAGACCAGGAGCTGACTGTGGCTCAGATCATGACCTGCTTATTGCCAAATTCAGACAGAAATTGAAGAAAGTAGGGAAAAACCACTAGACCATTCAGGTATGACCTAAATCAAATCCCTTATGACTATACAGTGGAAGTGATAAATAGATTAAAGGGACTAGATCTGACAGACAGAGTGCCTGATGAACTATGGACGGAGGTACGTGACATTGTACAGGAGACAGGAATCAAGACCATCCCCAAGAAAAAGAAATGCAAAAAAGAAAAATGGCTGTCTGAGGAGGCTTTACAAATAGCTGTGTAAAGAAGAGAAGTGAGAAGCAAAGGAGAAAAGGAAAGATATTCCCATCTGAATGCAGAGTTCCAAAGAATAGCAAGCAGATAAAAGAAAGCCTTCCTTAGCAATCAATGCAAAGAAATAGACAAAAACAATAGAATGGGAAAGACTAGAGATCTCTTCAAGAAAATTAGAGATACCAAGGGAACATTTCATGCAAAGATGGGCTCAATAAAGGACAGAAATGGTAGGGACATAACAGAAGCAGAAGATATTAAGAAGAGGTGGCAAGAATACACAGAAGAACTGTACAAAAAAGATCTTCACGACCCAGATAATCATGATGTTGTGAGCGCTCACCTAGAGCCAGACATCCTGGAATGTGAAGTCAAGTGGGCCTTAGGAAGCATCACTATAAATCAAGCTAGTGTAGGTGATGGAATTCCAGTTGAGCCATTTCAAATCATGAAAGATGATGCTGTGAAAGTGATGCACTCCATATGCCAGCAAATATGGAAAACTCAGCAGTGGCCACAGGACTGGAAAAGGTCAGTTTTAATTCCAATCCCAAAGAAAGGCAATGCCAAAGAATGCTCAAACTACCGCACAATTGCACTCATCTTACATGCTATTAAAGTAATGCTCAAAATTCTCCAAGCCAGGCTTCAGCAATACGTGAACTGTGAACTTCCAGATGTTCAGGCTAGTTTTAGAAAAGGCAGTGGAACCAGAGATCAAATTGCCAACATCTGCCGGATCATCAAAAAAGCAAGAGAGTTCCAGTAAAAAACATCTATTTCTGCTTGATTGACTATGTCAAAGCCTTTGACTGTGTGGATCACAATAAACTGTGGAAAATTCTGAAAGAGATGGGAATACCAGACCACCTGACCTGCCTCTTGAGAATCCTGTATGCAGGTTAGGAGGCAACAGTTAGAACTGGACATGAAACAACAGACTGGTTCCAAATAGGAAAAGGAGTACGCAAGGCTGTATATTGTCACCCTGCTTATTTAACTTATATGCAGAATACATCATGAGAAACGCTGGACTGGAGGAAGCACAGCTGGAATCAAGATTGCTGGGAGAAATATCAATAACCTCAGATATGCAGATGATACCACCCTTATGGCAGAAAGTGAAGAACTAAAGAGCCTCTTGATGAAAGTGAAAGAGGAGAGTGAAAAAGTTGGCTTAAAGCTCAACATTCAGAAAATTAAGATCATGGCATCCGGTCCCATCACTTCATGGCAAATAGATGTGGAAACAGTGGCTAACCTTATTTTTTTGGGCTCCAAAATCACTGCAGATGGTGATTGCAGTCATGAAATTAAAAGACGCTTATTCCTTGGAAAGAAAGTTATGACCAACCTAGACAGCATATTGAAAAGTAGAGACATTACTTTGTCAACAAAGGTCCATCTAGTCAAGGCTATGGTTTTTCCAGTTCTCATGTATGGATGTGAGTGTTGGAATATAAAGAAAGCTGAGCACTGAAGAATTGATGCTTTTGAGCTGTGGTTTTGGAGAATAATCTTGAGAGTCCCTTGGACTGCAAGGAGATCCAACCAGTCTATCCTAAAGGAGATCAGTCCTGGGTGTTCATTGGAAGGATTGATGTTGAAGCTGAAGCTCCAATACTTTGGCCACATCATGCAAAGAGTTGACTCATTGGAAAAGATCCTGATGATGCTGGGAAGGATTGAGGGCAGGAGGAGAAGGGGACGACAGAGGATGAGATGGTTGGGTCGCATCACTGACTCAATGGACATGCGTTTGGGTGGACTCCGGGAGTTGGTGATGGACAGGGAGGCCTGGCGTGCTGCGGTTCATGGGGTCGTAAAGAGTCGGACGTGACTGAGAGACTGAACTGAACTGAACTAGGTTTGTCATAGCTTCTCTTCCAAGGAGCAAGCATCTTTTAATTTCATGGCTGCAGTGACCATCTGCATTGGTTTTGGAGCACAAGAAAATAAAATCTAACACTGTTTCCACTTTCCCCATCTATTTACAATGAAGTGATGGGACCAGATGCTGTGAATCTTAATTTTTTGAATGTTGAGTTTTAAGCCAGTTTTTTCACTCTCCTCTTTCACCTTCATCAAGAGGTTCTTTAGTTCTCCTTTGCTTTTTGCCATTACAGTGGTATCATCTGCATATCTGAGGTTGTTGATATTTCTCCCAGCAATCTTGAATCCAGCTTGTGCTTCATCAAGCATGGCATTTCACATGATGTACTCTGCACAGAAGTTAAATAAGCAGGATGACCATATACAGCCTTGATGTAGTCCTTTCCTAATTTTGAACCAGTCTATTGTTCCATGTCCGGTTCTAACTGCAGCTCTTCTTGACCTGCATACAGGTTTCTCAGGAGGCAGGTAAGGTTGTCTGGTATTCCCATCTCTTTCAGAATTTTCCACAGTTTGTTGTGATCCACACAGTCAAAGACTTTAGTATAGTCAATGAAGCAGAAGTAGATGTTTTCCTGGAATTCTCTTGGTCTTTCCATGATCCAGTGGATGTTGCCAATTTGAATTCTGGTTCATCTTCCTTTTCTAAAGCCAGCTTATACCTCTGGAAGTTCTAAGTTCACAGAATGTTGAAGCCTAGCTTGAAGGATTTTGAGCATTACTTTACTAGCATGTGAGATGAGTGCAATTGTGCAGTAGTTTGAGCATTCTTTGGCATTGCCTTTCTTTGGGATTGGAATGAAAACTGACCTTTTCCAGTCCTGTGGCCACTGCTGAATTTTCCAAATTTGCTGGCATATTGAGTGCAGCACTTCACAGCATCATCTTTTAGGATTTGAAATAGCTCAGCTGGAGTTCTGTCACTTTGACTAGCTTTGTTTGGAGTAATGCTTCCTAAGACCCAGTTGACTTCACACTTCAGGATGTCTGGCTCTAGGTGAGTGACCACACCATCGTGGTTATCCAGGTCATTAAGACCTTTTTTTTGGTACAGTTCTTCTGTGTATTTTTTGCCACCTTTTCTTAATCACTTCTGCTTCTGTTAAGTCCTTATTGTTTCTGTCCTTTATATGTTAAGTGAAATAAGCCAGTCACCGAAGGATAAATACTGAATGATTCTACTTATATGAGGTATCTAAAATAGCAAAACTCATAGAAGAAGAATTATGGTGGCTGCCAGGAGCTAGGGGAAATGGAGTGTTGCTGTTCAATGAGTATACAGTTTCAGTTATACAAGATACTCACATATTCTAGAGCTCTGCTATACAACATGGTGCCTATAGTAAACATTACTGTGCTGTACACTCAAACATTTATTAATAGGGTAAATCTTATGTGTGTGTTTTTACTACAATAAAAAATACCATTTTTACATGTAATCATTTAAACCTGTTTTTGAGATGTTTTGTCACTAAGACGTATCAATTATTGGCACAGAAATATTAAAAAAAAAACATGAATATCACTGTGGTTGCCAAAAAGGAAAGCATGATAAAATACAGATGATTATTTACTGCTTCGTTTTATAATAAACTATTTTTTAAACTTTTTTAGAAGTATATCACATATCCCAAATCAGAAATATATGGCTCAGGTATTTATTACAAAAGTGAACACACCAAGCAACCATCACTCAGATCAAGACAGCAAATTATCAGCCTCCAAAAAGCCACACCATCTTGCCTCCTCTCAATCAGGATCCATTTATCTCCCAAGTGTTACCAATATCCTGAATTCCAAGAACACACATTAGTTTTGCCTCTTCTTGAACTTTATGAAAAAATAATCATACAGTATCTATTCTTTAGTGCCTAACTTCTTTCAGGCAATAATATTATTTGCCTATTCTATACTTGATGCAAATTTAATGGTGTTTTCCCCCCTATTTCCTATTCATTTCAAATAAAGCTGCTGTAAACACTTCTGAACAGGTCTGGTACAAATATGTATACATTTCTATTGGTGACATGCCTCAGAGTGGAATTTTGGAGTCTTGGGATATGCATGTGTTCAATTTTGGTAAACACTGACAAAGTTTTCATTCAATCAGTTAAACCTCCCACCAGTAGTATACACATTTCTCCTTGATCCACATTCTTGCCCACATTAGATAAGTTTAGATTTTTTTTTTTAATTTTAGCCATTTTGCTAAGTCTTTAGATGTTTAGTTTCCCTCTTTAAAGTTAGTTTAGCATTTGAATATCATATTTTATGAAATGCCTATTTAAGTCTCTTGCCTGTTTTTCTGTTCCATTGTCTTTTCATTTAAGCAAACAAATAAACAAAAAAATAACAGCTGGCCCATTTCTCCCACCTACCTCCTCTGGCAACCACCAGTCAGTCAATTCTCTGTATTTATCAGTTATGAGCTTGGGTTTAGTTTTTGCTACTGTTGTTTCTTTTTTCAGATTCCACATATAAGTGAAATCACATGGTATTTGTCTTTCTCTGTTTGACTTTAATCAGCATAATGCCTTCAAGGTCCATCCATGTCACAAATGGCAAGATCCCATTCTTTTTTATGGTCAAATAATGTTCCATTGTGTGTATATATATGTTATGTGTGTGTGTGTGTGTGTGTGTGTGTGTGTATCACTTTTCTTTATCCATTCTTTATCCAATCATGCACTGATGGATACTTCGGTTGTTTCTGTCTTGGCTATTGAAAATATTGCTGCCATGAACACATGAATATGGGAGTGCAGATTATCTTTTTAAATTAGTGTTTTAATTTTCTTCAGATAAATATCCAGAAGTGGAATTGCTAAGTCATATAGTAGTTCTATTTTTAATTTTTTGAGGATCCTCTATACTGTTTTCCATCGTGGCTGTACCAGTTTACATTCCCATCAGTGGTCTGCAGAGGTTCCCTTTTCTTCACATCCTAGCAGATACTTGTTACTCCTTGTCTGTTTGATAATAACCATTCTGACAGGTGTGAGGTGATATCTCATCATGGTTTTGATTTGCATTTCCCTGATGGTTGGTTATGTTGAACATTTTTTCATGTACAGGTTGGATATCTATTGGGTTGGCCAAAACGTTCATTTGGGTATTTCTGTACCATTTTACGGAAAAATCTGAATGAACTTTTTGGCCAATCTAGTGTATGTCTTCTTTGGAAAAATGTCTATTCATATCTTATGCCCATTTTAATCAATTTTTTTTTGCTATTGAGCTATACAAATTCTTTATACAGTTTGGATATTAACCTCTTGTCAAATATAAGACTTGAAAATATTTTCTTCTCTTCAATCGGTTGCCTTTTCATTTTATTGATGACTTTCTTTGCTGTGTAGATGTTTCTTAGTTTGGTGAGTGCCAGTTGTTTATTTTTGCTTTTGTTGCCTTTGTTTTTGGGGTCATATCTGAAAAATCATCACTAAGATCAATGTCAAGGAGCTTACCACCTATGTTTTCTTCTAAGAGTTGTATGGTTTCAAGACTTAAATTCAAGTCTTCAGTCCATTTTGACTTAATTTTTGTGTATGGTGCAAGAAAGTGGTCAAGTTTCATTCTTTTGCATGCATGTGGCTGTCCAATTTTCCCAACATCATTTATTGAAGAAACTGTCCTTTCCCCATTGTATATTCTTGGCTCCTTTGCTGTAAATTAATTGATCTATATGCATGGTTTTATTTCTGGGCTATTTTTTCTGTTCCAGTGATCTTTGTGTTTGTTTTTATGCCAGTAACATACTGTTTTCATTATTATAGTTTTGTGATGTAATTTGAAATCAGGAAGCATGATGCCTCCAGCTTTGTTCTTATTTCTCAAGACTTTTTGGCTATTCAGGGTCCTTTGTAGTTCCCTACATACTTTAGGACTGTTTGTTCTATTTCTGTGAAAAATGCCATTGGAATTTTGGTAAGGAGGGCACTTAATCTGTAGATTTCTTTTGGTAGTATGGACATTTAAACAATATTAATTCTTCCAATCCATGAGCATGGAATATCTCTCCATTTATTTGTATCTTCTTCAGTTTCTTCCATCCGTGTCTTACAGTTTTCATGTACAGGTCTTTGACCTCCTGGATAAATTTATTTCTAGGCATTTTATTCTTTTTTAAAAAAAATATTAATTTTTTCATTGAAAAGTTAATTACAACATTGTGCTGGTTTCTGCCATATATCAACATGAATCAGCCATAGGTATACATATGTCCCCTCACTCTTGAAACCCCCTCCCAGCTCTACCCCTTCCCACCCCTCTAGGTTGTTATAGAGCCCCAGTTTGAGTTACCTGAGTCACACAGCAAATTCCCATTTGTTATTTATTTTACATATGGCAGTGTATATTTTCCATGCTACTCTCTCCGTTCTTCCAACCCTCTCCTTCCTCCCCCCCGCCCATGTCCATAAGTCTGTTCTCTATGTCTGCATTTCCATTGCTGCCTTGCAAATAGGTTCATAATTTCTAGATTCCATATATATGCATTAATATACAATATTTTTCTGTTTTTGACTTACTTCACTCTGTGTAATAGCCTCTAGGTTAGAGCCTATTAGAATTCTAACCTAGAGCATCATTAGAACTGACTAAAATGTGCTCCTTTTTATGGCTTTATAACATTCCATCATATATATATATATATACCACAACTTCTTTATCCATTCATCTCTGGATGGACATTTAGGTTATTTCCATGGCCTAGCTATTGTAAATAGTGCTACAGTTAACATTGGGGTACATGTGTCTTTTTTCAATTTTGGTTTCCTCAGGGTATGACTAGTAGTGGGATTGCTGGGTCACATGGTAGATTTATTCCTGTCTTTTTAAGGAATCTCCATACTGTCTTCCATAGTGGCTGTATCAATTTACATTCCTACCAACAGTGTAAGAAGTTTCCCTTTCTAACACACCCGATCCAGCATTTATTGTTTTGGGATTTTTTGAGGATGCCCATTCTGACTGGTGTGAGGTGATATCTCATTGTAGTTTTGATATATGTTTCTTTAATAATGAGTGATGTTGAGCATCTTTTCATGTGTTTATTAACCATCTGTATGTCTTCTTTGGAGAAATGTCTGTTTAGGTCTTTTGCCCACTTTTTGATTGCATTGTTTGTTTTTCTGGTATTAAGTTGTATGACCTGCTTGAATATTTTGGAAATTAACCCTTTGTCAGTTGTTTCATTTGCTATTATTTTCCCATTCTGAGAGTTCTCTTTTCACCTTGTTTATAGTTTCTTTTGCTGTGCAAAAGCTTTTAAGTTTAATTAGGTCCCACTTGTTTATTTCGTTTTTATTTCTGTTACTCTGGTAGGTGGGTCATAGAGGATCTTGCTGTGAGTTATGGCATACGGTGTTCTGCCTATGTTTTCCTCTAAGCGTTTTATAGTTTCTGGTTTCACATTTAGTTCTTTAATCCATTTTGAGTTTATATTTGTGTATGGTGTTAGGAAGTGTTCTAATTTCATACTTTTTACATGCAGCTGTCCAGTTTTCCCAGCACCACTTATTGAAGAGACTGTCTTTTCCCCACTGTATATTCTTGCCTCCTTTGTCAAAGATAAGATGCAGATAGGTGTGTGGGTTTATCTCTGGGCTTTCTATACTGCTCCATTGGTCTGTATTTCTGTTTTTGTGCTAGTACCATACTGTCTTGATGACTATAGCTTTCTAGTTTAGTCTGAAGTCAGGAAGGTTGATTCCTCCAGCTCCATTCTTCTTTCTCTCTAAATTGCTTTGACTATTTGAGGTCTTTTGTGTTTCCATACAAATGGTGAAATTTTTTGTTCTAGTTCTGTGAGAAATGATTAGGCATTTTATTCTCTTTGATGCAATTATAAATGGGATTGTTTTGTTAATTTTACTTTCTGATAGTTACTTATTAGTGTATAGAAACACAATGGATTTTTGTATATTGATTTTGTATCCTGCAATTTTACTGAATTTTTTTGTTAGTTCTAACATGTTTTTTGGTGGAGTCTTTAGTTTTCAATATATAAAATTATGTTGTCCACAAATAATGACAGTTTTACTTCCTCCTTTACAGTTTGTGTGCCTTTTCTTTCTTTTCCTTGCCTAACTCTTGTGGCTAGGACTTCCAATACTATATTACATACAAATGGTGAGAGTGGGCATCTTTGGCCTGCTCCTGATTTCAGAAGAAAAGCTTTCAGCTTTTCAACATTGAATATGATGTTAGCTGGGCTTGACATATATATTCTTTGTTATGTTGAGGTACATTCCCTTGATACCCACTTTGTTGTGAGTTTTTATCATAAATGGATGTTGAATTTTGTCAGATGTTTTCTTTGCATCTGTTGAAATGATCATGTGATGTTTATGTATTGTGCAATGTGTTGTATCACTTTGTTTAGCAGACATTGAACCATCCTGCATCACTGGGATAAATCCCATTTGATGATGGTGTATAATCCATTTAATATATTATTGAATTTGGCTTACAGATATTTTGTTGAGGATTTTTGCATCTATGTTCGTTGGGAATATTGGCTTGCAATTTTCTTTCTTGGGGTGTCTTTGGTATGGGTATCAGGGTAATGTTGGCCTCATAAAATGAGTTTGGAAGCATTTCTTTTTTGCTGTTTTTTGGAAGAGTTTGATAAGGACTGGTATTAATTCTTTGAATGTAGAATTCACTGGTGAACCCATCTAGTTCTGGATTTTTGTTTGTTGGGAGATTTTTGATTACTGATTCAGACTCTTTACTAGTGATTGGTCTGTTCTCTATTTATTCATGATTCATTCTTTTGGTTGTATATATATAGTTTATTAATTTCTTCTAATTTTTCCAGTTTGCTGGCACATAAGTATGCTTAGTAGTCTCTTAATGATGTTCTTTATGTCTGTGGTATCATGTTTCATTTCTGATCTTAATTATTTGAGTCCTCTTTTTTTGTTTATCTTTTTTAACCAGCTCTTGGTTTTATTGATCTTTTCTTTTTAGATTCTATTCATTCAATTCTCTTATCTTTGTCATATCCTTCCATCTACCAACTCTGGGCTTCATTTGTTCTTTTCTAGTTCCTTGAGGTGTAAAGTTAGGTTGCTTATTTCAGATCCTTCTTGTTTCTTTAGGCAGACATTTATCACTATGAACTTCCCTCTCAGAACTGCTTTTGCTGCATGCCGTAAGTTTTGGTGTATTGTATTTCTATTTTTATTTGTCTCAAGGCCTTTGTGAATGTCTCTTTGAGTTCTTTGTTTACCCTTGGATTGTTCAGTAGCATATTGTTTAATCTTCATATTTTTGGAATTTTCCAGTTTTCTTCTTGTAATTGATTTCTAGTTTCATACAGACTTGTTTTGTGGCCTAACATAGCTATCTTGGGGAATATTCAGTGTGCACTTAAGAAGAATGTGTATTCTGTTGCCTTTGGATGGAATGTTCTGTATATATATCTGCTAAGTTTGTCTGGTATAACATGTCATTTAAGGCTGATATTTCTTTATTGATTTTCTGTTTGGATGATCTGTCCATTGATGTGAGCGGGGTAGTAAAATCCTGTACTATTTTTGTGTTGCTGTCTAGTTCTCCCTTTAGATCTGTTAATATTTGCTTTACATATTTAGTTGCTTTTAGGGTTCCAAAAGTAATCCTGGAGTATATATTAGGATTCCTCCTTCTTGGTGGTCTTTAACTTGAATTTTCATCCCAGGATGCTTCTGAGTCTATTGAAAGCTCTGTCCCACTTATTTGCCTATCAGCAACTGCTTTTTAATTGTCAAACACCTTGGGGTACAAAGCAATGCCAACTTCCAGGTTCACTTCTCTGTTTTTCTTCTCCGTAGGATCCTAGGGCCACTAATCTAATCCTTGTACCTTGATATATTTCCTGTGCCTTCAAATATAGGGTTTTTTAAAATAATACTTTATTCATATTTTCTCATTGTTCTCAGTGAGAGACATATTACATTGCTAAACGCTGAACTCCCTCTCAGTCTATCCACAATAGACATAGGCTTACACAAAATCTCTTGAGTGCTTCCTAAATACTGGGTGCTAAACAAAAGGCTTATACTTATTTATCTAATAATCCTCATAGTAACTCTGGGTTCAAGAATTTCCATTTTATAGACAAAGGTAAAGATATTGTCTGAGACTGTATACTTTGTAATTTCCAGGTATGGAATTTCATACATTTATTTGTATCGTTGTCCTCACATCTTATGCTAGGTATCTGTAATTATTTTAATATTAAATGAGACAAATTTGAAGTTTTGTTTTCCCTTCACATACTAGAAAATGCATCTCTCATCACAGTTGTAGAAGTTGAAAGTTTCCTCAATGTCCAGCATCATTGTTGTGTAATAGTTCACCCGCTTCATTATTTACTTCAACCCATTTCTTCCTTTTTCTAATTTTTATTGGTAAGATTTCCAAATACACTAAGGAATAGAGACTAGAATGAATCTTAATGAATTTATCACATAGTTTCAGTCACCATAAATATTTTGGCATTTAAAAAACCTATTCCCCCTTACCTTCTCCTTTGCTATAGCCTTTTAAGCAACACCTTAGAATTTACCCCTTACATACTTAAGTTTGCATCTACAAAAGTAAAAATACTTTTGCTTTATACTTTTAAAAGGTCATACTGAATGTGTCTTGCTCATATCAAACTGGAGCTCAAATTTATAAAAAAAAGCATCATCATTCCAGAAGTTCTATTCTAGGTATTTACTCAAGAATCAAATGTACATGTTCACCAAAATGCATGTACAAGAATTTTCATAGCAGCTATATTCACAGTATTAAAAAAAAATTAAGAACTACCTAATAACCAACAGAAGACTATATAAATTATAGTATATTCATACAACAGAACAAACTACTGCCACATGCATCAACATGAGTGAATTTCATGTACAGAATGTTGAGTAAAAATAAATAGATGAAAAATATATACTACCTTATTTATATACATTTCAAAAATAGGTAGAATTAATTCATAGTAATAACCTTTAGAAAAAAAATGAGTAACTTTGGGAGGAAATGTTGACTAGGAGAGAGCCTTTCTGTGATGCTGGAAATCTTTTTATATTTTTCTCTGTGTGATGGTCACCCGAGTGAATCCCTATGGGAAAGCTCAGATGTCATACTCTTTATTCAAGTATTACATTATGATTCAGCAAAAAAGTAATTTTCAAAAGAAGTAACAACCATATTCTAGATCAGGAGTTGGAAAATTTTTTCTCAAGGAGCCAGAAAGCAAAAAATTTTGGCTTTGTGGGTCATAAGATCTCTGTCACAGCTCCCTACCTGTGTTACAGTGCAAAAGAAGCCATACATGAGTGTGTTATGATAAAATTTGATGGATATCAACATTTAAACTTCATATAATTTTTGTCATGAAATATTCTTCTTCTAGCAGAGACATTACTTTGCCAACAAAAGTCCGTCTAGTCCAGGCTATGGTTTTTCCAGTGGTCATGTACGGATGTGAGAGTTGGACGGTGAAGAAAGCTGAGCGCCGCAGAATTGATGCTTTTGAACTGTGGTGTTGGAGAAGACTCTTGAGAGTCCCTTGGACTGCAAGGAGATCCAATCAATCCATCCTAAAGGAGATCAATCCTGGGTGTTCATTGGAAGGACTGATGTTGAAGCTGAAACTCCAATACTTTGGCTACCTCATGCGAAGAGTTGACTCATTGGAAAAGACCCTAATGCTGGGTAGGGTTGGGGGCAGGAGGAGAAGGGGACGACAGAGGATGAGACGGTTGGATGGCATCACTGACTCGATGGACATGGGTTTGGGTAGACTCCGGGAGTTGGTGATGGACAGAGAGGCCTGGCCTGATGCGATTCACGGGGTCGCAGAGTCGGACACGACTGAGCGACTGAACTGAACTGAGATATGTAGAAATAAGTCTTAGCTCATCCTGCTGCTGCTAAGTCACGTCAGTCGTGTCCGACTCTGTGCGACCCCATAGACGGCAGCCCACCAGGCTCCCCAGTTCCTGGGATTCTCCAGGCAAGAACACTGGAGTGGGTTGCCATTTCATGTCCGACTCTTCGCAACCCCATGGACTGTAGCAGGCTCCTCCATCCATGGGATTTTCCAGGCAAGAGTACTGGAGTGGGTCGCCAGTGCTTTCTCCATCTTAGCTCATGAGACATACAAAAATGCAAATTGGGCATTTTGGACTACATATGGACAAAGGCTGTAGTTTGTAAACCCTGTTCTAGATATGCTTGTGTATAAACATATTAGAAATGTATGTATGACTATGGGCCTGAGAACTTTAGCAGTTCTGGAAAAGCTGGAGGCCAAATAGCCTGGACATTCATGTGTGGAAGATTTATTTCAGGTTTTCTACAATTGTAGGGGAAGATGAAAAGAGTCAGTGTTCCATGCTGGTTGGTGACAGTGGTCAGTAATGGGAATGTATATTGTTATTTTTCATGCTATTATTTACCATGAAAGTAAATAATGCTCTCAGATTGGTGTCATTAGACCACGGTATAAGCATTTAACTTTTTCTTCCCTCTGTGCTTTTTATTTACCTGAAACTTTTACTGCACACAGTGGTGACAACAGTAAATTTGGAATTTCAGGGAGATGGCAGTAAATGCAGGCAGTTTGTACATGGAATATCTCAAATGAACTTTCTTTACCAGCCCATCTTCAAAGCAGACTTCTGTTATGGACATGTTTTGTGTGCATGTGTGTGCATGAGTGTGCCTTGGAGATGTTCATGGTAGTGATGATAATAATAAGACTTGGCATTTATATGCTGTTGTCTCCTTTCAAAGTGCTTCTCTCTAAAAAGAACCTAAAGAGTACATTTTTAAGTCCTTCTTCTTTTCACAGCAGTAGAAGCCAAAGTTTTTACTAACTCCAGAGAATCACTATGGCCTTTTTGAAAATATATACCTAGTTTGCTACCAGAAAACTCTGGCTATGACCAGCATTTTTCCTTTAAAAACTGTGCATTTTGCCCTTTTAATTCTGTTTTTTCTTTCTGCTCTTCTATTATACAAATTGCAGCTAATCATATAAATGAAAGTTAACTCACCTAACCCAATGGTCTCTTTGTATGATTTGAGTTACTTTGAATCATTACACTAACAAAAATATTGTGTATCAACAGAATCTGGATAATTAGTTTTCCATGCTGCCAAAATTTATTTAGTTCCTATATAATAAGCACTACAGGAGTAAGGAATAGTTAAATAAAGGCTTCTTGAGGGAGCTCACAGTCTGTGGGAGAGACAGACTTGGAGGATAGGTCCCATCACATCTCTTTTATAGCTGGCTCCTTCTTCAGATACTCCTACAGGCATGGAGGTGCAGCTTGGACAATAGTGCCTGTGCCAAGAACTGCCTGGGATAATTCCTTGCTTTCTTGAAGTGAATCTCTCTTCTCCCTGGCACCAAATCCCTGCTACTATCTGCTTCTGGCCTTGTGACTTTAACTATCTGCTTTGATTTGACTTTTAAGGCTTATAGAGTCAAACTTCCTATTCAACTAAGCTATGCATCCTGCTTGCTTTTGGCCATGCTGAAGCTTCAGGGAAAAGAATTGCTCCATTAGTCCTGTACTCAGAGGACTGTGATTGCCTATCTGACCTCTGGCCTGGGGAGAAGTTTCTGGACATATGCCACAAATAGGCATAATATAACTGAGTTGAACAAGTGCAACAGGAGCACAGAGGAATACACCAAACTTCCCTGTGTGGATGTTGGTAATTATCTGCCTCGATTTAAAATCTTCCTCAGAGAATACAACAACCTCATCCAAAAGGAGAAAATTCAGGCAATAATCCTGATTTTTAGCCTCTGTTGCGAGATTCAAACATACAAGAAATGATTTTTTTCCTGTATATACATAAAGCAAGCAGAGTTCAAAATCTTGCAGTCTGTAGTCTGCTGTTCCATTGATAACTTCAACAATTGCTATGTTAAATTTATGGAATATGGTTCCTTTAATCCGTGTAGATGTCTGTTCTCATGCTTCAAGCTCAAGAATTTTCCCATTTCTGAAAAGCTGTCCTTTCTTCCACAGACACAACCTACTTTTGGTTAAGCTGAGTGGAATGGCCAAGCCAGCAAATAGAACATAGAAAAGGATAATAACAGTGAGGTGTTCTCTTTGTGAGACTACATCAATTCAAGCAGGAAAATCGATGCACCTGGGGGGAGAGTACAATGCTATTCCAGCATTATTAATGCTCAGGAGGCAACAAAAATCACAGGGAGAAAAATTCACTCAACTTTGGCCATGCAGAAAAACAACAGGAGAGGTGGCTAAGCTTGTCCATTTGAGAGGTATTGCCAGGTTTATTTTCAGCCATCTAGGTACTTTAAAAAAAGCCACATATTTAAAGTACTGTGGGCTTTTAAAATTCTTGTCCATCTTTTGTTTTTCATCACACTTAGTTCAGAAGGAAGACTAGGTAGTGATATTGCCCTTGCTTTCCTGGTAACAAAGCTTGAAAGATGGTGAGTTCATGAAGGAGAAATATGCGTCATTGAAGCTAGAAATAGACCTTGTTAAAGTGAAGGATTCCACTCAGCTGCCTTGCTCACTGAGCCATGCAATTTCTGTTACACAAATCCTTAGACTTCAAAGGTCTCCCTATTCTTAAAACTACTAACAGAAACTGCCTTGAAAGTAAATAATTCCTGTCTGGTCTCCCTGACATTAAAAGTAAAATCCAGAGGGAGCTTAGAAAAATAATGGAGGCTGATGTACACATTACTCCAAAAAAGGAGAAATCCTTTGTGCATTTCTCCTTGTATGAGTCAGCAATGCTTCAATAATGGTGAGTAACAAATTAACTCAAAATTCTGTGTCTTAAAACAGACCTGCAGATTGGCAATAACTTCAGCTGGGCTAGGATGGACTTCAGGCTCAAGTGTCACCCTCTAGATTGGATTCACTTCGTTACCACATGTCTCCACACTCTCTTGGACGAGTGGACACAGGATAGGCTGTTCGCATGGCAATCACAGGAATACAAGAGGCTAAACCCAACTATGCAAGTAAGTTTATAGCCTGTGCTTATGTCAGAATTGTTAACACTTTCTTGGCTAAAACAAGTCACATGGCTAAACCCAAAATCAAGAGGTGAGGAAGTAGACTCAGTTCACCAGGAATCCCAGGCAAGTATGTGGATATATAAGGAGAAAAATGAATCACTATGAGCAGTGTGCTACTTTACCACCCAAGTGAATTTTCTCTGGTTGGAAGTGGACAATTGCTATAGTAATAGGGAATGTTTTTCTCTTCTGCTCATTCAGGAAAAAATTCCTGGCTTTGAAGACAGAGGAAAAGGGACATGAGTCATGGCATGGAAGCATCCTCTAGAAGCAAGAAAGTGCAAGGAAATAGATACTTTGGTAAAGAATCTGCCTGTGATGCAGGAGACCCAGGCTCGATCCCTGGGTCAGGAAGATCCCCTGGAGGAGGGAATGGCTACCCACTCTGGTATTCTCACTTGGGAAATCCCATGGACAGAGGAGCCTGGTGGGCTACAGTCCATGGGGTCACAAAGGGTCAGACACAATTGAGCAACTAACACACAATGGAGCCTCCAGAAGGAATGTAGCCCTCTGGATCCAGACTTCTGACCTGCAAACTGAAAGATAAGTTTGTGTTGCTTTAAGCCAGTAAGTTTGTGGTAACTTGTTATGACGGCAATAGGAAACTAATACACTCTCCGTTAGCATGTATATCTATGTAAGGTCTATTACCATGTCTGTCTCATCCACTACTTTATCTGCAGCACCAAGCATTCTTAACTATTTGAGAAATAATGAGTTTATAGATAAAAGGCTAACATAAGCTCTTAGAGGTATACCTCCCACAGTAATGTGCCATTATGTCCACAGTGTCCACCACAGGAGATCATCACTTTTGCAGAGGGGGGCATAATGAATGATCTGCCACAAAAATTAATTTATCAGTTAAAAAGATCCAAGCAGAACAAAAAATAGTGAAGATTTCAAAAAATGACAAAGGGGGAGGGAGAGACGTGTAAAGAAAGGAAGACCAAATGCTTTGTAATAGGCACATCAATAACAATAAGCAGGTGACTTGCACTTTGAAGCTACAATTCACCTTCATAAATTTTATCTCATTTAAACTTCAACCACTCATTGTAAGCAAGGAAGAATATATTAATCCCATCAGCTCACAGAAACTGAGGCTCAGAGATGTTAACTGTCATAGTCATTGCACTGGAACTAGAGAGTGCCTCGTATTCAAATCCCATAGCTTGAAACCTAGTTTTCTTTCTGCTACACTTGAAATGACATCATGTGCAAAAGTATTGGGAAAGCACTGGAAAAATCCAACATTTCTGTTTCAAATTCAATTTAGCATTGTTCTGCTCAGTTTGAGTCAAGGTATCTGGAAACTTTTAAGTCAAAGAAGACAACTGCAAAGACAAGAAGGCCACCCACTGAAATGGCTAAAATCGCAACCCACACAACCCTTGTCTACAAAATCAAATGCACTCACATTTCACAACTAGAAACACAGCCTCCACTGAAGAGCAGCCTGCCTTTAGCAGGATATTTGGAAGCAAAAATGCAAAATATAAAGCATAACACATACTATTTAGGCAGTAAAAGTAAAGGATTATATCTTAAATGGTAAATGTAAGCTGCTACATCATAGCCTTGATTTTGCTTCTTGGCCTGAGAAGCCTGTTTACTATCTTACCCTTTAAGTAAAAATTTGCCAATTTCTTCTTTAGATGAAAAGTGAATCACAGATATTAACAGAGAAATTATTTTCCCTTAGCCCTACCAGAGAAATAAGGATTGAAGGCCTATATCAGCACCTCTTTCTCAGATTTTTGGTCTACTCTGTGATTCAACTCCTCCTTCTTGCATACAGAGAAAGTTTTTGATGGCCTCTCTTTGTGGAAGGACAAAAAGCTAAACAAGTGTTTGGATATTTTTGTGGATGCATAATGTCACTACAAACTTAGCTTCATAAAAACAATTATCATTGTGGGAATTCCAGTGTCCAGTGGTTAGCATTCCAAGCTTCTACTGCTGGGGGCCCAGGTTCAATCCCTGGTTAGGGAAGTAAAATATTATAAGCCATGCAGTGCAGCCAAAATACAAGCAAACCAATACCAAAAATACAAACAATTATCAGTGTATCATCATCATCTCATAGTTATGGAGGTTGATAAGGCCAAGCTAGATGGTACTTACGAGGAGTCTCTCTGTCCCATGGTAGCTGAGTCTAAATCATTATCAGAAGCATCCTCTGAGATGCCTGTCACCTAAAACTGGAAGACTCAAACAGCTTAGGTAAAGAACAGCTCAGACATCTCTATGTCTATGTGGTCTCTCCAGCATGGTGGCTTCGGATCAGTCATGCTTCTTACGTGGTTGCTGAGGGTTCCAAAGGTATGAGCCCAGAGAAAAATATGCCAGGTTGAAACTGTACTTCCTTTCTGGTTTTTACAACCTAGCCTCGATAGTCTTATAGTATTACTGTGTTCATTATTTGTAGTATTACTTGTGTAGTATTGCTTGTAGTATTACTGTTTCTACTGCTACCATATCATATCATCACAAATTTAGTGACTTAAAGAACAGAAATTTATTATTTCACAGTTTTCTAGGTCAGATGTCCAGATATGCATGGCTGGTTCCTCTGTTCCTGGTTCTACCAGCAATGCACGAGATTCCAATTTCTCCAAATCTTCACCAGCACATGTATTTTCTGTTATTTATTATTATTATTTTATTGAAGTATAGTTGATTTATAATTTGTTAGTTTCAAGTATACAGCAAAGTGTTTTATATATGTGTGTGTGTATATATATATATATATATATTCTTTTTCAGACTCTCTTCCATTATTATTATTATCCATTATTATTATTGCTATCCTAATGTGTGTGAGTTGGCATCCCATTGTAGTCTTGATTTGCAGTTTCCTAATGATTAATTAGGCTTCCCTGATGACTCAGACAGTAAAGAATCTGCCTGCAATGCGGGAGACATGGGTTTGATCCCTGGGTTGGGAAGATCCCCTGGAGAAAGTAAAGGCTACTCACTCCAGTATTCTTGCCTGGAGAATTCCATGGACAGAGGAGCCTAGAAGGCTACGGTCCATGGGGTTGCAAAGAGTTGGACATGACTGAGCAACTTTCACTTCACACTTCAATGATTTGATTTGCCATCTGTGTATCTTCTTTAGAAAAATGTGTATTCAAGTCCTCTGCCATTTTTAATTGGGTTATCTTTTTTATTTTCAGTTATAAGAGTTCTTGTTATATTCTAGATTCTAGACGCTTAACAGATAAATAACTTGCAAATATTTCTCTCACTGTATGGGTTGTCTTTTCACTTTATTTTTCTAAGTTAATTGAGATATATTTGACAGAGAACATTGTGTGAGTTTATAGTATAAAATGTGATGATTTGACATCCATATACACTGTGAAATTAATAACACAAAAAGGTTAGTTAACATACCTATCACCTCACATAATTAGTTGCCATTTCTCTGTATGTGGTAAGAATTTTTAAGATATACTCTCTTAACAACCTTCAAGTATACCATACAGTAATGTTAACTAACATCGTCATTCTGTAGATTAGATCCCCAGAACTCATTCATTTTATAACTGGAAGTTTGGTCTATTGGACCACCTTCACCATTTCCTTTACCCATTCACCTGTTGATGGACATTTAGGTTATTTTCATGTCTTGGCTAGTAAATAAGACTGCAGTGAACATACTGACATAGGAACACGGTGATTCTGTTTCCTTCTGATATACACCTAGAAGTTAAATTGCTGTATAATATGGGAGTTCTATTTTTAATTCTTTGAAGAATCTCCATACTATCTTCCATAGTGGCCTACTTATTTACAATCGCACCAGCAGTGCACAAGTTCTCTTTTCTCACATACCTGTCAGCATTTGTTATCTCTCGTCTTTTTGATAGTTACCATTATAACAGCATGAGGTGATAGCTCGTTGTAGTTTTGATTTGTATTCTCCTGATAGTGACGTTGAGCACTTCTTTGTGGAGCTGTTGGCCATTTAATAATTTATTTGGAAAAACATCTATCCAGGTTCTTTGCATATTTTAATTAGATTATTCGTATTTCTCCTACTGAATTGTATGAGTTATATATTTTAGATATTAACTCCTTATCAGAAAGATGGTTTACAAGTTGCTTTCTCCCACTTTGTAGGTTGCCTTTTCATTCTATTGGCTTAATGTGCAGAAGCTTTTTAGTTTGATGTAGTAGTCTCACTTGTTTTTTCTTTTGTTGCCTGTGCTTTAGGTGTCATATCCAGAAGATTGTTGTCAAGATCCATGTGAAGGAAGTTTTTTCCTGTGTTTTCTTCTAGGAGGTGTATGGATTCAGGCCTTATATTTAAGCCTTTAATACACTTCTAGTTAATTTTTGTGCATGGTGTAATACAGGGCATCCAGTTTCATTCTTTTGCATGTGGGTATACAGTTTTCCTGGTACCATTTATTGAAGAGACTATCTTTTTGCCATTGAGTATTCTTGGTTCCCTTGTCAGATATTAGTTGGCCATATACACGTGGGTTTATTTATGGGCTCTCAATGCTGTTTTATTGGTCTTTGTGTCTGGTTTATACCAGTACCATACTGTTGTGATTACTATAGATTTGTAGTAGGATTTGAAATCAGGAAATAGGATGATGCCTCCAGCTTTGTTCTTCTTTCTAAGGATTGCTTTGGTCATTCACAGTCTTTTGTGGTTCCACATAAAATTTAGGGTTTTTTTTTCAGTTGTACTTTTTCTATTTCTATAAAATATTCCATTGTAATTTTGATAGAGATTGAATTGAATCTATAGGTGGTTTAGGTAATATGGAAATTTTAGTACTAATTTTATGATCCATTAACACAGGATATCTTAACATTTATTTGTGTCTTCAATTTCTTTAATCAATGTCTTACAGTTTTCAGTGTACACATCTTTTGCCTCCTTGATTCAGTTTATTCCCAAGTATTGTATTATTTTTGATGCTATTTGTCTCTTCACTTTTGATGCTTTCCTTTAAAACAGAAAAGTTTTTAATTTTATTAACATCCAATTTGTCTATTTTTCCTTTGGTTCCTTGGGTTTTGATGTCATATATAAGAAATGGGTGCCTAACCCAAGGTTATAAAGATTGTTTTCTTCTAAGATGTTTCATGGTTTAGCACTTACATTTAAGTCTTTGATCCATTTGAGTTAATTTTTATATGTGATGTGAAGTGCAGAATCCAAGCTCATTCTTTTGTCTGTGAATATCCAGTTATTTGATAAAAGATATTGATATTCTATATTGATTATATTTTATTAATGAAAAGACTATTCTTTTCCCCATTGAATGGTCTTGGTGCCCTTGGCAAAAATCAATTGACCATAGACGTGTGGGTTTATTTCTGGGTTTCACTGATCTATGTCTGTCTTTATGCCAGAACTACAACTGTCTTTTTTTAATGAGAGAAAAAGAAGTTTATTAACACAAGAACCTCAAAATCATGGGCTTATATGACATCTTTACAAAAGAACAAAACATTTTTAGAGAAGGGACAAGAGAAAAGAGAAGCACTTTGAGCTTCTAGGGTGGCAAATTGTAGGAAGGTGAATATATGGGGAAACTAGTGAATACAAGGGCTAGTTTGGAAAGTTTGTTATGTAGTGCCTTCTGGTCCCATCTCCAGGCTGATAAGGGTCTTGAGCTGTCTCCTGTGATTAACTTCTGTCCTTCCTCCTAGAGGGGATGGGGGACACCTTTATAAATTTATCTCTGGCTTTTAGGCAAATGGTGGAGGACAGAAAGCTTTTCCTCATATACACCTCTTCTCAATGATATTCAGGACAAAATTAATCTTATGCCAGAGTGGCATATTTTGTGGTAGTATTCTGCTACTCTTAGCAGCTCTAGTTCAAGGTTAATAGGCTAGTTTTAGTAACTGCACTGTGATGACCTCCTTGGTTTGAGGAAACAAACATTGATCTCTTTTAGTGTGACTTATATGACTTCTGCTCAAAATTCTCCAAGCCAGGCTTCAACAGTACATGAACCATAAACTTCCAGATGTTCAAGCTGGCTTTAGAAAAGGCAGAGGAACCAGAGATAAAAGATAAACTGCCAACATCCGTTGGATCATCAAAAAAGCAAAAGAGTTCTAGAAAAACATCTGCTTTATTGACTATGCCAAAGCCTTTGACTGTGCAGATCACAACAAACTGTAGAAAATTCTTAAAGAGATGGGAATACTAGACCACCTGACCGGCCTCCTGAGAAATCTGTATTCAGGTCAAGAAGCAACAGTTAGAACTGGACATGGAACAACAGACTGGTTCCACATCGGGAAAGGAGTACGTCAAGGCTGTATAGAGTCACCCTCCTTACTTAACTTATATGTAGTGTACATCATGAGAAATGCTGGACTGGATGAAGCACAAGCTGAAATCAAGATTGCCGGGAGAAATATCATAACCTCAGATATGCAGATGATACCACCCTTATGGAAGAAAGCGAAGAAGAACTAAAGAGCCTCTTGATGAAAGTAAAAGAGGAGAGTGAAAAAGTTGGCTTAAAACTCAACATTCCGAAAACTAAGATCATGGCATCCAGTCTTATCACTTCATGGCAAATATATGGGGAAACAGTGACAGACTTTATTTTGGGGGGGCTCCAAAATCACTACAGATAGTCACTGCAGCCATGAAATTAAAAGACACTTGCTCCTTGGAAGAAAAGCTATGATCAACCTAGACAGCATATTAAAAAGCAGAGATATTACTTTCCCAACAACGGTCCGTCTAGTCAAAGCTATGGTTTTTCCAGTAGTCATGTATGGATGTGAGAGTTGGACTACAAAGAAAGCTGAGCACTGAAGAATTGATGCTTCTGAACTGTGATGTGGTCCTTGGACAGCAAGGAGATCCAACCAGTCCATCCTAAAGGAAATCAGTCCTGAATATTCATCGGAAGGACTGATGCTGAAGCTGAAACTCCAATACATTGGCCACCTGATGCGAAGAGCTGACTCATTTGAAAAGACCCTGATGCTGCGAAAGATTGAAGGCAGGAAGAGAAGGGGATGATAGAGGATGAGATGGTTGGATGGCATCACTGACTCAATGGACATGAGTTTGAGTAAACTCCGGGAGTTAGTGATGGACAGGGAGGCCTGGCGTGCTGCAGTCCATGGGGTTACAAAGAGTCGGACATGACTGAATGACTGGACTGAACTGAATTGAACATGGCTTATTCTCAAACAGTACAGAAAATAATTACTGATTAGGATCTGGATGGAGGTTATGGGAATTATTTTAAAATTGAGCACAGTGTTATTGATATAATTGTGATAAAACACTGAGTTTAAGGTGTATAACATTGATTTTATATATTTCTATATAACAAGTTGACTACCACCATAGCATTAGCTGACAACTCCCTCATATCACATATTACTGTTTCTTTTTGTGTGTGGTGAAAACATTATTTATACTCTTCAGCAACTTCAATCATATAATACAATATTATTAGCTATAATCACCACACTGTATATTAGGTCTCCCAATGTGTTAATCTTCTAATTGGAAGTTTGTATCCTTGGACCATGATCTCCTATTTCCCCCATTCCCCAGGAATCACGACTCTACTGTTTCTCTGTGGTCAGCTTTTTTAGTTTCCACATATACGTGATGTCATAGAATATTTCTCTCTCTGACTTATTTCACTTAGTATAGTGCCCTCAAAGTCAACCTAAGTTGTTGCAAACAGGAGGCCTTCTTTATCATTGTTGAATGATAATCTATCATGTGTGTGTGCCAGCCATATCTTATTTAATACCCATTTATTCATTGATTGACATGACGGTTTTTTCCATATCTTAAGTATATCTGAATAATGCTTTGGTGAGCATGGATGTATGTGCAGATATCTCTTTAAGATCCTGATTTCAATCTCTTTGCATATATACCCAGAGATACGATCACTGGATCATGTGATAGTTCTATTTTTAATCAATGGAGAAACTGTCATACTATTATCTATAGTGGCTGTGCCAATTTACATTCACACCTACAGTCACTCTCCAGACTTTTGCCAACAATTTGTTGTTTCTTATTTGTTGTTGTTGTTGAGTCGCTCAGTCTTATCTGACTCTTTTTGACCCCATGGACTGCAGCACACGAAGCTTCCCTGTCCTTCACTATCTCTCAGAGTTTGCTGAAACTCGTGTCCATTGAGTCAATGATGCCATCCAACCATCTCATTTTCTATTGCCTCCTTCTCCTCCTGCCTACAATCTTTCCTAGCATCAGGGTCTTTTTAGATGACTCAGCTCTTTGCATCAGGTGGCCAAAGTATTGGAGCTTCAGCTTCAGCGTCAGTCCTTCCGGTGAATATTTAGGATTGATTTCCTTTAGGATCGACTGGTTTGATCTCTTTGCTGTCCTAGGGACTCTCAAGAGTCTTCTCCACCATCACAGTTCAAAAGCATCAGTTCTTTGCTGCTAGCCCTTCTTTATAGTTCAACTCTCACATCTGTACATGACTACTGGACAAACCGTAGCTTTGACTAATTGGACCTCTGTCAGCAAAGTGACGTCTCTTCTTTTTAATATGCTGTCTAGGTTTGTCATAGCTTTTCTTCCAAGGAGCAAGCATCTTTTAATTTCATGATTGCACTCACCATCCACAGTGATTTTTTAGCCAAGAAAATACAGTCTGTCACAGTTTTCTTCCCCATCTATTTGTCATGAAGTTATGGGAGTGGATGCCATGATTTTAGTTTTTTGAATGTTGAGTTTTAAGCTAGCATTTTTACTCTCCTCTTTAACCCTCATCAAGAGGCTCTTTAGTTACTCTTCACTTTCTGCCATTAGTGTGCTATCATCTGCATATCTGTGGTTATTTATATTTCTCCTAGCAACCCGGGGAGATCCCAACCTAGATCCCAGTTTGTGAGTAATCCAGCCTGGTATTTTGCATGATTTACTCTCCATAGAAGTCAAATAAGTAGGTTGACAATGTACAGCCTTGACATACTCCTTTCGCAATTTTGAACAAGTCTGTTGTCCATGTCCAGTTCTAACTGTTGCTTCTTGACCTGCATACAGATTTCTCAGGAGGCAGGTAAGGTGGTCTGGTATTCCCATTTCTTTAAGAATTTCCACAGTTTGTTGTGATCCACACAGTCAAAAGCTTTAGCATAGTCAGTGAAGCAGAAGTCGATGTCTCCCTGGAATTCTCTTTTTTTTTTCTATGATCCAAAGGATGTTGGCAATTTGATCTCTGGTTCCCCTGCCTTTTCTAAAGCCATATTATACATCTGGAAATTCCTGGTTTACCTACTGTTGAAGCCTAACTTGAAGGATTTTGAGCATTACCTTGCTAGCATGTGAGATGAGTGCAATCATATGGTACTTTGAACGTTCTTTGGCATTGCCCTTCTTTAGGATTGGAATGCAAACTGACCTTTTCCAGTCCTGTGGCCACTGCAGAGTTTTCCAAATTTGCTGGCATATTGAGTTCAGCACTTTCACAGCATCATCTTTTAGGATTTGAAATAGCTCAGCTGGAATTCTATCACATCCACTAGCTTTGTTTCTGGTAATGCTTCCCAAGGCCCACTTGACTTTGCACTCCAAGATGTCTGGCTCCAGGTGAGTGACACACTATTGTGGTTATCTGAGTCATGAAGATCTTTTTAGTATAGTTCTTCTGTGTATTCTTGCCACTTCTTCTTAATAATCTTGTTTCTGTTAGGTCCATACCATTTCTGTTCTTTATTGTGCCCATCTTTGCATGAAATGTTCCCTTGATATCTCTAATTTTCTTGGAGCGATCTCTAGTCTTTCCCATTGTGTTGTTTCCTGAGTTTTTTTTTCCATTGTTCACTTAGTAAGGCTTTCTTATCTCTCCCTGCTATTCTCTGGGACTCTGCATTCAGTTGGGTATATCTTTCCTTTTCTCCTTTGCCTTTCACTTCTCTTCTTTTCTCAGGTATTTGTAAGGCCTCCTCAAACAGCCACTTTGCCTTCTTGCATTTCTTCTTCTTGCAGATAGTTTTGGTCATCACCTCCTGTACAATGTTATGAACCTCCATCCATAGTTCTTCAGGCACTGTGTCAAACAGATCTAATCCCCTGAATCTATTTTTCACTTCTACTGTATAATCAGAAAGGATTTGATTTAGGTCATATCTGAATGAGCTAGTGGTTTTCCCTACTTTCTTCAATTTAAGTCTGAATTTTGCAATAAGAAGCTGATGGTCTGAGCCACAGTTGGCGCCTAGGCTTGATTTTGCTGACTGTTTAGAGTTTCTCCATCTTTGGCTGCAAAGAACATAATATGATTTTGGTATTGACTATGTGGTGTTGTCCATGTGTAGAGTCGTCTCTTGTGTTGTTGGAAGAGGGTGTTTACTATGACCAGTGTGTTCTCATGGCAAAACTCTGTTAGCCTTTGTCCTGCTTCATTTTGTACTCCAAGGCCAAACTTGCCTGTTACTCCAGTTATCTCTTTGACTCCCTACTTTTGTATTCCAATCCCCTATTATGAAAAGGATATGTTTTTTGGTGTTAGTTCTCCAAGGTCTTATAGGTCTTCATAGAACTGTTCAACTTCAGCTTCTTCAGCATCAGTGATTGGGACACAGACTTGGATTACTGTGATGTGGAATGGTTTGCCTTGGAAATGAACCAAGATCATTCTTTTGTTAATGAAATTGCACCCAGGTACTGCATTTTGGACTCTTTTGTGGACTAAGAGGGCTACTGCATTTCTTCTAAGGGATTCTTGCCCACAGTAGTAGATATAATGGATATCTGAATTAAATTCACCCATTCCAGTCCATTTTAGTTCACTGTTTCCTAAAATGTCAATGTTCACTCTTGGCATCTCCTGTTTGACCACTTCCAATTTACCTTGATTCATGGACCTAACATGCCAGGCTCCTATGCAATATTGTTCTTTATAGCATTGGACTTTACTTTCACACCAGACACATCCATCACTGGGTGTTGTTTCTGCTTTGACTCAGCCTCTTCATTGTTTCTGGGCTCTTCCCTAGTAACATATTGGACACCTACCAACCTAGGGGGCTCATCTTCAGGTGTCATATCTTTTTGCCTTTTCATACTGTTCATGGGCTTTTCAAGGCAAGAATACTGAAGTTGTTTGCCACTCCCTTCTTCAGTGGACCACATTTTATTGGAACAATCCACTGTGATCAATCTGTTTTGGGTGACCCTGAATCTGACCTCATAACTTCACTGAGTTACACAAGGTCAAGTAGAAGGACATGCACTCATCTTCTCCTGTGAGTGTTTGGGAGTCTCTGGCGGAGGTGTGGGTCGACAGTGGCCTGCTACAGTGTCAGGGGCACTGGCAGCAGCAGTCCTGGGAGGAATGGTGTGTTGGCATAAGTCTTCTTGGAGAAGGTTGCCCTTGACATAGAGACTGCAAACACCAGGACTGGGCCACTCTAGGCCAAATCTCTGAAAAGTGCCGGGCCCTGGGTGGTGCTGTCCAGGAACAAGGCTTTGGGTCGGGCATTGGGTCAAGCTGTGCTTGAAGCTCAAGGGGGTACGCCAGGGCCCTCAGAACCAAGGTGATGTCCTTGCGTTCCACCACTCAGCCCTGTGTTCCCTCCTCAGAGAGCTCAATAAGGAAGTGGTCCTGGACATCATAGTGACTGGGATTGGGAGCCACTTGGCAAATCACAGTGTCAATGCAGGACTAAGGTTTCATGTGTCCTTCCATGTCAAACACTGTATTTTGGCATGTGCTGTGTGTAGGCCTCAGAAGTGAAGCACTGCCCCATAGGGTTATAGAAGGTCAACAGCTACCAGGGTCCACTACATTGGTCCACCCTGAATACCAGATGAGGAGGAAAAAGTATTTTTAATGATAGACATTTTAACAGATGTGAGGTGATATTGCACTGTAGTTTTGACTTGCATTTTCCTAATTAGTGATGTTGAACACCATTCTATAGAAACCTCTCTATTCGGTTCCTGTGCCCAATTTTGAATATTTTTTTTTAGCTATTGGGTGAGTTCCTTATATATTTTGGATATTAACCCTAATCAGATATATGAATACAGATATTTTCTCCCAATCTTTAGGTTACTGTTTCATTTTGAGGATAGTCTCTTTTGCTGTGCAGAAGCTTTTTAGATTGATACAGACCCACTGAGTATTTCTGCTTGTGTTGCCTATTTTTTTGGTGTCATATCCAGGGAAATTGGTGCAAAGATCAGTGTCTAGGAGCTTTTCTCCTATGTTTTCTCCTAGGAGTTTACATTTTCATGGCTTCCATTTAAGTATGTATCCAAAAAACAGACTCACAGTAAAGGTCCAATTTCATTCTTCTGTCTTTACTTACTCAGTTTTGTCAACCTCATTTATTGCAGAGACTGTCATTTCCTTACCAAAGGTTCTTGGGTATTAGTTGACCATATACACAAGGGTTTATTTGTGAACTATCATTCTGTTCCATTGGTCTATGTATGCATTTTAACGCCAGTACCATACTGTTTCCATTACTAGAGCTTTGTATAGTAGTATAGTTTGAAATCAGGAAGTGGGATGCCTGTAGCTTTCTTCTTCCTCAGTATTATTTTGGCTGTTAAAGGTCTTGTGGAAATTGCCACTGAAATTGTGATAAGGATTTGATAAGAATTCAATGCAGAATTCTATAGCTGGCTTTGGGTAATATCAGTTCAGTTCAGTTCAATTGCTCAGTCGTGTCCGACTCTTTTGCGACCCCATGAACCGCAGCACACCAGGCCTCCCTGTCCATCACCAACTCCCAGAGTCCAGCCAAACCCATGTCCATTGAGTCGGTGATGCAATCCAACCATATCATCCTCTGTCGTCCCCTTCTCCTCTTGCCCTCAATCTTTCCCAGCATCAGGGTCTTTTCCAATGAGTCAGTTCTTCACATCAGGGGGCCAAAGGATTGGAGTTTCAGCTTCAACATAAGACCTTCCAATGAACACCCAGGACTGATCTCCTTTAGGATGGACTGGTTGGATCTCCTTTCAGTCCAAGGGACTCTCAAGAGTCTTCTCCAACACCACAGTTCAAAAGCATCAATTCTGCGGCGCTCAGCTTTCTTTATAGTCCAACTCTCACATCCATACATGACCACTGGGAAAACCATAGCCTTGACTAGACGGACTTTTGTTAACAAAGTAATGTCTCTGCTTTTTAATATGCTGTCTAGGTTGATCATAACTTTCCTTCCAAGGAGTAAACGTCTTTTAATTTCATGGCTGCAATCACCATCTGCAGTGATTTTGGGGCCCAGAAAAATAAAGTCAGCCACTGTTTCCACTGTTTCCCCATCTATTTGCCATGAAGTGATGGGACCAGATGCTATGATCTTAGTTTTCTGAATGTTGAGCTTTAAAGCCAACTTTTTTACTCTCCTCTTTCACTTTCATCAAGAGGCTCTTTAGTTCTTCTTCACTTTCTGCCATAAGGGTGGTGTCATCTGCATATCTGAGGTTATTGATATTTCTCCTGGCAATCTTGATTCCAGCTTGTGCTTCCTCCAGCCCAGTGTTTCTCATGATGCACTCTGCATATAAGTTAAATAAGTAGGGTGACGATATACAGCCTTGACGTACTCCTTTTCCTATTTGGAACCAGTCTGTTGTTCCATGTCCAGTTCTAACTGTTGCTTCCTGACCTGCATACATATTTCTCAAAAGGCAGGTCAGGTGGTCTGGTATTCCCATCTCTTTCAGAATTTTCCACAGTTTATTGTGATCCACACAGTCAAAGGCTTTGGCATAGTCAATAAAGCAGAAATAGATGTTTTTCTGGATCTCTCTTGCTTTTTCAATGATCCAGCGGATATTGGCAATTTGATCTCTGGTTCCTCTGCCCTTTCTAAAACCAGCTTGAACATCTAGTTAAATAATATTCTTCCAATCTGTAAACGGGATATTTCTCCTTTTGTGACTTCAGTTTATTTCATCAGTCTTATAATTTTCATTTTCCAGGTCTTTCACCTCCTTTGTTAGATTTATTCATACAAAGTATATATATAGGCTTCCTGGTAGCTCAGCTGGTAAAGAATCTGCCTGCAATGCAGGAGACCCCAGTTCGATTCCTGGGTCAAGAAGTTCCCCTGGAGAAGGGATAGGCTACCCACTCCAGTATTCTTGGGATTCCCTAGTGGCTCAGACGGTAAATAATCTACCTGTAATGTGGGAGACCCAGGCTCGATCCCTGGGTTGGGAAGATCCCCTGGAGAAGGGCATGGCAACTAACTCCAGTATTCATGCCTGGAGAATTCCATGGATAGAGAAGCCTTGTGAGCTACAGTCTATGGAGTTGCAAAGAGTTGGACATGACTGAGCGAAACATGCATATATTTTATAAATATAAACATATTTTACAAATGTAATGTAAAATATTTTATAAGTATAATATAATTTATAAATATAAAATATATATTTTTTAATTCCCCATGCCCCATGAATTGTATTTTTAATGCTATTATAAATGAACTGTTTATTTCTCCTTCATATGTTTTCTTGTTAGTGTATGGAAACAAAACTCTTTTCCGTATGTTGATTGTGTATCCTGCAACTTTCCCAAATTTGTTGATTAGTTCTAGTAGAGTCTTTTGTTGTTGTTCAATTGCTATGTAGTGTCTGACTCTGCGACCCCATGGATTGCAGCACGCCAGGCTTCCCTGTCCTTCACCATCTCCCAGAGTTTTCTCAAACTCATGTCCATTGGGTTAGTGATGCCATCCAACCAGCTCATCCTCTGTCACCCCCTTTTCCTTCTGCTCTCAATAATGTTATCTAGAAACAAAGATAGCTTATTTCTTTCCTGTTTTAATGATTTTTATATATTCTTCCTGACAGATTTTTTTGGCTAGTAATTCCAGTACCATGTTGAAAAGTGGCAAGAGTGAACATCCCTGTCTTGTTCCTGATCTTAGAAGAAAAGCTTTGAAACTTTCATCATTGAGTATGATGTTGGTGTCGATTTTCCACATATGGCCTTTATTTTGTAGAGGTATGTTGCTTCTAAACTCAATTTGTTAAGTGTTTTAATAATGAGTCAATACTGAATATCATCTAATACTTTTTCTGCATCTACTCATAATGATCATGTAATTTTTAAACTTTCATTCTCTTAATACATGTCTCTTGGTTTGTATATGTTGAACTCTCTTTGCATCCCAGGGATAAATCCTATTTGATCATGGTATAGAATCAATTTAATGTGCTGTTCACTTTGGTTTGTTAATAATTGGTGAGAAATTTTGAGATATAGAGAATATATCTCTATATTCATCAGGCATATTGGCCTGTAATTTTATTTTCTTGTGTCTTTTTCTGGCTTTGGTATCAGGGTAATGCTGACCTTATAAAATGAGTTGGAGAATGTTCCCTGCTCTTCATTTTTTTGTGAAGAGTTAGGGAAGGATTGGTGTTCTTTCAATATTTGGTAGAGCTCACAAGAGAAGCAATCTGATCCTAGCTTTTGTTTGTTGGGAAGTTGTTGATTGCTGATTCAATCTCCTTACTTGTCATTGGTATGTTTGGATTTTCTGTTTTGCTTCAGTCTTGGCGGGTTGTATGGTCTTAGGAATTTATCCATTTCTTAAAGATACTGGCCTGTTCTTGTGTCATATTGAAAAACTGAACTATAAGGAAGGTGTATGTTGATAAAAATTATGAAATGTATTCACAAATTTGCCAATCTAAAGAAGCCTGGTGTAAGAGTTCAAAATTGTTTACTTCTTAGTTTTCACAAGAAATTAAGGTCTCTAAGAATTCTAATTTGTAATGAAAACTTCTAGAAATAATAGGGGAAATAGTTTTCTATACAAGGAAAGTAGTGTTGTTTCAGGCTAACAAAAACTACAAGGTATGAAAATGTATTTTTGTTAAGGGAAATGAAAGTAAATTTGTCCTCAAGTAAAGCTGGTTGTTTCAGAATGGGAAAGAGGAGAATAAAGGAGCAACTAAATGGATGTGGGCACTTGTGAGGAAAGAATTTTACCTTGTGTAATCAAGATGGATAAAATTGAATTGTTATTATAAGGCTTTTAAAAATAAGTTTTAATATCAATAGTATACTTATATAAAACTAAAACTTAATTTTCTTTCATCTACTAAATGGAAAAAGTTTTCTTAGACTTTTGGTCTGCTCTTGGTAAAGAGATTGTGAGGGTCTGCTCTGCCTAGAAAGCAAAGATTTTGTGTCTTACCAAAATTATTTCCTGTGCTTCATGTTGTTTTAATTAGGTCTTTGATTACACAAGAAAACTGAAACTTCTTAATATTAAATGAGCTAAGTTTTGCCTACAACTATGTAACCTATATTTGCCTTTAAAATATTTTTTCACTTTAAATTATTTTTTCATAATGATCTGTGATCCTGTTAATCAAGTGTCCAGAACTTTTGGAACGTTTGACAGACTTTCAAAAGTAAAATCTAAATTAAATCTTTTTGACCTGGAAGTAACTTTGGGACTTTCCAGAGGGCCTTTGGAATATCTCAAAAGATTTGTTCTCTCTTGTTATCAAAGAGAGATACTAAACTAATTAGTCTTAATTGAGGTGTTAAATTACATGGGATGCATTGTCAAATAATAAGTGATACTAAGCCTTCTTTATGTTACATTTATATAGGTACACATTAAAAGTGTTCCAGAATTTGTATGAAATTCTTGAAGTCTGAAATAACGTTAATAACTAGAATTACAAGCAATATGTAATTGCTTAATTACAATTAAAATGTCATGGAAGTAACCAGATTTCCTTGTCAATGACAATCTCTCATTATATCTTTAAATTAACCATGGCCATTTTAAAATCCTGTCATTTACAGACAGCTATTGTTTTACTCTGATGCTTTTGCAAAAGTGTTTCATCTTCAGAGAGATTCATGGAAATGACTGACAAGTCAAGAATTACATGGAACTGAATGGACCGATGAGGAAGATATATAATTTTATGTCTTTTTCTTTACAACATTATTTATTTTCTCTTGAAGGTGAATGTCGGTTTTTATTTGCAGGGACTATTTTGCATGGTACAGGTATGCCTATGTTTAAGTAAAACATTTTTATTTTTTCCAGATTAAAGGAAGTCTTTTAAGCCATCTATGACTTACAGCAATTTGGTAAAGTATACTTTTGTGAACAAAGATGAAACAATTACATTTTCTCTCTACCTGATCCCTCCAGAATTTAGAAATTGTTAATGAATATTTTTCTTTTCATGGCAATACTGTTATTTGTAAAAGAAGTTCAACATGGTTATATTACCAAAGCTTTGACTGACCTATCATAATTGAGACTGATGTACATAAAGTCAGATATGACCCTGCAGCTTTGAGGAGCAACAAGGTACACTTTATGGAGCCCATAAGTTCAGTTCATTTCAGTCACTCAGTCATGTCCAACTCTTTGTGACCCCATGGACTGCAGCATGCCAGGCCTCCCTGTCCATCGCCAACTCCCGGAGTTTACTCAAACTCATGTCCATTGAGTCGGTAATGCCATCCAACCATCTCATCCTCTGTCATCCCCTTCTCCTCCCGCCTTCAATCTTTCCCAGCATCAGGGTCTTTTCAAATGAATCAGTTCTTTGCATCAGGTGGCCAGAGGATTGGAGTTTCAGCTTCAGTATCAGTCCTTCCAATGAATATTCAGGATTGATTTCCTTTAGGATGGACTAGTTGGATCTCCTTGCTGTCCAAGGGACTCGCAAGAGTCTTCTCCAACACCACAGTTCAAAAGCATCAATTCTTCAGCACTCAGCTTTCCTTATAGTCCAACAACACTCACATCCATACATGACTACTGGAAAAAGCCATAGCTTTGATCAGATGGACTTTTGTTGGCAAAGTAATGTCTTTGCTTTTTAATAAGCTGTCTAGGTTGGTCATAACTTTTCTTCCAAGGAGCAAGTGTCTTTTAATTTCATGGCTGCAGTCACCATCTGCAGAGATTTTTGAGCCCCCCAAAAATAAAGTCTGTCACTCTTTCCACTGTTTCCCCATCTATTTGCCATGAAGTGATCAAGATTGCCAGGAGAAATATCAATAACCTCAGATATGCAGATGATACCACCCTTATGGCAGACAGCAAAGAAGAACTAAAGAGCCTCTTGATGAAAGTGAAAGAGAAGAGTGAAAAAGTTGGCTTAAAACTCAACATTCATAAAACTAAGATCATGGCATCTGGTCCCATCACTTCATGGCAAATAGATGGAACCCATAAAGCCCCTTGTAAAACAGGGTTCCTAGAAGCCTAACCACATGAGTAAGGAAGGACACTTCCTGGCAGATGCAGGAACCTCATGATATTTGGGGGACCTTGAGGAGAAAAATTTTCAGTAGAAACTATAATACACGTTTGTAATCAGATATCAGTTCTGTTAATTGAGATTTTCTTATATACATACAAACTGGACTAGATGCTGAAATCTTCTAGTTTCCTCAAATATCTCAGTATGACCCTCCAAAATAGCATTTCCAGTTTTCTCCTAGCCTTTTTACCTGGAATCACTAAGAACAAAATTTGCCCTTTACCACAAAACCTTGCAAATGAATATGAACAAGTTGATGAAAACTTTGGAGAAATTGCCATTACAGTTCATTTACACAATCTTGTGTGTACTACTGTGTGGGCCACTCAAAGCTTACCTGAACACCCACTGACACCAACAGAAACATTCTCATTGTAAAAGGTGTAAGTCTTCTGAGCTCTCCTAAGCTCTCTTAGCTCGCCTTAGAACAATACAGGAAAGAGTAAATAAGTCTCCTTAGCGCTCTTTGGAACACTATAACTCAGAGTCAGTAGGTCTCCTTAGCTCTCCTTAGAAAACTTCAATCAGTAGGAAAGTCTCCTTAGCTCTCCTTAGAACACTATAGGTCAGAGTAAGTACGTCTCCTTAGCTCTTCTTAGATCTCCTAGCTCTCTGACCTGTAGTGTTCTAAGGAGAGCTAGTATTCGAAAGAGAGCTATGGAGACTTGCTTACTCAGAGCTATAGTCTTCTAAGGATAACTAAGGAGACTGACTTACCCCAGCAGGCTTTCTAGGAGAGCTAAGGAGACGACTTACATACTCTGAGGTGTAATCTTATAAGGAGAGCTAAGGAGCCTGACTTACTCTGAGCTATGATGTTCTAAGGAGAGCTAAGGAGAGCTATGGAGACTTACTGACCTAAGTGTTCTAATGAGAGCTAACGATAGATAAGAGAGGTAAGGAGAGCTAAGGAGACTTCCTTACTCTGACCTATAGTGTTCTAAGGAGAGTGAAGGAGAGCTATGGAGACTTACTTACACTGAGCTATAGTGTTCTAAGGAGACCTACTTAGTCTGAGCTATAGTTTTCTATGGAGAGCTAAGGAGACTTGTTTAGTATGACCTGTGTTGTTCTAAGGAGAGCTAACAAGAGCTAAGGACACTTACTCTGAGCTATAGTGTTCTAAGGAGAGCGAAGGAGAGCTAAGGAGACTTAATTACTTTGATCTGTAGCATTCTAAAGAGAGCTGTGGAGACTTACTCTGAGCTATAGTGTGCTAATGGGAGCTAAGGAGACTGACTTAGTGTGAGCTCTGGTGTTCTAAGGAGAGCTAAGGAAAGTTAAGGAGAGCTAAGGACAGCTACTTACTCTGAGCTATAGTGTTCTGAAGACAGTTAAAGAGAGCTAAGAGAACTAAGGGGAGCTAAGGAGAGCTAAGGAGACTTACTTACTCTGAGCTACAGTGTTCTATGGAGAGCTAAGGAGAGATAGAGAGAGGAACCTACTTACTCTGAACTCTAGTGTTCTAAGGAGAGCTAAGGAGACTTACTCTGAGCTATAGTGTTCTAAGGAGAGCTAAGGAGACTGACTTACTCTGAGCTATAGTGTTCTAAGGAGAGCTAAGGAGAGTTAAGAAGATCTAAAGAGAGCTAAGGAGACTGACGTAGTGACCTAAGTGTTCCAAGGATAGGTAAGGCAAGCTAAGGAGACTGACTTACCCTGATGTATACACGGAGAATTCAGCCCTTACCATATCCTTCACAAATGCTTCAAGGTCTTCACTACACATCCATTAAATCAATCTAGAAACATTTATTGCATACCCACTAAAAGCTAAACCTGTTTTACCAAATTTTGTACCCTAAATCTTTGTATTTTCTACCTTTCCAAGTGCAGGTTATTTGTGTCAGTACTATATTGGCAGATAATGCAGCTTCTCTATTTTAAGAAATGAGTTCCAGTCCCAAATGCACAAATAACACATTATTATAATGATAGCATGTTCATGAAAAGCAAATTACTTACCTCAGCGTTTAACATCCTTGTAACAATTCCTGTACTTTTAATGTCAACAGAAAAAGTAACGTCTAAGTCTGTCTGTCTGATTCAGTAAATTAATGTTAATAACAGTTTTGACACTAATAGCGAGTTTTAAAAAGAAAAACCTCCAGGATCTTAGCTGGGTTTCATTTCTTAAAAAGCACCTCAGTCACTGTCACCAAGTTCCCCTAGAACAATTCCAGCTACTATTCCACCCACACTGGGAGCACAGAACGACTCAAGTGTGTTAACTTGCTATGACATGATACCCTTTCCCTGCCTTTGCTCACTCCCAGTGGAAAAAACAGCCTCCCACTTGAGGTATGTACACCGCCTGCACTTCTCAGCAGAGACACATTTCTGAACCCCTGTAAACAAATGAATACCTACCTGGTTTTTCATTTCTAAAAAACCACTAGTTCTTTCCTCAGAGCCGGAAAATTAGTTGTGAAAAGTGTTAACTATTAAAGTACACACTAGATTAATGAGAAATTTCAAACTTGTTACAGAGACCATGGAATCCCAGAGAATGTGATCCGAGCTGTGAAACCCAGGGAAAATGAAAAGGAAACTGACCTTTGGCTCGTCCACTCTTGAAAACTCTCTCTAGAAGTCATCAAAGGCTTAAGTCGACCCTTGCAAGCCCTCCAACCCCTCTCAGCTTCAGCCAACAAGAGACGGTTGGCCTATGACAGGCACCTCTACAATCACTTAGAGGCTGCTAGGCTTTTAGCAAAGCATCTCTTCTAACTTCTCAAGTGTTGTTCTTTTACTTGTTTTACTTTTAGACAACCTTATGAACCAGCTCCAGTGAGCAGAGAGGCAGCAGGGACAACCCATCAATAAAATAATTCAGCCAAAGTTGATTTTGTTAGAGACTTCTCATGTTGTACTAGGAAATCTAGGCTACAAAAAATCAGGGAAATCAAATGGAATCATTCTTTTTGGTTCTAAAGGAAAGCTAGCTTTAAAACTATCTCTTTCAGATATCCCATGCTCTTGGATTGAAAGAATTAGTATTGTTAAAATGACCAGACTACCCAAAGCAATCTGCAGATTTAATGTAATCCCTATCAAATTACCCATGACATTTTTCATAGAATACTCTTAAAATTTATGTGGAACCACAAAAACCCCGGATTTCCCAAAGCAGTCCTACAGAAAAAGAACAAAGCAGCATGCAGCACCCTCCCAGACTTCAGACGATACTACAAAGCTACAGTAATCAAAACAGAGTGATATTGGCACAAAAACAGACACATGGATCAATGGCACAGAATATAGAAAGCCCAGAAATAAACCCACATACATACAATCAATAGTGTATGCTTGCCTCCTTTGTTGAAAATCAGTGGGGAAAAGACAGTCTATTTAGCAGTGGTGCTGGGAATATTGGAAAACCACATGCAAATCAGTGAAGTTGGAACAAACACACCCTTTCACCATACACAAAAATAAACTCAAAATGGGTTATAGACTTAACCATAAGACATGATATATTAGAACTCCTAGAAGAGGTCATGGGCCAAATATACTGACAGAAATCTTACCAATGTTTCCCTAGGTCAGTTTCCTAAGGCAATAGAAATAAAAAATGAGACCTAATCAAATTTATAAGCTTCTGCACAACAAAGGAAAGCATAAAATGAAAAGACAACCTACAGAGTAGGGGAAATATTTTCAAATGATGAGACCAATAAGGGCTTACTTTCCAAAACAGGCAAATAGCTAATACAACCTCAGTAACAACAAGAACAAAAAAAATCCAAAAATGGGAAGAAGACTTAAATAGACATTTCTCCATAAAGGACATACAGATGATCAAGAGGCACATGAAAAGATGCTTAACATCACTAATTATTAGAGAAATGCAAATCAAAACTACAATAAGGTAGCACTTCCCTCCAGTCAGAATGGCCATCATCAAAAAGTCTACAAATAACAAACACTGAAGGAGGTATGGAGTAAAAGGAACCCTCTTACACTGTTGGAGGGATTTTAAGATGGCGCAGCCACTGTGGAAAACAGTATGGAGTTTCCTCAGAAAACTAAGACTTACCATATATGGTCCAGCAATCCCACTCCTGGGCATCAGTTCAGTTCAGTTCAGTCGCTCAGTCGTGTCCAACTCTTTGTGACCCCATGAATTGCAGCACGCCAGGCCTCTCTGTCCATCACCAACTCCTGGAGTCTACACAAACCCATGTCCATCGAGTCAGTGATGCCATCCAACCATCTCATCCTCTGTCGTCCCCTTCTCCTCCTGCCCCCAATCCTACCCAGCATTAGGGTCTTTTCCATTGAGTCAACTCTTTGCATGAGGTGGCCAAAGTATTGGAGTTTCAGCTTCAACATCAGTCGTTCCAATGAACACCCAGGATTGATCTCCTTTAGGATGGATTGATTGGATCTCCTTGCAGTCCAAGGGACTCTCAAGAGTCTTCTCCAACACCACAGTTCAAAAGCATCAATTCTGCAGTGCTCAGCTTTCTTCACCGTCCAACTCTCACATCCATACATGACCACTGGAAAAACACATATCCAGACAAAACTATAATTCAAAAAGATATATGCACCCCAGTGTTCCTAGCATCACTATTCACAATCGCCAAGTCATGGAAACAACCTAAATGTCCATCAAAATAAGAGTGGATAAAGAAGGTATGGTGTGTGTATATATATATATATATATATATATATGGGATGTATATGGGATATATATATATATATATATATATATATATATATACACACACACACACATATACACACACACACACACAATAAAATACTACTCAGCCATAAAAAAAAACAATAATACTATTTTCAGCAACATGGATGGACTTAGCACTTATCATACTAAATGAAGTCAGAAAGACAAGTACCATATGACATCACTTATATGTGGGATCTAAAATACGACACAAATGAAGCTATCCATGAAACAGAAACTGAATCACAGACACAGAGAACAGATTGGTGAGTTCCAAGGTGGGAGGAGGTTGAGGGAGGGATAGAGTGGGAGGTTAGGGTTAGCTGATGTAAGCTTTTAGGCATAAAATGGATAAACATGTTCTACTTTATATAGCACAGAGAACAATACTCCATATCCTAAGATAACCATAATGGAAAAGAGTATTAAAAAATGTGTGTATGTCTATATTATACATATATATATATTACTTTGCTATACTGCAGAAATTAACACAACATTGTAAATCAACTATATGTCAATTTTTTTTAAATAAAGTCTTCCATAGAACCTCTTTATTAGTTCTGCTGATAATACTTGTTATTTTCTCTGGAAGTGAAAACCACTAGTCCATTCAGGTATGACCTGGATCAAATCCCTTATGAGTATAGAGTAGAAGTGACAAATAGATTTAAGGGACTAGATCTGATAGACAGAGTGCCTGATGAACTATGGACAGAGGTTCGTGACATTGTACAGGAGACAGGGATCAAGAAAATCCCCATGGAAAAGAAATGCAAAAAAGCAAAATGGGTGTCTGAGGAGGCCTTACAGATAGCTGGGAAGAGAAGAGAAGTGAAAAGCAAAGGAGAAAAGGAAAGATATTCCCATCTGAATGCAAAGTTCCAAAGAATAGCAAGGAGAGATAAGAAAGCCTTCCTCAACAATCAGTGCAAATAGAGGAAAACAACAGATTGGGAAAGACTAGAGATCTCCTCAAGAAAATTAGACATACCAAAGGAACATTTCATGCAAAGACAGGCTTGATAAAGGACAGAAATGGTATGGACCTAACAGAAGCAGGAGATATTAAGAAGAGGTGGCAAGAATACACAGAAGAACTGTACAAAAAAGATCTTCATGACCCAGATAATCACGATGGTGTGATCACTCACCTAGAGCCAGACAACCTGGAATGTGAAGTCAAGTGGGCCTTAGAAAGCATCACTACGAACAAAGCTAGTGGAGGTGATGGAATTCCAGTTGAACTATTTCAAATCCTGAGAGATGATGCTGTGAAAGTGCTGCACTCACTATGCCAGCAAATTTGGAAAACTCAGCAGTGGCCACAGAACTGGAAAAGGTCAGTTTTTGTTCCAATCCCAAAGAAAGGCAATGCCAAAGAATATTCAAACTACTGCACAACTGCACTCACTCACATGCTATTAAAGTAATGCTCAAAATTCTCCAAGCCAGGCTTCAGCAATACGTGAACTGTGAACTTCCAGATGTTCAAACTGGTTTTAGAAAAGACAGAAGAACCAGAGATCAAATTGCCACCATCCGCTGGATTGTTGAAAAAGCAAGAGAGTGCCAGAAAAACATCTATTTCTGCTTTATTGGCTATGTCAAAGCCTTTGACTGTGTGGACCACAATAAACTGTGGAAAATTCTTAAAGAGATGGGCATAACAGACCACCTGACCTGCCTCTTGAGAAACCTGTATGCAGGTCAGGAGGCAACAGTTAGAACTGGACATGGAACAACAGACTGGTTCCAAATAGGAAAAGGAGTACGTCAAGGCTGTATATTGTCACCCTGCTTATTTAACTTATATGCAGAGTACATCATGAGAAACGTTGGGCTGGAAGAAACACAAGTTGGAATCAAGATTGCTGGGAGAAATATCAATAACCTCAGATATGCAGATGACACCACCCTTATGGCAGAAAGTGAAGAAGAATTAAAGAGCCTCTTGATGAAAGTGAAAGAGGAGAGTGAAAAAGTTGGCTTAAAGCTCAACGTTCAGAAAACTAAGATCATGGCATCTGGTCCCATCACTTCATGGGAAATAGATGGGGAAGCTTGGAACCAGTGTCAGACTTTATTTTGGGGGGCTCCAAAATCACTGCAGATGGTGATTGCAGCCATGAAATTAAAAGACACTTACTCCTTGGAAGGAAGGTTATGATCAACCTAGATAGCATATTTAAAAGCAGAGACATTACTTTGCCAACAAAAGTCCATCTAGTCAAGGCTATGGTTTTTCCAGTGGTCATGTATGGATGTGAGAGTTGGATGGGGAAGAAGGCTGAGCACCGCAGAATTGATGCTTTTGAACTATGGTGTTGGAGAAGACTCTTGAGAGTCCCTTGGACTGCAAGGAGATCCAATCAATCCATCCTAAAGGAGATCAATCCTGGGTGTTCATTGGAAGGACTGATGTTGAAGCTTAAACTCCAATACTTTGGCCACCTGATGTGAAGAGTTGACTCATTGGAAAAAACCCTGATGCTGGGTAGGATTGGGGGCAGGAGGAGAAGGGGACGACAGAGGATGAGATGGTTGGATGGCATCACTGACTCGATGGACATGGGTTTGGGTAGACTCCGGGAGTTGGTGATGGACAGAGAGGCCTGGCATGCTGCAATTCATGGGGTCACAAAGAGTCGGACACGACTGAACGACTAAACTGAACTGAACTGAACTGAACTCTGGAAGTACACACACAATATAAATACCAGTGGAGTACAAGGTGGTTTCCAGAATTTTCTTTTCTCTGTAATTTTCACTCAGAATTCTATATAGAATTTAGGCAAGCAATCCTGTCTGCATTTTCTGTCTCAGTTTTAAGATTCAGATCATGGCCTCAGTCCCCTAAGACTTCTATGCCTTATCCCAGCACATATATATCATGGAAAAAACAGGGGCAAATCAGGGCATGATGAGTACAAATTCTCACCTCTTCTCTCTCTCTTCCAACCAAGGAAACAGGAGTTCCTGACAATAAAAACTGATCAAGGCAGCTACATTTCTTCTGCATCTTCCTCCTCTGGTCTATCCAAGAGGCATTAGCCTTGTTTTATAACACAAGATCCATGATGCCACTGACCCACTTCACCCTTACCCCAAAGCTATGCATCCTCCAACTGGGAGATTGGGATGAGCTATGAAACCAACCTTGGTAGTAATAGAAATTCAGTGACTACCAAATGGCTTCAAACAAGAAATAGAAATAGAGAACAGAGTTGGCTTTGGGCTCTCCTGGGTGCCATATAGAACGGAAAAGCAGATATTAAATAAAGAAGTGCATAGACTTGAAGTCATTTGGGCTAATGCCCAAAGTGGAGGTCACATATTGGACTGAGATAAGGGACACCCTTGAGTAGTTCCTTGGAAAGGAGGATAAACTGAAAACACCCATTATTGTAGGAAGAAGTGAAATAATTACATACCCATGCTCCATCAGGCCCGAACAGTTCTAGGAAGTTGCCGATGAATTCCCTCGATTTCTCTTCCCACTTCTGAATTAGATCATGACTCTTTTCTTCCACTCTGTTCACAAATTCCTTTGATCTTTCTTCCATGTTTTTGACCTTTTCTTTCATCTTGTCTACCTGGTTTTGGAAGCGGTACTTCTTCTCCTGGTCAAAAATTAAAGGAGAAAGAAGGAGATTTACCCAAAAGTGCTTGGGAGAAATTAGTTATTCACAGAATGGTCAGATTTTATTTCAACTTGTGCATGTTCTAAACGTGAAGAGTCAGGATGCTAGTTTTCAAGGGCTAGATTGACAGGATGGCCCATCTCTTGTAAGAAAAGTCACTTCTGATTAGTCTACTTGAATGGGTACAGTGAAGTACAAGTGGTTGTAATGTTCTCTTCCTTATAAATAAAGTTGAATTAACTTAGAAGAACCAAAATTATCCATTTGCTCTTTATTTTGGATAAATACTAGGCAAATACATCCCCTCAGTTCTCCTGACACTTAGACAAAAATATGAATTGTACATAGAATGGCCACTTAGAAGCAGCCTGAGTTTTCTATTTTGCTGAGACATTGCTAAAACCAATATTGGTTTAAATAAGTGAGCCACTGGCTGGGCCTTAGCATCCATGTATTACACTAAAATTGTCACTTTCATGATATTTCCCATTAAGCTAATGGAACCACATCAGTTTCCTTAGTAATGAAGAAAAATTTTGTTCTGATAGCTTCTCTGGACTGGGATTTTGTTCATAGCCTTAATGCAGCATTGTTATACCTATGTGCCTAGAAGGCATCAGATGTTGCCATCTCTAAACCTGTTTTCGCATCTTTAAAATAGGGATAATTATTGTCCCTACCCTATAGGGTTGCTGTAACAATTAGATCAGATAATGCATGTAAAGTACTTGGCACAATGCCTGGCATTTAGTAAAAGCTCAGTGTGTGTTGGCTGTCTGATTACTCGTAAGCAACAGAAGCATTTAATCATGTTACCTGGTGAAAGTGGAATCAAAACCATGAGATAACATGAAACAAAGGTTCTTTTCCTCCATGAAACCATAATACATTTCCTCCTGAAGGGGTAATAAGATTTCTCACCTTTCTTCACTATATGGAACTGAAGTCCATTTCAGAATTTTCGGAGCCACATACAGTATTACAAAACTGGGTCAGGAGTCCCTGATCTAGACTTCACAAACATTACTGCAGCCGCAGGGTGAGGTGTGAGCCATCCGTGCCGCCAGCCAGCTGTATATAATACACGGTGACTCTCCACTGCTCTCAGGAGCTGCTTGGAACACTAGACTGGGCTCTGGACCAGGAGTCACAAGGCTGGGAGGCTGCTACTGCTTCTGCCTCTACTTTGCTTGAGGGACTTAAGCCAGGTCCCTCCGAACTCAACTTTCCTCATTTTTCTATTGACAAATTCAGGGACTTGGGCTGGTGACTGATCCTCGTCAGGTTCCTGCCACCCGAGGTTCTGTGATTCATCTACACACTCATCCAACACACATGATGTTCTCTCTGTGCCACAGCCCAGCTTGTGGTCACAGAAAGGCAATGGGCACATCCACACTGACTACACGGTTCCCTGAGCTAAGTGGGTTATCTACAGGCCGTTGAAATAGCATGAGCAATAACTTTTAGAAATGGCTCGACATGCCTGGATGGGTGACTGAATTCAATTTAAAAGAACAGGCAGTTTAATTTATTGAAATAACCAGGGCTTTATGCTCTGTAAGATACCAACTAATCACTTTTGACTGAATTTTTTTCAGCCACTTGTTCTGTTTGCCACTTGAACCTTACATTTTCCATTTTGTTGCCCAGTCTGTACGAAGGCACAGAGCCCGGACTCCCAACACTCCCTGCCTCCTGAGGACAACTGATAATCACTAACTTACGATTACTGAATGAATCCTGCCTCATTCGGAAGCCAATGATCAGTTTGTGTAAGCTTCTGGATAACTGTGGCTTCACGTAATTAAAAACATCTAGTTTTGTAGAAAAATCATCATATCTATTTGGGGGGGGTGGTTTAGTTGCTAAGTCATGGCCGACTCTTGTGACCCCATGGACTGTAGCCTGCCAGGCTCCTCTGTCCATGGGATTCTCCAGGCAAGAATACTGGAGGGGGTTGTCATTTCCTTCTCCAGAGGATATTCCCGCACCAGGGATCAAACCCCGGTCTCCTGCATTGCAGGCAGATTCTTTACTGACTTAGCTATGAGGGAGGCCCAGGTGGTGGAAATCCTGTATGTGTGGAGAGCTCTTATTTTGTTCACCTCGATTAGCTCCTTGGAGTTCAGGCAAACATAGTCATCCAGACTCACCAACATCACCTCTAGAAACTGGGCTGCCCTCTTTGCTTTTTAACAGCTTGTTTTAAAGATTGATTTAATGGGTGCTCTATTATTAAACTAACAGCAGCTATGTGGGAACAATACAGCAGAAATACAAAAGGAAGCCAAAGACTTTGGGCTTTTTTTAAGTGGCTGTAATTTCTCTGGACAAAAAAAAAAAAAAGCAGGTGTTAAAGTTTCTAACGAGCATCTGTAAGGCCTTAATAAAATGAAAATTGTAAACCGTTAAAATAAGAACACATTTTCTCTGAGTTTACCTTTGTAGAGCCTCTGTGCTCCTTCCTTCCCTTGGAGCAGAAGACAACTCTTGCCTTTCATGAGGGCAGATCTCTCAGAAACCCTTCACCCAAGTCTGAGAACTCGAAATTGGGAGGTTGGGGTGTGGAAAGGGAGGTGAGGCGGCTCCCTTAAAAAATGTGATGTTTACTCACTACCTGTATGTCTTGGTCAAATTACGTTACCCATTTGGACATTGGTTTCTCCATCTATAAAATGGGGATAATAATACATCATTGGGCTGTTATGTGGACTAAAGAAAGAAAGAAAGAAAGTGAAGTCACTCAGTCATGTCCAACTCTTTGTGACCCCACAGACTGACTATAGCCTACCAGGTTCCTCCGTCCATGGGATTTTCCAGGCAAGAATACTGGAGGGGGTTGCCATTTCCTTCTCCAGGAGATCTTCCTGACCCAGGAATTGAACCCAGGTCTCCTCCTGCATTGCAGGCAGACGCTTTACCGTCTGAGCCACCAGGGAAGTTACTATGTGGACTAAATGAGACAATAAATGTCAAACATCAAGAATATCAAGTCATGTAAAGTAAGTGATTTGTAACCAGTGGCAGCAGTAGTGTGACACGCTGGTCCTCAGAGGTGTGGGGTGGCACACTTACATTAATAAAGCTGACATTCAGTTCCTTGGTTGTGTACCCTCTCTGGAGGTTGCGTCGGGCATAAACATCATAGTCACGGACAATCCTGGTGATGATGTCTGATGTTGAGATGCCTTCTGTTCTCTGTGCTGAAACAAACATCCCTGTTTGAATAGAAAAGACAGGATGAAGAAAAAACAACTAAGATGAGCTCAGGTGACCCATTTTATTGAATGACTCTCCTGTCCAGGACAAAGTGGCAGCTCCTAGGTCAGGGTGGCTTTCACATCTGGCCCCAGCTGACTCTGCCAGGCTGAATTCACTCCCTACCTGCCACAGACACTGCATGTTCGTCATACTGGACCTGTTCCCTGGATGCACCAGGCACTCACCTGGCTCTCAGCATTTGCTCATTTCAAGCCCTTCTTTCCTGCCCTGGAACCCCCTTCCCTGCCCACAGCAGCTGCAGAGTAGCTCCTCATCATACAGGGTCTAGTCATAAGGCTATGCCTCTGCGAAGTCTTTCCTGATAGCATCAGGCAGAATCTACAGCCATTAAAATATAAACTTGACTGCCATTAACAAAAGCATTTTCAGTATCCATTTCCTTGTGGAATGGGAGCGCTCTGAAAGCACAGGCTGTGTCTTGATCATCTTTATGTGTCCAGCACCCAGTTCAGTGCCCCAGTGTCTAGCACATGGAACGTGCTCAATACATGCAAATTAAATGAGCAAGTGAATGGAGCATAGCAATTGAGTCAAAGAATTTGTGAGATCACAGCAACTCCCCTTCTCCTCCAGGGAGTTCTGCATCACGTTACAGCAAAGGAGAAGAAAAAGGGGGGCAGTATTTTTATTGTCTCTGGTCTAAAAACATGCACAGTGGGTGCTCGATGATTTTACCCTTCTAAGGGCAATCTACTCTCAATGGTGGTTTCACCACACAAAGGCTTTTTCATCTATACTCTGCTGGGACTGAGAAGAAACAAACAAGCAGAGAGGATGCCAAGTTCCCACAGAACTTCCTTAAAGTCCTCAAAGATATATTTGAGTGTACCAATACAAGGCCGTAAAGAAGTCACAAGTGTCATCAAAGACAAGAATCTGGTGAAATCGAAGATGACATAAATAGATGGAAAGATATATCATGTTCTTGGATAGGAAGAACCTATACTGTCAAAATGCCTATACCACCCAACAAACTCTAGAGATTCAATACAATCCCTATCAAACTACAAATGGCATTTTTCTTAGAACTACAACAAAAAAATTTTAACTTTAGATGGAGACACAAAAGAGTCCAAATTCTCAAAGCAATCTTGAAAAAGAAAAACGGAGCTGGAAGAATCAAACTTCCTGACTTCAGACTATACTAGAAAGCTACAGTCATCAAAACAGGATAGTACTGTCACAAAAGCAGATATATAGATCAGTAGAACAGGATAGAAAACTCAGAAATAAACCCACACAGCTATGGTCAATTACTCTGTCACAAAGGTGGCAGACTGTACAATGGAGAAAAGACATTCTTGTCAATAAATGGTGCTGGGAAAACTGAACACCTACATGTAAAAAAAATTAAATTAGAACATACTTTAACACCATGAAGAGATATAAACTCAAAATGGATTAAAATTCCACATCCTGCAGAGCAACTAAGCCTGTGAGCCACAACCACTGAGCCCATACCTTAGAGCCCATGCTCTCCAACAGGAGATGCCATGGCAATGAGAAGACTGCATACCACAACCAGAGAGTAGCCCCTGCTCGCCACAACTAGAGAAGCTTGCACGTAGCAAGAAAGACCCAGTGCAGCCAAAAAAAATATTTTAAAAATATTTTTAAAAATGGGCAGAAGAGCTAAATAGACATTTCTCCAAAGACACAACAGATGGTCAAGATGCACATGAAAAAAGATGCTCAACATCGCTAACTATCAGAAAAATGCAAATCAAAACTACAATGAAATATCACCTCAGTCAGAATGTCCATCATCAAAAAATCTACACACAGTAAATGCTGAAGAGGGTGTGGAGAAAAAGGAACTGTTCTATACTGTGGATGGGAATGTAAATTGGTACAGCCACTATAGAAAACAGTATGACGTTCCCTTAAACAACTAAAAATAGAACTACCACATGACCCGGCAATCCCACTCCTGGGCATATATCCAGAGAAAACCATGGTTAGAGAAGATGCATGCACCCTAATGTTCATTGCAGCACTATTTACAATAGCCAAGAGATGGAAGCAGCCTAAATGTCCATCAACAGAGGAGTCGATAAAGAAGATGGAGTACATACAACAGAATGCTACTCAGTCATAAAAAAGAACAAAATAATGCCATTTGCAGCAACATGAATGGACCTAGAGACTGTCATAATGAGTGAAGTAAGTCAAACACAGAAAGACAAATATCACATAATATCGCTTATATGTGGAATCTAAAAAAAAAGATTGTGTACAAATAAACTCATTTATAAAACAGAGAGTCACAGATGTAGAAAACAAAGTTACAGTTACCAGGATATGGAGGGGAGGAATAAATTGAGAGAGTGGGATTGACATATACACCCCACTGTATATAAAATAGATAACTAAAAACCTGCTATACAGCATAGGGAACTGTATTCAATACTCTGGAATGGCCTATATGGGAAAATAATCTTAAAAAGAGTGGATATATGTACATGTATAACTGATTCAGTTTGCTGTACACCTGAAATGAACACAACGTGGTTAGTCAACTATACTCCAATATAAAATAAATTTTTTAAAAAATAATTTAAAAAGACAAGAATCTGGTTCATGCTTGTCCTTCTGTTGTTGACTGAAATCACGTGCTGGCAACTGAAATCTTTCTATCTAATATGATGGTGGTCACTCAGTCAGAGACATGAAGCATGACACAGCATGATGTACAGAGCTTAGGGACAAGGGTGCTGGGTCCTCCGTTGGAGGCAAGTTACTAACCTCAGCCTCCAGAGTTGAGAAATGAGCTGGCTGTGCAAGATGACCTTGGCCTCATCTGTGCCACCTCCCTCTCTCTCCCCTAGTCCTTATGTCCAATCAATGTCTTTCCACTCACCAACCTACTTTCCAAGTGTCTCCCTGGTTCACCTGCTTCTCTGCATCCTCCATCTAAACCAACCTAACCCCATTTTCTTCAAAGATTACAGCAAGAGCCTCAAAACCAGTCTCCATGGATATCACTCTTCTATCCCCTCAAATCCACTTTCCCACAGCCAGAGATGCAGAACAGTCTTTCAAAATCCTGCTCAACATCCTCATTGGCTTTGTATCTAGATTCAAACACTGTCCTTTATATTTAGATTTGAATCCTTGACTCTGAAGCAGCTTGCTTTCTCTCTTCCCTGTGCTTCTCTCCAGTCTCCTCTCAGACCTTCTTTCCCCCTTCACTCCCTAAGCCAAGGTCTCTGTGCTAGGCAATGGAAGCAGGCATTGTTCTTGTTTGCTAGGGAGCTGAGCAATGGGCTGGCCCAGCCTTGGCCTCGCCACCCTGGACTTCAGTGTCCTGCAAGCGCTGCCCCCTTCCCTCACTCTGCCACAAATATACTCTGTGGCCCTGAGGCCAGAAACTTCTTTTAGCACGCTTTAACACAGTGGACTCAAAACAGAAATCTAAGAAGAAGGCAGGAGACAGAAACATCTAAACCCATGGATATTAATAGCACCCAACTGATGGAACTGTGCAGGGGGCTCTGGTGGGCGAAGGGCCCCAAGCCAGGGACCCTGAGACCACATCCTCACCTCAGCGAGAGCAGCTCGGAGCTTTTCTGGTGAGCAGTACGTCCTATCATTCAGGAGGCAGGCATCGCACTCATGAGCCCTGCTGGCTGAAATGTTAAGAGGAGTGTCTAGTCACACACAGACTTTAGGAAGTCACTCAGACACTGGTGACGTGGGCTCACCTTTTCTCTGAAGACACAGGGTGAGGTCTCTGGGGCTGAGTAACTGAAAACTGGGATTGGGGAGAGATTTGCTTTGGCTGGTTAGGAGGCGGGTCTCTGAAAGAAGCCAAGCCCTCTGCTGACATAATGAGGCACCCAGCTTCCTCCAAATCCTAATTATTGCTCTGCTAAAAATATTCAGGAATCAGCATGATCAGAGAACCTTTTTTATCATGCTTTTCAGAATTATGGCATTTGGTTATGGAGCTATTTTAAGAAGCAGCAAAGAACATGTTAATGAAGAAAACTTTCAACAGTAGTAGGCAATATTAGAATGATGATGAATAATGTGGACCTTACAGTCTACTTCATTTAAACTTCATCTTTTCATCTGGCTCTGCTGGAGAATTTTGACATGTAGTTCTGACAAGCAGAGCAGAGGGCTGTAAGGTTTAGTTCCTGCCCTCCATATCTCTTGGCTTCATATAAAGTGATTTTTGACTTTCAGAAGGAACCTCGATGAGAGGATAAAAGCCCAACGTGGAAGCTGATGTCATTTCTTAGCATCTTTCTCCCATGTCTTCTCTACCTGGACCCCAAGCAGATTTTTACTGTGCCTCTCCCTTGGTGAGGAATCAGCAGAGGAGATCAATGGATCTACTCTGAAAGAGTAGGAGGAGCCCTTGTGCGTATGTAAAGTCACAACTAAGTCTTATGCCTGTGCTCTCAAACCAAGTAAAATACCACCTGACTATTCAATTTGGAGATGGGAATTGTGGTGGATTAAAGGTGGGCACAACCCCTAACCCTGGGCATCTGAGATGGCCTTTGTGATTTGCTTATAACAAACAGAATATGGCATAAGTGATGCTGGGTGACTTCCAAGGCTAGGTGAGAAGATTTGTGTCTTCCACTGAAGGTGTTTGCTCTCCAGATGCGTCCTCGTAGGATGCACTCTGGGAGCCAAGCTGCCATGCTATGAGGAGCCCACACAACATGGCAAGCCATCCAGAGGTGTTCCAGTGTCAACCCCAACTGAGATTCTTGTCGATAAGCAATATTCACTGCCAGTCACTTAAGTGCACCAGCAGGGACCTCCAGCCCAATTGAGCCTCAGATGCCAGCAGCCCCAGTCAGCATCTGACTACAGCCATTTGAGAGACTCTGAGAAGGAACCATCCAGCCAAGCCCTTGCTGAGATTCTGTCCCACAAAATGATGAGCAAAAAATGGGGGCTCTTTTAAGTCACTAGCTGCGGGAATAATTTGTTATGCAACAATTGGATGATCAACTGCTTAGAATTAGAAAAATATTGGACCTGTTTGTGAAATGAAATCTTTAATCCAAGATTGGATGAAAGAGTTACTGAGCGTGAGTCAAAGTCTTTCAGTTGTGACTCTCTAGGCCAGAATACTGGAGTGGGTAGCCTTTCCCTTCTCCAGGGTACCTTTCTAATGCAGGGATCAAACCCAGGCCTCCCACATTGCAGGCAGATTCTTTACCAGCTGAGCCACAAGGCAAGTCCAAGAATACTGAAGTGAATAGCCTATCCCTTCTCCAGCAGATCTTCCCAACCCAGGAATCAACCGGGGTCTTCTGCTTTGCAGGCATATTCTTTACCAACTGAGCTAACAGGGAAGCCCCTATGGGCCCGCCTATCAGAATAAGATCCAGTTTCCCCTCAGTCAGTCTCTCCCATCAGAAATTTTCCATAAGCCTCTTACCTTATCTGTCAGAGGGCAGACAGAATGAAAACCACAATCACAGAAAACTAATCAAACTGATCACATGGACCACAGCCTTGTCTAACTCAATGAAACTATGAGCCATGCCATGTAGGGCCACCCAAGACAGACAGGTCATGGTGGAGAGTTCTGACAGAACGTGGTCTACTGGAGAAAGAAATAGCAAACTACTTCAGTATTCTTGCCTTGAGAACCATATGAACAGTATTAAAAGGCATAAAGATACTGAAAGATGAATTCCCCAGGTCGGTAGGAGTCCAATATGCTAATAGAGAAGAGTGGAGAAATAACTTCAGAAAGAATGAGGGGATGGAGCCAAAGGGAAAAAAAATGCCCAGTTGTGAATGGGACTGGTGATGGAAGTAAAGTCTGAAGCAGTAAAGAACAACCTTGCATAGGAAGCTGGAATGTTAGGTCCATGAATCAGGGTAAATGAGAAGTGGTCAAACAAGAATTAGCAAGAGTGAACATCGACATTTTAGGAATTGGGGAACTAAAATGGGTTGAAATGGGCGATTTTAATTCAGATGACCGTTATATCTACTACTGTGGGCAGGAATCCCTTAGAAGAAATGAAGTAGCCCTCATAGTCAACAAAAGAGTCCGAAATGCAGTACTTGGGTGAAATCTCAAAAATGACAGAATGATCTCTGTTCGTTTCTAAGGCAAACCATTCAATATCACAGTGATCCAAGTCTATGTCCCAATCAGTAATGCTGAAAAAAGTGAAGTTGAACGGTTCTATGAAGACCTACAAGATCTTCTAGAACTAACACCCAAAAAAGATGTCCTTTTAATCATAGGGAACTAGAATGCAAAAACAGGAAGTCAAGAGATACATGGAGTAACAGGCGAATTTGGCCTTGAAGTACAAAATGAAGCAGGGCAAACGCTAACAGATTTTTGCCAAGAGAACACACTAATCATAGCAAATACCCTCTTCCAACAAGACAAGAGAAGACTCTACACATGGTCAATATCGAAATCAGACTGATTATATTCTTTGCAGCCAAAGATGGCGAAGATCTATACAGTCAGCAAGAACAAGACTGGGAGCTGACTGTGGCTCAGAGCATGAACTCCTTACTGCCAAATTCAGACTGAAATTGAAGAAAGTAGGTAAAACCATTAGACCATTCAGGTATGACCTAAAACAAATCCTTTACGATTATACAGTGGAAGTGATAAATAGATTCAATGGATTAGATCTGATAGGATGCCTGATAAACTATGGACAGAGGTTCTTGACTTTGTACAGGAGGCAGTGATCAAGATGATCTCCAAGAAAAAGAAATGCAAAAAGGCAAAATGCTTGTCTGAGGAGAACTTACAAATAGCTGAGAAAAAGAGAATTGAAAGGCAAAGGAGAAAAGGAAAGATACACCCATTTGAATGCAGAGTTCCAAAGAATAGCAAGGAGGTAAGAAAGCCTTCCTCAGTGATCAATGCAAAGAAATAGAGGAAAACAGTAGAATGGGAAAGACTAGAGATCTCTTCAAGAAAATTAGAGATACCAGGGAACATTTCATGCAAAGATGGGCACAATAAAGGACAGAAATGGTATGGACCTAATAGAAGCAGAAGATATTAAGAAGAGGTGGCAAGAATACACAGAAGAACTATATTAAAAAGATCTTCATGACCCAGATAACCACAATGGTGTGCTCACTCACCTACGACCAGACATCCTGGAATGCAAAGTCAAGTGGGCCTTAGGAAGCATCACTATGAACAAAGCTAGTAGAGGTGATGGAAATCCAATTGAGCTATTTGAAATCCTAGAAGGTGATGCTGTGAAAGTGGTACAATCAATGTGCCAGCAAATTAGGAAAACTCAGCAGTGGCCACAGGACTGAAAAAGGTCAATTTTCATTCCAATCCCAAAGAAAGGCAATGCCAAAGAATGGTCAAACTACCGCACAATTGCACTCATCTCACACGCTAGCAAAGTAACGCTCAAAATTCTCCAAGCCAGGCTTAAACAGTATGTGAACCTTCCAGATGTTCAAGCTGGATTTAGAAAAGGCAGAGGAACCAGAGATCCAATTGCCAACATCCGTTGGATCATCGAAAAAGCAAGAGAGTTCTAGAAAAAACATCTACTTCTGCTTTATGGACTATACCAAAGCCTTTGACTGTGTGGATCACAACAAACTGTGGAAAATTCTTAAGGAGATGGGAATACCAGATCACCTTACCTGCCTCCTGAGAAATCTGTATGCAGGTCAAGAAGCAACAGTTAGAACTGGATATGGAACAACAGATTGGTTCCAAATTGGGAAAGGAGTATGTTAAAGCTGTATATTGTCATCTTGCTTTTTTTTTTTTCCATTTTTTTAAATCTTTTGTTTTTGATTGAAGGATAATTGCTTTACAGAATTTTGTTGCTTTCTGTCAAACCTCAACATTAATCAGCCATAGGTATGCACATATCCCCTCCCTTTTGAACCTCCCTTCCATCACCGTCCTCATCCCACCCCTCTAGGTTGATACAGAGCCCCTGTTTGAGTTTCCTGGGCCATACAGCAAATTCCCATTGGCTATCTATTTTCAATATGGTAATGTAAGTTTCCGTGTTATTCTTTCCATACATAGGACTCTCTCCTCCCCTCTCCCCATGTCCATAATTCTATTCTCTATGTCTGTTTTCTCATTGCTGTCCTGTAAATAAGTTTTTTCAGCCTCATTTTTCTAGATTCCATATATGTGCATTACAATATGATATCTATCTCTTTCTTATTCACTTCACTCTGTATAATAGGTTGTAGGTTCATCCACCTCATCAGAGCTAACTCAAATGCATTCCTTTTTATGGCTGAGTAATATTCCATTGTGTATATGTACCACAACTTCTTTACCCATCCATCTGTTGATGGACATCTAGGTTGCTTCCATGTTCTAGCTGTAGTAAATAGTGCTGCAATGAACAATGGGATACATGTGCCTTTTTCAGTTTTGGTTTCCTCAGAGTATATGCCTAGGAGTGGGATTTCTGGGTCATATGGTGGTTTTATTCTTAGCTTTTTAAGGAATCTACATACCGTCTACCATAGTGGCTGTACCAATTTACATTCCCACCAACAGTACATGAGTGTTCCCCTTTCTCCACACCTTCTCTGGCATTTATTGTTTGTAATCTTTTTGATGATGGCCATTCTGACTTGTGTGAGGTGATATCACTGTAGTTTTGATTTGCATTTCTCTATTAATGAGCGATGTTGAGCATCTTTTCATGTGTTTGTTAGCCATCTGTATGTCCTCTTTGGAGAAATGTTGGTTTAGGTCTTTTTGATTGGGTTGTTTGTTTTTCTGGCATTGAGTTGTATGAGCTGCTTGTGTATTTTGGAAATTAATCCTTTGTCAATTGTTTCATTGCTATCATTTTCTCCCATTCTGAGGGTCGTCTTTTCACCTTGCTTATAGTTTCCCTTGCTGTGGGCAAAAAGCTTTTAAGTTTAATCAGGTCCCACTTGTTTACTTTTGTTTTTGTTTCTGTTGCTCTAGCAGGTGGGTCATAGAGGATCTTGCTTTGATTTATGTCATTGACCGTTCTGCCTATGTTTTTCTCTAAGAGTTTTATAGTTTCTAGTCTGACATTTAGGTCTTTAATCCATTTTGAATTTATCTTTGTGTATGGTGTTAGGAAGCGTTCTAATTTCATATTTTTACACGCAGCTGTCCAGTTTTCCCAGCACCACTTATTGAAGAGGCTGTCTTCACCCCATTGTATATTCTTGTCTCCTTTGTCAAAAATAAGGTACCCATAGGTGCATGGGTTTATTTCTTGGCTTTCTGTCTTGTTCCACTGGTCTATATTTCTGTTTTTGTGCCAGTACCATATTGTCTCGATGACTGTAGCTTTGTAGTATAATCTGAAGTCAGGAAGCTTGATTCCTCCAGTCCCATTCTTCTTTCTCAAGACTTCTTTGGCTGTTGGGGGCCTTTTGTGTTTCCATATCAACTGTGAAATTTTTTGTTCTAGTTCTGTGAAAAATGCCATTGGTAATTTGATAGGGATCACACTGAATCTGTCAATTGCATTTGGTAGTATAGTCATTTTCACAATATTGATTCTTCCTACCCAGGAACATGGAATATCCCTCCATTGTTTATGTCATCTTTGATTTCTTTCATCAGTGTCTTATAATTTTCTGTGTACCATTCTTTTGTCTCCTTAGGTATGTTTATTCCTAGATATTTAATTCTTTTTGTTGCAATGGTGAATGGGATTGATTCCTTAATTTCTCTTTCTGATTTTTCATTGTTAATACATAGAAATGCAAGTGATTTCTGTGTATTGATTTTGTATCCTGCAACTTTGCTGAATTCACTGATTAGCTATAGTAATTTTCTGATACTATCTTTAGGGATTTCTATGTACAGTATTATGTCATCTGCAAACAGTGAGAGCTTTATTTCTTCTTTTCTGATCTGGATTCCTTTTATTTCTTTTTCTTCTCTGATTGCTGTAGCTAGGACTTCCAGAACTATATTGAATAATAGTGGTGAAAGCGGATACCCTTGTCTTGTTCCTGATCTTATGGGAAATGCTTTCAGTTTTTCACCACTGAGAATAATGTTTGCTGTAGGCTTACCATATATGGCCTTTACTATGTTGAAGTAGGTACCTTCCATGCCCATTTTTTGAAGAGTTCTAATCATAAATAGGTGCTGAATTTTGTCAAAGGCTTTTTCGGCATCTATTGAGATGATCATACGGTTTTTATCTTTCAATTTGGTAATATGGTGCATCACACTGACTTATTTGTGTATATTCAAGAATCCTTGCATTCCTGGAATAAACCAAACTTGATTATATTGTATGAGCTTTGTGATGTGTTGCTGAATTCTGTTAGCTAGAATTTTGTTGAGGATTTTTGCGTCTATGTTCATCAGTGACATTGGTCTGTAGTTTTCTTTTTCTATGTTGTCTTTGTCTGGTTTTGGTATCAGGGTGATAGTGGTTTCATAGAATGAGTTTAGAAGTGTTCCTTCCTAGGTGAGAATATACAATGGAGAAAACACAATCTCTTTAACAAGTGGTGCTGGGAAAACTGGTCAACCACTTGTAAAAGAATGAAACTAGAACACTTTCTAACACCATACATAAAAAATAAACTCAAAATGGATTAAAGATCTAAATGTAAAACCAGAAACTATAAAACTCCTAGAGGAAAACATAGGCAAAACACTCTCTGATGTAAATCATAACAGGATCCTCTATGACCCACCTCCAAGACTAATGGAAATAAAAGCAAAAATAAACAAATGGGACCTAATTAAACTTAAAAGTTTTTGCACAATGAAGGAAACTATAAGTAAGGTGAAAAGACAGCCTTCAGAATGGGAGAAAATAGTAACAAATGAAGCAACTGACAAAGAATTAATTTCAAAAATATATAAGCAGCTCCTACAGCTCAATTCCAGAAAAATAAATGACCCAATCACAAAATGGGCCAAAAAACTAAACAGACATTTCTCCAAAGAAGACATACAGATGGCTAACAAACACATGAAAAGATGCTCAACATCACTCATTATCAGAAAAATGCAAATCTAAACCACAATGAGGTACCATTTCACGCCAGTCAGAATGGCTGCTATCCAAAAGCCTACAAGCAATAAATGCTGGAGAGGGTGCGGAGAAGAGGGAAGCCTCTTACACTGTTGGTGGGAATGCAAACTAGTACAGCCACTATGGAGAACAGTGTGGAGATTCCTTAAAAAACTGGGAATAGAACTGCCATATGACCCAGCAATCCCACTGCTGGGCATACACACCGAGGAAACCAGAATTGAAAAGAGACACGTGTACCCCAATGTGTTCATCGCAAGCTCTGTTTATAATAGCCAGGACATGGAAGCAACCTAGATGTCCATCAGCAGACGGAGATGGATAAGGAAGCAGTGGGTACATATACACAATGGAATATTACTCAGCCATTAAAAAGAATACATTTGAATCAGTTCTATTGAGATGGGTGAAACTGGAGCCCATTATACAGAGCGAAGTAAGTCAGAAAGAAAAACACCAATACAGTATATTAAAGCATATCGATGGAATTTAGAAAGATGTTAACGATGACCCTATATGCGAGACAGCAAAAGAGACACAGATGTAAAGAACAGACTTTTGGACTCTGTGGGAGAAGGCTAGGGTGGGATGACTTGAGAGAATAGCATTGAAACGTGTATATTACCATATGTGAAATAGATCCTCAGTCCAGGTTTGATGCATGAGACAGGGTGCTCAGGGCTGGTGCACTGAGATGACCCTGAGGGATGGGATGGGGAGGAAGGTTGGGGGGGGGTTCAGGATAGGGAACATATGTACACCCATGACTGATTCATGTGAATATATGGCAAAAACCACCACAATATTGTAAAGTAATTAGCCTCCAATTAAAAATAAAAAAAAGAAGTGTTCCTTCCTCTGCAATTTTTTGAAAGAGTTTTAGAAGGATAAGCATTAGCTCTTCTCTAAATGTTTGATAGAATTCTCCTGTGAAGCCATCTGGTCCTGGGCTTCTGTCTTTTGGGAGATTTTTGATCACAGCTTCAATATCAGTGCTTGTAATTGATTGTTCATAATTTCTATTTCTTCCTGGTTCAGTCTTGGAAGATCGAACTTTTCTAAGAATCTGTCCATTTCTTCCAGGTTATCCATTTTCTTGCCATATAGTTGTTCATAATAGTCCCTTATAACCCTTTGTATTTCTGCATTGTCTGTTGTAACCTCTCCTTTTTTTTTCTAATTTTGTTGATTTGATTCTTCTCTCTTTTTTTTCTTGATGAGTCTGGCTAAAGGTTTGTCAATTGTGTTTATCTTCTCAAAGAACCAGCTTTTTGCTTTATTAATCTTTCTCATTGTTTCTTTCATTTATTTTTCATTTATTTCTGATCGGATCTTTATGATTTCTTTTCTTCTACTAATTTTGGGTTTTTTTAACTCTTCTTTTTCCGGTTGTTTTAGGCATAAAGTTAGGTTCTCTATTTGATGTTTTTCTTGTTTCTTGAGGTAGGATTGTATTGCTATAAAATTCCGTCTTAGAACTGCTTTTGCTGCATCCCATAGGTTTTGAGTTGTTGTGTTTTCATTGTCATTTGTTTCTCTAAATTTTTTGATTTCCCTTTTGATTTATTCAGTAACCTGTTGGTTATTTAGAAATGTGTTGCTTAATCTCCATGTGTTTGTGTTTCTTACAGTTTTTTTTCTTGTAATTGATGTCTAGTCTCATAGTGTTGTGGTCAGAGAAGACGCTTGATATGATTTCAACTTTCTTAAATTTACTGAGGTTTGATTTGTGACCCAAGATGTGGTCTATTCTGGAGAATGTTCCATGTGTACTTGAGAAGAAGGTGTGTTCTTCTGCATTTGGATGGAATGCCCTGAAGATATCAATGAGATCCATCTCATCTAATGTATCATTTAAGACTTGTGTTTCCTTATTAATTTTCTGTTTTGATGATCTGTCCATTGGTGTGAGTGGGGTGTTAAAGTCTACTATAATGGTGTTATTGTCAATTTCTCCTTTTATGTCTGTTAGTGTTTGTCTTATGTGTTAAGGTGCTCCTATATTGAGTGCATAGATATTTACAATTGTTATGTCTTTCTGTAGTATTGATCCCTTGATGATTATGTAGTATCCTTCCTTATCTCTTGTAATCTTCTTTATTTTAAGGTCTATTTTGTCTGACATGAGGATTGCTACTCCAGCTTTCTTTTGTTTCCCATTTGCATGGAATATGTTTTTCCATCCTCTCACTTTCAGACTATATGTGTCTTTATGTCTGAAGTGGGTTTCTTGTAGACAGCATATATATGGGTCTTGTTTTTGTATCCATTCAGCCAATCTGTGTCTTTTGGTTGGAGCATTTAATCCATTTACATTTAAAGTAATTATTGATATATATGTTCCTATTGCCATTTTCTTAATTGTTTGGTGTGATTTTGTAGATCTTTTATCTTCTCTTGTATTTCTTGACTATGTAAGTCCCTTTAACATTTGTTGTAAAGCTGGTTTGGTGATACTTAATTCTCCTAACTTTTGCTTGTCTGAAAATCTTTTTATTTCTCCATCAATTTTGAATGACATCCTTGCCAGGTATAGTAATCTTGGTTGTAGATTTTTCCCTTTCACTACTTTAAATATATCCTGCCATTCCTTTCTGGCCTGTAGAGTTTCTGCTGAAAGATCAGCTGTTAAGCAAGCATATGGGGTTTCCCTTGCATGTTACTTGTTGCTTCTCCCTTGCTGCTTTTAATATTCTTTGTGTTTAGATTTTGTTAGTTTGATTGTATGTGTTTGTGTCTTGGCGTGTTTCTCCTTGAGTTTATCCTGTATGGGACTCCTTGTGCATCTTGGACTTGATTGCCTATTTCCTTTTCCATGTTGGGGAAATTTTCAACTATCATCTCTTCAAAAATTTTCTCATACCATTTCTTTCTCTCTTCTTCTTCTTGGACCCCTATAATTTGAATGTTGGTGCATTTGATGTTGTCCCAGAGGTCTCTGAGACTATCCTCAGTTCTTTTCATTCTTTTTGCTTTATTCTGCTCTTCAGAAGTTATTTCTACCATTTTATCTTCCAGCTCACTGATTCATTCTTCTGCTTCAGATATTCTGCTATTGATTCCTTCTAGAGTATTTTTAATTTCAATAATTGTGTTGTTTGTCTCTGTATGTTTATTCTTTAATTCTTGTAGGTCTTTGTTAATTGATTCTTGCATTTTCTCCATTTTGTTTTCAAGGATTTTGATCATCTTTACTATCATTATTCTGAATTCTTTTTCAGGTAGTTTGCCTATTTCCTCTTCATTTATTTGGACTTCTGTGTTTCTAGTTTGTTCCTTCATTTGTGTAGTATTTCTTTGCTTTTTCATTATTTTTTTTAACTTATTGTGTTTGTGGTCTCCTTTTCCCAGGCTTCAATGTTGAATTCTTTCTTCCTTTTGGTTTCTGCCCTCCTAAGGTTGGTCCAGTGGTTTGTGTAAGCTTTGTATAGGGTGAAATTTGTGCTGAGTTTTTGTTTGTTTTTCCTCTGATGGGAAAAGTTGAATGAGGTACTACTCCTGTCTGCTGATGATTGGGTTTGTATATTTGTTTTGTTTGTTGTTTAGATGAGTTGTCCTGCACAGGGTGCTACTGGTGATTGAGTGATGCTGGGCCTTGTACTCAAGTGGTTTCCTTTGTGTGAGCTCTCACTATTTGATACTCCCGAGGGTTAGTCCTCTGGTAGTCTAGGGTCTTGGAGTCAGTGCTCCTACTCCAAAGGCTCAGGGCTTGATCTCTGGTCAGGAACAAAGATTCCACAAGGGGTTTGTTATGGCATTAAGTGAAATTAAAACAAATATCCAAAAACGAGAAACCAAAGATGGACCCCAGACAAATGGCAGTTACAAAAGCAAGCAAATAATAATTAAAATAATTTAATACACACACACACACACACACATATATATATATATAAACCCATGAGCAAAGTCAAAACAGTCAAACACAAATAAAGTACAATAGATTGACCTGGCGAACAAAGGAAATCAAAAATTGTATTTACCAGTTAAGAACAAAACTAACTAAAGCACAAACTGGAAAACAAAACTAGAGCAAGGTGCCAAGTGGGGAATAAAACAATGAAAACAAAACTAACAATATGTGTTCAGAGGAAATGAAAGAAAGCAAAGAAAGAGAATAAACATGCAAAGTTAAACAGAGGCAGATACAGAAGATTTATATACATTAAAGATTAACTGCAAGGGAAAAGAACAGCAGGAAAGGCAAACAAAGGAATAAATGTAGAAACAATATGATATTTTTTTAAAAGTTAAAGTTATAAAAAAGAGAAAAGAAAAAAAATGGAAGAAGAAAGAAAAACGGGGGAAAAAAATAAAGGAAAACTCCACAGAACTGCAAAAGCCCAACGTAGAGGCAGCGGTTTATAACAACAATAAAATATGTGACTGAGGGAAAAAAAAGCTCAAAAGCTTAATTAGATTTCATAGTGCCAATAAAATCAACAACTACAATGGGGGGAGGAGGAAAAAATCCAAAAGAATCTATAGAATAAGTCAAAACATAAGAATAGTAAATGTTTTTCTTGAGTCACTGCTGTCACAGTCTTTTCCCTCGCTGGGGGTCACAGTCCACGTCACCTTCCTAGGGTGCCCTCTAACACTGTGCTGATCTCTGGACCTGCTGTGGGGGCAGCTCAAATTCTATTCCGGTGCTACTCCTGTGTGTTCTTGCCTCCAATGTCCACAGCTATCAGAACTAGTACGTCTTCTTTTGTGGGAGTTCTCAATGACCTTTTATATATTCCACAGACACAGAGTCTACCGAGTTGATCAAGTGAATTTAATCTGCAGCTTGTACAGCTGGTGGGAAGGTTTTGGGTCTTCTTCCTTAGTCATACTGTCCCTGGGTTTCATTTGTGGTTTGATTTACACCTCTGCATGTGGGTCGTCCACTGGGGTTTGCTCCTGAGTCTGCCCTAGAGGACTTGGGTTTGCCTCTGTGACGGCCAGGTGTGGAGGTGGTACAGCTGCTTGGATTGCACGGGGTACTAGCAGCACCAGGTACTCAGGGGAGTTGGCAGCTAGGGAAGCAGGAAATATAGTGCTCTAGAAGGGTATGACAACCAGTATTGGCCAATACACTCCAGTATTCTTGCCTGGAGATCCCCCTCCCTGACAGAACCCTGGCAGACCACAGTCTACAGGGTTGCAAAGTCTTGAACACTACCAAAGCAACCCAGTGTGCACAGACACAAGACATTTTTGTCTGTGGCAGCTCTGCCCCAGTGAGAGTTGAGAGTGAACGTGGCACAGCTGCTGGGCTTGCAGGGACCCTGGTGGCACCAAGTGTACAGGGAGATGGACTGCCTCTGCCACAGGAGTTATGGCCCTATCAGAGTCTTTTTTCAAGCCTCTTGTAGCTGGCGATCAGAAGGCCTCTTTGGCCAATCTTTCTCAGTAGCTCTGCCTGTTCAGGCACTTAGAGGGCTCCCTTGCCTGGGGTCCTTCTCTGCTGTTCAGTGCATCAGGCACATAGATGGGCCCCCCTGGCTGGGGTCCTACCCTGCAGTTTGGTGCATCAGTCACTTAAAACAGCACCCTGGGTGGGGTCCTACTCTGTAGTTCAGTGCGTCAGACATTTGATGGGCCAGCCTCTCTGTTGTTCACCTGCCAATGTTGGCATGTAGGGGGAGAGAGGCTATGGTGATGGCTCCACCTCCTACGCATGACTCAGCAGTATTGCCTTGCATCCTTGGCTGCCCTGCTTTCCTCCACAGGCATTTCCCACCACAATCTCCTCCTTTACATTCCCTCAATCCGTCTCTCTACACTCAACAGCATCCCTCGCCCTGGGATTGCTCCACAATCCCTAAACTCCAGCTCCCAGCCACTATGCCTTCCAGGGGACCTGTGTCCCTGTCTGGAGTATGTACGGCTACAGCAAGGACTGTCTGATTCTCATTCCAATTAGGTTGCCAACAGTGATCAGCTGTTTCACTCGGAGCCTTAAACATTTCTCCTCTGACTCAGATAATTGCCCCAATGTGGGGATCGAACCCCTGCTTCAGTTCCTCCACCCACTGAGGGCAGGTCCAGTCCCACTAACACTCCTGTTTTTCCCTCTAGTTCCTTCATCCTACCGAGTTTTGCATGGGTCCGTCTAGTCAAAGCTATGGTTTTTTCAGCGGTCATCTGTGGATGTGAGAGTTGGACCATAAAGAAAGCTGAGCACCAAAGAATTGATGCTTTGGAACTGTGGTGTTGGAGAAGAATCTTGAGAGTCCCTTGGACTGGAATGAGATCCAACCAGTCAATCCTAAAGGAAATCAATCCTGAATATTCATTGGAATGGTTGGTGCTGAAGCTGAAACTCTGATACTTCAGCCACCTGATGTGAAGAACTGACTCATTAGAAAAGACCCTTATGCTGGGGAAGACTGAAGGCAGGAGGAGAAGGGGACGACAGAGGATGAGATGGATGGATGGCATCACCAGCTCAATAGACATGAGTTTGAGCAGGCTCCAGGAGTTAGTGAAAGACAGGGAAGCCTGGCGTCCATGGGGTTGCAAAGAGTCAGACATGACTGAGTGAGTGACTGAACAGAACCGTGAAATGAAAATATCTCCTGCCATCTTAATCAACAAGAAATGTCACAGCCAACAGCGATTTCTGGCCTCCAAATGTGAATGAGGTCTCCCCAAACTGTGATCCAACAGATGCCACCAACCCCTTCGGTTCTTGCTGAGGAGCTGGCGGAATGCAAGAAGCAAGGTGAACAAGGAGACAGGATTGGCCCCAGATAGCTGAGGTGCAAATGAAAGCCCAGTGGCTTCAGTGAGCCCAGAGGCTTGTGTCTTCCCATACATAGAATGCTAAATTCCTTTACTTGATACCTGATCTTTGATGTTCAGACTGCCTGCTCCCTTTGTTGCAAACTTATACACAGCCTGACTTCCCATCCTGCCTCCCTGGAGCAGTTTTCTCAAGAGCTACTGAGATGCTGTCTCCCAGGCTTGGAGTCCTAAACATTCGCACCAAATAAAATAACTCTCTACTTTCAGGTTGTGACTGTATGTTTTAGTAGACATGTTTTCACACCCAACAGCTAGAACTTGAGGCTTTACTCCCTAAAATTAAGCAGGCTAACGTTTTCTTAGCTCACTAGAGGCTCTTCACTCAGAAATACAACCACCAGAAAATGCTTGTTCCTACTGTACAAGGTAACTGAAGAACTGTCACCCTAGGAAATGCTGATTCAGTTAACCCTGGGGGTAACCATGGGAGTAACCGTGGGTGAACCAGAATCCCTGGTCTGGATCCATGCTACTCTAAGTCAGGTTTAGGAACGTGCAGGAGCTCACAACCTGGGAGCTCTTTAGAAATGGCGACCTTGGGTCCTTGAAGACCTCCTGAACCCAACGCTGCATGTCCACGAGACCCTGCAGGATCTGCAGGCACATGTGCCCTTGACAGGCACTGGTCTGTACCAGGCTCTCACGGCAACTTCAGGAAAGGAGCAGCTTGCTCACAGCTCAGATCTTATGAAGAATTAAAAGTAATAGTCACCTCATGCCATAACCCACCGCTGTGTTACTGCCACATCAGCCAGTCTCTCCCCCATGTTTCTCAGCAGCCTTCCAAGTCTGAAGCGCATGGGGTTTCCTTTCTTGGAACTCCTTACAAACGAGATTGGTGTTTGAGAACGTCAGTGTCCTGTTCTTACCCAATGTTCCTGACCACCAGGGTGAAGTGGGAGGTAGAGATCCCCACCCCAGGGTGAGCAACTGGAGTTTGTTCCCTATGGACAGAAACTCCAAAATATCCATAGCAGGACAATCAAGAGAAGAAGCTGGGCTCTGCCCAGAAAACAGATAAGGAGACCACATATTTCTCATTCTCCAAGTCAAGGAAACCTTCCCAATTCAAAAGCTCCTTGGAGCAAGAGGGGAGTTATGTCAACTACCCACAGGCCTCTTCAGTGGACTCCATCTTGGTTGAGCGATGCACGTGTACACATGGGAGGATGCTGAGACCAAATAAGGACTCAGAGCCAGACAAATCGAGATGACTGGCCAAAGGAAATCCAGAAGAAACGTCCCAGAAAACAGATCCAAACCACTTCAAGGGCATGGCTCTCTCTAGGTCCACCTGTGTGTCTATCCACATGTACTGTACTCTTTCTCCTGATAAACACTTGACTTGTTTCACTACTTTCTATCTTTGTGGTGATTCTTTTCTGCAAAACTGAAAGGCCAAGACCTTGTCACTGACCGCTGGTCTATTGGCTAAGACTCGGTGCTCTCACTGCCGTGACTCCACCTTAATCTCTGGACCTCAATCTCTGGCCAGGAACCAAAACCCGGCTTCAAGCTGCTGAAGGCCAAGGCCACCCAACACCTAAGAGAGCCCTTTCTAAGGGAACAGCACAGACCTGCTCAGGGCAGCACGGAGCTTCCACTGCTGCTGCTGCTGCTGCTAAGTCGCTTCAGTCATGTCCAACTCTGTGCGACCCCATAGATGGCAGCCCACCACAGCAGGCCCCAAAATGATGTGAGCCAACAGAAACACTGTCAAGGAGACTAAGTACATTATACGTAGCAGAATAAATTTCTGATGTGTTATCCAAGGTCATTTCCAGGTTGGGGAGGATGTCTGTCCTGAGGCCCTCTTCCCACTGACACTGAGACCTCCATCACCTCAGGGGAAAGCAGATGTAGCTGAGAATACAGGAGACTGTGTTCAGATTCTGGCTTTTAAAAAAGGCTCTTCTGAAAGCTCATTTCCAAAAAAATAGTTACGAATGATAGCGCTTTCATTTGAAAGAGCTGGGCTTTGAGGACTGCAGAAAGGGTTTTCTAAATCCCAAGAATGTTCTTTTAATTATTGAGATTCAGAGGCTGAGTGGTCTCAGGGTATAAAATGTTTAACTGTAAGCCCTGGAGTGGGGAAAGACATGAAATTAACGTGGGGGCGGTTTCCTGTCCTCCAGGAAGAAGAAAAGTCCCTCCTGGGATTGAGGGAAATGCCCACAGAGGGATCAGGAAGTAAAGAGCAAGAGCAAGAGACTATGAGCAGGGCCTGTGTCTCGCCCTGATGTGGGTCCAATCCCCAGGGGCAGAGGCAAGGAAGAGTCCCCCATAGAAAGCCCAGAGCAGAGGGGCTAGCACATTGTTTACCTCGAGGCACTCTGGGGGGAAATGGCCCCATAGAGACCCCATGCCAACATGCTGAGGCCTGGGGAGAGCATTCCTTAGGGCCTAATGTGGCTCCCTCCACAGCCCTCCAGTAGATGGTGGAGGACAATTCTGATGTTGCCAGAGACCCTCTTAAGGAACACTGAAGGAAGCTGGGGCCTAAGACCAGCCTGACTGCAGTATGGGGAAGCGAATCCCATGGCTGAAGCTGTGGCAAGGACAGGCCAAAGGGGAAGGTGGCTGCGAACAGATGGAGCGGGCATCCAAGTGTCAGAGGGCGGTGCTGGGGATCTGCTAGCCAGAGATGATGGCTGAGCAGGTCTCAAAATCCCATGACCAAAGGTCAGCAGAGCCAGACCCTCACCCCACTCAAGTCAACACTCAGATCACGGCAGGAGGAGAAGGCCAAAAGTTGAGTCCACATAGTCTAAGTGCAAATCTTGAGGAGTCTGAATTACTTCAAGAGTCAAGAGTGGTTTTTCTGTCATGTGCAGAGATAGGAGATCCTAAGTTTGGTTACCAACAAAGGTCCTTATAGTCAAAGTTATGGTTTTTCCAGTAGTCATGTATGGATGTGAGAGTTGGACCATAAAGAAAGCTAAGCTCCAAACAATTGATGCTTTTGAACTGTGGTGCTGGAGAAGACTCTTGAGAGTCCCTTGGACTGCAAGGAGATCCAATGAATCCATCCTAAAGGAAATCAACCCTGAATATTCACTGGAAGGACTGATGCTGAAACTCCAATACTGTGGCCACCTGATGCAAAAAGTTGACTCATTTGGAAAAGACCCTGATGCTGGAAAACACTCAAGGCAGGAGAAGGGGATGGCAAAGGACAAGATGGTTGGATGGCATCACTGACTCAATGGACATGAGTTTGCGCAAACTCTGGGAGTTGGTAATGGACAGGGAAGCCTGGTGTGCTGCAATCCATGGGGTCACAAAGAGTTGGACACAACTGAGCGACTGATCAACAACAAAGTTTGGTTACAGAAATTACTCTCTCCCTCCCCAGCTGGTCCTTCTCCTACACCTGCTCCTGGTACTCCCTGCCTCAGAGGGGCATCTGGCTCCATGTGACAAAAAAAGTTAAGCCTAAGCCACACGTCTGACCACCTGCCAGTCTCTCTCTCTGCTGTCACCTCCACATACCCTTCACCACATGAACATTGTTGATTTTCTCCAAATACCCTACAATTCTTCCTATACTCCTACTTTTGGACACACCTCACCCACAGGCTTCTAATACTTTAGTGTAATTATTTACATCCAGCTCTGTTCTCTTTCGAAGATGAGGGCTCTGTCTTATTCATATTCATATCTCATTTCCCCACCAACAGTTCCAGCCTTGTGGATCCACTCAGCAGTTCATGCATTAACCCACGAGAATCAAAACCTTTCAAAAATGGAATGGGCTGCCTCAGGAGAGAGGACATTCCCCCTCATGGGAGATGTCCAAGTGTCAGTTCTACCCAGGGCTGGAAGTGATGCCAGATAGGGGGCAGAAGACTGGGTGAGTGACCCTCAGGAGCCTATGCTATGCTCAGAATCTGAAGGTCCATGAGTAATGAGAAAAGGCAGCAGTGGCCACAGGCTGAAGGGAAGGATGCTGGGACCAACATGGGTGGAGTTCCAGTGGCCCCCAGGGAACAGGGAAGAGGGCTCTCATGGCAGATGCCAGCAACGGAAGCAGCTCTAACATAATGGAGCATGTATTTATTTGGCTTCCCGAAGTCCCTACAGAAAGCATGGTAACACACTCAACTACAGTGTCTGTGCCATGTGCCTTGCGAGATGATGCTTTAATGCATGCAGCGAGGCATGCATGGGTGCAGTGCAGTCCCTATAGATGAGATGTATGGTAGACAGTGTGTTGTGTGTGTTAGTCTGTGTGTTAGTCACTCAGTTGTATCTGACTCTTTGCGACCCCATGGACTATAGCCTGCCAGGCTCCTCTGTCCATGGGATTCTTCAGGCAAGAATACTGGAGTGGGTTGCCATTTCTTTCTCCAATGGTACACAGTAAAATAGCAGAAAATAAACTATGCCATTAAAAAATCTACTGGGTTTGTCAAAGAGTTAGTTCAGGTTTCTCTGTGGAACTGTACAGAAAAACCTGAACAAACTTTTTGGCCAGCCCACTACTTCTGCAGCTACCTTTAGCTATAACACCAGTTCCAGCCCATGCCTTCCTCAAACACTTCTTCACTCCAAGGTTGTCAGGCAGCAATAGGCTTATGAAAGTTTATGGAAGGTGGTCTGATGGAGGGAGATGGGTGGAGAAGCTAAGGAATCAAGGTAATGTACTGTACCACCCCCTCCACCATGGACAGCTCCACATTTAGAGTCAGGAAAATCACCCAACCCTCTAAGAAGATAGAAGTAATTACCTTTGCCCCAGCTGTCTTTTTATGTAATCCAAATGGATATAATCTGTGCGGGCTGGGTATTTTAAAAATCCCAGCAATGACTATTTTGATTCCTGGTTTGATTTGAAATCCTGTGACAATGATGGAAAACCTCAGCTCGGGAAAATGACCAGCACTGGGGATAGCCAAGACTATTTACCGTTATACATTGGCCAAAAGAGCAGTTAGAATTTTTGAGTTCTTTCCTGTTATAAAGTAGGGCAAGAAGAATGCAAATTTTAGATTTAATTTCAAAGATCTTTCATCCAGATCATAGTCATTTGGGGTTTTTTGGCCATGCCCCATGGCATGTGACATCTTAGTTCCCTGACCAGGGATTGAACCCATGCCCCCTGCAGTGGAAGCACAGAGTCCCAACCCCTGGACCACCAGGGAAGTCCTTGGATCTTAGTCATTTTTGAAACAAGTCAAAGAGTGATTCCTTCAATCTTTCACTGAGATTTTGTTGGGCTGTGAGGCGAAGATGGTTTGGAGTAATTTAGCATATCATGAGCATCTCCTTCAGTAAAGAGGTGTATGAGGGACTCAGAGGTCAAAATACCAATAGAAAGCCAACAAACTGGATAGGAAGGACAGTATCATTCAGGCCAAATTATCACCCTTACATCTAAATGATACAAACAATTAATTCCACAAGACAGAATTGTGTTGTGCAATTATCTAGGTAATGTTATCTAGGTAAATGGTTCCATTCCCCGTGTGTTGGGAAGAGCCCCTGCAGACAAAGGCTTCCATCTTAGGCTGCCTCCCCATTGTACTCGATAAAGGCATTTTCTTGTTCCACCAGCACTCAAGGAGCACCACAGATGTACAAGGGACCGTGCTGGGGATGCAAAGATGGATGAGACATGGCCATGGCCTGTGGCACTTCACTCTAGCTAGGAACACACGCACAATCAGGCTGCCAAGAGAAGGGAGTTGAAAAGGAGGTCCCTGTGCAAGAGTATCGGCATCTGAGGAGGGCACGGGGTGTGTTGAATACTGCCCCAGGGAGAGAGGGCATGTCCAAGCTGGCTCCTCAGCGGGGCCCTGACCAAGAAGCTCAGAGGAAGGGCCTTCCAAGCTCAGAGGACAACTGGAGCAAAGGGACAAATTGGACTCCATGTACAAAGGTACAAAGGACAGACTCCATGTGCCTGGAGTGTAGGGTGTGTGGAAGGCAGAGCACAGAGCAAGCCTGGTGAGATAAGGAGAGAAACCCAGTAACAAAACCCGGCAGTGGTCAGAGAGCAATGGGAAGTTAGAAGGTCCCAGTAGTGTCCTGGAAATGGAAGCAAAGACAAGAGCGTCTAGGAAAAGTACACAGTCAGCAGGGTCATTATGCCTGGGCAGGGAATGCGCTGAGACCACTGGACTGGGTGGTCCAAAGGCCATCTGAGAACTGAGCCAGGATGGGACAAAAGTCAGAGTGCACGTGGCTGAGGAATGACAGTTGCCACTAAGAGGAGGACTGAGCAGGGATGTGAGTGGAGGAGGAGGCAGGAGGGGGGGCGGAAGGAAGGATTGGGGCTAGTTTTTATAGACGTCCATGTGTTTGTAAGCTGATAAGAAACTACCCAGAGAGTGAGAGCCTTGGATCACAAAGGGAGGAAGAATGAAAGAAAACATGCTCCAGGGAAGGGAAAGTAAAGAGGTTAGCCTGGGACAGAAAACATACCCCTCTTCCTCAGGACACAGGAGAAGAGGCAAGGGCACAAGGAGGTAGGGGTAAATCAGGGCAGGAAGGGGACAAAGAGGAGGTAAATGACACCAGGGAGCACCGAGAACCCCGCTGAGGGTATAAACCACAGATCTGCTCTGATGCCCCAGCAGCCATTTCGCTGGAGTCTGAGCAGCACAGGAGTATGGAGAGTACTTGACAAAGGAAGTAATTCTAGGGAGTCCACAGAGAAGGAAACCCCCCCTCTTTCCAGCCCCCTAGTAAGTCTCTGGGACCAACCAGAGTCTCTGACCTGAAGAGAAATGCCTAGTGACAAATGGGACAACTTCCAAAGCTCAGGCACCTTGTCTGCCTTCCAGGACATCAGTTAACTGCTTCAGGAGGAAAGCAGTTTACCTGATTCCACAAATAAATGTATCCATTTTTTTTTTTTTGGCCTCTGTACATGGTGCCTGAGGATATTATCATGTGACAGGATGACATATGGCAGGACTGGACTAAGGAGACAGGGAGTCCAGATCATTAATTAGCCAGTTATCTGTCGTCTTCTAGAAGGAACTTTCTTGGGAGCATAGAGTAATTTCATTGTTAATGAGAAAAATGACTGCCCCTCAAACAACAGGGTTGGGGGGGGGATAAATTAGGAGATTGGGATTAACAGATACACAGTGTGTGTGCTCAGTTGCTCAGTCATGTCTGACTCTTTGCGACCCCATGGACTGTAGCCCACCAGGTTCCTCTCTCTGTCCATGGGATTCTCCAGGCAAGAATACTGGAGTGGGTTGCCATGTCCTTCTCCAGGGGATTGTCTCGACCCAGGGATTGAACCCATATCTTTTATGTCTCCTCTGTAGCAGGTGGCTTCTTTAACAGTTGCACCACCTGGGAAGCCCTAGCAGATATACACTACTATGTATAGAATAGATAAACAATAAGGTCTTACTGTATAGAATAGGAACTAGATTCAATATCTTGTAATAATCTATCATGGAAAAGAATATGAAAAAGAATACATATATATGTATAGCTGAATCACTTTGCTGTACACCAGAAACTAACACAACACTGTAAGTCAAGTATTCTTCAATAAAGAAAAATAAGAGTCCTGTGATTTTACATCCTCTAAAACTGAGCCTCAAACCGGAAGTCGAGTATTTTGGTGCTCAGGTTAATTTCTACGTAAACACCTAACTGGTGTCTGCGCCACAGCCGAGCCTTAGCACGTGTCAACAGAGGCTTGCAGAGGCTCTCTGGGAGACATCTGAAAGTCCATGCCTTGTAAGCATGTGCTGTAGACCCAGGGCTGGCGTCTCTTACTAAACCTCAGTGTCATGCTGCAGGGGACAGGTGGACACAGGAGGACCCCTCACCTGCTTCCTTTATATGCTTGTAAACATCATCAGAGCCAGCGGAAGAGTACGGAATGTCATCGTGGGCCACAAAGTCAATCTGTTGGAGAGAGAGAAGAGTGACATCACCACTGGGATGGGGGTACATGTCCATGGTTTGAAAATACATATTTTTTAAACAAAACAGCTATAGTAAAGCAGTTGAAAAAAGCAGTTTATAAGGTAGACTTGAATCCTGAACTGAAAAGTATTTCCACTATCTTTGTTTGCATGAGCTGATGGGAACTCCATTGGTTTCTCTCCTTTGCTGGTGCCTCTTTCTTCTCTTGCCTCTGACAGCAGGTTTTAGGTTTTTTGGCCTTCTGCCTCTAAAATCTCTCCGTCAGAGATTTCATTCATCCATCAGATTTTACTCACCTCTACTATGAGGACCCCAAATCCTCGTTTCCTGTCCCACTGATGGCAATAGGCCCTCCCTTACACTTAAGTTGTATTGTATTTATTTTTTGCCTCCAAAATTGTATTTTGGTTTTCAGCAAGCAGCAGGAAACCCCTGGGTCACTTGACCAAAGGCGGGCGCTTAGTAAAGCCATGAAATGCTAACGGCAGAGGAGAAAACTAAGACAATGACTGTGAAATACTCAGAAGCAAGCGCTCCCACTAGCAGCTGTTTCTCAAGATTTTAAGCCAGAATCTCAGACCCATTTATCATCCATTTCACAAGTCCTATCAGCCTTTACCGCATAAAGAAACCCAGGCCTACAAAGAACAATGTTTCCTTCATCTCCCCCCTAAAAGCCTACATTTGCTGTGAAGGTGGGTTGGGTGTGATGACTATCTGTCAGTTTCCTGCTAGGGAACTATCAGCTACAAGTAAGTAACTCCTTTAAAAATAGAGTGCTTAAGCCCTTGGTTTGGGGACGTCTTTTGAAAGCCTGTCATAATTCAAGGACTATGGAGTTTAAGAACCCATTTAAGGAGACAGCCACAAAAATTGAAAATCATGCACTTCTCGGGACGTCATGGCATCTGGTGATGAATGCACAAAATGGTTGTGTGTGTTTGGGTCCTTGGTCAGAATCTCTCAAAGTTGGGAGATTAGGGTAGGGACAGGATGTGTAGATCTGTCTCCCAACCTGGTGTCCCTGTGGAAGTGGGCTAAGGGCTGGGCTAGGTCCGAGCCGGAAGTCTTAGTAGTTTTTTATGTAAATCCTGGAAATTCCAGAAGTCCTGCCTGCTAGTAGGTACATGATGCATCACACAGAATCATAAATCCTTGCTGAGTTACAGGATGCATGTCCTCTAAAAACGTCCCAGGCAAATCACTGTCTGATCCTTTTCCAAGTCATTCTCCATGGTCACCCCATCCCAACGTATTTCCTGAGGTGTTGGGTTATAGTGAGGTTTTGCTTCGTTTCATCAGCAGAGCAGCCTCCCCCAAAGTAGGAAGAACCTCAGATAGCAGTTATCATGCCTCCGGAAGTTCTATAACCTGAACAATTCCATATAAACTATGTATCTTTGTAATTGTCTGGAAAACTCTCCAGCAGTGACATCTTTTCTTGTATACCTACACACACACACCTGTAGTATAAATTCATCTATTGGATTTTTGTGATCTCAACACTGCAAAATATGTAATAGGAGGCTTCTCCTCCCCGAATTCACCTCTCTTAGATAGACATCCTCTCTAAACAAAATTAAAAACAATAAACACACCACCTGGAAGTCATGCCTCATCCTTCCCTTAACACTGTGGCTTTAATCCAAGACAGTATCTCATCCAGCCTGTCTCCCAACCTTATGTCCACCCACCATGTCATGTCAGTCTAGGAACATTCCTTTTGCAGGCTTTTTGTTTTCACTGGAAGTCCCACCCTCAAGGCTGTTGGCTTCTCACTTGTCCCTCCAGTGCCTTCTCCACTAATGTGAATATTGAGGTCAGACAGACAAGTGACTCTTTGTGACCCCATGGTCTGTAGCCTACCAGGCTCCTCTGTCCATGGAATTCTCCAGGCAAGAACACTGGAGTGGGTTGCCATTTCCTTCTCCAGGGGATCTTCCTGACCCAGGGATTGAAGCCAAGTCTCCCACATCACAGGCAGACTCTTTTCTGATGAGCGTCTGCTATAAAGAGATTTAATTGGTAAGGCTCATGTCAATGAGGCCAAATGGAGCCAGATAGCAAAATTCAATTTGTATACATCTACATAGCTGGGCTACCTGGCAAGCATATGAAATATCAATTCTGACACTTACACGTCAGCAAGACTGCTCTGGGCAAACTGTACCAACTAAATTCTTATAAGTCCTGTGTTAAAAGTTTTCCAGTTCCAGAAAGATGTAGTACATGCCATTCAAGACACTGAATAGGACTGCTTTGCTTTTCTCCTCCTTATCATTTATCATAAATAAGCAAAAGAAACTCTACTCATTACTCTGTAATGCCCTACAGTGGGAAAAGAATCTTAGAAAGAGTATATATATATATATATGTATATGTATAACAGATTCATTTTGCTGTCCACCTGAAAGTAACACCACATTGTAAATCTACTCCAAAAGACTAATGTTTAAAAAAGAAAGGACAAATAAATAAGATTCACATAAAAGCCTCTCTTTACACTGACTTACCTAGAGAAGTACTCAAGTCTGCCTTTCTTTCTTACCCAGTCTCCAAGCCCAGCCACAGCCCAGTCCTTCAGTAGCTGTGCTGTGAAATTTCATCAAGGCTGTTTGAAAAACCTAGGGGTCAAGGGCTTGGTTGTATGACTTGGGTAAACCACTTAACCTCTGAAGCTCAGTTTTCCAATCTGTTAGGGAGGAAGCTATAGTAAATTATCATCCAGCTTCCTTCAAGTTCTGAAAAGACTCCAAGGATACTAGAATAAAGGTGGGGGAGAGAATAAGAATGAGAAAGGTAATGAGTCCATCTGTCTTTGAAGCTATAAGCTGCTCCCATTTCCCACTCTCCTTAAAATTGACTCTGTCATCAAAAGCCCAGAGCCTTCCTATTTCTCTAGCAAAACATACTATCAAGAAAGAATTTACTCTCAGTTATTGGCCTACATTATAAAGTCTGAGATCAGAGATGATCTTTGGATTCTCAATGTCTAGACCCTAGCTCTACTCATCTCAGTTATTCTTAAAGTGCTGAATGTGATGCCTCTCCAAGGTATCTTTTAAATTAAAACCTTATCTTTAAATAGAATGGAAGATTTCATCTCCTAATAAAGAAAAGTAGGGAATAGAGGTTCTTTTGTGCACAGTATCCTTTCAGTATCCCTGAAAATTAGTTCACTTTTTTTTTTTGGTCTAACCATGAAGCAGGTTAGATAGCTAAAAGTAGATCTAGGGAGAGAAATCCATGGGAGAATGCGAGGGCTATCCCAACTTGTCTCAGTCAGGTTCCTGGCAGGAAAGAGAAAGGTACACTCAAATGGTGGTGAGTTGTGCAAAAGTCTATTTCAGGAAATCCAACAATGGATAATCCAGTACTCCAAGGATGGCACTAGGCATCAGACAAGAGCTATTGCCTTCAACAATGGAAGGCAACCCACCATGAATGGGCAGAGTGGGAGCTGGGCAAATAAAAACCCAGGTTTGTATTCTCCTGCCCACTTAGCTCTTACTGGCACCTCACATTGGCCAAAATCAACTTGAAGCCAAAGGGCAAGGGAGCCTGTAAAGGCAATCCACAAACATCAGCCTGCTGGGACAGAGCAGGTTGGAAAAAGGCCAGAAAGTAGACCTGCAATAGCGAGTAGAAAAGATCCAAACCATAACTCAAACAGTACCTTGACAAGAATGCCACCTTCCACTCAAGCTACAGCAGGAACATCCCAGTTCTGACCAGTTTCACAAATCCTCATGTTCAGCTCTGGTCACTACATATCTGCCTCCATGAGAATAAGAGCTCCCACGCCCAGGACAAAATCAGAGTTTAACATTCTTTGTGAAGCCACAAAAAAGGACCTCTACCACATCTGAGCTTGGCCTGACATGGAAGATATTGTACTTGAAAGCCTTGATATAAATTGGGAGAGTAGCACTGACATATATACACTGCTGCTGCTGCTGCTGCTGCTAAGTCGCATCAGTCGTGTCCGACTCTGTGCGACCCCATAGACGACAGCCCACCAGGCTCCTCCGTCCCTGGGATTCTCCAGGCAAGAATACTGGAGTGGGCTGCCATTTCCTCCTCCAGTGCATGAAAGGGAAAAGTGAAAGTGAAGTTGCTCAGTCGTGTCTGACTCTTCGCAACTTCATGGGCTGCAGCCTACCAGGCTCCTCCGTCCATGGGGTTTCCCAGGCAAGAGTACTGGAGTGGGGTGCCATTACCATATGTAAAACAGATAGGTAATGGAAAGCTGCTGTACAGCACTGAGCTCAGCTCAGTGCCCTGTGCTGACCTAGAAGCGGGGGAAGAGGGCTCAAGAGGGAGAGAATTTATGTATACTTAACAGCTGATTCATATTGTAGTACAGCAGAAACCAATACAACATTGTCAAGCAACTATCCTCCAATTTAAAAAATAAAAGTAAAGCCTTGGTATATGTCTACCACTAAGGAAGTCTGTCTACTCCAAAACTGACCCAAGTGGGTGTCTCATTCAGTTATCCTGCCCATAGCCCAATCATACCTCAGTCTACCTGAAAGTTCCCAAACTCTTTACCAAAACCAAATCTGCAGGAGTTGAGGGTCTACAGGTTTCCTTCTGTGAAGACAAAAGAACTTGGGTGTCTTCTCAGTCTGGATTTATCTTTTGAAGAGGAAGCATTCTGGTAGAGAACAATAGCTTCCAGCAAATGCCTCTTACTTGAAAGAAATAGCATTTTGCCCCAGAGGGCTTTACGAGGGAACACAAACTAGAAAGATCTGTTGGAGCAACAAAAGCAGATTCTCTCTCCCTCTTTCAAACAAAAATGCCTTATTTTACTTTGGCCATAAAACATGAATCAGACTGTAGAAATTAAAGTCCCATCTTGCCTTTAATGAAGCCCAATTTTAGTGCTGATGAAATACTTGACAGCAATGTGGGCTTGCTTACTCATCACTGAAATGGATGCTCCACCAGAATTCGAAGCAAAATAACCCTTTCCAAGAAGCTAATGGAATAAAAATTTAATCTCTTTGAAAAATATGCCAGAATAAGCCCAGATTTTATATTAAAGTAAAATAGTATCCTTTCCTATATAAACATAGTCCTTTTGCTTGGGAGCAAACTGTCAAAAGACTGCAGGTTTCAAAAGAAGGATGGGTTTTAGACAAGCCAGAATGATGTCAACTTTCATGTAGTCCCGATGGTTCTGTCAGACTTGTCCTCGGCTGCCTGGTTTGTGGTGATTTTTTTTTTTTTCCTCCTGAGAGCTAAATAGACGTGGGTGATGGAAACATAGCGAGCAAGTCCAGGAATCCATTTGAACTGCTGCTGTAGTAAACATATTTTATAAATGTGTGCCCACCCTGTGCTTCATTTCTTTAAGAATTACCTCCCATCCCACCACCCCACCCAGAGGTGAGGTGCTGAAGCCATGTCAGTGCTATGCTCTCACCACTCATCGACCCCAGCTGACTGGATCAAAAGTGGGTATGAGATTCAGGGAAACCAATTCAGAGTGTATATTGGAATGGAAAAATGGCTTTCACCATTTGGTATCGGAACAAAGAAAGGTCAGGACGACTAACTGTCGGCAGTCATTTTGCAAGCTGATGTAAACTCAATCTGAAGGCCACCATTTAGAGGCAGCTAAGGCGTGCCATATATAAAGAGAGCAGAAGAACCAGCCTGAGGAGTCAGAGAAATATGAAGCCAAATATGAAAAGAGAGACTAGCAAAGACTGTGTGATCCCAAAGAGTGAAATGAGTACTGATAGGAGGGGTCTGCCTTCACTTATATGTTGACTTTCCGGGTTCTCTTTCCAGTCCCGAGTGAGGTGTGAATGCCTGCCTTGCCCTTAGCATCTCAGACACACTCTGGATTCCTCCAGGGAAAGTCCCTTTTAGTTTAACCCACCTCAGATTTTCCCATCAAAACCATCTGTGGACATAATTAACTCTGGACAGTCTGAATCAGGCACCTCAGAGCTTTAGCCTTCAGAAGCAATACCATGTAGGCATAGAGATTCATTCCTACACCACTGCTGAGCCTGATTCTCGAATACCAAATGGAATACATCAAAGACACTCTTTCTGCACAATCAGAGGAGATAAGAGGATTGCCAAGTGTCTAGCAGAAGATGGAGTTACATGAGGCAGCTATTAATGCCCTAGTACTGGAGGTGGAGGCTTGGGGACGGTACCTACCAGGGGCAGGGCTGCTTCCTGGGACTCGCTTCATTACTCTGTTCTTTACACCTAGCAGAACTCCAAGAGTTGGGTTTACATTTTGCCCTGCCTGCTCTATGTATCAGCTGGCTCTTTTTAACCAACCTCGATGTACAAACCCTATCAAATCATGCTTGTTTTATTCAGCAAGGATAAAAATATATTAAAGTTAATTTTTAAAGCAGTGCCTTATAAAATATGCAACATGTTCTGCAAAATGACACAACATACTTCCATTTTCCAAGCCCATGCTTGTTGACTCTTCACGTACTATTGATATCTCCAGGTAATGACTAAGTTTGGGGTTATATGCTATAAAGGCTCTCACATATATTTAACATTAGTCAACCTTACAGCAACCCCACGAGTTTAGCAGGGCAGACATTAGTAAATTTACTATAAATGGAAAAAGTGAGCCTCAGTGAGTCAAATGCAGCTACCCAAGGTTTTACAGCTAATACATAAACAACTCAGGACACAGATTCAGATTCTAACTCTAAAGCCTATATTCTTTCCCTATAGAGGAAAATATAGGATTGTACAGAGTGTCTAAAATACGAACTTTATTGTGGGAATCTATTTGACATGGGTTCTCAGTGCAGTGTTTCAGTCAGTGAAACGTGAGTGAACTCCACGAGTATAAGACTATAACTGACTTGTTCGTGGCGGCACCCCCAGGACTCAGAACAGGATGAGGTATATAAAAGGTGTGTGACTTGGACTAGTTTTCCCTAAAGCAAAGCCTGAGATAAGGATTCATGTGAAAATGGGTGATTAGGAAGTGTTCCCAGGAAATCCACAGGAGACCAGACAAATGGAACTAAGAAGGGAAGGATTTCTTTCCTCTTTATGACCGAGTCATATTCTATCACATCTTTGCACCACATCTTCTTTATCCATTCCTCCATTAGTGGACATTTGGCTTGTGTCCATGGGAATAACGCTGAGAAAGGAATGAAATTGTGCCATTTGCAGAGATGTGGATGGACCTAGAGACTGGCATACAGAGTAAAGTCGGACAGAGGAAAAAATATCATATAATATGGCTTACATGTGGAATCTAGAAACTCAGTACAGGTGAACTTATTTGCAAAGCAGAAATAGAGACAGATGCAGAGAACAAATGTATGGATATCAAGGTCGGGGGGAGTGGGGAGAGGGCAGGGATGAATTGGGAGTTTGACATTGACATATACACTACTATGTATAAAGTAGATGACTATTGAGATCCTACTGTATAGCACAGGGAACTCTACTCAATACTCTGTGCTGATCTAAATGAGGCGGAAACTCAACAACGAGGGGATATATGTATCCATATAACTGATTCACTTTGCTGTACAGCAGAAACTAACACAACGCTGCGAAGCAACTATACTCCCATAAAAATTAATAATTAAAAATAAGAAAGGAAGGAAACCAAGCAAGGACAGAGCGTTTAACTCCCAAGGATGGAAACTGGCTCAGTCCCACAAGAAGCTCTGGGGACAGTCCAACTTCAGACTTGTCCCCAGTAGGCGGCATGATGACTGGAACATTTATACCTTTTCACCTATTAATTTTTGGCTAAGGGATGCCCACAAGGGGCTATAAATTCCCAGGCCCTCTTGGTTCTTCAGACAAAGTGGGTTCTGGCAGCTTGGGGGCAACCTTTCAACAAACAGGCACAGATGCTGACTTCCGGGAGTAAAAAACACTGGGAGTCATTATAAAGGAGTCCATGGGAACACAGACAGCATACTGACAGCATCTGGCACAGTGTTCAATAAGTATTTCTTGAATGAAAGAAAGAAAAGATGGAAGGAAGGAATAAAGGGCAGAATACTATGTTCCATGTGCTTACTAATATTATCTAAGCCAAATATCCTGGCAGCATTTGCAGAGAAGTACGCTTTTCTCCATTTTACTGAAGGAAACTAAAACTCAGAATGGTTCAGTAGTTTGCCTGAGGTTATACAACTTCTAATAGTATAGCCCAAAATCAGACAGGCTCTCTAGCTTTATGGCCTCTGCACTTTCCACTGCTCCATCCATCTCATTGAGCTGTCATTCCCATGCCGCCCGGCCTCCCTTCTCAACTCCCTGAGCGAGCTAAGCTCTCATAGGTCACGATTTGAATCAGTCTGCAGCATTCACCTTCTGGAGCCCCATGCAGATCTCTTATATCCTTAGATCTTATCCATTTGAAACACAATCAGAAAAAAAGAGGTGGACATACAGACAGTCTGATAAAGCGTTAACCTATTCCCTGTGCAAAAACAATGCAAGTTGCCAAGGTTTCATGAAGAGTTCGGTTTCCTGAAATCTCCTGGCATTTTCAGCAGACTGCAGTTTTCTGAGAATGTCTGTGTTTTCCAGAGCATGTCTGCTCAGAATGTATGAGCCAAAACCTCCTAGGGATTTTCCATCACTTGTTTATATTGTGCCTGGATCTACTCGAATGGGTTTATTATAAATAAGATAGAGTGATGGGGCTTTTTTCATGAATTGAGACTGAAAATTGGTCTTAAATATTGTTTTCTGCTTTAAACTAACTATAAATGGCATTTAGACTGATTGCACTATTAGTAGGTAAAGAGTGCTGAGTTTTTAAGGGATTACAACCTGATTTAATATAATTATGAAACCAAATTACAATCAGAAGGATTTGGTAGGAGGTTATAAGAAGCAGCCATTTCCTTTTTTTTTTTTTTGTATAATACTCAAGCCTATCCCATTAAACATTCAATTCCCTTTCAAAAGAAGAGAAAAGAAAATAGAATTGCAAATGTTCCCAGAGCTTACTGCTCTCGTTTTGGCATCAACTAGCCTCTGCTTTTCCTCCAGGATCCTTCTATCTAGGAGGTTTTCTCCACCAGTCTCCATCACATTCATCCAGTCTGTCTCAGGAGATATCCTAACCACCTTCTTAATTGTACTTCTAGAACAGGACTGATCTCTGTGGACCCGGTCTATTAAGGATCTGCCCTAGGGCAAAACTATGGAAGCAGATTTCATTTCATTTTTACCTCCTTTCTTGTGGCCCCTTAACTTTCCAGGGTTTTCCTCTTTCCCCACCATGTTTCCTGGAGTGCTCACTCCCTGCAGCACTGATGATTGAGAATCACTGAAGTTTCGAAACTCTCTCAAAGGCACTACCTTTGGTAGGAGACCAAACAGCAGGAGCAACAACAAAACAGGCCAAACCCCCCCACATTTCTTAACCTGAAAGGAAATCAGACAGTGTGGCAATCTTATGAGGTCATTTGCCAGGATGAAGCTTCTCAAAGTAATGCACACGGGCTGGGATATAGTTCACTGATGGAGGTATGGAAACAAAAACAATGACTGCTCTCATATCAACTTTTCATAAGAAAGTTAACTACACTCGCACATTGCCAGATTTATGTAATGTGAAATTTGCTCCTCTCTCCAAATGAGAAAGATACAGCCCCAGCACATCCATCTCTTTTAATTGCCTGTGTAGACATAAAAATAACCTCAACTTTTTCCAAGCTGGCACATGGCTGACCACAAAGAAGCATAACTAAGTCCCACAGAGCCCAGAGCTCAGTTCAGAAAAATCATCCAGCCAACCTGTACATTCATGAGCAGTAATAAACAGATGTTGTTTTAAGCCACTAAGTTTGGAGTACTTTCTTATGCAGCAATAGCTAACTGATAGTGGGACCTGTTCTTCATCATAAATAAGCTAACAATGCAGAGCTAATGCAAAAAAAAAAGTCCCCTGGAAGAAAGATACAAAGACACAGTCTCATACTATAAATTAAGTGAACTACATACATACACACACACACGCAATCTGGTACAGTGTTTTCCTTTATTACTTGACTTAACAAACATGAACAGCATAAGTTTGGACATGCCTGTGATTTATGAAAGTTTGCTTTTAAATTATTATTTTCTGTTTTATGGAGATTGCAAAACAACTTACTTCAGTTCCCACCATCTTTGCATTTTACCATTATTAAAACATTCTGTCATCTGTGATATCCTTGCTTCACAGGCAAATGTGCATGCAAAGTCGCTTTAGTCTTGTCCGACTCTTGTGATCCCATGGACCATAGCCCGCCAGGCTCCTCTGTCCATGGGATTCTCCAGGCAAGAATACTGGAGTGGGTTGCCATGCCCTCCTCCAGGGGATCTTCCCAACCCAGGGATGGAACCTGTATCTCGTATGTCTCCTGCATTGGTAGGCAGGTTCTTTACCACTAGCACCCCCTGGGAAGCCCCTTGACTCACATGACCCAGGGACATTTTTCTGTTCCATTTTGTTTGTTTGTGTTTGTTTTTTGTTTTTTACTAACCATCAATTATTCTGAATGATGAAAAGAAAATAAAAGTGGCAGATCTTAGTTTACCCTGAAAATCTACATTCTATGAGTTAGGCCCAAAGCAAAGGCCTTCCCTTAAAGCTGATGCCTAAAATTATTCACAAAGTGTGCCCTTAGTACAGATGTCCATTCCTGATTGCTAGGCAAATTTCCTAGAAATTACATGAGTATGGCTTAGAGGCCTATCTATATGTTATAGAAAATTGGTAATTATCCCTATCACCTGTACTGGAGACTATGAAATTTCCAAACAAATAACATCAAAGCCTGGTGTTTTTTCTAGAAATAGCTTATGCATCCTATTTGTTCAATGGATCAGGCCTTGTCTCTTATCCATGCAAGCCATAACTGTTGAAAATACTTCCTGAAATAGCAACTCAAAGTTTTCAAAGTGTTTCTACATCTTATCTCAGCTTCATAATAATCATAAAGAGAGGGGAAACTAAGAATGAGAAATGTAATCAGCTTGCTCAGGGTCACACTTCAGTCAGTTCAGTTCAGTTCAGTGCAGGAGCTCAATCGTGTCTGACTCTTTGTGACCCCAAGGACTGAAGCACGCCAGGCCTCCCTGTCCATCACCAACTCCTGGAGTTCACTCAAACTAATGTCCTTTGAGTCTGTGATGCCATCCAACCATCTCATCCTCTGTCATCCTCCTCTCCTCTCCCCTTCAATCTTTCCCAGCATCAGAGTCATTTCAAATGAGTCAGTTCTTTGCATCAGGTGGCCAAAGTATTGGAGTTTCAGCTTCAGCATCAGTCCTTCCAATGAATATCCAGGACTGATTTCCTTTAGGATGGACTAGTTGGATCTCCTCGCAGAGTCTTCACCAACACCAAAGTTCAAAAGCATCAATTCTTTGGTGCTCAGCTTTCTTTATAGTCCAACTCTCACACTCATACAAGACTACTGGAAAAAACAAAGCTTTCACTAGATGGATCTTTTTTGGCAAAGTAATGTCTCTGCTTTTCAATATGCTGTCTAGGTTGGTCATAACTTTCCTTCCAAGGAGCAAGCGTCTTTTAATATCATGGCTGCAGTCACCATCTGCAGTGATTTTGGAGCCCAAGAAAATAAAGTCTGCCACTGTTTCCACTGTTTCCCCATCTATTTGCCATGAAGTGATGGGACCAGATGCCATGATCTTAGTTTTCTGAATGTTGAGTTTTAAACAACTTTTTCACTCTCCTCTTTCACTTTCATCAAGAGGCTCTTTAGTTCTTCTTTGCTTTCTGCCATAAGGGTAGTGTCATCTGTATATTTGAGGTTATTGATATTTCTCCCAGCAATCTTGATTCCAGCTTGTGATGCATCCAGTCCAGCATTTCTCATGATGTACTCTGCATATAAGTTAAATAAGCAGGGTGACAATATACAGCCTTAACATACTCCTTTCCCAATTTGGAACCAGTCTGTTGTTCCATGTCCATTTCTAACTGTTGATTCTTGACCTGCATACAAATTTCTCAGGAGGCAGGTCAGGTGGTCTGGTATTCCCATCTCTTTAAGAATCTCCCACACTTTGTTGTGATCCACACAGTCAAAGGCTTTGGCATAGTCAATAAAGCAAAAGTAGATGTTTTTCTAGAACTCTTTTGCTTTTTCAATGATCCATCGGATGTTGGCAATTTGATCTCCAGTTCCTCTGTCTTTTCTAAATCCAGCTTGAACATCTGCAAGTTCACGGTTCATATACTGTTGAAGCCTGGCTTGGAGAATTTTGTGCATTACTTGGCTAGCGTGTGAGATGAGTGCAATTGTGCAGTAGTTTGAGCATTCTTTGGCATTGTCTTTCTTTGGGATTGCAATGAAAACTGACCTATTTCAGTCCTGTGGCCACTGCTGAGTTTTCAAAATTTTCTGGCATATTGAATGTAGCACTTTCACAGCATCATCTTTTAGGATTTGAAATAGGTCAACTGGAATTCCATCACCTCCACTAGCTTTGTTCATAGTGATGCTTCTTAAGGCCCACTTGACTTCACATTCTAGGATGTCTGGCTCTAAGTGAGTGATCACACCATCGTGATTATCTGGGTCGTGAAGATCTTTTTTGTACAGTTGTTCTGTGTATTCTTTCCACCTCTTCTTAATATCTTCTGCTTCTGTTAAGTCCATACAATTCCTCTCCTTTATTGTGTCCATCTTTGCATCAAATATTCCCTTAGTATCTCTAATTTTCTTGAAAAGGTCTCTAGTCTTTCCCATTCTACTGTTTTCCTCTAATTCTTTGCACTGATCACTGAGGAAGGCTTTCTTATCTCTCCTTGCTATTCTTTGGAACTCTGCATTCAAATGGGTACATCTTTCCTTTTTCTCCTTTGCCTGTCAATTCTCTTCTTCTCATAGCTATTTGTAAGGCCTCCTTAGACAACCATTTTGCTTTTTTGCATTTCTTTTTCTTGGGAATGGTCTTGATCCCTTTCTCTTATACAATGTCATAAACCTCTGTCCATAGTTCTTCAGGCACTCTATCAGATCTAATCTCTTGAATCTATTTGTCACTTCCACTGTATAATTGTAAGGGATTTGTTTTAGGTCATACCTGAATGCCTAGTGGTTTTCCCTACTTTCTTCAATTTAAGTCTGAATTTGGCAATAAGCAGTTCATGATCTGAGCCACAGTCAGCTCCCGGTCTTGTTTTTGCTGACTGTATAGAGCTTCTCTATCTTTGGCTGCAAAGAAAATAATCAATCTGATTTCGGTATTGACTATCTGGTGATGTCAATGTGTAGAGTCTTCTCTTGTCTTGTTGGAAGAGGGTGTTTGCTATGACCAGTGCATTCTCTCGGCAAAACTCTATTAGCCTTTGCCCTGCTTCATTCTGTACTCCAAGGCCAAATTTGCCTATTATTCCAGGTATTTCTTGACTTCCTACTTTTGCATTCTAGTCCCCTATAATGAAAGGTCCCATGTATGCACTGCCACACTCAGTGCCCCCAACCCTGCAGCATGCCACCGCCGACCCATGACACTGTTGGAGACTCCTGGACCCTAACAGGCAAGTCTGCATAAGTCTCTTGTGGGGTCACTGCTCTTTTCTCCTGGGTCCTGGTGCCACAAGGTTTTGTTTGTGCCTTCCAAGAGTTTGTTTCCCAAGTCCTGTGTAAGTTCTGGTGGCTCTATGGTGGGTCACACTAGACAGTTTCATGACAAGACTCATTTCACCACAAATTCCCATTTATTTTTCAAGGCCAAATTTAAATGTCACCCCCATGTGGATGCCTTCCAGACTCCACAGGCAGAGACAGAGGCTCCATTCTCAGTGATGCTATAGCTCTTTATGATATTACTGTGTGTTTTCATTATTGGTAATGATGCCCTAGCTAGAAGGTGGTTTTCCACACCTCAGGAAAGCCATGTCTTGTTCATCTTATTCTTGGGGCTTAGCAGACAGCTCTGTACATGTTTAGTAGATGTTTTAATGAATTTACACATGATTACTTTTTAAATACAAGCTATGTAAGTATCCTCTAGCAGCAGTATATAGAAACAGAAAAACAAGGTGCCTAGAAGGTAAACAAAACTCAAGTTGAATTCCACTGCTGACACTTATTAACTGAGTCCCCTCTGATGGGCCACCTCACCTCACTGAGCTTCTGTACCTATAGCCACATGGGTAAGGCTAGTAGAATATAAAAAATAAACTGAATGGGAAAAAGAAGAGAGGCCAACAAGAGTAGTGGTGGAAAGAGATCACTTTCTTGAGTTTCATTATGTGACAAAAGCTACAATAATTCAGAGACCCTCTAACTACATGTCTAACTTTAATCATCCAGGGTCTAACTCCCCAACTCCTACAATGTACAAAATGCTAGACTCCTGGCATGTAGTTGAATGAAAACACAATCATTCTGGTCTGCATAGAATACATCATTTATTTGAGGGGAAGAGGGAAGATACTCTTGAACATCCCATGGTTTGTTACTATTAGAAATTCAATGGAGGAAACATATTTTTTTCAGATAACAATACCTGCTCAAACCCAATTCATATTTTTCAACTTTGGTGGTAGCGGTGATTTTGAAAAATATACACTTCCCATATCTGACATACTTATATACCACCTAGGTCCCCATCCACCTAGGCTTCTACCACATGTACATAGATCACTTGGTAACCACAGATCTAGACAGATTTATTTGGGCTCCAGCCCAAGACAACTCAGATGGTAATTCCCTTGTGCTCAGAAAAGACAGATGCTCTCCACGACCTAGGTAGAACGGGAACCTGTGCAAATAACCCACTCCTGTACAGCAAGCAAGATACTGAAAAGTTTCAATATGACTGTCATTTCCCCTACTGGCAGGGAGCGATAAATGAAACATACATTCCTATTATCTGCCCACCCTTCAGACTGATGGATTACCTGAATAGAAAGGGATATTGCTCCTGGGCCCTAGAGAATTATAGGTACCTCTTCATGAATGTTAATACCAGATGGTGGAGCAAAATTGCCACAGCAGAGGCAAGATCTATCTGGTAATTCACCCTTCCTTGATTTTGTGTTAAAATCAAATAAGCAATGTCTTTTGCCCTCTCCCATTTCCCATATATTTTTCTCCTTTAGAAAGTAAGTAATAACATCATCATTCCTGCACTAATGGCAGTAGTGGCCGTAATTTGAGGCTTAAAAGCAGAGTAATGTGTTTTGAATAGAGCTTCTTGGAGTCTAAAGAGCAACACTCTGCTACAAAGGAATATTGGTCATGTTTTGTCAACCAGAAGGTTGACCTCGTCTGTCATGGTAGAAGACTTTAACACATAGGATAGTGCAAATAAAGCATATGGCTCCTAACACTAATAACAAGACTTTGATTAAAATGCTTTGGGAGTGAAGTGTTTGCAGAGAACAAGAGTTTACCTGAAAAGCCACTTTATTTTCACGTAGTTCAAGCTTTTAAAACTGGTTCTCTTCCCTTTTCACCTTAGTAAATCTGAGTGACTCTTTAGCAACTGAAGGCTGTAGCATCCTGAAGTCCTCATAACAAAGGTGACTATGCTTCAGATGGGGATGGAGATACGAAAAAGCATGTGAACAATCAGCCTTAATGGATCTGACCCAGGACCATTCCCTGAAAGTTGTTTTATTAACTAAATCCTGATGTCAGTTGGTTTGTTGGCCATTGACCTCTTCATCTTCTATGTCTAGGCCAAAGCAATTCCCAGAATTTAGGTTCACTAAGTCAAGAGTTTAGGGGAGGAGGTGGCAATAACAGTGCTTCATGACAGAGATTGTCAGCGTTACTTTAGAGTTCAACCTTTTACAAAAATCTAAAAGAGACTTTTGAAGGGAGACATAGAATGATTTTTAAGATAGGGACACATACTACATCTCAATGCCTGCTGCCCACCTCGCCCCACCCCAATCATCTTTAAAGGACAGACAAATAGCTGTGAGCTTTCAGTCATCCAAGCACTAAACACTGCCTGCTTTTCCACTGGGCAAAATACTGCTGTAAATGTCAGACTCCGCAGGGATCATTAAGACTACAGAGCACAAGTCCACAAAAACATATCTTCTCAAAAAAGAATCCTAAACCATTTTGCTCCAACTTGATTTATAAGAGAAATGAACATATTCTAAAAAGTGAATATGGAGATGTTTTTCTTGATGCTCAAGGAGGATCATGTGTTTGCTATGAATGGAAATTCCCAAGATCTGTTGCATACAATTCAGCCTCAGAACAATCTGTGTGGCGTCATTTAAAATCCCTGCTCAGGGAGTGTCAGGGATGCACACAACAGCTGAACTGGAAGAATGCTCAGGAAGGGGAAAATAAAAGCAACAGGAGTGCATTCCCAACTGTATTATCAACTTTAGACTCCTTCATGTGAAAGATCAAATCGTGCCTTTGTAAATGTTTCGCTTTTCAGGTTTCACCTCTGAGACTATGAGAGAGAATATACTTTTGTTATTTGAAACAGTCAATGAGTTTTTCCACGTTCCAGATACAAAGGGCCAAACCAACGTGACACCATGGATATCTTATGGGTGCCCCCGTGAGAAGCCAGAGATGGAAAATAGAAAGTTCTTCGGATGCCAACTGTGTTAGTAGTGGAGATATAGAAAGAAATACACACACATGCAGACACATGCATGCGCACACACACACACGTGCACACCCTGAATGCAATGTATTCTGAGAGACGAACCACTGTTTAAATAATCATTCACTGGCTTTCTTCAAGAATCGGAAGCTACCGTTTCCATGATGAAAGATCTAATTCATTATAACGGTTCACCACATTAAAAATGAAAAAATACCAATCTACTGCATCAACCTAAATTAAGCTTTAGTAAATGTTCAGACTTAGATAAATCACCTCTCTTGGAACTGAGGAAAAAGTCTTTAATATCTGGTCAAGAGCAGATTTGAGTGGCTTACCTTACTGCATGCACAAAGTGAGCTAGCACTCATTTCCCAAACAAGTTGTGGTCTTTGGACACAATATAATAGAACTTGAAAATGTACGTTCTGTGGTGGTTATTAATGGTTATATCATACCATGCTTCTGTGCAGAGTCAGAATATCTCAGCACCATTGCCACCTCAGTCCACCACTGCTTGCTCTGCCTCAGCCACTTCTGTGGCCCATCAGTTCCTCTCGGGCCTGTGTGGTTCTGCTTTCTTGGGTCCATCAGTTTACTTGCCTCAGGAATGGTGGCTGCCTTGCCTTAGCCTCTGCCACAAAGCCCCGTGTCCAGCCATCTGCCTAGTGTTTCTGGCTCCTCCCACACTGGGTTAGAATGGAATGCCACTCCACAGGGCATGGGATAGAGCATCCTCTCAGATGGCAATGGATCAGGATAACCTAGAAGTGTGGGCAAGTTCATTTCTTTTGGGACAAACTCTAACCAGCGTGAAACAGGAGATGGGAGGGAGCCTAGCACACAAATTCTCTACCCTCCCTTCCACGAACGGTTTGAAGGCACAATTTATCCACACGGCTTGTGGAGAAACATCCCCAGACATTCTGACTAAATGGACACGTCTGCCAAATGATCTCCTTGTGGCTCACTGCAAAGCACTGGCACACCTCACTTTGCACTGCTTCCCTTCCTCACTGCCTTAGCTCCTTCCTGCTCACTCTCACTGCCTTGGCTTTGTACCTCACCAGTTAACAATTGGCACTTAGGGCTTCCCTGGTGGCTCAAGGGTAAAGAATCCACCTGCCAATGCAGGAGACATGAATTTGATCCCTGATCAGGGAAGATCCCATATGCCATGGAGCAACTAAGCCTATGTGCCACAACTACTGAGACTGTGCTCTAGTGCCCAGGAGTCACAGCTACTGAAGCCCGTGTGATCTAGAGCCTAGGCTCTGCAAGAAGGGAAGCCACCACAGTGAGAAGCCTGCACATCCCAAGTAGAGAGTAGCTCTTGCTCACCACAACAAAGACCCAACACAGCCAAAAAAAAAAAAAAAAAAAATTGGCACTTAATCTTGGCTACAGGCTCTAGGAAATCTGGGCTAAGACAGCTGGTTAGAAATTATCCCTACATTTTCAAAGGCACGTATTTCTCAGCCAAATAATGGGGCACAATACATTTCATATCACTTTATGATGTTTTGAGTCCCTAAAGCAGTAACCGTCAAGTTATTGACATGTAGTTGAAATTTTTGTATTTACATATAATGAGAAAATAATGTCATTCCATTTAAACTGTAAATTATCAATGCATAAATAGATACTAAATTGTTATGCTATGTTCAGAGGGAACAGCATGATAAGGTTTTATTTTGTCAGATCACTGCAAATGCCATGACCACAGGAAAATTTATACAAAATGAGGGGTCACAAGGAATGTGGATGGTACTTCAGCTTTGCAACCTACTTAGCTGTGAGATCTTAAGCAAATTACTTAAACTCTCAGTTTTTGTTCCCCCCTCTACCATGTGGCACTAATACATGTCCTCTGTAATGTAAAACAACCTGCCCTGTGGGTAGAACTTTGAGAGTGCCCAGTAATCGGTAGCTATGTACATTATCACTGCAGCTTTCCTAGTAATCAAGAAAGAGAAAGGTTTTTTATTGAACTTTTGGATGAGCTGTGACATATTTGAATTACAAAGAGGTATTTTGGTTACAAGTGTTAGAACTGCAACTCAAATAAGCTTAAACAATAAAGGGAAATTGTTGACTCAGATAATACAGAAAGAGAAGAATCGATCTAGCCTCAGGCATCAGAGCGCAAGTGCTTTGGTCCCTGCCCTGCTACTCTAGATCTATCAGCCCCTTCACTGTGCACATCAGCTCCATCCTGTCTGGTTCCAGACGCTCTTCAACGATGTCCACCAGCATGAGCAAGTTTATGCCCTCTCAGCTGAGCAACCCCAGTGAAAAGACAGCTTACCCCATACATCTACACATCAGTTCTCTGGGACACTGAAGGCCCCTGCTGGTTTCACATGCACACTCCTTGAACCAGTCATAGTTGTTACAGTGATGGCATACTAGAACTGGCCAAGTCTGAACACTTGTCAAGGGGACTAAATCTGTTATTTAAAGAAGGGGTCTGAGGGACTTCCCTGGTGGTCCAGTGACTAAGACTTTACACTCTCAATGCAGGGGCCCTGGGTTTGATCCCTGGTCAGGGAACTAGATCCCACATGCTCCAACTAAAACTTCACTTTCCATAGCTAAACATCCCACACGGTAAATATCAAAGATCCTGTGTGTCACAACTAAGACCTGGGACAGCCAAATAAATAAGTAAATATTAAAAAATTAAAGAAGTGGGCTGGATAAATTTTCCAAGGCATACACATGTGTTTGCGCATGTACACACACACACACACACACACCACTATGTAGGCTCAGCACATGTTTTCTGAAAGGGGCCAGATAGTTTATGTTTTGCAGTCCTCATCAGGTCCCAGTTGCACATTCCTCTTTGGTGTTTGTTTTTACAACCCTTTAAAAATATACAGAGTGTTCACAACTTGCTGGCTGTACACTAATAGGCCACAAGCCATAGTTAGCCTACCACTGCACTATAGATTATAACACAGCAAAAAAGAATATGAAGGACTTTTCATTATGGAATCAGTGATATGTTGGATATATTTGTACAGAGCTAGATGTTTAGACTTTCACTAGTGAGGAACTACATGAAACAGTGGGTGAGTAAGGAAACAATTTCTATCTAGCAGCCAACAAACAAATATTTTCTTGACAGTATACCACTGAAATTCCAAAATTCACAGCACACTTATAAACTGGGAATTGTATTTTAAAGACATCAAGTTACCTATATTTTGTATATCAATATGTAATTAGAGGTAGAGGGGAATATAATAGATATTCTAGAACTTTAAAGGAGGCAATAGAAAAAAGAACAAAGGAAACACCTTTATACAACTGCCTATCCTTCTTCCCTATAAAGTATTCTGAATATCAAATAATGGGAGTAGAGGCAAATTTAAATTTTCTGCCCTAATGAATTCAATGCAAAACCTGTTTTTATATTAGACGTCTTTATGAATATTAATGCTCTTCAATTTAAGTAACTAGAGAAAAGAATTTTCAGCATTTCTCTCCCCATCCCACCTACCTCCTGTGCCATTGCTCCTATGCCCTTTTAATGTTCCTTTCTAACAGTGACTTTCTAATGTTACTTTCTTTCTCTTCTTTCTTCTAACAGTGAGCTAGAACATTGACAAGTTATGGGTACTGCTCAAAATTAAACAAGGATGGCAAAATAAGTCACTGTTTACAAGAATCCACACCAATGTGTGCCATTTCTGAAGATTTATCTGTTAACATTAGACTGATGATTTTGAAATTAGAGAGTCTGGGAACTACCCTGAAAAAATATATACTTTCACTCATCACTAACTGAAATGCAGCTTTTCTTTAAGTTTTAAACATAATCAACAAACCACAATACTATTAGCTGTACTTGTGCCTTCATCACAAAATCATAGATATTTTCATATTGCATTTTCGAATGACATCTTATATTAAAGATACTTCACACCTCAAAACACCACCTCTGCTCACCACTACCAAGAGATTACAATGCTTATTAACTCACCACTAGACATATTTATAGACTAAGTTAATAAAATATATTGCCATCAAATTTGCTTTTTGATATAACTGTTATTGTTTAGTCAGTAAGTCATGTCCAACTCTTTGTGACCCCATGGACTGCAGCCTGCCAGGTTCCTCTGTGGGATTTCCCAGGCAAGAATCCTGGAGTGGGTTGCCATTCCCTTCTCCATGGGATATTCCTGACCCAGGGATCGAACCTGCGTTTCCGGCATTGCCAGGAAGATTTTTAAACACTGAGTCACCCGGGAAGCCCAATGTAACTTTCAGTTCAGTTCAGTTACTCAGTCATATCTGACTCTTTGTGACCCCATGGACTGCAGCAGGCAAGGCGTCCCTGTCCGTCACCAACTGCCAGAGTTTACACAAACTCATGTCCATTGAGTCAGTGATGCCATGCAACCATCTCATCTTCTGTCGACTCCTTCTTCGACCTTCGATCTTTCCCAGCATCAAGGTCTTTTCAAATGAGTGAGTTCTTTGCATCAGGTGGCCAAAGTATTGGAGTTTCAGCTTCAACATCAGTCCTTCTAATGAATATTCAGGACTTATTCCCATAGGATGGACTGGATGGATCTCCTTCTTGCCCAAGGGACTCTCAAGAGTCTTCTCCAACACCACAGTTCAAAAGCATCAATTCTTCAGCACTCAGCTTTCTTTATAGTCCAACACTCACATCCATACATGACTACTGGAAAAACCATAGCTCTGATTAGAAGGACCTTTGATGGCAAAGCAATGTCTCTGCTTTTTAATATGCTGTATAGGTTGGTCATAACTTTTCGTCCAAGGAGCAAGTGTCTTTTTAATTTCATGGCTGCAGTCACTATCTGCAGTGATTTGGAGCCCAAAAAAATAAAATCTGCCACTGTTTCCATTGCTTCCCCAACTATTTGCCATGAAGTGATGGGACCGGATGCAATGATCTTAGTTTTCTGAATGTTGAGTTTTAAGTCAACTTTTTCACTCTCCTCTTTCACTTTCATCAAGAGGCTCTTTAGTTCTTCTTTGCTTTCCGCCATAAGGGTGGTGCCATCTGCATATTTGCGGTTATTGATATTTCTCCCAGCAATCTTGACTCCAGCTTGTGATGCATCCAGTCCAGCATTTCTCATGGTGTACTCTGCATATTAGTTAAATAAGCAGGGTGACAATAATAGCCTTGATGTACTCCTTTCCCAATTTGGAACCAGTCTGTTATTCATTGTCCAGTTCTAACTGTTGCTTCTTGACCTGCATACAGATTTCTCAGGAGGCAGGTCAGGTGGTCTGGAATTCCCATCTCCTTCAGAATTTTCTGTGATCCACACATTCAAAGGCTTAGGCATGGTCAATACAGCAGAAGTAGATGTTTTTCTAGAACTCTCTTGCTTTTTTGATGATCCAACGGAAGTTGGCAATTTGATCTCTGGTTCTTCTTCCTTTTCTAAATCCAGCTTGAACATCTGGAAGTTCATGGTTCATGTACTGTTGAAGCCTGGCTTGGAGAATTTTCAGCATTACTTTGCTAGCGTGTGAGATGAGTGCAATTGTGAGGTAGTTTGAGCATTCTTTGGCATTGCCTTTCTTAGGGATTGAAATGAAAACGACCTTTTCAGTCCTGTGGCCACTGCTGAGTTTTCAAAATTTTCTGGCATATTGAATGTAGCACTTTCACAGCATCATCTTTTAGGATTTGAAATAGCTCAACTGGAATTCCATCACCTCCACTGGCTTTGTTCATAGTGATGCTTCTTAAGGCCCACTTGACTTCACATTTCAGGATGTCTGGCTCTAAGTGAGTGATCACACCATCATGAGTATCTGGGCCATGAAAATCTTTTCTGTACAATTCTTCTCTGTGTTCTTGCCACTTCTTCTTAATATCTTCTGCTTCTGTTAAGTCCATACCACTTCTGTCCTTTATTGTGCCCATCTTTGCATGAAATATTCCCTTAATATCTCTAATTTTCTTGAAGAGGTCTCCAATCTTTCCCATTCTACTGTTTTCCTCTAATTCTTTGCACTGATCACTGAGGAAGGCTTTCTTATCTCTCCTTGCTCTTCTTTGGAACTCTGCATTCAAATGGGTATATCTTTCCTTTTCTCCTTTGCCTTTCAATTCTCTTCTTCTCATAGCTATTTGTAAGGCCTCCTCAGACAACCTCCTCAGACAAAAATGCCTTTTTGCATTTCTTTTTCTTGGGGATGGTCTTGATCCCTGTCTCCTATACAATGTCCTGAACCTGTGTCCATAGTTCTTCAGGCACTCTATCAGATCTAATCCCTTGAATCTATTTGTCACTTCCACTGTATAATCGTAAGGGATTTGATTTAGGTCATACCTGAATGGTCTAGTGGTTTTCCCTACTTTCTTCAATTTAAGTCTCAATTTGGCAATAAGGAGTTAATAATTTGAGCCACAGTCAGCCCCCTGTCTTGTTTTTGCTGATTGTATAGAGCTTCTCTATCTTTGGCTGCAAAGAATATAATCAATCTGATTTCAGTATTGACTATCTGGTGATGTCCATGTGTAGAGTCTTCTCTTGTGTTGTTGGAAGAGGGTGTTTGGTATGACCAGTGCGTTCTCTTGGCAGAATTCTGTTAGCCTTTGACCTGCTTTGTTTTGTACTCCAAGGCCAAATTTGCCTCTTACTCCAGGTGTTTTTTGACTTCCTACTTTTGCATTCCAGTCTCTTATAATAAAAAGGACATCTTTTTTGGGTATTAGTTGTATAAGGTCTTTAGGTCTTCATGGAACCGTTCAGCTTCTTCACCATTACTGGTCGGGGCATAGACTTGGATTACTGTGATATCTAATGGTTTGCCTTGGAAATGAACAGAGATCATTCTGTCATTTTTGAGATTACATCCAAGTACTGCATTTCAGACTCTTTTGTTGACTATAATGGCTACTCTATTTCTTCTAAGGGATTCTTGCCCATAGTAGTAGATATAATGGTCATCTGAGTTAAATTCACCCATTCCAGTCCATTTTAGTTTGCTGATTCCTAAAATTCCAATGTTCATTCTTGCCATCTCCTGTTTGACCACTTCCAATTTGCCTTGATTCATGGACCTAACATTCCAGGTTCCTATGCAATATTGCTCTTTACATCATCGTACTTTACTTTCATCACCAGTCACATCCAAAACTGGGTGTTGGTTTTGCTTTGGCTCCATGTCTTCATTCTTTTTGGAGTTATTTTTCCACTGATCTCTACTTCAACATAGTTGGTTTTCTTGGAACACATGTGTACTCAGTCATTTCTGACTCGTTGTGACACCATGGACTGTAGCCCACCAGGATCCTCTGTCCATGGAATTTTTGAGGCAAGAATACTGAGTGGGTGGCCAGTTCCTTCTCCAGGGGATCTTCCTGACCCAGAGATCGAGTCTGTTTCCTGTGTGGGCAAGCAGATTCTTTACCACTGAGCCACCTGGGAGTCCAGTTTTCTTGGTAATTCTATGCATTTAAAAATGTTTCTCTGAGAGGTGTTCCACAGGCCTCATCATCCTACAAAATATATTATGGCCTAGAAATGTTTAAAACCTGATGGTTTAGACAAAATTCCCTCCAACCTGAAATATTTTCTTCTCGTGGTTTTCTCAGCTTCTCACTTTCCTGGATGCCCTTCTATCTCACTGGTGATCTCCTTGCCCAGTTTCTCCTCCTCTCAGCAATGTGTACAGTGGCATGTTCTATGGCTCACTCCCGGGTCCCTTTCTCTCCTCTATCTGAGAGATCTTACTCCATCCCAGGTCTTAAAGAGCACTGATAAGCTGATGATCCCTGATCTCCATTCTCAGCCTGTTATATCCACTCCTGACATCACCACTTGAAGATATGATGGGGATGTCATGCTTAAGATGGCCATAAGAAAACCTTTAATCCCGTTACTGCTACCAAAACCTGTGCTTCCTGCAATTTTCCCCATCTCAGTAAATGGAAGCATTTTCTACACCAATTGTTCAAAGCAAAGTGCATCTCTGATTCCTGTGTTTTCTCTCAACCTCCACATTCAATCCATCAGCAAGTTTTATCCACTCAAGCCTCCGAACACATCCTAAATCTGTCTAGGTTTCTCCCTCACACCTGCTACAACCCTCATTCTAGCTACCTCTGTCACCTGCAATTGTACAATGGCCTCCTGCCTCATCACCCTACCTCCATCCTTTCCCTCAAATAATTTTGTACACATCAGTAAGAATTATCTTAAAAATATGAACTATTTCAGAAGTGCAAACAGAAAAATATATATTTATATCTACCATCCAGGAACCTTTTCTATAATAATAAATCAGACCATTGTCATTTATCTTCCTGACAATCTAGTTGCTACCCACTGTGTTAATATTTAGAATTAATTAACAACTCTTTACCATGGCTTACAAGGTCCTATGACCTAGTCCTTGCTCATGTCTGTAATCCTGTCCACGTACCCTCTGCCCCTCCCCCAATACAGTGAATCACAGTGACCTCACTGCTGTTCCTCAACCCACCAAGCTCACTTTCACCTCAGAAGCTTTGCATTAACCATTCCCTCTGCCTACAGTTCTCGTCCACCTGATCTGTGCATGACTGGTTCTTTCTGGTCCCAGTTTGTAACTTTACTGTTTATCCAGCCTAAGAAATTCACCCACTAATCCCAATCATATCACTCTATTTTAATCATAATATGTAAAATAGTTATTTTTTATTCTTTACTTGCCTATGTATTTTGGTAAACACACATACTCTCTCTCTCTCTCTCTCTGAGATGTAGGAAGTTGTCAGACTTGTATAAACTTTTAACTCTGGCACCTATCAGATGCTTAATAAATATTTGGAAAAGAAAGGAGTGGGGGAGAGAGGGAGGATGAAGGAGGAGAAGGAGGAATTTAACATTTTTAAGTACTCCATCTAAAAATCTGTCATAAAATGATTTCACACAGCATCTCAGTAGATATTTCCTGAGGATGAACTTATTTACAGCACCTAGTAACTTAAAAAACAAAGTGTCATGCATAGATCTTAAGGAAAAGAGACAATCAAAAGAGATGATGAAGGCTGAACAATCACTTACAGCTCAAGAGCCCTAATTGCCAAGCATGCTGCCCACTCATCTTTCCATCACTCATGTGAAAATCAAGGAATATCCCACATGACACAGGGCCACGAAGCCCACATGCCACAACTATTGAGCCTGTGCTCTAGGGCCTGGGAGCCACAACTCCTGAAGCCTACACACACCCTACAGCCTGTGCTCCGTAATGAGAGAAGCTACCACAAGGAGAAGCAGGAGTGCATTGCAACAAAGATCCAGCACAGTCAAAAATAAACAAATAAAAAAAATTTTTTTTAAAAAAAAGACTGTCCACCACAGTTGGGGATAAAGACAAGTAAAGAGGCATTTCCAATAGTGTAAGAGAAATGCTATGCTCATCAATTACAGAATGTTGTGCACATAACGTTTACTGGTGGTAGTGGTGGTGGTAGTTAAAGACTTCCTGGAGGAAGAACCATAAGCTGAGACAAAGAGAATGAGTACACATCTGTCATGTGTGCATTGAAGTGTGGCGATTGTTCTAGGCATTCTAGACAGAGAGTCTGATAGAATGAAACATGCTACATAAGTAAATAAATATGCACACGGCCAACCATGTTTCATGTTGTTCTGTATTCTATGAACCGCTAACATCTTACCAGGAGAAAATTCTTCATCACGGCACAAGGTCACATTCAACAAGTTTAAATACTCTCTTAAATGAATACGTAACAGTGGAAACAGTGGCTGACTTTATTTTGGGGGGCTTCAATATCACTGCAGATGGTGATTGCAGCCATGAAATTAAAAGACACTTACTCCTTGGAAGGAAAGTTATGACCAAGCTAGACAGCATATTAAAAAGCAGAGATATTACTTTGTCAACAGAGGTCTGTCTAGTCAAGGCTATGGTTTTTCCAGTGGTCATGTATGGATGTGAGAGTTGGACTATAAAGAAAGCTGAGTGCCGAAGAATTGATGCTTTTGAACTGTGGTGTTGGAGAAGACCCTCGAGAGTCCCTTGGACTGCAAGGAGATCCAACCAGTCCATCTTAAAGGAAATCAGTCCTGGGTGTTCATTGGAAGGACTGATGTTGAAGCTGAAACTTCAATATTTTGGCCATCTGATGCGAAGAGCTGACTCATTTGAAAAGACCCTGATGTTAGGAAAGATGGAAGGCGGGAGGAGAAAGGGATGACAGAGGATGAGATAGTTGGATGGCATCACTGACTCAATGGACATGAGTTTGGGTAAACTCTGGGAGTTGGTGATGGACAGGGAGGCCTGGCGTGCTGCGGTTCATGGGGTCACAAAGAGTCAGACATGACTGAGCTACTGAACCGAACAGAAAGGGGAAATCTTTTAAGATATACTCCTCACCTCTTAGAGGAAAATGCTTACTAGGTGTCTCAAAGAGAAAAGATTTCCAAGAGTTCCCATCACTATTTCAAATAGTGATCCCTAAGATTTTAGTATACCCTTGGTCTTGAATGAACCCAGCTCAGATCCCAGCTCTTTGTCGATCTGAAGTAATTATCTTCTGAAAAGAAAAGCCCCATGAGTGGGAAAACAGCAGCTGTTGGATGCTTAAACTACATGCCAAGTGAATGGCCAACTGCCAACATAAAATAGGTATCTCTGCCAGGTAGAACTGTTTATTCTAATTTGCTTATTCAAATTGGAAAGGAGCCAGTTAGTTTTGTAAACTGTGCTTGCAAAATAATCAACTGTGATTGACTGCTGTACAGTATCTTCCCCTATGTTTATAACAAACCACCACTTCAAGAAGACCCCTGAACTTTGACCGCTGCTAAATTTCTAATGGTGCTCAGATTTCTCAGGCATATTTACCATCAACTGCAGAAAAGTCCATAAAAATGGGGTTTGAGGGCAGAGCTTATTATTGTGATACAGTTAAAGAAACAAGTTTATTATTTTCAAAGAATAAGTTCCAGTAGTCACACTCTTCCCATGCCTAAGTATGTCCATGAGAAAGCCTTCTGGTATGAGAAACAGAGGTCCTTATAAAAACAGGCTAAAACACTAAAAAGCATTTAGAGGCTAAAGTAACTGCAAAGTACATAGATAGTGGTGGTTTCAGGTACAGTTTGATCATGCCTCTGGCTCTACTTTCTTCTTAAATTCTAGGTGATTTTCTCAGCTCTGCCTATGCTCTTTCAAAGGCTGACTTCAGGACTTCTCTGGTGGTCAAGTGGTTAAGAATCTGCCTGTGAATTCAAAGGACATGGGTTTGATCCCTGGTTCAGGAAGATCCCCCAGGCCACAGGGCAATTATGCCACCACTACTGAGCCTGTGCTCTGCAGCCCATGAGCCACAACTACTGAAGCCCACGTGCGGTGAAGCCCATACTCTACAACAAGAGTAGCCACCACAATAAGAAGCACATACACTGCAACCAGAGTCACCTCTGCTCGTTGCAACCAGAGAAAGCCCATGCGCAGCAATGAAGACCCAGTGAAGCCAAAGATAAACAACCTAGAGATAAAGGACCTAGAGCCTATTGTCTAGAGTGGAGTAAGTCAGAAAAGATGGGAATTTGCTGTATGATTCAGGGAACTTAAACCGGGGCTCTGTATCGACCTAGAGGGGTGGGATGGGGAGGAAGATGGAAGGGAGGTTCAAGAGGAAGGGGACTTATGCATACCTATGATTAATTCATGTTGATGTTTGGCAGAAACCAACAAAATTCTGTTAAGCAATTATACTTTAATTAGAAAAATAAAGAAAAATTTTTAAAAAGGCTGATTTCAAAGAGTGACTTCAAGTTTCAATTTACATCCAAGAGGAGAGGCTTCTGTCAACCATTAGCCAAAGAAGCCACATTCAAACCAATCCCTGTGCCAGGGCAGTATCCTTTGCTAACTGATTTTGTCCTTTGATTTTGCAAGGGAACGTGGTTGTAAACCTCTGTATCTGTGATGCTGGTGTCAGGAACCAAGTTCCTTAGCCAGTGTATGGCTCTCACAGTCTACCCAGCACCTGCATCTCAACATAGCTGTCTTTTCTTTACCTTTCTCTGTATTATAAGTGGATTTATGAATATGGGGAGCAGGCAGCTAGAGTGAACAGCTCTACTGAGGTGCACAGGCAGTATCTAGGGCCAACTCTTTGTACTTGATAATGCATCATAAAGGAACAATTGAGGTTTTCCCAAGGTGGTGGTTTAGTCACTAAGTCATGTCCGACTCTTGCAACTCCATGGACTGTAGCTAGCCAGGCTCCTCTGCCCATGGGATTCTCCAGGCAAGAATACTGGAGTGGGTTGCCATTTCTTTCTCCAATTCCCAAGGGCCCCCAATCAAATCATCAAGACATCCAACACACCCAAGAATTCCAGTGTATCCTGCTCAAAGTTCTAGCCCCAAAACATCCCTGAAAATCCATCTCCTGTAGCAATTCCAGGACAGGGTAAATGACCCCACCAGTACCAGCAGCCTATAAGACTACCTTAGACAATTATCTTGGAATTTGATTTAAACCTGGCATTTCGAGATTCTCTTTCAAAATATTCTTTTTGTTCCTCAAATTTTCTAGGCCTTCACATCTCTCAAGATATCAAACATAATACTTTCAGGAGCCAACCAAGTTATACATAATGCATTTTTATGTTCCTAAATTAACAAAGTGACTTTAGATCTGTGAATGGTGTTAAAAATTATATAAGCTATGTAAGTATTTTTATTTGTTCAAACATTTCCAGTTTCCTTCAGGACTTCAAAGTTGCTGAGAAATTTGTATTTCCAAGTAGGCCCAGCCTGTGATGGATGGGAAAAAGGTACTCTGAAAACATGGCTGTTTTTTCCTGAGGAGCCTCACAGCTATGATTTTTTTTTTCCCCTGCATCTTCTAGAAAGCCAAATAGTCATTTGCATTTATCTCTCTGGCTCAGATAGTAAAAAATCTGCCTGCAACTCAGGAGACCCAGGTTTGATCCCTGAGTTAAGACCCCCTGGAGAAGGAAATGGCTACCCACTCTGGTATTCCTGCCTGGAGAATCCCATGGACAAGGGAGCCTGGCGGGTTACAGTTCGTGTGGTCAGAAAGAGTCAGACACAACTGAGCTACTAACACTCTCATATTCACTTTGTCATCCCCAAAACATAGAGGAACTAGACTTCTTCTTTCTAAGCATCATTCCTGAGGTCAAGCTGACCAAGAGACAAGGATTTGAGCAGAGTTCCAAAGAACAGCAAGTAGAGATAAGAAAGCCTTCCTCAGTGAACAATGCAAAGAAATAGAGGAAAACAATATAATGGGAAATACTAGAGATCTCTTCAAGAAAATTAGAGATACCAAGGGAACACTTCATGCAAAGATCAGCACAATAAAGGACAGAAACAGTATGAACCTAACAGAGCAGAAGATACTAAGAGAAGGTGGCAAGAATACACAGAAGAACGATACAAAAAAGATCTTAACGACCCAGATAACCATAATGCTGTGATTACTCACCTAGAGCCAGATATCTTGTAGTGCGAAGTCAAGTGGGTCTTAGGAAGCATCATTATTAACAAAGCTGGAGGTGATGGAATTCCAGCTGAGAAATTTCAAATCCTAAAAGATGATGCTGTTAAAGTGCTGCACTCAATGTGCCGGCAAATCTGGAAAACTCAGCAGTGGCCAAAGGACTGGAATAGGAAGGACAGTTTTCATTCCAATCAAAAAGAAGGGCAATGCCAAAGAATGTTCAAACTACTGCACAATTTCACTCATCTCACATGCTAGCAAAGTAATGCTCAAAATTGTCTAAGCTAGGCTTCAGCTGTACATGAACTGAGAACTTCCAGATGTTCAAGCTGAATCTAGAAAAGGCAGAGGAACCAGAGACCAAATTGCCAACATCTGTTGAATCATAGAAAAAGCAAGAGAATTCCAGAAAAAACATCTACTTCTGTTTCACTGACTACACCAAAGCCTTTGACTGTGTGAATCACAACAAACTGTGGAAAATTCTTAAAGAGATGGGAATACCAGACCACCTCACCTGCCTCCTGAGAAATCTGTATGCAGGTCAAGAAGCAACAGTTAGAACTGGACATGGAAAAACAGACTGGTTCCAAATTGGGAAGGGAATGTGTCAAGGCTGTATATTGTTACCCTGCTTATTTAACTTCTATGCAGAGTACATCATGAGAAACGCTGGGCTGGATGAAGCACAAGCTGGAATCAAGACTGCTGGGAGAAATATCAATAACCTCAGATATATACCACCCTTATGGCAGAAAGTGAAGAGGAACCAAAGAGTCTCTTGATGAAGGTGAAAGAGGAGGGTGAAAAAGCTGGCTTAAAACTCAACATTCAAAAAATGAAGATCATGGCATCTGGTCCCATCACTTCATGGCAAACAGATGGGGAAACAATGGAAACAGTGACAGATTTTATTTCCCTGGGCTCCAAAAACACTGCAGATGGTGACTGCAGCCATGAAATTAAAAGATGCTTTTTCCTTGGAAGGAAAGCTATGACAGACCTAAACAGCATATTAAAAAGCAGAGATATTACTTTGCCGACAAAGGTCCATCTAGTCAAAGTTATGGTTTCTCCAGTAGTCATGTATGAATGTGAGTTGGACCATAAAGAAAGCTGAGCACCAAAGAATTGATGCTTTTGAGCTGTAGTGCTGGAGGAGACTCTTGAGAGTCCCTTGGACTGCAAGGAGATCAAACTTGTCAATTTTAAAGGAAATCAGTCTTGAATATTCATTGGAAGTTCTTATGCTAAAGCTGAAGCTCCAATGTTTGGGCCACCTGATGCAAAGAGCTGATTCATTAGAAAAGGCCCTGATGGGAAAGATTGAAGGCAGGAAAGGGAGGGAATGGCAGAGAATGAGATGGTTGGATGGCATCACCAACTCAATGGACATGAATTTGAGCAAGCTCTGGGTGTTGGTGAAGGACAGGGATGTCTGGTGTGCTACAGTGTATGGGGTCACAAAAAGTCAGACATGACTGAGCGACTGAACAACAAGTTTTGTTGGCCAAAATGTTCGTTTAGGTTTTTCCATACAATGTTATAAAAACCTTAATGAACTTATTGCCGAATGCAATAATTCATCTAACGGTGATTCCAGAAAACACGAGTAGAGAAGGGAAATGAGATGGGAAACACTAGCAACCAATTCTGGAAGTGCTGTCAGTGAGCAAGTGTGTACCTTGTGCTCTTCAGGCTGAATCCTTAACCCTGAACTGGGGCTGAGCAGAGCTAAGTTCTGGTTCTGGCCCAGGCTCTGCGGGCTCATATGCAGTAATTCTTGACTCTGGACCTCTGTTTCTTCAGTGTAAATTGAGGTCTTAAGCTAATGATCACAGAAAACACATATATGGCCTTATTACATGTAACTCACATAACCCTCATGACACTTGATGAGATGAGGACTATTAGTATTATCTTCATTTTACAGAGCAGAAAACTGAGGCACAAGGTGGTTAAGTAACCTGAATGAGGTGACATCAGCAGTATGTTTTAGATTCAGTATTGGAACCCAACTTGTCTGGCTCCAAAATCAGGACCCTAAGCAACCACTTGACAACCTTTTGATATAATCATCTCTGAGCCCTCCTCATTATTAGTCATCTGCACACTTTGACCTGTGATAAAATCAGGCAGCTGATTGGCATATTTATCTGCCATACGTTTTGATTTCTATTGTTTGACACAAGCTGACTTGTGTCATTCCTCTTGTGGCATAATTTACAAGACATATTTATAGAAGCAAGCAATAAGCAGAAAGCATCACATATCTAGTATATCCCCTAATATATCCCCTCTGGAAGTGGTAATCCATGTCTGCCCCAGGAAGAGATGTGATTTAAATCCTTTCCTTAAAAAAATGAACTGTCGTATCTTTCCAATACCCTTGCAAATATTTCACCAACCGTGGAAGCTTTAGACTATCAAAAACTGATCTTCTGCCAGTTTTTATTACTAGAATATATCCTTTCAAAATTTAACCTACATTTGTTCAACTAAGATGCCAATAAACTAGTCATCATCAGTATCCAGCTAGAATTTTTAGTTTTCCACTGGAGAGTAGTAGTATCTATCAGTTCAAGGTCAGTTTCTATTATCTTTTCAAGTCTGATCCAAAAATCTCTTAGAATATCGCTTGCAGATGTCTAACAGTTTCCTTTTGAAGTCATATTATTATGATGGAAGTTATTTAATTTATAAAACATGTGCTACTTTCCTACTACATACAGATAATTATGCTAGGAATTGAGATCTTGAGGATAGGTGACATTTATTGATGTCCCTGCCCTCTATGATGCTTAAAATAAAGGTGAGAGGAATACATGACAATAACACAAGAAGGTGAATGACATTGTAGAAAACTAGACTCTAAGTGTAACATGAATGTGGAATTGACCATCCTCATGGATCTAAATTATTGTAATGGTATATAGTGGTTATGACTGAAGGTCTTCATTCATTCATTCATTCATTCACCAAATAATTGTTGAGAACCTATTATGTGCCAGGAATTTTTCTATGAAGAAGATAACTTTTGCAATGAAGAACACAAATGTGGATCCTGCCTTCATGGAGTTTCCAGTTTCACTGGTTAATTGACAGATGAGTTAGCAACTGTTCTGCCTCTGGCATGTCATTTACCATGTAACCTTCCAGGAGCCAATTCTTACTCCTCAAACATCTGTTCTAAGTGGTTTTCTTTACTTCATGCCCTTACAGATTTCCCCCATCAGGTCAAGGAGGGTTTAAATGATGTATTTTTAAGAGCAAGAGAAAAGGTCATCTTTTTTATGATGAAATTCTCCAGCTAGAGCCATGGGACTCCCAGGCATCAAAAAAGGAAACACATTAAGAGGGAAAAAATTCAGGCAGACAGTGGAATGAGTATGGAATATTCTAGATACTGAAGGGATGGGGTTAAGGAAAGAGGTTTCATGAGCAATCCTGCCAGTAAACACCAGAAGAAATTATAAGAATCCACCTAACCTGGCTTCTCTAGGGTCACCACCAGATGACATCCTCTTTTGAGCCTTGGGAGGCAAATTTGCCATCAGACATGTTTTTTTTCTATTACATAAGAGAAACAAAACAAAACATGAGGAGGGAAGGAGGTGACAGAGAAAAGAAAGCATGGACCACTGCTATAAAATGCAAGTGACAGCTTTTATAAATAGCAAGAGAACCATGAAGTGAAATATGCCTTTGACATTCTTTAAAGCTCTGGACACTCTGCCCATCCTTCTGAGCAAGTGTTCTTTTGGTTCCTTGCTAACTTTACACTTAGATTTCTCACGATGAACAGCAACTAAGGATGCAAGTCTGGCTATGATAACATGTGATTCAAGCACACCCCTTGGCACATACTCTGGTCTCTTATCAGATGACCTGCCTGACTTTGACATCCTTCTCTGCTTCAGGACAAATTGCAGGATGGAGTTTAAGTGTAACCAGTCCTAATTCCCTTTATCCCCAAAGGTCCCAAGCGAGCAATCTTGGAATGATCCATGCCTTGCAATTCTCACATTTCTCTTATCTCTGAGACAACTTTTCATGTTCCCTTTGATGCTACTCAAACAATATTCTCACTTTGACCTCCAATAGAACTGAAATCCCCATATATATCTTGACGTCTTCTTGTGTCAATTCTTGCAGTGCTACCTCCTAATACCTTTCTAAATCCCTCTTGAACATGAGAATTCTATTTATTGTAGTTGCTCCAAACTCTCACTCATCTCAATTTTATTTATTCCATTCATTTTGTTTAACTCCAGTTTTTTTGAAAAGCTAGTATGTGTTGCTTCTTATAGCTCAGTTTATAGCCAAGGAGTTCATCCCACTTCTGTCAGGCTAAAATTGAACAAAACTTTTCCTCTCCTCTTCCCCATCCCCCTATAAAGTGCCAGTTTACACCGGACTTTTGCTTGGAAGGGACTAGGTGAACTTGGACTGTAATCACAGCTCTATCACTTACTTGCTGTATGACTTTGAACAAGTTACTTAATTTCTAGAAATTGTTTTCCAAATAGGCAGAAGACATAAATAGAAACTTATCCACAACATACAGATGGTCAGTAAACACATGAAAAGATGCTCAACATCACTAATTATTAGAGAAAAGCAAATCTAAACCACAATGAGGTATCACCTCACACCAGTCAGAATAGCCATCATCAAAAAATCTACAAACAAAAATTGCTGGAGAGAATGTGGAAAAAAGGGAACCCTCTTGCACTGTTGGTGGGAATGTAAATTGACACTGCCACTATGGAGAACAGTATGGAGATTTCTTTAAAAACAAAAACTGGGAATAAAACTACCATGCAACCCAACAATCCCACTACTGGGCATATACCCTGAGAAAACCATATTGGAAAAAGACACATGTACTCCAGCATTCATAGCAGCACTGTTTACAACAGCTAGGACATGGAAGCACCATAGATGCCCATCAACAGAGGAATGGATAAAGAAGATGTGGTACACATATACAATGGAATATTATTCAGCCATAAAAAGGAATACATTTGAGTCAGTTCTAATGAGGTGGATGAACCTAGAGCCTAGTTACACATAGTGAAGTAAGTCAGCAAGAGAAAAACAAATACAGTATATTAACACATACATGTAACTTAGAAAAATGATACTGATGTGCCTTTTTGCAGGAAAGCAATGGAGACACAGACATAGAAAACAGACTTGTGGACACAGTGGGAGAAATAAAGAGTGAGACAAATGGAGAAAGTAGCCTCGACCTATGTACACTACCATATGAAAAATACATAGCTGGTGAGAAGCTGCTGTGTAACACAGGGAGTCCAGCCTGGTGCTCTGTGATGATTTAGAGGGGTGGATGGGGGAGGGGAGGGAGGTGATATATGTATAATTAAGGCTGATTTACACTGTTGTACGGCAGAAGCCAACAAAACATCATAAAGAAATTTTCCTCCAATTAAAAAATTAAATTAAATAATGTTTTTTTTTAAAAAAGAAAGTATTTTCCCATCTGTTGTTGTTGTTGTTTACTCACTAAGCCATGTCCGACTCTTTGTGACCCCATGGACTGTAGCCCAGGAGCCTCTGTCCACGGGATTTCCCAGGCAAGAACACTGGAGGGCGTTGCCATTTCCTCCTCTGGGAGATCTTCCTGAGCCAGGGATCAAACCAGCGTCTTCTGCATTGCAGACAGATTCCTTTACCACTGAGCCACCTTTTCCCATCTACAGAATGAGGATAATAGTCCTTCTGCATAGGATTGTTGTGAGAATTAAACGAGATAACCCATAGAAAGCATTTGTCACTGAAAGACACTTAATACATGGTAGGTCCCTTCCACTACCCTTAAGTGAACAATTCAACATTCCATCAAAATGCCAAATTGCAAATCCAGCAAGACAACAGCAGAAATGTTTAATAGTTACACCAGATCTCCCACTTCTTAGACTATCTTTCCTCCACTGATCACGTATAGGACAAATAGGCTAGTTTTAAAAACTAGTTGTCATCAGCAAGTACTTACTGACGGCTCACTATATACTCAACCCCGAACCGGTGCTATAGGGGAAGCCAAGTCAATATGAAACATGGCCTCAGGCCACAAGGAGCTAGTCATCTAGGCAGACAATACTTTGGCCACCTGATGCGAAGAGCTGACTCATTTGAAAAGATCCTGATGCTGGGAAAGATTGAAGGCAGGAGGAGAAGGGGATGACAGAGGATGAGATGGTTGGATGGCATCACCGACTCAATGGACATGAGTTTGACTCAACTCCGGGAGTTGGTGACGGACAGGGAGGCCTGGCGTGCTGCAGTCCATGGGGTCACAAAGAGTCAGCCACGACTGAGCGACTGAACTGAACTGAACTGAAACTTCATTCTGGCAGGCTAACTAGTTCACATGCCTTTTATATAGCAATTCTCAAACCTGCAAGATCTTCAGACTGATCTGGTTTGCATATTAAATATATATATACAGGAGGGTGGGTTCCTTATTTGTGACAAGCTTCGAGGGAATTCTGACATTCACCCAAGTTTGAGAGCCTCCGTTTCTTTAAAAGCCTTTACCACATAGATTCATTTATAAATCAAGTCACATCCTCACAACTGTGTTGAATAAGTCCAGGGAGTTGTGCTTGTCTGAACATTAATAAACATATCATTTCTCAACGTCATTCTTTTCTGGAGATTCCACTCTATGTGAATTAACTTTCTGAATTCTTGTTTATAATTTTTAAAGTAACTTTGCAGATTCTGGACACAAGTGGCCAGAAGGAAATGACAATAAAAAATTAAAAATAAAATGGAGTAGAATCTTGGACTGAGTCTGTCAATGGCCAAACTAAATATAGAAATAAAAGTGCTCTGTAACAACCTTGGAGGGATGGGGTGGGGAGGGAGGTGGGAAGGGGGGTTCAAGATGGGGGGGATACATGTATGCCTATGGCCAATTCATGCTGATGTATGGCAAAAGCCATCACAATATTGTAAAGTAATTATCCTTCAATTAAAATAAATAAATTTTTTAAAAAATAATAAATTGCAAGTAACATGAACTGATGCCTCAGTACATGTATTATTGCAACTTGTGCCAAGACCTATCACTGATCTCCCTCCAATGTAACCTGTCCAAATCCCTCAAGCCCCTTCCTCTAAAGTGGAAGGATCTCATCTCAGATGTAATGCATTCCAAAGCAAGACACCAGCTACTGCTGTGTATTAATACTCTGATAATGTGGCGTGGGATATTTTAGCCTTTCAGGAAAGCTGAAAGTATTCCAGAGAGGGAAAATAATACTGAGTACACTAGTGGACACTACAAGTTCTGATTTTCAAAGATGTGTCTTCAAACAAAATATATTTTAAAAAAGGTACTTTAATTCTTCTTGATTTGAGTCTCACCAAAACAACTCCTACGAGCTTCCCTTGCTTGTTCATGGATGTCATTCAACCCATGTTTCTTGGTTACATACAGTTTTTTCAGATTGGCTGTTGCAGAAGCTCTAGATGCCCCATCCACCCCCTCCTTAGATCTCCCCATGCCCTTGCACACTCATGCCTTTTTTTGGCAACCACCTGATTTTGCACCTGAGGGTATTCTTGGGCTAAGCTCAACTACAGTGCAGGTCCAAACACCAGGAGCTGAGAGCCCTCAATCAATGAAGGATGGGAGTTGGTGGATAAACATACCAACATCCTCACCCTCGAGTGAGACAGGTCTGACAATAGTTCTGTAAAGCATCCCACAAGTCCCCAGTGAGGTCAGCCCCAGGAGCCCGCAATAGTAACCTGCTCATTAATACATTCTACATTGCCTGCCTTCTTCCTACTCACTCACTGAGCTTCTCAGAATCACCTTCCAAAGAACCGACTTGCATTCAAAGCCTTGTCTCAAGTCTGTTTCTGGAAGAATCCAGACTAAAACACTGGGTATCAGTCAGTAAAAAAGACAGAACCATGCCCTTGAGAGGCTCATATACAATTTGAGAGACAGACTCCAACAAGCTGACAAGTGCTGTAAGGTTAATATAAAATATATACAGATAGCACAATAGGAAGGACTCTCCATATGAGTCAAGGAAGACCTCACAGACGAGGTAAACATTTTAGTTCTGGAGAAGTTTTGGGGCTTCGCAGATGGCACTAATAGTAAAGAACTCGCCTGCCAGTGCAGGAGACATAAGAGGCATGGGTTTGATTCCTGGGTTGGGAAGATCCCCTGGAGGAGGAAACGGCATCCCACCCCAGTATTCTTAACTGGAGAAACCCATGGACAGAAGAGCCTGGCAGGCTACAGTCCATGGGATCAAAAAGAGTCAGACACGACTGAAACAACGTAGCACACATGCACAAATGGAGAAGTTTTACATCTGTGTAAGAAAAGGCATTTCAGACGATGGAAGTAGCATCTCCAAAGCAGTGTACCCTACCACCTACCTCTTATATGTACATACCCCAGCTATCTGAGAGCCTTTGTACACTTGGAATATAGAGTACACTGGCAAGAAATGTGGAAGATAAAAATTTAAAATAATGAAAGGAATTTGTTGCTTGGTAACTGGCACCTCAATGCACCTGGCCTCCCCATAAACAGTCTCTTGTGTCATCTTCTCCCACAGTAAATTTGGACTAGCCTTGGGGCTCCTTTGTATCCAGTAAAATGCAGTAAAAGTGACCTGTGTAGTTCCACACGTCGGCTTTAAGAAGACCTGACTGCTTCTGTTTTATAATTTACAGAGACCTGGACTATCACCTAAGAGGTCTGGTCACCATGCTGCAGACATCACAAAGAAAAGCCGGGTGGAGAGACAGAGATCATAGAGTCCTAGGTCCCTAGTTTCCCTGCTGAACAGAGCTGTCCAAGCCAAGGTGCCAGATATATGAATTCAGTCATCATGGATACAGCAGCCTCAGTTGCTATCTGACTTTAGAGATCCCCAAAGAAACCAGCTGGAAAACCATCCAACCCGCAGAATTGTGAGATATAAAATTAAAAGTTTGTTTTAAGCAACTGCTTTAACCCCTACAGCTGCTAAATCATGAAAGGTTTCAAAGGTCATGAGAGGTCTGTGCTTAATTACAGACAAAAGAAATTAACAAGGCAGCAATCCTGATTGGCGTTCAGTCCAATAATTATGGAGAGAAAGGATGAGGATGTAAGCGGGGAGCCAACATTTATAATCAAGGGTGGGGCCACTATGTTCCAGATACTTTGTAACTCCCAGCTTATTTAATTATCAAAAAATACTACAAGGTAGACACTACCATCTGCAACCTACAGATACAGACTTGAGAATCAGAGTTTGACAAGCTCACCTCAGGTCAGTGTTAGAGCTGAGCCTAAGCCCAGGACTCACTCTGTGGTTCCAAAAGCCTTGTTCTTCCCATGACTATGGGAAGAGATGCTGAGAGAGAGAGAAACAGAGACAGAGAAAGAAAGAGAAAACACATGCGCACAGTAGGAAATAATGTATTTGAAAGAAATTTAGGAGGTAGAGGTCACAAATATGGTGAATGACTGGGGTGAATCTGGGTCATGGAGAGCATTCAGCAATGTTATTGGCTTCTACCTCAAATGACGTGTTATTATAAAAGGTGCAGGGTTATACATTATAGAATTAAAAGTGCAGAGTCAAGTTAAAATTAACTCCTTCTTCATATAAAGGAATAAGATGAATATCATGACATTTAGAGTCTTGCATTTGAACAGTGTTTTGCAGAAGTAATGATAATATATATAAAAATGACTGATGAAAATAATAGATTTCAAAACATTGCACAACAAAAAGGATTCAAAATATTTCTAACTCAGCCCTCCATGTTCTAGGTCAGAGAGATCTGCCCTATTCCCAGTCCTCTGAAGTTTTATACTAGGGCTAGAAGAACTTATTTAACTCAAGAGCCATTGAAAGAAAATATTTCTTTCTTTCACTGTTCAAAGGGCAGGTTTTTCAGTTTATCAGAATTAGAAGGGAAGAGTTCCACAAAACATTTTGAAGAAATATAGCAACACCATATGAATAGTATATTAATACTATTTTTCAAGAACTGAAAAATAAAAAAAGATATAAAAGTTAAAACTATATTCACCAGAATATCTACACATTCATCCATTTGAAGCACCAGCGGTAAAATAGAGAATATTCCTGTGAGGCCCGTGGACACTCAGAAAGTGAAAAAAAAAGAAAAAAAATCAATCAAAGCTCCCAAAGGAAACAGTAACTTTATTTTTATTGTGTTTTAGAGAGAAAGATTAAATGTTCACTGCTTTAAAAATTAACAAAAGGGAATGTAAAAATACTACCCAATATATAAAATGTTATATGTCTTTTATTTATAATAAAATTACTTCTCTCTTAAACCTGTACAATGAATACAGAAAAAAGAAACTAAGTGAACCAGGCCTTGTTGATTCAATAGCCCATGGACTCTCCAATCTAACAGGCTGTCTATTAGAGAGTCAAAAGAACGTCCTTCTTTAGAATACAGGTCCTAGAAAAGGAGAAAAATAAAGTTGTCCAGGGAATATTATGCTCCAATCAGAGTGAACTTATTGTTTTCCCAAACACATCAGGCTCTGTTAGTATGGTGTGATGAACTGAACTTTCCAAACATGGCCACCAAGGAATCTATGTGACTTCCAAGGGCCAGTTTATAAGAAGCATTGTAGCTTCTCCCTTTTTGGATGCTGTCTGTAAGAACCCCAAGCCATGGGCAGGTCCTGTAGTCAACAGTCCTTCTTAGCCCAGCTATTGAGTTACCCTAGACATGTGAGGGGAAAAGCCTCTAGGTGATTCCAGCCACCAGCAGGCAAGTCACCCAGCCAATGAGGTCTTCCCAGATGAAAAACCAGAAATCGTAGAACAAAAATAATCCCTTTCCATCATGCCCCACCCCAGCTGCTGACCCACTGAATCCACGACCATTAAAAAAAAATTGTTGTAGCTTCCCTGGTGGCACAGTGGATAAGAATTAGCCTGCCAATGCAGAGGACACAGGTTCCATCCCTGATCCCAGAAGACCCCACATGCCACGGAGCAGCTGGGCCCAGGCACCACAACTACTGAGCCTGTGCTCTAGAGCCCAGGAAGCCTGCACGCTGGATCTAGAGAGTAGCGCTTGCTCTTTGCAACTGGAGAAGGCCCATGCACAGCAATGAAGACTGCACAGTGACAAATAAATAAATCTTTTTAAAAAAGATTGATATTTTACACCCCTAAGTGTTGGGGTAGTGACTTCTATGGTATAGATAAACAAACTGTACATATTTGGCAAATACCCTTCCCTGCCTTCCCTGATAGCTCAGTTGGTAAAGAAACTGCCTGCAATGCAGGAGACTCTGGTTCAATTCCTGGGTCGGGAAGATCAACTGGAGAAGGGATAGACTACCCACTCCAGTATTCTTGGGCTTCCCTTGTGGCTCAGCTGGTAAAGAATCCACCCACAATGCAGGTTCAATCCCTGACTTGGGAAGATCCCCTGGAGAAGGGAAAGGCTATACCTACTCCAGTATTCTGGCCTGGAGAACTCTATGGACTGTATAGTCCATGGGGTCACAAAGAGTCGGACACGACTGAGCAACTTTCACTTCCCTGCCTAGATGCCTCCTACTCATACTTCCATGTCTCATTTTATCCACCACTTTCTCTAGGAAGCATCTATCAGCCACTCTCCAGCTACTGACATGATAGGCTTGCAATGCTAATACAACTTTACAATGAGTGTCTAGCCCCTTCCCTTTCTAATAAGATTGCCATTTATATACAAACTCTGGAGCCACCACTGTTCCCACACCTACCCATACAGAGGACATATCACAGTGCATCTTAAGTATCTGTCAATCAGTTGGCCTCTCCTAACACACAGGTGTTCTCTTTCTGAGGGTTCAGCAGTGTCTTGTTTACTATCATCTTCCCAGAGTCTACTCTAGTATATGATACAGAATAGCTGCTCCATGTGTATTTACTGAATGAGAGAGCGACTGAAAGGATGAATGGACCTATATGTAGCACCAGCCCTATAACCGACACACTAAGGTGGGCACACAGCAGAGGAACAGTGGAACTGAGCCTGTCCATGAGCCTGATCCTTCCTGCCATACCTAGGAGGATTTTAGGAATATATTTTTCAAAACTCAAAAAGAACAAAAATAAGAGCTCGCATATAGCACTCACTATCTGTTAAGCATAGTTTTAAGTGTTGCACACAAATTTACCCATGTCATGTTCACAACTGTATGAGCAGGCAGGTAGTTATTAATTCCACTTTATAAACTAAAAAACTGACACATAAAGAGACTGAATGACTTGTCCAACATCATACTAGGAGATTTACTCTTTCAAGATGAAAAAATCAGCTTGGTTGCCAGCACTAGCACCAACCAAAATTCTAGATGTAAAGCAACTTGAAAAAAATCCAAAACCTATGATTATCCACCACCCTCCATCTTCCTGCCCCTCAACACAATACACACACACACACACACACACACACACACACACACACACACACGAGACTATGAAGCCTTAAAAAAGAACATCCAAAATGTTTTGCAATACCATATTCAATCCTGCCACTTACAATGAACACAAGATCCCTTTGAACAGCAGACGGTTTTAAAGAAAAACGAACATCAAAATCAAGATGTATAGTTAATTTAAAAAAACACTAGCTATTCAGAGTTCTAACATGGACTATAACTATAAATAATATAAAAAATGGTATATGTGTCCACCAATTTTAAGAATAATGACTAACAAATGAAAAATTCACTCTTGAATCAAAATCACTAATCTGACATTTATCTTCTTATCCCAGCCAACATTTCACCTTGACGAAACTTTTGCTTTATTCTGCAAATTATACCTGGGTCCTTCCTAGGTATACAGTACATTTTGGTAACTTCTGGTTTCTAGTCTGGCGTGTAAGGCATTTGGAAGTCATCATTCCCATCCACACAATAAGAAAAAATTTAATATACTGAAAATGGCTTCTCTTATATTCATCAAAGAACTGCAGTCAGAGGGCAAACTGCTTCCCCCTAAAACTGGAGAGGCAGACAGGAAAATATAGAAAATTACAATGCACCAGAGCATAAACCCATGAGCAGAATCTCCAAGGGAACCCCTGTGGAGTAGGAAAACCTGAACTGTAAATGATGAATTGCTAGAGGTTCAGTGTGGACAAGTTTGAGAATTAAGAACTCCCAAGGGCCAAGCCTTATGGGGTTCCCACACTTTTCTGGGTTTTACCTCCAGGAGCCCTAGCAGGTTCTCATGGTGAAAACAAGAAAATCTCCTGGTGCTTCCAACAAGAGGAGGACAAAAGTAGGCATTTTGTAATACACCAGAGCACTTTGCTCTTAAGGCTTGTCCTTAAAAGAAATGATTTTATCAGAAATCATTTTACCAGGATTTAGCTGGTCTGAGGGGAGAGGACCAAGCAAATCTAGCCCTCTCTGGCCTTCCTATCTCACCTAAAGAGCTGCGGGTGGGAGTGGCTAACTAAGATGGACTGGTGAAATTCACAGTCCAGGGCACCAGGCTTACTTAGAGAATGAGACCAAATCATAAAACTACAAAACATTTCCCCTCCCCTCACACCATACCACTGTGTCAAGCTCTGTTTACCTCCTCAGTTACTTTTACCCAGTACATCATATTCAGCATTCAAAAAAACAACAAGGCATAGTAAAAGGCAAAAAAACAATTTGAAGAAACAGAGCAAGCATCAGATATAGACTCAGATATGAGAATGATGTTAGAATGGTCAGACCAGGAGCTTAAAATTACTATGATTAATACACTAGACACTCTAATGGAAAAAGGAGGCAACATTTAAGAACAGACAGGTAATGTAAGCACAGAGATGGAAATTCTAAGAAAGAATCAAAAAGTGCTAGAAATAAAAAACACTGTAACAAAAATTATAAATATCTTTAGTGGGTTGATGAGTAGGGCTCATGACACAGCCAAGAAAAGAATCACTGGGCATGAAGACATTTCAAAAGAAACTTTGCAAAACTGAAATGTGAAAAAAAAAACTGAAAAAACAGAGACCATCCAAGAGCTGGAGGACAATTACGTTATTCTGTGGATATAACAGCATTCTCATTCATAATCTGTATTTGTCAGGAAGCTAATCACAGATGGTTACTCTAATACTTTACATGCATATTCATTCATGTAGGAGGAGGCCTATGTTATGAATCACACATATATACAGAAATCCTAAATGATGACAAAATCTCAAAATGTTGAGTAACAAACAGCTTTGCTAGAGTATATACTTTTCTGAGGAAAAACACCTCTCTGAGGATGATCTTGCAATTTATCATTACAAATTTTATTTCAGCTCCCCCCTATACTGGTGCTACCATCACAGAATGAACTGGATGCTCAATGGATAACTGTATTTAAGAGCACTAGGGGAGTCTTCTAGAGCAGCACTCTCCAGTAGAAATATGAGTTTCATATGTACTTTCAGGTTTTCTAGTAGCTTCATTAAAAATGTAAAAAAGAGGGCTTCCCTAGTGGTCCAATGGTTAAGATTCTGTGCTCTCAAAGCAGGGGGCCTGGGTTCAATCCCTGGTCAGGGAACTAGATCCCACATGGTGCAACTAAGACAAGGCACAGCCAAATAAAAAACATATTAAATTTTTTTAATGTAAAAAAGAGATAAGTTAAATGTGACACAATATTTTATTCAGCCCAACATATCTGAGTTATCATCATTGCAACATATAATCAATACTTTTAAATTAGTAATGAGATGTTTTCCATTCTTCCTTCCACATTAAGCTTCAAAATCCCATGTATCCAGGGCTCCACAGCTCCGTGTGGCTGGGGCTACCATATTGGACAGTACAGTTCTAGGGCCTTCAACCTGAATGTGTGGGTCCCAGACTAGAGGTGCCTGAGAACTTGTTAAAATCAGAATCTTGGGTCTCACTGAGAACTACTGAGTCAGAATCTGCATTTTAACAAGATCCTCACACCCATCAGGTGGTTCACACACATTAAAATTTGAGAAACACTGGAGAAATGAGAGAAGCATGCAAGGGTAAAAGGACAGTGCAAATTGGTATGTGCTCTTGAAGCTCCCAGGTGATGCTGATGCTGCGGGTCCTTTGACCACACCTTAAATAGGAAAGAGGGTTTAGTCCAGAAATTTCCATGGGATACTCCCTATTTTTCTAGCATTATGTCAGAAAAAAAGGTACTAGATTCAGTCTAGCTCCAGAACAACCTATGTCTACTTGGAAAGACAAGCCCATTGCAGATGAAAACACCAGAAAGCAATAAAGGGCAGTGTTATTAAAATAGTCAAATACTATATCAGACAGGGAATGTTATCAGCTATCAGGGATATGAACAATTTAAGTCTCGGTCAAAGTTATCAGAGAATAAAGCTTCCCTGCTTACCAGAGAGCAGTTTAACCTGGGCTGTGAAAGACCAACAGCTGCCTTTAAAGAAAAGGTGAAAAGAAAGTCTGGGCTCTGCTTATTCTGCACAATGATTCCTGGTCATTCATTGTTTTCTTTAAGTGATCTCCAAACATTTTGACTGTACACACCTATCCATAAAAATGCTGCTAACACATATCCTCAGATGATGTAAATTTATTTATAAGCTCTATATCTATATCCCCATCTTGGATCACAGCCTTGTCATGGCAAAGGGGCTTGTGTAACTCAATGAAACTATGAGCTATGCTGTGCAGGGCCACCCAGATGGACAGGTCATAGTGGAGAGTTCTGACAAAATGTGGTCCACTGGAGGAGGCAATGGCAACTCACTCCAGTATTCTGCGTCGAGAAGCCCATGGACAGTATGAAAAGGCAAAAAGATATGACACTGGAAGATGAGCCCCCCCAGGTCAGAAGGTGTCCAATATGCTACTGGGGAAGAGTGGAGGACAATTACTAATAGCTCCAGAAAGAATGAAGAGGCTGGGCCAAAGGAGAAATGACACTCAGTTGTGCGTGTGTGTGGTGGTGAAAGTAAAGTACGATGCAGTAAAGAACAATATTTCATAGAAACCTGGAATGCTAGGGCCTGTGAATCAAGGTAAATTGGATGTGCTCAAGCAGCAGACAGCAAAAATGGACATCAACATCTTTAGGAATCAGTAAACTAAAATGGACAGGAATGGGCAAACTTAATTCAGATGGCCATCATACCTACTACTGTGGGCAAGAATTCCTTAGAAGAAATGGAAGAGACTAATAGTCAACAATGCAGTCTGAAATGCAGTACTTGGGTGCATCTCAAAATGACAGAATGATCTTTGTTTGTTCCAAGCAAATCATTCAACATCACAGTAATCCAAGTCTATGCCCCAACTATGATGCCAAAGAAGTTGAAGTTGACCAGTCCTATGAAGACCTACAAGACCTTCTAGAACTACCAAAAAAAAATGTCATTGGGAATGCAAAAGTAGAAAATCAAGAGATACCTGGACAACAGGCAAGTTTGGCCTTTGAGTACAAAGTAAAGCAGAGCAAAGGATAACAGTTTTGTCAAGAGAAAATGCTGTTCATACAAGTAGCCTTTTCCAACAATCCAAGAGATGACTCTACACATGGACATCACCAGACAGCCAACACTGAAATCAGATTGATTATGTTCTTTGCAGCCAAAGATGGAGAAGCTCTACACAATCAGCAAACACAAGACCTGGAGCTCACTGTGGCTCAGATTATAAACTCCTTACTGCAAAACTCAGGCTTAAATTGAAAAATGTAGGGAAAAGGACAAGGTCATTCAGGTATTGTGGTTTGCTGTTCAGTCAGTCACTCAGTCGTGTCCAATTCTTTGTGACCCCAGGGACTGCAGCACGCTAGGCTTCCCAGTCCTTCACCATCTCCTGGAGTTTGCTCAAACTCATGTCCATTGAGTTGATGATGCCATTCAACCATCTCATCCTCTGTCGTCCCCTTCTCCTCCTGCCCTCAATCTTTCCCAGCATCAGGGTCTTTTCTAACAAATCAGCTCTTTGCATCAAGTGGTCAGTATTGGAACTTAAAATTTTCTACAGTGTGATGATATGCTGCATGAACTCTTCTTTCAGTGAATGACTCAGAGATAAGTAAGTGGCCTGATCCACTAGAGCTCAGATGGGAGCTGATTTCCCAGCCCATTGCATGGACTGGAAGGACAACAGGACACAGAATGTGAAAGCTCTTCAAATTTTTATCTGTTGTTTTCGCCCATTCTTAATCACTACTCTTGTCATAAACACGTTTTTGCTATGCCATGAAGATTTTTACTGTTTGGGCCTGTGATGCACAGGATTAATGGGGAAATGTGAGCAACTGTGCAGAATTTGAGGGAATCCAATCAAGCAACACAGGGTCAAAGAGGATCTGCACTCCACCTTCCCTGGGTTCTTATATTCTGTTACCTATAAAATTGATGTAGTTAGTCCAAGGTGGTTTGATTCAGTTAAAGCAGTCCATATGAGCTGAGATTTCAATTTCATTTACTATGTAACAACAAAACATGTCCCCAACTTTGAACACTGATTGTGTCTGACACACAAAAGATGCCAACGACCAAAACCTCCAGTTAACCATTAGACTTAACATTTGATTAAATTCTGACTCGATTCTTTTCCATCTATATCTTTCAGCATTGTATAGACTTGCCTTTGGTGACATTTTATACCACTATTCTACAATATTAGAGTCAGGCTGGTTTGCTAGGCTGATCTTAGGAAGTTTTATCTAACTTTAGCAAACTGAGCCCAAGTCTGCCCCTTGCTGTTGTAGGAGTGTGTTTTAACAAATGCACTTGGTGTGGCCCCATTTTGATGGGGAAGTTTCATAAATATGCAATCATCGACCCTTAAACAGCTGCATTTAATCAATTTTAGTATTTTTCTTCAATAGATTCTATGCATGTATCATTCTGTCATTTCTCAATCGAGGGAGAGCTCAGAAGTTGCCAGAAGCAGCAAAAATTCACATGCATGGAATACCTTTTCACCGTATTGAGATTTTTCATCTTTCATAATCTTTCTGGAAGATGTTTCTGAGGGATTTCTCAGAAGATGGATGCATTGGTTTCTGTGACTGATGACAGTCTGACTTCACAAGTGGCCTTTTTGAGAGGCTACTAAGACTAGACACGTTAACATCCCATAAATCTCCCATGTTCCATTCTAGGACATACATTTCCTTTCCACAAGTCAGAGCACAGAGCAATGCCTGTGCTCCTTTGACAGTCATGCCTAAGAAAGGAAAAGGGGGAGCCACTTCAGTGCAGACATAAACCTGCCTGACATCTCTGCTATTTTATGTACATACCCCACTTCTCTCTTGCAGCCTCTAAGAAATATGTGTGACCTTTGATAGTGCAGAAAAATCTTGTAAACCTCTCTGATGTTTAATAATTTCATTATTCGGACTGGAATGATGTACCAGCCGGTACAGACAGCTTGTGGAACTCGGCTCGTGGGTAAGTGTTCAGTCTCACGCTGTTTTAACAACATTGGCTCCATCATCAGTGCAAATAGAAACAGTGGAAAGAATCCGAGGCGTGAGATATTTATGTGGCATCCCGGCTGTGATTCTGTTTTCCCAGGCACTGTGATGAAGGTGTACTTTCGGGGAGAGGAGGCACCAGCAGGGCTGCCGGGTCCCCCGTGAGGGCTTGCTCCACAGTTGCTAGGAATGATTATGAGGTAATTCCATGAGGCAGCCATCAGTGAACAGACCCCGTGAGTCTCAATCAGCCATTATTTAATTTGCCCTTCAGTAAAGGTTAAAACATGAAGAAACTCAAAATATACATTTCGTAGAGGTATACTGCAGCTTTTGAGTGAATGCACTCGAATAAAAAGCCATTCTAACGTTTTAAAGGAAGATGCTCAATTTTTTGACTATTTCTCTCCAATTCTGAGTGTCTCCTCTCCCCCAGGACAAAAAAAAAATTGTATACACACACATATGTGCTGGTGCTCACTCAGGGAAGCCTACACACACACACACACATATATCAGCATAATTGTACAAAAAAAAAGATTAATTCCAGAATGTAATGTAACTGTCCTCATCATCACAAAATAGTGTACAGAATATTTCTTGCAGTTGGGGGTCACCAACAGGACTTACTAGAGAAGACCTTATATTGTGACCACCATCTTTTGGGGCTAGACTTACAAGTGTCTATACTTGTGATTCTTAACCTTGGTTGCATATTAGAATCACATGGGGCATTTCTAAAAGTCCTCATGTCCAGGCTGTATGCTGAACCAATTATGACAGAACTTGGGAGCTATGGGACATGGTGTCAGTACTTTCAGAGCTCCTGAAGTGACTCCACTGTGGAGCCAAGGGTGAGAACCAGTAGTCCAGACCAACAAATGGCTTGATCAGTCAGTAGACAGTAGTGAGCTAAAAATCTAAGTTCTATGAAGCCATTAGACAGCTGACAATTATATAACCTGGAAAGATTTCACAAAGCAAAACCTTGTGAGGATGGAATGTAATAGGACATGATAATGTGACAGGCTCAGCAATCACCACATTCTCCAAGTAATTTTCCAGGGCAGTGTATGGTTGACAACCTGAGCTATAATTCTGCCTCTCCCCCTCTTTACTAACTCTAAGACCTTGGCACATTACATTATCATCTCAGAGCCTCAGGTTCCTCTTACATAAAATGGTATTGCTATTATGAAAATCTACTTCAGGGAATTCCCTAGCAGTCCACTGGTTAGGACTCTGCACTTTCCCTGCCGAGGGCCCATATTCGATACCTGGTCAGGGAACTAAGATCCTACAAACCACACAGCATGGCCAGAAAGAAACGGAAAAAATGAATGAAAAAAAAAAAGAAAATCTACTTCATATTGTAAAGATTAAGTGGACTAATGATTGGCAAACAGTTTCTAAAAAGGCCTTATCATTTTGGTTTTATAGGCCACACTGTCTCTGTGTGACAACTCTGCCACCGCAGCATGAAAAGCAGCCATTAGTGTTGGGTAAATGAATGGGCATAGCTGTGTTCTACTTTAACTTAATTCACAACCACAGGTACTCACCCAAATTTAGCCCTCAGGCTGGAGTTTGCCAATGCCTGGACTAACACCTGCTACCCGAATGGTATAGCAGGCTGCTATTTTTGATACAAGTATGGAAAGTAAGCCATCTCTCTAGATACAGACAGTGACTCCTCTCTCTGTCTCAGCTCCACCGAGGCCTCCTTTTAAGCTGACTGGACATCAGCTCCCAGAACTGCAGGGGCTGCAGCTCCTAGGAAAGGAGAAGGTGGCAGGTCTCCCAGGTTTCCAAGTTCTCGTCACCACAGTTACACAGCTGGGCAAAGAGAATGAAGGCCAGAGCCCAGGGCCAGGAGTGAGCCGCTCACAAGGGCACCTCACTTCACAGGAGCTCTTCGAGCAAACACCAGACACTAAAGCCATTAGGGAAACTGTGAATGAAATCACGAGTTTTAAGGAGCTGCCGAAATCCCAGAGAGGCAATAAATCATTACCGTCAACTGCCCAGCATGAGTAATAAAAAAAATCAATCCACTTAGCTAGAAATGAATTTGAAAATCGTGCTTTAAACAATAGTAATAGGTGAGCAAAATAAACAAAGCAGCAGTTCTGCTATTTCATCTTGCAAAAAAGGACAGAGGAGGGTGATACCAGAGGCTTCTTTTGCACCAAGGGAGCAGGAGTTGGTGAAGAATGGCTAAGTGAGTCAGCAGTTAGAAACAGAACTCAATGTGGTGCTTCACTTCTTCCTGCGGATATTAAACCCATCATTTTTTCCCACAGGTCGTATTTCAAAGGCCAGATCTTTCCCAAGGCCTGAGCTGTTCCTTGGCTACTTTCAACAAGCTATTTATTCACTAATCATTTAGTAACCAACTCCAACCTACCAAGCATTATGCTCAGGACTGGAAATGCAGAGGCCAGGAAGCCTCCGTCCTTACCCCAAAGACCTCTCTCTGGCCACTTTCTAAATTTGCTAATTCAGATGTACACATTCTTAAGTTTTCTCCCAGGAACAACCCCAAGGACAAAATCATACCTGTTTTCTCAAATGGCTGCAAAGACCTGTGTCATCAGTTTGTGTCATGTAATTCTTGGCTGAATTCATCTTTGAGCTCTGCTTCCTTCATGTAGCGGTCAGAGACAGACTCAAGAGTGTGGGGGTATCTTTCTCATTAAATCTCTTCCCACAAAATTTCAGGGTGTTTTCAGCATTTAAGGAAAAAAAAAGTAAAAGCTATCTGACTTATTTAAATATATGTAAATATTTTTGGTCAAAGAGCGGGGCAGGGGAAGTGAGGAGAATAACTGGTAGGAATTGATCACACTGATTATCTGTAAACTCTTAAGTAGTGATATGAAGTGAAAGTCGCTCAGTCTTGTCCGACTCTTCACGGCCCCATGCAGTCCGTGGAATTCTCCAGGCCAGAATACTGGAGTGGGTAGTCTTTCCCTTCTCCAGGGGATCTTCCCAAGCCAGGGATTGAACCCAAGTCTCCCGAATAGCAGATTCTTTAACAGCTGAGCCACAAACTCTTTTTTTTTTAATTATTTATTTATTTTAGTTGGGGGCTAATTACTTTACAATATTGTAGTAGTTTTTGCCATACACTGACATGAATCAGCCATGGGTTCACATGTGCTCCCCCTCCCGAGCCCTCCTCCCACCTCCCTCCCCTTCCCATCCCTCTGTGTCATCCGAACGCTCCATCCCTGAGCATCCGTCCCACGCATAGAACATGGAATGGTGTTCCGTTTCACATATGACAATATACATGTTTCAATGTTATTGTCCCAGAACGTCCCACCCTCACCTTCTCCTCAGAGTCCACAGGACTGTTCTATGCATCTGTGTCTCTTATTCTGTCTCTCATATAGGGTTACCATTACCATCTTTCAAATTCCATATACATGCATTAGTATACTGTATTGGTGCTTTTCTTTCTGGCTCACTTCACTCTGTATAATGGGCTCCAGTTTCATCCATCTCAATAGAACTGATTCAAATGTATTTTTTTAATGGCTGAGTAATATTCCATTGTGTATATGTACCACTGCTTCCTTATCCATTCGTCTGACGATGGACATCTAGGCTGCTTCCATGTCCTGGCTATACTGGTGTGTAATGGTACCTCACTGTGGTTTTGATTTGCATTTCTCTAATAATGAGTGATGTTGAGCATCTTTTCATGTGTTTGTTAGCCATCTGTATGTCTTCTTTGGAGAAATGTCTGTTTAGTTCTTTGAGCCACAAACTCTTAAGTAGAGTAGAGCCAAAGGCATGGATGGCACTAAAGGTCTTATCTGGGAGAACACCTATGGTAAGTACAAGGCACAAGAACATCCCTCCAAAGATATCCACATCCTGCAAATGTGTTACATCACCATGTCATGATTACATGGCAACAGGGACTTTGCAGGTGTTGTTAATGTAAGGATCTTGAGATAGGGAGAGGATCATGGATTATCTGGGTGGGCCAATGTGATCACAAGGGAAAGAGCTAGGGGGGAAGCATGGGGGGAAGGGATAGTTAGGGAGATCGGGGTGGATATGTACACACTGCTGTATTCAAAATGGATAACCAACCAGGACCAGTACAGCACAGGGAACTCTGCTCAATGTTATATGGCAGCCTGGAGAGGAGGGGGGTTTAGGGGAGAGTGGATACATGCACATGTATGGCTGAGTCCCTTTGCTCTCCACCTGGAACTATCACAACATTGCTAATCAGCTATACCCCAGTGAAAAATAAAGTTTAAAACAAAATAAGGAAAAGAGGCAGGAGAGTCAGAGTGAGAGGAGACTGAAGATGCTGCACTGCTGGCTTTGAAAATGGAGGCCAAAGCCATGAGGTGGTGAATGCAGGCAGCCTCTAGATGCAGAAAAAGGCAAGGAACACATTCTCTTTGAGAGCCTCCTACACAGAACACAGCCCTGAGGACCTATTTTAGACTTCTGACCTTCAGAACTGTAATATAATACATTTGTGCTGTTGAAAGCCACTGAGTCTGTGCTAATTTGATACAGCAGTGATAGGAAACCAATACAGCACACCTGTACAGGTATGTGGGTAACAGATGCAGAAAAGGAGGAGACACCCTTTAATTCAAGGGTGCTATGAAAGTGAAAGAGGAGAGTGAAAAAGTTGGCTTAAAGCTCAACATTCAGCAAACTAAGATCATGGCATCTGGTCCCATCAGTTCATGGGAAATGGATGGGGAAATAGTGGAAACAGTGTCAGACTTTATTTTTGGGGCTTCAAAATCACTGCAGATGGTGATTGCAGCCATGAAATTAAAAGACGCTTACTCCTTGGAAGGAAAGTTATGAACAACCTAGACAGCATATTAAAAAGCAGAGACATCACTTTGCCAACAAAGGTCCGTCTAGTCAAGGCTATGGTTTTTCCAGTAGTCATGTACGGATGTGTGAGGAAAGCTGAGCACCGAAGAATTGATGCTTTTGAACTGTGGTGTTGGAGAAGACTCTTGAGAGTTGCTTGGACTGCAAGGAGATCCAACCAGTCCATCCTAAAGGAGATCAGTCCTGGGTGTTCATTGGAAGGACTGATGTTGAAGCTGAAACTCCAATACTTTGGCCACCTCATGCAAAGTGTTGACTCATTGGAAAAGACCCTGATGCTGGGGAGGATTGGGGGCAGGAGGAGAAGGGGACGACAGAGGATGAGATGGCTGGATGGCATCACCAACTCAATGGACATGAGTTTGAGTAAACTCCGGGAGTTGGTGATGGACAGGGAGGCCTGGCGTGCTGCAATTCATGGGGTTGCAAAGAGTCAGACATGACTGAGTAACTGAACTGAACGGAACTGAATTTGCCAGCCCAGTTGATTTGTTTACAGTCATGATATAAGCAAAGCAGTTTATGCTTTCACCCTCTGTTTCTCTTTTCTAAATAAGATGATCATAATCATTTGTAGGGAATGTGAGGATATTTTATTGGCACAGCATGTTTCTTACATCGTATTATTTGTTGTACTAACGATTAAAAACACAGGAAAACACAAAAGAGCACATGGATAGCTGGAGAAAATTTTCTCTAAGAGACAGGAACAATTATGTGTGTGTGTGGGTAGGTGTGGGCATGAATGAAACCACTTTCTAGCCAATGGGAGCATAAAGGCTCATAGAAATACACTGATCAATAATATATGAATAATTTTATCTTAAAAATCAAATGGCCCCAGGTTAAAAAAACAAAATCTACTGTATTTACATATTCTTAATCTTAATATACAGTCCCTTTTAAATGACCTTTTTAGAAGTCTTCATTTATGATCAAATTAGTATTCCAAAATGGTTATTTTAGAGTAATATTTATAATTGCTCAAGTAATCAGGGTCACAGTGGGTTGTGAACCACAGAGGACTCCAGCTTTGATCATTCTGAGCTCTCAGAAGTTTGCTGGTGTTACAAATCCCTTCATATGCCCCTTCCTACGGCCAAGGCACTGCTCCAAGTGCTTTGTAAACATTAACTTGTTTTTTTTATTCATTATTGTCCTCACAACAACCTTTTAATGTGAACATTTATATCCCCAGTTTACAAATTAGGAAACTGAGGCACAGAGGCCCAAGTTCCTGAAGAACTTTAGTCCCTGGCAAATAACACAAAGGGGGTTTGGTGACTGTTGGCCAAATCCCAGGATAACCTAGGAATTCTCCAGCAGGGAAGCAAGGGACTGGCCCTGACATAGGGAGAGCAGAGGTCATGTGTCTGGCCACATGGCTGAAGATATGACAAGGCTATGACACACCCATAGTCATGGCTGCCAAGTCCTAGAGGAAGGTGGTATAAGGCCCTCAATAGAGGAAAATCACTGAACTGAAAGCAAGGCCACTGTTGGTAGATGAAAAGAAGAATGATCATTAGGAGTCAGATTATGCACCTCTGGGTGAAAAAACTTCCCACTGGAAGGGACAATCTCCTTCCCCTTGGGGCTAACCTGGCTCAAGTTACCTCTGAGCTGAACAAGTACAGACCATGGTGGGAGCTGCAGAGCTCCGCACAGGCCAGATCACAATGAGGATGGAAAAAGATGTTGCTAGAAGAGAGGTTAAGACTTCTCGTCATAAGAAAAAAAAGATAATTTTAACTACGTTAAGATGATGCATATTAACTAAACTAATTGCAGTAACCATCTTGCAATAGATATATCAGACCATTCTGTTGTACATCTACAACTTATCCAATGTTATAAGTCAGTTATACCTCATTAAAACTGGTCCAGTAAGTATGATCCAAATAGTAACATCATAAATACAATTTTGCCACAGAGACCCAGGAGAAAAATAAACCATTAGAGTAAACAGCAAAATCAGCAGTTTTCCAACTGTTAGTTTGTTTACTCTGAAATAGTAAAAACATTGAAGCATTTAATATTTCTAAAAAGAAAACTTAATTATTTCCATGTAGTACAGTAAGTTAAATTGCCATAACAAAATGCTTTTTTCACTAGCATCTTAGTTACAGGTAATTAAGTGTTTTAAAATTGCTTGTGATGCTAAAATCAGTTTGTCTTGAAATACTTTACTATCCCATGCTTACCTCCACTATGACTAAAAAAAAAGTGTTTTCCTTTTCCTAATGTACAAAAATGTTTTTCCCCATCCACCCAAAAAAGCAAAGTTGTACCCAGAAAGTTTGATTTATCAGAACTCTGAATTAGAGTTCCATAAACTATCAAGAAACAAACATGTTAAAATTGAAACAAGGAAACATTTGGTTTATTTAAGAATAAGTATCCAAACATATGTGTCGAAATTCCTTGAGTTTTCAAATCTTGGCCCAGAATATTTTGGAAAAGCAGATATACCAAAGCGGTTTCTTGGCATACATCTCTCTGAGTTGTAAACACTAAGAGAGTACCATCCCTTAAATAATTTTGGCACATTTAGCGTCAAGAACAACATTCAGAACAGAATCTGATTCTATTCCAATCAAGGTTACTGGTGAATACTAATTTTAATCAAATTATGCAAACTATTAATTTCTGAGAGCTTATTTATTAGCATTTATTCTGTCACAAAGCAAAAGAGATGGGAGGTGGGTATTTTTGTCTAGTCAGCACCAGGATACAAGAAAGCCAGGTCATCTTGCAGGGTTCCCTGAAGACCCTGGAGCAGAGCCATAACTAGGGAGATAGCCCACAACAGAAGCCAATGGCTCAACACGATTTACACATGTACATAAACCTTTATCCGTAGTACTGCTTACTGGAGCAGGGCTGATAAAATGGCCTCCTTTCTTTTGTGACTTCTTCCCCTACTGCCAACATCCATAAACTCACATAATTCAGTAGCTGAGGTCACTTTAGCTCCTATGTTTTGGGGCCACATAAAGCAGCAGACAAGGCATGAACTTCATGAGCAGAGTGAAACCTGGACCAACTCACTCAGAGGACAGAAAACATTTACTTTTGAAGAGATTATTGCACAAGTGGGAAAAGTGGTCTGCAGAAAGCTGTTTACTGAGGCGCTGTTTATAATACTCGATAAAAAGAAATGAAAGCAAAATATCCATAAATGAGGGAACAGTTTATGTATATGCAACCATACAATGGAGTACTGTGTGGTTATTAAAAGCTGTGCCATAGGTCTATATTTGTTGCGTGAGATGATGTTCATGAAATAGAGATGTGTGAAAGAAGCCAGTAATAAAATAACACATGCAAGGTGGTCCCATATAAGTAAAATGAATACACAGAATGCATTTCTAGTATTGCAAAGAGCTATCTTACAGAAACCAAAATGATAATTCTGGTTATCCGGGGATGCAATTTCTTATGATCAGTATTCCCTTATTTTCACTTTTTGGTATTAAGTTTTCTATAATGAGTATGTAAGATTTTTATAAAAATAATAAAGTTGGAGCACTACAGTGTAGTTTGAACCAACCAAGTATACCCAGAGCAACATAGACATATCTTAAGACACAGCACTGAGAATAAAAGAAATAAGCTTAATAAAATACATAAGAAAATAGCAATTATGTAAATTAAAATACATGCACATTTTACTAGAGCCTACTTGAATAAAAAAATACATATTAACCATTTTTAAATGATTACCCCTGGTGGAGGCTGGGGGAGGGGGAATGAGAGCATGAACTGGGGGAAAAAATATACTGATAAATTAAGTGCCTGAATTATTTGTACTACTACCCAACTGCTACACCTGAGGTGCCTGAATTATTTGTACTACTACCCAACTGCTACACCTGAGGTGCCCAAAATGTAGACCAAAATTTAAGAATCTTTAAGAAACAATTCAAGAATATGCAGCCTAAACCCCTGCATCACAACTACTGAGCCCACGCTCTAGAGCCCACAAGCCACAATTACTGAAGCCCATATGCCCTACTGCCCATGCTCTGCAACAAGAGAAGCCACCACAATAAGCTCGAGCACTGCAACAAAGAGTAGCCCTGCTAGCCACAGCTAGAGAAAGCCCATGCAAAGCAACAAACACCCAGTGCAGCCAAAAATAAAAATAAATAAAATCCTTGTAAAACTGTTTATAAATATATAAGCATATACATATGGTTTATTAGCTATTTTCAAAGAAACTAAGGTATATAGAGATTTTAGAACCCTTTACATCTGCAGACATAGCATCCTGGACATATAACTCAACCTCACTAAAGCCCCATTTGTTTATCTGTTAAATAAGGAAAATATCTTTCTGACATGTTAAGACTTGTGAGAATGTCATTCTCAAAAATAATCATTTTGAGTCCCAGTTTCAGATCTGGCATGTAACAAGCTTAGAACCCTTATCCTTACAAGAAAAAGCTGGACAAACTAGAAATCAATGACTTGTCTGGAACTGGTCAGAGAATGGGGTTTTCAAGGTAAACCATCAGGATAAAATCTGGGGAGACAGGCAAATCAAGACAGTCACGGCCACAACCTGCTTACCTGAAATAGATGCCCCTGGAGCCATAAGCTGGTTAGAACAGTCACAAGTAATTTGGGTGGACAGTTGGAATCAGTGTGCACTAGCCTGAGACAGAGCAACTCCTGGGGGCTATAGTCAAGAGGAGCTCCACACTTTCATGGGCTTTATCTCCAGGATTCCCACTAGGTTCTCAAGATGAAGAGCCAAGAAATATCCCCTCATGCCTCAGGAAGGGAGAGTGTTAATCTTAAAATGTGTCCAGAGCCTTCTGCATAACAAAGGCCTAGTTTTTAGGGAAAAAGACTTTACCAATGCCTTGTCCCAGATCTTCTCATTAGCCCCTCTCTAGCATTCCTACCTCACATAATTAGGAAGGGGGAAAGCTAGACAAGAAGGAACATTTGTGATGATCATAGGTCAGAGTCACAGGTTCACTAAAAGACTGAGATTTCACTGGAAGATTACAAAAATGCTTCACCGCCTCCACACCTTAACATCATACCAACAGAGCTGTGGTATAATATAGTAGATTGACACTGCAAGAGCTGAAATATATCTTCTCTGAGACTTGGGGAAGCCCAAAGTCAACAGGGAAGACTGAAGCAAAGACACTAGAGGAATTTTGAAGCTTCTGGCACCTAAAGCCATTGCAAACAGGAAACAAAACCCAGCTTCTATCCAGATTAACCTAAATCCCCACACCAGAGGCCTTTCTAACTCAATGCCTATTACTCAATTCAACATATCCAACTTTTAATTTAAAAAGTACAAATCATGTTAAAAAACAAGAAAACCTGTCTGAAGAGACAAAGGAAGCATCAGAACCAGAATCAGATGTGATACAGAAGGACCTACCTGACAGGGTATTTAAAATATAACAATAACTATTAGGATAAGCATGCTTATGGAAAGAATAGACAACAAGTAGGAACAGATGAATAATGTAAAAAGAGATATGTAAAGAATCAATAAGAAATGCTGGAAACCAAAGCCACTGCAAGGGACACAGGTAATGCCTTCAATGGACTTATCACTAGACTCAAAACAGTGCAGGAATCAGTGAGCTTGAAGGTCAATAGAAACTTCCCAAACTGAAATGCAAACAGAAAAAAATTTTCTATTTTTTTTTAAGACTTTTTAATGTATTTTTTTCTCCTATTTTTTGGCCATGCCACATGGCATGTGGGATCTTAACTTCTCCGACCAGGGATCATACCCACATACATGACTTGCCTTGGAAGCACCAAGTCTTAACCACTGGACCACCAGGGAAGTTCCCCCAAAAAAATAAAGTAAAAAAAAATCCAAGAACTGGGGGAGATTTCAAAAGATACAACTTGTGTAATTGGAATACCAAAAGGAGAAGAAAGAGAACAGAGCAGATTTTTCAAGAAAATTTTCAAGTAACAATGCCTAAGAAATTTCTGAAATTAATGACAGCAAGCTTGATCTAAGAAGCTCAGAAGAACACCAAGCAGGGAAATACACACACACACACAAACACACACACACACACATATACACCTGCTGCTGCTGCTGCTAAGTCGCTTCAGTCGTGTCCGACTCTGTGTGACCCCATAGATGGCAGCTCACCAGGCTCCGCCATCCCTAGGATTCTCCAGGCAAGAATACTGGAGTGGGTTGCCATTTCCTTCTCCAGTGCATGAAAGGGAAAAGTGAAAGTGAAGTCGCTCAGTCGTGTCCGACTCTTAGCGACCCCATGGACTGCAGCCTACCAGGCTCCTCCATCCATGGGATTTTCCAGGCGAGAGTACTGGAGTGGGGTACCATTGCCTTCTCTGACACACACCCCTAGGCATATACCATTCAAACTGTAGGAAACCAGAGACAAAGAGAAAACCTAACAATAGGAGAAACTTAAGAGAAACTTAACAATAAAAACACCTCTACAGGAACAAAAAGTATATATTACATTTGACTTCTCATAGGAACCCATGAAAACAAGAAAAGAGTAAAGTGAAATATTTTAATTGTTAAAAGAAGAAAATCACTAATATATATCCAGCAAAATTATCCTTCAAAAATGAACTAGCAATTAATCTACCCAGTAAGCTCTCATTCAGATTTGACAGAGAAATCAAGTTTTACAGAAAGCAAAAGTTAAGAAAACTCAGCACTATCAGACCAGATATGCAACAAATGCTAAAAGAACTTCTCTAGGCAGGAAACACGGAGAAGAAAAAGACCCAGCAAAAACAAACCCCAAAACAATTAAGAAAACGGTAATAATAGGAACATACATATTGATAATTAAACATAAATACATTAAATGATCCAACTAAAAGACACAGACTGGCTAAATGCATACAAAAACAAGACCCATATACATGTTGTCTACAACAGACCCACTTCAGACCTAGGGACACAGGTTGAAACTGAAGGGATGGAAAATTATATTCTATGCAAGTGGAAATCAAAAGAAAGCAGGAGCAGTAACTCATATCAGATAAAAAAAAATACCTAGAAACAAATGACAAAGAAAACATGACAATCTGGGACTTCCCTAGTGGTCCAGGGAAGCATCTGCCTTCCAATGCTGGGGGTGCAGGTTCGATCCTTGGTTGGAGAACTAAGATCCAGTATGCTGTAGGCAACTGCAACTAAGCCTGTATGCCGCAACTAAGACCTGATGCAGCAAAACAAATAAATAAATATTTTTTAAAAGACAACCCAAAACCTATGGGATGCAGCAAAAGCAGTTCTTAAGTGAAATTTCTAGCATACAATCCTACCTCAATAAACAAGAAAAATCTCAAACAGTCTAACCTTACACCTAAAGAAACTCAAGAAAGAACAAACAAAACTCAAAGTTAGTAGAAGGAGGGAAATCATAAAGATTAGAGCAGAAATAAATGAAACAGAAATGAAAAAAACAACAGTAAAGATCAATAAAACTAAAAGCTGGTTCTTTCGGAAGATAAACAAAACCAATAAAACTTTAGCCAGACTCATCAAGAAAAAAAAGGGGAGAGGACTCAGATCAATAAAGCTAGAAATGAAAAAGGAGAAGTTACAACTGACACTGCAGAAATACAAAAGGTCACAAGAGACTATTACAAGCAACTATATGCTAATAAAATGGACAAAATGGACAAATTCTTAGAAAAGTACAACCTTTTAAGACTGAACCAGGAAGAAATAGAAAATATTAACAGATCAATCACAAGTACTGAAATTAAAACTGTTACTAAAAACCTTTTAATAGAGCCAGATGACTTCACAGACAAATTCCATCAAATGTTTACAGAAGAGCTAACAACATCTATTCTTCTCAAACTCCTCCGAAAAGCTACAGAGGGAGGAACACTCCCAAACTCAATCTATGAGGTCACCATCACCTGATACCAAAACCAGACAAAGATGCCACAAAAAATATTACAAGCCGATATTGCTGATGAACATAGAATGCAAAAATCTTCAACATAATACTAGCAAACCAAATGCAACAACACATTAAAAGGATCATATACCATGATCAAGTGGTATTTACTCCAGGGATACAAGGATTCATCAATATATGCAAATCAATCAGTGTGATACACCATACTAACAAATTGAAGAATAAAAACCATATGATCATTTCAAAAGATGCAGGAAAAGTTTTTGACAAAATTCAATAACCATTTATGATTAAAAAATAAACCCTCCAGAAAGTGGGCCCAGAGAGAACCTACCTCAACATAATAGGTAGGTTATCCTACCTCATGTAGGACAAACCCACAGCAAACATTCTCAATGGTGAAAAGCTGAAAGCATTTCCTCTAAGATCAGGAATAAGACGAGGGTGCCCACTCACTCACCACTATTATAAAGGGAATCCAGATAATCAAAGACCTATATGTAGAAAACGATAAGATACTGATGAAAGAAATAAGACAACATAAACAGACTCAGAGATATGCCATGTTTTTGAAATGGATGAATAAATACTGTGACTAATCAAAGCAATCTACAGATGCAATACAACACCTATAAAATTACCAATGGTACTTTTCACAAAACCAGCACAAATGATTTTACAATTTGTATGGAAACAAAAAATGACCTAGAATAGCAAAAGCAATCTTGAGGGAAAAAAATGAAAAAATGAAGCTGGAGTAATCAAATCAGCCTCTCTGACTTCAGACTATACTACAGGGCTACAGTGATCAAGACAGTACAGTAATGGCACAAAAATAGAAATAAAGATAACTGGAACAGGATATAAAGCCCAGATATAAACCCTCACACCTCAACATAATAAGGGCCATACATGGTCATTTAATCTATGACAAAGGAGGCAAGAATATATAATGGAGGAAAGATGGTCTCTTCAATAAGTGTTGCTGGAAAAAAAAATTGACAGCTACATGTAAAATAATGAAATTAGAACACTCCCTAACACCATATACAAAAATAAACTCAAAGTGGATTAAAGATCTAAATGTGAGGCCAGACACTATAAAACTCTCAGAGGAAAGCATAGGCAGAATACTGACATATATTGCAGAAAGATCTTTTTTGACCCACCTCCTAGAGAATAAAAGCAAGTATAAACAAATGGGATCTAATTAAACTTAAAAGCTTTTGCACAGCAAAGAAAATCATAAATAAGATGAAAAGACAATCCTCAGAATTGAGAAAATATCTGCAAATGAAGCAATTGACAAAAGATTAATCTCCAAAATATACACACATCTCATGCAGTTCACTATCAAAAAACAACCCAATCACCTCCAGTCCTTTCTCAGCGACTGTTAGCAGATCATGAGCCATCAGGTCTTCTGGGGCGACTGTTAGCAGATCATGAGCCATCAGGTCTTCTGGGGCTGGCTGTAGGATAAAACTCTCACCACAGGACAGAGTGCATCGAGCACCATGGGACAGTGTTGGTCAGCCAACTCTGAGGATGCCCAGGAATTCAGTGGTGTGGAGAGGACCAGTTGACCCTGATCAAGAACTTTCACCAGTATTTGGTGGAGGGTGGGAAGGAGTCGCTGAACCCCTCCAAGCTAAGGGTCCTGATCACCCAGCAGCTGCCCCATGTAGTGCTGAGCAACTGTGGGCTGGAAGATAAAACTGCCAACTTGGGCAACTGTAACAACTCTAAATTGGAGTTCGGGAGTTTCTGGGAGCTGATTGGAGAAGCAGCCAAGAGTGTGAAGCTGGAAAACACTGTCCAGGGGAGTTGAAAGCCTTCCCCTGGAATACTGGGTGGGTTGGATGGGATGCTGGGGAAAAGGGACCTTAGACCTTTGTCCTGTGGGTTTGGAAATAAGACTCCTCTTTCCACCCCACCCCCCAAAATAACCTAGTCAGTAAATGAGTGGAAGATCTAAATAAACATATCTCCAAAGAAGACATACAGATGGCAAACAAACACATGAAAATATGCTCAACATCATTAATTTTTAGGGAAATGCAAATCAAAACTGCAATAAGGTATCACCTCACACTAGTCAGAATGGCCATTATCACAAAATCTACTAACAATAAATGCTGGAGAGGGTACGGAGAAAAGGGAACCCCTCTTACACTATTGGTGGGAATGTAAATTGATACAGCCACTATAGAGAACAGTGTAGAGGTTCCTTAAAAAATTAAAAATAGAACTACCATGTGACCCAACAATCCTACTGCTGGGCATACATCCAGAGAAAACTGTAATTCAAAAAGCACATGCACCCCAATGTTCATTGCAGCACTATTTACAACAGCCAGGACATGGAAACAACCTAAATGCCCATCAACAGAGGAATGTATAAAGAAAATGTGGTACATATATACAATGGAATATTACTCAGTTATAAAAAGGAACAAAATCACATCATTGGTAGACATATGGATAGAACCAGAGACTGTCATACAGAGTGAAGTAAGTCAGAGAGAGAAAAACCAATGCCATATATTAAAGTATATATGTGCAATTTGAAAAAAATGGTGTAGACGATCTTACAAAGCAGAAATATAGACATAGACATACAGAACAAACATACAGAAACCAAGGGGAAAGGAGGGGTGGGATGAACTGGGAGACTGGGATTGACACATATACACTATCGATACTATGTTGAAAATAGATAACCAATGAGAACCTACTGTATAGCACAGAGAACTCCGTTTAATATTCTGTGGTGACCTAAATGGGATAGAAATTCAAAAGAGAGAGTATATGTATATGTACAGCTGATTCACTTTGCTGTACAGTAGAAACTAGCACAACATTGTAAAGCAACTATACTCCAAAAAAAATTTTTTTTAATGAAGAAAAATAAAGGCTGTCTCAGACAAGCAACAAGTAAGAGAATTCTGTCCTGCAAGAAATGGTAATTTTCCTTCTGCCTAAAGAAAATCTTTGAAATCAGAAGCTTACCTCTACACAAAGAAGAGAAGAGCATCATAAAAGGAATAAATGAAGCTAAAATAAATTTTTTTCTCAACTGATCTAATATATATCTTTCTGCTTAAAGTTATAACAGTAACAATGAATTGTGTGATTACAGCATATGGATAAAAAATATTCCAAGGGATGGAAAGGAGGAATTACGAATACATTGTCATAAGGTGTCTGCACTACACAAGAAATGCAATATTGTTATCTGAAGACATACTTATATCAGTTAAAAATGAATATTTTAAACTGTAAGGCAACCACTAAAAATTTCTTAAAGACATATAATTGCTACACTAATAGAGGAGATAAAAACTGAATTCTAAAACAAAAAAATTTAATTTTATAAAATGCTCAATTAAAATGAGAGAAGGCAGAAAAAGAAACCTCTGATAATAAGCAAAAGTTACAAACGTAGGTAATATTAGCTCACATATATTAATAATTATTTTAATGTGAATGGTCTCAATGCAACAATTAAAAGACAGTGATTGCCATACTAGACACAAAACAAGGCCCAATTATATACTGCCTACAAAAAAAGATACTTTTTAAACAAAAATGACAGGGTAAAAACAAAGGGATACAAAAGATGCACCTCTAATCAAAAGAAAGTAAGTTAGAGTAGCTTTATGAATTTTAAACCAAGCAGATTTCAGAACAAGGAAAAATATCAGGGATAAAAACAGGCACTGCATAATAATAAAGGGATCAATGTTCTAAGAAGATATAACATTCCTAAACATGTGTGCACCTAACAATAAAACATCAAAATATATGAGGCAAAACTCAATAAAATTGAAAGTATAATAAAAGAAAACCCTACTATAGTTGGAGACTTCAGCCCCTACCTTCCCCTTCAATAATTACTAGACTGAGTAGGCAGAAAAATCAGTAAGAATATAGTTGACTTGAATGGTACTGTCAATCAACAATCTAATTGACATCTGTAAAAAACTAACAATGGCAAAATACACATTTTTCTCAAGCTTACAAAAACATTCACCATGAAAGACCACATTCTGGGTCATAAAACACACCTTAACAAATTCAAAAGAATAAAAGTCATACAAAGTATGTTATCAGACCACAGTAGAATTAAACTAGAAATAAGTAATAAAGATAGCTGGAAAAATCTTCAAATATTTAGAAATTGAAACAACAGACTTTTAAATACCACATGGGTCACAGAATGGTCCCAAGAGAAATTTTAAAATATTTTCAAAGTTGTATTTTCATTTTTACCATCTGAGCCACCTGCAAAGCCCCCCATTTTTACAATCTGAGAGGCTTCCCACATGGCTCAGATGGTAAAAATGAAACTACAACTTAGCAAAAGTTTCAAGAGGCAGCAAAAGCAGGGTTTAAAAAAGAAATTTATACCATTACATGCATACATTAGAAAAGAAACGAGATAAAGATGCAATAACCTAAGCTTTCACCTTGGGAAACTGTAGATATAAGAGCAATTTATGCCTACAGAAAGCAGAATTAAATAAGAAAAATAAGAGCAGAAATCAATGACATTGAAGACTGGGAAACAGATTTTAAAAATCAACAAAACCAAAACCTGGTTCTTAGAACAAAAAGTTTAATGCTTAAACCTCTAGCCAAGTTAACCAAGAAAAAAAATACACAGGTTACCAATACTAGGAATGAAAAAGGGGTCATTCCTACTGTTCTCTGGACATAAAAGGATAATATAGGAAAATTATGAACAATTCTATGTCCACAAATTTGATGATTTAGATGAAATGGACCAATTCTTTGAAACAAATAAACTACCAAAACTCACCAAGTAGAAATAGATACAAATCTGTTTAGATGAATCATTAAAGCAAGTGAATGAATTAAATAGTCTTCAAAAAAAAAAGAAGTCACCAGGTCCAGATGGTTTACTGATAAATTCTACCAAGCATTTAAGGAAAAAATTATACCAATATTTCCCAGAGGGAGGGAACACTTCCTAACTCATTCTATGAGGCCATCATTTCCCTAATAACAAGATGACACTACATAAAATGAAAACTATGGACCAGATGACATTCAGTTCAGTTCAGTTGCTCAGTCGTGTCCAGCTCTTCACAACCCCATTGACTGCAGCACGCCAGACTTCCCTGTCCATCACCAACCCCCAGAGCTTGCTCAAACTCATGTTCATTGAATCAGTGATGCCATCCAACCACCTTATCCTCTGTTGTCCCCTTTTCTTCCCACCTTCAATCTTTCCCAGCATCAGGGTCTTTTCAAATGAGTCAGTTCTTTACATCAGGTGGCCAAAGTATTGGAGTTTCAGCTTCAGCATCAGTCCTTCCAATGAATATTCAGGACTGATTTCCTTTAGGATGGACTGGTTGGATCTCCTCTCAATACAAGGGACTCTTAAGAGTCTTCTCCAACAACACAGTTCAAAAGCATCAATTCTTCAGTGCTCAGCTTTCTTTATAGTCCAATACTCACAGCCATACATGACTACTGGAAAAACCACATTTTTGACTAGATAGACCTTTGTTGGCAGAGTAATGTCTCTGCTTTTTAATATGCTGTCTAGGTTGGTCATAGCTTTTCTTCCAAGGAGCAAGCATCTTTTTTTTTTTTTTGCATCTTTTAATTTCATGGAAATTAACAGGAAAGCAAAACAAACCAGTATCTCATTAACATACATGCAAAAATCCTCAACAAATTATTAGCAAATCAAAAAATAACTACATACACTACAGCCAAGTGGGATTTATTCCAGGTGTGCAAGGCTGGGTTCAATATTTTAAAAAATCAGTCAGCCCACCACATGAGCCTGGAGCATCTCATAGTGCCAGAATACTTACAAATGCTCAAAAAAAAAAAAAAACTTACAGTCACAACAATGAACTGAAACAATCTGAACAACAAAATATAGTACTGGTTTGTCATCCCAATTATAATATGAATCTACACTGATATAAATCCTTTCTTTTCTTTGCCATTTAATGGTGAAAAGGCAGCCAAAGCAAGGAAGAGAGGAGAGAAGCTTCAGGAGAAGGAAAATCCAGAAGTAGAGTCCAAGCCCCTAATTAATTAACTTGGCTACAGGAGCTCCATTTTCTCTCTCTTATCTTCTGACTTTTAAGTGACAATCCTATTTTTCATCACAAATTTCCTTCTGTCTTGGCTTCAGGCTTTACAGATGACTGGCACTTTTAAATTGTGAGAACAGTTTACCTTGCTGGTTGAGCAGCCTCTCAAAAATCATTTTATTAGGGGGAAAAAAATCAGGGCCAGCAGCTCAGTGAGTTCTCTCTTGGCAGCATATCTTTTTATTTCTTGAACTTCACTGTGACTTGTTTGCCTTGTCCCTCTGCCATCATCTAGTCTAACATCCTAATAACAGCCTGTAACTTGTAATTTGGATTTTCAAAGCTGTATTTTTCAGTCATGTTCTTTCTACCCAAATCAAAGACACCATTTCAATGTCAGACGGCGGGACAATGAGAGGAAACCTGTGCAGGCAAACGTGTTTTTTCATACACACATGTGCACATGCATTCATACACACATGCATGCACGTTTTCAGGTCGAAGTCTTGCCTAATTCTAGCTCAAATATTTTGCTTTTCTCTTTCCTCTGTTTCTGAGCACCTAACTCCCGGGCTGTAAGGGAAGTTTGGGGTTTGGAGTTTTTTGATTATTATTATTCAGTGACCTTAAATAAAGTTCGAACCATTATATTTTCAAATCAGTATTGAACAGTCTCCTACCAAAGACACAGAGATCTTTGTAAATAAAAGCATTCTGACATTCAGGAACATTTAATTTAAGCACACTACATCTTATATTATTGCTTGAGTATTTATATTTTCAACTTTATTCATCTGTTCTATGGTGCATGCCAATAGTGATTAAGTTAGTAAAACTTACCATGCTCAGAGTATGTTCCAAGAGGAGGAAAAGCTTCCCTGGTGGCTCAGAGGGTAAAGCGTTTGCTTGCAATGTGGGAGACCCAGGTTCGATCCCTGGGTCAGGAAGATCCCCTGGAGAAGGAAATGGCAACCCACTCCAGTATTCTTGCCTGGAAAATCCCATGGACGGAGAAGCCTGGTAGGCTACAGTCCATGGGGTCTCAAAGAGTCAGACAGGACTGAGCGACTTCACTTTAACCCTTTAACCACCCAGTTGCTGCTTTCCACAAATGTTCCCACCTCTTAAATAGAAATACTGTTTACAAACACCTCCAAGGGAAAGGTAGTGTATCTTTCCAGCTGTTGAAATTCTAGAGCTATAAGTGACTAAAAATAATGAGGCCAACATTTCATTTTAAATATAAATAATAATTTGTGAAAATAATAAATTAACATTATTAGCAAACACATGCCACAGTATAAATTATCTTATCCCTTAAGTTTGTGACTCTGCTCAAATTTAGATAATTACAGGAGGCAATAGAATCAACAAGATTCCTACTAAGCATGGAGTTACACTATTTTTAATGTATGAGGATTATGTACCAGGAAAAGACAATTTTCAAATTAAACAAACAACTGTGCTGTTATAAGAATAAAATGCCCTAATTTAGCTCTTCTATTAAGTTTTATCTTAATTTCCAACTGCTGCTAGTAATTAGAAAGTACAATTATTTGGCTATCACAAATATGCTTAAATTTATATCCCACAAGTTTTACACAACATAAACTGTATTATATAGGTGAATGTATGTACATATTGTTAGCTTACCTTGATCCAAAAAGAACTTCAAGACATTTACACATGTTCCTGTAAAGTAGCAAAATAAAATCCCATTAAAAGTAGAAAATATATGAGCCAAAGGTAACTAACTACAAGAAACTAACAAGAAGCCATTAATAAGATTGGAACACAATGGTGTTCATGCCAGAGGTAGACCAGTACTTTTGGCTCTGAGCTTGCCAACTGCCAATAGGAATATGGATGCAATTTCAAGTTTCACAGAATATACAAGGGAAAAAGAAACCATTTGCTCACAAAACCCAACTGGTGCTAAGACCAGAGGACAGTACTGTCTCAGAAAGATCAGATATTAATTCTTTTGATAAAAACATTCTTATGGGCAGATGCAAACTATTAAATATAGGATGGATAAATAATGAAGTCCTACTGTAAAGCACAGAGAACTATGAATATATTCAGTACTCTATGATAAACCATAATGGTAAAGAACATATATAGTGTGTGTGTGTGTGTGTGTGTGTGTGTGTGTGTGTAACTGAATCACTTTGCTGTACAGCAGAAATTAACACAACTTTGTAAATCAACTATACTTTAATAAAATTTTTAAAATATATATCCTTTTGATAAACAATGAAAAGTTTCACAGAGCTATGATATTTTTTAAAAAAATTAATACTAACTAGGATTCTGTTGATTGCCTATATAATTGATTTGGGTACTCAGTTCTCTAGGTCGTCAATTACTATATTTTAGATTTTCTAGCAGTGGTACCTAGCCAGAGGTGGGGTATGGCTTTGCAACTGAGGGAGGGCAACTGCTAACTGTTATAATGATGGGAGGTGGGCACAATTTGTTGAGCAAGGTCTGGGGATTTTAACATACTACAATGCATAGGAAAGTCACACACAATATGGAATTCTAAGATCCCAAATGACAACTGCAGCCTCACTGAGAATTATGTCCATGTCTTTCAAATAATCCTCCTACAGATATTGTTGCTCTTGGACAAGCTATTAAAGGCACTGTATGCTACTGAACTCGAAATTATACTCCCTGGCAAGTACTCAAAACATTTTTTTTAATAAATTTATTTATTTTAGTTGGGGGCTAATTACTTTACCATATTGTAGTGGTTTTTGCCATACATTGACATGAATCAGCCATGGGTTTACATGTGTTCCCCATCCTGAACCCCCCTCCCATCTCCCTCCCCATCCCATCCCTCTGGGTCATCCCATTGCCCCAGCCCTGAGCGTTTGTCTCATGCATTGAACCTGGAAGGGTGTTCTGTTTCACATATGATAATACACATGTTTCAACGCTATTCTCTCAGAATGTCCCACCCTCACCTTCTCCCTCAGAGTCCGTAAGACTGTTCTATGCATCTGTGTCTCTTATTCTGTGTCTCATATAGGGTTATTGTTACCATCTTTCAAATTCCATATATATGCATTAGTATACTGTATTGGTGTTTTTCTTTCTGGCTTACTTCACTCTGTATAATGGGCTCCAGTTTCATCCATCTCAATAGAACTGATTCAAATGTATTCTTTTTAATGGCTGAGTAATATTCCATTGTGTATATGTACCACTGCTTCCTTATCCATTCGTCTGCTGATGGACATCTAGGTTGCTTCCATGTCCTGGCTACTGTAAACAGTGCTGTGATGAACATTGGGGTACACACGTCTCTTTCAATTCTGGTTTCCTCGGTGTGTATGCCCAGCAGTGGGATTGCTGGGTCATATGGCAGTTCTATTCCCAGTTTTTTAAGGAATCTCCACACTGTTCTCCATAGTGGCTGTACTAGTTTGCATTCCCACCAACAGTGTAAGAGGGTTCCCTTTTCTCCACACCCTCTCCAGCATTTATTGCTTGTAGACTTTTGGATAGCAGCCATTCTGACTGGTGTGAAATGGTACCTCACTGTGGGTTTGATTTGCATTTCTCTCGTAATGAGTGAAGTTGAGCATCTTTTCATGTGTTTGTTAGCCATCTGTATGTATTCTTTGGAGAAATGTCTATTTAGTTCTTTGGCCCATTTTTTGATTGGGTCGTTTATTTTTCTGGAATTCAGCTGCAGGAGTTGCTTGTATAGTTTTGAGATTAATTGTTTGTCTGTTGCTTCGTTTGCTATTATTTTCTCCCATTCTGAAGGCTGTCTTTTCACCTTGCTTAGAGTTTTCTTTGTTGTGCAAAAGCTTTTAATTTTAATTAGGTCCCATTTGTTTATTTTTGCTTTTATTTCCAATATTCTGGGAGGTGGGTCATGGAGGATCCTGCTGTGATTTATGTCGGAGAGTGTTAGGAACATACCTCAACATAATAAAAGCTATATATGACAAACCCACAGCAAACATTATCCTCAATGGTGAAAAATTGAAAGCATTTCCCCTAAATTCAGGAACAAGGCAAGGATGCCCACTTTCACCACTACTATTCAACATAGTTTTGGAAGTTTTGGCCACAGCAATCAGAGTGGAAAAAGAAATAAAAGGACAGATAGGAAAAGAAGAAGTAAAACTCTCACTGTTTGCAGATGACATGATCCTCTACATAGAAAACCCCAAAGATTCTACCAGAAAATTACTAGAGCTAATCAATGAATATAGTAAAGTTGCAGGATATAAAATTAACACACAGAAATCCCTTGCATTCCTATACACCAATAATGAGAAAACAGAAAGAGAAATTAAGGAAACAATACCATTCACCATTGCAACAAAAAGAATAAAATACATAGGAATATATCTATCTAAAGAAACAAAAGACTTATATATAGAAAACTATAAAACACTGATGAAAGAAATCAAAGAGGACACAAACAGATGGATAAATATACTGTGTTCACGGATTGGAAGAATTAATATAGTGAAAATGAGTATACTACCCAAAGCAATCTATAGATTCAATGCAATCCCTATCAAGCTACCAATGGTATTTTTCACAGAACTAGAACAAATCATTTCACAATTTGTATGGAAATATAAGAAACCTCAGATAGCCAAAGCAATCTTGAGAAAGAAGAATGGAACTGGAGGAATCAACCTGCCTGACTACAGGCTCTACTACAAAGCCACAGTCATGAAGACAGTATGGTACTGGCACAAAGATAGAAATATAGATCAATGGAACAAAATAGAAAGCCCAGAGATAAATCCACGCACCTATGGACACCTTATCTTTGACAAAGGAGGCAAGAATATACAATGGAGAAAAGACAATTTCTTTAACAAGTGGTGCTGGGAAAACTGGTCAACCACTTGTAAAAGAATGAAATTAGAACACTTTCTAACACCATATACAAAAATAAACTCAAAATGGATTAAAGATCTAAATGTAAGACCAGAAACTATAAAACTCCTAGAGGAAAACATAGGCAAAACACTCAAAACATTTTTTAAGCTAAATTCTTCTGATCATGGCATACAGCCTTACTTAAATAACAATTTTCCTGTGGATGGAAATTTATCCATAAAGAAACAATACAAGAGATTCACCTACCTTTCCTCCTATTATACCCACAAGTCAGTGACTGAAAATAACCACCTTGCTGCCATCTGTAGTATGTACATATCACATATATTACTGCTTATGCACACATGGTTCACACATGAGTAACAGTTCTGATTCTTGGATAAACCTGGAACTGATTTTCCATACATGGCCTTCTACATTAGTCTAACATCAGGACCTGGTATAATGACTCAGGCCTTATCCTTCAACCCATCCAAAGTTTCATTCATAAAATGTCTCTTCATTCCAAAATCCTCAACATTAGGGCCCTCTCATTTCTTCTCTAGTTTATTATTATTACTATTCTGGGCTTTAAAAATTTATTACCACATTATCAAAATATTCCTTTTGTTTTCAATCTGAAGTCCATATCACAATAGGGTAATATTTTGATGAAAAAACCAAATCAATAGGCCGATCATTCTAAGAAATTGCTTTTTTTGGGGGGGGGTAACTTAATCATCACTCCCTACCCCTCCATCCAATAAAAATATACCATGGCCACTGAGACTTTGGGGAGATCTAACAGTCAAATGAAGGGAATTTCAAGCAAAAGTTTGGTTTTGAAATTCATCATAGAGACACTGACTTGAAATTCAAAATGTTTGATAAGCAAAAGATAGGAATTCTGAAATTAAGAAGGCAAACCTTGTGCCAAGGGGGTGGAGGGAAGGACTGGAAGTGTGGGATTAGCAGGTGTAAACTATTATATACAGGATGGATAAACAACAAGGTCCCACTGCATATGTACACCACAGGCAACGATATTCAATATCCTGTGATAAACCATAATTCTACATGTGTATAACTGAGTCACTGTGCTGTACAGCAGAGATTGGTACAACACTGTACTGATCAATTATATTTCAATTAAAAATAATAATTCAAAAGGCAAACTCTGAAGAAACAAGACATGAAGTTTATACCTTAGTCAGAGTGGAGAAAAGGCCAGACTACTTCATTGTGAGGACAAGATAAAGGGTTGCCCAGGCAAAGGAGAAAAAGAGGGAAACATTACCCAGGAGCCAGGCTGGTTGGGAAAGGGGTCAGAGGACTAGACTTTTCAATTTACTGCAAAGAAAGGAGCTAAGCCAGCACTCAAGAAATATCACAGACTTTGGTCAAGTGGGAGTCACCCATTGCAAGAACCAGGGAGCCATAAGGAAGCTAAGCCAGTGCCCAAAACTATCCACCAAAGTATGGGAGCACCGTAACCCCCACTCCCAACTTCACTCCTGCACCAAGAGCTCTAATAATTATCCTACTTGTCACCAAGCAGCAGAGACCTCCCATGAGCAGCACCCTGTACAACATTCACTGATGACTCAGCAAGAACTGTGTTGTCCCTTGCCTGGATCCCAATATTTTTTTTTTGAACCCCACTCGTGGACAATTGCCCTGTCGTGAGCTTGGTTTAATTACAAGCAGAGACCAGGGTTGGGGACAACCAGAGGGAAAATGGTGATGTGAAAATGAGAAACCGCAACACTTCTGTTTGCTAGGAATTCAATCCAGCCTGAAATCTCTTTACACTACTATCCCACAGCTCTTCTGCTCTTATACACAACTTGGCCAAGTGCATATTACCTTCGTACTACTAAGTACAAGATCTGAGTATTTCAACATTTTTTAAAATACAGCTTAAGACATAAAAATGGAGTGGTTCCACTGAAGCAACACCTGGGGCTTCAGAACCCTTGCTGTTTTGCCTCTTACCATGTCCACCCTCACTGCCAGCTGAGGTGCCACCTGTTATCTTTCTCTGAGAAGACACTCTGCTAACTAATCCTAATTTCCGCCAAGGATTGCAGAGACACTGACTTGATGCTGCATCTGATCACCTCCCAGAGGGCTCTTCAGCCTTCTTGCTGTGATTTATTTGGAAGCCAAGTTTTACAGTCGAGAGCAGACATGACTCCATGTCATCCCCCCACAGATGTTTTCAAAAGTTACTCTAATGGTATGTTTCTTCGATCTCACTGTTCATTTTATCCTATAGGCGGTATATATGTGTACTTTACACTAAAATAAAAGGCTTCTTCTTATTTAAGGCCCCATATCATCAGTCACCACTGAAGTTTTCGTTAGAGTGAAGATTAGTACAAGAAAGTTTTGTAAACGGAATAATGCTGACGAGCTGCTCTGAAGCTTCTTTTTAATATGCTTTCTTTTTTCAAAGAGGTTATGGTTTGAAGCAGCCTTTGAAGCAAATGAACCCATTCATCGGCACTAAAACGCCGCTACAGCAGTTTAAAACTATATCAATGAAAGTGTAAACTGTCCCGCTTGATTGACTGTTCTGCACATACGTATCTTTTGTTCCCCCGGTGCTGCTGTGTTCCTGACTACAGGCAATATTTATAGGGCAGAAGAGCAGAAAACAACACATCCACAAATATCCAATCTTTATGTGAATGGCTGTATGGTAAACCAAGCATTCCACAATGAAAGGAGATGCATTAGGCTGCACACGCCTCAACCACAATAGCAAAGCAAGCCAATATTGTCTCTGGCCACTGCTGTGGATTCTCCTATTACCCCATCAATCTCTTCCTGCCCCATGGTTCAGAACTCCCCCTCCTTACAAAGGCCATCTCCTGAGCTCAGCATCCTCACCTTCTGGAAGCTTTCTCCAACCACCTAACCTAAGAGAGCAACCTCCAGTCCCAGCATGATAGCACTGTCTAGTCTGACAACCTGTTCTATTTTCTTCATAGCAGTTATCACCTTTTGTTTTTATTACTGCTCTCCTCCACCAGGATGGAAAATTTAAGAGCAAGACCCTGCCTGTCTTGTCTTCACAGAATAACCAGAGCCAAGCTCAGTACATTATAGGCAATTAATAAATATCTGTGGAACTTGATAGAAGTAGCCCAATGCACTGAAAATTAATTGGCCAAATATCTACTCTCCAAAAGTCCAAATACAACTTGATTTACTACTTGAAATTAAGACGGAAAAAATGGTAAAAAAAAAAAAAAAAAAGAAGAAGTTAGAAGAGGGGTATAAGAGAAAATGGCACACCAGGGGATCCAAAGGAATTCAGTAGAAACTGAGAAAAAAATTCCCTTTGGACTTCTGAAATGCTGTATAATGAAAACACACTTTTCTGAATATCAAATATATTTGTAAAAACATCAAACCACTCTATCAGTCTTAGTTTGCAACAAATTGACTACTCTGTTAAGACCATCCACTCAGAATTAAGCGCAGTGAGCTTTATAAAGATTTAATATGAGGATGTACATTTTAGGGTAAATTGATGAATTTAGTAGGTTAGGCTAATGGGTCACTTGAAAAACATTGTTATTTAACAAATCAATTACTCAGCCTATTGATTTTAGCTTATCTAGTGAGAAATTTCTTTTGGACCTTGAGCTTTATTATTCCCATCTTACAGTGGGTGAATCTGAGGTTCACTAGCTTGTCCACAGATACACAAGCAGTAGGTGGAAGACCTGGCCTTCAGCTTGGAGTCTTTCCACATCTGGAGTCTGAGCCTTCAACACCAAATGGTACTGCCTAACCAGCAGACCCTCAGCAGTCTAGGATTTAGTATCGACAGTTCTGACACTTCTAGAATGCTTCCGCCAGATCGAGGTATGTAGTAACTTACAATTTGGATAATATAAGACTGGAATTTGAATCAAGGCTGCTTAGAGAGCAAGTAGGGTAGGCTGTGGAAGAATCTGAATGCTTATGAGACTTTATTTCCTGCTTGAGATTGCTCTAGAAGACACACTCATGAGGTATCTGAATTTTACTTGGAAAAAGTGTGTGCTATAGGTGAGAGATTTTTATAAACCTGAGATGTATGAACATCATACCAGGCATGTTCAGTATCTCATGAAAGTCAACTTGAAGGTCCTCACAGATAAGAAGAGAATATACCGTACAATAGCAGCCTTGGGTATTTACGAATTTTCCACACTGGCCTCTTATTTTTCTAAGCAATATGGTAAGCAGGACCACTGGATAAGATAAAGCATACTGCAGAGCTGCAGGAGATGAATCTGAGACTAAGATTATTCCTCCACATTTGTCACATACTAGACATTTCTTTGCACCAACTTTTAAAATTTTTATCATAATTTTTTTTTTATGTTTCAGTCCCTTGGCTGAGAAGCATGTGGGATCTTAGCTCTCTGACCAAGGATTGAACCTGCACCCCCTGAACTGAAAGGCAAAGTTCCAACCACTGGACCACCGGGAAATTCCCTGTACCAACCTTTTTAAACATCCAAGTATCTCTGGGGGTTCTTAATCTTCACATAGGTTATTTTTGTTTGTTTTCTTGTTCTTTCAAAATGACAGAATTCAATTCTCTCATTTCATAGACTTAAACAAAAGCCCCCAAATTTTAAATGATTTTCTCAAGGTCATTGAGCCCATCACCGGTAGAGTATGAATGTGAAACCGAGTCTTAACTTTCCCAGTCCAGAGTTCTCTTCTCTATATTATCAACAGTTCTCAAACATTTTTAAACAATGGAACCATTTTTTTTCTCTGAACCAAATCTTATTTAACCTCAATATATGTAACTGATAAAGGCTGCATTTTATTAGTAGAAAATTATTTATGGGTATTATGTGCAGCATTTACTTCTAACATCAAAGAGGAAAAATGAGATTTTTGGAAATTTTTGAAATCAGGAATTATGGATGCCAACAAATCAGTCTCAGCATGCAATTTTCCTTTATTTTATTTCACAGTACTGAGAAAATCCTGACTCAGAAAACTAATTGCAAGTGGTAACAGTTTTTAATAACTCCCCTTGAAACCTCAGAATGCTGTTGAATCAAACTTTGCTCTTGAACCAAACTCTTGAAAAGGCTTTGGAAGACTCTGCCTAGAACATACTCTGGAAGTCACTGCAATTAAACTATGTTCCTTTTCCATCTTAGACACATCCCTGGCAATTACTTTATTCAGTTCAATACCAGAAGTCAGCAACAGACTAAATGTTAACCTAGGACAATTTTTTAAAAAGGATCCTGTCAGAAGATAGAAAAAGGGGAAAAACAAAAAGAAGAGTTCAGCTTTCACTCTAGAACAAATTCATTGAAAATTAAATCAGCAGATGAGCAGTTTGCCAATGACTGATTAATCGAATGTATTGATTTACACAAAATGTGTTTCTTATGACTATATAGTTCAGAGCGTTTTTGTATTGAATGTGATGCTTTTAACAGCTTTTTGAAAGCTTCTGCTAAATTTCAGTGGAGTGGTTTTCATTTTGCTTTCAGAGCAGTGTTTTAAGGAAAGTACAATTGACTCTGCTCCATCAACCTACAACTCAACAGCAGGGAGGGAGACCTCCAGCCTGCAAAATTCACTCCTGGGCTGCCCACGCTGGAGAGGGGGTTACTAATGGGCAGAGAATGAGGAGACTAAGGAGCAGAATGAGAAAGGAGGAGAGGTAGAGAACCTGAAGAGCAGGAGGCCTACGTGATAGAGTGAGGGAAGAGCTACTGGGAGAGATGGGAGAACTGAAGAGAGAGGGTTTGGCAGAATAGAAAGGCCCCAGAATTCAGGAAAGTTCTAGCTCTTCATAGCGCTCCTTGCTAGTTCCTCAAATATGAATGGGTGTAAACTCCAAAAGAAATTAGACTTTGGAAATGGGTAAGAAGATTGCTGACTATAATACATGCATTCCAGCAGGCCAGTGGTTAAGATTTTGCCCACCAATGCAGGGCATACAGGTTCGGTTCCTGGTCAGGTAATTAAGATCCCACAGGCCTCAGGGCCAAAAAGTCCAAAACATAAAACAGAAGCAATATTGTAATAAATTCAACAAAGACTTTTTTTTTTTTAAAAGGCATGCATTCCTAAAACACTTGGAGAAAAATTAAAGTATTATCAAATCCTCCTCTCTACTCCCCAAGTCCAACTAGAGGCAAACCTAGGAGTAAAACCAGATCTGATTCTTAGACTAATGCCATTCTTATTGCTTTTCATGGTGAATATGCCTGTCTGGACATCTGCCTTCATTGGCTCTTAAGAGATTTCTCCCCAAAATAATACCAAAGTAAAACAAAATTATATCATCCAAGTTAATTAAATGTCCTTTTAAAATGACTGAAGAAATGGACTCAAGCTTAAATCAGTCCAAAAGACATATCCCTCCTAAAAATGAAGTCCTTCTTAAAACCTAAATGTAGTCATCAGGTTTTGAGACACTTTTGTTTAAACATGCCTAATTTTGAGAGCTTTAGAGGTAGTTATGATTTTTCCCATTCTTTGAAGACTTCCTGCAAATGAGACATGCGGCCATTTTATAAAAATGATAAATTGGCCTGTTACAAGTAGCCCAGGATCCTATTCCTCATGTCTCTCTCTCCTCTCATGCTGTATCACTTCCTGGAAGTATTAATAGTTGCATTTCATTTTCCTGTATAAATATTTAAGGACTGTAATTCTGCCAAGTTGACACTGGCAGTGCCTATGCACAGTGATGTTTCATTATGCGCTCCTCATATCAACATAATCTTGTCAAACTTTGTTTCCAATAAATAGGGCAGGCTGTATTTGGAATATTTTAATAACCAAGACCAGTCATATTGCTTTCAATCATGGCCTGCTTACAAATCCCCAGCTAAGAGGTGCAGTTACATGGAACAATAACCCGTGAGCAGCGTGCCAATATATTTTCATTAGTCAATGACACCCAGCTGCAGAGAGAAATTAGGCTGTGTCCTTTAAAACTCATCGTTCCCTTGTGGCAGAACCACAGCCGGCCGGATTGGCTCCACCAAACCTTCCTGCCATTGTTCAATCAATGCTCCAGCTGGGTTGTGTTCATCATAAACTCTAAGTCTGCAATTTTTCAATTCCATATTGGGCTCGGATTCAAAGCCTATTGTTCTGACATTACTGGCGTGGCAGACACGGAGAATGTCATTGAGTAGCTATCCTTGCAAGCACTTCTTCTCACCCTATCATCCTAAATCATTTGGAAAAATAATTTCTCTGTGGGAACTTTGGGAACAGTGGTCTGGCATTACTTTGGACTTTTCCCCTAGTGTTCTATTTGTTTAACAATACTAGGAAAAGGAAGTCATTTTTCAGACTTTCCAGATCAAAGTAGCCCTAATGGGGACACTAGAAAGGAAACATTTCAAATGGAAGCACTTTTTTTTTGGGGGGGGGGCAGGGCACGAGGCTTGCAGGATCTTATTTCCATGACCAAGGATCCAACCTGAGTCCCCAGCACTGGAAGCTCAGAATCCTAACCAATGGACCAGCAGCAGTTCTCAGAAGCACATTCTTATGTTTTCATCTTTGTTTTACCACTGGATTGTTTGTGCTCTTTCATCAATCATCTTAAAAGCTAAGCTATTGAAACCACAGTTTTCCATAATAGACAGATCGCCATTTAGATCAGTAAAACACCAACATCCCTCCTCTCTCCCTTCTTTTGTTCAGCTCACCACTCCATTTAGGACTCTTCCCACCCTACACACTCACCTAAGCGGAGGCAGAGAGAGCCATGGCCCAGGGACCCATGCCGGAAGCATCTTGTGAATGCCACCAGGAGTGATGGAAACCCCAGACAGATGGGCAGCACAGCTTCTGAGGAGAGAGGCTGTTCTTAGGCATGGTTTTAGTGACTCCACACGGGCTGCAAATCAGCCACAAATAATTCCCAGGCCTTCTGCGGATTTTTCTAGGCTCATGATGACAGCCCTTACTGCTAGGTTCACAGTTTCTATGGCAGTGTTTCTTGATCCTGGCTGCACATCAGCACATCTGATTTAATAAAAAAAAAATACTGATGCTTGGGCCTCTCCTCCAGAGATTCAGATCCAACTGCTCTGGATGTAGATATTTTTTTAAATGCTCCCCAGATAACTCTAACGAGTGGCCAGGGTGAAGAAACACTGCTCAGGGGCATTTGTGACAACTGTGACTAAACACAGCCAAGTTCTGCTCCCTGAATTGGCATGTCTATTTTTAGGCTATACTTTGACCAAATGTACCCAAATCTCAGAAGTCTCAGCAAGAAGAAATGAGAAATTGAGCTCCACACCTGTACGGAGTTCACCTCATAATCACTGAGATGTTTTCTAGCTTGGGTTATCCTGGGTCGATCATGTTCAAATAGCTACAAGAACTGGGAAAAATCAGGGGGTAAGTGTACAGGGTAGGAGAAAGCCCAGAATGGTGAGGGTCATGAACTAGAACATGAAATGCCCGTCTAACAGGAGGCATGTGCTGTTCAGATCCAGCAGAGGGCTGGGCCCCTGTAAGAACATCAGCCCCATGTAGCCAAAGGTCTTAATTTTTTTTTAAAGAGAGACTAGAAAGGTGAATTTTTATGTGAGATCTTGCAATCTGAGAAAACTGGCTCACATTAAAAAATATTGGGGGGGTAAATAATCAAAGTGTGTCAACATTGCCTTCAGGCACTGGCCAGTGACAAAACATATATTAAAAATAAATAAATAAAACCACAGCTGTCATAGTCTGTCTGAAGTATTACATCATTATTAGGAGCATTGACTGTTAAAGCTAGAAGAAAACTAAAAGAAGTTATTCAATCTAGTTATTTAAAAATTATGAAAGTAGGGGAAAAAAATAAACTTAAGCTTTCAGAGGTCATGTGAACTAGCTCATGATGCTGCAATAGATGCCAGGATTCCAGACAAAGTCCAGGGTCTGTGCTGACATCAAAGGGAACCAGCCTTGACTCTGTAACTCTGGACATTTCTACACTGAAATGGCAAATGCCACCATTTGGATGATAAAAGCCATGACAGGTAAACCAAAGAGGTCATATCATTTGTATGGTAGGACTTCAACACCCATAATACTTTAAAGTATTAGGGCAAATACCTTCAGACTAGGATTTGTGTTGCATTTTCAGGAAAGAACCTCTCTGGGGTATAATAAGTAAACCCCTGCTATCAACCACTCACTGGGCAAAGAGCTGCGTGTGAAAACATACATAGGCCCATAGTTTACAGTCCAAGGAAACAAAATATCATCAGATCTGTCACTCCCTGGTTCACATCATTCAATGGCTTCCCAAAGCTCTAGAATAAAAGCCAAGTGAATACAAATGTACTGAGAGAAGTTAGGTAAACAGAAAGACAAAGAGAAATTGGTGGGGAGGATGGGTTACAATTGTGCTTACAGACGTTTCTCACCTAATAGATGTTACCTTAAAATATATACTTTCAAGCCAAGTATGTATTACATTAAAGCCTATAAAATGATCACTATTGACCATTCTTTAACTACAAAAATAGCAATTTCACATGATTCAATACAGAAGACTCAACCTACCTAGATTCCAGCTTAACACTATTATCATTTAGTCCTCTTTGGAGAATTCTACACCATTAACCCCTTCTCCTCCTTCCTGAAACACTCTTGTCTGCTTCCATGATGCCCTGTTTTTCTGGTTTGCCTCCTCATTCACTGGAAACTGCTCTTCTAGCTCCTTTCCTGGCCCTTCCTTTCTATCAGAACTCTAAAGATCAAATCCCTAGACTTGGGAAAGGTTCAGCTTCTTTTCTAAGCATTGGCCTGTAGTTTATTTAAAATATCTACTTGCAGATAATGTCCAAAATTATGTCTCCTGCAAAAATCTTTGTAACCACCAGTCTGATACATGCAGTTGGTAACCTGGATATCTTCTCCCATCTCATCCTCTTTGGTCTCCTTCTCCTCTTGCCCTCAGTCTTTCCCAGCATCACGGTCTTTTCCAACAAGTCGCCTCTTTGATGGTTGGATGGCATCACCAACTCAATGAACATGAGTTTGAGCAAACTATGGGAAATAGCAGAGGACAGAGGATCCTGACATGAAGCAGTCCATGGGGTCGCAAAGAGTCAGATGTGATTTAGTGACTAAACAACATCTTCTCCTAGGCATATCATGTTCAAGATCAAGCCCCTGGCCCTTTCTGAAATCTTCCCCACCTTTCTTCCCCATTTCAGTAAATGCTACTTCCAGCCACCATGCTGCTTAAGCCAGAAAATGTGAACTCCTTCTCAACGCTTCCCACACAGTGACCAAATCCTGATGATTCTAAATACAGGATAGCAAACATATATGCCTCTTTTCATCTCTAATGCATCCACCATAGACCAACACACCTCTGGCTGGAATACTGGGTTGGCCAAATACTTGGTTCAAGCTTTTCATACCATCTTTTGGAAAAAATGGAATGAACTGTTTGGCCAACCCAATACTATAGTATCTCCTTAACTGACCTGTTTCCATGCTTCCAGTCTCTGATACAAACTAATCACCCTGACCAAATGGTCATATATGACATGGCTCCTGGACACTTCTCCAGGCTCCTGGACACTTCTTCAGCCCCATATATCTGTCTATCCCCCTCACTCTCCATACTCATCACACTGGTTTTCTTTTAGTTCTTCAAATAAACCAATGTCTTTCCTGATTTTAGGCCTTTCCTCATGACAATTTCTCTGCCTGAAAAGTTCTTCCTAGGCTTCCCTGGTGGCTCAGTCATAAAGAAACCACCTGCCAATGCAAAAGACACAGTTTCAATCCCTGATTGAATGTATGCTCCCACATATTGTGCAGCTACTAAGCCTGTGCACCATAACTACTAAGCCTGTGCTCTAGAGTCTGAGAGCCACAATTATTGAGCCCAAGTACCACAACTACTTAAGCCTGCAAGCCCTGAAGCCTGTGCACTGCAACTAGGGAGGAGCTCTTGCTCTCTGCATCTAGAGAAAAGCCCAGGCAACGACAAAGGCCCAACACAGCCAAAAATAAATAAGATTATATTTTAAAAAAACATTCTTCCCCCTTGATCATTTCATTACTCTATCACCTTCATTTAAATGAAATGGGTTAAAGTCACTCAGTTTCTGTTCAAGTGAAATATTAGACCTAAGCCCTGAAACCCTGGACTCTCAAGTTAAGAAACTTGAGTGTATGTCCTAGGTCTGTGGAAGGTTTGTCATCAGTTGTCTCAATGGTAAAGAAAGAGGTGAACTGAATGCCCTACCGGGCTCAATATTAGACTACTGCAGACTTCTATCTTACAGATGAAGAAACCAAGGCCCACAAGAGTCAATTTACCACAGTACAATAAACAGTTCTTTCATTGGGCAAACTTTTTCCTAATGTTATGTGGACATTATTGGCCTTTGCAGCTGAAAAGATTATTTTGTACTAAGGGAAGAAAAAAGACAGGCATATTTAACTAGGATAGTAATTCAAAATGTATGCATTAGTATGAAGATAGGAAGTAACAGTAAATGAAGAAATAGTTAAATGTCATAGGGGATTGGAATGCAAAAGTAGGAGGTCAAGAGATACCTGAAGTAATGGGCAATTTAGGCCTTAAAGTACAAAATGAAGCAGGGAAAAGGCTAAGAAAGTTTTGCCAAGAGAACACACTGGTCATAGCAAAGACCTTCTTCCAACAACACAAGAGACAACTCTACACATCGACATCACCAGATGGTCAATACCGAAATCAGATTGATTACATTCTTTGTAGCTGAAGATGGAGAAGCTCTATACAGTCAGCACAAACAAGACATGGAGCTGACTGGCTCAGATCATGAACTCCTTATTGTCAAATTCAGACTTAAGTTGAAGAAAGTTGGGAAAATCACTAGGTCATTCAGGTATGACCTAAATCAAATCCCTTATATTATACAGTGGAAGTGACAAATAGATTCAAGGGATTCGATCTAATAGACAGAATACCTGAAAAACTATGGGCAGAGGTTCATAACACTGTGCAGGAGGCGATAATCAAAACCATCCCTAAGAAAAAGAAATGCAAAAAGGCAAAATGATTGTCTGAGGAGGGCTTACAAATATCTGAGAAAAGAAGAGAAGTGAAAGGCAAAGGAGAAAAGGAAACATATATCCATCTGAATGCAGAGTTCCAAAGAATAGCAAGGAGAGATAAGAAAGCCTTCCTAAATAATCGTGCAAAGAAATAGAGGAAAACAATAGAATGGGAAAGACCAGAGATCTCTTCAAGAAAATTAGAGATGCAAAGGGAACATTTCATGCAAAGATGGGCACAATAAAGGACAGAAATGGTAAGGACCTAACAGAAGCAGAAGATATTAAGAAGAGGTGGCAACAATACACAGAAGAACTATACAAAAAATATCTTCATGACCCAGATAACCATAATGCTGTGATCACTCACAAAGAGCTAGACATCTTGGAGTGCAAAGTCAAGTGGATCTTAGGAAGCATCACTACAAACAAAGCTAGTGGAAGTGACGGAATTCCAGTTGAGCTATTTCAAATTCTGAAAGATGATGCTGTGAAAGTGCTGCACTCAATAAGCCAGCAAATTTGAAAAACTCAGCAGTGGCTACAGGACTGGAAAAGGTCAGTATTCATTCCACTCTCAAAGAAAGGCAATGCCAAAGAATATTCAAACTACCACACAATTGCACTCATCTCACAGGTCAGCAAAGTAATGTTCAAAATTCTCCAAGCTAGACTTTCACAGTACATAAACCATGAACTTCCATATATTCAAGCTAGATTTAGAAAAGGCAGAGGAACCAGAGATCAAATTGCCAACATCCATTGGATCATCGAAAAAGCAAGAGAGTTCCAGAAAAACATCTACTTTTGGTTCACGGACTACACTTTGACTGTGTGGATCACAACAAACTGTGGAAAATTCTTAAAGAGATGGGAATACCAGACCACCTTACCTGCCTCCTGAGAAAACTGAATGCAGGTCAAGAAGCAACAGTTAGAACCAGACATGGAACAATGGACTGGTTCCACACTGGGAAAGGAGTATGTCAAGGCTGTATATTGTCACCCTGCTTATTTAACTTATATGCAGAGTACATCATGAGAAATGCTGGGCTGGATGAATCACAAGCTGGAATCAAGATTGCTGGAAGAAATATCAATAACCTCAGTTACGCAGATGACACCACCCTTATGGTAGAAAGGGAAGAGGAACTAAAGAGCCTCTTGATGAAAGTGAAAGAGAAGAGTGAAAAAGCTGGCTTAAAACTCAACATTCAAAAAACTAAGATCATGGCATCTGGTCCCATCACTTCATGGCAAATAGATGGAGAAAAAATGGAAACAGTGACAGACTTTGTTTTCTTGGGCTCCAAAATCACTGCAGACGGTGACTGCATCCATGAAAATAAAAGATGCTTACTCCTTGGAAGAAAAGCTATGACCAACCTAGATAGCATATTAAGAAGCAGAGACATTAGTTTGCTGACAAAGGTCTGTATAGTCAAAGCTATGGTTTTTCCTGTAGTCACGTCTGGATGTGAGAGTTGGACCGTAAAGAAGGCCTAGTGTCAAAGAATTGATGCTTCTGAACTTTGGTGCTGGAGAAGACTTTTCAGAGTCCCTTGGACCGCAAGGAGATCAAACCAGTCAATCCTAAGGTAATCTGTCCTGAATATTGATTGGAAGGACTAATGCTGATGCTGAAGCTCCAATACTTTGGCCACCTGATGCGAAGAGCTGACACATTAGAAAAGACCCTGTTCCTGGGAAAGATTGAAGGCAGGAGGAGAAGGGGATGACAGAGGATGAGATGATGGATGGCATCACCGACTCAATGGACATAAGTTTGAGCAAGCTCTGGGAGATGGTGAAGGACAGGGAAGCCTGGCGTGCTGCATTCCTTGGAATTGCAAAGAACTGAACATGACAGAGCAATTAAACAACAACAACCACAAAAAAAATGATGGTTTAATGTGAACATTAAGTACAGATGTATACGTTGTTCGTAAAATCATTTCCTTGATCGTAAGTTCTAAATCTTTCAATGTCACAGTACTTTCACCAGTGAACTGTTTCAATGACCAACAGGAGTTGGAACACAAATGTTTATCTTCCTAGGAGACAGTGAAGGAGATGTTGCCTGTAGGTCCCAGGCGATCTCCTGACACAAATACCTCTGATCAAAGAATGTGCTTTCTAATTTAAATCAAGGTTATTAAACTTAAATAAGAGAGGAAAACACCTTAGGGGGAGAAAAAAACTGTCGGCTGAGATTGGTGGCTAAGATATAGACTAAATGAATCACTTCCCCAGAGATCCTAGAAATTCGAGATGGCAAGTCTGGGGACTGAGGGATAACATGGCAAGTGGCTCAGCTGATGTCTTCATTTAGTTTCTAGGGCAAGAATATATTTCCTAGACATCTCAAAAGGTAGTGCGGAAGAAAGCCAACTGCTTATTTTATCAACACACCCTGCGTGACGCCTTCATGGAAAGTATGCACAGAGCTAGTCAGCAAAAAAATGTAAAAGACATAAAGTCAACAACAGAGGCCCAGGGACGCTCATTTACACACTTTAACTGGCACCGACTTATGAAACTTTGAATTTCCCCCTCTTTCACGATTAAGCATGCAGAGACCGTCAGATGCCATAAATGCGGGGCACCTTATGCAGAACACAAAGGATAAACTGAACAGAAATATTTAAAATAGAAATCTGAAGGAGGATGAAAACGATTTAACTGTTATGAAGTCTTATTTATGAAAGTGTATTTGAAATCCATAGAACGTAGAACAATTCTTCCATCTTTGAAACAATCATGGAGAATAGAAAGTTATTTTTGAAGAAAATAATTAACCTGGATACAAAATAGTCACCTTTAAGAGTTTCTTGAAACACAATTCTTCTCATATATAAGGTTCAATTATCTCTTCTAACCCCACCTCTTTGCTTTCAAAGTCCAATCTATTCTCCACCCATAAAAATATGGAAAACACTCAACTATCTTGAATTATAAACTAAAGCAAGATTTTTTTTTAGTTTTCAAATTACCAAAACTTCAAAAAAAAATGCCAAAGCTTGTGGGGATTCAAGGAAGCCAAACTTCTATCCAGTCCTGGGAAGAATGGTGGGGATTTGGTAATATATCAAAAGAAAGTGTGTTAGTCACTCACTTATGTCTGACTTTTTGCAACTCCATGGACTGCAGCCAGCCAGGCTCCTCTTTCCATGGAATTTTCTAGGCAAGAATACTGGAGTGGGTTGCCATTCCCTTCTCTAGGGGATCTTCCCGACTCAGGGATCTAAGCTGGGTCTCCAGAATTGTAGGCAGATTCTTTACCGTCTGAGCCACCAGGGAAGTCCAATATATCAAAAAACTTATAAGAATTCATATTCTTGGACTTAATAGTTACATTTCTGGAAATCTATACAAAAAGAATCTGATTAAGAGAAAACAACTTTTTGAGAATAAAGATACTTGTTTCTGTTATTTATATAGGAAAACTGGAACTACTGATATGTCCAACAATAGGGAAGTTGAAATTATGGTATATCAAAAATTGCCATTTTAATAATTTTCTTCTCCCAAGTTCTTATGCTTTAAATTTTTTATATGCTGCATCACGTATGTAATGCTGTTTATATTTTAGACACTGCTTTTCTTTTATATTGCTGAATTATTTTTTAAGTTGTCTATCTACAGGGAAGTCTTGGTTTTGGTAGATATTTAAGAAAATTCTGTAAGGCTATATTCTCACAGTTGGAAGCAACAATGGGATTATGACTGTGGATCCTGTCACCAAAGGAAAATGAGGTGAGATAACTCTTGAGAAAAAATGCCCAGTCCTCTGAAGATCAGGGGTTCTCAGAGATTGCTGAGCTCTTCACCAGAGCTGACAAGGCTGCTTCTCATGTCAGAAGGGAAAGGTGCATGTATTGAATACATCCTCCCCCAAGGGAACAGTATGGAATTAGAGCATATTTGAACTTAGAGGGTTTCAAAAGTAAAGCAATTCCGGTCTAGCCAGCAGACTGAATAAATGGGTGCTACGGACTCAGGAACATGGATACATTTGTAACTGCACCTTAAAAATGCTTGAGACTGCCAAGTAGGTCAGAGATGAACATTTTAGGGAGGGGGCAATCAACACAGTCAAAGGCACAGAGATGTGAAAAAGGCAGTGTGTTTAGTTCTGCTTGAGTACAAAGAGAAACTGCAAAATGAGGATGAGGCATAGAAAAAGGTAAGGAGCCAATCCTGGAAGGTCTTCTGCGCCATATTGAGGAACTGGAGATAAAGAGCCACAGTGATCTTTCAATTATCAGAGAAACATGACCAGATGTGTTGCTCAGAAGTGTATCAAAAGAGGAGGGTAACACTAGAGGCAGAAAAACCTGATCAAAGACATGATAAGAATTACTGCAGGTTGGATGCATCTTCAGGGCTTGAAAGACACAAAGGCAGATTCAGAAGAAGCTTTAGTGAGTAAAACCCAATGAGTCATATAAAATCAAAGGAAAATGCACATTTGTATTTCCACCAAAAGGATCAGGGATTGAAGAGCTGTGAGCATGGCAATAAAAAAATTTGTTAGCATTTGAAAACATAAAACCTTCCTACATTTATCCACTTAAATCTGTGGTGGCTGTAATGTATGCCCATAAGTTTTCTGATCCTCCTTCAAAAAGATGGAAGTTATTTCTGTGCCCCATGAATCTGGCCAGTCTTGGCAACTCTCTTGGAACAAATAAAATGCAACAGATTTACAACTCCAAGACTAGAACATAAAAGGTAGCATGGCTTGTAGCACTCTTTCCCTTGAGATTCAGCCACCAAGCTGTGAGGAAGCCCAGGAAACTTGGACAGAGCACTTGTTCAAGCCCTGTTCTCTAACAATAGCTCAGCTGATGTCCTGGTAGATAGTCAGCCTCCACCTGAAAGCCCATGAGTGAAGAAAAGCGGATCATGGTGGAGAGTTCCGACGAAACATGGTCCACTGGAGAAGGGAATGGCAAACCACTTCAGTATTCTTGCCTTGAAAACTGCATGATCAATATGAAAAGGCAAAAAGATAGGACACTGAAAGATGAACTCCCCAGGTCGGTAGGTGCCCAATATGCTACTGGAGATCAGTGGAGAAATACCTCCAGAAAGAATGAAGAGATGGAGCCAAAGCAAAAACAACACCCAGCTGTGGATGTGACTGGTGATGGAAGTGAAGTCCAATGCTGTAAAGAGCAATATTGCATAGGAACCTGGAATGTTAGGATCATGAATCAAGGCAAATTGGAAGTGGTCAAACAGGAGATGGCAAGAGTGAACATAGATATTTTAGGAATCAGTGAACTAAAATGGACTGGAATGGGTGAATTTAACTCAGATGACCATTATATCTACTACTGTGGGAAAGAATCCCTTAGAAGAAATGGAGTAGCCATCATGGTCAACAAAAGAGTCCAAAAGGCAGTACTTAGATGCAATCTCAACAACGACAGAATAACCTCTGTTCCTTTTCAAGGCAAACCATTCGATAACACAGTAATCCAAGTCTATGCCACAACAAGTAATGCTTAAGAAGCTGAAGTTGAACAGTTCTATGAAGACATACAAGACCTTCTAGAACAAAACCCAAAAAAGATATCCTTTTCAATATAGGGGACTGGAATGCAAAAGTAGGAAGTCAAGAGATACGTGGAGTTAACAGGCAAATTTGGCCTTGGAGTACAAAACAAAGCAGGTCAAAGGCTAACAGAGTTTTGCCAAGAGAATGCACTGGTCATACCAAACACCCTCTTCCAAAAACACAAGAGAAGACTCTACACATGGACACCATCAGATGGTCAATACCAAAATCAGACTGATTATATTCTTTGCAGCCAATGATGGAGAAGCTCTATATAGTCAGCAAAAACAAGACCGGGAGCTAACTGTGGCTCAGATCATGAATTCCTTATTGCCAAAATCAGACATAAATTGAAGAAAGTAGGGAAAACCACTAGACCATTCAGGTATGACCTAAATCGAATCCCTTACGATTATACAGTGGAAGTGAAAAATAGATTCAAGGATTCTAGGGATTAGATCTGACAGACAGAGTGCCTGAAGAACTATGGACAGAGGTTCCTGACATTGTACAGGAGGCCGTGATAAAGACCATTCCCAAGAAAAAGAAATGCAAAAAGGCAAAATGGTTGTCTGAGGAGGCCTTACAAATAGCTGATAAAAGAAAAGACCTGAAAGGCAAAGGAGAAAAAGAAAGATACACCCATCTGAATGCAGAGTTCCAAAGAATAGCAAGGAGAGATAAGAAAGCCTTCCTCAGAGATCAATGCAAAGAAATAGAGGAAAACAATAGAATAAGAAAGACTAGAGATCTCTTCAAGAAAATTAGATATCAAGGGAACATCTCACCCAAAGATGGGCACAATAAAGGGCAGAAATGGTAAGGACCTAACAAAAGCAGAAGATATTAAGAAGAGGTGGCAAGAATACACAGAAGAACTATACAAAAAAGATCTTCATGACCCAGATAATCACGATGTGTGATCACTCACCTAGAGCCAGACATCCTGGAGTGCAAAGTAAATTGGGCCTTAGGAAGCATCACAGCGAACAAAGCTAGTGGAGGGGATAGAATTACAGTTGAGTTATTTCAAATCCTAAACGATGATGCTGTTAAAGTTCTACATTCACTATGCCAGCAAATTTGGAAAGCTCAGCAGTGGCCACAGGGCTGGAAAAGGTCAGTTTTCATTCCAATCCCAAAGAAAGGCAATGCCGAAGAATGTTCAAACTACCACACAATTGCACTCATCTCACATGCTAGTAAAGTAATGCTCAAAATTCTCCAAGCCAGGCTTCAACAGTACATGAACCATGAACCTCCAGAGGTTCAAGTTGGTTTTAGAAAAGGCAGAGGAACCAGAGATCAAATTGCCAACATCCGTTGAATCACTGAAAAAGCCACGGAGTTCCAGAAAAACATCTACTTCTGTTTTATTGACTACACCAAAGCGTTTGACTGTGTGGATTCAAGCTGTAGAAAATTCTTAAAGAGATGGGAATACCAGACCACCTGACCTGTCTCCTGAGAAATCTGTGCACATGTCAAGAAGCAACAGTTAGAAATGGACATGCAACAACAGACTGGTTCCAAATAGGGAAAGGAGTACGTCGAGACTGTATATTGTCACCCTGCTTATTTAACTTATATGCAGAGTACATCATGAAAAATGCTGGGCTGGAGGAAGCACAAGCTGGAATCAAGATTGCCACGAGAAATATGAGTAACTTCAGATATGCAGATGACACCACCCTTATGGCATAAAGTGAAGAAGAACTAAAGAGGTTCTTGATGAAAGTGAAAGAGGAGAGTGAAAAAGTTGGCTTAAAACTCAACATTCAGAAAATTAAGATCATGGCATCCAGTCCCATCACTTCATGGCAAATAGATGGGGAAACCATGGAAACAGTGGCAGACTTTATTTTTGGGCGGTCCAAAATCACTGAAGATGGTGACTGCAGCCATGAAATTAAAAGACACTTGCTCCTTGGAAGAAAATCTATGACCAACCTATACAGCATATTAAAAAGCAGAGACATTACTTTGCCAACAAAGATCCATCTAGTCAAAACCATGGTTTTTCCACTCTTTGTATATGGGTATGAGAGTTGGACTATAAAGAAACCTTAGTGCCAAAGAATTGATGCTTTTGAACTGTGGTGTTGGAGAAGACTCTTGGGAGTCCCTTGGAGTGCAAGGTGATCCAACCAGTCCATCCTAAAGGAAATCAGTCCTGAATATTCATTGGAAGGACTGATGCTGAAGCTGAAACTCCAATATTTGGCCACCTGATGCGAAGAACTGACTCATTTGAAAAGACCCTGATGGTGGGAAATTCTGAAGGTGGGAAGAGAAGGGGACAACAGAGGATGAGATGGTTGGATGGCATCACTGACTTGATGGACATGAGTTGGAGTAAGCTCCAGCTGTTGGTGACGGACAAGGGAGGGGAGCCTGGCGTGCTGCAGTCCATGAGGTTGCAAAGAGTTGGACAGGACTGAGCAAATGAACTGAACTGAACTGAACTGAATGTCAAGCTTAGTGACAGAAGAACTGTAAGGAAAACAATGGCAACTGGAGCTTCTAAGAGATCTTAATGCTAGAAATTTGAAGACCTTAACAAAAGAAACACACAAAGAACATGTTTATCAAACTTTGAATGTGAATGTGTTAATCGCTCAGTCGTGTCTGACTCTTTGCAATTCCGTATTGCCTGCCAGGCTCCTCTGTCCATGGAATTCTCCAGGGAAGAATACTGGAGTGGGTTGTCATTCCCTTCTCCAGGAGATCTTCCCGACCCAGGGATCAAACCCAGGTATCCTGTATTGCAGGCAGATTCTTTACTGTCTGAGCCACCAGGGAAGCCAAACTTTAGATAATGCAAAGGAGGTATAACTAACTCTTTAATGGTTAACTTAAAATTCAGTAGCAATTTGATCTTGGCTTAACAGATTAGCTTGTGGAAAATGCTCCTGCTACAGAATACTTTAAAAGGTTGGTATATAAACTTATGTGTAAATAGGTCCCTCAGATGGTAAAGAATCTGCCTGCAGCGCAGGAGACCCGGACTCAGTTCCTGGGTGAGGAAGATCCCTTGAGAAGGGAATGGCTCTCCACTCCAGTATTCTTGCCTGGGAAATCCCATGAACAGAGGAGCCTGGACAGCTACAGTCCATGGGTTCAAAAAGAGTCGCACACGAATGAGCAACTAACTCATACACATATATATATATATGCACACATATACACCTACACAAACACACCTCCCTGACAGACGGTAGCTAGATACAAGGAGTCACTGGGTGAGTGGATGAGCTAGTAAGAAAATGAAGTCTTCAGTGGCCAAAAAGAAGCAAAAGCAAGAATCCAGAGAGGTAGCAAAATGCTAAGGCCAACAGCAGCCCTGAGCTTCTCTGCAGAGCCTTGGCTGCCTAGAGCTTTGGGTTTTAAAGGAACAATGACTGATTGGGCCCTAGCAAAGAGAAAAGTTGAATGGGTTCCTTTGTAATGCCTGGTCCTTCAGGAGCTGTACTTATTGTGAAAGGTGGAAATATTTCAGCTGACAGAATAAAGTCATTTATCTTTTTTAGTCATTTCTTTGGTGGTGGAGGTGGCAGGTCTCTCCTAATAATCTATTGATACAACTTTAAGCTGGTGCTCATGCAAAATTGGCTCTAGAAATCACCCAACTTCCAAGAACTGAAAAAACACAGGCTGAGATTTGCTTAAAGAGATTCAGAAATCTCACAGAAGTAAACACCACTGCTTTCTATTAGAGACCATCCTTATGCCACTGGGGTAAAAAAAAAAAAAAAGATTTACTAAGCAAGATCACAAAATCTAATACCAACCACTCAAAGCTAAAACAATCAAATCAAAGCAAATTAAAAACACCCTCCCACTTCTGAATATTACATCTTAAGAAGAACAACATCAGAGGGACTCATGTCCACATACGGATTATCAGCATGATGTATGGTGAGACCTGGAGATCTCACATATACATATATAGTGGTTGGGATTTTTTTTTTTTGGCCCCACCATGCCGCTTGTGAGATCTCAGTTTCTTAACCAGGCACTAAACCCAGGCCACGGCAGTAAAAGCGCTGAATCCTAACCACCAGACCACCAGGGAACTCCCAGGGGATTATAAATTCTTTTAAAGAGAGAGAAAGCACAAATTTACATGGCAAATAATAACTACCTTCAACTATATGAAGTACTGAAACATTCAGAAGGGCTTCCCGGGTGGCTCAGTGGTAAAGAATCTGCCTGCAAATGCAAGAGATACAGAAGATGTGGGTTCAATCCCCAGGTTGGACAAATCCCCTGAAGGAGGAAATGGCAACCCATTCCAGTATTCTTACCTGGGAAATTCCATGGACAGAGGAGCCTCGCAGGCTACAGTCCATGGGGTTGCAGAAAGTTGGACAGGACTTAGCGACTGAGCATACAACAGCAACATTCAGAAGACTTGATGTACGCTGGGGGATAGGAATTTATGACCACACATCTCCAGTTTCCTCTCTTCTCCTGGGAGAGACCAGTATGGAAGGAACTCTTTGGTTTTCTCTCTCCAAACCACCTCTCTGCAGTAAAGGAGATGAGGAAGAAGGGGCTCAGGCATGTGTGGGCCCTGACCTTGTTGGCTTTTTGTTTTAGAGCTCAAGGGGAGCTCTGCCCTTATAGGATGCAGTAGATACTCTCAGAGATGGCTTCTCTGCCCTGCAACAAAGTCAGCCCAATTCAAAAAGAAGAGGTAGAAGCCAAATGATGTTTTCAGGTCAAAGCCCCAGTTTTACCCACAATAATGTGAACCTCACAGTGATATCTGATTTCTGTGTCTATTTCTGGTTGGCTCAAAACCAATGGGGAAAATGTTATCAGTAGTTAACCACATGATCACAACCCTCAAAACCCCTACCAGGCTTTTGAGTTAGGTTTATACATCCTTTCTTAACCTGGAGAGGATTTTAAATAACCTGCCTCTCAAGAGTAGTTCTCCAAAGCAGAACTGAAAGGAATGGGTATAACTTATAAAAGGATATAGTTCAGTTTCAATTTGTTAATGTCAAAGAACTTCCTAATAATTGGTTGGTTTAAGTTTCCCGGCAAATTTGCATTGGAAGCAACCACCCGCAGAAACAAGAGGGGGTATTCTTGTAGCATCTGCAGCCTTTACTATCCAACTGTAAGATTCCATGAAATAAAATAAATGCAGGTTTAAAATGGAGCTTGGTCATTTAAGGTCACAAAGAACAAGAGCAATACAGATGGTTTTGGACCAATATTCTTGAGTTGCAAAGTAACTTCTTCAAAATTGTTATGCTACTTCCCTATATTTTTGCCATCAGAACCCCATAGGAATCTCTCGCACACATAAATTTTGAAGTGTGTCAACCACAAAAGCAAGACTATTTCTCAGACAGAGAAGAATGTTCTTACCTGGACAATTAATCATCACTTAAAAAGGTTCTGGAGATGGACTCCGATGCCTTTAGACAGAGCAGAAAGCATTCTGGATGTATAACTCACTTTATCTGTCTCTCCCCAAACTCCTATTTTGCTCTGTTTTCTGTCATGGATGTGTCCTGCTTTTCTTTTTTTGAAAACTCCCCCTTATAACAGAACATCCTGATAGCACAGGGGGTGGGTCCTCTGCTTGTCTGAATACTAGAATCACCCAGCGAGGTTTTGAAACATTCAATGAACAGGCCAAACCCCAAACAAATTAGAATGCCCAGTGGTGGGGACCAGGCACTGGTACTTCTTTATAAAGTTCTCCAGGTGATTCCACTGTTTGGACCATGTTGAGACCCACTCTATTAGCAAACAGCAGTGGTTCCCAAATGTAAGCCTGCATCAGAATACCCTGGTGCGTGAGCATGCGTATTCAGTCATCTCCGATTCTTTGTGACCCTGTAGACTGTAGCCTGCCAGGCTCCTCTGTTCATGGGATTTCCCAGGCAAGAATACTGGAGTGGGTTACTATTTCCTCCAAATATCTGGAGGGCTTGTTAAAACAGACAGCTGGGCTGCACCTTCCTGGGTTTCCAACTTAGCAGGTCTAGAGTAGGGTTGAGAATCTACATCTCTAACAAGTTTCCAGGTCATTCTGATGGCCACACTGTGAGAAACACAAGAAAACACCAATTTGTGAACTTTAACCCATCTGTTCTCAAATATGGAAGCTTTAAGATAAAAACTGGTTGGTGAGGTTTCCATGGTTTAAGATAAAAACTGGTTGGTGAGGTTTCCATGGTGAGGTGGATCCCCCACACACATGTCAATCAGAAATGGTTCCTTCCTTGTAGTTTTTACCCCCTTACTTTTAAATCAGGTTTGAGCTTACTACCCCTGGCAGTCTCAGCCTAGAACACTCTAAGGGCTTTAACACAGTATTGTTCTAAACCAAAGGAGGTCCAGAAAGGCTTTCCAAAGTTCCAACAACCCTGACAGTAGCAGGTTGCAAAACAACAAAGTCAAATCAAAGCCCACACTGACACCTCTTTAAGGGGGAGGGAAAAAATACATGTGCATATGCATACATATATGCATAGATATTCACTTTCTTTTTATAATAATATTTATTAAAAAAATCATGAAACTGGGTTTCTTAAGTGCAACACTCAATCTGGCCATTGCCAAGCCAGCCAGGTCCCCTAGGAGGGAGACAGACGGACCCACACGCTCCCAGGAGCACGTGTTCCTCTGCCCGTCTCCCAGGCTATTAGGGAACTCTGTCTGAAGGAAAATGCAAGGTGCATCTGCTTTTCCCATCTGTTTCAAGCCTTGATAGTCTTTTAGTGCTTTGGAGGTTTCATTATTGAAGAACGGTGGGAACAAAAAAAATTAAGTTGCTCTTGCTAAATTTGTCCAATCAGTTTCAGCAACCTGGCCACATCCCTGAATCGATCTATCTTTTCCAGCGGTTCAGTCCTCCAGTTTCAGATTCATACAATTCCCCTGGTTTGGACAATCCACACGGTGTTTCAATATCAAACCCAATGATTAGAGTGCCAAGACCATTGTTTTCTTTAAATTCAAAGGGAATACTTCCATTTTTTTTTCTACTTTATATTCAGCATTTGCTGCCACATTCTCATGTCTTCATTGCCTTTCACAGTCTTCTTTCAAGTTGGGAGTGAGAAGCTAATGAAATTCAGGAAGAACAACATAAATGCAATTTCATCCTGGAGGAAAAAGGCAGTCCTTCATTTTGCCTAAGACTGAAAGCCTCAACTTGTGTTCCTTGAAAATGTGCTTCCAGACCACTGTGATCATCACCCTCATTCTATTCTGGGTAAAATGAGAAAATATGTGTGAAATACTTGAAAGAGCTCAGAGCACTGCACAAATAAATGGGTTAGTTATTATTATTCCCAGACATAGGCTGCTACTCAGGCGTGTGATCGTCTTCCCCGATGACTCGGTGGTTGAGAACTCTTCTTGCACCTGGTCCAAGAGTAGTAATCAGTCATTTATGTGTTCCTCGCTCTGGTCCTGCATGGAATTTGGTGGGATGGGGTGGGGGGAGGCGGGAATGTGAGTCACCTAGACTCAAAACAAGGTACTGTTCCATGATCTTTATAGTGTCAAACCAGGATTGGGTCTTTTTATGTTGACCTCATATTTACCTGGGCAGGGTTATAGGAATTTTTTAAGGCCTGAACCTAGTTGGGCTCATGGTCAAATTTTAATGTGGGGAGAGGGGGGTTAATTTACACCTGGGGCTTCCCAGGTGGTGCAGTGGTAAAGAATCCATCTGCCAACGCAAGAGACGCAGGTTCAATCCCTGGGTCGGGAAGATCCCCTGGAGGAGGGCTTGGTAACTTGCTCCAGTATCTTTGCCTGGGAAATCCCATGGACAGAGGAGCCTGGCGGGCTACAGTCCATGGGGTCGCAAAAAGTTGGACACTACTGAACACAGCACAGCGCAGCACAATTTACACATGTGTTAAGGAAATCCAGAGAACTGACTAGCCCAGTGTTTCACAATGACTCAGGACCAAGCAGAAACTTGATCACAGCCCTGATGCAGCTTCAAATGCAGACTCATCCTGTCTGTAGCTAAACCACACTGATCACAGGCCCGATGATTAGTAGAAAGGTACAGAAAGATTCTTTTAACATAGTATTTATGGATGCACAGAGTCTGAACACTGAGGACTATGTTGAGATGCGTTTTGAAAAACAGCCTGCAAAGTATTGCCATCTGTGGTAAAGTAGCACTCGTACCCATTAATAATTCACAACTCAGCTCATCAAATGGAGTAGAGAACAAACCTGATTATTAGTGCAAACTACTACTGTCAACACTAATGAAGGTAATTAACATCAATGTTTAAGTTTTTTGCTTATGGAGTAATTGGCAAGGGATTTAAAAAATAACTTTATGAAGAAATTAACCAGCCATCCTATAACTCTGTACTTTCACTCCATTGCTTTAAACATCTTAATTGCCAGGAAATCTTAACCACACAAAGTGGGGGAAAAAAAAAGGTTAGGAACTCAGGGAGGGTGGTTCATCATTTTCCACAGCTTACTTTTTTCATTATAATACATTTTCCATTTTTAATTAAATGAATAAAATAGCTGTATTGCCTTTGAGATTATATACAATTGCCAAATAAAGCTGCAGACATCGTTCTCCCTAATGTTTTTAGAGAAGACTGCTCTGCTGTCTTTTAAATAGGCACATTTTCTTCACTTATCTTGTTTTGAATTTGTACAGGCTTATAAAATCACAACAGATGTTTCCTGCGGGTACCGGGTACTGAATAAATTATACATCAGTTTCCCGTAGGTTTTCTTTCTTAGTAGTCATCAGATTCTTTTGAACTCAAAATTGGGTAAGGCAAAAATCAACTCTATTTTCAATCTTCTCTACTCCTGCATGGAGAATGAAGGCCAAGCCAACGACAGTAACCTGGGCATTCAGAATTAAAAAAAAAAAAAAAAACTGTTTAAAGGGAAAACTTGACTACCTGTCCATTTCCCATTGCATCAAAGCTTAAATATTAATACAATAATACCAAAAGGTATTTATTGTGTCTTGAGCACTATGAAGGATAGTAATGATGATACATAGTCCCTAAATTCAGGGGCCTACCATCAAAAGCAACCAAGTAAAGCATAAGAGTTATATATTGATGGGAATAGTAGAGTTGTTCTCACTGGAGTTTGGAAAGCATTTTCAGTAGGTAGGGAATGCTATTAACAAGATGGCCACCCAAGTTTCCTTAAGTCCTATGGGTCAGACTTTATCCAGTTTAAGTTGTAGGGATTTGAAATATTGGGCAGAAAATACCAGATTTCAGCAGTGATACAAGAGCTACAAGAGATGACTATGAAATAGGCTCTGCCATGCTCAGGCATCATTAAAATCATCACTCATAAGGACCACACTTAGAGAAGAAGAAAGTGAGAAGGAGCCAAGGTTGAAGTCCTCAATGACTCTCCAAGCGGTCTGCAAATGACACTGCAAACACTGGGTTATCAGCAACAACTGATTGGGATGAGCCTTATAGAAATAGTAGTTTCTAATAAGTGCTGGAGAGGGTGTGGAGAAAAGGGAAACCTCCTACACTGTTGGCGGAAATGAAAGTTGGTACAGCCACTATGGAGAACAGTGTAGAGGTTCCTCAAAAAGCTAAAAGTAGAACTAACATATGCTCCAGAAATCTCACTCATGGGCATGCACCTGGACAAATCTATAATTCAAAAAGATACATGTGAAGGCCTACACCAAGTCCATGGGTGCAAGGCCTTGTATCAAGGACACAGATATGGAGCCCTGCACCAAGGTCATCTCTGAGACTGAGTCCCATTGCCATGAGCCATGAGCTCTTTGCCATGAGTCCCTCTGAACTAAACCAGCAAGCTCCCTGACCCCATATTAGGTAAATATACCCACCCTTTTACTCACCGAATAGCACCCTAACCAATCACATAATATCATCTTTCCAGCAGGAATTCTGTCTTGAGGCTACTAGCCCACCAAAGGGTCAGCTCTCCCTTCAGCTGGCCTGCTGTTCTAACAGCATCTCCTGCTCTAACAAACTCTATTATGCAATACTCATGTCTGGAAATTCTTTTTCCAACCCATGCATGGACCACGACAATACATGCATCTCCATGTTCACAGCAGCACTATTCACAATAACCAAGTCATGGAAACAACCTAAATGCTCACTGATGGATGAATGGATAAAGACGATATGATACATACAGACAATGGAATATTACTCAGTCATAAAAAAGAATGAAATACCATTTGCAGCAACATTGATGCAATTAGAGATTATCAGATTAAGTGAAGTAAATCAGAAAGAGAAAGACACATACTATATGATATCACTTACACATGGAATCTAAAATACAGCACAAATGAACCTATCTACAAAACAGAAATACTGTCACAGACATAGAAATCAGATTTGTGGCTGCCAAAGAGGAGAGAGACAGGGATGGACTGGGAGTCTGGGGCTGGCAGATGCAACCTATTACATTTAAAAAAGATAACAAGGTCCTACAGTATAGCACAGGAACTATATCCAATTTCCTCAGATAAATCATAATGGAAAATAATATACAAAAGAATGCCTATATGTGTATGGCTTCCCTGGCGACTCAAATGGTAAAGAATCTGCCTGCAATGCAGGAGACCTGGGTTCGAACTCTGGGTCAGGAAGATACCCTTGAGAAGGAAAATAGCAACCCACTCCAGTATTCTTGCCTGGGAAATCCCATGGACAGAAGAGACTAGTGGGCTACAGTCCATGGGGTCGCAAAGAGTTGGACACGACTGAAATCACACACACACACACACACACACACACACACACACACACACACACACACACACACACATGTGTATATATGAGTCACTTTGCCATACAGCAGAGATTGGCCCAACATTGTAATTCAACTATACTTTAATGGAAAAAATAAATTAATTAAAAAAAACAATGAGTGGTTTCCCAGTAAGAACAAAAATGCACTGGCCAAATCATCTGCAGATCTTGGGTCCCAAAGGGGTAGTTATAATTCAGAGAGGCTGCATGACTGCAGTTTCAAGAAGGACTGATTGTATAACTAGATTAAGGACATCCATTTACAAAGAAACAGAGGGCAAGAGGGAAGACGCAACTTTTAAACGGTGAACTAGCAGGGCAATGGTAAACTGAGAGCCTGGACAGTCCAAGCCTGGATAAAGAGGATGGAGAAATAGGGTTGTACCTTCGGTGAGTGAGAGGCAGTCCCTGGAGCTGTAACCAAGAAGCTACCCAACGGCCCCCTCCTCTGCTCTCATTAACTACCCAAGCCTGGAATGGCTCAGTTCCTGATTTAGAAAGAGAAGAGGATATTCCATGAAGACTGACAAGCTAAGAACTGAAACCTTGTCTCCAATATGTCTTTGTTGTCCTAGAGGCTTCACAGTGTTTTACAGTGCAGACAGTCTCTTCAACTGTTTACATCTTAGTCTCAGCAACACATACCCTTATTACTTCACTGTCTGGCCAACTCCCCTCCCCAAATCTAAAAAGCCACTCTTGTTATCATTTATTACTAAAATGAAGGTGACGATGTGATAGCTTAGGAATTCGCCCTGTTGGTCTGACCCAGCTTTTGCAAAGCTGGATATGGCCTGTCTCAGTCACTTCTAAAACTGCTTATCACTACTCAATGCAACATTAAAACTCAACATTCAAAAAACTAAGATCATGGCATCTGGTCCCATCACTTCATGGCAAACAGATGGGGAAACACTGAAAACAGTTCAGTTCAGTTCAGTCGCTCAGTCGTGTCCGACTCTTTGCGACCCCATGGATTGCAGCACGCCAGGCCTCTCTGTCCATCAACAACTCCCGGAGTCTCTGAAAACAGTGACAGACCTTATTTTCTTGGGCTCCAAAATCACTGCAGATGGTGACTTCAGCCATGAAATTCAAAGACACTTGCTCCTTGGAAGAAAAGCTATGACAAACCTAGACAGTACATTAAAAAGCAGAGACATTACATTACTGACAAAGGCCCATCTAGTCAAAGCTATGGTTTTCCAGTAGTCATGTATGGATGTGAGAGTTGGACCATAAAGAAAGCTGAGCACTGAAGAATTGATGCTTTTGAACTGTGGTGTTGGAGAAGACTCTTGAGAGTCCCTTGGATTGCAAGGAGATCCAACCAGTCCATCCTAAAGGAAATCAACCATGAATATTCAATAGAAGGACTGATGCTGAAGCTGAAATTCCAATACTCTGGCTACCTGATGCGAAGAGCTGACTCATTAGAAAACACCCTGATATTCTGAAAGATTGAAGGCAGGAGGGAAAGGGGACGACACAGGATGAGATGGTTGGATGGTATCACCAACTCAATGGTCATGAGTTTGAGCAAGCTCAGGAGATGGTGAAGGACAGGGAAGCCTGGTATGCTGTACTGCATGGGGTTGAAAAGAGTTGGACACAACTGGGTGACTGAACAACAACTCAATGCAATGTATAAATTTCGGCAGTTGCAACTGGAGCAAAGAATCTTACTGCTTATCATGAAAATCATTTGTTCTGAAGCGTGTTCTGCAAGGAAGTTCTTTTCTAAAAGTGGCCCATTATTTCTTGAATTTTAGCCATTATGTTCTAACAAGTCAAAGGAGCAAGAGGCCAAGGAGTGTGCACACAGCTGATGACAGCCTGGCCTCCCCTCCATGTCCTTTCTCGAGTTTCATGGCTTAGGAACTAAGCTCACAGCCCAGACCACAGCCTCTCCTCATTTCTGACACACACCCAGGTTTGGGGTCTACTGGCCCAGACACAGAGATGGACTTCTGTGCTGAAACTGGGATCTCCTTGACCACCAACCATACCTGGTAACATCTATGTTCCTCACCAACATAAAGCCAAGAAGAGCTCTGAGCCTGTGTGTACCCTGACCCACTGCTTCCCTGCGATCACTCTTGTTTTCCCAGTGATTCAGTCTGTGTTAATGGCCTTCCTTAGCTCTCACTCTCAACACTTCCCACTCATGAACAGAAGACCCAACCTAGGAAAAATACAGGGCCTGCACCTAAGAGTGAATGCCGCCTTAAATTTTGCACCTAGCACTTCCCTTGCTTAACCTTAGTCCTGGTTCTGAGAAAACCCATCCTTATCTACAGACCATTCAGCAGAACCTCTATGCCCTGTGTATTATTAGTTGTTGCTGTGTAATAAACCATCTCCAAATTCAGTGGCTTAAAGTAACAATCACTTATTTATAACAAGATTCTGGAGACTGATGACTTCCACTAGGCTCAGTTGGACAAGTCCTCTGGTCTCCACTGCACTCCCTCATGGAGCCTTGCTCAGCTGTGTGTGGGCTAGGGGGGTTGATTAGTTATTGACTAGGTTGCCTCCCACTGCCTCTATGAGGTCTCTCATTCTCCCATCAGGGCTCATTCTCATGGAAAGTAGGGTAAGGCTCCCAGACAGAGAGAAGTGCACAAGACATATTGATGCCTTGGCTCAGAGATGATATATAGTCATGTCTGTTATATGCTGTTGGCCAAAAAGAATCATGAGGCCAGCCCAGATTAAAGTGGGGGCAAATTACCTCTACCTGTTGATGAAATGAGCCATGGAGTCACAATGCAACAAGACTAGACACAAGGAGGGGTGAAAAACTGCAGCCATTTTAATCATCAATCTACCACATCTTGCTTAGCTTCACCCTACGTGGGCCTCTTCTCCAGTATTGGCCCCTATTTTCAAAACCTTAGCCCACTGAGTACAGTCCCACTGCATACCTATAGACATCTAATAAATAGGGTAATACATAACTGTTCGCCAAGTTTTCAACAGCCATCCAGATTCCAAACTACTAGGTCCATGCCTGTCTATGAATTCATTGATATCAAAACCTTCTAAAAGTTGAGTTGAGATTATAACATTCCTTTGGCTGTGTTCCAAGACTGATACAACATCTCCATGGGGTCAGCCTCCATGTCAGTTTCAGTTCTACCTTGCCCACCACAACTCTGACCACGCCTTCTCTTCTTCACCATGGTACCAAGCAAACCACAAAGCCTTACGCCCAAGTCTGCCTGGATGACAACAGCTACGAACATTTCTATCTGGATCTGTGGTTCTCAAAGAATATGCTCTTCAACAAACAATGCTGGCACTACTGGGTATCCACATACAAAAGAATGAAGTTGGGCCCAAATTTCATACCATACATAAAAACAAACTCAAAATGGACCAAAGACCTCAATGTAAAAGCCAAAACTACAAAACTCTTAGAAAAAAACTTAGGGATGAATCTTCATGACCTTGGACTTAACAAAGGATTCTTAGATATAACACAAAAAGCACAAGCATCAGAAGAAAAAGTAAATAAATTGGACTTCAACATCTTAAACGTTAGTGCAAAAGAAACCATTGAGAAAGTGAAAAGACAACCCAGAAAATGGTAGAAAATATTTGCACACCATGTTTCTGTTAAGAGTACTCTTCAGAATAGAATATATAAAGAAGTTTTACAACTCAAAAGCAAAAAGACAAACAACCCAAGATGAAGCAGCAATGGATTTAAGCGAATGGCTAACAGCCCCTGCTGCAGAATAGGAGTCAAGACCTTGTGCCTTGTGTGGGCTGAGCACCACCCTCCCAACCCCTCCACCCCACCCCCACCCCCAGCCAGAGTTTTCCTGGGAAACCTAGATTAAACAAAAGGTCGGGGTAGGGCTAGTTTCTCCCTGTGGTACGTTGCCTATTTGGGGCCCATTTCATCACAACTTTCTGCATCCACATGCCTACCATGGTCTCATCATGGGCAGATTCCAATTCTCTGTGCCTTTCCTGTGATTGTGGCCATGTGACTTGCTTTGGCCAATAAAATGAGGCAGAAGAGATCATGTGCCAGTCCAAGCCTAAGCCTTAATATAACTTGTGTGTTTATACTTTTGCCTTCTTACCATCACAATGAGAACAATGTGCTTAGACTGGCTCACTGTACCCAGGAGGAAGATGAGAGACACAGAGCAAAATCAAATTGCCCCAGCGCAACCCAATCTGGACTGCCAGTCTCCAGTCAATCCCCAGATGGATGAACCAAATACCCAGTTTGGGTTTGCTCAGATTTTGTGGCTGGTTGTTGTGCAGCATTACTATGGCCATAATCAACTGAAACACCATGCCCAGCCCCATATCATCAAAATTCATTGTCACATGGCCAGTAGTACCCTCAAATACAGCTTCCCAGGTGGCTCAGTGGTAAAGAATTCGTCTGCCAATGCAAGAGATGCAGGTTTGGTCCCTCGGTTGGGAAGATACCCTGGAGGAGGAAATGGCAACCCACTCCAGTATTCTTGCCTGGAAAATCCCTTGGACAGAGGAGCCTGGTAGGCTACAGTCCAGGGGGGCCACAAAGAGTTGGACACAACTGAGCAACTAAACAACAATAACCCTCATATATGCAGGATTGGGGACAGCAATTTCAGTCTGCATCTTCAAACTCAGTGTCCTACTGATTTTCAAGTAAAGCCAAATGTGAGCTGCATTCTAGAATCCACAGATGCCCGAAAAAAAAGACAAACAGTCCTCCTTGCCAGCTGATTAAGTACACAATGCTGCTAACTGCATCATATTCAAAACCTCGTAACTCGTAACACATTCCACGGAAGAAGCAGATGTCATCTTGACAGGATTCCTTTGTTTTCTGAATAGACACTACAGAGCTGCCCATGCTCTCCAGAGCAGGCAATTTATCAAGAGATCAAGATTATGCACTGTGCTTTATTAATACATTTCATCATGCTGATTTCAAACAAAGGTATCTTCTGTCTAATTGTTTTTGCCTCTGATCTGACGGGAGCATTATTTTAGAATAATTTTATCAATACAAAAGTTATCTGGGGTATTACATGTAAAGAGACTACACAAAGTGCTTCTACCTATAATGAAGTGTCAAGAACTTCCTGAGTCTGACAGCTTTACCCAGAAATTGAAATCAACATTTTACCTCTTCCCCCCTCTGTAGTATCATTTTTCTTTTTCAGCATGAAGGCATTACATGCCATGGAATTCGCAGAAGGATAGAGTATATGGCAAAACCAGCTGCAAACCCTTCTCATCTTTTACAGCAGGCAGGTGGCATGTTCAGATGTAACAAACATGACCATCTCTGACCTGCCATCATCTTCCCGTTTCTATCAACAACAGGCCCTCCCTCCCCCACCCCCACTTTTTGTGAAGATTTGGAGAATCCCAAGGAGAAATTTGAATCATGTACATTACTGCAGCCAACAGAATGTAACACCCCAGACTTCCTGAGGGCCTGGGCCCCACTGCTTAGCTCTGAAAGCCACTGGTGCATTTGGGTGGGGTCACATCTCACACAGGCTACTCCAAGCCAATGACTGAGAGCCACAGGGGTACTAAGGAAGGGAGGCCCACTGACAGGGGACAGGGGAAACCTCTGATGGCCAATGTTGGCTGGAGGACACCTTGACCGCCTTGCCAAAGCTGTCTGTGACCGCACCACACTCTAGGATGCTTCCACCCACCCTCCCTCCTCCCCACTGCCCTCCAGGTCACCCATGCCTTGTGGTCTGATGGCTCTCTGAGCCTGGCTCAGCTCCCTCTCACGGGCATTACTTTTAATAAAAGCCTTGCACCATTTTGCTGTTGCCACTGCTGTTGTTTCTGGTTTTGGGCCATGCCATGCAGCTAGCAGGATCTTAGTTCTTCAATCAGGGACTGAACCTGGGCCCCAGCAGTGAGAGTGCAGAGCTCCTACCATCGGACCGCCAGGGAATTCCCAGCCAGATGTTCAGAGGAGAATGGTGCCTGCTCTTAAGAAAATCTACTCACATAAACCCGATGAACTTTTCTGGATGGCCTACTATGAAATTCTCTGCATTTGCTTAATATGATTATTTTTTATAGTTGATTACAAGAATAAAAACCTATCTCTTGGTTGCCATTTTCATAATAATCAAGGAAGATGCATATTGCTGTTGCCGTTGTTTAGTCACTCAGTCGTATCTGACTCTCTGTGACTCCATGGACTGTAGCCCACCAGGCTCCTCTGTCCATGGGATTCTCCAGGCAAGAATACTGGAGTGGGGTGCCATTTCCTTCCCCAGGGGATCTTCCTGACCCAGGGATTGAACCTGCATCTACCACAATGGCAGGTGGATTCTTTACTACTGAGTCACCTGGGAAGTCCTGAGACACATACAGTCATCCCATTTACTTACCATGCGTAAACATGACCTAAGATGTACTAAACATGATTACATATGTCCTTGACTTCAATGTCTCTGTAGTGGAGACTGTTTCCCAGAAGAGACAGTCCTTCAATGGGTGGCCATGAGAGGGTATGGGCAATACAGGGGCTGGTCAACACCTGAGCATGTGGGTAACATTCAATCATGCCACAAGCCAACTTCAAAACTCTGCATTCTCTGCATTTCCAGACAACAGGGTTCAAACACCTTCACTTGGTGAATGACTCATGACATTTTAACTTATGACAGCCAAAGTCCTTTATAACTGGTCCCAGTTTACCTCCCTAGCTCCCCCTAACTCCTGTCACATTTCAATGCTGTCCTCCAGGCACCATAAATGACATTTGTGGAGTGAGATGGGGAAACAATGGAAACAGTGACAGACTTTAATTTTTTGGACTCCAAAATCACTGCAGATGGTGACTGCAGCCATGAAATTAAAAGACGCTTGCTCCTTGGAAGAAAATTTATGACCAACCTAGACAGCATATTAAAAAGCAGAGACAATAATTTGCCAACAAAGGTCCATCTAGTCAAAGCTATGGTTTTTCCAGTAATCATATATGGATGTGAGAGTTGGACTATAAAAAAATCTGAGAGCCAAAGAATTGATGCTTTTGAACTGTGGTGTTGGAGAAGACTCTTGAGAGTCCCTTGGACTGCAAGGAGATCCAACCAGTCCATCCTAAAGGAGATCAGTCATGAATATTCATTGGAAGGACTGATGCTGAAGCTGAAACTCCAATACTTTGGCCATCTGATGTGAAGAACTGACTCATCTGAAACGACCCTGATGCTGGGAAAGATTGAAGGTGGGAGAAGACAGAGATGACAGAGGATGAGATGGTTGGATGGCAAAACCAACTCAATGGACATGAGTTTGAGCTAGGTCCGGGAGTTGGTGATGGACAGGGAAGCCTGGCATGCTGCAGTCCATTGGGTCGGGAAGAGTTGGACACGACTGAGCGACTGAACTGAACTTGAGGATTGAGAGCTCCTGCCTTGTTTGATCACGATAGCGACAAGACGTCTGTGGGGACAGGAAGGACAGCACTGGTTGGAAGAATAAGAGAAAGAGAATTAACAACCCAATATGCTCCTAAAACTAGGCATTCTCACCTGGTCTTTCTTTCTTTTTTTAAGGCAACTGATCATCTTGACATAGTTTTTGTTTTTGTTTTTTCTGCCTTACCAAAATGCCGTATCCACAGGCTATCAGTCTCCATATTAACAAATGCCCATTTTCCAAATGAATGTTAGTTGACAGGGCAGCACAGTTATCACATCCTGTAAGAGAGAAACTAACATACTAATACTGGGGCTTCCCTGGTGGTCCAGTGGCTAAGATTCCACCCTCCCAATGCAGGGGCCCAGGTTCGATCCCTGGTCAGGGAACTACATCCCACATGCCACAACTAAAGATCCTGTGTGCTTCAACTAACACCTAGTGCAGTCAGATAAAGAAATAAAAATATTTTTTTTAAAAAGAAAAAACTTAATAAAAAATATAAAATATGCTAATACGGATTTGCCTAAGCAATGTACAAGAGCTACTGGAAGGACAACTCTTGGCGGCCCCTTATCTTGGACCCTGCCATAGCCCAGAAACCCTTTCTGGGATGCCACGTGCCTAATTTGTCAAAATGCTAGAACGTGAGATTCCATGTCTCCCCATTTCCTGACATCACCGCTATCTCTACTACATCCGCCCTGAGAAGCCACGTTCTTTTCTGTGCCCCGATGATACATTCCTCCTAGTTCGTGTCCAATTGGTTCTTGATTCCTCCAACTTGCTACTTTATCTGTTCATCCCCTCAGTGCCCAGCACACAGGGCACGCTAGCACTTTAACTGAGCAAGACCCTCTGGGCCTTCCCAGGACAGGCCCTTCCTCCACATCCTCTGTTTCAGCTCCTCTCTGAAGTACCTAGATGACAGTATTTGATGCAAATTTTCTGAGTTGTTTTGCAGATGCAGAAGATTTTACCTACTTGATGACCATTAGCACATAGCCCCAGGCCTCCTGGAGTCTAAGAACTGATAAGTTAACCCCTGTGACACAAACCTCATCCCTCATCCTCAGCCAGAGAACTGTGCATGACCTGAAACATACCCTAAAACCCTTCCCTCATCTGGCTTTTAAAAATGTTTTGTGGAAACCATTTGGGGAGCTTGAGGCTTTTTAGGGCATGAGCCACCTTGTCTCCTCACATAGCCTTGCACTAAACCTTTCTCTGCTCCAAACTCTGTTTCAGTTTGTTTCGCTTCACCATGCATTGGGCACAAGAACTTGTGCTAACAGCACCATTCCAGGCAAATGGCTCCAGATCAGGGTGTGGAATAGGTAGGACAAGGCAGGAACTGGAAGGAGATTGGCACAAGAGCTATGGTATAGTTCTTGGATTTTTCAGCGCCATTTCTCATTCCTTCCATGGACCCTCATCTAGCAACACTGTGAATATCTCCTGCATCTCTAAGGCTCCAACACTACCCAGGTCATCCATGAATGAGGCATCCACATAGAGTGTGGGCCTGGAAAGATGAGAGAATAAAAACAGATTTTTGAGAAGCATCTCTTCACCAGAGACTTTATTTAAGAAACTTCTTTCCTCAAAATGCAGTCCATTAAGTCTTTAAGAGGTGCTCTTATAAAAGAAACTTTATGTCCGTGGTCAAATAAATCTGGAAAACTGTGACTTAAAGGTAGTAATTTCTTCACTATAGGACTTCTCAGAGCTTTTACTGCACTAATAGGAATCATGAATCAGCAAAACGAAAATACAAGAGAAGCAGTTCTCAAACTTATTTGGCCATGGAAGCCATGTTTTGTTTTTTTCAATGAAGACCTCCTGACGTCTTGCATAGTCTAGCGTTCAGAGGACCATGGTTTGGGAAACATTAACCATTATAGAGATGATATCCCTCAGTCACAGATTACATAGGGGAGTAAGAATGATAAAAGATAGTTTCTGAAAAGCCATGCTCCTTCCATATCCCAAGTGACCATACAGCCATTCCCCCACATGGGAGATTGATATTACTCTGCGTTTCCACACTTCAGGCAATTCATTTTGGCTACAGTGACCTTGAGAAAGTTACAAACCTATCTCTGGCATGGTTCCTTCATTTATGACAACTGCCCAAAAACATATATCATCCCACTCTAGTTCCCAAAGCTTTAAGAATTAATGGAGCCATTCCTAAGGAGTGATGTGAATTCCTTAGAGAAAGTCTCTATGTAAATACAAGGTCTTGTCATCTTAAATGGTATGGATTTATGCCCTGGACTACACAGTGACAGCCATGCAGAGGGAGTGCTCCATTATTTTTCAAAGCCATAGAAGTCTGATCAACACATTAGCCTTCCAGCCACTGTCATTTATAAATACCATCCTCCCAAATACTGCCTTTTCACATGAAATTCATAGTTCTTCCTCTGTGAACTGATAAAATGTGGCAGCAATGTACCCATGAAAGCCAAGCCTCTTTAGTATTTCAGTATTAATATTTCTAAGGGATAGAAATGGTAAATGGCTTTCAAGGCGGGATGCATGTGTATTACAGCATTTACTTCCACAATAGAAGGAGGGGCCAACATAGGGTGAATCGGGTTCCTCATTATTTATGTAAATTGACCTTTGAGACCTAATGCTTAAGTATTTAATCACGTGAAGGGAAAACTGAAGCAAGATTTCAAATGAACTTGGCATAAAGAAATGCTAATTACATCAGTGGATAGAAGATGTTTTGGTAGTGTGGGTGTGTGGTATTTGAAACACTGGTTCACAATGACTCAGGTAATTTTTACTGAATATCAGTGATTTTTTAAAATATGTATTTACTGATTTGGCTGTGCCAGGTCTTAGTTGTGACACTTGGGATCTTTAGCTGCAGCATGTGGGATCTAGTTCCCTGACCAGGAATCGAACCCAGGCTCCCAGCACTGGGAGCACAGAGTCTTAGTCACTGGACCACTAGGGAAGTCTCTGACCAGTGTTTTTATATGTTAAAAAGTGATCCAGACAAAAGAAGTACAGACAGTAGGGTAATGATAAACATGAACAAGATGCCTTTTTTACTTAAGTAACAGCAAAAGAGATGGAAAACACATGATGCTGATTGGCTAATGTAAACTTGGCCAATGTTGTACTGGTTGTAGGTAACCATGAGCTAAGTGAACACAGGATGTCTGACTCAGAGGAAAACGACTGGTTACATTCATATTACAATTTTTCAGGGATTCTTGTGCCTTGTACTTAATTTATTCTTGTGTCTTACCTACCCCAGGGAATTTTTGTTAGAGCTGAGTTCTTTCTTCTGTGTAAACGTATGTATCCTTCCCACCCTGAGATCTGCCATCTCCATTACGACAATCTTTCCTCTGCTCAACAGGCATTTTATCTACTAACCTATAATTTTCCTTTTGCACCCACTTTACCCCAAGAAAAATTTCTTCAATCCTTTGGAGACAAAATGACAACTGAGAAGTACAAACAAAACAAAAAGAAGTTTCTCTGTCCCTTCAGTTTTTCTTAAAAACACTCAATTTAGACTTCAGGGCACTTCTTAGTCTCTGCCTTGTCAATTTCACATTTACATCAAAGTACTGATCTTAATCTAAAATCCCACATTGCCCCATTGGAATGAATGGAAGATAAAAACATTTATTTTATTGCTTTTGATTCTCTGAGATATCCCCATTAAATAGTTGTACAGCCTGAAACAGTTGTGAGATGATACTGGTGGAGATGAGTGATGCTTAGGAAATTTTTAATCTTAAATTTCTTGCTGCCATTCACTAACCCAAATTAGCTACTTTACATGGCAAAAATCAATAAATCAATCCTTCAATGTTACCACTTAATTCAGTAGCTGATATAGAAATATTCCATGTGTTGCTATAGAAAACTAGTCCTTTCATTATTTTAATTTTAGTTCCTTATGACATATAGACATAGAGATCTTGACAAAAGCTGTGATGGGGCAAGAAGTTCCATAAGATCTATAAAGAACCATTGTGTTCTCAAAACACAAGGAAAGAAATATCTATTTCAAAATGCAATCAATAATGCCTTGGATTTCTTGCCATCTTTTGTGACCAGCCATTCATTCATTCAATATCTGTTGAATACTTACTAACTAGTGCTACTGGCACCATGCTGACCACTCCATACAGAACTGACAGCTAAAAGATACAGAATGAATCAGGTAACAAAAGCTGGTGCCTTGAACACTTTAACCTGTTAGGAAATAAATACACACACATACACACACAGGCACATAAAAATTTTCACTTGAATTACCTTAAAGCAGAGTTCAGTTCAGTTCAGGCGCTCAGTCGTGTCTGACTCTTTGTAACCCCATGAACCGCAGCACTCCAGGCCTCACTGTCCATCACCAACTCCCAGAGTTTACCCAAACCCATGTCCATTGAGTCGGTGATGCCATCCAACCATCTCATCCTCTGCCGTCCCCTTCTCCTCCTGCCTTTAATCTTTCCCAGCATCAGGGTCTTTTCAAATGAGTCAGCACTTCACATGAGGTGGCCAGAGTATTGGAGTTTCGGCTTCAACATCAATCCTTCCAATGAACACCCAGGACTGATCTCCTTTAGGGTGGACTGGTTGGATCTCCTTGCAGTCCAAGGGACTCTCAAGAGTCTTCTCCAACACCACAGTTCAAAAGCATCAATTCAAAAAAAAAAAAAAAAGCATCAATTCTTTGGCACTCAGCTTTTTCTGTAGTCCAACTCTCACACCCATACATGACCAGTGGAAAAACCATACCCTTGACTAGACAGACATTTGTTGACAAAGTAATGTCTCTGCTTTTTAATATGCTATCTAGGTTGGTCATAACTTTCCTTCCAAGGAGTTCAGTTCAGTTCGGTTCAGTCGCTCAGTCGTGTCCGATTCTTTGCGACCCCATGAATTGCAGCACACCAGGCCTCTCTGTCCATCACCAACTCCCGGAGTCTACCCAAATCCATGTCCATCGAGTCAGTGATGCCATCCAACCATCTCATCCTCTGTCGTACCCTTCTCCTCCTGCCCCCAATACTACCCAACAATAGGGTCTTTTCCATTGAGTCAACTCTCGCATGAGGTGGCCAAAGTATTGGAGTTTCAGCTTCAACATCAGTCCTTCCAATGAACACCCAGGATTGATCTCCTTTAGGATGGATTGATTGGATCTCCTTGCAGTCCAAGGGACTCTCAAGAGTCTTCTCCAACACCAAGGAGAAAGCGCCTTTAATTTCTTGGCTGCAATCACCATCTGCAGTGATTTTGGAGCCCCCAGAAATAAAGTCAGCCACTGTTTCCACTGTTTCCCCACCTATTTGACATGAAGTGATGGGACCGGATGCCAGGATCTTACTTTTCTGGATGTTGAGCTTTAAGACAACTTTTTCACTCTCCTCTTTCACTTTCATCAAGAACCTCTTTAGCTATTCTTCACTTTCTGCCATAAGGGTGGTGTCATCTGTATATCTGAGGTTATTGATATTTCTCCTGGCAATCGTCATTCCATCTTGTGCTTCCTCCAGCCCAGCGTTTCTCATGATGTACTCTGCATATAAGTTAAATAAGCAGGGTGACAATATACAGCCTTGATATACTTCTTTTCCTATTTGGAACCAGTCTGTTGTTCCATGTCCAGTGCTAACTGTTGCTTCCTGACCTGCATACAGGTTTCTCAAGAGACAGATCAGGTGGTCTGGTATTCCCTTCTCTTTCAGAATTTTCCACAGTTTATTGTGATCCACACAGTCCAAGGCTTTGGCATAGTCAATAAAGAAGAAATAGATGTTTTTCTGGAACTCTCTTGCTTTTTCAATGATCCAGCGGATGTTGGCAATTTGATTCTGGTTCCTCTGCCTTTTCTAAAACCAGCTTGAACATCTGGAAATTCACAGTTCATGTATTGCTGAAGCCTGGCTTGGAGAATTTTGAGCATTACTCCACTAGCGTGTGAGATGAGTGCAATTGTGTGGTAGTTTGAGCATTTTTTAGCATTGCCTTTCTTTGGGATTGGAATGAAAACTTACCTTTTCCAGTCCTGTAGCCACTGCTGAGTTTTCCTAATTTGCTGGCATATTGAGTGCAGCACTTTCACAGCATCATCTGTCAGGATTTGAAATAGCTCAACTGGAATTGCATCACCTCCACTAGCTTTGTTCATAGTGATGCTTCCTAAGGCCCATTTGACTTCACATTCCAGGATGTCTGGCTCTAGGTGAGTGATCACACCATCGTGATTATCTGTGTCATGAAGATCTTTTTTGTACAGTTCTTCTGTGTATTCTTGCCACCTCTTCGTAATATCTTCTGCTTCTGTTAGGTCCCTACCATTTCTGTCTTTTATTGAGCCCATCTTTAAAGCAGAGTATACACTTCCAAACTAGTTTAGCCCCTGACCTACTCTTACTACCGTATCATATCCAGCAAGATTTATGCAATCCAGTCTATTTATGTAATCTCTCTGATTCCATAAGCATTTCAATATACAATCTGTGATTAATTAATATTGGCAAAGTTGTGTGATACCAGCAGAGAAGATGGCTTGGCATGAAATATGTGAAGGAGGCAACTCAAAAAAAAACTGTGTTTATGCCCATTACCTCCCAGTACATCATATTTTTATTCAGTGAAGCTCTATTCATTCCAAAATAATAAAAGTCTATTATTTTGACCTTAATTTATCAGTTAAACTTATATTATCTCTTTAAACTTAATTTTTTTTAAATAAATTTATTTATTTTAGTTGGGGGCTAATTACTTTACAATATTGTAGTGGTTTTTGCCATACATTGACATGAATCAGCCATGGGAATACATGTGTTCCCCATCCTGAACCCCCCTCACCCTCCCTCCCCATCCCATCCCTCTGGGTCATCCCATTGCCCCAGCCCTGAGCATTTGTCTCATGCATCGAACCTCGAATGGTGTTCTGTTTCACATATGATAATATACATGTTTCAATGCTATTCTCTCAGAATGTCCCACCCTCACCTTCTCCCTCAGAGTCCATAAGACTGTTCTATGCATCCTTGTATCTTATTCTGTCTCACATATAGGGTTATCGTTACCATCTTTCAAATTCCATATATATGCATTAGTATACTGTATTGGTGTTTTTCTTTCTGGCTTACTTCACTCTGTATAATGGGCTCCAGTTTCATCCATCTCAATAGAACTGATTCAAGTGTATTCTTTTTAATGGCTGAGTAATATTCCATTGTGTATATGTACCACTGCTTCCTTATCCATTCGTCTGCCGATGGGCATCTAGGTTGCTTCCATGTCCTGGCTGTTGTAAACAGTGCTGCGATGAACTGAGGTACACGTGTCTGTTTCAATTCTGGTTTCCTCGGTGTGTATGCCTAGCAGTGGGATTGCTGGGTCATATGGCAGTTCTATTCCCAGTTTTTTAAGGAATCTCCACACTGTTCTCCATAGTGGCTGTACTAGTTTGCATTCCCACCAACAGTGTAAGAGGGTTCTCTTTTCTCCACACCCTCTCCAGCATTTATTGCTTGTAGCCTTTTGGATAGCAGCCATTCTGACTGGTGTGAAATGGTACCTCATTGTGGTTTTGATTTGCATTTCTCTCATAATGAGTGATGTTGAGCATCTTTTCATGTGTTTGTTAGCCATCTGTATGTCTTCTTTGGAGAAATGTCTATTTAGTTCTTTGACCCATTTTTTGATTGGGTCGTTTATTTTTCTGGAATTCAGCTGCAGGAGTTGCTTGTATAGTTTTGAGATTAATTGTTTGCCTGTTGCTTCGTTTGCTATTATTTTCTCCCATTCTGAAGGCTGTCTTTTCACCTTGCTTATAGTTTCCTTTGTTGTGCAAAAGCTTTTAATTTTAATTAGGTCCCATTTGTTTATTTTTGCTTTTATTTCCAATATTCTGGGAGGTGGGTCACGGAGGATCCTGCTGTGATTTATGCTGGAGAGTGTTTTGCCTATGTTTTCCTCTAGGAGCTCTTTAAACTTTAAAATCAAAGCTTTTCTAATTCTGATTCCCACTTGTGATGTAGAAAGTGAAAAGGAGCATTACTCTTATGCTGATGATGAAATAAATAACTAAAGTAATTCTAAATATCTAAATTCCAAACCTATCAGAGAGCTGAAGTCACAGAACCACCAAAGGGCAGTGGCAGGAATGCAAAGCATTCCTTTTTTATAGCTGAGTAATATTCCATTGTGTATAATAAGTACCACATCTAGGTTACTTCTATGCCCTAGCTATTGTAAATAGTGCTGCAATGAACATTGGGGTACACGTGTCTTCTTCAATTCTGGTTTCCTCAGGATATATGCCCAGCAGTGGGATTGCTGGGTTGTATGGTAGTTTATATTACTCAGCTGTAAAAAGGAACATATTTAAGTCAGTTCTAATGAGGTGGATGAACCTAGAGCCTATTATACAGAGTGCAGTAAGTCAGAAAGAGAAAGACAAATATGGTATATTAATGCATATATATATGGAATCTAGAAAGGTGGTACCAATTATCCTATGTGCAGGGCAGCAAAGGAGACACAGATGTAAAGAACAGTCTTTTGGACTCAGTGGGAGAAGGAGAGGGTGGGATGATTTGAGAGAATAGCATTGAAACATATACTTTACCATATGCAAAATAGATAGCCAGGGAGAGTTTGCCGTATGATGCAAGAAACCCAAAGGCAGTACTCTATATAACCTTGATGGATGGGATAAAGAGGGAGGTGGGAAGGGGGTTCAGGAGGGAGGGGACACATGTATGCCTATGGCCAATTCATGTTGATGTATGGCAAAAAACCATCATAATATTATAAAGTAATTATTCTCCAATCAAAATTTTAGAAAAGAAAATGACTTTTAATAAATTTTAATGACATTTTGAAGTGAAAATGTCCCCTAAATATCTCTGTATTTGTACTTAAGTTCACAAGAAAAATATATGCATTGAATACATTCATTAAAAATAATAGACTCAAAAGAACAATAACTCTCATGTGATCAGCACATTGGACAGTCTTAAAATGGTAATAAAAAGTATATTCTTACGACTATCTTCAATAAAAACATTTGCATTCTTAAAAAAATATAAGAGCAACCAGAACTCTCATATGTTGCTGTTGGGAATGCGAAACTGTAGATAGAGCCAGTTCGGGAGATAGTTTGACAGGTTTTTCTGATAAAGTTAAACATGTACCAAGCCTAAGTACCTGCACTCACAGTCCTAGGTATCTACCTGAAAGAAATGAAAACTTTTGTTCACACAAAAACCTATATATGTGAATGTTTATAGCAGCTTTATGCAAAATCACCAAACCCTGAAAAGCCAGATGTCCTTCAACTGCTAAATGGATAAACAAACTGTGGTACATTCATACAATGGAATACCACCCAACAATGAAAAGGAAAGAACTACTGATCTACACAAGAACACGGATTAACCTTAAATGCATTCTGCTCAATGAAACAAGCCAGAAATGAATGGCTACGTATTGCATGATTCCATTTATGTGATAGCCTAGAAAAAAACTATAGGAATGGAAAACAGAGCCACGGTTGCCAGAGGGGTTGGGGAGAGGTGACTGACTCTGAAGGGACAGCAAAAGAAAATTTTTGGAGTAATGGAATGGTTTTGTAAGGGACTTCAGTGTTGGTCACATGACTGAGTTTGTCACAATCCATGGAACTTTACGCTACAGAGTGAATTTTACCGCATGTAAATTAAAACAAAAACAAAAACTAAGATGTAAGGGAGAAGACATAATGCAGACTATGACAAATTGAACTGTATTACAAGTGAATCACCTAACCACCTGAAAGGTAGTGAGGGGGGGGGGAAGAGATGACTGACATCACTATGAAAAACAGCAAATACTCCAAGTCTACATGCATTGGAGAAGGAAATGGCAACCCACTCCAGTGTTCTTTCCTGGAGAATCCCAGGGACGGAGGAGCCCGGTGGGCTGCCGTCTATGTGGTCGCACAGAATCAGACACGACTGACGTGACTTAGCGGCAGCAGCAGAAAGGCAAAAAGGAGCAGTGTATGAGCACTACACTCTAGTTACTAAATTTGTTTCTCACAGGGTTAAGGGTTAACAACTGAAATAATTTGTATTCTAGGAGTGAAATAAGTAAATATATTGCAGATAATGAGAGCCAGTTTATCACTTTCAGAGTAAGAAACTACAAATAAAGAAAGGAGGAAGGTTAGAATAAATTCTATAGTGTTGAACTTGAGACAGAAATATCAACATGGACAAATGTGATAATGTTAGGGTCAGGTTTATAACCCTGAAAGACAGAAATAGATATAGAAATAAATATGGATGTGGGTATATGTATGACAACTCAGTTGCAATGTTTACATCTAAGCCCCGCTATCTTGGTTTCTAAATACCATTCCCAATGAAAGGAACTAGAGTTCTTTGTTATTCCAGGGCTTTGGCAAGGAAAATACAATATAAACCTAGAGCATGTTTTGGTACCAGAAAGTAAAGAAGTGCTTCAACAAATTAGAAGGAAAAAAAAAAAAAAGGATGAAGTCATGTTGAAATGGCATAGGCACCGACCTGAAAGAGCTCCCAATGGCCAAAGTTGGAACAATTTAAACAAAAAAATAAACACAGTATTGGAATATAAATCTAAAAATAAATATCCATGAGTCCATATGCTGATATAAATATACAACTGAACAAAAAATAAATAGGAGAGAAAGGACAGCTCTCCCCTAGAGAATAATTCCAATTAAATAATACAGAAGGAATGGAGAAAATAGAGAAATAAATATTAGAATACCACATCAGCAATTGCTGAGGGCTAGATCCATGAATGGATGCTAAAATTAGTTTGCAAACGTTTTAAGTGAAAACAAGATGTTTGTTTAGTTTTAAAGTATCTCTCCAAAATATTTAGTAATTACAAAGAGAAAAACAGTAAGTTTATAGTAAAGAATACTGACAGATGTCACTTGGCAGATTAGCCAAGTGATCAAGATTAACATCACCAGTAATACATGTGAACATCACGTACCCTCCAACATGACTGAAAAGGACACATCATCTTTGTGTCATCCTTCCCAAGAATGCCTAAGTTCAATCTGAACTTGAGAAAACATCAAACAAACCCAAATTGAGGGACCTTCTGCAAAATGATTGAGCAGTGTTCTTCAAAAGTGTGACATCATAGAAGACAAAAAAACACTGTACAAGTGTCAGACCGAAGGAGACCAAGGAGACACAACTATTAATAAATGCAGTATGGAACCATCTATCATATCCCAGAACAGAAAAAGGACGTTAGGAGAAAACACTGAAATCCAAATACATTATTTAGTTTAGCTAATAGTATTGTAACAAGTTTAATTTCTCAGTTTTCACTGTTGTTCTTTCTACAGTTTGGTAAGACATATGTAACACGAGGGGATACTGGATGAAGGGTATATGGGAATTCAGCACTATTTTTCCAACCTGTCTGTAAGCTTGAAATTATTTCAAAATAAAAAGTTAAAAAATAACAATGAAAAAAATCAGAGGTGTAATTCTTAAGCTCTGGTGATTGTCTTTTCCAACAGTGGCCCCACTTGCTCCTCCAGAACCTTACCTTATCAAGAGATGTCATCTACCTACCCTCCCCTTCAACCTGGGCAGGACTTTATTACAACCATGATGGATAGAACAGACACTGCATGACTTCTGAATCTAGGTCACAAAAGGTGTTGCCAATTATAAATGACCCTTTCTCTAGATATTCACCCCAAGAACCCCGTCACTATCTGGTGAGGAAGCCCAGGCCACACAAAGAAGTCACAAGAATACATTTCAGTGGAAAGCCCCAGCTAATAGCTAAGCCAAGAGCCAGACCTGTGAGAACGCCTTCAGATTATTCTAGTCCAGTGCCTTCAAGCCACCCCATCAGTCACTGAGTGGAATAGGGAGGTGCTGTCCCCACTAAGCCCTGTCCAAACTGCAGATTTGTGAGCATAATTATTGTCGTTATTGTGTTAAGCTACTAAGGCTTGGGGTGATTTGTTATGCAGCAAGAGATAACTGGAACAGCTGCCCTAAATTGATATGATTAATTGCTAGTGGAAGATACCAGATTATACTCATTTCGTCCCATAAAAGAAAACTTGACTCACAACGGTAAAAAGAGAACTCATAAGTGGTGTGATTTTGGTAGCATTTTTTGCCATTTTGTTTTTGCAGTGATTTAGTTTCCCATACAGTATCCATTTCTGAAGGAGATCAATATGACACTGAGTTATTAAAACAGTCCTAAGGGAGTATTAGTCTTGTGTTTTGCTAGGTCTCAGTCTAAGCACAGCCATATTAATGTCCATCTCTTCACTTTCAGAAGTAAGTCATCCCATTTATCAGTGAATAAGGTGCAAAGTAATCAGTGTCCTCAATTTCTCTCTTTCCTCTGTGCCGTAAACCTGCCCTTTAAGTTCAAATCTCTTGCCTTCTAAGTTGAGCTGGGACCGCACAAATAACCATCATTTACATGCAAAGGGATGTTTTAATGGTCTTCAACTGGACTTTTTCTTAAGTGTGTCAACTTGCACACTAAGAAATATGTTGAAAGTAGAAAAGCAAGATGCATCATCTTACCAGTAAAACATGCTTACATCAAAGATACCAAATAATTGGTCAATAACCATCTTAAGAACATTTGAGAACATCTTTTCCTAACAAAGTTCTTAAGTCTTAATTTTCACAAGTAAGCTAAATTACTACCTTGATCTTAAAGAAATTGCACAATATATTATAGCATGTTCGAGATATTAACATGGAGAAAATAAAACAGGGAATTATCAATGTTTATTTTTCTTCCTGATAAAATTAAGGAACAGACTAATATTCTACAGAGGTACAGTACAAAATTATTTTGCTTTTATCTATTAGATTAAAGCAAAGCATGTTTCAACGTAACTTCTTTGAAGTTGCTGTTACTATATGAGCTCTCAACCATCTCTTGCTTCTTTCTACCTTGAGAGCAGGAAACTAGTATCTAAAAAAAAGGGGGGGTGTCTTAAATTAGAAACACCTGAGTTTGAATTTGGGTTCTCTGTCACGAAAGTGCTACATCAGCAGCTCTCAAAATTTTAATATGCATCAGAAATAGCTGGAGGCCTTGTCAAAACACAAATTACTGGCAGCCCAACCCTAAGGTTTTTTATTCAGTGGGTGGAGGATGGGCCGTGAAATCTGTATGTCTTCCAAGTTTCCAGATGATGCTGAGTTGTACACACCTTTGAACAAACTACACCTTGGTTTGAATCTCAGATTCTATAGCTGAAAAACATCAGAGTTTCCACCAATATCATAAATATTCATTTCTTCTCCCTATATTAGTCAATACCCAGGACACAGGACTTCCCTGATGGCTCAGTGGGTAAAAAATATCCGCCTGTCAATGCAGGAGACACAAGAGATGCAAGTTCGATCCCTGGGTGGGAAAGATCCCCTGGGGGGGGGAATGGCAACCCACTCCAGTATTCTTGCGTGGAGAATCCCATGGACAGAGGAGCCTGGTGGGCTACAGTCCATGGGGTCACGAAAGAGTCCAACATGACAAAGTGACTAAACAGCAGCAGCAAGTTCCAGGGTCCCCTCCCACAATTCTGAAACCCAAACACTTCAGAAAACAGAACTTCTCTTTTTCTTTTAGGTTTGGTTTAGATTCATTTGGCAACAAAGCTGGCCTACTAACAGTCTTCCTTTATTACATATTGTTTTTAATTTTATATCTATTTACTATATGTATAGTTTAGTTATTGGGTGCTATGGCCCTATCCCCACTAGAACTGTTATGTATTATACAGGCTACAAACCATACTACTTTTCTAGAATGAGAGAAAATGTATGAATCCTGAAGTCCTGGCTCTAAATGCTTTAGATAAGGAGCTGGTGACCTGTCTTTAGCACGTCAACATATTTATATATTCCCTTTGACTTATTTAGCTATTTTCAGCTTTCTCCACTTGATTACAAATCCCTCAAGAGCACAATCATGTCTTGTGTGCCAACCCCCGCATCACCTACTACCTACTGACCATGAAGTATATGTTAAATAAATAACCACTGCTTTGAATTTATTGACCCGAGTGAGATGTGAGTAAAAAACTGACATGATTCCATAGTATGAGATTCAAAAAGGAAAGATGAATCAAAAAGCTTGCAGGGTTCTCAAAATTGCAGTCTGACTATAATCCCAAATGATTCTGACAAGAAGAAAATGTGGCAGTGACACTGCTGCTCTTCTTTGCACTTGTCACACATCGTACCTAAAGTACTGAAACTGGACTGTGTTTCTGCTCATCTTCTTAAGGATCTGTGCCCTATTCACTCCCATACTTCTATGTGACCTCATTTCTGATGCCTCCATTCCACGAGCCTTTGCATTTGCTCAAAACTGTTGCATCTTTAAAAATGAAAGAAAAAGAAGGCATATTAGGTGCAGAGGAACAAAGGTATCATGACTTGCGGTGCATTAGCCATGAGAAGGTGACAGATTCCATTTGTGATCCAGGAAACAAACCTGAGGTTGGAAAGTGGGGTAAGGACAATCAACAGGATCCATTTAGAAGAAGCTCGCAAAGATGCTGCAAGGGCCAGAGCGCTCAACCAGAAGGCCAACTTGGATGGGAAACTAGATACCAAACACCTGGACCATCAGTGAGATGGTTTGACAAAGCCTGTCCATCCAGGTTTTCTTTATTGGTCAGTACATATTTAGAGATTTTTGATCTGAAGTTCAAGATTCATTAAGCGAGTTTAATCCCTCTAATACTACATCCCCAATTCAGAAAAGTCCCCTTGAATGTAAGAGCACAAATAAAGAAAAAAGCAACCCTGTTCATACGCCAGAATGGTGACACAAATGAATTCACATTCTCACCAGAAGTGGTCCATTCTGCAGGATCAATAATTTCACATGCCATTGCCTCAGCTTGACGACAGGACCTCCCCTCCAGATATACGAAGTGCATCAGTGGGTTTTCAAATTAACACTTACTGAAATTTGAAACCTGCTCTTTTTCTTAATTTTTTCCTGTTAATGTCTATTGACCTTCACAGCTGGTATTCTGGATAATACATATATGCTTGTAAAGGCAAGAAAATAGAGAATGGAGCCCTGAAAAGAGACTGAGCCAGATAGACAGAGAGAGAAGGGGAAGGTGAAGGAGAAGATATAGAGACTAGGATTAGCTATAGGAAACCACCAATACGCTATCATTTTTTTAATGTATGAAAATATCAATTTCATAGTTTGACTTCCACATAAATAACTACCATCTCACGTTTTTATAAGAAAAGAAAAAAGACAGTGAAAGAAACGAGAGGCCTTATGTATAAGGATGAGCCAGATCTCCATGGGTCCTACATCTCCATTCTGATGACTCTCTGATCATCCACTTCCAGAGATGAAAACCCAGTGGCTTTTATGTGCTGGCTCATGCTTCAGAGACTCACAAGAAAAGAAAGGAGGCTGAAGAAGAGCCACATCACAATGTATGGCTAAAGGGTCACATGTGAGGCCCACGTGTTCAGAGTTGCCACTGTCCTTTTAGATTCTTAACTCAGGCTGATGGTCGCCCACTTCCTCGGAAACCTCACTAAAATCCACCGTGACCTGGATCATTTGTCGTCAGAGCCGCTGTACCTGCAAAAGGCCTGGGCTTCCCCTGAGCTACCAGTCAGAGTGGCCAGGGGCCCATGGACTGATAAAAGCACACACTACTCCTTCCTATTTCTTCCTTAATTTCCTGGATGAGGCTACATGGCTTCCAACTTCGCCCCTCAAAAATGTGCCTTTTGTTGGAGTCAGTGTCTCTCACCCTCAGGGAGAGGGAAACCAGGAAATGAAACGGCAGTAACTTCTTTTCTTCTATTTTCCCTCCCAAAGAATCTTTTGCTGACAGCCAACGTTCAGTTAGTTGGAAACTGGATACTTGCCAGAGCCCAGAATGAGAAATGTGTTGTCAACAGCCAGGAGAATAAATCGGGCAGGACTTCTCAGTTCTGGCAGATCGAGTCACTCACCTAGGGTGGCTGGTTTCAGGCACACATTCCCAGGCCCGTGCTCAATCACAATCCCCCAGCATCTGAACTGTGGCTTTACCTCAGTTGTTCTCAATTGGGGGATGGTTCTGGCCCCAGACATGTGGCCACATCTGGAGACAGATAGGCCCTCAGAACTAGGAGAGGGTGGCTATTACTATTGATAACTAGTAGGTAGAGGCCAGGGAGGCTGCTCAACCTCCTAAAGTGCACAGGACAGTCCTCCAACAGAGAACAATAGGGCTTCAGTTATTAGGAGTGTTGAGACAGAGAGATAAGAAAGCCTTCCTCAGTGATCAGTGCAAAGAAATAGAAGAAAACAATAGAATGGGAAAGACTAGAGATCTCTTCAAGAAAATTAGAGCTACCAAGGGAACATTTCATGTGAAGATGGGCACAATAAAGGACAGAAATGGTATGGACCTAACAGAAACAGAAGATATTAAAAAGAGGTGGCAATAATACACAGAAGAACTATACAAAAAAGATCTTCATGATCCAGATAATCACGATGGTGTGATCACTCACCTAGAGCTAGACATCCCAGAATAGGAAGTCAAGTGGGCCTTAGGAAGCATCACTATGAACAAAGATAGTGGAGGTGATGGAATTCCAGTTGAGCTATTTCAAATACTAAAAGATGATGCTCTAAAAGCGCTACACTCATTGTGCCAGTAAATTTGGAAAACTCAGCAGTGGCCACAGGACTGGAAAAGGTCAGTTTTCATTCCAATCCCAAAGAAGGGCAATGCCAAAGAATGTACAAACTACTGCACAATTGCACTCATCTCACACACTAGCAAAGTAATGCTCAAAATTCTCCAAGGCAGGCTTCAACAGTATGTGAACCGCGAACTTCCAGATGTTGAGGCTGGATTTAGGAAAGGCAGAGGAGCCAGAGATCCAATTGCCAACATCCGTTGGATCATTGAAAAAGCAAGAGAATTCTAGAAAAGCATCTACTTCTGCTTTATTGACTACGCCAAACCCTTTGACTGTGTGGATCACAACAAACTGTGAAAAATTCTTAAAGAGATGGGAATACCAGACCACTTGACCTGCCTCCTGAGAAATCTGTATGCAGGTCAAGAAGCAACAGTTAGCACTAGACATGGAACAACAGACTGGTTCCAAACTGGGGAAGGGGTACATCAAGGCTGTATATTGTCACTTTGCATATTAACTTATATGCAGAGTACATCATAAGAAATGCTGGGCTGGATGAAGCACAAGCTGGAATCAAGATTGCCAGGAGAAATATCAATAATCTCAGTTACACAGATGACACCACCCTTATGGTAGAAAGGGAAGAGGAACTAAATAGCCTCTTGATGAAAGTGAAAAAGGAGAGTGAAAAGGTTGGCTTAAAACTCAACATTTAAAAAACTAAGATCATGACATCCAATCCCATCACTTCATGGCAAATAGATGGGGAAACAATGGAAATGGTGACAAACTTTACTTTCTTGGGCTCCAAAATCACTGCAGATGGTGACTGCATTCATGAAAATAAAAGATGTTTGCTCCTTGGAAGAAAAGCTATGACCAACCTATGCAGCATATTGAAAAGCAGAAACATTACCTTGCTGACAAAGGTCCGTATAGTCAAAGTTATCATTTTTCCAGTAGCCATATATGGATGTGAGAGTTGGACGATAAAGAAAGTTGAGTGCTGAAGAATTGATGCTTTTGAACTGTGGTGTTGGAGAAGACTCTTGAGAGTCCCTTGGACTGTAAGGAGATCAAACCAGTCAATCCTAAAGGAAATCAGTCCTGAATATTCATTGGAAGGACTGATGCGGAAGCTGAAGCTCCAATACTTTGGCCACCTGATGTGAATAACTGACTCACTGGAAAAGACCCTGATGCTGGAAAAGATTGAAGGCAGGAGGAGAAGGGGAGGACAGAGGATGAAATGGTTAGATGGCATCACTGACTCGATGGACATGCGTTTGAGAAAGCTCAGGGAGTTGGTGATGGACAGAGAAGTCTGGCATGCTGCAATCCATGGGGTCACAAAGAGTCGGACACAACTGAGCGACTGAACTGAACTGAACTGAACTAAGGTGGAGAAATTCAGGCTTAATTCCTCAGGCAGCTCTGATGACTTGCAGGTTTTAGAACTACTAGCTTTGGACAGTCCAAGAAGATGGTAAAACTTTAAACAATTATACATGGGTGATCACAACCTATTGGCAAGAATAGTTACTAATTATTGAAACTAGCTTATGTTTCAATTATCCAAAGTCTTGAGAAAGAGAATGGATTGACCATACCAAAAAAAATGTACAAATGTTGCCCCTCCTGTTTCTTACATGAAAGTGAGCTAGGGATGGTGGGAATATGGATATAGATGGTGCTTCTCTGGTGGCCAATTGGTAAAGAATCCACCTGCAATGCAGGAGACACGAGTTCAATCCCTGGGTCAAGATGATCCCCTGGAGTAGGACATGGCAATCCACTCCAGTATTCTTGTCTGGAGAATTCCAGACAGAGGAGCCTGATGGGCTGCATTTCATGGGGTCACAAAGTTTCAGAGATGACTGAGCACACAGACATGCATATATATAAACATAGACATAAAAAGCATATATTATATATATATATATATATATATATACATACATACACATACATACTCATTCTTTAGTTTATAAATGTGAAAAATGGTATCACTGAAAACAAGACATATACACGTATCAATACAACATTGCAAATCAACTATAATTGAATTTAAAAAAGAAGTGTACACGTGACTCACACCATACTGAGGGGGAAGCAACATGAATAATGGAGTCAATGAATGCTTCATTGGAGCATGACTCCAATGGAGTCATGAATGCTTGGAGTTAGTTCTGTGCCTTGTCCAATATTCTCTGCAAAAGTCTGGAGTTTCCCAGAAAATACTGACATTCAAATATTGATTTCGTAGGCAGAAACAGAGAGTTTCATCTCTCCCTACTTGATACAAAGGTTTCCACTAATGAAAGTGAAAGGATTCTTATTAGCTTTCTTTTTTCCCCCCAAACATTTCCTATGGTTTCTGGGAATGGCAGTTGCCAGTGAAGAGAAACCATCCCCACAGACTTGGAGCTAGGTCAGAGGTCCATTTTTTTTTTCAGACTCCTATAACTCATGACTTCTCTCCTTACATGCCTGTCCATTCTGGAGAAAATTTATATAAAGAGAAGATAGTATTTGAGGCCTCGTTTCTACACCCATTCACTCATTCACACATCTAGTGTTGCTTGACATTCTACTATGACAGGCACTGTTGTAGGTGTTGAGATGACAGCAGTGAACAAAAAAACAAGGCCCCACCCTCATGGAATTTCCTTTTTGCTGTGGCATATGTACACACAAAAACCAAAACACCTACTGTGTACAGAATTTATCAGGCCTCCATGAAGAGGAGTCATTTTGGGCAGTGAGCAGAAGGAAGCAAGGGGACTGGGCCAGCCAAATGGTTTTCTGGATAAAGAGCACACACAGTAGTGGGAACAGCAAGTGCAAAGGTCCTGGGGTCTATGAGAAGCAGAGAACAAGTAAGTATCTGATGGGTCTGACTGATTTCAAGACTTTGAGATTTGTTTCAGGGGCTGCTGGGGAGTGTGTAAAACTAACTTGGGTACTGTTACTCCTTTTCACCCCACTTAAAATAAAAAATAAAGTAACAATCAACTAAGGTCAGATAATCATGCAGCATTTTTTTTTTTAGCACAAAACGGGGATTTGTGCTCTTCATCTCTTTCCAAAAAAAGAGTAGGGTATGAGCTCAGGGAACCACTGGGCTTTGGGGACAGTGAAGCAGCCAGAGAGCACAGCAGCAGCCCCTTTGCAAAAGACTAAGGGTTTTGGAGAGAAAGGAGAGCTGAGTTCAAAGCTTGGTCCTACAAAATACAAGTGGATGAACAAAGACACGAACCCAGGACCTGTGCTGATGGCAGAGTCAGAGTTGTCACCACCCCTGGAAAATCATTCATGTTTGGGCAGGAGCCAAAAACCACAGTGAGCATCACTGTGAAAATGAGGACTGTACCCACAGCCTGTGCACTCTCTTAATTAAAACATATCAGTACCTGTTCAAGGTGGATCAATGAGCAGGTACCTTGAGCGCCCTTAGACAGCTGGGTAAAAAACAGCCCTCAAAGAAAGAGCTCTTGAACAGGCCTCCTAAGAGGGGACCCAAGAGGTGCCAGGAGAGCAGAAGCAGGCTACTGCCAGCCCTTTCAAAACTGGAAACAGGAGCAAAGTCTGATTCCTCCTGGGCAGGTCATATGCATTCCCAGATGCGGCCCTTACATCTTCAAAGCCCCACACAAACTCAGTCACCTTATGGTCATGAGATGTCACCAAGAAGGCACATGGCTTTGTTTTTTCTTTTTTAGCAACATATTTTCTCTCTGGCATTCAGACACTGTCTACAAGCTTCTGACTTTCTGATATTCTTTGCAGGGTGGAGGGGTCTAATTATGTAAATACCTAGGTCAGTGGTTCTTAACTTCTGACTACAGGATACCCTGTGAACCTGCTAAAAATTAAGAGTAAGGCCCCATCTCCCAGAGATGGGAAATGTGGGTCTAGGAATACACATTTTTTATATCCCCTAAAGCCATCCTGAGGCTGGTAGATCAAAGGACCTTATGTGGACAAACATTGGCCCATCCCCTCTCCCACCCATCAAAAAGCCCTCTTCCTCCCTAATAAAATGTGGTTGTTTGGGGAGAGGTGAGAGAGAGAAGATACAGAAGTTACCTTGTACTCGCCTCAAACTGTGGCTCCTGATTATAGAAAGTTTGTGTTTACATGCCTCTCTGTTCCTGATTCAGGGACTCCTTGACTTAGTACACAGTTGGCTACATCAGTGCAGCATGAAGACAGCCTGTCAAAGGCTGTTGTCCCTAATGCTCTGCCCAGCGTGGCCCTGCACATCAGGGCATCCTCCCTAGGAGGACAGGGAGGTGCCTAAGCCGTGCCCTGTGGCTGGCAGGGACCTGTGACAGAGCACTAGAGCATGCAACCCCAAAAAACAAACTGGGAGGTGCCTTAGTGAGTCCCTATTTCAATAAGCCCCACCCAGCTGACTTTCGTCCTATAGAAGAAATACAGGCAGGCAGCTTGGACGTCTTCTATTTGACCCAAAGCAGTGAGTGAGTAAGAAGGAAAAGGCGCTGGGACTGGGGACCCCTTGCTGAAACCTCCAGAGTAGACCATGAGTAGCTATGTGACCTCAGCAAAGTCAACTTTGGAAGGCCCTTCCTCCTCCCAACAGCCAGGATTCCATGAGCAAAGGCATCTTCACAGGGAGCTTACACGGTGAAGATTCAAACCAAGCATGGCATGCTCTCTAGGCAGTGGGAAAACCCAGCGACTGGGGCCATGGGACACAAGTGACAAGATTAGGTTGTGAGGACCCTAATCAGGGTATCAGGAGACGGGACAGAGGAGGGCCTGGGGAAGAAGAGAGAAAAAAGGAAGCTGGGGTTTCTCAACCTCAGCACTCAGGGTATTCTGGCCCCAGTGATTCTTTGTCATGGGCACTGTCCTGTGCATGGCAGGTTACTTGGCAGTATCCCAGTCTGTACCCACGAGATACCAGGAGCATCCCCCCTCCCCCACCTCCAGTTGTGACAGCTAAAAATATCTCCAGACATTGCCAAATGGCCACTTGGCAGCAAAATTGCCTCTGGTTGAGAATCACTGGTTTAAATGAGACAAAACATTATGGCTTTAACCAGCTTTATCCTCTTAATAATTTCCCCCCACACTCAAAAGGAACATACATAATTTCTACTACCGTACCCTAAAACTATCACTGCTCAACTATTTCACTTGTCCACAATGTCAGTCTGAAAGGTAAAGACCACCCCTTCCCAATTCCAACCTCCAGCAAATTAAGATATATGGGAGGTTAAATTAAATTAAGATTAAATAAAGGGGAATGCCAGGAGATGAAGCAGTGAAACCCACTAAAGGAGCAGAAATGGAGAATGAGAAAAGTCAGGAGTCAGAGTAGAAGCTGGGATAACAGAGGGTCAGTCTGGGTTAAAAGAATGAAGAGATCCTTGAGGGTGAAGAGAGATATGTGAACGTACCGGAGACTGAGGAATTATGGAGAGTGGGAGACTGGGCCAGAAGACTATGTGTCTGTGTGTGTGCATCTGTATGTGTCCATGTATCTGTGTGTCTGTGTGTTTCTATGTGTAGGTCCGTGTTTATGTCTGTGTGTGTCTGTGTGTGTCCATGTGTTTGTCTCTGTGTGTCTATGGGTACGTGTGTATGTCTCTGTGTGTCTGTGTCTATGGGTAAGTGTATATGTCCATGTATGTGTCTGTGTGTATGGATGTCATCTGTGTGTCTGTGTGTGTCTTCAGCAAGTTTCTCAGGGTGGAGGCAGAGAAGTCCCTAGAGCTGGAGGATCACCATATTCTGAGGAGAAAGAAACAGGATGCAAAGGAGGACAAACAGCTGAATATAGGAGACGAGACCTGCAGGCCAGAGCCAGCAGGAATGGCTGCCCCTGTGGCATCACTGGGACTCAGGCACCCCCGCAAGGGGACAGCAGCGATGATGGCTCAGGAAATGGAAGTGTGGGGCTACTGCAAGCCTAGCCACCAGTCACTAAACACCCACCAAGTAGACGGGGCTACCAAGTAAGCACCAGGCACTTTAGCTCCTCAAGGTCTAGAGAGAAAATGCCTGGGTCCTGTCGCCAGAGAAGCAAGTCTAAGCGGCTGAGATCAGGAGGAGAGGAGCCATGCGTGACTGCATCCCTGGAGGAGGTGCTCTGAGCCTCTGGGTTCCTGTGGCTCAGAGGATGAACCAGCATCACCAGGAAACAAAAGCTGCTTCCAGCACTCTCCCTTCCCTCCTCAGTGGGCCTGAAAACCGCAACAGGGAGAAAAAGACTTCGATAAGGTTCCAGAAAACCTCTGGCCACCACTCCTCTTGAAGAACAAAGCTCTGATTTACAGCCCTGATTTTTCAAGGAGACCCTCAAACTGTCATGTCAGCCAAGTTTCTCTGAATTTTAGATGCCCCCGGGTTGGGTTGCTGTTTTGAATTACTTCCTCTTGCCAAGAGATATAAGAAAAGGCTCCCGAAGGAAGCCTGCAAAAACAGCTCATTACTGTGCGATCCATTCCGCCACCACCTTGCAGAAGATGCAGGCGGAAGAGCTCTGTTGCCACCGTCTGATAACAGAGGTGGTGGCCTGAATACTAACCAGAAAGCCGAAGAGAAGGAAATGTTTTCTGAGAAAATATGTCTTTTCTGGAGGTAGAAAAACAACAAGACACACACACACAAAAACCCACTGCTCTTGGTTCGCAAATTCCAAGTGGGGAATGTTGCCAGTATCTTGCGAAGGACTAGGAAGGTGAGGTCTGGGGGCATGGTTTCTAGAAGCTGTTTTCAATGCCTTCCTTCTGCTGCTCACATACAGGGCATTCAGTTTGTTCAAATGAGTGCAAACAAAGGAATACATTTGTTTGGGTAGGCTTCATTATACGCTAATTAATGTAAATCTCACCCACAGAGAGGAACCTAAATAAATAGCTAGAGTAATTAAAGTTAAGGGGGGGTTGTTCTGTTTTGTTTGAAAGGGGGTTAGTTAGGGGTGTGTCTGAAAAAGGTTCAGATTTGAGGGAGTTTTAGGAATGGATTTTTGTATAATAATCTTTCAGAAGAACAGACTACCTATATCAGCTGGGTGGCGATCCCTAATCAAGGTCAGTAGCATCCATCGCAAACAAAAACACTATGTACCCACAAGGGGTTTTGGGAAACAAAGAGACCAAGGCTAAGTACTGGAGCTGCAAAAATGTTAGAGAAAAAAGGCCTAAAACAGTGCAGGGGAAGAAAATTAAATCATTAAAGCACTGTCACATTGAAATAACCAGACCAGCAGAGCTGAAAGATCAAAGCTGAGTTTATTATTCACCAAGAGAACTCAGTCAGTCTCTCCACATCTCTCCAAGCAGAAAGAGGAATTTTTCTCAAATAACACAGGATTCTGGAAGGCATTATTTGATTGGCTAAGACTGTGATTATCAATTCTCTTTAGGGATCGATCACTGCTTGATTTAGGTCACAAAAGCACAGGCAAAATTCTCAAAGTGGTCCAAGATCTGTTGCATCTGGGTTTGGTCTGATTCAGGAATAGGCAGCAGCCACCTGAATAATAAAATTCTCCCCTAAATAAAAATCAAATCCTGAGCAATGGCTAGCCATTTCCAAGTTGTATTTTTCAAGTTGCCCTAATGATACAGGAAGGCAAATCTAATGAACATAAACATTTCTTTGACTTGCATGGCAATTAATGCCATGCTCACCTCCATCTGTGACATATCCAAACTTCCTGGTGAGGGAACCAAACATACAAAGATCTCAGTTGAAGAGGGATTAGCAAGTGCAAAGGCCTAGGAGCTAAAATGAGCCTGGTGTTTTTGATAAACAGCAAGAAGGCCAGTGTGGCCAGATCAAAGTCAGGGAGGGAGGAGAGTGATAAGAAATAGGTAGGATCCAGATCTGCCCAGGACATGGTAGGACATGGACGTTCATGCCAAATGTGATGGAAATCCATTGAAGAATTGTGAGCAGGGAAGTGTCATCATTTGATTTACAACTTATAACAGGTTACCGTGTCTGATGTGTGAAGACGATTCTCTAAGCAAGTAAAAAGTAGAAGTAGAGCCGTTCAGAAGCCGACTGTGCTAGTCTAGGATTTGATGGTGGGGGATAATGAGGAATGATGGATAAGAGGTCAGATTTGTGATCTATTTTGGAAGTAGAGCTGACAACAATGGAATGAGGAAGTGAGGGTAAGAGGAAAGCAGGGAATTAACATGATTTCTGGATTTTCAGCCAGAGCACCTTTAAGAAGGGTGAACACTGGAAAAGTAAAGGCTTTACAGGACCACTGGAAGTTCAGCTGTGAACACAGTAATTTGGAGATGGGGGTGACACATCCAAGTAAAGGCGTATCAGCAGCTGGAATGTGTTGATTTGAAGCTCAAATGAAAGGTAGAGATATAAATTGGAATCCTTAGTATATAGGAGTCATATAAAGTCATGGAAATGGTTGAGGCCATTTAAAGAGCAAATATTGGTGGACTCATGTCAATGTATGGCGAAACAAATACAATATTGTAAAGTTAAAAAATAGATAAATAAACTAATTTAAAATTAAAAAAAATAAATAAATAAAAATATTCTGAACATAATCCTTAAAAAAAAAAGAGCAAATATTGATAGAGAAACAAAGAGAGGAAGCAAGGGTGGGGGAGGAGAGAGAAGGGGGAAAAAGGAGAGGAGAGGAAATAGCAGAGGACTGAGCCATGACAAGATGGAGAGGTCATGCTGTGGCGTCTGTTTAGATGGCAAATATCACAGCATGTTCCTGTATTGGTGGAGAGAGGAGAGAATATATGGTGCACAAGAAAAGGAAAATAAGTAAAGGAATCAAGTCTTCAGGTATTTGAAAAGGGAGGGTGGCAGATGCAGAGGGGACAGGTTGACCCAGAGAGGAGCAGTAACAGACTAGTTGTGACAGGAGGGAAGGGAAAATATAAGCGTATAGATGCCTACAAGCAACCAAGTCCATTTTGTAATGGCAGGATGAGGCAGTTCTTTTCTGAGTACTTCCATTTGATCAGCAAATTTGAAAATAAGTGAAGGAGTCTCTGGGCCTAGAAAAGAAAACAACGGTCTCAAAGGCCCTTGCTGAATCATCTAACTTCGGGGAAAACAAAACCGAACTTTAAGTCCCGCCCTGATGCTCTGGGCCGGTTGCATCTACCCGGGACTTATTACTCCCTGCCCAGAAACCTCCCACCCCCTACATCTGCCTGGGACTTATCGCCCCCTGCCCAAGGGACTTATCACCCCCTGCCCAAAACCTCCCACCCCCTGTTCAACTACAAATGCTATCTCAACTAAAGATTACCCAAAACGTACCCCCTGACTAACATTTCCCCTATCACTTCCACAAACCTCCCTTTAAATATGAAGCCTCTCTGATCCCTCTCGCTCTCCTCCTTGCCTGAATAAAGGTAACCTACCTCCGTTGAGGTCGTCTTTCCTTCTTTTCTGCCTCAGCCCAAACTATACCTTACAATAAGATCATTAAGAAGAGGGCGATTTGACAACAGGCAGTGGAAGAAGGAGTTTTTGAGGAGAGGCCTGATGTGATTGTCTCTGAGGATGGGAGAGAGGATGGCGCAGGGAAATACTCCACAGTGTTCAAGAAGCTGAAATTTAGAGTCATGAATCTGAAGTGAGGCCAGGAGCAGGGCTGGGTGTTTTTCTCCAATGACATTTGGCTCCTCAGAAGTAAGACGGGCTGAGATTTGGGTTGAACCTGGGTCTGGGGGATCAAGTAACTTAGAGGCCAGAGGTCTGAAGAGGAGATCTCCTGGGATGGCAAAGCTGCAGGAGAGTCAGCCCTGGACTAGTAGTGGAGGGGGTGGGGAGGAAAGAGCCATGGGCTGAAATCGCCATCAAAATGAGGAGGCAACTGGGATGTCAGCAGATGCAACACAAGGTCAGTTATAGAAGGTGAGCCTAGTAATATGGTGGCATGTGTGTCAAAGGAGCTCAGTGTTTGAGGAGGAGAGAGACAGGAAGAGCAGGGTCTAGAAAAGAGATCAGTTAGACCAGTGGTTCTCAGCCAGGGGCAATGCCCACCCCACCACCACGGGGATTTTGGCAATGTCTGGAGACATTTTTAGTTGTCACAGCTGCAGGAGAGAGACAGTACCCATGGATTTTAGTGGGGAAAAGGCAGGGAGGCTGCTAAACATTCCACAGGGCACAGGAAAGAATGATCCTGCCCAAAGTATCAATGGTGCTGAGGTTGAGAAACCCCAGTTAGATCCAGAAGGTAAAGGGAATGCTCCTTGCAGGGGTTTCCCAGCACAGAGTAGAAGGGCTCAATGAGGGAAGAGGCTGTGGGAAGCTGAGCTGGTGGAGGAGACAAAGTCCTATGGGGAAAAGGTGTGGGCAGTCCCAGGGACTTGGAAGATCGGCTACTGGTGGTGACTGAAAAATGTAAGACATCTTCTGTAAGAAAGATGAGAGATGTAAGACATCATGGGCTTGGCCTTGAGGAGGAGAGAGAAGAGCGATTCCAGTCACAGCTTTCTTTGCAAAGTTGCGAATGGAAGTGAGGAGGGCACACCCCTGGGTCCTGCCATTGGCCTTTGGCAGCCAGAGGAGGAGTCTTAACCAGAGCTTCACCGAACTTTCAAATCTAGCCCATGAAAAGAACACCGAGTTATATTGCAGAGTATCAAGACAGATGCCTATAAATGGGCAAAAAACTCAAAGTCATAAAATTCTATATTAAAATGTCACATTTTGAAAATGATGGAAACCGAATATGTGTGGTGTGATAAAAAAAGAAATTTGTAAAGTATTACTGTGCCAGATGAATGTACCTTAAACGTGTCATTTACATTTTGACAGTTTCAAATGCTCCCTTTCTATTCCTTCCTTTGTGCTAGAACACTGCAAATTCAGGGGAATTTGTGGCTCTTGGTGTTGAAAGACATTCTGTTCTATTTTCATAGAATTATCAAATTGAAGAAAAAACTACAGATTTCTTAGAAATATTTTTCCAGAAGTACAAGAATAATTTCACTGAGTTTTTTTAAGTGAAAATAATGTTAATGGATACCCACTTTGTGTCAAAAACTGTGACCCAAAGGAATACACTACTGATAGTTTAATTATAGCATTTCTAGTTATTTCATTGATACCTATCTTCATTCTCTCATGCCAAACTGAAAGGCTCAAAAGTTTAAAATGATTATTCAATTCAACTGCAATGTTTTAAAATTTAAGAGAATTTTAAAATTTTCCCATGAAGTAAATTTCACATTTTAAAAGATGCTACTTCAAATTAAAAATATATCTGTGGTCTAATTAAAAATTGGTTACATTTTTACACTAACAATTAAATATCAGAAAGAGAATGTAAAAAAAAAAAAAAACACCTTTTAAAATAGCACCAAAAAAACCCCTAGGAGTAAATCTGACCAAGTAGGTGAAAGATATATAACCTAAAAACTCTAAAACATTAATAAAGGAAATTAAAGAGGATTCAAAGACATGGAAAGATATCCTACCAAAAGTGTCAATGGTGCTGAGGTTGAGAAACCCAAGTTAGATCCAGAAGGTAAAGGGAATGTTCCTTGCAGGGGTTTCCCAACGTGGTATGGAAGGGCTAGATGAGGGAAGAGGCTAGAACAAATAAAAGACACAGAATTGTCAAAACAATCCTGGGGGTGGGGGGGGGTTGGGAATCAAAGCAGGAGGTATAACTCTCCCAGACTTCAGAGAATACTACAAAGCTACAGTAATCAAAACAGTGTAGTATTGGTATAAAAACAGATATACAGGTCAATGGAACAGAATAGAGAGCCCAGAAATAAGCCCACACACCTATGGTCAATTAATCTTCGATAAAGGAGGGAAGAATACACAATGGAGAAACAGACAGTATCTTCAACAAGTAGTATTGGTAAAGTTGGACAGCTGCATGTAAATCAATGAAGGTAGAACACACCCTCATACCATGCACAAAAATGAACTTGTTTGAGGCTAAAAGACTCAAACATAAGACATGACACCATAAAACTCCTAGAAGAGGGCACAGACAAAACATTCTCTGACATAATTGTATCAGTGTTTTCTTAGGTCAGTCACCCAATGCAATAGAAATAAAAACAAAAATAAACAAAAGGGACTTAATCAAACTTACGAGCTTTTGCACAGCAAAGGAAAACATAAAAAAAAAGACAACCTACAGAATGGGGGAAAATATTTGCAAATGATGCAACAGATAAGGGCTTAATTTCTAAAATATACAAACAGCTTGTACAGCTCAACAAAAAAAACAACAACGAAAATAAAACCCAATTGAAAACTTGGCAGAAGGCCTTAACAGACATTTCTTCAAAGAAGACATACAGATGGCCTGTAGGCACACAAAAACATGTTCAACATCACTAATTATTAGAGAAATGCAAATCAAAACTACAATGAGGTATCACCTCACACCAGTCTGAATGGCCATCATTAAAAAGTCTACAAATAACAAATGCTGGAAAAGATGTGGAAAGAAGGAAACAGAGGTGGTGGGAATGTAAGTTGGTACAGCCACCATGAAAAATAGTATGGAGGTTCCTCAGAAAACTAAAAGCAGAATTACCATACGGTCCAACAACCCCACTCTTAGGCATATACATAGACAAAACTGTAATTCAAAAAGACGTATGCACCCCTAGTTCATAACAGCACAATTCACAATAGCCAAGATATGGAAACAACCTAACTGTCCACTGACAGATGAATGGATAAAGAAGATACGCTTCATATATGTGATGGAATACTCCTTAGCCATAAAAAAGAAGAACTAATGCCATTTGCAGCAACATGGATGCAACTAGAGATTATCAGACTAAGTGAAATAAGTCAGAATGAGAAGGATATATACCATACAATACCACTTATATGTGGAATCTAAAATATGGCACAAATGAACCTACCTACAATTCAGAAACAGACTCATGGACACAGAGATCAGATCTGTGGTTGCAAAGGGGAGGGGGTGGGGGAGGGAAGGACTGGGACTGTAGGATTATCAGGTGTAGACTACTTTATACACAGGATAGATAAACAATAAAGTCCTACTATATAGCACAGGAAAACTATATTCAATATTGTAGTGGAAAAGAATATACAAAAAAAGAATGTGTATAACTGAGTTACTTTGCTGTACAGTAAAGATCTACACATTATGAGTCAGACTTCAATAAAAAAAAATTTTAAAGGAAAAAGCAACCTGTGCTTTAAACCAATGAATAAGATTTCAATATCAAGTATATTAACATTTAGTCAATAATCAAAATACTATTTATAACCATGGATTATTTTATTTAAAGTACCAATATGTTAAACCATGCATTGTAAATCCAGATTATTCACTAATCTTTTCATGATGAGTAAATGACCAAATGCTATTGATGGAGCTGTTTGAGTGACTGAGTTAAAATTCCACACTAGTGAATTTTAAGCTGTCCTCTTAGCTTACTTCTCCAACACCTTGTCAGGATGTATCCTTGGTCTCAAGGGGACCTGAGTTGCACAGTGTGGACAGATCAACACAAATTCAGCAATACTACTGGGAAAACATCCTAACATTGATAATGAGTGTAAGGAAAGCAGGTGACATCTCACTTTAAAAGAGTGTTTAAATGCCAGTAAGGTGTTTTGCTCTGTGTGAATGACAGTGTACCTGCAAAAAAAAAAAAAATACCTGTTTCTGGGTGACTCTGTTATTGAGGATGTTCATAAATATTGGTGCAGGGAACCTCTTGCTCGGACTATCAAGCAAAGTACTTTCTGTAAGTGAAGCTGTATGCAGTGCCATTGCTTCTACACAAGTAAACATCAGGATGGAAAGGGATTGGGGTGGCTAGTAAAAATGAAAAAAGTCATTTATTCCCTTAGAGAGGGAAAAAGGAAAGGGTGTGGGAGGCAAAAGAGACAATGACTCCATCCATCTAAAACACCTTGTGTAAGGCTTTTTGCCTCTTTTTTGTACTTTTCTGTCTAATGGAAAAGTAAACAAGAAAGAAGAGAGATGGGGAAGAGTGGACAGAGGAAGGGGGTAGAAAGAGAAAGGAGGAGGGAAAGTGGGAGAGGAGAGAGAGGGAGACAGGAAAAAGAGATGCTGGCAAGGGAGAGGAGAAGAGAGAAGATGTTGTGTCATCCCACTCCACCCCAGCCCCCACCGACTCATCCCCTGGCAGCTGATGTAGACCCAGGCTGAGAGGAAAGCTGCGGTCCTGTTGTGAATGAAGAAGCTATGAGGACTTTAAATCAAAGCCAAGTCACAGAGCAGTAAAGCCAGGAGGAACTCAGGGAGTTCAGCACCACAGCAAGCAGATGAGAAAAAGGGGGCCAAAGGTTTCCCTTTCTAAAGATGTACAAGTCAAGAGAGAGGACACCCAGGCATTATCCCAGTGATCAAATGGTACACAAAGGAAGTGTTTTAACTTAGGCTAGCTAACTACGGTCTTCTCTGGTGGCTCAGTCGGTAAAGATTCTGCCTGCAATGTGGGAGACCTGGGTTCAATCCCTGGGTCAGGAAGATCCCCTGGAGAAGGAAATGGCAACCCACTCCAGTATGTTTGTCTGGAGAATCCCATGGACAGAGGAGCCTGGTGGGCTACAGTCCATGGGGTTACAAAGAGTCGGACATGACAGACTGACTCACACACTTAGAATAACTTTACAATTTGCAATTAAATAGCCTTTTTCAATGTTGTGTCTTTTATAATACAAGTTGACTAAAGAGATGCACGTTTGGTAATTATACTATAGAAAATGCACAGTTATTCATTTTGGGGAGAGAATTTAAGCAGAAAATACTATCCAAGCTTTAGGAGAACTGTCGTCCCAGTTGCTCTGGGACTCAGTCATCATTCAATAGACGTTTGTTAAAAGGATCAATAAAAGAATTGTTGAAAGATAAACTGAGGTGTATTAAAAATTTTAAGAGTTTATCTGAGCAGAAATCAATTCAAATCAGATAGCATCCAATCTAGTGAAACCAAGCGAAGCCTGTGGGGCCCTCCCTGGTACAAATCCTTTCTTTGTCCCCTTTTCTTATTTGAAGGAAAAAAAGGCTCCAGCCTCCTAGACCTTCCCTGAGTTCCAAAGGACAGATTCAAAGGGTTGCTAATCAGGAAGTGAGACAAAGGGGGAGCCCTCAAGAAATTATAGCATAGCAATGAAAGCTGGGTCCTTGGTTCCTCCTCAGAGGACATACACAGCATCTATCTCTGAGTGCTTCTGCAGGAACTAAAGCCCCACCCAGGTGGAGGATGGAAACTTCAGGCTGAGCACAGGATTTCTGGAGCACTGCCCTATTACCTCATCACCAACCAATCAGGAGAAAGTCACACACCCTGCAGCCCTCACTCCAAATTTGCTTCAGAAACTCTTCCCCTAAAACCACTGTAAGCAGATAGGGTAGAGGGTCCCCAGAGAAAGAGAACCAGACATGGCTTTCTTGACATAAGAGAAGCCATTTTTGGCCTAAAGCCATTTTGTGATCTAAGCCTGGCCACAATGCTTGCCCTTGAACAGGCCTCGTAATTAATGATTGTAAGGGAAGTGAGGGGATGCAAGAACAAAGGAAAATCAGTCAAGAAACAATAGTTCAGCAATAAAACAGAGTCCCAGTTCCTCCTTACGGGATATACACAACAATCTGATATAGTATCTTTGAGTTCTGTGGGAACTAAGGCCCCCAGCCAGGTGGAGGATGGAGTGAGGATGTTGACCTTTTCTGATCCTTAAGATTTCAGTCACCTAAAGCTTGAACTCTGTCAATCCTTTCCCTAATACTATGCTGAATTCTCCTCTGCCCAAAACCCTTCACAAATATGCATTTACCCTTAGCTTAAAATATCCCCAGTTTTGGTGTCCAGGGAAGCAGCTTTGGGAACAATCCCTGGTGTTCTCCTTACTTGCTGCAAGTAATAAATCCTTCCTTCTCCTGCTCTTTGTCTTGGTTGTGTCTTTTGGCTCAATACCCACCAAGAGGTAAGCCCAGTTTTTCAGGTAACACCATCAGGGAGTTCACATTTTTTTTAAGATATATTTATTTAATGTTTGGCTACACTGGGTCTTCATCACTGTGTGGACTATTCTATAGTTGCAGAGAGCACAGGCTTCTCAATGTGGTGGCTTCTCTTGTTGCAAACCATGGGCTCTAGACTCATGGGCCTCAGGAGTTGTGGCTCAAGGGCTCCAGAGTGTGGGCTCAGTAGTTGTGGTGCATCAGCTTAGTTGCTCTGCAGCAACTAAGGACCTTCCCTGGCCAGGGACTGAACTGATACCCCCTGCACTGATAGGTGGATTCTTAACCACTAGACCACCAGGGATGGAGAAGGAAATGGCAACCCACTCCAGTATTCTTGCCTGGAGAATCCCATGGACAGAGAGGCCTGGCAGGCTATAGTCCCCAGGGTAACACAGGATCAGACACGACTTGGTGAATAAACAACAACAGATCCCCAGGGAAGCCCAAGAGTTTTTAAAACATGAGCTTCCCATTCTCTTGGCCCTGCAATAAATATTCTCTGCTTCAAACTCCAACATTTTGGTTTGATCTCATTTTGCATAGGGTACACAAAGTTGCATTCAGCAACAATTTCATTTCTGGGAGAGCGAAAGCTGTAAGTTAAGTCTCAAATTAGGGATGGGAGTTTTATCATAAGCCACTCCATTTTGTGCCTGTTGTCTTGTTTTGGGAACAATCCCTGGTGTTCTCCTTACTTGCTGCAAGTAACAAATCCTTGATGCATGGGTAAATGAATGAACCAATGTGAGCAGGCTAGTCTCAGATACCTGAAAGTTTCAGAAAATGTGTGTTAAGATTGAAAAAGTAAACTCTGGAAAAGAGAAAAACCAAAGTTACAAACTAACAGAAAATGCCTCTTCCTGTGGCTGAGAGAGTCATTCAGCTTTTAATGGAAGACTATATGCATATTTACATCGAACTAAACTCATGGACTTGACAGCTTAATTTACAGAGTTTTCTTCTCACCACTATGTTTCTTTGGAAATTTGCTAAACAAGAACTAAATGCCCAAATGTACGCACTGTGGCATTTCCGATGTTGAATGACAATGAGAAACCTCTGTGGCATAGTGTGATAGGCATTTCCTCCTAGGAAATCTTTCCAGAATGTAAAACTTGCATCCCATTTGTGGTACTTGAGACAGAGTGATTTGCCCTCCATTAAACATGCTTTGCAGTTAATCCTCTCAAAAGTGCATTCATAAGCCAACCGAAGAGCTCTGTGCATTAAGAGATTTGGTCAACGACCATGTTTTAATGACCATCAGTTCACCAAGTAGTGGAGTTCTTTTACCTGCAAATTTCCCCTGATAGGCCTTGCTTTAAATATGCAGGCACAGAGAGATGAGCTGGGGAGCCAAGCCAAGAGGAAAGAGTGTGAATTATCAGCACATCAGAGCCTTGGAAATTGGCAAGCCCGCTTTGTAAGTAGAAATATCCCTTAGCAGAGGCCATCTGTCTCATATTCCATGTTGAGTCTTTTACCTGTCCTTTTTAAGTAACAAAATATGGCACAGCAGGAACTTAGCACCCAAAGGACAAGTCTTCAAGAATAAATTAATGACTCCATCTAAAAGGACTCCAAGTACTGGGTATTAGTTGGGAATAAGAAAGACTGTCCCTACCATACTCTTCAAACCTGATTCAGAATTTTCTCACCACACATGCCCCCACCACTATGAAATACCCAAGCTCCACTTGGTCTTCTCTGGCATTATTTTTGTAATCTTTCTTTGCTGCTGTTCAGTCACTAAGTCATGTCTGACCCTGGGCTTTCCTGTCCTTCACTCTCTCGCAGAGTTTGCTCAAACTCGTGTCCATTGAGTCAGTGATGCTATCTAACCATCTCATCCTCTGCCACTCCCTTCTTTTTTATATTTCTTTAGTGTTGGTCAAATAGTTCCATATCTTGTGGAAAAACCTGAATGAACATTTCAGCCAACCCAGTACACACTCAATTATGCCAATAATAACAACAGCTATCTATTACTATAATTATATAGTTATAGTTATCCTATGGGATTGTCAAACCTCAAAGATAGTAGAGGTTTTAAGAGCATGAAAAAGAATGACTCCCCATTAAAACTCCACTGTTATTATTGTTTTATTGTGCTTTTAGGGCTTCCCTGGTGGGTCAGATGGTAAAGCGTCTGCCTACAATGCGGGAGACCTGGGTTCAATCCCTAGGTTAGAAAGATCTCCTGGAGAAGGAAATGGCAACCCACTCCAGTATTCTTGCCAGGAAAATCCCATGGACGGAGGGGCCTGGTAGGCTACGGTCCGTGGGGTCGCAAAGAGTCGGACATGACTGAGTGACTTCACTTTCACTTATTGCGCTTTTAGCACTGATGCTCCAGATCCCATTCCCAGAAATTGTGACTGAAGTGTTGATCTAGGTGGAATCTAGGCACTGGGATGTTTTTAATCTCTCCCAGTGATCCCAGTGTATAACCAGAGTTGAAAACTACTGACATACTACAACCTCCCTCATTTTACAGATGAGGAACCTGAATCCAGAAAAGCTGAACTGACCTCCTTGGGGTCACATGGCTATTTTGTATTGTCAAAGAAGAAACACAGCTGGATGGTAGTTAAATTGGTAAAAACAGAGTTTGTTCAGGACTGTTGCAAGAGGGGGAAAAGAGACCTCAGTATAGAACTAGACTTGATTCTGAATACAGCATGGGCAAAGGGAATTTGTAGCCAAGGAACAGGGAGGGAGTCAGTGGATGGAAAATTACTAACAGAAACATCAGGGTAAGGTGAGGAAGGGCTAGTTCTAGCTAAACCCACCCAACAGGATACTTGCTGAAGACAGGGCAGAGTGGTCACACATCACGGGGAGGATGATTGAGGATGAGGAACCTGACCATATATGGAGCGTGATCTCTGATCAGGAACTGAGGGTGGGGAGGGATGGCTCTGGTTAAAATGACTTGGAGGGGTTCTTCCCAAAACTGGTTTTGATAAGTAAGTACAAGGTGGGTCTATAAGAAGGGAGAGGAGACTGACTACAGTTTGGTCAAGCAAAGACTCTTCCTCAGCATGCCACAGCTTCAAGTCCAATACTGGTATCCTACATTGCTTATGACCCTAACGTGTCTTCTCAGTAAGGTTCTATCTGACAACACATTACTTATCTTCTAAACTAGGTATTTTTCACCTACAGGAAGGCCTTGGAAAGTAAGAAAGGTGGCCAGTCCTTGGGTGGTAGGTAACCCCTGAAGGGCAACAGAGTCCTTGGTCTAGGGAACCTAAGAAGGGTCTAGGACCCAAAGATGATTTCTTGGTCATGGCCAGTAAAGCACTAGTGGCTTGAATGTTAACACCAGAAGCATGTGTGTCCCAGGGCTGTCCTTGTGCAGGCTTCCCTGCCTGGCAAACAACACAATGGCAGTTAGGAAATGGACAAGAGAAGCAATGCCTGTTCAGTATCTAGGCCTTGTCTTTGTTAATTTCTATTTCTCTTCATTCTGGATTATGGATGTTAAAGTATGAAAGGTGAAATCTTAAACACAAATCCAGTGATGTGGCAGCCTCACCCCAGTGCAGGCCTATTCCTGCCTCCAAGTTTTTGATCATACTGCCTCCCTTTCCAATAGCACACTCCCACCTCCTCCTGCTTCCTCTCTATGCAAAATTCTAACCATTCATCAAGGTCCTCTTTTGTCTTAACAAGCTCTACCTTGAAAATTTTCTCTTGCCTGTGAACTATCACAGAGTCAATATCACACAGTTCAATATTTAATCCAATTTAGAAACTCAATTATGAGCTCCTAAGGGTAGGGAACTGCAGGAACATTTTTCTGTTCCTAATACAACACTAGAATAGGCTGAGCACATATCAGAGTCTTGAAAACAGCTCTGGTTTAGTTTATTTGGGGATTACTACTTCTCAAGTGGGAGGTAAAGGGTGGGATAGTGAAGGACAGAGTATTATGGGGAAGCTAGGAATAAAAAACTTAATAGGTAGATAAGCGTTATAAGACTAGATTGAGGAGGAACTAACATAATGAAGATGAAATAAGTATGTAAAGAGACAAAACCTCTACTCCAGGGAGCAAAAGTGGGCCTCCTGGAGATAAGCATGGAATAGGAAAAGATTCCTTAAAACCCTAATTCTCAATTCACACAGAAAATATACAAGGAGAGCAGAGAAAGTGCTTTTTCCCCTTTAAATTCCAGAGGGAAAATTCATTGACTGTCTGTAATAGTTTGGATTATTGCTCAACAAATAATCCTTCCCCTCCTTGTCTCCCAGCCAACTGTGGATTCCCTATACTTCCTTGCCTCCTTGATGTTAGACTTCACCATGTGATTTGCCTTGAACAATGGCATATCAGAAGACGTGATGCAACCAAGGCCTTGCGTGTTGGGCAAATGTGCCTGTATCATTGGGCTTGGCTTTTTCATTCCAATATTCATCAATGGAAAGACCATGCCACAAGAGTCACCACAACTTTAGCCTGGGCCCCATAAAGACATACCTGGAGCACACCTGAATCCAACACTCAACTTGGAGCCCAGTCCAGCCAACTCACAGCTTGAAGTACAGCCACCTGGCCCTAATCAGCCAAACCATAATGAACTTACAGACCTCTGAACAGGAGAATAGGTGCTCGTTGCTATAAGCCACTGAGTTTGGGGGGTGTCTGTTATACAACATTGTTGTGACAGCAGTTGGGTAATACACCTTACATGGTCTGAAGGAGAACATTGGGTTCAGTGCATTGAAAAGGAATAACACAGATAAATTCATTATCTGAGTCTCACACACCTGGTTTTATAGCTTACATGACTCATGGTCCTCTAAGTTAGAGCCAGCTACAAACAAAGGTCTATGAGAGAGAAAATATCTTCCTGTTTTTATGAGCATTTTCTTCAATATTAGCTCCAAAACTTCTACAGAAAGGAGCTTTAGAGAGATAATAAGTGGGGGTGGTAGTGGGCTGCAGAGAGCATAAGTCTCTATTTGCACAACATTTTAACTGAAAAAATCCTCCATATCAAAGATGGGAGGTGGACAATGGCAATGAGGAGGGAGGTTGGGAAAAGTCCAGATGCTACCCTTTGGGTCATATGTTTCTTCCTCCCTAAGAACCCACAGAAGGGAGGTAGGTAAGCACACACAGGTTTCAACAAGATTCGTCTGATCCTAGAACAAGGTACCACACTCACAGTGTTCTATTTTGGGGTTTGAAGAAGCTAAAAGTCATAGGAAAACAAGAGGGAAAGAAAAATTGAAGGTAAAGATCAAAAAAAAAAACTAAAGCATTTAGAACCTTGACTCATTGGAAAAGACCCAGATGCTGGGAAAGATTGAACACAGGAGGAGAAGAGGACGACAGAAGATGAGATGGTTGGTGACATCACTGACTCAATGGACATGAGTTTGAGCAAGCTCTGGGAGTTGGTGATGGACAGGGAAGCCTGGCATGCTGCAGTGCATGGGGTAGCAAAGAGTTGGACATGACTGAGCAACTGAATTGAACTGAACTGAACTGATTGAGAACCTTAACATCCCTGCTCAGTAATATACCAAAGCATCTTTATATATATATGTGTGTGTGTGTGTGTGTGTGTGTGTGTGTGTGTGTGTGTGTGTGTGTGTGTGTATACACACACACATACATAAATGCATATATACTGTTTCAGAAGATAATGTTCATGATTGAACATCTCTATATGTGTATATATATATGTTTATGCATTTACATGTATATATAAAAAGAAAACTCTTCCTCCCACCCTGTCCCATATTAGTCTAGTTGCCCATCTCCTAAAGCCCACAGGTAATCACTTTTATTAATTTCTCAAATCTATTTCCAGAATTTCTTTAGGCAAATAGAAATATTACACTAATTTTCTCATTTTTAACAAAGAAGATAGCATAGTATACCCACTATTCTGTACCTTTTTTTTTTACTTCATAATATGTCCTAGAGATCTATCCATTTTAGGACACAGTGAACTCCCTCATCATGTTTTAATAGCCACATAATATTCCATTCCTTGATTGTTACTGTGGACTTCTGAACTTCCAATAACACTGTTATTGCTTGAGTGATTACAAGTTTTACATTTCTTAGAGAAAAATGGTTTATCACTACATTTATTATAAATTGGATAATAATGATTCAAACTGAAAATGTGGTAATTACAGGATGAGTTTTATGGTGTCTGAAAACAATCTATGAGACGTTGGGAACCTCGATAAAAAAAAATTCAAGAATCCCAAAGACTTCTTGGCAGAAAATGTGAATTTAGGAGTAAGAAACTCCTATGGGAGGACCAGCATTACAAAACAGAAGAGTGGACCCATAGTAATGAAATGCCCACAAGATGTGAGCTAAGACATCTTGTCCTTAGGTGTTCATGTTTTAAATCTTTTCCTAGGGATCAAAGTACACTGGGTAAAGCAAAGTCCTGCCTTTTGTTTTCTATTAGAATTCTGTGGATTTGACTATTGTTTTCACAGGTCTTTGGGGGCCATGTTTTCTCTTGTTCTATCGTCTCCCAGGGCTGGGATCCAGGTCTGGATTTGTCTGTTCAAACTTGTACTTTCATGATATAAGTGAATTTATTTATAGAACAGAAACAGACTCATAGACTTAGAGAATGAACTTATGGTTACCAAAGCGGAAGGATGAGGTGGAGGGATAATTAGGGAGTTTGCGATGGACATGTACACACTGCTATATTTAAAATAGATAACCAACAAGGACCTACTGTATAGCACAAGGAATTCCACTCAATACTCTGTAACAACCTAATTGGGAAAATAACTTGAAAAAGAACAGATACATGTATATGTGTAACTCAACTGTTCTGCTGTACACCTGAAAATAAACAACACTGTTAATCAACTACACTCCAATATAAAATAATTTTTTAAAAAACTCTCACTTTCATAAGATCAGATTCCTTGTTTTTCAGAAATTGTGAGGCTTTTTAAATTATATATAATTTTATTTATTTATTGACTGTGGTGTGTCTTTGCTGCTGCACGTGGGCTTTCTCTAGTTGCAGAGAGTGGGGGCTACCCTTCATTGTGGTGCATGGACTTCTCATTACAGTGGCTTCTCTTGTTGAGGAGCACGGGCTCTAGGGCATGTGGGCTCAGTAGCTGCAGCTCAGGGGCTCAGTAGTTGCAGTTACTGGGCTCTGGAGCATAGGTTCAATAGTTGTGGTGTCTGGGCCTAGCTGCTTGGCGGCACATGGGATCTTCTCAGACCAGGGATCAAACCCATGCCTTCTGCACTGGCTGGCAGATTCTTCACCACTGAGCCACTGCAGAAGCCCAGTGAGGTTTCTGAACTCTTTTATAAACTTGTTTTTCGTTTTGGTGATTCATTTGAGCAAGTGGAACAGACTATTTCTGTGATCCAAATTTATTGTTCATCATGTCTTCCTAGGACTTGTGGATCCTAGAGTGTCCATGAATGGTCCATTCCCTAAGCTAATATGCAAATGTGTATATGTGTATCAGTTCAGTTCAGTTCAGTCGCTCAGTCATGTCCGACTCTTTGCGACCCCATGAACCGCAGCACGCCAGGCCTCCCTGTCCATCACCAACTCCTGGAGTCCACGCAAACCCATGTCCACTGAGTCAGTGATGCCATCCAACCATCTCATCCTCTGTTGTCCCCTTCTCCTCCAGCTCTCAATCCTTCCCAGCATCAGGGTCTTTTCAAACGAGTCAGCTCTTCACATCAGGTGGCCAAAGTATTGGAGTTTCAGCTTCAACATCAGACCTTCCAATGAACACCCAGGACTGATCTCCTTTAGGATGGACTGGTTGGATCTCCTTGCAGGCCAAGGGACTCACAAGAGTCTTTATTCAACACCACAGTTCAAAAGCATCAATTCTTCAGTACTCAGCTTTCTTTGTAGTCCAACTCTCACATCCATACACAACCACTGGAAAAACCATAGCCTTGACTAGATGGACCTTTGCTGACAAAGTAATGTCTCTGCTTTTTTTTTTTTTTTTATCTCTGCTTTTTAATATCCTGTCTAGGTTGGTCATAACTTTCCTTCCAAGGAGTAAGCGTCTTTTAATTTCATGGCTGCAATCACCATCTGCAGTTATTTTGGAGCCTAGAAAAATAAAGTCAGCCACTGTTTCCACTGTTTCCCCATCTATTTGCCATGAAGTGATGGGACCGGATGCCATGATCTTAGTTTTCTGAATGTTGAGCTTTAAGCCAACTTTTTCATTCTCCTCTTTCACTTTCATCAAGAGGCTCTATAGTTCTTCTTCACTTTCTGCCATAATATATGCATGTATATACACACACCTCCCTTCGTGGTTATCACCTTTCATACAAGCTGCTGAAACCACTTTCTGAACCACTGTCAGTCATGGGCTAGAATTCAGCATGAATTCTACCATGTCACATGGTATGAGTTAAGGAACAAGCTTTACTGTGGTAGATAAAGGGAAATTTACAAACCAGGGTCAGGAAAAAGGAATCCACAAGCCCCCTATCCTCCTATTACTCCATAGAGAGACATGCTGAGTCTTGGACAGTCTGCCAAATATGCAGCAGGGGTTTATATTTCACTAGAGCAGGGGTTCTAAACCAGGAATGAATTGTGCCTTGGGGTCATTTGGTAGTGTCTGGAGACAGTTTTGATTGTTACAGCTGTAAGGGGTGCTTCTAGCACCTAGTGGCTAAATGCCAGAGTTACTGTTAATCATCCTACAATAGACAGGTATGCTGATGCTAACAAAGCCTACACTAAAGGGACTTATCCGATATGGAGGTCTTTCTCCAAGTAGATTCAGAATTCCAAGAGATCTGCTCTGCTATCTTGCATCCTACAGTAAGACAGGCACATTCCTACCTTCTGATATTGCTGCCGTTGTTGTTTAGTCACTAAATCATGTCCAACTCTTTGCAACCCTATGGACTGTAGCGCGCCAGGCTCCTCTGTCCATGGGATTTCCCAGGCAAGAATACCGGAGTGGGTTGCCATTTCCTCCTCCAAGGGATCCTCCCAACCCAGGGATCTAACCTGCATCTCCTGCATTGCAACTGGATTCTTTACCACTGAACCACCAGGAAAGCCCCCCTCTGATTTTAGTTCTCCCCAAAGCAGAACCTGAGACAAGGCTCTCATGACACGGCTTACATATAAATAGTTTACTTTAGAAAGTGATCCCAAGGAAGAGAAAGAAATGAGGACATTAGGAAGACTGAACCAGGGAGGATGGAAAGCCAATCTAAGGGCACATTATTAAGGCACCATCACTGTGAGCAACTGGAGCTCAGTCTTCCTGGAGATTCCCTGAGGGACCCAGTAGAATGCACCTCAGGATGGTCAGCCCTAGGGACTCACATTTATCTACTGACTGCCATTCCATCCAGCGGTCAAGGATTGTCCCATAGGAGCTAACACCCTTAAGGTCTGTGCATACAGTCAGAACACAGGCTGCAGGGAAGCCTTGGGTCAGCTCACTGAGGCAAAATGTTGTTAGGTTCCATCTGCATAGAGCTGCTTGCTACCACAGGCAGATATGTGAGCCAAGAGGATACAGGGCTGGGCACAAGATACGTCAATACCCTCAGTGTAGCAATTTATTTTGCAGTAGGGGCCCTGTGTTAAGCTCTCCCTACTGCCCACCATTCAACCTTACAGATAGAAACAAGCAATCAAGCTGTTAGCAATTTTTCTAGCCAAGGGTAAGGCGCTAGCCTGGAGAGAGCCCAATTCTCTTTCTTGGTAATGTTCCATTTCTATCTATACTGGATTTTTTCCCCAATGCCTCCTCAGGGGCAAGTTCAGGATGCCCCAGCTGCTCAGAGAACATCCTGGTGGGGCTCTCTTCTCCATCCTCCATCTCTAGGGCTCCTCGTGCAGGAGGAGAGGTGGCTGTTTCAGTCACCGATGTCACCCTGCAGCACCCAGGCTTCCACTCTCACAGTGAGTCCACCACTCCAGGATTTCCAAGTGTCCAGCTTCTCCAAGTCCTTGTCGACTTCAGATGGACAAGGAAGCTACTGAAGCCCCAGCTGTTCCTGGGCTGAGTCCCTGGGCTTGCACTGTCAGGGCCTGTGGCGACTCAGGATGAGGCTGGTCAGCCAGTGGCCTTCCCTCCTCCCAAAGGACCCTGCTCTCTAGCCCTCCAGATAGCTGGTCTGCACCCTCAGGAGGGCTTACCTACTACTTCCAGGGTGGCCCAATGGACCCTTCTCTGCTGGACAACAGAAATTCTCTTCACCTGCTGTGCTACATCGATCCATTTCTGGTTATCACTCATCACGCTAAAAGACTCAGAACAAACTCCACACTGTCACACCTGAGAGAAAGTGGAGACTCACTAGGCCAAGGTCATTAAGAAAAGACGGGGCAGAAGTGTCCTTCCTCCCATAATCTGCCTGGAGAGGCAGCCCAGGGACAGGGCAGGGGTGTCCATTCCAGGAAAAAGACTCTCACCCCTTCACTCTCAATCTTAGAGCAAATATGAAAGCAAGTGGTCCTGACAAAGAGAGTACAAACGCACTCCTGGGCACCAAGTTGTCTAGACTTGGGTCCCAGTTATTTGCAGGAGTTGCATGGAGCCACCAACTGGCAAGTATATGGAGCCTCAGGGGGCCCATGGGAAGCTAAGGTTGCCTTTGTCCAGGTTTGGGAACCTCTAGTTCCATGGGAAGCTGAGCTTGGGAGCAGCAATCCCACTGGGAGAAATGGCATTGACTAAGACTGAATCGACTATTATATATAGAAATGTAATATGGTCAGAATGTTCCCTTGCTCCCCCTCCATTTTTGAGAAATATAATGACTCATTTCACAAATTATACAGCATGTTTCCATATTTGTGTAACTTCTATTAAGAAGAAACTGGTAAGTTGCTTTTTATTTAGTTGCTGCTTAGTTGTCTTTATTTAGGGACTATTATAGCCATTTGCTTTTTAACAAATGAGATGACAGGTTCAGACTTATCTTTTAGAAAGTAATTTTATGAACAAGGCTCAAAAAAGTATTGTCAGTAAATATTAGGTACCCAGACACTACTGCTGGGAGAAAGAGGGACCCCAGTCCAGTTAGCTTACTGCCCAGGACATCCAGAGTCAGCCACCAGGGTCACTGTTGTACCATCCAGCTTCTAGCAAAATACTTTGCAGAAACCACTGCAAAATACTCATGCCTTAGCAATGTCTTGGTGAACTACTTCAGCTAGCAGATCTAATTTCATTGCTAGAAATGCCCTCACATTCATGTGTACCATTCACTTCTTTTTCTTACAACATTTTCCTTACTCTGCACATAGACACCAGCTAAAAAACCTCAGCTACCTACACAGATTACAGAAAAGAATGTGACACTTAAGTGGACAGATTTCCTAGGAAACTAGTCATATGAGCATCCAATCCCTTCAGAAACAACAAACACAAATAAATAAATAAGAGAAATTAACTATCCTTGCACAAAAATTCCACAGTAGAGGTACTGCATTGTGAAAACACAACCTAGGAGAATCAAAATGGGCTAATGCTGACTTTCAATATCGGCTGGGAAACAATGGGGATAAACTGACGAGCAAAACACTGCCACTGTCCACAGACTCTCTCCAGCCACTACTGCATCCATTCCTTTTCTGCCACGATGACAGCATGCCTCCTAATGTTTGCTTTGCCACCTTTATTTTTCCCAATCAGCTGGAGCAATCCTCTTGCAAAGAAAGTAAGAACAAGTGCCTGATTAGGAAAACACAAAGAATGCTTCCTTGGTCTAGATAGACATGTGCTGTCATCAGCTCTGACAGCAACCTTAGAAAAGGAGCTAGAATGATTTCTTTCAATTCTCAGAGAGAGAGAAAGAACGAGGGTGTGGAGGAGACGGGGAAGATACAATTATAATTATAATGCATATTGGGGAGGCTTCCTCAAATAAATGAGGTAGCAAAAAATATCACCATTGTGTTTGAACACAGTGGATTTCCAGTGTGTTTATAGCACAGAAGAAATAAGCATGAGGAACTGCAAGTGAACAAAACTGCAAATGTCATTGGGTCCTGAGGGGTGCCGCACCCCGCCCGCACGTGGAGAGAATCGGTAATCACGTTTTCCCGCAGCCTGTGGTTAACAAATCAGATGGCAGCCCAGGGCTCCCTAGGTATCACGGTGTGCTAAAAATAACCGCCTCGCCTCCTTATGTAACCCAGAGGCAATCTCATTCCATTTCTAAATTTAGAGCCCTCGGCAAAGGCCAGTCTGGTGGGGAAGTGGTTGGTGGTGCCAGTTAGCAGAATGACTCATAGAGCTCAGCTAATAAAAATTAAATTTATCTCTCTCTGGAATAATATATGAAGTGATACAGGTATGGGAAGCATTTCTAAGAGCCCCAAATAAGATAAAATAAGCTCCCTTATTACAATCAGGGAGGGAGAGGATAGCTGAAATTATCTTGTATTAGAACCAAAAATCATATTATGTTTATCTGGTAATCTTATGAAGAGGAATTCTGAAAGCATCAGTTTGCAGCCACTGCTTGAAGACTGTTTATACATCTGGGTCAGCAACTGGGTTCGTGTGACAATTTCTGAAGCAAAAACAAGATTTACAGACTTTGAAGTTTTCCATTAAACAGACACCCACTCTCCTTCTCTGACCTTTCCTGCTGTTCATCTCCTGTATCAGTTCTAAAAGCAAGTTCACAACAGAACCACACACACAGACAGCACATTACAAAAGTATTTCTCCCTCATAATATACTAGGCTGGTTAAGTAATAAAATCAGCTTTGTTTCTAGTCTCTTACCACAAATTATTATTTAGCCTGGTCAAGCTTCCATTTATTCAGCCTGCACATCACCACGAAATTCTAGTGGCCAGAACTGTTCCGCAGTAATGTTCCACAATAACAAAAGCTCACAGTGGTGGCTGAAGTGTTACATATCCCCAAGCAGTTTCTGAATTATGACACGACAGTTTTCTGGTTGCAAAGAAATATATTAAGGAACTTTGAAAAACTGTTTGTCTGTAGATGAATGAGAGGGATTTTTCCATGGGCTTCAGGGTTTGAAAACCTGGGTTCAAGACCAGACTCACTCACAGTTCACTTTGGGATAATTCATTTAAACTTTCTGAGCTTCAAAAGTCCTCACCAGTAAAATGGAGCTAGTAATACTAGCAAAGTATCATAAATCAAATGAGATAATATATGCAAGAGCACTTTGAAAATTCTAAACTCTATAAAATTGTTCAGTTTTGTTTTTTTATGCACTAAAGCCTACATAGAATATAAAATTTTATCAGCATAATCCTTTCAATAACAATTCCAGAGAAATACAAATTTATTTTACTTAATTTATACATTTGTGGATAACAAACTTGGAGATGTGTCCAGAATAGAAGAAAACATTTGTCACATTCATAACTTGTACTTTTATTTACGCATCCATTCCCAAAGCTAATGATTCATTTAAATATAAGCATCTTCCCCAAGTACAGCCTGTAGGGAAATGAGAAGAAAACATGATAGTAACAACTAACACTTAATATTGTCCTTACATTATTCCAAGCTCCTGCTCTGCACTGTTCTAAGTACTTTATGAAGAGCAATGCATATAATCCTCCTAATAACCCTCTGAGTTGTTGTTTATTCACTCAGTTGTGTCTGACTCTTTGTGACCCCATGGACTGTAGCACACCAGGATTCCCTGTCCTTCAGCATCTCCCTGAGCTTGCTCAAACTCATGTCCATTGAGTCAGTGATGCCATCCAACCATCTTGTCCTCTGTCATCCCCTTCTCCTCCTGCCTTCAATCTTTCCCAGCATCAGGGTCTTTTCAAATGAGCTAGCTCTTCACATCAATCAGGTGGCCAAAGTATTGGAACTTCAGCTTGAGCATCAGCCCTACCAATGAATAGTCAGGGTTGATTTCCTTTGGGATGGACTGGTTTGATCTCCTTGCAGTCCAAGGGACTCTCAAGAGTCTTCTCCAACACCACAGTTCAAAAGCATCAATTCTTTGGCACTCAGCCTTCTTTATGGTCCAAGTCTCACATTCATACATGACTACTGGAAAAACCATTGCTTTGACTAGATGGAGCTTTGTTGGCAAAGCAATGTCTCTGCTTTTTAATAGGCTCTCTAGGTTTGTCAAAGTTTTTCTTCCAAGGAGTGAGTGTCTTAATTTCAAGGCTGCAGTCACCACCTGCAGTGATTTTAGAGTCCAAGAAAATAAAGTCTGTCACTATTTCCATTGTTCCTACCCTCTAAGTAGGTACTATTATTGGTTTCATTTTATAGGTGGGGAAACTGAGGTGCTGAGAGGTTAAAAATAACTTTTCTGAGGTTGTTCAGCAGCTGAATAACAACTAAGAGTCCAAAAATCAGAGTTAGGACCTTGAGTGTGGGCGTTTAACCACTTGGCACATTGCCTGGACCTGAAATCCTCTTTTCCTCACAGTGAGGATGCAACTTGCTGACCCTGAGTTTGATTCAGGGTCCTAGATACTTGTCAGTATTTCCTATAATGATATAGAGACACTGCCTGTGGAACTTCTTCCTCAAGGTTCACATTAGCCAATGATAATATATGCAGTCATAACACAAAATGAAGCTCTCCCAGGCCAGCAAGACCAAACCTTCTCTTAGGATCAAAAGTAGGATGCTCTGCTGGAGGCTCCTTTCTACATATTCAGTTCTCTGTCTTCTGTGAAGTTTCCCATCCTTGATGAAATAAATCAGTAATTTACAGTGTAGTGAGTGCAAGGCTTTCCACCATTCCAGAGCTGAGAAGGAACTCATCACAATAAAGCTATCCTGCACTTTCCAAGAGTGTTTCTGACTCCACAACATCTAAAGTTCACAATGAAGAGCCAGTGTGACTGAAGTACTAAAAACACTAGATAACAAAACTAACCTGGGGACTCAGTTCTGTCACATCTCCATCACTACTAAGGAGGGGTGAGGACGTTATTGGATCATTAATCTCAGAGCTCCTGTGTCACCATGTGTAAAAGGCCCATTGGAGAACTCTGAAGCTTTTTATATAAAATTCCACTGCTCTAAAGACACAGACTTGACTTAAGCCAACAAAGAAACTGAAAAATAGAAATGTACACATAAGAACAAATATGAGTGACTAAAATGGACTCTCTGGTTGGGTTTTAGGGCTATGTTTGCCTCCAGGGCTCAACCTTTTTCGGGGAGTTTCTTTCCCAAGAGAAATCCCTCAAATTACTTGGACCCTGGAGACAAATAGGACTCTAAAATTCAACCAGAAAGCCCATTACATTCATTTCCTACTCTCAGGGGAGTCTGCCAATGTGATAATGAACACTGCAAAATGTTAGCCTAACTATTTCCAATAGCCAAGACATGGAAGCAACCTAACTGTCCATCGACAGATGAATGCATAAAAAAGATGTGATACATACAGACAATGGAATATTACTCAGTCATAAAAAGAATGAAATAATGACATTTGCATTGACATAAATGGACCCAGGGATGATCATAATAAGTAAAGTCAGACTCGGAAAGACAAATGCCATATGATATCACTTATATGTGGAATCTAACATATGACACAAATGAACTTATTTACAAAACAGAAATAGACTCACAGACAGAGAAAACAGACTTATGGTTACCAAAGAGGAAAGGAGGTTGGGGGGGGCATAAATTAGGAGTTTGGGGTTAACAGATACAAACTACTATATACAAAATAGATAAATGACTAGATTCTATTATATAGCATAGAAGCTATATTCAATATCCTGTAATAAGCAATAAAGGAAAATAATATGAAAAAGACTACGTATATATATGCATAACTGAATCACTCTGCTTACACCAGAAGCTAACACAACATTGCAAATCAACTATACATCAATTTTTTAAAAATGTGAGCCAATCCTAGAATACAATACTCTATTGGCTACACCCTTTAAAATTTCAGTCAAGCCAAAACAATCTTGAGAAATAAAAACAGAACTGGAGAAATCAGGCTCCCTGACTTCAGATTATACTACAAAACTACAGTAATCAACACAGTATGGTATTGGAACAAAACAAAAATATAAATCAACAGAACAGGACAGAAAGCCCAGAGGTAAACCTACCTGCCTATGGTCACCTAATCTAGGACAAAAGAAGCAAGAATATACAACGAAGAAAAGATAGTTGCTTCAATAAGTGGTGCTGGGAAAACTGGAAAACTGACAATATAAAAGAATGAAATTGAAACATTCCTTAATACCATACACAAAATAAAATCAAAACAGACTAATGACCTAAATGTAATGCCAGATAATATAAAATTCTTAGAGGAAAACATAGGCAGGACACTCTTTGACATAAATCTCAGCAAGATCTTTTTTGACCCGCCTCATAAGGTAATGAAAATAAAAATAAGCAAATGGGACCTAATTAAACCTAAAAGCTTTTGCACAGCAAAGGAAATCATGAACAAGATGAAAAGACAACCCTCAGAATGGGAGAATATATTTGCAAACAAACCAGCTGACAAAGGATTAATCTCCAAAATAAACAGCTCATGCAGCTCTATATAAAAAAAAAATCCAATCAAAAAATGGGCAGAAGACTTAAACAGACATTTCTTCAAAGACATACAAACGACCAATAAACATATGTAAAAGTTCTCAACATCACTAATTATTAGAGAAATGCAAATCAAAACTACAATGAGGTATCATCTCACACCGGTCAAAATAGCCATCATCAAAAAATCTACAAACAATAGATGCTGGAGAGTGTGTGGAGAAAAGGGAACCCTCTTACACTGGTGGTGGCTGAATTGACGCAGTCACTAGGGAGAACAGTAGAGAGATTCCTTAAAAAAACTAAAAACAGAATTACCATATGACTCTGCAATTCCACTCCTAAGCATATACCCTGAGAAAATCATAATTCAAAAAGATACATGCACCCCAATGTTGACTGCAGCGTTATTTACAACAGCCAGGACAAGGAAGTAACCTAAATGTCCATCAACTGAGGAATGGATAAAGAAGATGTGGGACACATATACAATGGAATATTACTTATCCATAAAAAGGAAAGAAATTATGTCACTTGCAGAGACATGGATGGACTGAGAGATTGTCATACAGAGCGAAGCAAATCCAAAAGCGAAAAACAAATATCATATATTAATGTAGATATGTGGAATACAAAAGAAAAGGTATAGATGGTCTCATTTGCAAAACAGAAATATAGGTACAGATGTAGAGAACAAACACATGGACACCAAGTGGGGATAAGGAGGATGGGATGAATTGGAAGATTGGCATTAACATATATACACTACTATGTTTAAAATAATAACTATTGAGAACCTACTGTATAATACAGGAAACTCGACTCAGTACTCTGTGGTGACCTGAATGGGAAAGAAATCCCCAAAAGAAGAGAGATATATCTATCTATACATATATAAATATATATGGCTAATTCACTTTGCTGTATAGCAACAACAACACTGTAAAGCAACTATACTGCAATAAAAAAATTAAAAAATAAAATTTCAGTCAGAAGCATAGAAGCTACCCACCTAGTGAGCTAGACATGGAGGGCTTGGCAAGCATTAATGCTTGAGAGAAAGGGAACTGTAATGGAGAGCCAATGACTGAAGCACCAGAAAGAAATAGTGCTGTGGTCTTTAAATTCAGAGTAAATAATTTTAAAGGAGGTACACACACACACACACACACACACACACACACACACACACAGAGAGAGAGAGAGAGAGAGAGAGAGAGACTATTCTCTTATCTCTTGTAATTAGCATGTAGCTAATTCAACTACACCAAAAATGGGAAATTACAAAGAAGAAAAAAAAAAAAAAACAGACCCTGAGCAACCAAAATAGATTCTGCTCAATACATGCATAAAGCTCATATATTACACTCATAGAAAAGAGCCTCATTCAGGTCCTCATTCAGAAACTATGTATCCTAACTTGACACTGCTGTTTCAACAAACTTAGTTTCCTGGTTGTCACATTAAAAAAAGAGAGAGAGAGAGAAGAACGGCTGTAAGTTTGAAAGGAAGACTGGTTGAAAGAGACATACTGACTGGGATAATAAGGAGAGAAAAGACACAGCAACTTAAAAAGGGAAATCCAAGGTAGTAATCAAAAGATACAGTAATGGCAGGCCATTTAAGGGATGGAAGCCCCTTGATTCCATCAGTAGGGCCTGAAGACTCAGCACTACCATGGCTAGTCATGATGATCTAAACTCATCCAAAACATTTGAACCATGTTCAGAATTCTTGAGTAAAGAAATAAAAAAGGATAGAAATGCTTTATCAAAAATTTCCATCAAACAATTAACATAAAATGTTGACATGCATACAATCTTCCTCTAAATGAAAAATTTCTCTCACTGGACCATATCATTTCCTTAAAATGTCAGCACATTTTTTGCAATGCACCATAGGAAGAACTTGCAGCAACAGCATGCAAATTAAGATAGTAGGAAAAGATACAGAAATAGGTTTAAGGGTATGCTCTCTAGGCAAGGTTAATGGAGAGGCTGAATGTGATTAGGAAGGTCATAAATGATGAGACAGGAGAAGGGAGAACATTTGCAGTTGGAAAGACATTATCATTTTAGATACAAAAGCCCTGAAGTGATGAGAAAATTATCAAAGCTCTGAGATCATAATCAAAATCCTTATCAAATCTAAATAGATGCTATCTCTGAAATTTAAATCCCTGCACCTATTTGCTTGTGAAATCTTGAGACTGCAGCACCAACACCTAGATTCTCTAAGGATGCTTAAAGTTCTCTGGAAGATAGCAGTCTTCTACAAAATCCCCAGTTCCATGCTGTTTCTGTGTGAAGAATTCCCACGTGGGATGCTTGCTGTTATACCAGCACCTTTAAAGGTAGGTGAGCAAATGAAAGAGCCAGCAGAGTTTTGGGGTGTGGAACTTGGCTAAACAAGTCTCCTTACTTCACACTTTAAGCTGGCTAGGAAGCACTAGGCAATGTAGTGCTTGTTTTGTGCCACCAGGGCTGGGAAACTCAACAAATCCTAATATATATACACATTTAGCTGAGTCCACAGTATAAATGCTCTTTATATCCTCCTAGAGGTGCAGAATATTGATTCAATTGCTATCCTTGGGCAGAGAGACAGAATTAAGATTTCATCTATTTGCCTTTGTACAGAAATCCTTTCCATCCAATGGGGCATGAAGGAATGACCTACACAAGCGGGGCCTGGTATATTTATCTTTCTTTCTCACATATTTGTATTTTCCCTATATATGTGTATAGATACACTATAGCTTCCCTTATGACTACACTGAACTGAAAGAAGTTGGAAAGGTGACGGAAAATCCCCTTACAGAAATCCCTACTGTCACACAGCATCTCTTACCAAGTCATTCACTCCTCTAACTGCCTAGAAAATGGCCTCTTCCAGTGAACTAAATGGCATCTCAACTTGCTTGAGATGTCTAATACACCTCCTTCTACCAGGCAATCTGTTCTCTTTTCATATGTAGCATTGGCCTATTATCCTTAATTCCATGCCCACATGGTTTGTTACCTAGGCAACAACACTCCTGGATCACAGATTGGTCAAGCCAAAATTTCCATCCATCTCTGTGAATCAAATGGAGGGGTTAATATGATAAAATATACCAAAAGTGACTTTCAAATAGTTATAAGTGGAAATTGGTAAAAATAGCTAGAATCTCAGTGCTCAAAAGGAAGGTTGATGTGTGCAACGAAGTGCTTACGCAGTTGTCAAGGCTTACTGAGAAGATCTCCACAGGCCAGCTGACTCTCTCCAATTCAAGTGCAACCAAGAAGGTGCTAGTAGTTGTCTGGGGACTTTGTTCGGTTCCTTATAGGAAAATGTATGATGTTCTATCCATTTGGGATCGCCCCAAAGCAGATCCTGAGTCAAGGATTTGGGTATGAGTAGTTTATTTGGGAGAGGATCCCAGGCAGGCAGAAAAGGGAAAGAAGCCAGCAAGAGACTAATGGACTAGGGAAATTGGGGCACAATCCCACTGGAAACCCTCTAGAAATAGAATGGAACACAATTCAGAATCGTGTGAATGACAGCAAGGTTATCCCCCTAACCCTATGCTGTCATGGCTGAGGGTCACTCCCATGCATGAACTCCTAGGCACTTTCAGCCATTTTCCTAACTTCTCCGTGCTTCAGTTTCCTCTTCTGTAAAATAATTCCTACACTGGGATGGCTGTGAGAGTTAAATGAGATGATCTTTATAACATGATTATAATGCCTAGCACACCATAAGCCATCACTGAATGGGGGGATGGGGGAAGAGAAGGGCTTGAGTGACTTTGTAGACTAAAGGTATGGAGACGATGGAAAGTGAGATGCTTAAAAAAGTTGGAAAATGACAACCAAGAGGGAGAGAAAGAGGATGAAGTCAGAAATCAATAGCATTACACTCACCAGAGATTTCTATTTAAAACTCTCTAATAACAATTTATTCTATTGTATTATAATTAGCTGTTTATGGGAATTCCCTAGTGGTTCAGTGATTCAGACTCGGCACTTTCACTGCTGGGGTCCAGGTTCAATTCCTGGTTGGGGAACTAAGATCCAACATGCTGTGCCATACAGAAAAAAAAAACTGTTTATGGGTCCATATTCCTTCATCAGACTCAAGTCCTCCATGAACCTATATTTGTTGAGTTCAACCTATGTGTCAGACACTGTTCTAGGTGCTGAAGCAGTGAATCAAGTGTCCTCACAAAGCTTATGATGGAGTAGGGGGAAGACAGGCATAAGTAAAGACATATATAAGAGGAAAGGCAGCCATGAGAGCAGGAAAAAAAGAGGATTACGGCAGCAGAGTGGAGGGGGAGGATGATCGGGGAAGGCTTTGCTGATAGTCTGACATTTGAGCAGAAACCTGATGAAAATGGAGGAAGGGGTGATGTGGATATCCTGGAAGGAGCATTTTAGATACAGGGAAAAGCAAAAATAAAAGCCAGGAAGCAGCACTGAAGAGTCTGAGGACAAGAGTGGAGGCCACTAGGGTGGCCAGTGGGGCTGGACTGCAAAGAGCAAGGGGGAGCTGTCTGAGCTGAGGTCCAAGAGGGAGAAGGAGGGTGAGGTCACTTAACTCGGAGCTGGGGGGTGGGGGGAGGAAGTGGGGTGGGAGGGGATCTCAAAGTTCAGTGCACAAAACAACTGCAAAGTGTGCTTTGAAAACTCATCGATTCCAGGCTGCACTGCAAACAAGTTTAATCTGAACCTGAGGGCAGAACCCAGACACCAGATTCCCAGGTGACTGATGTATAGCAAAAGAGAACCACTGACCTAGGTCTTTGAAGGCCATTTTACAAATCCTGGATTTTACTCTGAGAAGGAAAGCCACTGGAGGGTTTTGAGCAGACAAAGAACATGATTGTGTATTTTAAAAGGCTCACTCTGGCTGCCTTATGGAGAATAGACTAGAGGGGAGAGAGGAGTGACACAGCTAGACTGGTTCAGAGGCAAAACACTGTCTTAACGATTTTTTTGTATTTCCAGCGCCCAATACAATTACAGACGTCAAATTAATATCCCAAAGACATTTTCTCTGCCTGAAACCTCTTCCTCCAGATATGTGCATGGTTTATCACCTTAGTTCCTTCATAGGGGTGCCACATAAAAGTTCAGGATGACCAGTAACATTTTAATTATGGATAAACAATGAATAATTTGCAGTACTGCATAAGACACACTCATACTAAAAAATTATTCATTGTTTACCTGGTATTCAAATTTAACTGGACACTCTGTTATTTTGTTAAATCTGGCAGCCCTACCTTTAGGATTTATTTAGCCAAGGCTCTCCCTGAGTATCAAACATAAAAAATGAAGCACTCTTGCTCTGTAGTATGGATGACACTACTGGTAAGTTTTCTGGAGGAGGAAAAGAAGTTTAGAAAGCTCAGTTCTGATTTTTCCCCCCTCAGGGCATAGAGCTGAGGTTATCTGCTAACATTGTGAGTGGCAGAGTTGGGCAGAAAATTCAAGGAGAGAAACAAATATTTAGAAACTCACAGCAGTGAGTTGGGAAAGTAAGTGCACAGTGGAAAGCAAAGAATGGTTAGAGTAAGAAGAACCTAGCTGAGACTGACAAGCATAGTGTGTCATAATGTCACAACTAGGTAGACTTGCAGTTATCTCCAGTGGGGATTAGAAGCCTAGGATTATGAAAAAAATACACATAAAGGAGTGTGAGCAAAGGACTGAGCTTTGAGAGAGCAAGGATTTTATGTTTTTCATCTTTGTCTCTGTTGTGTATTGTACTAATGTCTCATCAAATATTTATTGGAAAAATGAATACATAAGTTTTTTTAAGAGAAAGAAATGAAAGGAAGGAAGGAAAGAGAGAGGAACAGAGGGAGGAAGGAAGGGGAAGGTCTGTTTGAAAGCATCAGAGATGCTAAGGTAAACAAAATTCTAAAAAGGGGAAGCTGCAGAGAACTGAGCTAGTATTCTGCATCTGCTGATTTGAGGGCAACTGGTAATTCTAGCCAAGGGACAATAGTCTGAGAATGTAGGCTTTTCCCAGAGAAATGACTTCTACTAAAAGGCAGAAAACCATCAGAGTTTTGATGGTCTAGGATCCCAATGAGAAGGAAGGAACAGAGATCTGAGTCACACACTTCCCCAATTTTCCCCTCAAAATATCTGCTGAATTTTGAAGCTGCACAAGACAGGAGTCAAGAAGCCAAGCAAAAAGCCTCTAAAAAGCAACCGTACTTCACAGTTTTTTTATGAGGAGGAGACTAAGAGCTTGGTATCAATGACAGAAGAGGTGCTGTAAAGAATACTTCTGGTTCTCAGTTAGAACCCTTGGGGGGACTATACTGGAGGGGAACAAAACAAACAACTGGTAGACACTTGAGAAAAGACAACCCAATCTTGGATCTTTTTATCTGATTAAACTGAGATAATCAGTTCCCACACCAGCCCACTCCCATCTGCCTAGAAGAGAAAAAGATAAAACCTCTCTGGGGAAAAATGACATCATCTAGTCCCTCTACAACTTGTCATACAATATCTGACATTTAATCAAACACTATCAGAAGACACTGAAAATCAAGAGGGAAATGGATAATGTTCATTGACACCCACAGATTATCCAGATTTTAGAATTCTCAAGCAAGAACTTTGACACATCTAAGATTAGTATCTTTCAGGAAAAAGCAGAAAAGAGACAGAATAGATGAAAAGGTGGAAAATATCATCAGAGAAATGGCACCTCTAAAAAGGAATCAAATGGAAATCCTAAAACTTAAAAATACAGTATTTGAAATTAAGAACTAAATAATTGCACTTAGCAAGAGTTAAGACATAGCAAAAAAGAGGATTCATAAATCGGAGGACAGGTCAATAGAAAATATATAAACTGAAGCACAGAAAGAAGAAAAGAACAGAAAACACTGAAAGGAATATGACATGTATGGAAAAAGTAAAATAGCTAACACATAGTTGCAGAGAAAAGGAAAGACAGAATGGGGCAGAAACAATATTTGAAAAGGTAATGTCTGAGAATTTTCCCAATTGGTGAAAAGCACCACCCCACAGATTCAAGAAACTTCATATACCCCAGAGAAGAGAAACACTAAGAAAAACAAAGCTAGGCACATAATAGAAAAACCTGTAAAAATCAAAGATAAAGAGAAAACCTTAAAATCAGAGGTTAAGGTAAAACATTAAGATCTATAGCTAGCTTCTCTAAAGAAGTGATGGAACCCAGAAGGCAATGGAAGTGACATTTTTAAAGTGCTGAAAGGAAATAACTGCCAACCCAGAACTCTATATGCAGTAAAATATGCCTCAAAACATGTAAGTGAAATAAAGATGTCTTAGAGCAAACACTGAGAGAATTCATCACCAGCAGGCCTGCAGTACGAGAATACTAAAAATACTTTTTCTGAAAAGAAGAAAATAACCTCAGAGAGAAACATGGAAACACAGAAAGGAATGAAGAACAAAGAAGAGGTAAATATGAAGGCAAACAAATGAGTACTAAATACATAAAATGACAGATTTTCTTGTGGAGTTTAAAATGTATAGTTAAATTACATGACAGTAATATCTCAAAAGGCAGAAAAGGAAGAAATAAAATTCAACTCCTCTAAGATCTAGCATTGTCAGAGAAGTAGAAGTAAAAACTTATGTTAAACTAATAAATCAAAGCATGTCATAGTCTCTAGAGAAACCATTACAAGAATAGCAAACAGATATGTAACTAACAAGATAATCAAGGGGAGAAACTGAGTGACAGAAAAATACTGATTGCCTGAAGGAAGTTAAGAAAGGAGAGACAAAGGATCACAGAACAGGTAGATCAATTAGAAACCATATAGTAATATGGGAGAATGTAAACTCAAACATTTCAGCAATTGTATTCAATGTAATTGGTCTTAGAGGATTAAAAAATCAAATATCAAGTATATGCCTATAAGAGAAACATCCTAAATATAAGGACACATAAAGTTTGAAATTATAACTACTTTAAAAAGATATACTGTACATACAAGAACCAAAAGAAAGTTAGTTCTGCCATACTAATATCAGAAAGATAGATTTTAAAGCAAAAAGCAATATTTGAGATTAAGAAAGATATTTTTTACAATAAAGGAAGAAAGGATTTAATGAATCAGGAAGATATTAAAAGTCTATAGCCATATGAACCCAATAACATAGCTTCAAAATATGTCAACTAAAAATTGACAGAAATAAAAGCAGAAGTAGATAGATCCATTATCATATTAAGAGAATTAAATGTATTTGGCCATTTAAGTAATATTTTACTTTAAAGCATTTTCCCAATCTATTCTGTTTCTTTCACTCTATATACATACTACTTATATTCTGCCATCTCCCTTTTTTTCTGGCTGTGCTGTGCTGCATTTGAGATCTTAGTTTCCCAATCAGGAATCAAAGCTGCACCCCTGCAGTGGAGGCACAGAGCCCTAACCACTGAGTCACCAGAGATTTCCCTATTTTTACCTTTTTAATAGCTGTATACCAAATGCTACTGTTTTAAACTGAAAAATTAAATATATCATAATTATTAGTATTTATCAAATATAAATACTAATAATTATGATACAATCAACTCAAATCAAGTCGTAGAGTGAGGTGAGAAGGAAGTATACTAATTGTATCATTTCTCAAAGATTCATAGATAGCTTAATAGATTATTATAATCTATTATTAATAGATAGTTTAAAAGATTAATAGATAGTTTCTAGAAAAAGAGAGGAATAAAAGCATTAATGACATTATAAAGCTAGCCACCAGGGCTTCCCTGATTGTCCAGTGGTAAAGAATCCACTTGCCAATGCAGGAGATACGGTTGGATCCTTGGTCTGGGAAGACCCCATCTTCCCTACTTGCTGCAGGGCAACTAAGCCATATGCCACAAGTATTGAGCCTGTGCTATAGAGCCTGGAGTCACGACTACTGAGCCCTTGTCCTGCAACTACTGAAGTCCACATGCTCTACAGCCCATGCTCCACAAGAGAAGCCACTCCAGTGAGAAGCCTGTGCACCGTAACTAGAGAGTAGCTCCTGCTTGCTGCAACTAGAGAAAGCCTGTGCACAGCAACAAAGGCCCAGCATAGCCAAAAATAAAGGAATAAATAATTTTTTAAAAAAAAGCTAGCCACCGAAACAAATATATAAACATTCCATTTCTAAATATCAGAATAGTCACCAAAAAAAAAACACCAAGAAATAAAATTACCAAAAAGTAAAGGATTTTTTAAAGATATAAAAATAAGCAAAAGTAAGATGGATGGACTTCTGCTTCTGATAATAACAGATCAGGTAATCTGGATACACTCTCCCACTAAGAACCACTAGAAAAGTATAACAAAAGATTTTTTCAATCTGCCCAAAGGCCTCATAATGTTAAAAAAGTAGAGAAGTATTACCTGGACAGGATCCAGGGGAGAATGGATACCCTGAGAAATGAAACCTGTGGGTACAGTCTCTATTCCTGGGAATGTCTGATGGTCCTGGAGGGGACAAGTGGGGGCTGAGAGCTAAGTAAGAATTCAGTCAACCTGGTGGAACTAAAGGAACAGACACTGGTATCTAGGAGCCACCAAGAAAGTCAGGGTAGGCAGGGGGGGAATTAGTCATTCTTCCTCACTTTGGGTTGGATCTTCAAAGGTCTGCACCCTAATATTCGTGTGACCTGAAAGTACATGGACTACGTTGGGAACTGCAGGTCATCTTCTAATCCCCTCAAGCCCTGAAATTGGACAGAGGTGATCAAAACTGCTGGTGCCTCTGGGCATCTGGCAGAAACAAGTGGAAGTCTTCTCTGGAGGAAAATAGCATCATCTTGGGCGTCAAATTATTTCTACAAACAATTCTTCAAATACGACGTCTAAAATGCAAACAAAAGTAGATAGGCCAGAGACAAGACAACATGAATTAAAAGCAGCAGGAAAAAATAAATTAAAGAGAATAACAAGGGAGGATGTTAGAGTTCCCAGACAAACACTTTAAATAAATATGCTCAGAGAATTCAACGACATAAAAAGCAATTGCAGCAGAGAAAAAAAACTATATAAAAGAACCAAGGTCCTTCTCCCAGCATGAAACATCTACGTGTTAAGTCCAAAAACAAGTCGACATTCTTTGTAGCACTGGTATATAAAATTTTTGATTCACTTATTTAACAGGCATATATTGAGCTAGCTTTCTGTATAAGCCACCATTAGATGATGAGGGAGATAGGAAGATAAAAAAAAGTGGTACCCTGCTATCAAGGACTTAATAGCTTATGGCTAGATTTAGTTATCATACATGTTATTCTATTCAAAACAGCACTGATTTGCAATGCCCTGAGGCTCTATTTTGCTTTTTTTCCTAAGGTAAAGAAAAAGGAATATGTCTTAATGTTTAAATGGTCTGATCCTAAATATATCCTGTAAGGAAGTTTCTAAAGATGGTTGGATGGGAGGCCATCATTATTGTGGTGTGTATGAGGGTTGATCACCTGAGTCTGGAATGGTGAGACATGTGCCACAATCATTCATACTCCACAGCACAATGGCTTCCATCTAAGTATTATGATCACTCAGGGCTTTGGGTCAGCACCATCCTTCAGCCCTCCTAAGAAGCACAAGAAACCTGGTCCCATCTATATTTGAAACTCTATTGATTTTGGGGCTGCTGAAAGCAATATATTTCTTTTCAATTTCTTTAAAACAGGAAACTGCCCAGACCTCCTAGAGAAAATAACCTATTCTGAATGCTGAGAGGACACTTGAATTAAAGTGTAAGTTACTTAACTTCCATGATAAATATCCTCATAGCAAATCTGGCCTTGAAAAGTTTCCATTTGGAGCCTGGGAGGGAACAAAGTCATTTCTTAAAAGTGTGAACTTCTCTAAGGCAGAGTCATGAAAAAAGGGGATGAAAGCCAGTCTGTTGAAAGACAACACATCCTACAAATCCCCTTGATAAAAGGACAACAGGACTGTGGGATATCAGTGTTCCCCTCTACCATTCCCCCGGTCCATGTTCCTGAATAATCAGGTGTCCCAAGGGTATAACTCCAGGCAACACCTCTTAGGTGGTCAGGTAGTTGTTGGGTACGTTACTATAGATGCATTCCACTTCTGGAGTCAATCCGTAACTATGGCTCCTAAATGTCTGCAATTCTAATGATCTGGCTGATTGCGTGTGGTTCTAACAATACATGCAAAGCAAAGCCAAAATGTTATCCAAGATCAGAACAAAACAACATACTGTCCTAAAATAAAAGACATATGAGCAAAAAAATGGTGGCTTTATACTTAGATTGCCCAGGTAATTTTCTTACAACTTCTCTTCTGTTGATTAAAGAATCACAACCCTTGGTATGTCTACCATACTTAAACTGAAGGAAATTTTGTTCTGGATGATTTCAATGGCTTATGGTGCTGTTTCCCAGGCCTTTCCATTTTCATGTAAGGTGGTGACTAGAAACATCAGGTGGGTCCTACCTAGTACACATTGTTCTTATAACAGTATTGGGGAGGAGATTTCAATTCAGGATTTGCTAAAATGTTAAAAATTAAGTATTGAATTCACAGTACAGGATAAACTTAGCTTGGTTAATAGTTAATCATATTATATAAATAAGTAACTATAACTATTGGATGTGAATAATCACACAGAGGTTCAAAGGGATTCTGGTTTAACTGCCAATCCTTTCTCACTGAGAAATTGATGAAAACACTTCCCATTTGCTTCTGCGATACAGTCCTCTCTCATCACGTTACTGGAGCACTGTCCACAAATATATTTCTGTACTGCCCAGTGCTGGTCCAAACTGGCCCATGCAGAACTGGTCCCACCCTTATGTCAGAGGTGATATATTTGAAAAGTAGTCTCAGTTTCCAAACGGTAACTTATCAAAGTTCAATATTGAAAATTCACACCCTCCATCACATGCATTTCTAGTGCCCCATTTCTATCACTATTTGCTAGTGCACAGATCTGTCCAAGTGAAAGACATGAAGGTTATAACTATTCTGCAGTATAAATGAGTCCTATAATACCTTCTGCTAAGTCCCTGGAAGACAGAGCCGCCTACAATGTGTCTGCAGGGGTTCTGTAGACCTATCTATCTTCAGATGGGAAAAGAAAAAGACTTGGCAAATTTGAGCTAAAAGCAGGCTCTTGAGAAAAATGTTAAAAAGCATTTGCCTGCCCCTTCTTCAAAGACAGATTATTTTGTAACCCATTACTCTTCTTTTTAAAATATTTGAATCTGATTTATTTTTTAACATATTGATACACTGACTTTCATAGATCACATAGTCTCTAGTTGCCATCTGGGGCATGGTTTTCTAGTTAATCTTGAGTGAAGTTCATATTTTACAACTATAAATCATGGTGGGGAGGGGGTTCTCTTCAAAAAATGTTCTAAAACATCACAGAATGTTTAAAACCACTTTCTTTACAAGAAATGACAGTGAAAAAAGGACATCTTAGATTTCTCCAAAGAGCCCACATTAAGGTAGAAGGCAATATTGATTTTACTTAAATCTCAAAAAGTCAAGCACAAATATCATGGTAGGCAGAATGATGTCTCTACCCCCAAAATGTCCATTTCCTGACCCCTAGAATCTCTGAATATGTTATGTTACATAGCAAGATGGAATTAAGGTTGCTAATCAGCTAACCTGAAAACAAGGAAATCAGCTTGAATTATGTAGCTGAGCCCAACATAATCACACAGGTCCTTAAATAGAAAAGTGCAAGGCAGAAGATCAGAGGCAGAGAGACAGCATCATCAGGAAGATTCAGTCAGCCATTTCTAGCTTTGAAGATGGAGGAAGAGGTTACAAGCAAAGGAATGCATGTAGCTTTGAAATCTAGAAATCTTGAGGAAATGGATTCTCCCCTGGTGCTCCAGCAGGAATTCAGACTTTGTTGTTTAAAGCCAGAAAATTTGTGGTAGATTGTTATAGCTGCAAATTAAAACAAGTGTTTAGATGCTTTGTGGCACTCTAGACTTCCCTGAGGCTGCCAGTCACTTTGAGAAAAGCTGGCATGAAAGACAGTATTTGTCAGTAGTCATGCATCTTCTAAATAATTCCCATGTTTCTAGCATGCTACTATGGCCAGCCAGTCTTCCCCTATCATAAGATATTAAATGATTTGCCCCCAACACAGGTTGCTGGGCTCATCCCTGGAGTTTCTGATCTGGGGTGATGACTGAAAATTTGCATTTCTAACAAACTCCAAAGCAAAGCTGATGCTACCGGTCAGAGGATCACACTTTGAGACCCACTAGTCTAGTAGGCTAGAAAAGCATGTAAACAAATAATTAAAATACAGTGTGATAAGATGATGTAATCATACAAAAGGTACAGTAATCACAGCGTAGAAACATCAAAATCATGCACTTGATTGGAGAAAGGTTTTAGAAAGAAGTGATGTTTCTGTTGAAGCTTGAAGAATGTAATTTAAAACAGAAAAGACAAGGAAAAGTGGATGGGGAGAAAACAAGTAAAGAAATATCTGGCAGAGAGAAATGTGTATGAGAAGACATGGAGGAGGGAACGTTGTTTTTTTTTTTTACAGCTGGAGAAAGGGATAACCATGGGTAAGCGGTGGGAAATGAAGCCAGAAAGGGAGACAAGTCAGATACAAAGGCCTTTCTGTGCTAAGCAAAGGAATTTGATTTTATCCCAAATTCTAGAGCTGTATGTTAGTGTCCATAAACAGACTTACATGTTAGAGGGCTTCCTTGGCAACTGTTCTGGATGAGCGAGGCTGATGGTGAGACCAAAAGCAGGGGAAGCGTTAAGAAGGCACTTCCAGCAGTCCTCAGAGAAGCGACGAAGGCACTATGGTACGGGCGATGGATCTGATGGCATAGCTGCAAGAGAAGCATAAAAGTAGCATCTACAGACCATGGTTACCAATGGAACACAAGCAAGTGAGAGAGGAGCCGTGGAGGACTGGAGGATGATCATCAGCGTGCCAGGCTATATGCTGAGTTGGCTAAGGGAACCATTCATCAAGAGAGGAAACACTCGACAAGGATTCTGCTGGGTGGAGGTGACCATGCAGGGATGGATGCCGGGGGGGCTGAGGTGCCTGGATTATACCCACGGGAAGTAAGCCAGACAACAGTTGTGAACAGCTATGAGTTACTAATATTTCAAAGCACAAAGTGAAACTTAATGGGCAAAGTAAATCAAAATGCTTACTTATATGAAATTATAGACTTACAGACTTCTTAAAAGTAGCAAAAGTAGCTTTATTTTCATCAGCTACTTTTCATAGAACAGTGTGTGGCACCTTCTCACTCCTCCTTGGCCTAGTGCATGGCCAGCCCCTCTCAGAGTCAACAGCACTGGGAAAGAAAAAAAGAGAATAAGAATGGACACCAAGTTAAAATCACTTACTTGTGATAAAATACACATAATGATAATTATATTGACTGAAGTAGGTGCTCTTTCTCAAAGCACCTGTTCTGGAGTAGACTGCTACTCTGTTCCTTCTCCTCTACAAATACATATGGACTGGTGTATACATTCTGTCTTTACCCTCAAGAGAGAACCAGATTTGGTGATGTCAATAAAACATAGGCCAAGTGTGAAGTAAACAAGAGTTAATGTTTTCAGTTTTAAGCAACAATACATATATATTACACTAAGAACCTAAGTAATGTATGTATATTAAGCACTAACTCAAACATATCAAATTATGATATGTTAAAATGCAAATAACTCATGTGGTTTTAAAAGATAAAACAAAGTTGATGCTAACAAATCCAATGTGAATGATTAATAGAAGAGAGAAAAAGTGGAAGCTTAAAACTTTTTAAACAAAATACCATATAAATACATATGGAATACATACAAAACAATCACCTATAGAACTACAGATATAATTCTTATTTGTATTTATCCTTTCCTATGTTGCATAACTATTAAATAATGAGCATGTGTCACTTTTTAAATTAAAACATTAAAAAAAAATAAGGCTAGTTTCCCTAATAAACTATCCTTCTCTCGTGGCTCAGATGGTAAAAAATCTGCCTGCAATGTGGGAGACTGGGTTTGATCCCTGGGTTGGGAAGATCCCCTGGAGAAGGAAATGGCAACCCACTCCAGTACTCTTGCCTGGAGAATCCCATGGACAGAGGAGCCTGATGGGCTAAAGTCCATAGGGTTGCAAAGAGGCGGACATGACTGAGTGACTAACGCTTTCCTTTTCCCTAATAAAAAAATAAATGTATTTTAAAAATACATTTTTAAGTATATTTGAAACTGAAAACCCAAGATTATGCAGACATCTGTCCCTAAAACAGATGTTTGTTCAAGTGCCTCTCGCTGTCTAAAATGCAGCCAAGTGGTATCCAAAGTGATGTCAGTCTTGGTGAAAGACATCTGGGCTTATGCAGAGCTGAGGGCTAATAGGTTGCTCTCATGTGACTGCAACTTGCAGCAGTGGGGGCGGGGGGAGTAGTCTGGACTAAACAGGGAAAAGAAAGTTTTAGGACATCAATTTTAAAGGCCACTTCAGAGACTTCCCTGGAGGTTCAGTGGTAAAGACTTCACCTTCCAGTGCAGGAGTTGTGGGTTCGATCCCTGATCGGGGAACTAAGATTCCACATGCCTCATGGCCAAAACACCAAAACATAAGACAGTAGCAATATTGTAATAAATTCAATAAAGACTACAAAAACAAATTGTCCACATGAAAATAAAAATCTAAAAACATAATATAGTAAAATTTAAAAATAGAAATAAAAAGCCAGGCTTCCCTGGTGGCTCTGTGGTAAAGAATCTGTCAATGCAGGAGACACGAGTTTGATCCCTGATCCGAGAAGATCCCACATGCTGCAGAGCAACTAACAATGGGAGCCACAAATATTAAGCTCACACTCTGGAGCCCATGCTCTGTAACAAGAGAAGCCACCACAATGAGAAGTCTGAGCACCGCAACTGGAGAGCAGCCCCCACTTGTCGCGACTAAAGAAAAGCCCTTACGTACCAACAAAGTCCCAGAACAGCCAAAAAATCTTTTTTAAACAGTAAAATTATAGAAATAAATAAAAAGCCACTTCAGATTGTTGGGAACCATGAAAGGATGGGGTTAAAAGGAGTTTTCTCCAAGGAAGCACATGCTAACTTGAGCCTCCTGAGATGCAAAGATAAAGGATACGCACCCTGGTGACTAGGACTCTCTATATTCCCTGAATACAGATCTGTTGGCCATAAAGCAGAGCAAAATCATCAAGGTAAGAGCAGCCACCATGGCTCAGCTGTTGCACACACAGCTCCCACGACAGAAGATCCCAAGACACCAATTCAGGAGAGAAAATCTGGAATCAAGATTCATGCTGACAAGCACAAGACTTGGCATACAGTCCTTAGTCACACCAGCAGTATATGTAATATCTGCTTAAGCTAAATCCTCCAAAATTTGTTCAATGTTACCACACAGCTTTTTGAAGGTTAATCATCCTTATAACTTGGATATTGATGAGAAAACTAGGAAATGAATTGTGAAGATGACAAAACCTGAAGAAAGAATTAAGCATATTAAACCTTTTCAAAAGTGAACTCTCCCTATGTCTTAACATCAGATATTTGTAATTCATGCTTTTAAAAATACCTCTGCTGTTGTTTAGTCACTAAGTCATGTCTGACTCTTTTGTGACCCCATGGAATGTAGCTGCCAGGCTCCTCTGTCCATGGGATTTCCCAGGCAAGAATTCTGGAGTGGGTTGCCATTTCCTCCTCCTGGGGATCTTCCTGATGCAGGGATCAAACCCACATCTCCTGTGTCTCCTGCATTGGCAGGCAGACTCTACCACTGAGACACCAGGGAAGCAAAAAAAAACTTACATGAGAGCAAATTTTACTTGTAAAACTGGACGGTAATTCTCTGACCACAGTGGGTCACAGTAATTCTCTCTCACAGTGGGAAAGTGAGGGCAAAAATGGCCAGTTAGCTATCACTGTGCAACAAAGCATCCCAAAACTCCGAGACTTAAAACAATAGCCATTTATATTATGGCTCGAAAAACTGCAGGTAATCTGGGTGGTTCCTCTGCTCTCGGATGAGCTCCTGAATGGGTCTGCAGTCAAGTGTGGGCTGGGTTGGTAGCTCTGCTAATCTGGGTGATGCACTCACATGTTTTGAGTCTGGCTGACTTTAGGATGGTCTACCATGGCTTTGAATGGGAAAAATTAGCTCTCCTTAACGTGTTTTCTCCTCTTCCAGCAAGGTAAGCCAAGTTTGTTCTCATGGTGACAGAGCTCTGAGAGACAGTAGAAGGACACAAGGTCTCTAGGATCAGAACTGCCACTTCTACCATATTCTGCTGGCCAGAGTAAACACAAGGCCATCCCATAATCAAGGAGACAAGAAAACTGACTCAATCTCTTGATGAGATGAACTGTGAGGAAACATGGAAAGGATGTATGTATAGGAAGCAGTGTAGAAGTGAAGCCAGTTTTGCAATCGATCTATGGCATGCATAAACCAAACATAAAATCCAAATCGAATATTAGGGAAAAAAGTTAAAACACAGCCAGTGACGGTCAATGAATTAAGCAATCCATCTCTTTCTATGATGACATGCTGACATGATGGAAAAAAAAAGTTTCACTCATCAGAGTTTGAAAAAGGGTTCTGTATCTCCACTTTTCCCAGCCAAATAGGAAGTCCATTTATATCACATTTTTACTGGGTCTGACCTTGAAAGATGCTTAAAACATAATTGAGTTCTTCCTCTTGGGAATGAAATATATCCATTGACTATGTTTTAAAGAAAAAATGTATTATTTTATTCAACATTATGCTGTTGGAATTATGAGATGTGCCAAAACCTGGCACTTTTCAGAATGACTCAGAAAAAAAACTATGCCAGGAAAATTCCAATTCCTGAGGCATTTTTTTCCTAAATTGTCCAATTAATTACCTACTTCTTCACCTTCCTTAGTTTTGTAGACACAATACAACATGCTGCCTTTTCCAAACTGTGGTTCCTGAGCCATTTGAAAATCAAGAATATCTGGATCCAGAGTAATAATAATAATAAAATATTTAACAAACACTATGGCCTGGGCACTGACCAATCAGAACATAGTTTGGCACAGGCTTTTGCTCTGCTGAGTCCCACCCCCTCCTCTCCGCTTGCAAGGAGGGAGGAAAGATGCCTCCTACATCACCTCCCAGGAGAGAGACACTTTAATGACACCCTTGGGATAGCAACATATGTGTTCTCGGAAGCATTAAGCTTCAAGCATTAAGCATTAAGGACACTCTAGACGGTTGTCTGGAAAATGTAAGCTGCAGGAGACAGGCTGACTAACTTCTCTGACAGCGGAGGAAGAGGGAGCTGGCAGACTGGGACTGGCCAGCACTGCCCAAGTTTCTTAGGAAAGAGAAAGTACCTCTCATGGGCCAGACATTGCCCCTGGCTAGGGGGAGCTAGTGCTGAGGTGCATTTCTGTCCTGTCCTGGGGGACTACCTGGAGAGATGAACACAGGAGAGAAGCTGTAGGAATTCTCAGGGGCTGAAGAAATAAGTCTCCTTCATCAAGGGAACTCCAGGGAGAGATCCAGAGCAACGTGAGCCGTTCTTATCAACTACGTAAGTGCCTGTGAAAGAATCAATTCTTAAAACCTGTAGTCACGCCCATAAAGCACTAACTCAGGTTCATCTAGTACCAATCAAGTAAGAGTTTTTTCTACTTCTCTCACCTCTTCTTAGGAAATGGCAGCCCACTCCAGTGTTCTTGCCTGGAGAATCCCAGGGACGGGGGAGCCTGGTGGGCTGCCGTCTACAGGGTCTCACAGAGCCAGATACGACTGAAGCGACTTAGCAGCAGCAGCAGCAGCACCTCTCCTTTGCCAATCCCTTTTCACTTCAACTGGGGAGGACCAAGACCTCTACTTAGTGAAATAGGGGAGAAGAAGTGAAAGCAAATGTGGATAAGGCAAGAAGTTGACCACAACTTTCTCCCCCAACTGTTAGCTTTCCACCAGCCACAGTGGGGAAAGACCTGGCTCTTAAATCAGTTCCAAAGTATGATAATCACATTAGACTGGACATTTTAATTACTGACCATAGGGCTTTCTATCATCTAAGAGTACAGAGAAAAGTCATGAGATGGCCCCAATTTTCACCTGGGACAAAATAAAATGTAAAAAAACAGGAAACAAAAATTAAATTGTTTTACAATTATATATCACTCTTTGTCTTTCTCTGATGGACCAGGACAAAGACCCACCTCTCTGGAAGATGATATTTTCATAGAGGAAACAAAAATAAGAAAACAGTTAATTAAATAATAATTAGTGATAGTGCCATGAAGAAACCAAAGTGGGGTGAGGAGGTATGGAGAGATAGCTGGGGGAGGAGAGGTGCTGTTTTCCATGGAGTAGCAATGAAGGCATTTCAACAGGAACATGAGTGAGAAAGTCAGCCATCTGAAGATAGTCTTGGCAGAAAAAACACTGTGAGTGCAAACTGAATAGGCAGGAATCAGCTTGGGGGTCTGAGGATCAACAAAAAGCCTGTGTGGCTACAATAGAGGGAATGAAGCAAGAAGGGCAGGCCATGAGTTTGGGGGATCCACCAGGAGTCCAGTCATATGCTGTCATGAAAAAGGAATTGGCCCTGAAGTGCAGTGCGAAAGCCTGAGGGCTGAGCTCGTCCTCCAGTGGTTGCCCTGGCTGCCGAGAGAACAGAGACTAGTGAGCAGTGACTACATCTGTCGGGTAGCAGCTTCCAAATCACCTAGGATACTTACTGAAAGAACATATTACTAAGCCCCATCCATGCCGTGAACGTACTGAACCAGAATCCCGTGGGAGTAAGGTAAAGGCTGCTATTTTTAGCTGATCCTCCAGGAGATTCTCTCCAGCTGTCAGAATCAGGAATCACTACCCTACATTAGGGGGTGGCCATTTTATGAGAACTCACAGAATTTTTGCTCGGCGTTCAACTTAGGCTCTCTGAAATGTCCACGGTTTTATCTTGTCTCTGCTTTAAATATGTTTCAACCATCAACCATTGTGCAGGATTTTCCCGTTCAATCTGGGAGGGTTCCAACTTTAATTAGGGCTTTATTTTACTGTTTATTCGACCTTCATTTTCCCTTTTACTGATATTTATTTTTATTTTTTATAGATACGATTTTTTAGTATTTATGCATCCATTTTATTGTTTTTAAGAATTAAACTGCCATTTCAGCATCTTCAGAGTAACAGAATGCATTGTACATACATATAATTTAGACATATGCCTATTCCAGCTTCAAAGTCTTCTCTGATATAAAGTGGGATTCACATTATTTTTTTCCGTAGAGAAAGACATTAATTTTGTCTTTCTACCCACTTCAAACAACTGGATGAGTTCACACCTGATGCCATTTGAAATTTTGGTCTCCTACAACACATTCACCTGATCTGCTTTGCTGCATAACATATACTTCTAACCCTAACAAAAAATAATTAGTCTACCTCTTTTAACATGTGGGCATTTTATCATGAAACTGATTTTTTCTTTTTTTGTCCAATACATTAAGTGGTTTCACACCATATTCAACCATTGTGAATTTCAATAAAAGCAGGAGAGCTCCTCATAGATAGTTGAGAAGACTTTAGTGAATTTGACTGTTTTCTTATTACAGGAAACAAATAATGGTATTGTATCTTAAGATAAATATTTTAACACTTTCTAAACTTGGGCAAAAAAGGGAATTAAGTTTGTACCAGTCCGAGTACCTACAATACTATGACAGAAGCATTTACCATCACTATTTCACACTACCTCAGTCTCCTAATAGCAAAGCTTTCTCACTAGAAGTATTGTATTAACACTGGACTCTCAAATTGCCAGGTGTGAAAAATCACTTACTTTAAAAAGAAAGTGTTAGTTATTTCAGGCTAGTCAAGGTTAAAATGGCCATTTATATTATTTCTAATTTCAGCTTTAAGCTCAGAGATGTGTTGGCATCTGATCAGCCAAAATGAGAATTTGTTTTGCCTGTATCCAACAGAATAAAATGATAAATTAGCAATAAGTCCATCCTTTGCCAAAAAGAAATATGTTTCAAATTTATATAAACTATATAATAAATCTGGAGAAGGAAATGGCTACCCACTGCAGTATTCTTGCCTGGGAAATCCCATGGACAGAAGAACCTGGCAGGCTACAGTCCACAGGATCACAAACATTAGGACACAACTGAGCAACTAACACACACACACACCATTAATGGGGGAAAAACTTCATGAGAGTTTATTCAAATGACACATAATAATACCCCAAGAACATCAATTTATATATATGAACTCTGTACAAAGTGTAAGTGGTCACCTTAACAGAAACATAACAAGTCCCTATAATGCAAAAATTAATTCTAAAGGCACCTTATAAAGTGATGAAATTCATATAACTTAGTCACATTCATTCATGTAATTTACCTTTCTCCTCTCTAATACAAAGTCATCTGGTAATTTTCATTTAACTTCATGCTAAAATGTTCCAAGTTGAGAATCTTTACTAATGAAAGAAATAAACAAGAAATACGTTTTTTTTAAATTTCAGGTTAGAGGGAAAGCACATTACACAATTATAAAACCCAGGCAAATGAGAGTTGGTGAGTATACGAATGTTTATCATTAATATATTATTCAAATTCTTCCATGGCACTTAGACTGCAGTTTAAAACCCAATAAACAAGAAACCATAAGAACAGGAGCAAACTACCATGAAACAAGGAATTATAACAAAGTCTATTCAGCCCTAAATATTTAGTTTAAGACAATGAGCAGAGTAGCACACATTTCATCTAAATGACACCATTTAAACAGTGTCACAATACAATATTACTTAAGACAAACCAATGTGGAGCATTATGACTCCAACTATTCTCAAAAACAGGATTAACAAGTAACAGCATCCCCACCAGCTTGGAGCCTACAGAATCAATTACTTCAGTCATATATTTACAAATGATTCAGTAATGCCTTTCAACATTACAAACAGAAATCTATCATAGTACTAGAATTTTGATGTATTTTGGCGCTTCTGGGGCTGCCTAAAAATAAGAAGGCATCCAAGCGAAATTCATTATATACTTATTATTCCACAACATTTCAGTACCTAAAATGTGAAATCACTCTCTACCATTTACCTGTCTGCCTTACACTATATTCTAGGTTTTTACTTCCAAGATTTTTATTGCACTTTGGGAAATTAGAGGTAAAACATAGTTTTAAAAAACAGGATGTCAAATCACTACACTGTACACCTTAAAGGTATACAGTGCTGTACATCAATTATATCTCAATAAAACTAGAAGGAAAAAAACTGTGATTGTGCTTAAATTCACAGAAAAATAGCATTTTTACAACCATATTGAAATTTAATCCTTTTACACAAGTTAACGAAATATGTCACAGAAAGAAACCTAAACAAAAACAAAACTTTTGAATGCAGAACAATGCAAGTTTATTTTGGGAACTCAAATGATAGAAGGTCACCTCCAGGTCAATTCATCATGCTAAAGGAAAAGAGTTGTAAAAATACAGCTATGCTACACTGAGCCATTTATCCACACTATAGTATAAAACTGGAAATAAATCCTAAAGCCAAGGTTTAAAATCACTTCAAGAGACAAGATCCTAAGTGTTTTACTGCTATCTCTGTAAGAGGTGCTTTTCGTTCCCCAAACAAAGGTTAACTGAAAAGTTGATTCGCTTTAAGGTTTTGTTTTTTTTTTTTTCCCTCATCAGCTCTTCAGTTCAAAACACTATGATCAATGCTAACATGTTGTCTAATCTGAGTGCTGTGATCCAGAAAGTGGGATTGGGGAAGCTGGACCTTGTGTTGGTGTGAGCAGGTGCTGGGCAGGAGGTGAGAGTTCTTTGGCACCAGAATTTGAGTCACCTTGAATAGGGGCGATTCGTAAATTGCTGTGTTCCCTTGCTGAAAGGAATTTCTGTGTTCCCTTACTAACGATTTCCTGATGGATCAAAGGAGGTGGGGGTGGTGCCAATTCAGGAGCATGAAGTTGGTGAAGCAATACAAGGGTGAACTTTTTTAGTGGAGCACAGGTAACAAGTTTTTTAGCTCTCTAATTGTGGTACTTGATATGAGCTTCTAACTCTCTTTGAGACAAATAGGTTTTCCTGCACTCTTGCCCAATGCTACAAAGGAAGATAGAACCTTGTGTATGTTCCCCAATTTGCAGCACAGAATACTACAGCCCAGACGTATCTGTGTCTTTTTCATATAAATTAGCACAGTAATAGCAAAAAGCATGCTTGCACGAATGTAAAAAGGCAAAACAGTTGTCTCAAGAGCCCTTACAAATAGCTGAGAAAAGAAGAGAAGTGAAAGGCAAAGGAGAAAAGGGAAGATATACCCATCTGAATGCAGAGTTCCAAAGAACAGCAAGAAGAGATAAGAAAGCCTTCCTCAGTGATCAATGCAAAGAAATAGAGAAAAACAATCAAATGGGAAAGACTAGAGATCTCTTCAAGAAAATTAGATACCAAGGGAACATTTCATGCAAAGATGGGCACAATAAAGGACAAAAATGGTATGGACCTAACAGAAGCAGAAGATATTAAGAAGAGGTGGCAAGAATACAAAGAAGAACTATACAATATAGATCTTAATGACCCAGATAACCATGATGGTGTGATCACTTACCTAGAGCCAGACATCCTGGAGTGCAAAGTCAAGTGGGTCTTAGGAAGAATTACTACAAACAAAGCTAGTAGAGGTGATGGAATTCCAGCTGAGCTATTTCAAATCCTAAAAGATGATGGTGTGAGAGTGCTGCACCCAATATGACAGCAAATTTGGAAAACTCAGAAGTGGCCACAGGACAGGAAAAGTTCAGTCTTCATCCAAATCCCAAAAAAATGGCAATGCCAAAGAATGTTCAAATTATTGCACAATCGCACTAATTTCACACGCCAGCAAAGTAATGCTCAAAATTCTCCAAGCTAGGCTTCAACAGTACATAAACCAAGAACTTCCAGATGTTCAAGCTACATTTAGAAAAGGCAGAGGAGACAGAGACCAAACTGCAAACATCTGTTGGTCCATGGAAGAAGTAAGAGAATTGCAGAAAAACATCTACTTCTGCTTCACTGACTATGACAAAGCTTTTGACTGTGTGGATCACAACAAACTGTGGAAAATTCTGAACGAGATGGGAATACCAGACCACCTGACCTGCCTCCTGAGAAATCTGTATGCAGGTCAAGAAGCAACAGTTAGAACCGAACATAGAACAACAGATTGGTTCAAAACTGGGAAAGGAGTACGTCAAGGCTGTATATTGTCACTTTGCATATTTAACTTATATGCAGAGTACATCATGCGAAATGCCAGGCTGGATAAAGCACAAGCTGGAATCAAGATTGCCAGGAGAAATATCAATAACCTCAGATATGCAGATGACACCACCCTTATGGCAGAAAACGAAGAACTTTTTGATGAAAGTGAAAGAGGAGAGTGAAAAAGCTGGCTTAAAACTCAACATTCAAAAAACTAAGATCATAGCATCTGGTCCTATCATTATATGGCAAATAGATGGGGAAAATCACTTCAAAATCACTGCAGATGGTGACTGCAGCCAAGAAATTAAAAGATGTTTGCTCCTTGGAAAAAAAGCTATGACCAACCTATAAAGCATATTAAAAAGCAGAGATATCACTTTGCCAACAAAGGTCTGACTAGTCAAAGCTATGGTTTTACCAGTAGTCACGTATGGGTGTGAGGGTTGGATTATAAAGAAGGCCGAGTGTCAAAGAATTGATGCTTTTGAATTGTGGTGTTGGAGAAAACTCTTGAGAGTGTCTTGGACTGCAAGGAGATCAAACCAGTCAATCCTAAAGGAAATCAACCCTGCATATTCACTGGAAGGACTCATGCTGAAGCTGAAGTTCCAATACTTTGGCCACCTGATATGAAGAGCTGACTTGTTAGAAAAGACCGTGATGCAAGGAAAGATTAGAGGCAGGAGGAGAAGGGGACAATAGGATGAGATGTTTGGATGGCATCACCGACTCGACGGACATGAATTTGAACAAGCTCTGGGAGATGGTGATGGACATGCAAGCCTGGTGTGCTGCAATCCATGGGGTCGCAAAGAGTCGGAGATGACTGAGTTACTGAACAACAACAAAGATTTTAATAGGCAAATCACATTTGTCACATAAATGAACTGGTAAATCATCCTTTTCACCTATCATGTTTATCTTAATGTCCTCCCGAATGCATTCAGGAAATGCTTTCTTTCTTCCCAACAGTTCATCCCCTTTACCATCATACCACCCTCTGCCATTACATTCAAATTCTTTCTCACTAGCAGGTGGCCAATTCATAGTCCTTGGGGTTTGAGACACAGATTGCTATTGCTCACCTGCTTGGAAATGAGCTTTGAAGGAATTCGTCTTGGAACCTCAAGGCCACCAGACAATCCAGAACTCTGAGTAGATGGCAGACCATTGTCAGCGTCAGTGGGATCCACATTTGGCGTTCAGCTAAGCAGGCACCTGGGAGTGGAAGTCAGACCCTGCAAGGGCAGCAAGAGCTTCCCCTGGAGCCCAGGAGGCAGGAGTTAGACCAGATTAGATCAGGTCCCAACCCCGGCTCTGTAGCTTTGACTTCCTTCTGAGGGGTTTCCTTTCCTTTCCCCTGCCCCATCTCACTACTCTGGGAGGGAGTCAGACATAGTTTGGACAAGGAGGGAAAGAGCTTCACTGTTGGGTTTGCTAAGGCTGCTCTTCATGTGCCAGGAAAGTGGCCTTTAACTAGAAAAAGAATGATGGAGATGGGGGAGAGGAGTACAGAAGCCACCAAAAGAATAAGTTCTCCACTTGTTAGAGCACTGCCTTCTGAGGCTTCTTTGTTTAATATTGTCCAGTTGCATTTCTGTAACTGCCTTGTATCCCTCATGGTATGTGTCAGGGTGTGTGTCTGTCTATACATATGTATGCATTCTGGCATACACACACCTCTAAGATTTTGTAATAATGTAATGAATATAAGATGACCTTTGGAGGTAGGGAGCACTATATTTACCTTATCAAGGAAGAATCATATAAAAATTAGTGAACATAGTAATTTGACATTGCTAGACATTTGCTGTTCAGGCTTAAAGAATGATTATGGGTATTTAAATCAAATTTCCCCAGATCTCACCTCCTGGCAAGTAGAAACTGTACCACAAAAACAGCAACAAACTGTATTTATTCGGCTCCACCCCAGCCATAATTGTGGCTCCTCTATACCTTAGGGGTTGGTCTCTCCTTTTGGCTAACTGTCAAGTCTCTCCAAAAAACACCCATCAATCAAAGTTATTTAGACTCACTGCAACAAAGGAGACCACTACCTTAAAGTCTAAATAGTGTCTCAGAAGAGGGATGGTAGGATAGGGTATTAAGGGCTGGGCTGGGTGATTTTAGGGCAAGTCTTGAAAGGAGAATTGGGAAGATTTTATAACATGACAACTAAAGATAGGCATGCACAGGGAACTGAGAATATTGACCTGAGTATTAATGGGTAATATGTTATTCTTGTTAAGTAAATTCTTTTGCTTGACTCACAATTTTATCTTTCAGGAAAATGTGCTTCCTGGAACAAGTAGCTAAGTTTGCTTCCTCTCAGAAGTTTTTGGATTTTTTTTTCTTTTTGGCCACAGCACAGCATGCAGGATCTTAGTTTCCCCGACCAGGAATTGAACCCAGCCCCCTGCAGTGGAAGTGTGGAGTCTTAGCCACTGGACTATCAGGGAAGTCCTCTCAGAAGTTTTTAACATAAGAACAGAAAACTATGCCCAGATCAATTGTTGTTTTACATGGTGACAAGGAATTATGCTGGTTTCCTTTTCTCTGGCTTGTTAGGGTGTTGTTTCATCAATGGTGAAAACACAATAATGCCCAGATACCCACCAAAGGTACCAGTGCTCACTAATGCCCAAAGGAAACAATACTTACTGAAGGTGCTGTGACGTCCAAGAAGAAACATGGACTTCCTTGCCTCTTTTCTTTCACTCTATTACATGGGCTACAAAGCACTTCAGATTAACGCTTGCCAATGTGTTAAAGAGATTTTTCTGAAATTGCTCCTTTAGTTTTTTGCTTGCTCTTAATTATTGTTCCCCTGGCAAAGACTGAGGCAATGCAAGCTCATGGTGTCTGGTTTAAATTTGAATATACAATGCCACACACCTCTGACATTCTCTCCTAGTTCTGAAAACTTTTCAGTATTCCAGCAATGCTGTCTTCTCTTAGGATTCATTCACTCCCAGGAGGCAACTTCATTCCTCATGTAAATAAATTTATGGGCTCATCTCCTGGAGTCTCCCAACACATCTAACCTGCCTAAACTCTAAAGACAACACATTTTATCCTCTCAAATCAAGCCATCCATTACTTGTTGATTTAAATTATAGACAATTTGAAATTGTGTTGGCTTTAAAACAATCAGCATTTCTTTAAATCAAAGTGGTTCTCATTTACTAACCCGTGGATGTTCTGCCCCTATTATAAACAATACACCAGAGTTCTAAGTAAAACCTAAAACTTAGAGCATTAAGGCATGTGCAAATATTCCTGTTTTACAATTACAATTACTTGTTTCCAGGCTATTTAAAAAGGTTCCATTTTGTGTGTGTGTGTGTGTGTGTGTGTGTGTGTGTGTGTTTTAGTGATATACATATAATTCAAAACTTGGGCAAACTTCGGGAGACAGTGAAGGACAGGGAAGCCAGGCGTGTTGCAGTCCATGGAGTTGCAAAGAGCCAGACATGACTGAGCAAGTGAACAACAACAATGTAATTCACAAACAATGACTATAAAGGGCGAAAAGTCTGTTGAATAAAATGTCCATAACTTATTTTCTCTTCTTTCCTGGAACTAGTGTTTTCCTGTCTAAACTGTGACAGTTCTCATATGGCAGAATGTTGTCTTTACATGTGACCCTGGGTGAAAAAAGCCAGCTCTCTTTCCTAGTTGGCTAAATTTGCTTTTGTTGCTCATCGGGTCAACTTCAAATTATTTTGGAAATAAATTCTATCTCACTGCTCTTAAAAGTTGCTAGACTTAAATTCAGTTGACAAAAGTGAGATTCAGTGTCTGTCTGCCTGTAACTGTGATTGGATATATAAAGGGTTGAGTTTGGAGATTTAAGAGAAATTGGGCCTTTTGAAATTGCTTGGATTCAGGGAGGTTTGTTACAATTCAGCTGCCTCCAAAACAATCTAAATGAGGTTGACGATGAAGAATTATGGACTCTGCACAATGAAGAAGCATCAACGTGCACAATTAATGCTAGGAAACAGGCTGAGACATCTCAGCTCAGGCCACCTGCCATCTGGCCCAGAAGCAGTCATTCTAACCAGAATGACACCAAAGGTCGGCGGGAGTGGGCACCTTAAGTCCCACTGCCGGGCTCCTGGATTTTATTTCTCGTGTAAGGGAATCTGATCTGTCATTCCTCTGGCTCCTGTGGGCCTTAAATTCACATAATCAACATATCTCTGCCAGAGACCTAGTAAGAGCTGAGGCAATTTAAAGGTGAGTGGAGAATAATCATGTTCCCAAGCCAGATGCCTTCAGTTCTACAAAGAAATAAAAAGTCCATCTCAGGTTCCAAAAAGTAAGCCAAATTGCCCTGATGAAAAAGACTTCCATTCTCCTCCCACGTGTGCCAGTAGCTATATTTTACATTCTGGGAGGGCTGGCCATTTGCAAAAGTTTAGAGCAGTGTTTCTCAAAATGTGGTCCGCAGACCCCTAGGGATTCCCAAGGCTATTTCTGAGGGTACTGGAGGTCAAAATTATTTCCATAATAATTCTAAGGTGTTATTTGCCTTTTCTACCATTTGACATTTGTGATGATGGTGCAAAAGTAATGCGGGATAAAACTGCTGGCTTCTTAGCACGAACCAAGGAAGTGACATTAAACTATACAATTATTCACTGTATTTTTTATTGCCACGTAAAAAGAAAATACTAGTTTCTCTTAAGAATGTACTTGCTGTGCATTGTGTCTGACACTTTGTGACCCCATGGACTGTAGCCTGCCAGGCCCCTCTGTCCATGGGGGTTCTCCAGGCAAGAATACTGGAGTGGGTTGCCATGCCCTCCTACAAGGGATCTTCTCAACCCAGGGATCGAACCCATCTCCCACATTGCAGGAGGATTCTTGCTGTTTGAGCCACCAGGGAAGCCCCAGAATATTGGAGTAGGTAACCTATCCCTTCTCCAGGGCAACTTTCTGACCCAGGAACAGAACCAGGGTCTCCTGCATTGCAGGTGGATTCTTTACCAGCTGAGCTACCAGAGAAGCCTAAGAATGTACTTGATGAAGCTCTAAAAATACTGATTTTACTAAATCTCAACCCTTGAATCCACATCTTTTTCACATCTTGTGTGACAAAATGGAAAGCAAATACACATAAAGTACTTAGAGGGCATATAAAGTACAGTGGCTGTCTCAAGGAAAAACATTCATGCCATCATTTGAGTTGGACGGTGAACTATCTGCCCTTTTTTTGTGAAACATTATTTTCACTTGATAGAACTGACAAACTATGACTATTCAAACTTGGGTATTTGGCAGACATTTTCTCAAAAATGAACAAAGTTAGACTGCCACTTCAAGAAAAACAACTGACAGTATTTGATGCCAATTAGAAAATTCAAACTTTTGAATAAAAATTAGAATTTTGAAAATTCTGTATCTGCCTCCATGATCCTGGCAGCTTCCCAGTACTAAAGATTTATCTGATAAGATCAGTGGTAATTAATAATGAATGTAATTTTTGAAACTGTATAATGAAATGTGTCAACACTTGGAAGTTCTGCATAACTCAGTGAACCAATATTTTCCAAATGACCAATGGTTGATATTACAAAATCATACATAATTAAAAGACCCACTTAAAATAAAACAGCAGTGGATATGAGTATAACAGAGTATGAAAATTTCATTGCTGTTTCAGATTTCATATTGCAACTAACCTTTAAGAAACTACCATTTGTTGAGTTTGGTTTTGTTTTAAAGAATATTCACAATTATCTGAAAGGCTATTCTAATACTCCTCTCTTTTCCAACAATACATCTGTATGAACCTAGATTTTCTTCTTAAATTTCACCAAAACCAAACATCACAAAAGACTGAACTCAGAAAAAGATATGAGAATACAGCTGCTTCTATTAAATCAGATATTAAAGAGATTTGCAAAAATTTAAAACAATGCCACTCGTCTACCTTTTTTTTCTTTTGGAAAATATATTTTTCATACAAATGTATAATTAAGTTAGTGTGTAATGGCTCATTATTATTATTTTTTTCAGATGAAATAATGTTTTATGCTTCTTGATATTTCACATAAACAAAAGCTCTTTAGGGTCCTGAATGATATCTAAGAGGATAGCGGAGTCCGGAAAATAAAATGTTTAATAACTGCTACTCTAGGTGATCTTTAATGCTCTTTTACCTTCCCTCTCAGAGACACTGCCTTCCCCACATTCATGCCCCTAAACTCAATCGCATCCAAATCAAATTGCCCAGAAGGTTCCAGAATTTCATTTTCAAAATTACCTGATGGTGACAAGAAGAAGGGAAAGAAAGATCAAGATCATTTAAATGCTAAGCATTGTGCCATGAACCTAATACATGGTATCTCATTTAATCTTCACAACAGCCCTGAAATATAATGATAATGATATGACCAAATAGTGGGGCAATGGGACATAAGGGGAGTCAATGTTATCATGAGGGTCAGCAAAACCACATGCTCACTAAGAATTATCTATAGACAAAATAAATAAAAACATCTTACAAATACCACAGTAAATTTCAAATAAATGTGGGTGTTGCTATACCTAAAACTTCATTGTAAAGCATTATCAAATTCATGAAAGCTTTGATCATTGCTTTTTTAAAAATTTCAATGAATCATGACACAAATATGAGAGAGAAAAAAGTTTCTGACAATGAAAAGGGAATAAAGCAATCCCTGCCTTTGAAAAACATTGAGAATCACTGCATTGTAGCATTATAACTACACTGAATCCACCACAAAATCACAACTTTCAGGACAATGCTATGCTGTTTAGAGTTATAGCCTTACCACTAAAAAGCCCACTTTTGCCATCAAAGTATTTAAAACTCTAGACAGGGAAGTCAGTACACACATATGAAAGGCCAACTAACAGCCTGGTACAGTAGAGAGTTGGATGAGGGAAATAGATACAAAGTGCTGTAAGAATTCTGGGGACACAGAGAACTTCTGGCCAAGATGATTTTGGATGAACTAAGACTAGATCTGTATCTTTAAGGATAGAATTTAAATGGGCATAGAAGACAGTGACTAGGGAACCACATGGACAAAGACAGATGTAGAAAGCAGGTGTGCTCAAGGGCAATATAGTTGAATCCATCAAAGGTTCATATAAGGAAACTCATATAAAGGCTCATATACAGTTGGGAAAGGTAGTTTAGGACCAGATGTTGAAGGGTCTGGATGGGTTAATGAGGAGTATAAACTTATCCCTCTAGGCCACTGAAAACCATCAAATAAAGATAAAAAATGAAAGGGAGCAGAGCGTAGTATAGATTGGCCAAATGGGACAGGAATCAGACAGTTCTATGAGGAAGCAATTCACAGTTCAGGACTGAGATCATTCAGGTCTGAGTGACGAGCATGTGGAAGACCCTGAAAGACCAGAGTTTGGTGGCTAACTCAATGGGAGTAGGCGAAGAGGAGGAGGGGAAGGGAGATGTCCTCAGGTTTTCAAGCCCTAAAGACTATCATGTGATCCAATTAGGAAGGAACCACTTGGCCTGGGGCGCATTGGCTTCCTCAATATCCTCGTATGTTTGGCCCTGGTCCACCAGAGGGGCTGAGGCCTGTGTTTAATGACATGGGGGAGTTTTGTCTTCGTCTGCAAAGGTAATCAGAACAGTATCCTGAACTCATTACTCATCAATTCTTCAGCCTTTTGGGAGACACCTGCCCCTCCCCACCCTGTGACAGTAAGACTTGAATTTTAAGGCTGCAGCTGCCCACCCACTACCCCAGCCCACGTCCAGGCTACTCCCATCACTGAGCAATTCTGCTGGACTTTCCCTGGGTTTTTGGATCAGCAATGCCTTTGGACTTGGCCTGGCTTCTTGAGGATGCTACCTTGGATTGGAGGCCTTGATTTTGTACTGGCATCTGGGCTTTCTGATCCATGACTCAACTGTACTCGGGTTTACTCCACAGCTATGGGTCAAAGGTGCCTGCCTCGACTTCCTCCGTTGCTCCCACAGGCCCTCTTTAACTCTACATTTTCCCCATCAGCTAGAGAGCAAGATCAACTGGGCTTTTTTGCAGAGCAGTAGGTTCAGTTCTGAAGAGTGCTTGGCAATAGTGAAAAGGAAGTGGATCGTAGAAATAAGGAGAAGGACAAGGAAAAAACTAAAGATGAACAGTTTCAGCCTGGAGAAGGGGAGGAAGGGTAGCATAATGATGAGATAATCGTCCTCAGGTACAGAAAGGGCTCTGTTGGAGAAAGGAAACCTGGCTGTCCTCCCATCCAGCCAAGGACAGACCAAGGGCTTAGCTACAGCACAAGGGATTTACAGAAGATAAAAGAATTTCTTGGACAAATATGGAAATGGGTTTCAGAGGGGTTTTGTGTAATTACTTTCTCAGGAGATGGCTAAAAATAGCATAGCTCCTCTGGTAGCCAGAAGGTGAAGAGGTGGATGTGGACAAGTGGAAGGTGAACCTGGGTCTCTTCTTACCACCCCTTCCATAACTCCCCCTCTTCTTTTACTGTAGGAACAGAGATTCTGCACTCTGTCAGGCACCCATGGAAGAGCTGTGAAACTTTCTCCAATGCAAAGGCTCTTGGTCAATTCCTTATATTTTTAGAAAACAACCAGCAAGTAAAGCTATTGCCTCAGTGGTCACCAGAGCACTGTAGTGGTGATAAGTCCAAAAGCCATACAGGCAATTTCTGACTAAATGATACCATAGGCAGACTAAAAATTGTTTCTTTAACTAAAGGATTGCATGGCTGGTTTTTAATTAGAATGGATTAATACAGTGTTCCCATTTATAAAAAAAAAACAAAATTGAAAGGAAGGAATTGCAATGAGGCAATTAAAGTAAGGAAAATATCCTCTAGATCCTCTCCCACCCACATATAATGCTTAAAAAGACCGGGAAAATTAAGCAAAACTTTGTTACTCTTTATATATCTTGATAATCTCTGTGTTTAACATGTCAAGGGTATTACATAGTTATACAAGTTCCTAGTGTATATATTTTTATGTACATGTGTATGTTTATTCACAAGTGTATATCTGGTTTTGTACCTATATAATCATATAAACACATGCACAGATTGCTTTTTGTTTACAATACTCAGTTCAGTTCAGTCGCTCAGTCGTGTCTGACTCTTTGTTTACAATAGTATATGAAAATGTAGGTACCATGTATTTTGTGGTACCAACCTATATAGGTAACACTTTTTTTTCTATTTCCAGAATGGTATTAACACAGAGCTCCTCAGATAAATAACCATTTCCTTCTCAACTAACTTGGCAAAATCAAGAAGTTTGCCTGCTAGTGCACAAGACAACCTATCTGATTCTCCACTGAAAAAATATGAAATGTTTCACTGAGTCTTCATTCTAAGAAGCAATGATAAGTAACTGGTAAGCTTTCCCTTGTCTGTTGTGGCAACATCCTTTGACCTATGTAACTGTAGCAAGGTGTTAAAGGGGGAAAGAAAAGCAGGAAGAAGGCTGTATGTGTTTCATCACTTATTGAATTAAAGGTTTTACCTTTTTATGTATGTAGCACTATGCCTCCATATTAACGCCAAACCCATCAATTTACCAAGTCCCATCGGAACAATCCTGTCTCTTCAAGAGCTTTCGTATCTGTCCCTGTCTCTTCATCCCATGCCACCTCTCCCTTGGATTACTGTGATGGCCTCTTAACCAGTCCCCCAGGCTTCAGTGTTATTCTTCTCCAAGTGTTCTCCACACCATCACCAGTTTACTCTTCATTAAACAGAAATCGAATTGTGTCAATGGTCTGATTTAAATTGTTCAGTGGTTCCCAGAGGCCTAGAGGATCAAGTCCAGACTCAGAAGCATAATCCTATAAGGCCCTTCTCCATCTGGCCCCTGCCAAACTATCCTGCCTGACACTAACCCCTCCTCCTCCACTCTTCAAGCTCCAGTTCTAGCAAATAATTTCCAGCCTAACCCAACAGGTTTCCACCCCTCCTCCAACATCTTCATGTTTTCCAGCGGCCTGGCCTTTCTGCCTGGAGCTCTCTCTTCTCTGCTTGCTCCCCTGGTTGTCTCCAATGGACACTAAAAAACTCAGGTTCGGCTTCATCTCTTCCAAGAGACTCTATGCCCAGTCTCATCTCTTACATACATTCTTATGACAACTGCAGGATTACCCAAGAGTACCAGAAAAGAAAGAGCTCAAAAAACAAGCAGAGAAGGCTTCCCTGGTGGCTCAGTGGTAAAGAAATCACCTGCCAGTGCAGAAGACACAGGTTTGATCCCTGATCCGAGAAAACCCTACATGCCATGGAGCAACTTAACTCATCCACCACAACTACTGACTCTATGCTCGAGAGCATGGGAGCCACAACTACTGAAGCCCACGTGCTCTAGAGCCTGTGCTCCACAACAAGAGAAGCCACTGCAATGAGAAGCCTGTGCATCACAACTAGAGAGTAGCCCTGGCTCTCCGCAACTAGAGAAAAGCCTATGCAGAAATGAAGACACACCATGGCCAAAAACAAATCAATAAAATTTAAAAATAATAAGCAAAGATTTTTCAAAGAATCTGATATTCATCAAAAAAAGCATCAAAGTAGTTATCACAGGGAAAAATCTGAACTAATGTGAACTTTCTTCTATTTATTTTACTGTTATTTTTTAAAACATTATAGTGAAATATCAGAGAAGGCAATGGCACCCCACTCCAGTACTCTTGCCTGGAAAAATCCCATGGACGGAGGAGCCTGGTGGGCTGCAGTCCATGGGGTCGCTAAGAGTCGGACACGACTGAAGCGACTTAGAAGCAGCAGCAGTGAAATATACATATATGCTGCTGCTGCTGCTGCTAAGTCGCTTCAGTCGTGTCCGACTCCGTGCGACCCCAAAGACGGCAGCCCACCAGGCTCCGCCGTCCCTGGGATTCTCCAGGCAAGAACACTGGAGTGGGTTGCCATTTCCTTCTCCCATGCATGAGAGTGAAAGGTGAGAGTGAAGTCGCTCAGTCGTGTCCGACTCTTAGCGACCCCATGGGCTGCAGCCTAGCAGGCTCCTCCGTCCATGGGATTTTCCAGGCAAGAGTACTGGAGTGGGGTGCCATTGCCTTCTCCGATATACATATATAAAAGTGTACAAACTGTTAATATAAATAGCTTCCAGATCAAGAAACCTAATATTACCAGTAGCTCAGAAGCTCCTTTGAGAGACCTTCCAGTCACCCAAATGGCAACCATTCCTGACTTCTAATAGCATAGATTAGTCTTGTGTATCTTTATGTTTCATATAAATAGAATCATAAAATTCAGCTTCTTTCATTCAATATAACGCTTGTGATAAACACAGTTTCTTCATTGTTATTGTAGACTAATATTCAAGTATTTACTTACTCTACTGCTGATGGGCTGATGGACAGCTTCCAGTTATGAACTATTACAAATAGCACTTCTCTGAACATCTTCTATAACGTCTTCTGGGTAACATATGTGTGCATTTCTGTTGGGTAAACATTAGGTTGAACAATATGAAATTGCCAGTATTTAACCATTTTGACCTACTATGATGACAACTTATCACTACCTAGAAGTGGAATTGGTGAGTCATAGGTTACATGCATGTTTCGCTTTACACGATACAGGCCTAATCATTTGCTGCAGTGGCCATACCAATTCATAATCTCATCAGCAGTATATAAGAGTTCTGTTTGTCTACATCCATTTTTTTTTAACCATTCTGAAGGGAGGGGTATACAAATGAATCACATTGTGGTTTCAACGGTTATTGAAGTTAAGCACCTTTTCATATATTTGTAGGCAGTTCAGATATCCTCTTCTGTGAACAAGTTCAAGTCATCTACCCAATTTTCTATTGAGTTGTCTGCCTTATTAATCTATTATTATTTAGATTTCACAGCTGACAGCATTGTAATTCTTTCATTGCTCAGCTCTAGAAATGTTCTTATCCAGTTCTATGCCCAAAGAATCCTGTGTTCACCTCTGTACTATGATATACTACACTGTTAAACCTCTTATTTACATATCTACTTTTCCTTATGAATTGTTAAGTAAGTTTTAAATCGCCAAATAATTGGGAGTTAGAGCTCTTATTCATCATTGTATTCCCACCCCTAGAATAATATCTAGCAAGCAGTTCAATAAATATTTCCTCAGTTAACTGATATGCATTTAACATGGTATTATTCATAAATTTTTATTAACTATCTTTATACTCCTTTGTCTAAGTTCACTCCAGCAAGGAAAGCTATGTGAAATACAGCACTCTGCCCTTTCTCTACCACTTTACAAAAGAATAACACTAGTTGCAAAAGCACAAAGACAATGATCAGAGCAAAGCAATAGCACTTTTCTAGTTAAATTAATGACTACAAATCATAAGCAATAAAAATCTCATATAATCGAAAAGAAAAAAATCAAGATCTTAATAACTTAAAAGGGAACAGGTATTGATGGGCAGGTAATTTACATCAAGAGAAGTAAAAAACCAAAGAGCTAATTAGTAAAATTAAACAACCAGTCACACTTAATATATTTAATAAAGTATTAGTAAAGTTGAAATTAATGACACCTAGAACTTATCAGGTTTTACAACATGTGGCACCTTCTTACATTCTTCATTATGCTTGCTATTATAGTTGTTGACTCACATATCCACTTGCCCCAGTATACCATAACTTTCTTATGGACAGGACCCTTTCCTGATCCAGTTCTGTTATAAAATGGTGTATGTACCCTCATACAGACAACCGTGCTAAAAAGTAATTTGTCAGTATATTTCAAAACTTTATACATGCCCCCTTTGGTCAATAAATTCACTTCTAAGTATTTATTCTAACGGAAACAAGAGGACAGGAAAAAACTCGACACATTAAGCTATTTATCTTTCTGTTGTTTACAATGGGTCCAAATCAAATCAATAATAAATTTCTAACAATAAAGAAATGATTGAATAAATTGTCACAGGAACTCTCAAGATTATGCTGCCATTAAAATGGAAGATTATCAAACACCATGGATGCATGCCAATACTATTAAATGAAAAAGTCATGCAAAACCCTATTATGCTCTAAGATTATACATATAATGGTGCATGGATCCAGGGAGCAACATGGAAAATGACAAATCAAAAAGAAATAATTGGAAATTTTAAGGTTCTGGGATAAAAAGAGTTTCTTACATGCTGTTACCATGCATTCGTTCATTACCTCCCCAGCTACTCTCCTAGACACAGCCACCAGGATCCCTCACAAGAATGAGTGTCACAGCCTCCAACTGGTCTTCCTACTTCCTCCTTTGTTCATCCACAGTCTAGGCTCAACACAGCCAGAATCATCCTGGAAATCACCAGTTAGATCTTGTCACTTTTCTGCTCAAAAGTTTCCAATGTCTTCCCATCTCACACAGAGTGAAAACAAGTTCTTACAATGGTCTATGTGACCATCAACCATCTGAATGGTAGTTTTCATTCTGACATCACCTTGTGCCTTGGTCTTCCTCATCTCATTGTTCCAGCCACACTAGCCTCCTTGCTCTTCCTCAACATCCTAGGGATACTCCGACATGAATATGGGAAAGTTTTATTTTACGTCAAAGCCAATCCTATTTTTCTTAGCTATTTTATTATCACAAGTATGCATGAGCACTTGGTATTTTCCATTTCTCCTAAAGCCATATAATTTAGTCTTTAGAGAACTCCTTTGAGATGAAAGGAATATATTTCTGTGCACCTTCCCGAGTTAACTAGAGAATGCTAAGGTGGGTTTGTCATATACGGTCCAGAAGAATTTTTTACTTAAAAACAGGGGCCAAGAAAGATGAGGAGGGGAAAGAAAAGAACACTGGTAACTGTGGTTACATCTAAGGAGGTGTAAGTTAGGTGAGGGGACGGACTCTAAAGTGAAGGGCACTAACATCAACAGGCTTACGTGAAAGACATGCAAAACTATTTCAGGCAAAACAGTCAAGTCTCTGAGACTAAGAAGGTAGGAAAAAGCTTAGTAAATTGGAGAGACAAAAAGAAGACCAGTGTAACTAGGGAAAAAGCAATGGAGACATAGCAATGCAAAAGTGGAGAGCTTGGTCACGCACGGTCTTTAGGTCAGGGTAAGTTGTTGGGATTTATTGTAAATGCAATGGAAAGATCACTGAAGAGTTTTAAAACAAGAAAAATGACAATGCTGTTATTATACTATTGTTTGTGAACCCTGGGGTTAAAGTCACCAAAGTCTTGGATTAATCAAAACCCATTATGACAGCCAGCATTCTACCTCATGTGTTGTAAGCAGATCTTAAATGACAGCTGATTTTTCTTCTTATTCTATAGTAATTATTAGTTCAAAAAAATCGCCAATGGACCTGGGTGAGGAGGTACCTTCATTATTACTCGTGTTTGTAGTTTTAATATGCTGAATGCTTTAAAATGGTTTTATTCAGTGCTTACCATAAAATTGAGGCACTCAGCTTTCAGTTCCTAAACAACCATTTATGCTTAAAAAGGCTTTTGATTGATTTCCTCCTAACAATCTATGTGCACTAACTCAAACTCAATCTGTGCTAGAGCCTGTTGTGTGTGTGCAAATGGGAGTTGAAATGTAAATCTCCAAGGACTGTGCTTGGCCCTTGTTGATAAGTAAAAATTTCCTCCAGAGCTTTCATGACAAATCCACCCTAGCATTCTCCTAGACTCACTCCCCAGCAACTCTGGAAGGTGGACATAGACACATTCCTTTCATCTCAAATGAATTCTCCAAAGACTAAGTTATATGGCTTTAGGAGAAGTGGAAAATACCAAATGCTCATGCATGCTAATTTTATTAACATAACTAAGAAAAAATAAGATTGGCTTCTGTGTAAAATAAAACCTCCCAGTATCCAGCAGTTTAAAGGAAGCTTTAGGCTCTTTAGTTACAGATATTGCCGGGTGAAGGCAATGATTCAGTAGAACTGTATCTACAGCAGCATTTCTTTCCAAATAAATTTTTGTTATATTTTCCCATTGGAATACAAAATGGAGACTTCCAGTAACTCAGACATGGATCTACTTTCCCCCTCACAAAGAAAAAGATACTAAAAGTATAAAAAAGGCCACATGAACAAAAATAACAGACTCCCTCCTAGAATCAAGCTGAAGTGGCCTGCAGACTACCAGAAGGCTTCCGGCCTTGGAAGCTGTAGGCAACAGTAAATGTCAGTGTGCATGAAGAGGTGACAAACAGGGTGGTGGCTGGAAAGTCTTAAACTTTCACAGGCCCTCAAGTACCCACAGGCACACAGGGCTGAACACAGGTAAACTGTGGAGGAGTCTAACAACTAAACTGGAATATCCCAGCCCAGAAATCTAGGACTTGAGGTCACCACAGCTATATGTCTGCCTAATGGAGCAAGTGGATAAGACTGGATTCAAATCTGGCCCTGTTGCTTGTGAGCTAAATAATCATGGCCAAGTTATTCACCTCCCCAACCCTTGGTTCCCTTACCTATAAAATGGGTTTAAGAACAGGTGTCTGAGTTACCTTAATGATGAAATCAGACAAGATACACAAAGCATTTAGTGGATGTCAGGCAGATGGTACATGTTCATTATATGGTAGGTAGCATTATCCGTGAAGAGCAGCTTCTGGAGAGCTTTCTGAGGGACTCAAGATGGAACGGTCATCAGGTACAAATACTTGTAAATTCACATCTCCTTCACTTTTTTTCTAACAGGTGACTATGAAACACAGCCTGAAATCTTCAGTAACTCTCACAGGCCAAAGCAGGTTTGGAACACCATTCCAATTGCCTGGTAGAGCATTAGAGAATGAGCTCTGAAATCAGACAAAAACAACTTTATCCTTTGTTCCTCCGGTTACTAAGGTGGTCTTGGCAAGTCACACAAGTATTCCACAGCTGTCAAGTGGAAACAGTAACCTGTATTTGCACGACTGTTGTGAGGATTTGGGTATAAAGCATGCAAGACCCTAGCGGAATACCTAGGACATGGCAGGTATCAAAAAATGTTAGCTGTTTTCATCATGATCATTTTTTAGGCAAAAAAATAATTTACAAATGCCTGGTCAATCTTGGAAAAAATTTGCCCTGGGTTATTTTATTCATTCATCAAATGTCACTGGGGTGGGAGGGTAGCATGGCTGTTACCAGGGAACAGATTCCACTGACTTCTAAATCAGTTTGGAAATTGACAGAGTTCACTTCTAAATGATAAACTGTACTGTTCTTTTTGCTTAGGACATATGCAGACATTTCAGCCTAACTGCTAGCATAAATGCTACCTAATATTTTTGGTAGCTTTTATATTGCAGATTTTAACTTAATCATTTAGTGCTTCTGTCTCTGTGAAGTTACGTCTCAAGCCAGAATTAATTCAAACGGTACTTTTGTGGCTTGTACGTGGACACTCATCTTTGTTTTTTGGACTCTGAGCCTCAATTTCTCTTTTAAATGGAGAAAGCATAAAACATGAATATGAACAAAAGCATTTTTCAGCTCTCATTGAGAGGGTAACAGGCAGGAAGGCTAGGGGCCCCCAAACGGAGGAAATAGGCTGCAAGTGTCAGACGTTTTTTATCTCTCTCTTAAGCGGCAGGAGGAAACAAACTGTAAGTGTCAGATTTTTTTCCCTTCTCTATACAAAATTAAAGGGAGGCTTCTTTTAAAATTCTGTGTCGCCATGAGGACACCTGGTTCCACCTGAACTTAACTTTTTTAGATCTTGAACTAACCAATGCGTTTATCTTATGGAAATGTTTTTCTTAAGCTATGTTAATGAACTATGTATTTACCTCAGACTGTCTTTCTTCAAGTCCCTTTCCCTAAGATTCAGAACGGACTTGACAAACCAATATGTTTTACTCAACAAACCAGTATGTTTTACTCATACAAATGGTCTCTTATGTTAATGAGACTAGGTATTTGCTTGGAAACCAGCCTTTCTTCAAGATCCATGTTAATAATTTTATGGCCCAGGATGACTCACCTTGTGCCGATGTTATCTCAAAATGCATGCTGTGGGTGAGGGGCTTGGTGTCACTCTCTGAGTTTTGAGGCATTTGCTTTCTCTAATTAGCAGCCTGCTAGTAGGTATATAACTTCCTGCTAAAGAGTAGCAGGGGGGCATTCTTTCTGCCCCCTTCTAATGTCTATGTCAGAAGCTTTTTCTTTCTCTTTTATACTTTAATAAAACTTTGTTATACAAAAGCTCTGAGCAATCAAGCCTTGTCACTGGCCCCAGATCGAATTCCTCTCCTCCGGAGGCCAAGAATCCTGGCGTCTTTCATGGCTCAGCATCAACCTTTTCATAATGAAGGGAGAAGTAAAAATAATTTTCATAGAAATTCTCTAAAAATCCTAGAAGACATAGCACATATTATTTCATAGAGTATTTTATTTACTGTCTCAATGGGATATATTTTAAAAGCTTAGACCATACCGTAAATCCATGGCATAGCCACAGAATCTTATATTCAGTTATTTTCCTAATTGAGACAATTAACAAAACAAAATACACATTCAAATGAAACATGTAGCTAAACCACTTATAAATAACTAAAATTATAGATCAGGTTTTCATTCACTGATCACAAATTATGGTAATGCTTTTGTGGTGCTCATTTCCGGCCTCACTTTGGAGTGTTTATTAAAGCACTGTATTGTCAGATCACAGGGACTATCTCATTCTCTTTTTCTTATCTCCAATTCTAAAGGGGATTAAATTATCCAATTAAACTGTTAATTAAGAAGACTCCTACAGAATAAACTGCAGGCTACCAATGGCATTTAAGATTTTTCATTGTGCTGTGCTCAAAAGCAATTTCCTGAATTCAGAAGAGCTCCATGTTACTGGCCAGTATGTCACTTTGGAAGATATGGCTGTTATCACTACGTAATAGACAAACCCATTTCCTCTTCTCTCTGGGCCCACAGCTAGACTATATATCCCAGCCTCCTCTGCAGTTAGGTTTGGCCATATGACTGAGCACTGGTCAATGGAATATGGGCAGAAGTAACATAGATAAGTTATTGGATTAGACCAAACCTTCCATTAGGTACCTTCAATAGCCTCTTCCCCTCCACCAGCTTCATGTGGATGAGCATACATTCAGTAGCATTGAAAATGGCAGAATCATATGGAAGGAACGTTGGTCTTGATATCAACAACTGTAGGAGAGAAGCTCACTGATGGTTAATAACCGTTTTGTATGTCATGAAAACAAGACATTAACTCAAACTGGGTTAAACCATTGAGATGATCTCTTTCAACATGTAGTGTGATCTTAATTAACAAAGAAAGCAATTGGACTTGAGGGACAGGTAAATACCTTAAGCCTAACTGGAAACATCAGCCTCCAAATTTTGATCAGGTACACTAAGATATACATCTAAAAATTGAAGTAGACTGAATATCTCATAATATCTATCAAATTGACCCTAGCAAGAGAGATTCTAGACTTTTTGCCTCCATTCCCCCAAAGCCTGTCCTTCCTGTCCATGCCTCAGAGATCACTCATAAACTCAATCATTTCTATACATCCTTCCTTCTGCCACTACCCTACAGGCAGAAATTCTTTTTCCAAGGATCAGCTCAGAAATTAGAGTAGACTCTCTCAGAGGGGCACTAACAGGTCATAGGGAGACACTTATTACCTACCAGCTCTACAGTCTGTCTGATGTCTATCTCCTGTACATGGACACTGTGGTACACCTACTATAAACCAGTAGTTTTCACATCTCTAAATACATCAGAAAGATGTTTAAAATAATCAACAGGGGACTCTACTTCCACTGCCAGTCTAATACCAAAATACCCCCAAGGGAAGTTAGTATAAATTCTATGGTATGGTTCTGGATTTGTCTGGACTCAGGCAAGGCAGGCAGGCTTTCATTGTTCTGTACCACTCACTTGTTGTCCAAAGGTCACCAGGGGATGAAAATGGCAGGCACTTCCAGCTCTCTGGAAGTACATGGGGCACAGAGGCTCCAGTAGCATGAGGGCAGCCATCCTAGAGATCTACAGCCAATGAGAAAAAAAAAGCACACAGAAGGTGAGGTTAGGGTCCCCAGTAAAAGGGCTGGGATCTGGGTAGAGAGAATTCTGATAGCATCCACTTGAGGAGAATTGAATAAATCTTTCTCTGTGCACCAAACCACAACCCAATGTCCTTGAATTTCATCACACTTGCCATGATACAGGGTGAATGTAGCAATTTATGTGTCTGTTTACCATGTTAGACCAGACTGTTCACTGAAGCTGAAACTGCACATGATCTGCCTAAATACAGCTAGTTCAGTGACTTAAATCAAATGGTGGTCAGTTACTATGTACTGAATGAGTGACCATAATCTGACTTGATGGTTAAAGAAAGGTGACAGCAAAATAGAGATTCTTTGGTTTGACAGTAACTGTAATGTTCCTTGTCACTTTTGCAAGACCAGCCATACCATGGTTGATAATTTCCTCAGAAGCCTCTCTTTTCCTCATTAGGAATATAACTGCATAAGCAATAAACCATATCTGCTTATATCCTGGAAGAAAATATAATGACCAACTCTCAAATCTCTCACTGTCTACAGAGAAAGTTACTGCATTCAAATCTCACTTTCCTAAACCAAGAAACCTAGTCCTCTACAGTGCTTTGTGTACTTTTAAGGCAAATATTGTCTAAAACAGAACTGAGTATGTTAATGGATGTAATCAATTTTAATATTATTTTTAAAAAGAAAGGAAACAGAATATCTTCAACTTTTTATTGTCCTTAAAATGATCATTCACATTGCTTCACAAGTAAGGGAAGAAAATACAAAGACCATTTAGATATGAAATGCATAATCCAAGAACAATCCAAGAACACCTTTCTTCAAACCAGTGGGGCACTACCACTGGCAATGAGAATGTTGTTGCTTGAAATAATAATATATTCTTCCATAATTTAATATTCAATTGAGACATACTGTTAAAAATATCAAGGGAGAAGCTTATCAAATGCTAAGTAATTATAGAAATACTGCTGGAACAAATGTATTCAGAAATGGGGTGACCTAAGGGATGAAGGTTAACGCAAAGGCAAGCAGCCCAAAGAACAAAGGCTCTAACTCTCCTGACTCTGGGGTACTTGAGAAGCAATCTCAAACCTCTCCACTGATCTGGTGCAAGCATAACCTATGTGGCAAGCTACAGTTCCTAGTTGCTTCTTAGTGATGCTCTAGGGCTAAATAAGATAAAATTTATGTGCTATGCTTTAAGCTCCATCGAGGAAAGGCACTGAATAAACTTAAGGATAATTTATGAATCCTGAGCTTGCAGTAGTCACTTCCAACTCCATCTCATAAAAGGAAAAAATGGAAATAGGAGGCCAATGCTGTGTGGTTGGTAAAAAGCTCAACAAACTTTGGGCAATGATGATAAGCCAACAAGACCATTTTATACACATAAGAACCTTAACTAAACCAGGAGAATTTCACAAAAACCTAACGCTTTCCATTTCCCAGGCAATAGTTCACTGGCAGAATACCTGGTATACGAATCAGAGAAGTGTGCTATGGCAGTCATAGTCTGAGATCCAATATCTAATTTCCTTTTAATTTAGCATAATTATTTTTGTAAAATTTTATGGCTCTCCTCCAGTGGATGTGCTTAGCAAGAACTGCCAAAATCCTGCATTCTCTTCAAAGTCACATTCTTAGGCCAGCTTGTCCTTTCTCTTCCCCTGACTTCTAGTCGCATTTTACCTTCTTCCTTACACCACTTAATCGGTGTCTGACTCTTTTCTATTAGTCTGTATTGAAGAGAAGGGACAATAAGAATGTACTCTGAAAATCTGAACAGGAACATGAATTTGGAAATTCAATCTAGAAAATTGTCCCAGCAAGTCGTGGTGATTTGGGCTACTCTGAGTCTGTTTTAACAACGGCCATCCTATCAACAGCTTTCAGTGTAATTGAGTTACATCAAGTGAAGTTAGTCAAGACAAGTAGCCATATCACTTAGAAACTGTGTAGGCCCCAACTGTTCACCAACCAGTTTTCCTAAACCATTAAGTGACTGAACAAGTCCCATTCCCAAAGTCATAATTCTACGCTTTTATCAAACACTTTCTCTGACCGGCAGGAATGTGTTTATTTGGAGTTTAAAAAGAGAAATATAGAAGGAATATGCTGTTGATGTAAGCCTTAAAAACTTCAGCTGATTTTAAATGTCCAGATATAGGAATGAAAAAAGGAGAATCTTCTAGTTCTAAACCAAAGCAGAATGATTCCTCTAGAGAAAAGACATGGAGGTTTCCAGCACCCTTAACTGCTTTTTTGAAAATGCAACCTAAGGTGATATCAGGTCATGGTTAAGGAGGAAAAGGTAGCTGCCCTTCAGAGTTTATCGATTCAGAGAAGAGGAAGTCAAGGGGAAAATCACTCTCCACTGACTAATGCACTGAAATTGTTTTCCTCATGATGGTGCCCCTGCATTTTTCTCCCCTATGTTCCCATGGTTACCAAAGGACATGGCGTGTGCACACACACACACAGTCTTTAATGACAAATCCCAGGGATGTTAAATGGCTTCCTATGGTTAGCCTGAATTTGTCATTATGCTTTTGAGATTTTCCTATTGACCAGCTTAACCTAGAACCACATGTACAAGGAATAATGGGAAGCGGAGATGGCTATTTTAAAAAGCAAAAATGCCAGGTAAGCACTTTAAGCCTGTTATAATTTTATCCTGCCCACACACACTCTAATAAGACATGGAATAGTTCCCTTGAAAGGACAGAGTTCTGAGGATTGAAAACATAGTAATGCTCTTTCTTAGCAACTCTTTAGAAGAAGTCTTGAAAAGTAAATGCTATGTTTCTTTGGACTATGCGGGGAATTTTAAATTCAATCAATAGATTCTAACATGTCTTTAATCAAGAAATTTTTCAAAAATGATTTTTAAAAGAGGTAACTGAGCCTCAAAGTGGGGTTTGTCCCTTTGTACTCAAGGGGAAGGAAAGCCATACGTTCCTAATGGGGAATTAGAAAATCATTTTCTAATGCCTACTCATTTCAGAAACAGGAGAATGCACATATATGAGGATAACAAGACAACCAGAAATTAGACTGAAGAGAAGCATCTAGCAGATGACATAACTGCCAAGGTTTGAACAGAATAGGTCAAATTTTGGAGATTTTGTTTCCTACTGTGCCTGCAGTTGCATGACTAGGAGTTTTGACTTCTTCAGGGACTTACAGATACAGCCTTGTCTTACTATTTGATAAACTTAAGCCTTCACCAAGCAGTCTTTTCTGTCAGCTTTGTTCATTCTAACTTGAACAGGGCAGTGGGCTACATCAGATACAAGCTATGAGGCATGTTTTCATCCCAAGAGACTCCAAAGCTGAAGGCCAGAACTTCATCAAATACTGTCAAATGAGGATTCAACGTATTTCTGACTTAACCACCTTAGAGTTAATCAATGCTATGAAAGGATGGTGCAGGAAATCTAACAGTACAGGAAGACCTCCCAGGTAGCCTCGCCCATGTCCACACCACTGAGGGTTGCTAATGTAATAGGCTGATTTTTTTTTCTGGATATATTCTACCTAGGGCCCCTGCAAAGCTGTAGATTAAAATGGTACATACCACTTAGCTGCAACTTATACATTAAAATGGACAATAGCAACAATTCAGCAAACAACATTTTAACAAAAGCAGCCTGGGGACTTAATTGGCTTTCTAAAGAAACATATGTGATTCGATTTTTTGTATTCCATTTTTTTAAGTCTTACAACTTTGAATAATGTTTAGATCTAAGCAATACCCAAATACCGAAGATGCGTCAAAATAAACATCTTCAGGGGAACATAGGCCTAAAGCAGTAGGTGATGAGCACTGCGCAGCTCTCTCAGGATGGCAGGAACCAACAGTCCTACTACCAGAGCCGGCAGGATTCTGCGCCTCTGTTCATAGTGGAATTGGATGGACAATTAAAAGCCTTCTGGAATTCTTCAAAGTTGCTAACTGCACCATTGACCCTGAAAAAGATATGTCATAGTCCATGTCATTTAATTCTTACAAATCAACAGGTTCTGAATAAAACTCTAGCAACCTATGGCTTGATAAAACAGTCCATTCATTTAGTCTATTTACAAGGAGATAACTGAAGTCCAAAATGGTTAAGTAGATTTCCAAGAAAATTAACAGAGCTGAGATTGCTGCTGCTGCTAAGTCGTTTCAGTCATGTCCAACTCTGTGCGACCCCATAAATGGCAGCCCACCAGGCTCCCCCATCCCTGGGATTCTCCAGGCAAGAACACTGGAGTGGGTTGCCATTTCCTTCTCCAATGCATGAAAGCGAAAAGTGAAAGTGAAGTCGCTCAGTTGTGTCCAACTCTTAGCGACCCCATGGGCTGCAGCCTAGCAGGCTCCTCCGTCCATGGGATTTTCCAGGCAAGAGTACTGGAGTGGGTTGCCATTGCCTTCTTCGTAGCTCTTCTAACTATTTTTTAATTTAACTTTTCATGGAACATATAACTGATGTAGCATATACACATTTAAAATGTAAAGTTCATTGAGTTCACATATATACACCCATGTTATTACCACCCAGATCAAGACATGGGATATTTTCAGCACCTAGAAGCCTCCCGTGTATGCCCTAACAGTAGTACCTCCAAGCATAACTACTAGTCTGACCTCTGTGACCACAGATAAATTCTACCGGTTTTTTAACTTCACATCAGTGGATCACACTGTATGCACTCTTTTGTCTCTGATTTCTTTCACTCAGACTTAGATTTAAATTTAAGAAAATTTTATCACTTAATTTGCATTCATGTGTATCAGCATTCGTAGAATAGAACACATTTAATTTCTCTGCTTATAAAACAAAATATGACCTTGATACTCAATATTTAGAAAATAAAAGACTCCATGTGGGCTTATGCTGTTTCCCATATATATATATATTTTTGTTGGACAACAGTGACTTTTTCACCATTTTCCTTTCCAGTAATTCCATGATTCCTGAAAATATTTCAAGTCATTCACAGCAAAAAGTTCAGGCAAACCTTTTAGTAACTGATAACCTCAATTCACATTTTTGGGGGATATGCTAAGTCGCTCAGTCATGTCCGACTCTTTGCGACCCCATGGACTGTAGCCCACCAGGCTTCTCTGTCCATGGAATTCTCCAGGCAAGAATACTGGAGTGGGTTGCTAGTGCCCTCCTTCAGGGGATTCCTGCCCATCAAATCCAGGTCTCCCGCATTGCAGGCAGATTCTTTACTGTCTGAGCCACCAGGGAAGCCCAAGAATACTGGAATGGGTAGCCTATCCTTTCTCCAGGGGAATTTCTGACCCAGGAATTGAACTGGGGTCTCCTGCATTGCAGACAGATTCTTTATCAGCTGAGCTACCCAGGAAGCCTATAAAAAGGTTTAATAGGTGAATAATCAAATCTCCAATACTGTACATTTTATCACTGCTGTTTAAAATACCATTGCTTGATTGGTAAAATTTAAAGTATTTCTCCCCAGTGTCTCTCTGCTTCATAACCATCAAACACAGAGGTATTTAGTGGTAGATGATACAGTTATTTTGTAATAAACTTTTATAAGAAATATAATGCAGGAACAGCCAATGGAAATGCATAGGCCCAGGATGAGAGGAAAGGACACAGATCTTCGTGCCCTCGCCAAGGGGCCACTCCCCTGCATCTCCATGGGTCACCAATCTTGAAGCTCCCTAAATTAATGGGTTTGACCCCTACTTTCTCTACATAATCATTCCACAGACATAGAATGGCAAAGCCCAAATCCAGGATAGTGTATACATGAGGGATACAAATGAGCCACCGTGTTTTGAAGTTTTATTTCCTACTGAGGTGTGAAATAAGACATTTCTTATACTTTTCCCATACATTCCATACGAATTCCATATTACCTGATGTACTTCATCAATAGGAAGGACATGACCCAAGGCCACTGGAAGTGCTATTTAATATTCCACAGGTCTGTCTCAGGTCCCTTTCCAAAATGTACACACAGAGACCTTATATATCAAAAATGCAAGCAGTCACACCCAAGAGAAAAAATAATGTATAGGCCTATCTTTTCAAATTATTGGTGGAAAATAATTTTGGATCCTATAATTCTACTTCCAGCCAAACATTTGAGTATGAGAAGTAAGTTAAATGCATTTTTTCCTGTATACGGTTTTAAGTGTGCATTTCCAGTAAGTGATCCCTGAGACAAACTTGTGAATATAAATAGTTTTACTTGAGAGGTAACCCTAGAGAGCATTGTGTGGGGAAGTGAAACTTAGAAGGAAGGTAGCCATTAAGAGGATGATCTAGCGGTGGGCACTAGGGCAACTAAAGCTTTATTCATGGCGGGAGTATGATGGGAGACTATTAGAAAGACACCCAAATCCACCCTCAAGTATAGGACAATGAAGCTGGAGTATGCAAGGTCAGAATCTTTTTGACATTGTTTTTGCAATGCCATTCTATCCACTGTTGTGTAGAAATTTCAATAAACTTAAATTACACTTCCTCTCTCAAGCTGAGCATTTATTCAGTTTCAGGAACCCCAGTCCCAAGAATTGTCAGATGAGTTTTCACTCCTCATGGGCTTCCCAGGTGGCTCAGTGGTAAAGAATCCGCCTGCCAATGCAGGAGATGCTGGAGACGTGGGTTCGATCCTGGTCGGGAGAAGATCCCCTGGAGAAGGAAATGCAAACGCTCCAGTATTCTTGCCTGGAAAATCCCATGGACAGAGAGACTGGCAGGCTACAGTCCATGGGGTGCAAAAGAGTTGGACACGACTTAATGACTAACATGACAACAACGTCCTATGAGGCAAGTGCTGTTATCACCATCCTTTGCTTAACAAATGAGGAATCTAAGCTGAGAGTGTGTGTCACAGGTGTCACCTGGTGCTGCACCAGATCCCCTGTCCCACCAGGATTGAGCATAGCCCTTTATATCCACATAGGAAGCCATCTCATCTCCTCAGGGAATGAGAGTGAAGCTGTTTTCTGATGGTTGAATGGATTTATGCTGACACAGGCATGCCCTTTCTAGCGTCCTTGTTGCAAAGGAACACATTTGTCAGAATTCATTTTCAGTATCTGACACTTTGGCCAAAATGGATGTTGTAGAACAGTCGCCGCCCAACGCATCACCCACGTTTCAAATGACTTAAGAGAATGATATGGGAAGAAGAGTAGCGATTTTGGAGTCATACCAATGTAAGCTCTAATGTAGATTCTACCGTGGGTTTTAATCTCTTTGAGCCTCAGTTTCCTCATATGTAAAATAGCCTAGTAATATGAACACCTCTCAAACCATTATGAGGACGAAATTTGTTCCAAGTGTAAAGTCGAGTCCCCATATAATAATCACCAGGAAATATGCATTCCCTTCCTCCAAGAAAATTGCTCTTCTATTGTTTTTTCGGGTTTTTTTTTAAGCCACTATTGTTTGTTATCCCCTGGGATGGAGTATGTCACAAAGTATTAGGAATATTAAGCATAATTCATTGAGTACTTATTGCATAGCAGCCATTTTGCCAGTGCTTTACGTTATCTCAGTTATTTAATTCTCATGACAAGCTAATAAAGAGTTAAAAAATAGTTACCCGTTTCACAGATGAAGTCTCTGAGACACCAGAATGTTAAATAACTTGCCTAAGTTCAAAAAAACTTACAACCTGCGATTGGTTGAACCAAAATATGGACCTGGGTCTGACTCTAGAATCCTTCCCCTATGCTTTTCTTTTCTTTTTTTTTTTTTTTTTTTTTTAATTTAGAGAATGCTTTACTAGTTTTCTAGATGGATTTTCACAATGCGATAACCCCTGAATTGAAAACAGAAACACAGAAGTATCTGTTTTAGGTCTTCCCATGACATTGTTGTAGACAGTTTAAAAACACATGGGCAGAGAAATGGCTTTCCAGGGCACTGATGAAGGAGCTAGAGATGTAGACTCAAGGATACAGACTCTGCTTTCACGTCCCAGATAAGGAGTGGTCTCCCTTGTGCTGTACATAGATCAAGAACCAGCAGAGCTAACTCAGTGTTTATAAACATTCCCTTTAAAAGTTCACGGATTTTTACCTGAATTCTTCTGGAGTGGTGAAATATAGCTCAGTAGACTAGACTTGAGGCATAGTGAGGTTTCAGGCACTTTCCCAGCCCCAGGAAGTTATTGGATAGAGGACATGCTTGACTGATGGACCAAGAGACTCTAGGGAAACCACGTGTACATACATGCATCTACCCCGATTTTGTGGGGTCTCTTGCTTTTCTTAGGTGCTATGCCCTTGACTAGACAAATTAGCAGCACCCAGTTTTCACATGTGTTTTAGAGGAAGATCTTCATGCAGACCCATAACCTACCAACAGTTCTTCATTATTGGTCTCATTGTCAAATACAGTGAGAGAAATCTGTGTCTTATAATTATGAAAGCAGGGACAGAAAATGCAACTGGAAAACCACAAGAAAAAAAACTAATAGTGGGGGAAGGGAATGAAAGCTAACCTGATCAAACCAGCAAAATAAGAAAAGGAAAAAGTAATAAACAACGTACAGGAGATAAACTATATAGAGAAAACTGTAAAATCGTATTTGAAAGCCTGAAACAAAAACAAAACAGATGGAAAGACATACCACCTACTTGAACAACAGGACTATGACAGATATGCCAATTACATAGATTTAATGTGATTTAACTTAGAATCTTGGGCTTCCCAGGTGACGTTAGTGGTAAAGAAGCCATATGCCAATGGAGGAAATAAGAAACGTGGGTTTGATCCTTGGGTCAGGAAGAGCCCCTGGGAGGAGGGCATGGAAACCCACTCCAGTATTTCTGTCTGGAGAATCCCATGGACAGAGGAGACTGGCAGGCTACAGTTCATAGGGTCACAGAGTCGGACATACAACTGAAGCAACTTAGCACACACACACACAACTTAGAATCATAATGGGATTTTCTTGGGGAGGGGGTAAAGAGTGGGTAAAAGGATCTTGGAATTTATACAGAGGTATATTTGCCTGAGAATGGCCAACCATATAAAAGAACAGTGAGGGAGAGCTCATATTGGCAGATACCAGAAAAATCCATACAGCCACAGTAAAAATGCACTGGTACAGAAATCAACAAGTAGATCAGTGGACTAGAATATATAAACCAGAAATTTATCTCACTATATATGAGATTCTAATATTTCATGAATATTCAATTCAGTAAGAAAAAAACATATTTTAGTCAGTGATACTGGATCAATTTATCCTTTTGGAAGAAGATAAAAGTGAACTTTTACATTAAACTCCATAGCAAAATAAGTTTCACATGAATGAATATTTAAATGCAAAATGACAAAACAATAAAAAAAATCCTTCCCAGAAAAGCTAAGAGACTTCATATATGATATAGAATGGAAATGCATAAACTGTTTTTTAAAAGAGGTATCTTTTGACTCTATGGAAATATTTAAATTTTGTTTGCCAAAAAATACCATATACAAAGTACAATGGATGAGAAATATATTGAGGGGGAAATACTATAATATGAATGACAGATACAATTTTAACATCTATAATATTTTTTAAAGTTCTCATAAATTGACAAGAAAATAATATATAAATGTTTCTCCACACATCACTGGTATAGATATGAAATATTACAACTTCTTAGGAACAGTACAAAACTATCCTATGGGGCAAAAAAAAAAAGAATATACACATAATAAGAGTATTTAGTGCAGCAGCATTTATTATGGGGAAATAATTGGAGACACAGTGTAACCCCTCAACAAGACATTAGTCAGCTGTGTTAGACTAGGGGTCCCCAACCTCTGGGATCTAATGCTTGATGATCTGAAGTGAAACTGATGTAATAATAATGGAAACAAAGTACACAATAAATGTAACGCACATGAATCACCCCAAAACCACGTCCCCCACCCCATCCATGGAAAAACTGTCTACCTTGAAACTAGTCCCTCATGCCAAAAAGGTTGGGTACTGCTGTGTTAAGAGTACATTCACACCATGGACTTTTAGGAAGCCATTGAAAACAATGAAGTAAAGGCAGGTGCGTGGTGTACACACATGTGTATGCGTGTGCGTGTGTGTGTATGTGTGTATCTCTACGTAAGCATGGGGGAAAAGTGTATCAGGGTTATTGAGATGGATTATAGGTGGGGAAGATAAAAGTGATGAGAGGGAAAGGGGAAGGAGGTAGAGGTGAAGACAAAAAAGGAAAGGAACAATATTTCACACAGAAAAGGAATGTATAATATCACATTTGTGCCTTTACAAGAATGCATATAAGTATATATAAGAGAAAATCAACATTTTAAAAGTTATTTTTTTTGCTCAAACTTCTTTATCTAAGAACTCTTAACCAATTCAGAGTTATTAATTCAAATTGTGGCATGTCTACGAGAGTTTGCTGTATGGCTCAGGAAACTAAAACAGGGCCTCTGTATCAACGTAGAGGGGTGGGATGGGGAAGGAGATGGGAAGGAGTTTCAAAAGGGAGGGGATATATGTATACCTATGGCTGATTCATGCTGAGGTTTCACAGAAAACAGCAAAATTCTGTAAAGCAATTATCCTTCAATAAAAAATAAACAAATTTAAAAATTAAAAAAAATTGTGGCATGTGTGCTCAGTCATGTCCAACTCTTTGAGACCCCATGGACTGTAGCCCACCAGGCTCCTCTGTCCATGGAATTCTCCAGGCAAGAACACTGGAGTGGGTTGCCATTCTCTCTTTAAATTGGTGATTTTTTTTCAATGAATTAAAGCCAAGCAGTAGTTTGGAAATAAATATTTTTAATGATACAGAGTTTAGATTTTTGAGAATTTTATTATTTATCTTTGCTACACAGTTTTCTATACTAATCTGAGTCTAGGAGAACAGACTAATGTTTAGGCCTATAATTCTCAAACTTTAGCTTCTATCAGAATCACCAGAGGGCTTATGAAAAGATAAAACGCTTCACTACCAGGCCCCACCCTCCCACTCACCCCTACACCCCCAATCCCCAACTCCAAGATTCTAAGTCAGTAGGTCTGAATTAAGACTAAAGAATCTGTATTCCTGACAAGTTCCCCAGGGAGTCTGACACTGTTGGCCTGGGAAATACATTTTGAGTACCAATGGTCAAAAGCAAACTAGTGTCTACATGAGGAAAAATGACTAACAACATGTCCCCTTCACTGCAGTTGTACTCACATTTAAGCCAGCTTTCTTCCAATAATAGTTGCTATACTGGTTAATCATGCACTTTGTTTTTTCCTTAAACTTTTCTTCTGAATCCATAGACCACCAAGGATCCAAGTTTCCATGTTTATCGTATTTTCGACCTGGCAAAAAGGAAAGTTAAAATATATTTGCATTATTTATGGAAACAAATAAATTTCTTCATCTTCCCTTTCCTTCACTTCAACAAGCCTTGAAAACACAGTCCCAGCATCAGGGACCACTCCTGGAAGCACTTCCTGCTTTCTCTCCAGTGTCACAGATTAATTAATTGTAAAAAGTGAGGAAAGGAGAAAAAGGTCTGAGGAAGTTCTTTACTTCTAAGCAACCAAAGATACTTTAAGGTTTATCAATTTATGGCATGTACCATTCTTGACCAATCTCAGATTGTTTCTACTTGCTCTGACCCCAAATATTCTCTAAATTATGAAATGAAATGGCTGCCTTCAGAAAGCCCATGGAAGGAGTCAAAGCACCACTGCCTGTGAAATTCCAAATGATCCATAAGAACAGCCTCGGTGAGTCACTCACACCCTGCGACCACAGCCCCTGACTCAGCGCTAAAAGGATCATGTTTCCTCCAAGTTGCCAGCAGCCAAGAGACATATAAAACCTCTCTTATGAATCATTCCACAGCCATCAGTGTAGATGGAAGGCCCATCTGTCCTGCTCTGACAAGGAAGGTTGCTCTAAAAAGAGAACTTGGAACAAGAATGGAAATCTCCAAAACACAATGGAAATAAAGATGAGTTATACATGCTTTTTTGCTACAGGTTCATTGTTCATTTTCCCTGCATCCCTCAAAAAAAAGAAAAAAACAAAAAAAAAAAAAAAAACCTCTGGGTGTATCTGGACTATCTCCTATACTCAAGGTTGTTATTGGCTTACATTTAATTACACAGAGAACTCTTCACTGAGCTTAGAAGAAAGTCCCCAAAGCAAAGGTGTTGAGGAAAATGGCCCAGAGCTCTCCAGCAAGGCTGCATGTCACTACCACCCCAATCCTCCCACCCCTGGAGAGCTCCAAGTCACTGTCCTTGACCTGCTAACCAAGCGATCATTAAATAGTTACTGTGCTAAGTATTGGTTACAGAATGAAATGCCATCTTTAGATTCTGTCCAAAAGGCTGCCAGAAGATTCTGAGGGAGAACTATACTGAAGTTTCCCAGAGGGAAAAAAGCCTAGAAACAAGAGACCACTACTGGCTTTTGTTTCTTAGCTAAGACTCTCCTCTCAGATAATGCAAATGCAGCTCAGGGGATTCAGGTGACTCTCAGGCAGCTACATTTCAACAGGGAGGGGTGGCAAGGGGAGTAAAAAACTCCAGTGATTCAGGAAAGCTGCTGGGAGTAAAGAATTATCCAGAAAGAGAGGAACCAAAAGGGTCTCTAGCCCTGGGGTAGACATCCAGGAAAGGATGTTGGAGATCTCACAGATATGGAAGAAAGAGGTCCCTCTAAACAGTGTTGCCTTGGGCTAGGCAGTTCCTGAGTCTGCCCTGTATATCACTGTGTGCCAGGCTCGCTCAGTCCACGGAATTCTCCAGGCAAGAATACTGGAGTGGGTTGCCATTTCCTTCTCCAGGCGATCTTCCCACCCAGGGATCAAACCCACATCTCCTGCTTGGCAGGTGGATTCTTTAACACTGAGCCACCTGGGAAGCCCAAAGGAGAAAGGAGTTCTGATTAAAAATTATGACTTTCAAAGGGCAATCATTCCTTTAGTTTGTGCAATAGTCTGCTCTTTTAGCTTATATGTCATCAAGATACATACCATACTCTATATTATGCACTATCAGGAAAACATAGCCTTTCTAAAAGAAATTCTGAACACATGACAGCAGAGAGGAAAACACAGATTAAACATCGCATAAACCTTGAAATAGTGTAAAGGAATCAGTTAGCTAAGTTTCAGAGTCCTAACTCCCTGAGTCCTAACTCGGCAGCACGTATGATCATCTTCAGAGCAGAGCTCACACCTCCGGGGAGAGCATCTCAAAATGGTGAATAAAGAAAGGAAGAGAAGCTATAAAGTCATTCCTATCACTACTGTGGCAGCTACAGCAATTCAGATCTAAATGCAAAACTAATTTCATTGAAATTACAAGGTCTGTTTTAATTCTACCCCATCTCCAACAGGAACAATTATTTATTTATTGCAAGCTAATACAACAAGACATGGGGGGAAGTTTTCAATCAGCAATTATAATGCTTTGGATAATCTTCAATCTAAGACGATGCCACTCTCCAAAGATAACAGCAACAATTAACATCCATCATCAACATGACCATAAAAGCATCAGCTTACACTGAATCGGTACTTACCATTATTATCAAATCCATGTGTAAATTCATGTCCAACAATTACTCCTATAGCACCATAACTCAGAGATCTATGGCATAAATATATAATCGAGTTAAAATTATAAGCATGAATGTCAGAGCATAATTCTTTATTTATTTTTTTTCAATGAAAAGCCAAGACAATCTGTTTTCTACTAACCACATGCACAAAATTGCAATAAGAAAAAAAAGTAAACACATCCTTGTCATTGAAACAGACAAAGAAACTATAATTTCTAATGGTGTCACTATGAGCATATATGAGCCTTAGTTTCTACCCAGTGAAATCAGGGATATGAAAGTGATGGTTTCTAAAGTTTCTTTCAGCCCTGAGGCTTCTGTGGGTGTATACCCACTCTAACTGCAGTTTATATTTATAAACACCCAAAGCAGCAGCAGGTTTTGAAAAGATCCTGTCAGTAAACATAGTTTATTTTTCATCTGTGAACCTGTTGAAAAATCACTATAGACTTAGAAGTTAAATTGTTTTCCAAATGTAGACGTAAAACAGGAATAGAGCAGAGATTAAAAGGGATCACCCTGCTTTCAAAGGTAGTCACGTTCCTCTGCTTCTGTGACAGACAAATTCACAGGTGGACAGCAAAGAAGATGCCAAACGTTGAGAGACATCTAAAGGATGAGAGAAGCCCAGCCATTTGAGCCAGCCTAACCAAGGCACCAGACATGTGAGTGAAGTCATCATAGACCCCATGGCCCCAGTCACGCTGCTCAGCCAATACCACACGGAGCAGAAATAAGCTGTCTTGACTGGAGTACTGCCCAAACTGCAGAATCATGAGCTAACTGTGGTGGCACTTTGTTACATAGCAATAGGTAACTGAAAGAGAACATATAAATGATGTATCAGGAAATCAGTAAGAGGGTTTCCTTACGTATATGTCTGGGATCTTCTCTTTCAACTAAAAGTTCCCTGAACTTATCTACTTGATTGCTACTAAAGTCTCTGGATCTAGGACATGGTAAATGAGTAACAATGATTTAACTAACTGATTAACTTGACCATTTCTTACAAATGACAAATCAATATGTTACTTATTTTAGTCATCCAATGTGCGCATGAGGATTATAGACAACTTTAAATCCTTGTTACAAGGATTCTTCCTGAGATTTGTAATCATACAAAAATATTTCACAGTTGGTTCCTAACATGCAACATCAAAATCACCCAGCACTAGATAGGACCTATAAGTGGAAAGAACAAGAAATTTGAAGCAACATGTTATTGCAGGACATAATGATCCTTAACATGCTAATTGCTTGTCACAACTATACCCAAGGAAGTGCTGCAAGATTTAATTTTTCTCCTTGGTGGCAATTCCTTCCTTTGTTATTTCTTTCCTGCAAGGTAATTTGCATTTGAAAAAAATGCTTTCCTACTGTTTTTCCATCATTGCAAACCTTCATTAAAGAAGTGAGAGTAAAATAATGCATTTCAATCATAGAGCTATGAGAGCAGGGTGGGACAAACTTGTAATTCTACATAGAGCTAATTTTTGCAGCAGTAGCTCTCACTATGCAGCCTGTAACATTTTGTTTTTCCAGGACTCTTAGCTCCAAGAATAGTACTCATTCCTCTACAAGCCTCGGTCAATGCTGTTGACTGGATGAATTTAAGGGATGAACCATAGAGGCTTATAGCAACTGCTCTGCAATAAGTGTCCCTTAAGGGGGACTGCTCCAAAGAGCTTCCTATTCACAAAGGGTAATAGAGAATTTAGCAAATGATTGAATCATTGTAAGTTTCAATTCTCAGTTACATAATCACAATCCTTTGGGCAAAAGACAAAAAGTAAAAGTAACTTTAGATGACTAAGCCTGACAATGATAATGTTTCATAACACTAAATTTGCATCTTTCATTTTATCAATGGACGTTATTTAAATTAGCATGTCAAAAAAAAAATAAAATAAATTAGCATGTCATAAAAATAAATAAATAAATTCATATGCCTTTTAAAATGTGACTGTCTGGCCAGAAACAAGAAGACTCCTGCAGAGAAAATCGAGCCTTCCAAAAATAAAATGGAAAAGATGATAATTTTTTCACCTACTCAGTTTCTCTTTTGTTCTTACTACCCAATTGGTTTCACATATGCACAGGATTTGCTGTCAACAACAAAGCAACTGTGATCTCACTCTGTCATCAAGCAAAGGCTACTCTATGCCTGACATGAAAATTCATAAAAATCTCAGAGTTACAAGCAGCTTTAAGGTCATCTAGTTCAATTACTTAGCAGAGGTATAGGTCTCCTCTACAAAAACCCATTCAAATGGTCCTAAGAGTTCTCTTCTTAAGCATGTCCAATAACCAGGAGCTCATCTCCTTCTGAGGCAGCCCATTCCCTCTTTGAGTAGTTCTACATAAAACAGTGCTCCCTAATGCTGACCTGGAATCTCTCTCCTATCTATTGGTCTGGTGCAGTGGTACAAGGTGTTCTAGCTGAATACCCTCTGACCTCCTCAAATTTAACTAAATGATTTTGCCACCCCTAACTGTCTTTCCAAAACATGAAGACGCTTACGAGGTTATCCCTCAAGTACTCTCTTCTCAAGTTCTTTCAACTCTTTCTCTTCAGTCATGAATTCGAAGCCAGCAATTTCCAAAACATAGGAAAAAGGGAGGTTAGGAACTCTGAATTAAACACATTTAGATAGATTTTTCTTGAAGAACTTCTTGGGAATTTCTACACTGCTAAGTACTGTGATTCTCCAAAAGGAAGGGAAGGACGATTCACCTCCATGACTACTTCATGGGACCCATGCTTTGGAATATGCTGACCGAGGCCATTTAAAATCCTGATTTTTTTCTCTGGAAACAATTCAGCTTGTTGATATCACCACAGTTAGACACAACACTCATGAGGGGGCTAAGCTGACCAGTGTGAGGAGAGAGACCACCCACTCATTGGATCTGGAGGAGATCCATCTAGAAGAGATGGATATATGGGAACCCATCTCACTACAGTGTGATTCCCATCTCAACAGCATCACCATATTTCCAATGCTGAGTGTCCAAAAGATGCTTAATAATTATTGAATGGGTATCTTAACAGAGGATGGATGGCTTCAATGCAAAATGTAGAACCCCTAGGAAAAAAATAAAAATCTCTCTCTCGCTCAGCATAAAGGTGAACACCAACAGTTCCTAAGTTTCTATGATTTTGACTTTTATGTCAGAAAATCATCTCATGGACAAGATAAACAAATTCACTGATCAATAAATTCAAACTCCAACCTGACTACGTCCAAGTGTCCAGGCATATAACCACAATAACAGAAGATCAGTTTAACTGCTAATGATAAGCAGCATCAAAAAATTCTAGGACCCTCTTTAGTTTGAAGCAAGCTTAGTGAATATTTACTCTGTCTTTAACTTTATGGAAATATATATTTCTAATTTCTAATCTTAACAATACAAAAAATTGATTACAAATATCTGGACACTGATTAAAACTCTCTGAACACTGATGGAAACTGCCAACAAAGGTCTGTCTATTCAAAACTATGGTTTTTCCAGTAGTCATGTATGGATGTGAGAGTTGGACCATAAAATAAAGCTGAGTGCAGAAGAATTGATGCTCTTGAACTGTAGTGTTGGAGAAGACTATTGCTGCTGCTGCTGCTAAGTTGCTTCAGCCGTGTCCGACTCTGTGCGACCCCATAGACGGCAGCCCACCAGGCTCCGCTGTCCCTTGGATTCTCCAGGCAAGAACACTGGAGTGGGTTGCCATTTTCTTCTCCCATGCATGAAAGTGAAAAGTGAAAGTGAAGTCGCTCAGTCGTGTCCGACTCTTAGCGACCCCATGGACTGCAGCCTACCAGGCTCCTCCGTCCATGGGATTTTCCAGGCAAGAGTACTGGAATGGGTTGCCATTGCCTTCTCCAGAAGACTATTGAGAGTCTTTTGAACTGCAAGGAGATCAAACCAGTCAATCCTAAAGGAAATCAGTCCTGAATATTCATTGGAAGTACTGATGCTGAAGCTGAAGCTCCAATACTTTGGCCACCAGATGCGAAGAACTGACTCATCATCGACTCGATGGACATGAGTTTGAGCAAGCTCCGGGAGTTGGTGATGGACAGGGAAGCCTGGCGTGCTGCAGTCCATGGGGTCGCAAAGAGTTGGACACGACCAAGCGACTGAACTAAACTGACGAAAACTATACAGCTGAAACCTGGGATGATATGAACAGATTTTGTCCATACGAACTGGTCAATTTTATTTATGCTAATGACAGTGCTTCCCTATTGTAGGCTTTATCAATGCCTGATCCTGTCCCTGGGCACTCACCATTTTTAAGCACGTCAATCTGACAGCTTCCAATTGCTAGCACCTGAAACTAGTTACCTGAGGGCTTTCTCTGGCCACCAGAGCCCTCTAGGCTTATGCAGGGCAATGCCAGTGAGTTAAAATACCCAGTGGCAGCCTTCAATCAGTTGTGGAAAGTGAATTGGAAGACAAATACCCCAGCTCCCTTGCCCCTGAGATCAAATTGTGCTGAAGCTTATTCTACAATTTTCCAGCAGAAATGAATTCAAGTTGCCCACAGTAATAATTGGCTTAAAAAAAAAGTGAAGGAGAATTTCCCTGGTGGTCCATTGGTTAAGAATCCACCTGCCAATGCAGGGCACATAGGTTTGATCTGTGATCCAGGAAGATCCCACATGCTTCAGAGCAACTAAGCCTATGTGCCGCAACCACTGAAGCCTGTGCGCCTAGAGCCAGTGCTCCACAACAAGAGAAGCCACCACAATGAGAAGCCTGCACACCACAACTAGAGAGTAGCTCCTGGTCTCTGCCACTAGAGAAAGCCCTCCTGAAGCAACGAGGAGCCAGTGCAGCCAAAAATAAATAATTTCTTAAGTGGAGGAGAAGGCAGATAAGGAGAGCCAGAATGAGATGCGATTATGAATGAATGGTCGGAGTAATGCAACTTTGCTAGTTTGGAAGATGAAAGAAGAGTGCCATGAGCCAAGGAATGTGGGCCACCTCCAGAAGCTAGAAAAGGCAAGGAAACAGACTCCTTCCTATAGCTTCCAGAAAGAAATGCTGCCCTAACATCTTGTGTTTAGCACAGAGAGACTTAGGTTGGAGTTCTGACCTACAGAACTGTAAGCTAATAATTTACATTGTTTTAAGCCACTTCACTTGTGATAACTCATTATGACCATCATAGAAAATTCATCGGACACAGTTAATTGGTTTCCTTCCTTCCCTGTCCCACTTCCTCACTGCCCTGGTGGTATTTCCTGGTGTCACCTCTGGGAAGAACTACTTGCACTTGAATCCTTGTTACAGAATCTGCTTCCAAGAAAGCCCAAATCACAACATTGCCATTGTATTTCTCTTATTTATATATGTATGTGATCCTGTATCTTTTTAACCTGCAGCATCATATTCAAATTGTCACTGATCCAAACCAAAATATAAGTGACTACTAAAATCAAGACTACATTTTTCGTGCATTAAAGCATCAGAGCAAGCAAAGGCATGTAATAAAAGTGGTGATATAACTGACAATGATTATTAGAATTCCCACTATGTCTGGAAATTCTGAATTACATGAGTCTACAGTAAGTTGGTATTGAGGGCCTCTAAAGTGAAATCCCTAACTCCAGACACTGTCCATTTCTGACCTGTTGTATAGCTACCCAGATTATGCTTCTAAAGACAAACTTCATTATCTCTACTTGCTCAAAAACATCAGTATCTTCTATTGCCTAATGTCCAGGCTCCTTACTGGAATTCAGAGCACTCCAATGTCAAACATCAACCTCCTTTTCCAGACTTCTTTTCTACTATTTCCCTTCAAATAACACTTGGACTCGCCAAACTAGACTCTTTGCTATTCTAAAAGCAATTTTCATTATCATATGTGAAACAGAACACCATTCCAGGTTCAATGCATGAGACAAATGCTCAGGGCTGGGGCAATGGGATGATGCAGAGGAATGGGATGGGGAGGGAGGTGGGAAGGGGGTTCAGGATGGGGAACACATGTAAACCCATGGCTGATTCATGTCAATTTATGGCAAAAACCACTAAAATACTGTAAAGTAATTAGCCCCCAACTGAAATAAATAAATTTATTTTAAAAAAAATAAAAAATAAAGAAAAAAAATAAAAGCAATTTTCTTCCCTTTTTTCATGTCATTTCTCCCATTTGGAATGGTTTTAAATTCATCACCATCAACTCAAATCCCAACAGTCCTTTAAGGTTCACATATTTCCAGTATGCGTCAGTAAACAAATGCATAACAAATGAAAGCTCCCTGTGTACTGGTTAGCTTCCTTATCCAATCATACACCCTGGTAACAAGCATCAGGAAACAACTAACATGATGAGAATGGGGACTACCCATGCTGGGTTCCATGCCTTCTTTTGTTTGGTTTTGCTTTTGGTTTTGTTTTGTTTTGTTTTGTTTTTTACTTTATATTCTGTGCTCTGCCAAACATCATGTTCTTCCTTCCTTCTCAGTAATTGGTTTCACTTATTAGTTTACTTACCGAGGATATTCTGTTCCCCAGAAGAAAGGCTTCTGGAGTTCTCCTGCTGGAAATCCTAGGAGAAAGACAAACAAACACGACTGTAAGGGATATAGAGATTGATTTGATGATTAGTACCTGACTGTAGGTTTAGCCTTGGAGTTTCAAAGACCCATCAGAAAGGTACTCCTCATGGAGCTGGGAGCCCTTGAATAGATCCAACCGCCTCTAAGATATTAATTCAACTGAGTCTGAAATCAGTGCATTCCATCAGTTTCAAGGAAACCATTTTGTGTGGATACACTATGGACAGTAGTGCAGGCTGCTATGAGAGGGGTTCCTTCAGACACAGCACATGAAAGAGGCTTCCAGCTGTCCTGCAGCTTCCCTTGACACAGAAAGGGTTAGCTTCATGGGTGCACAACCAGTGCAGTCACACAGGGCCCCATGTAAAAGAACCTCACATTGGATTTAACGCTATATTGTTACTGTCTGAAACGCTTAACAATTTTATGTTTGAATGTGATTTTGGAAGTGGAGACCAAGGGGACAATAAAGCATGTTTGTGACTAAAGGAGCCATGCACGACATTTCTGTCCACAGTTCCTATTATGCTCTATTTGCACACAGCATACAAGATGCTCCCTGGAAGCACAGAACTCTGGTAGACCCACAACATGTGTGAATTCAGCAAGATTCAAAGTGAGCACAAGTTAAGTATGTTACATCTAGGACTGAATAGGTGGGGGTTCTGACAGCCACAAGAGGGCTCTTTCAACTGGAACCAGAATTTGCTTTGACCACCAAAAGGCAGCAGTGGCATTCTAAGAACGTGAATAAAAATTCTATCTTATTAAATAGATAAGAATTCTATCTTATTCCTGTTACTTCACTGCATTAGGCAACCACATACACCAAAATGATGACATAAAAGGAAAGGGAAAGATAGGACTACCCCTGGTCTTTTTCCCTTTCAGCCCTTCCTTATTCATCAGTATACCAAAGGTAGAGATTGTTGATAGAGTGCACATGTAATAAGAAATGAAATAAAACCTGCTGAATTAGTTTTATGCAGTATTTCCACCATCCTGACAAGAAGAAAATACATACTCATGTATAAGCTAGAAAAAGACAAACTATAATTTTGGTGATTCCATAGCTCAAGTAAAAGTTCTTGTATCTGTATTTGTTTTGGCATTGTACAATATAAAGATGGATGGTAAAATAATGCTGATGATTTAAATTTTTAATTTTCCTTACAACTCACAGTACTAAATAGCAGATAAAAAATACTGTGACCAGTCTACAGAATGAGAGACCATGGAAAGAAGGCCAAAGCTTTCTATTGCAGCCCCTTGACAGCACTTTTTCCTGCTTTCTGAAAAGGAGGTCCCCGTTTCTTCATTTGGTACCGAGCCCCACAAATGATGTAGCTGGCCCGGGGTGCAGATGAGTGGGAGAAATGCCTTGCTTCGCTTTGCCACTGCAACTCACCATTAAATTTTGTACCCTGGAGTAGATCCTAGGAGCTGCACTTACAAGTCATTACAACTGGGAATTGCAATGAATAGTAACAAAAAAAAAAAAACATTAGAAAGATACTTTCTGCAACATCCCTGCCTGTTACAGGGCTACTGCTCAAGGCTCCTAGAGACTGAAAGCTCTTTCATGAGTTCAAAGGTTTTCTCTCCCTTCTTTTCCTCTCAACAACCTGTCTACCTCCCCTCCAAGATAGGACATTATGAGTCATGAGGGCAGGAAAGCAGCTTCTTAATTTAGAAGTGAAATATTAATTTGTGCAATTCATATATATATATATATTATTGATATTTTCTTAATAACATCATAGTTTGCAATATCAGGGTACAAAAACCTTATTGTACAATGGAGATGGATCCAGCCCAGAGCCCTTTCTCTTCTTGCTTTTTTCACATAATGGAAACTGCATCTGACACTAGAGGGGTGATGTCAAATTAATCTTCATAATTTCCATATTTTCTTAAATATCCTTGGCATCTTTACATCAAAATTTCATGCTCTTTTTGGTGATTACTTTTAGTAAGTCATTCTGACTTGGATATATATATATGCAAATATACACCACATATATATGCAAATCACAGTGTTTGTATGAAAATTCTGTCTCATATAATATATATCATCAAAAAGCAATGATCTTTGCTAATAAGAACAATGATCATAGACCAATGTGATTTAATTATTAAATCATTACGGCTTTCTTGCTTGGTAATGTGCCCAGCTGGCAGCATTTATGTCAACTGCCAACCCCTTTACAGGAAAGCATCTGACACCTGCCTGAGCCTCCTTTCTGCCGCTGTTGCTGTTAGAGGCCCCAGACTTGCCAGCCACAGCCATCATGATCCCCTGATCATCTGGATCTTCACAGCTTGTCAGGGCCAGGGAACCCAACACTGATCAACACAAGAATCTGATGCCCTTAGGACCGTTTCACTGAAGTGAATGGATTAACAGTTTAAGCTGCATTTTTGGAGATGTCAACTGGTGAGAGTGACAGATCAAATTTCAACAGGGCCAAGTCAGAATCTTATCTCATAAAGTGAGTGAGTTCTATTGAGCAAAGGGAGAAGTGAAAAATAATTAAATAAATGGAAATGGGATTCTTATTTTTTCCTTTTCCTCTCCCTTTTTAATAGGCTTTTCTTATCTTTTCTTGCATATTCATTTTACTTCCTCTTCTTCCCATTTCAGCACTGCCTTGCCACCTATTTCACACTTTTCAAGATTCTTTTCTATCTGTATATTTATGGGAGACATTCCTTACAAGGTAAATTCATATATGTACATACCTATGCATACATATATGAACATGAGAGGAGAGAGGGAGAGGGAGGAAAGAGAAATTTAACTATTGGACTGGCAAAATTTAATCAATTTAATAATAGGTAATATTGCCCAGGGTGTAGGAAGCATGTTAGTGGGAGTATAAATTGTTGCGAGCATTTTGGAAAGCAATTTAGTCATCTCTTAAACCTTTAAATGCCAGTGGTTCTCCAATTTTGCCATGCATCAGAATCACCTGGAGGGCTTACTGAAATACAGATTACTGGGCCCCACCCTTAGAGTTTCTGAGTCAGTAGGTCCAGAGAGGTGGTTAGGAATTTGCATCTCTAACAAGTTTCCCTGTGAGGCTGATGCTTGGGCAACCACACTTCAAGAACCACTGCCCAATCACTGGCTCACATGCACTGCAGAGTCGTGACTAAATACGTTTATTGCTGCATCACTGCAAATGAGAAAAGCATGCAACAATCTAGATGTCCAACAGGAGGGGAATGACTTGATGATATAACCATTTTATGGACTGCTGTGCAGCAAAGGAAGAGTCAAGAGGTAGATCTCCATCTTCTAGCATGGGAAACAGTCTAAGAAATGTTATTGGCATAAAGCAGGGCATAGATATAGAAAAATAAATGCCATTTATATATTTAAAATAACCCTTTTATCAGTTTGTGTATATGTATAAAAATTCACAGAAAAGGTCTACAAAATACATATCAAAGTGGCCACAGCAGTCATTTATCTCTAAGAGATCATTGGAATTTGGGGTGGTGGGTGGTTAATGGGGCTTTGGACATAAATGTAATGTTTTATTTTTTTTATTTTTTTATTTTTATTTATTTTAGTTGGGGGCTAATTACTTTACAATATTGTAGTAGTTTTTGCCATACATTGACATGAATCAGCCATGAGTTCACATGTGCTCCCCCTCCCGAGCCCTCCTCCCACCTCCTTCCCCATCCCATCCCTCTGGGTCATCCCAACGCTCCATCCCTGAGCATCCGTCCCATGCATAGAACATGGAATGGTGTTCCGCTTCACATATGACAATATACATGTTTCAATGTTATTGTCCCAGAACGTCCCACCCTCACCTTCTCCCTCAGAGTCCACAGGACTGTTCTATGCATCTGTGTCTCTTATTCTGTCTCACATATAGGGTTACCATTACCATCTTTCAAATTCCATACATATGCATTAGTATACTGTATTGGTGCTTTTCTTTCTGTAAATGTAATGTTTTAAATATTGATTAATCAAAGGTAATCATCTAATTAAAATAAACTGTTTTAGAAATAAACATGTGTAGGGCTTCCCTCGTGGCTCAGTGGTGAAGAATCCACCTACCAGTGCAAGAGACACAGGTTCAATTCCTTATCTGGAAAGATTCCACATGCCATGGAGCAACTAGGCCTATTGCCACAACTATTGAGCCTGTGCTGTAGAGCCCAGGAGCCACAACTACTGAAGCCCACGTGTCCTAGAGCCTGTGCTCCACAACAAGAGAAGCCATGCATCTCAACTAGAGAGAAGCCCCCACTCACTGCAACTAGAGAAAAGCCCATGCAGCAAAGAAGACCTAACAGCCAAAAATAAATAAACAATTTTTTTTAAAAAAGAAATAAATGTATGTGTGTTATAGAAAATTCTTCCAAAGATTATCCAAAAACAGTTTATAGTTTACTCGGCTTACATGGCAGTATTTTGCTCATACATTTGTAAATACCAGCAAATTTCTATTTCAAGCAAAATTACAGCTTGTAGTAAAATAATTTCAAACACTAAAATTCTGACCAAAAAAAAAAAAAATACTGTCATTTATATGGGCTTTCCAGGTGGTGCTAGTGGTAAAGAATCCTCCTGCCAATACAGGAGATAAAAGAGACATGGTTTCAATCCCTGGGTCGGGAAGATCCCCTGGAGAAGGGAATGACAACCCACTCCAGTATTCTTGCCTGGAAAATTTCATCAGCAGAGGAGCCTGGCGGGCTACAGTCCATGGGGCCGCAAAGAGTCAGACACGGCTATGCACAAACACACATGCTGTAATAACCTCATTATTTGGTAGCAAAAAATTCTTTTTCTCAAATCTATAGGTAGGAAAATCATAAGGCCTGCTTCAGGCTTTCTACTTGGTCAGCCTTCCATTTTCATTGCAGTTTCTCAACTCTATTGATGAATACTGAGAGAGGGCAACAGGCAGGAAGGCCAGGGGTCTCCAAAGGGAGGAAATAGGCTGCAAGTGTCAGACATTTTCTCTCTCTCTTAAGCGGCAGGAGGAAACAAACTAGCTATCTTTTTTCCCTTCTCTATACAAATTTAAAAGAGGTTTCTCTTAAAATACTGTGTTGCCATGACACCTGGTTTCACCTGAAGTTAACTATTCTCAAACTTTGAGTTAACCAATGCATTTTTCTTATGGAAATGTTTGTCTTAAGCTATGTTAATGTACTGTGCATTTACCCCCAACGCTGTCTTCCGCCTAATGGCTCAGAACCTACTTGACAAACCAGTATGGTATACTCATTGTTCCCCTAATCTATGTAAATGAAGCTATCTGCATGATCTGCCTTTCTGCAAAATTCAAGTCAATCGTTTTATGACCCGGAATGTCTGGTGCCCAGATTATTCCAAAATACATCTTATGGATGAGGGGCCTGGTGCCATTCTGAGTTTGAGACATTCCTTTCTTTCATTAACAAACTGCTAGTGACTATATAACATCCAGCTGAAGACTAGCAGGGGTGTACTCTTTCTGCCCCCTTCTGGTGCCTATGTCAGAAGCTTTCTCTATCTCCTTTATACTTTAATAAAACTTTATCACACCAAAGCTCTGAGCGATCCAGCCTCGTCTCTGGCCCAGGATTGAATTCTTCTCCTCCAGAGGCCGAGAATCCTGGCCGTTTTTCTGTGGCTCAGCAACAACCTTTCAATACTGACTAATCTAGTTACAGTCTTAGCAAAATAAATGGTAACAGTAAAAGGCATAGAGTACTTTTGTTTAGGACACAGCTGCAAAAGAACTGATCACATTCACTGGGTCAGGTTCGACTAGCTGGCCTTTAAAGTCATAGTTATATCCTAACTCTAGCTACATCTTTCCAGGAAAAGGTAAACACCTCAATGTCTCTGGGTTCCAGTATTCATTTTATTAGTGTAAAATCATATTAATTAGGTTCTTTTATTATAGGTAAATATAGAGAAAAAATTAGCCCATTATCCTAAAGCTTAGACCCAAGAAAACAAACATATGTCCTCAGGCATAGCAAATTCAAACTATTGAGCTTTATGCAAAAACCCAAATGGACTTTTGGGCCAATCTATTATGCAGAGAGATCAAAATAAAAATTAGTAATTTCTCTTTTTTCTCTCCCCCCAACCCAGAACTTCCCACTACTATGTTTAAAACTAGCTTCAGATATTTACTCAAATGTCACTTTCTCATTAAGGCTTTCCCTAGTGCTTTTTTAAAGGAGCCAAGTATTATCTTATCCCCCTCAATTGCTTTATATCTCATCATAATACCACCATCTATGGTATCTACATTTTACTTATTGTCTATAAAGTATTGTCTGTCTTTCCCCAATTGGAATGCAAGCTCCGTAACAAAAAGACTTTTATTTACTTTTACCATTCTTTCATTACAATATCTTCAGAGCTGGAACAATGCCTGGCATGTGGTAAGCACTCAATAAATATTTGTTGAGTAAATGGAATCTGCACTTTGTGAAACTCTAAAGGGTCATGGGGATTAAACATTACCTATAAGTGGGGGTTAGCCAAAGTCTAAAACATTATACAATATGATTAATACTATCGATGTGCTACTTCTTGAAGTTTCCATATTCAACACCAGAATGGGGATATGTTTCATTGTTCAAACTCTGGTTTTTGTTTACCTTCTAGATTAGGAACTCTGTTGGTTCTATTCCCTTACATTCATAGCCAAACTGGTGTAGTTTTGACGTTTGCATATTTTTTTCCAATAAACTCTCAATCAGAAAGCAAATATTGACAAGATAAAAAGACCTGCCCAGCTCCATGCCAATTTCATCACCCCTATTTCCTCTTAGCCCTCCCTACCACCAAAGAATAAAAGTAGGATATTTTCCCTTTTGTGGTTAGGGCATAGGCTACAATGAAAAAATCAGACAAAATACTGATATAGATCAGAGTCCTTTGGTCCTAACAATATTGAACAAACTTAATCTCTTTTCCCTACATTCTTTGTATGTTTTCATGTAATTGCCACATTAAGTTTAAGTTCCATATCTGATATCTGTAAGTGTATGGCTCAGAAAGGTTATCATGTGGCAAGGATTTTAAAAGCATTATCTTCCAAAGTTTGGTTATTTTTAGGTGTGTGGTTTTTTAAGTATATTAACATTTACAAATGGTGACTATTTTAAAAATAACTATAGTCAGACTGGCACATCATTTCCTATTGTTTCCATGTTTGGTCAGATTTAGCAAGATGGGAGGCCTCCAATTTTCAGTATGTATGTGGGCGAATGACTCTTTATGACCCCATGGACTATAGCCCACTAGGCTCCTCTGTCCATGGGATTTCCCAGGCAACAAAACTGAGGTGGGGTGCCATTTCCTCCTCCAGGGGATCTTCCTGATCCAGAGATGAAACCCATGTCTCTTGCACCTCCTGCACTGGCAGGCAGATTCTTTACCATGGCGCCACAGGGAAATCCACACACACAAAAAAGAATAAATCCATTCAGCTTTCAGGAACATAGATAAAACTAGGGATCATCAAAGTAAGTGAAGAAAGCCAAAACCTACAAATGTCCTCAAAGAAACTACAACCCAGGGAAAGGGAAAAGGATGTAACTAGGAAAAAATTCCATTTTGTAAAATTTAAAGAGGAAGGTGAATTGATACCAAAGCTCTCTAAAGTGTATGTTTAATTGAAATATTCTTTAAACTCAGTGGAGAAATACTGGATACATGGGAGTAGATACATACATGTGTTGTAGAAAGGAGTTACCTATACACATGTGTAGGCTAATGGGTAAAAGATGTGTAAGATCAGTGGGGGTCAGAGTTTTCAACAGGTCCCCAGTTATTTTGGTGCATCCTAGTTGCGACCCCCTGACTTAGATCAGAATAAGGATTCTCAACCCCAACTGTACATTAGAATCCCTTGGGGAGGCTTTACAAAATAAACCCATGTCCCTGCCCCGGACATATCAGGTCATGATGTCTGGGATGGAATCCTGAACATCAGTATGCTGATGCATACTGAGCTTATAAAAGCTCCCCAGGTGAGTCTAATATGCAAACAAGTACAGAAATCTCAGTTTAGGAAAAATAAGGAGCTGCTTATATTTAACTTAACTGATGTATATAAATCAGCCCTCTTGTCTCATTCTCCTCTCTTTACTGCTCCTCAATGCAGCGCTTGTAACATATGATTAGATATTTGTATTATAACTTCACAGACTATTCTTTCAAAACTGAAACTTTACATAGCTTATAAACTATGATTTTACAAAAGGACAAAAATAGTTTTCATTGCAACTGCTTTGGAAAATCCAGGCTGAATTCTCACTCTAAGAGAGAATGACTGTTACATCTCATTCAGGATTAGTTCTCATAATCAGATAAGCCGGATACCATTCTTCTAGAAGCTAGGGGGCCATCAGCAGGAACATGGAAATTGCTGCAATTACAAAGCACTTTTGGTTATGTTTTTTGCTGTAAAGGGATTTCATTGTCATCACTGCTAAGATTAATAGTGGATTTTTTTTTTTTCAATTTGGCATCTTGCAGTAGTTTGGTGAATGCCAACCATCCCCTTTCCAGAAAATATCAAGTTCTAACAGCTGTGACTTATGTCAAGGGATTCAGCAAGATGCCTTGGCCATCTGCTGGCTTCCTGCAGGTAACCTCCTGCCACCATATCCATCAGCCTAGAACTGACAAGCAGAAAGCAGCTTCCAAAATCTGCCCTCCATCTTGAAACCTTCTCTTCTGGCCTTTCTATTCTTTTTGTGCCATAATTGCCTCCAGGCTGCAACAAACAGATCCTCTTCTTCTTTACCAGCTGCTGCTAAGTCACTTCAGTCGTGTCCGACTCTGTGCGACCCCACAGACAGTAGCCCACGAGGCTCCCCCGTCCCTGGGATTCTCCAGGCAAGAACACTGGAGTGGGTTGCCATTTCCTTCTCCAGTGCATAAAAGTGAAAAGTGCAAGTGAAGTCGCTCAGTCATGTCTGACCCTTAGCAACCCCATGGAGTGCAGCCTACCAGGCTCCTCCGTCATTGGGAGTTTCCAGGCAACAGTACTGGAGTGGGTTGCCATTTCCTTCTTTACCAGGGTGACCAACAATCCCTGCTGGCCCAGGCTTGAAGGGGCTCCTAGGATGTGGAGCTTTCAGTGATGAAATTGGGACAGTCCCAGGCAAACCAGGGCAAGTTAGCCTCCTTACCTTTACCCACCCAAGTCTGACCTCTTTTGCATTTGCTCCATTTTTATAGCTCAGCAGTTCTCAAACTTCAGCATGTAGCAGAGGTTTGATAGTTAAAATCTTCTTAAAACATATGTTGCTGGGCCCACCACCAGAGTTTCTTATTTGGGAAGTCATGGATGGGACCAGGTAACGTCCGTTTATTACAAGTGATGGTGATGCTGCTGATCCAGGGGCCACGCTTTGAGAACCACTGCTCGAGTTCAACATCTGGCAGAGAAAACACAAATTTCCTCCCACAATGCAGCTCAGTATCTTGGATTCTACTCATGTTCCACCAGGTCATTTCACACACACAATTGCTATTCTAGGTATTCAAAACTGACACTATGGGTAGTGATGTTCAGTCCAGGCCTGGGAGAACAGTAGATGCCTCAACAAATGCCTGTGTGGTGTCACTGAGCCATATCTGGGTGTGACTAACATTTTCCCCTTATCAATTAGACAAAACAAACAAAAAAACACTGAGTCTCTTTATTCATCTCCTCCAGCAGTATCTTCGCAATGCCTAACTCAGTAAAAGAAAACCATCTCATCTATTGTTAGTGAAGATACAAATTGGTACCACTCTTTTCAAGAGAAGCAGGATAACATGTATTTTTTTTTTTTTTTTTTTTTTTTTTTTTTTTTTTGATAACATGTATTTTAAAACTTCATAAATTGAGCATACAATTTGACTCTGCAATTTCTCCACATATGGGAATTTACCCTAAAGAATACTCTCATATTTAACAAAGATTTAGCCACAAAATGCATCTCAGTAGTTTTCATTATTGTTGTTGTTGTTTGCAATAGTAGAACAGCCTAAATGTCTATCAGTAGAAAATTAGAGAAATTAAGGCGCTTTTATTTGGTGGAATATTAGGCATGGTGACTTAGAAGAATTCATAATAAATTTAAAAAAAAATATTTGTTACAAATTTCAGTGGGAAAAAAACAGTATAATTGGATGAGCTCATGTTTAATTTCAATTTTTAAATATGGTAGATAAACATATTGAGATTCAACAAAAGTATTAAATGTAGCTATTTTTAAATTATGACTCACTTTAAAAATATTTTTAGCTTATCTAAATTTTTCTAGATTTGGCACAATAAAGATAAAATACTTTTGTAATAAGGGTTAAAAACAACTAATTTTTCTTCAAGGGAGGACAAGTGAGATTGTGACCATCACGACAAATGAGTGAGATTTCTGACTCCTGTTTCCTCTCACCATGGCTCTTTTCCAGCTTTCTGATGCTTTCCACACTCTGGCTCACATCCCCACTCACAGCCTGCCTCTTGAGTCAGAAAGTGAAAGTCGCTCAGTTGTGTCCGACTCTTTGCGACTCCATGGATAATACAGTTCATGGAATTCTCCAGGCCAGAATACTGGAGTGGGTAGCCTTTCCCTTCTCCAGGGGATCTTCCCAACCCAGGGATTGAACCCAGGTCTCCCACATTGCCGGTGGATTCTTTACCAGCTGAGCCACAAGGGAAGCCCTACTGACCTTTAAAACCATTCTGTGCTTTCTGCTAGTGGCCCTGCAGCGAACCTGCCAGTCTTCTGTCTGGAAATAGCATGTGTCCTGCCCCATGCGTGCATGTTCAGAAGGGCACGGCAGGTGGTAAACATGTCCCTCTGGACATGGGTCCTGGTACTCACCATTTCCAGGGATCCCATGAGACTACAGGGCTTCCCACGTAAAGGCAACTTGTCCTTCGGTGGCACTGCCCAGAATGTCATTCTCAGCTGCCTCCTTGGTCAGGCCCCAAGACAGGAGGCTGTATTAGGACCTCCAGAGTTTTGGACTAGACCAGGACAAGAACGTCTTAAAAGAGCCATAGCAGGTGTCCCATGACCTTGCTAAGTGCATCATGTGCACCATTTTGCAAACTATTTGAAGTTTGCTCATGACTTAACTTCAACGCACTTAACACAAGTTTTTGGATTTCACAGTAAGTTTTGTGAAGAAAAACATTTTGGGGAAATAGAGCAAAATATATAACCCATAACCCCCCACCCCTACTCTACCAGAATCCAAGGATGGAAGATCAGGGGCATAACCAAACCGCTCACTCTCACAGACGGCATTCATCAGCGGCTGCTCCAGGCCCCACCCTTGAAGACATGATATTAGCACAGCCACCTGACCTTCCAATCCTCACCTCCTGGCTGCCCCACATCCAACAATATCTAGCTTCCATATCAAACAGAAACAATCCCCCACCACATGGGAAAGGGCAGAATAGCGTGATTACTCTAACATACAATTATATCATGCTTGCAACTTTGTCTGAATGTTCACAGGTACCATTTCATGTAATTCTCACATTTCTTATCCAGCATCGAGCAGTGTAGGGTGAAGATTAAGTCTGTAATGACAGAAGCTGCGTTATACTCCCAGCTGTGCTAGCTGTGTGCTCTTTCACACGTTATTTGGCCTCCCTGAGCTTCAGTTTCTTCTTCTGTAAAATGGCCCACAATGCCAAGCTTAGAGACCTTCTGTGAAGACTAGAGACGACACATGGTAAAGTATCCAGCACAATGCTTGGCACGTTAGTGGTTCTCAGTGAAGAGCAGCTGCAAAGAACAGTTATACTCTCCATTTTATGGGAGTCCTTCAAAGCATCAGTGGAAAAGTTGTGAAACTACCTGTATTATCATTACACCGTTATTTAAGAACAAGCTTGGGATTTAACTTATCCACTCCCTAATTCTCACTGCTACCACCTAGGTTTACACCCTCTCCAGTCTTCTCCTGAACCACTTTCCCAACACCTACCTGGCCTCAGTGGCCTCAGTAGCCTCAGTCTTTCCCCTCTTTAAGCCATGATCTTTGAGACTAAGACCAAGGAACTGAAACTGAAGTTTCTCGCCTCCCAGAGAAAACTATGTGCTGTGCTGTGCTAAGTTGTTTCAGTCGTGTCCGACTCTTTGCGACTCCATGGACTGTAGCCCGCCAGGCTCCTCTCTGTGGAATTCTCCAGGCAAGAATACTGGAGTCGGTTGCCATTGTCTTCTCCAGAAGGAAAACTATACCAGTTCCCTATGGCTTGTTCCTCAGAGTGGTTTATAAGGTCCTCATTTACTTCTACATTTCCTCTCCCATCATGCCTTCCTTCTCGCATCTAACACATGCAGTCTGTCCCCCAATTGTGACCACCTCGCCATCCTCTGCGTGTGTTGCCTTTGTACCAGCCAGTATTTCTGTATGTCCCAACCTACCTTCTTTGCCTACAGATTTCTTTTCCTTTCAAAGCCCACTCAAATGCCATTTTCACTGTGAAGCCAACCTTCACTCCCCTAGGTAATTACCACTGCTCTGAGGCTACCAGGATGCACTGCACACCCTTCCGTTGCACACTATGATCTCTTATAAATGACTGATTACAAGTCTTTCTCCTGACGCCTCAAAAGCAAGAACTCTTTAACAGCTAAGATTTATTGACTACCTACTACAAACCAGTTTCTCTTCTAAGCATTTTATATATATTATCGCCTTTAATCTTCACAACAACCCTATAGGATAGTCACTACTATTATCTCCATTTTATAGATAGTTAAACTGATGCCTAAAGATGTTAAGCAACCTGTCCAAGGTCGTGAGTTATCAGTGGCCAAGTCAGGATACAGAATCAAAGCCCATACTCTTAACCACTACACCATACAATATTATATAGACCTAGCACTGAACTCAGTACCTCGGGAGTTGTAATGTCTGTATTACTTATCTTTCGCTATATAACAAAGTATTCCCCCCTCCCCAAATAGCGGCTCAAAACAATAAACATTTAGTGTCTCATAGTTTCTCTGGGTCAGGAATTCAGACACAGCTTATTTGGATGGTCTGTCTCAGGGTCTCTCATGAGGTTGCTGTCAGGATACCAGTGTGGGCTGCCATCATCTGAAGCCTTGGCTGGACTAGAGGACAAGCTTCCAAGATGGCAGGTGCACAGGGTGCTGGTCATGGGCAGGAGGCCCTGGGTCCTTTACACATGGACCTCTCCACCAGCTTCCTAAGGGCCCTCATAACATGGTTGCTGGCTTCCCCCCGGGTGATCAATCCAAGAGAGCAAGGCAGAAGTCATATGTCTGTTATGATCTAGCCTCAGAAGTCACACTCTGCCATTTCCACAGTATCCTATTAGTTACAGAGGTCAGCCTCCTCTGGTGTTGGGTAGACCACACAGGAGTGTGACTACCAGAAAGCAAGAATCACTGGGGGGGAGCGCTATAAATATGACATGAATCAGTAGACAAATTACTAAGAATTGCTCTGTCGGGATCTTTTCTACATAAGAAGAAGTCTGGATTAGGTCACCACTTGAGTTTTCTTTCTTCGAGCTCCCAAACTATGGCAGATTATTTTCAAATTCTCCTCAAATACACCATCAAGTGGATTCAGGGATTTAATTTCATTAAAGTCCAGTAGAGGCCGCAGGTGAGTATTTGCTAACTTGGCTTCCACTTTATGGTTTCAGGCAGTCAGCAAAGCATGGGAAATTCTACCAGTCTGAAACACAGTTATTTCCTTAACAGCAAAGCAAGTCTATGTTTGATTTCGGGATTAATTCTGTAGTTTGATGCCAGCGTAAGCCCAGCCTCTGGACAAAGGCTTATCTTCTTTAGCAGAGTATCTGTGATTAAACTGAGGCAACTAAATCCCTTGTGTATAAGATAATAAAATCACTGGTTTTAGCCCTTAGGCCTTGCTTATTTTCAAGCCAAGGTTTTATTTGCTTAAAATAAACGCTTAATATGATTTGAAACCTATGAAGATAAAAAACTAATACTGAAATGAGGCACTATGCAGATACACTTTAATACTGAATACACGAAATGAATCTTCTGCTAAACACCAGTTCACATCAGTGGAAATGAGAACCAAATGTGAGTGGCTCCCCACCACGGCTCGGGACCACTGCCTGACTGGACCCGAAGTATTATACTTTGGAAGCTGGGGCAGCAACGCGCTACAAGGTTCCCTGGATCCCATCCTCTCCCAGTGTTCACCTCCGACTGGAAAACAGCAGCCCTCTAAAGAGTTCCACTAGAGCGCAGCCATCCTCATTTGTTTATGAATTGGCCGTAGCTGCAATGGCAAATTTGAGAATTTGCAACAGAAATCATATGGCTTCCAAAGCCAAAAGTATTTACTATCTGATCCTTTACGGAAAATGTTTGCGATCCCTCATCTACACTTCTGGCGGCTTAGTCTGAGGTCACCTGTCATCAGCCCACATGTCTATGTATGCTATATGCTATTCTAAACATTTTAAAGGAAGAACGGAGGTATTACTATTTATGTTGAGGTAATATATACATAAAGTAAACACAAAATTTTATGGTATATAAAACAATTATAATAGAACACAGTGAGTTTTTACCAAAATATCACCTATGCCACAACTTCCCAGGTCAAGATGATGTTTCCATGCCCCCATCTCAGTCAATATCCCCCCAAACTAAGGGCATCATTATTTTAACTGCTCTCACTTCGACCACAAATTCATTTCCCTATTCCTGAACTTCATACAAATGGAACCACGCATTCTTTCACTGGACATTATAAGTTAGAGGCATTTTCACATACTGTAGAATGGAGCAGTTTGTTCTTTTTCGTTGCTGTGCAATATTCAGTTGTATGAATATACCACAATTCATTCACCTACTCTTCTGTTGATGGAAATTAGGTTCTTTCCGGATTTTTGCTATTATGAATAAAGCTGCCATGAACATTTATTTGGTCACTCCATGTGGCATGTGGGATCTTAGTTCCCTAACCAGGGATCGAACCTGAGCCCCCTGCAGTAGAAGCTCAGAGTCTTAACCACTGGACCACCAGGGAAGTTTACCAAAATATTGTTTTAATGTAGAAAATCTTCTGAGGACAAAAGTTCAAAATATCCCTTCCCCCAAGTTTCATATTATGCTGTGTATCCTGTGACCAACTGGCTATCCCAGGCATTACTGGTGGGCATGCCAGGTTTTGATATACAAAACCATGACCTTGACGATATGCTGGCACTTTTCAAATTGATCTTGTTAAATCCTATCAAAAACTCTAACCTTAACATATGGCAGATGAGGACAAGAGGGCTCAGGAAGGAGAAACACCTTGACCAAGGTCATGCAACTGAATCAGTGGCATACAAGGTCTCCCATCAAAGTTTGGTCTCCTTACTAAAAGCAGGAAGACCAGCTCTCCTTTATCACAGAGTTAGGGAAGCACAAGTTTAGGCACTAACAACCTCAGCTCCTTGCCTTCTGTTTAACCACCTTATCAGTTCAAATATAATTAAATTATGTAATAGCTCCTGAGTATAACTTCCCATAAGCAGACTTAAGTCATTATTATTTCACACTACACTCTGTGTCTAGAGACACTGCTACCTAGCTTGACAAGGGTAGAAAAATAAGAAGCTATAAACACCCTGCAAAAATCTAACATTGAAAGATGACCACAAATCATTGGATTTCACATACAGGTATGGATTTGTAAAAACAAACAAACAAATAAACAAAAACCCTACAGGTTTTCTATTTTCTACTCAAGTCTCTACTGCATGCAGAAGTTGACTTAAATGGCATAAATCAGAAAATGATAATGGGAACTGAGTGAAATTCTCATAAATCACGTTACTAAGTATAGCTACAACTTAGATGTGAAACCCAATTAAACAGATGGCCACATGCTGTCAGAATCGGCCCCTAATCAATAAAGATGTTCGTTTTAGAAAATCACCTCAATTTTCCACTTCTTCAGTGGAGCAAAAAGAAGGCAGTTGGGGGTTGGTGGGGGTCCCAGGAAACCCAATGGGGAAATGTATAAGAAGGAACTCCACCTGTCTTAATTTGTAGTCCAGAAAATAGGAAAGAGGAGAGAGAAAAAAAGTTACCCATAGGACTCCTTGTCATCTTCCCTGAGAATGTAATTTACAATGAGAGCAAGCACTGGTCATTAGGAAAATAGAAACAGCTTGAATCTCTTAATTAAAATACTGCTTCAAATTGTCCATTCCAAACCCCCTCTGCTCCTGAGCTTCATGAAACCACTCGGTTACCCTGAAATGGCTGCTTCTTCAGTAAACCTCTGATAAGATCAGCTCTTCCCAGATTAAAAAAAAAACAATGTTGAACAGGGATGAATCCTGGAGGCAAACATATTATTAGGCATACTTAAATCCCCCAAAGAGCAGTAAGCATTCACTGACATTGGAAAGTGAATGTGGAAATATTGGTGAAGAATCTATCTCAATGCTTTTTCTGGAATAAGAACTGATCTATTACATTCACTAGAATGGTGAAAATTCTGTCTACCAATGCCAAGAAGTGATGAAAATGAGAAATGGTGAAAACACTCTGTACTTTGGAATATTCACTGTGGAAAACATTGGGTGTTACCTGGTAAAGTTGAGTATTTGCACAGTAATTCCACTCATAGTATATATCTGAAACACTTGTTTCAGGGGACATGTATGAGAATATTCAGAGCAACACTGTTTAGAACAGTGAAAACCTAGGAAAAGGGAAACTTGTAGCTCTGTAGAACAGATAAGTAATCTAGGGTACAGTCACACAATGGAATGTTACAAAGCAGTGAAAATGAAAGTAGTACTGCCACATGCTACCTGAATGAATCTTAAAAAAATGCTGAAAGAAAATCACAGTTGCTTAAGATTGCATGCAATATAATTCCATTTTATTATGCTAAAAATAACTAAAAATAAACATGTACACCCATGGCGGATTCATGTCAATGTATGGCAAAACTAATACAATATTGTAAAGTAAAAAATAGATAAATAAATTAAAAAAAATAAACAATATATTGCTTAGGGATATGTAAATAGCTTCAAATTTCTTTAAAAAGAGAAATGATAAACACAAAAATCAGAACAGTGCAATGGTGGGGAATAGGAAAGGGATGGAGAGGAACATAGACAGATGTAATAATATCAGGAATGTCCTGGTTCTTGGATGTGTGGTGGGTTCATAAACATTATTTATTTTATTATATGTTTTCTTGTATACTTTATAACTTTCTGTGTTCTAGCATGTTACATATATTCTTTTCCATGTACCTAGTAAAACATTTTCTTTAAAAATAGATAATTCAAAGAATTTTCTATCACCCAATAAGTTATTCCAAATGATATAATTCATATTATATACACAAAATCCATATTATTATAAATAGTAGCTATAATTACTATCTAAAATGTAAGTGCCCATGTAACACATGCAGCTTAGCTCTCAACTCAGAGCTATAGCAAAGCATCGTGTTGTATATTTTAAATAGATAAAATTTTTATTTGTCAATTATACCTCAATAAAACTGGGGGCGGGGGAAGAAAGCAATGGCGTTTTCATAATAACACACCGCCAGCTAACATACTGTTACGTACTATCCCATACCAGTTCCAGTTCTGTAGATACTGCCACTCCCCAAAGTGGCCACATGAGGGCGACGCTAAAAAGGTGTGCCTGCTGGGAGTGGGCTATTCTCTCTGGTCAGGGAGTCCTGTCAGGATGCCAGAGGACCTGCCACGAGTGGGCGGACAGGAGACCTCAATGAGAAGGTGGCATTCAAGCAAGGATTTGAAGGAAGATTTGATCTGCACAAACCATGCAGATCACTTGGGGAGATTTTCCAAGACAAAGAGAATCCCGAGTACAAACGGCTGGAAGGAAGAATATTTTGTGGTCCAGGAACAGGAAGGAGGCCAGTGTGGCTGAAACAGAGGGGGGACAAAGGCAGCATGCTAACAGGCCTCAGGGCCACTTCAAGTAATATGGCTTGTATTCTGTGTGAGATGGGATGCTAATGATGGCTTTTGAGCAAAGGAGGGACATGAGACAACTGTAAAAAGCATTAAAATGGCTACAATGTTATATTTAGACTAGATCAAAGGGGGATGAGTTCAGAAGCAGGGAGGCAAGTGAGGAGGGTATTAGAGGGATCCTGGGAGGAAACAGTAGGGGCAGGCCAAGGGCAGCAGGTCCTCATAAATTCCATCACCTGCATTCAACAAAAAGCAAAGAGACAGGCTTAAAACCTTGGGATTAGACGTGCACTTAAAATCATGGGATTAGATGTACACACCATACAAGCGAGGGTATGTGGAGACCAGAAGAGGTGCAAGGGGGGTGAAAAACCAGCAAGGGCATCAGCGGGAATAGCCTGCCCTCCCACAACAGCTCACTGCCAACCTACACTCGGTATCTCATTTTTGTCAGTGTCTTCATACTTCTACTACACATGGCTGGACCTGTGGACAATATATAGAACTGTTCTGCATGCTTTTCAACTCTTTTTTTATGATGTCTTCCTCCATGTACTCTCCCAAGTTGTTTTTTTTACACACATACACAACCTATTATTTGTGACCTTCATCCATGTCACTCTGGTCACTCATTGTGCACTGCTGCATGGCATGCCCTTGTGTGAGCATGACACATTTCATTCAATAACCAGGTACGTTTTTCCCCTTTTGCTGCTATTATAAAGAACACTGCTATGAGCATTCTCATGTGGGCCTCCGCATGTGAGACTTCTCTAGGGCACTGCTTCCCCAAGTATGTTAGCCTCATCTGGAGGGCTTAATAAAACAGATTTCTGGGCCCCATATCCAGGGTTTAAGAACAATAGGTCTAAAGTGGGGCCTGAGAATTTGCATTTCTAACAAGTTCCCCTGGGGCTCTGTTGCTGATAATCACTGGACCACACTTTGAGTGATAGCATTCGGGCACATGTCAAGAGCTCAAATGACACTCATGGACATATACATCCATCTTTGGCTTTTCCAGGTGTTGCCCAATTGTACAGCAAGGTGGGTGAACCAATTTACATTTCCACTAGCACTATGTATCTCTGTCGTCAACACTTGGTGTTGTCAGATTTTTTTTATTTGTGGCAATATGATCCTTAATAATGTTTTTAACTTATCATGGTATTTATAATTATGTACCTAATTTGTTGCCGCTGTTTAGTCGCTCAGTTGTGTCTGACTCTTTGGGACTCCATATACTGTAGCCTGCTAGGCTCCTCTTTCCATAGAATTTCCCAGACAAAAATACTGGAGTGGGTTGCCATTTCCTTCTCCAGGGGATCTTCCCAGCCCAGGGATCGAACCCACATCTACACTGGTGGGTGGATTCTTTACCACTGGGATACCTGGGAAGCCCATGTACTAGTACATATAAATAAAAGAAACTCAAGACTTTACATCCCAGGATTATTTAGAGTATTACAAAGCTTTTCTTAACAGCTTCTAAAATCTGCCCAGTTACCTACTTGTTTTTCCCATCAATCCTAGAAATAAAACAAACATCAGTAAGACCATCATGACAGAAAAGTGGAAGCTTGTTCCTTTTTCACGGCCAATGTCACTGCAGTTTTATATATTATAGTTGTTTTCTTTTTTTTAACTTAATGGTTATATAAAGCTGGGGTTTCCCTGGTGGCTCAGATGGTAAAGAACCTGCCTGCAATGCTGGAGACCTGGGTTGGATCCTGAAGTCAGGAAGATCCCCTGGAGGAGGGCATGGCAACACACTCCAGTATTCTTGCCTGGAGAATTCCATGTAGCCTAGTGGGCTACAGTCCATGGGGTCACAAAGAGTTGGACACGACTGAGCGACTAACACTTTCTTATATAAAGCTTTCAAAAAAAACTTATAAGGTAAAGAAAATGAGGAAAGCTGGACATACAGGCAGGGAAACAAACTTCCTTCACCAACATACCTGGTCACTTCTAGGGGGAAATAAAGAATGCCCTACTCTTAAATCACAGTTCTGCCCATTTTGGAGCACATTAAGGAGACAAGGAGCCAGTACTCACGGATCTGGTTGGTGGATGCACTGTAGAAGGCATTGACAGTCGTTGGATTTGTAAACCACCTGTAATTAAAGAAGGTCCGTGTATAAGAGAGATAATAATAAAGCAAAACCATACTACCCAGAAGGTCTGCTGGCTCCCGTAGAACATTTACTGATTTAAGCACCAAAGGTTCTAATGGCTCATCCAGGCTCTGTCACTAATTAGCCAGGATATGGTGCACAAGTTGCCTATCTTCCTGGTTCAGTTTCTCTATAACACTAAGGTACTGCACTAAGAGATCTTGGGAGTGCCTACCAGCTATGAGGAGTCTACACTGCATTTTAAATGCACAGGAGGTTACTTACATCAGACTCAACAAATGTTCTCTGTAAACAGATCATAAACATGTAGGCATTTCCTGGACCAAGAGGCAAGACAAAGGATATTATGTATGTACTTCTATAGTGAGAGAAAATTTTCTATCAAGTTTTATTGATGAAAGTCAAACTATAATAATCAAGTACAATTTTTGGGTAATGCTGCTGCTGCTGCTGCTAAGTCGCTTTAGTCGTGTCCGACTCTGTGCGACCCCATAGACGGCAGCCCACCAGGCTCCGCCGTCCCTGGGATTCTCCAGGCAATAATACTGGAGTGGGTTGCCATTTCCTTCTCCAGTGCATGAAAGGGAAAAGTGAAAGTGAAGTCGCTCAGTCGTGTCCGACTCTTAGGGACCCCATGGACTGTAGCCTACCAGGCTCCTCCCTCCATGGGATTTTCCAAGCAAGAGTACTGGAGTGGGGTACCGTTGCCTTCTCCGATTTTTGGTAATAGGGGCCTATTAATAACAGGAATGAAATTGTTCAGTGGCAGGAGAACATTGCTTTGAGGTTCAAAGTCAGTGTTTCCTACCATCAAACCGACTATGAACATTTATCTCTAAACATCATTCTTACCTTCTGGGCTGTACAAAACCATGCAGCATGCAAGATTTAGCCCTCAAGCCATAGTTTGCTGACCCCTGACTTTATGCCTGTGAGTTTCAGGCACTGCCCTTTATGGTTAAAACCAAGCCTTTGTCTTAAGCTCAAGTACTCAAAATAAACATATAAATCCTTTTTTGGAACAATCATCTTACCAATTTATGTCAAAAAGAGTAATTATGTCAGACTAACATGAAACTGGTAGGAAATTCAAGTGCTCATTCTACTTGGTCCACTCATATCTTCTCCTCTTATAAAAAGCCCATGACTGTCATCTTGTTATTATCATTAGTAGCAGTAGCAGCAACAGCAGCAGCTAACACTCACTGAGCACTTATTATGCCCTATGCACTTTCTAGCCACAGGTTAATAATTCCTATAGTTTCTATGGGGGGAAACCTATCTCACAGGAAAGGACAATGAGACTGACAAACACTATATACTCGCACAAGGTCTAGTCTGTCTGACTTCAAACCAGTTTTCTTCAGCATTATACTGGAGACAACACTGGAAATCAAGAAAGAGTGCCTCTTGTAAAAGCTGAAACCTATACTAATTTCCATAAAATATATATACTCTTTGCCTTCAAATTGAGGATTCGTGTTTCAATAAACCCTAATGTTTGACACAAATTTACTGGCTGGCTTACCTTTGTAAGGAAGAAAGCACAGGAGAAAGCACATTTACTGACCTAATGTCACTACTTGTAGTTAAGTATAATTAAGCATCCTCCCAAAGATGTCCATGCCTTCATCTCTGGAACTTGTGGATATGCTACATTGCATGGCAAAAAGGACTCTGCAGGTGTAATTAAGGTCAAGGAGCTTAAAACAGGGCAATTATCCTAGACTACCCCAGGCTAGCCTACTCTAATCACACACATCCTTAAAAATGAGGAACCTTCTATGGCTTGAACCCTAGAGATGCAACAGGGAAGAAAGTAAGAAGAGATGTTGCAGAACAAAAAGTCAGAGAAATTCCAAGGGCAAGGAGGTTTTGACATGCTGTGGCTGGCTGTGAGATGCAGGGGCCACAGCAACGAGCAGAAAGAGTCATCTAGGAGCTAAGAGTGGCCCCCAGCTGACAACCAATGAAGAAGTAAGAACCTTAGTTCTACAACCACATGGAACTGGATCTGCCAATGCTTGAATGAGACTGAAGAGGGTGCTTCTGCTAAGAGCCAAGCCAGCTGACATCCTGATTTCAGCCTTATGAAAACTGGAGCTGAGAAACCAGGCAAGCCATCCCACATTTCTGATCTACAGACTGTGAGGGACCACATTTGTGTTGTTCTGAGTTGGTGATAAAGTTGTGATAATTCGTTACAGCAGCAATGGGAAACTATTGCACAAAGAATCCAGCATTTTTATGTCTGCTCTTTGAGTCAAGAGGGAAGAATCCAAGTGCCTCTCAACTTGGCTTCTAAATCACATTGGATCACTCATTATCAGAGAAATGCAAATCAAAACCACAATGAGGTACCATTTCACACCAGTCAGAATGGCTGCTATCCCAAAAAGTCTACAAGCAATAAATGCTGGAGAGGGTGTGGAAAAAGGGAAACCCTCTTACACTGTTGGTGGGAATGCAAACTAGTACAGCCACTATGGAGAACAGTGTGGAGATTCCTTAAAAAACTGGAAATAGAACTGCCATATGACCCAGCAATCCCACTGCTGGGCATACACACCGAGGAAACCAGAATTAAAAGAGATGCGTGTGTACCCCCAATGTTCATCGCAGCACTGTTTACAATAGCCAGGGACATGGGAAGCAACCTAGATGTCCATCAGCAGCACGAATGGATAAGGAAGCTGTGGTATACATACACAATGGAATATTACTCAGCCATTAAAAAAAAATACATTTTGAATTGCCAGTGTTGGTTCTATTGAAATGGATGAAACTGGAGCCCATTATACAGAGTGAAGTAAGCCAGAAAGAAAAAAACACCAACACAGTATACTAATGCATATATATGGAATTTGAAAGATGGTAACAGTAACCCTATATGCGAGACAGAGTAAGAGACACAGATGCATAGAACAGTCTTATGGACTCTGAGGGAGAAGGTGAGGGTGGGACGTTCTGGGAGAATAGCATTGGAAACATGTATATTATCATATGTGAAACAGATCGCCAGTCCAGGTTCAATGCATGAGACAGGTGCTCCAGGGTGTTTTTGGTGCATCCCTGGGTGCACTGGGATTGGACCAGAGGGATGGTAAGATAGGGTTGGGGGACGGAGAAGTGGGATGGGGGGGAGGTGCTAAAAATTGAGGAAGGGGGGTCCGGCATTAAATGGGGCTAGAACACATGTACACCCATGGCTGATTCATGTCAATGTATGGCAAAAAACACTGCAATATTGTAAAGTAATTAGCCTCCAATTAAAATAAATAAATTAATTTTTTAAAATACCACATGGCTTCCAATGCTAGGCAATTAAAGGTGATATAAGCTTCCCCTGGCAAACACATGTGTAGCCTCACTCCTTCTTTTTCAGGAAACTTGCTCTTCAAAAGTTCTTGCTCAATCAGCACACCACAAAGAAGCCCAGTACACATGCAGAGGCCATAGCAGGCCTTCCAGACAACAGCCAGCATCAATCATTCTAGACTAGGAGAGGAAGCCTCCCATGTGACTCCAGCCCCTGCCACTGTCTGACCGCAACTGCAGGCAACACCATGAACAAGAAGCACCCAGCTGGGCCCAGTGACCACCAGAGCCACGCTAGAGAAAAATGAATAATTATTGCTGCTTTAATCCTCTAATTTGGGGGGTGATTCATTACACAGCAAAAGGTAACTGAAACACTGAAAAGCTGCCTGTCCACAGATAAAGTCCTAGACAATGGGTTGAATTTCTCCAGAAAAATAAAAATGTTTTATTTGCCCAACAGGAGGTTTCAGAAGTACCGAACCAGAATTCCTTCAAATGAGGCATGCAATCAATCACTAGTTTTCCATGGTCTCTGTCACTCCCTACCATGTCTAGGTGAACATGTGTTAACTGATTGGGCCTGGAAGGCATATGAGTTGGTACAACTTACCTCCCAACAAGATTTTAAGTTCCTCTTGGACTAAGACTATTGCCTAAGTGGTATATGCTGAGCAAAAATTCATTAAAATCTATTTAAATCATTGTATTGCTATGTATGCATGCATGCATGCTCAGTCGCTTTAGTCATGTCCGACTCTTTGTGACCCTATGGACTGTAGCTTGCCAGGCTCCTCTGTCCATGGGATTCTCCAGGCAAGAATACTGGAGTGGGTTGCCATGCCCTCCTCCAGGGGATCTTCCCCACCCAGGGATCGAACCCATGTCTCCTGCATCTTCTACAGCGCAGGTGGAGTCTTTACCACTGAGCCACTAGGGAAGCCCATCACTATGTATACATCTGCTTAAATAAACAAAGGGTGTCATTCAAGTGCTTTAAATTCTATTTGTTATGTCTTTACAGTGTTCCTGCAGTCTGTGTTTGGGGAAGGATTTGGTAGATGAGGTATGAAAAAGGTCTCGTATAAATTTCAAAAATATATGGAGATGAAATTGTACTGGACAATGGAATATGTGAAAGGAATATGATGATGAAATGCAAAAATCTAAAGGAAAAGACACTGATACTCTGATTTCTTTGAACAATATAAAATAGATATATGTCAAGCTAAAGTTTTGCATTTTACCTATTAACTCTCAAAGATAGTCTAGGGGAATGTGGAATGGGAAAAACATAGAGTATTTACTGCTTTATTTCTCATATCCGGCAGATTGCATCTGTCCCATTCCATGCTGTGGGTAATTCTGGGCAGGACCATAATCTTTAGAGACATTTGATGTATTTTTACATATTTTTCAGAAGCTAGAGGAAAAAAAAAAAACCCAGATATGTCTAGTCACAGTAGAATGAGAGTGAGTTAATAGGGAGGCTGGCTTAAAATCACTTCTGTCAAAGAAAGAGGATCCTGAGGGAAAGAAATTACTTTGACTCAAGCTGAGCAGTGAAGTAAATCCTCTATTTTTAAGCAAGCTGATGAAGTGACAATTCTGAGAACCAACCCCTAAATATGTACCTTCAGGGATGACCACCCAATTAATTTCATTCTTGCTGACATTCCCCATCGTGTTAGAAACTTCTTAATGCACATTAGTGCAGCTAAAATGGATTCCATGAGAATGAAAGATAAAGGGAGTTTATCTCCTCTACCCACAAAGAAGCAAAACGTTTATTTTAGGGCTTTGTGGAAATATAACCACGATGCGCTGTTCAAAGAAAACCAGTGTAGTGGATCTACTCCAGAATCATCCTCACTCAATTAACTCCTGAATTTGCAGACCTAAAAAGATGTCAATTACAGTTACCAGGTATCATAAAGCTAAAATTCTCCACAATGCCTGAAAAGGACCCACCTGAAATTTCTTAAAAAAAAAAAAAGTCTATCATACCACTGTACCATGCAAAGAGAATCTTAAATTTCTTAATGGTGTTTTTCCTGAAATAAGACATATGGTCTGAAGAATGACTAGCACTGCACTGATTTTCATTCCAGAAGAACTGTTCCAGAAACATTAACCAATTTAATGTTCTTGTGAAAGAGGTATTTGTTTTCATCGACAGAGAAGGAAAAGACACAAATCACACAGTTTGCTTAAGCCCACAGTCAGTCAGCACTTTTCCGAGGCATAAATATTAAAAATAGTCAAGGCCATTAGAGTCTTACAGCCTATTGGCATTTTAGGATGATGTTAAAAGTGGCACATTTAGGAGTTTTTAAATTAGCAAGCCAGGCCTTGCTACACATCCAAATGAATAATGACATTTTGAAATTAAAAAAATTAACTTGGCAGCATCTCCAATATAGAAGAAACCCTGAGAAGACCCTGAGAGTTCACAAAAATACTGGTGAGAAGCTTGAATTTTTCATAAGTTGCAAAAACAAGAGTTTGAACTTATCTGAAGTAGACCTGAAGGGGCAGAACACTTTACTTATTACATGTAGCTGCTCATTGAGATACTGGAAACTATTAATATGTGAAGCTGTGAGATTTGAGAAGCTAGTTTAAGAACAATAAATCTAAAATTTTTGTTGAATAGTTCAGGCTGGGAATGAAACAGGCAAAATGGCCTGAAAGATACTGTGATGAGAAGAGAAAATGAAGGACAGTGGGGCAAATGGCTACACATCAGCTATGCGTCATTTCCAAAGAAGTTCCAAAGCCTTCTGCTTCCTTTCTTTGGGCTTCTGAGTGGAATCAGGGATAAGTAAGGGGAAGAGTTCAGCTTCAGGCCTTCTCCTGAAGTTAAACACTTTTTCTTTGCAGATGGATGCTGTAAGAAGATCTGAAGGGCAGAGGGCAGGAGGGCTAGATGTGAGCCCTGGCTAAGAGGGAGAGGCGGTAATCATAGTCTTAAGCCAAGGGATGGTCAAGGGCCTAGAGTTTTTCCTAGAGGCCAGAACAGAGATGGGAGTTGGAAGAGAGTGTAATGAGAGACCCAGAGCATAAAAAAGCCAGCGAAAAATCTGGAGACCAGAATTATCAGCCAAGGTTAACACATGGGCCATGAAAAAAAAAATTGGGCCATAGAAGTCAGGCTTCCAGCTATGACACATGAAAAGGTCAACAAATCCTTTCCACCAAAATCAGGTATAAAAATGGACAAAATTGTCAACAAGCAACCATTTTAGGGCCCTGGAGACTGACTGAAGGCAAACAACACATTGAAAAACATTTAATTTTGAAAAATGGCCAGAACTTAAGAAGTAGAACAGGAGTCTGTGGCCTTCTTGCCTGGGGCTGCTCCCATCCCTCCCAGTTCGATCAGGGAGAACTTATTTGACTACAATAGGACTGGCTAGAAAATCAGCAGCTTTGCTGCCACAGGGGGTGAGCTCACTTGGGGTCATGGTAGAAAGTTGCAACTCTGTCAGCTAGAAGTGATAAACTTGGTAGAAAACAAACGAGGAAAACCCACACCTTTGTTCCCCTGAAATTACAGCTCCCATTGGGGAAAGTGATAGAGCAGCCAGAAATGTAAAAGGGAGATAGTGTAACTGAAAGAGTCATAGAAGCGTGGAGATAAGCTCTCCACACATCCCTGGCGGACTGGGAAATTAGGCATGTGTACAGGGGAGACCCCAGAGAGCCCAGTGGAAAGTAAACTGCAAGGGTGATTGAGAACGGCTTGTGACTTGGAATGCACTTCGAACTCTGACACAGATCAACTGGCAGAAGACTAAGCTATATAGACACAGGGACAGCATTCATGAAGTGAGGCTAAAAAACAAAAATAAGAATTTAAAAAGTGAGTAGAGACATCCATGGCCACATACTGTAGCCAAGACAGATTCTATAGAGTAAGTCCAGGAAAGTTACTTTTAAAAAAGCCTCAGAAAAATAAATCAGTCAGAATCCACAGTTGCTACAATACATTATCAAAAAACGTCATTTTCAACGACAAAAAATAATGCTAGAAGAAAAAGTGTGCAAAAGGAAAAAAAGCAATCAATAAAAACTGACTCTGAGTGAGCCCAGATGTTAGATTTAGCAAAGACTTGAAAGCAGTCACTGTAAATCAGTTCAAAGAATTAAAATAAACTGTATTTAAACAATTAATGGAGAATAAGATGACAAATGACAACAAAGAATTATAACAAAGAAATAGAGACTATTTTTTAAAAAAGCAAATGGAACTTTTGGAGTTGAAAAGTACAAAAATCAAAACAAAAAATGTGTTAATGAGTCAAAAGCAAATTTGAGAATGCAGAAGAAAGAACTGGTAAATTTGAAGATAGCTCAAAAGAAATTACCCAATCTGGAGAAGACAGAGAAAACAACCTTGGAGAACTGGGTCATAGGAGAACAGAGTACAAATATCAACAGGCAGAATGGAACATAACGTAAACCTGAGCTGAAGAATTTCTCAGTTGTAAGCCTCTTGTTCATTTCGTAAAATAGGGATAATAAATAGAACCAACACCTCACAGAACTGACTAGAGGGTAAATATGAATTAAAATATATAAGTCACTTCCCAGAACATTATAAACACATAACAATTTTTAGTTCCTGTCATCATCATGATCATTGAGAATCACAACTGGCCCTGACCCCCAAAATTCCTAGTGAAACCTCCCCACCTGTAGGAAAAGTTTCTACCAGTAGCTGGGAAGAGCATTTGTAGGAAGTCCTAACTGGATTGAACAACTGATTATAACATCAGAAATAAGATTAACACCGATTTTGCCCCAAACCAAAATTGGCAAGCCAGCTACTCTGACTCTTTATCTATTTCACTTTTAAAACTCACTCTCTGCTAAATAAAAATCAAGTAATATGGTCAATTCTGAAAAAAAAAAAAAGAATTCAGCGCACAAAAGAGCGGCCAAGCAGATAAACCCAGTATTCATGAAACCATGAAATTACAATTTAAAAAAAAATAAGAGAAGCTGCACTAATTTACAATGTATTTCATTTGCTTTATAACTGAAAAATCTACTTTAACCTTTACAGAACGTATTAGGTTTGAAATTTCTTTGCCCATATGACTTCTTGATCTTTTCTAAAAATGTGTACTTTATTTATCTGTCATATAGGTTCTTCTAATAACACTCAGTTTAGTCACCTGAAACCTCATTTAGTTCACAGATGATGATTTAGCCAAATGGCAAAATCCAATTTATTGTAATCAGTATTTGTTCATGAAGGGAAAAAAATGAAAGTAATTCAGACTGATTTTCTACCCTAAGCACAACAGAGTCACTAGAATAATTTAATTATTAACTGAAATTATCTATCAACACTCAATAAATGATCCGGTCACTAAAAATTCATGAAATGACAGAAGCAAAGTATATATAGCTCACATGGAAAAACAGGAAGCTGATAGCTCACAACAATGCTGTCTATTAAAATAGGGAAAAAGACATAATTGATTCTTGAGTTCTTTTTTTTGGAAGGAGAGAATGGCAGACAGTTTTAATTCTATAGGCACTATCTATAAAACTAGCAGTACTTAAATATTGTAAATAGTATCTGTGTAACAGTAAAAGCAATGGTTTGTAGTGCTCCCTGATACTTCAGTTTTAAATATATTACTGTGGCAAATAAAATAAGAATAATACACATTTGAATGAGCAAATAATCAAGAGTAATCATATTTTATTAGCTGTAATATTTTTGTAAATTTAAGCCATGATATTCTTAAAAGCAAAAATTAAAATACAGCAAATGAAGGTATATGAGACCCATAGGCATCACATCACAGATACGAATGAATATATACATCTTGACAGTTACAAACTTGACAACAGCCTGTTTGTTGGCCAATGTCTGGCTCAGGTTTCTCTTTTCCCTAACATATCATAGATATTCATTTTGTCTGCAGAGTAACTTGTTAATTACTCATCTTAGCAATCCTTCCAGGGGACCATGCCAATATGTACAGAAAAGAATACAATAACTAAAGCCACAGAGAGTGAGAAAGGCAGGAATGAAAGGATCAAATCCTGGCATCTTTGGCGATCCAGCTGGCCAACAAGTTATAGAGATAAGACTTCAAATTGTCCCTCCCTCAATCCTCTTAGGGGCGGTGACTGATAAATAAACCGAGGTATAGTCACCTAATGGAAAACCACACAGAGGTCTAAACAAATGGTCTCTATGTGTGAACATGAAATAATTCCAAAGGCAATGCTGAGAACGTTAGACTAGTTGTATGCATTAGAGAATTTAAAAATTTAAAACTAATTAAATAATACTATATGTTGTTTATGGGCACATACTTATGTAGCAGAAGCATGACAAAATGCATGAGAATGAGAAACACTGAATTCAAGAGAGGATATCTAGGGAAGGAGACAGTCACGGAGGAAGGAGACAGGCAGGGAAGAAGGACATTAAGTCAAGGAGGATTACACAAAGAATTTCCAATGTATCTGCTTTATTCATTTAAAATGTATGTGTGCATGTATACAGCTAATATGGCAAACATGTTTGATATATGGTAAAGCTTGAGGTGTTCAAAGTATGATTTTATATGCTTTTCTGATGTTTGAAATGCTTTATAATAAAGAGGAATCTTAAAAATCAATTGTATTTTAAGTAGACGTATACTCAGCCTCAGATGAAACAAAGTAAATTCCTTGTTCAAAAAAATGACCTTAACTAGCAATTCTAATACATTCCCAGATCACACAGTTAAAAGATGTGTCCACTGTTTAATCATTTTTTAGCTTTCGTTCCCAACACAGCTCTGTCAGAATTTTTAGAATATGATTGCAACTGATAGAAAATTCGGATATGTTCTTGGGTTCAGAACATGTTCTGGAAAATGCTCCCAAAGGAATTTCCTTCAAAAATACTAACTTTTTTTTTTGTACTATCAATGGGGTCACTTGTTACTTTTAGAAGAGTTTGCTAATGGTACTTTCCTGTTCCATTCCGGGGAAAGAAAAAAAAAAAAAAAAAACTTTGACATTCAGGTTGTTCTACAGATATTAAATGCAAAATTTTCTTAAAAAAAAAAAAGGAGTTCCAAGTCTAAAAATACTTTAAATAACTATGGTCCTACCACAGCCATGGAAATGATCATGGAGAACAAAACTTGGAGGCAAATAATGACAATTTACACGGACCACAGCCTTGTCTATCTCAATGAAACTACGCCATGCCGTGTGGGGCCACCCAAGACGGATGGGTCATGGTGGAGAGGTCTGACAGAATGTGGTCCACTGGAGAAGGGCGTGGCAAACCACTTCAGTATTCTTGCCTTGAGAACCCCATGAACAGTATGAAAAGGCAAAAAGATAGGACACTGAAAGATGAACTCCCCAGGTCGGTAGGTGCCCAATGGCCACCTCATATGAAGAGTTGACTCATTGGAAGAGACTCTAATGCTGGAAAGGACTGGGGGCAGGAGGAGAAGGGGACGACAGAGAATGAGATATATGGATGGCATCACTGACTTGATGGACATGGGTTTGGGTAGACTCCGGGGGTTGGTGATGGACAGGGAGGCCTGGCATGCTGCGATTCATGGGGTCGCAGGGAGTCGGACACGACTGAGCGACTGAACTGAACTGAACTGAATGACAATTTGCCAACAGCTTACCTATGTTCAGAGGATACATTTTAAATTGTTTTAACTATTAAACTGAGCATAGCTTCTATTTCTTAGCCTGGTTTGGTTGATCTATTCTATTTATTCAATGGAAATCACAGGTAATAGGGGACAATTTTTATGTTTTCCTTTAAGACAGGTTGAGTGTTTGGGGATAGGAATGGGCCATATGGGAAACAGAGATGGAGAGATTAGGGAACCTGGCCAAGTCATCCAGTCTACATCATTAGGCTCCTACTTCAGTGTTATTTTCACTGGCCCTAATAAGAAAATTGATGATTCAACAGAAAGAGTACAGGGAAGGAGGAGGAGGAGCTGTGATTAAATAAATCAGGGTACAGTTTACTTACTATCAGACAGCTGTTAAAATAATGGTAATGAAGGCTATGGAAGACAAGGACAAAACAATCTATCAACTGTAAAGGTCAGTGTACAAAATTATATATAAGCATCAATAACAGCTATACAAAAATGGAAAGACAAAATAAGACACTAAAACAGAAGTATGTATTATTATGTTTGAATACCAATATTCAGGGTTTTTTCATTCCTTTTCTCTATTTCTCAAATATTCCATCATGTGATAATACTGTGATAATTTCAAGTATTTCAATAGGACCTTGAAGGAGAAAAAACTATGAAACCTAGCAACCACTGGGAAAGTTTTGCTTGTTGTAGAGATAGCAATAAGAATGAATGTGCATGAATATTTTAGAACCACTTGTAATCTTCCCCAAAAATGTTTTAACTCTGAAAGTGACAATAATTGGCTCAAAAGTCTCTTGTCCTTTCAGTTACTGGTGAAAATCTAGGTCAAGTTGATAATGACTTTCAATCAATTGTATCTCCTGACTTTTCAACTGAGTGACCTTTGGGGAATTAATTGGGGCTCTCATGTCATTTTCTAAGAATAGCTGTGCAGAAGATAAAATCTAGGGGAATCTGATTTTCTCTTGGTGGACACCCTATCCCGGATGCCTAGCACCAAATACAACAGACTACACAGAAGAATAAAGCTATTACCCTTCTCAAAGGTGTGGAACACATAATAAGGGCAAAACAAGGCAATGTATTCAGCTTCTCTGTAGGATCAGTAAATACAAGTTGATAAGACATTTGGAGGAGATGGCAACCCACTCCAGTACTCTTGCATGGAAAATCCCATGTATGGAGGAGCCTGGAGGCTACAGTCCATGGGGTCACAAAGAGTCGGACATGACTTAGCGACTTTACTTTCACTTTCAAGATACTACATGAGCCAACAGGAAGTACAGATTCTAGACTACTTTTTAAGTTAACCCATTCAAAAATACTCAGCGATATATCCAGATACCTCTAGGAAAGATTTTATTTTAGGCAGCAAAGAACTGTGAAAACTTCAATGGAATCCAGATTTTTAGAATTATGTTTTCCCTTATTTAAATAGCAAAGTAATATGCAAGATTGCTGTGTTTAGATGGCTTTGCTGTAAGTGGTTATGTATGTATACATATATACACACCTACATAGAGGGATAGTGTTCACAGTGTTTAACAACCTACATATACAGAACACTGTGGAAGATAGAATTCCCACAAGCAGCCATGCAAGGGTGACTCTGACGGAGCATCAACTACCACACCTACCAGGAACTAGATGAAACCAGATGGCCTGCTGCCACCACTGGGGATAAAGGGAAGTCTTGGTCTGCTGCAGCCAGTGGAGCACTGAAGATGGAGGCCGGTATGCGGGAGGGACGGGGGACGGGCTACAAGGCTGGTGGGCACCAGCCCATCTCCCTCCGGTGCCCACTCTTGCCTTTCCAGGGTCATGAGGGCCAGAGATCACTTGAGAGAGTTGGCCACAATGGTTCATTTTGTGTTTTTACCAAGGAGTACAGAATGGTTTCAACAACCTGTTTTTCTAGAGCACTCCACCTAAGTATCACCTCACTCTTGCATAGTGGCAACAGCACTCTCTGCCATTTATGCACACATAAAACATACACACACATAAACACACAAGTATTCCACTGGTAAGAGTAGACCAAGACCCGCCCCAGAGAATATTATGTGGTTTCACATATTACCTAGACATCTCTATTCACATATGTATGTCTATGTATCAAATGCATGTGTGTATCACTCACCAGAAACACTGATCTCTGAAAAATTACCCACATCCTATTCTCCTAAGTAAATGGATGCCGGCTATGATTCTGACTTGAGCTCCTACTTGTAATTCTCCACGGGCTTTCACAACAGTGAGTGATGTGCCTAATGGGCTCGATTATTTACCTATTGTCTCTTAGATACATGCACACTCTTTTACTCGGTTCTGTAATGCTGGGCTGTGAATCTGAAAACCATGTTTCCCAGGCACCATTGCCAGTTGGCTTCCTGCCAATAGGAGGCACTGAGGGAAATCAGCAGGTGGCAGGAGGGGAAAGGATGCTGCGTTTGTTCTCTTCAGTTCCTCTTTCTCCTTTCCTCCAACAATGATTCTGGAGTGGCAGTTCCTCCTCTGCTCTCAATGGTACCACCACCTCCTCCCTTTTGCATCCCTAGACACAAGGGAGATCACTGCTTCCTGGAAAAGTTATTAATCTCTGGTTTACCTCACCTTCCAACCTATTTCCTGTATTAAATCTCCTCTCTTTGAAATACCTAGTGTGGTTTGGCTTTCCTGGCTGATACAGAAATCTCCCCCAAATTGGTAACAACTCATTCTTGTGTCTCTCTCCATTAAGGAGCAGTGAAGGTACACTTTATAAGGTTTATTTGAACACAGACTGATCTCTTTCTTTTTAGGCTGAGTAGCAAGCTTTCCTGTACACTACTGGTGTGTGTGTGTGTGTTAGTCGCTCAGTCGTGTCTGACTCTTTGCAATCCCATGGACCATATCCCACCAGGCTCTTCTGTCCATGGAATTCTCCAGGCAAGAATACTAGAGTGAGTAGCCATTCCCTTCTCCAGGGGATCTTCCTAACCCAGAGATTGAACCTGTGTCTCCTGCATTGCAGGCAGATTCTTTAGCGTCTGAGCCACCAGGGAAGCCTGTACACTACTGCAGGTTCACATAAAGGGCATTGCCTTTCTTCTTGCTCTTTTAAAAGACTACAAAAAGACTGCTGTTCAGAAATACTTTGCTGGCTATCTTAGTTTACCCTGTCATGCTCAGAAGAAACATTTTTTTTCTAATTCTTTACATTTTCCTGTAAGTTCTTTTCCATTTGCTCTTATCTCCACATGACCTCAACTTCAGTCTTCAGCCTTTCTCCTTGTTGCTGTTGTTGTTGCTCAGTCACTCAATTGTGTACAACTCTTTATGAACCCCCAGACTACAGCATGCCAGGCTTCTCTGTCTTCCACTAATTCCCAAAGTTTGCTCAAATTCACGTCCATTGAGTTGATGATGCTATCTAACCATCTTATCCTCTGCTGCCTTCTTCTCCTGTTGCCTTCAATCTTTCCCAGCATCAGGTTCTTTTCCAGTGAGTTGGCTCTGTGTCAGGTGGCCATCAATCCTTCCAATGAATATTCAGGGTTGATTTCATTTAAGATTGACTGGTTTGGTCTCCCTGCAGTCCAGGGGACTCTCAAGAGTCTTCTTCAGCACCACAATTCAAAGGCATCAATTCTTTGGTGCTCAGCCCTCTTTATGGTCCAACGCTCACATCCATACATAACTACTGGAAAAACCATATCTTTGACTAGACAGACCTTTGTCAGTAAAGTGAAGCCTTTGCTTTTTAATACACTATCTACATTTGTCATAGCTTTCCTTTCAAGGAGCAAGCATCTTTTAATTTCATGGCTACAGTCACCATCCACACTGATTTTGGAGTCCAAGAAAATGAAATCTGTCACTGCTTTCACTTTTTTCACTTCTATTTGCCATGAAGTGATGGGACCAGATGCCATGATCTTAGTTTTTCGAATGTTGAGTTTTAAGCCAGCTTTTTCACTTTCCTCTTTCACCATCATCAAGAGGCTCTTTAGTTCCTCTTCACTTTGTGCCATTAGAGTGGTATCATCTGCATATCTGAGGTTGTTGATATTTCTCCCAGAAATTTTGATTCCAGCCTGTGATTCACCTAGCCTGGCATTTCACATGATGTACTCTGCATATAAGTTAAATAAGTAGGGTAACAATATACAGCCTTGTCGTACTCCTTTCCAAATTTTTAACCAGTCAGTTGTTCCATATAACATTCTAACTATTGCTTCTTGAGCCACATACAGGTTTCTCAGGAGGCAGGTAAGGTGATCTGGTATTCCCATATCTTTCAGAATTTTCCACAAAGTGTTGTGATCCACACAATCAAAGGCTTTATCAATGAAACAGAAATAGATGTTTTTCTGGAATTCCCTTGCTTTCTCTATGTTCCAATGATCAATTTCTCCTTGACTTTTATCTAATCCATTCCCCAGTCCCTATCTTTCCTTTTGTGTTTGTGCCTGATGAATCACATCTTTACTTGCAACAAATAAAGTAAGCTGCTTTGCATTTGCAACAGCCTTTCCTGTTCAGAGTTTGTATTACCAGAAATTTCTCAGAGGCACTATAGTAGTCCTTATCTACATATTTCTCAAAACTGAAAACACAGTCCCATTGTGTATCAGCAATACTTTAGTCCTTTTGCTATTAACCTTGGTGACACTGTTACTATCTATCACACCAAGCATCCTTCACCTATTTTCAGGTTTTCTTTATCAGTTTCTGAACAGAAATGGATTTTTTGCTTCTTGCATTTCTTTTTTTTCACTGCCTTTTTTAAACTGTTAGAAATTCTGCAGTGTAATTGTGTCTATCTCAGTAATGAGTCAGATGAAAGCCATTTCTTCACAAAAGTACTTTAAAATCTCAGTATATAATGTCTTCAGTTCAGGCTGTGGAGACACGAGGAAATATACCTAACACTGCATCCTGTCTGGCGTCTTGTCTCTTTTCACAAAAGGTACTACATTTATTGAACTCTTAAATTTGGGGCATTCACTTTAAACACAGCAGCAGGCTGCCAACAAAACTCGATCAACTAAACACTGTGAATGAGCCCTGAATGCTATCTTATTGGATTAAGGCTTGAGACTGTTCCATCTGTGCAGCCTCTTAAATCAATTTCAGGCACATGGATATTATATGTGTTAATTTGTAATGACTTCTCCAAACCAAAATAATTTACTATCGGAAGTGAAAATTGAAGAAGCTATAACTAACACTTATAGTGTGCTTCCTGTGTGCCAGGACCAGTTCTATATACTTTAAGTATGTTAACTTATCTGAGCCTCATAGCAGCCCTGTAGGCAGGGACTGGTGATGGACATAGTTGGTGATGGACAGGGAAGCCTGGCGTGCTGCAGTCCATTGGGTCACAAAGAGTCAGACATGACTAAGCAACTGAACTGCACTGAATTGAACTGAAGGCAAGGATTATTACTATCTCCATTTTGATATGAGGAAACTGAGATTAATCAACTGAGGCACAGAGAGGGAGTATAACCTACCTCAGGTCGCACAGCTAGAAAACAGGAGAATAGGGATTTAACTCCAGACACTTTGATCCCAGGATCCATGTTCATAACCACAACAACAAACTGCCTCTCAAAACTTCTCATCTGCATTCTTTCTTAAAAAAATCTTTGTTGTTGGCTGTGTTGAGTCTTAGTTGCAGTGCACAGGACCTTTCACTGCAGCAGTGCAGGCTTCTCTCTATTTGGGGCACAAAGGCTCAGCAGGTCCAATGTGCAGGCTCAGCAGTTGTGGTGCACAGGCTTAGTTGCTCCATGGCACATGGGATCTTAGTTCCCCAACCAGGGATCGTATCTATGTCCCGAGTATTGGAAGATGGATTCTTAACCACTAGACCACCAGGGCAGTCCCCACCTCTGCAGTCCTGACTTGAGACGTTTGCCAATCACATGTAATTCTCCAGGTTCTCCTGCTGAGGTACTTTGTGACTTGGTGATGCTCTTCTTAGCAACAATAGTTCTCATTGCTGCTAAGTTATAGCTATCATTTATGGGGAGATGACTTATGTGCCAGACTTTATGCTAGGTACGTTTACACTTATTTAATCTCACTTAAAAGATGCTTGCTCCTTGGAAGAAAAGCTATGACAAACCTAGACAGCACATTAGAAAGCAGAGACATTGCTTTGCCAATAAAGGTCCATCTAGTCAAAGCTATGGTTTTTCCAGTAGTCATGTATGGATGTGAGAGTTGGACTATAAAGAAAGCTGAGCACTGAAGAATGGATGCTTTTGAACTGTGGTGTTGGAGAAGACTCTTGAAAGTCCCTTGGACTGCAAGGAGATCCAACCAGTGCATCCTAAAGGAAATCAGTCCTGGGTGTTCATTGGAAGGACTGATGTTGAAGCTGAAACTCCAATACTTTGGCCACCTGATGTGAAGAACTGACTCATTTGAAAAGACCCTGATGCTGGGAAAGATTGAATGCGGGAGGAGAAGGGGACGACACAGGATGAGATGGTTGGATGGCATCACCGACTCAATGGACATGAGTGTGAGTAAACTCTGGGAGTTGGTGATGGACAGGGAGGCGTGGCGTGATGTAGTCCATGAGGTCGCAAAGAGTCGGACATGACTGAGTGACCGAATTGAATCTCACTTAATCTTTTCAACAATACTAAGACTTGGTTATTATTATCTTCAGTCTCCAGATAACCAAAGGGAAGCCAACTGAAATTTAAAAACTTGCACAAGCTCAAACAACTAGTAAGTGGAAGAGCCAGAATCACTCCAAAGCCTGTGCTTTTACCCAGTTAACAGCATGACCTCCATCCCTTCACTTGTCTCAACCCAACCAGCTCTGGGAAAGCAGTTCCCACCCACTCTTCAACTCACTCCTCTGTTCCTCCAGCAGGGGTGCCTGACAAGAACCCTGCAAAACCCCTTCTTGATTACAAGCAGAGCTTCCTGGACCCAGATTTCAGTCCTGGCTCTGATGCTTGGCAGGGCACTGAGGAAATCACTTAACTACTTTGAGTTTTCTATGTCCTTTTCTGCAATACTCAGATAAATACCATTTATTTCACAGGTTCAGTGTGGTGTTTAAAAGATAATGTACATAAATGTGGCAAATATGGCAGTATCTTTCATAATCATACTAATAGTGAGATTTTTCAGGATCAAAACAATGTGTAATAAGACGGGCTGTCAGAGCTTTGGAATACTGTGAAGCACAATTATTTTCCTCTACAGCAACTAGATCAATACTTTGGAAGGCCATATCTTGGAGCCCAATGGAGAAACTTTCAAATTAAAGCTTTCATTCACTTTTGAATGATCTTATAAAATTCCAGTGTTCATGTACAAAGCTAGGATTGCTTGTTAAACCACAATGTCAGAAAAGAGCTACACTACAGAACCATAGCTATTTAATTTATTTTTTTAAAACTACTTTTTCAAGAAAATCTAGTGAATGGTAAAAAGAGGGGGTTTGTGATGAAGAAAAGTTCTTTACCAGAACTATCTGTAGGAAAGCAAATGACAGTGGTTATGATTAGAAAGGGCTGCAATGAATGTATCTACTCAAAAATATATGTACCATAATATTAGAATAAAAAATTATTGTTTCTCCATCAGAAACTTACTACAAATATACAGTCCAATTCACAATAAATTATAGAATCATATGTATATGCACTTAGTTTGCCAAAACACTCATAAAGTTTAACGAAGTTAACTCACAACAGGCAAGATTTATTACTAGTCATTTACTATGAATGAGGCACATAAAGACTACTTAACAACAAACATCACACATTCACCATTAGAACATGTCCACTAATTGTAAAATATTCAGTTTTCTTAACTCTTTCCTTTATGATCAAAGCAGACCAAATCCAAACCCATTTGCTTTACAGTACCCACTCAGGTACACATTTTTTCTGACACTTGCTTTATTGTGAATCTGCTCTAAATCTTATGATATGTCTGGCATAATGAGGCTCATATCTAGCCAAGGAATGAATCAAAAGTTGGTGCTTTATGGCACAACCAGATTTAATTGCCTAGACTTGGGTTAGTGGAAAGGCATGAGGCCAGTACAACTTGCCAGGAAAAAAAAAAGAAATATAGTAAATTTAGCACTTACTGCCTTGAGGTCTTCATTAATATGAGTATCATTCATTATAAACTCAGGATAGCCAACTTTTGCCAAAACAGCTCTTGCCTATAAAAAGGAAAAAGAAAAATGATGTCAGAATTTCAGCACTTAAGTCATTAATAATCACAGGATGTAAGAATGCAACCTTCATCTGAAAACTCTATTTACTGAATATCTACTATATATAATCAATTGTGAAGGATAAAAAAAAAAAAACAAAAAACTAAGGCCCTTCCCTCAATATGTTAAAAGTATAGTGAATGTAGCAAAGAACTATATAATTCAACATAAAGGTTTAGATATAGACAATATTGTCTATAAATAGATAACTGTATTTATAGACAATATTGTTATTGAAGTCCAGAGCAGATACTATTTCCTCATGGAAAAAATGCTTAATGGAGAAGGGTACCAAACTGAGTCTCAGAGAATGGTTGGGATTTCAAAATGCAGAATGAAGAGAAAGGAATTCCAGGAGAGAAAACAGCAGGGGCAAAGTCAGGGAGATGAAAAACAAAGAGTACACCAGAGATTGTGCGTAGTTGCATGGAGCTGGACTAGAAAGTGCAAATGGCGGAAAGCAGAAAACAATGCCAGAAAATCAACTTCGGCCTGTTCACAGGGTTTCCCAAATGCCACGCTGAGAAGTCTGTGTTTGATTTTACAGACAAGAGAGAACAAAGTATTCTTAGCAGCAATAAAATGAGTCACCTTTCAGTGAGATTATCTGTGCAACCCTGGGAATGATGGCTAGGATGCCAGAAAAATTGGAGGGGGGGGGTCTAGACTAATTGAAGATGCATCATAACCATCCTTTTGATAGACATACCACTTACTCCCTGTTTTGCAGGATGCAGGAAATGGATAAAGGAAAAAGCTATCTCAGGTACATACAAGGAGCTTTCACAGCAGGGATGGGCAAACTATGGCCTCTGGGCCAAATCTTCTCTCTGCCTCCCTCCCCCTCCATCTGTTTCTATAAATCAAGTTTCACTGGAACATAGCCACGCCCACTCATTTGCATGACTCATTTACATGGCTGCTTTTACACTACAATGGCAGAGTTGAAGAGTTGGGAGAAAAACCCTGTGGTCCACAAAGTCTCAAATATTTACTCTCCAGCCCTTTACTTTAAAGAAAAGGTTTGCCAACCCTTGCCCTCAAGAAACTGTCTCCCCCCATCCCCCCAATTCAGGGTTTCGCCAAAACAAAAGAACAGCTTACTCAAAGATTAAGTACAGTGGCAGGGCTCTGGCCAGATCCCTTTTATCACTTCAGCACATCCCTCCCCAGGGTCTATGTTCTTCTCCCTTCCTAAAGGCAAGCACCTGAGACTCTGAAGGCCTGCCCAAGGGCTACTAGGATACCTTGTGTGCACTCAAAACAGCTCCTTCCTGGGAGTTTATCTGCCTTGGGCCCCCAGCTCTATTGGCGGCCAAGCAGCCCTCAGCCAACGACTGGCTGTAGCAGGAATGTGAAAGTCCAGCTCCTTTGCTTCAGTTCAGGATGGAGTATAAGGTACAATTTGCATGCCAGAGTTCCTTGCAGGATCAGACTATCTGAGACTTCCCCTGAAACAGGACCCCGGTCCATCTCTTACCCTTCCCAGTCTGGCTTCCCTCATTCCCCTGCTGGCTTCTCCTGGGAGCACATGCTGAATAAATCATAAATCACTTGAATGTGAAAACTCATCTCCAACTCTGCCTCGAGAAGACCCAATGTAAGACACCAGGCAATCCCAAACATATTGATTTATTCCAGCAAAGCTAAAACCATTGCCCTTTGCACACTGCTCTTAGTAATGAGTCTTTTTTTCCTTCAACCCTTTCAATTTTCCTCACTCAAGAAAGAAATAGAATAAGATAGTACGTTTTCTTTATCTTCCTTGAGATAATTCAAATATTAAATGTCAGCAGAAACTCGAAACTCCAGACTCAGAGGAGATTTTACAAGTGCCATAGGACACAGTCATAATGGGTTTTGCTATTCCAGACTCAAATACAGCACAGATCAAATTTTGTCTTCAAAACCCTGTGAGTTACACCGAAAGCCTGATGTGACCCAGACAGCAGATAACTAGAGGTTACAGCTCTCCCTCAACACTGAACAATACATCGTATGTCTCTAGGTTACCTTCTTCCAACACTCTTCTAATATTTCCCTCATTGTGTTTAATTCCTCACTGTGTTTTATCAGCTCACCACAAGTCATATATATAACTATAACAAATAAAGAGCTCCAGATAGCTTCAAAAAAATAAAGCAATATTCAAGCTGAGTCATCCACAATTGTTTTCTTAACATCGGTCTTTGCAGAGCATGCTGGTGAATTATGCATTGTTTTTCAAATCTCACGCTCTGGGTCCCCCACTGCACTATAGAGCTTCACAGAATATATTACCTTATGCACTGTATATGCAGGTCATTGAATCCTTTTTTATTATTTAGCAATACCATGATTTGAAGAGAGGCAGAATAGAGGTATAAAGAATCTCTATTCATCTGCTAAGAACACAAAGATAAAGTAATAATACTAATAGCGACACTGCCAACATTGGAAAAGAATACTTCTTCCCCCAAACTGTGCTGTGTTGCTATGCCTCTATTCACACTCAAGTCATCCCTGCCAGTCAGCCTGTAGTCACTTCCACATCTTCCCACCCCACCTCATGCTACTCTCCCCTGAGAAGCTTCAAAATCCTATCTCCCCAGGCCCCATGAGACCTGGCTCCCGGTCAGACTTTGTGAATGAGAAGCATTCACAGGAGACAGGAGGAGTAGAGGAAAAGACACCGGTTATTCACTCACAGCCAGTAGCTCTAGGCAGGCATGGTGCACGCGCAGGCAGCAGATAGAACACTTGGCCAGCAGCTCCTACACACTCTCTGGAGAAGACCGCTATGTGTGTGGGCAGCAGAGACCATGGGCAGGCTCTACGCTTCACTGCCCAGCCCTCCTGATGACTGCATAAGCCTCCAAATCCCTGTATTACACACCTTTCCGCTTGACACACTTAGAAAGGCACCCACTCTCCTGAATAAACTCTGAAAGACCCTTTAAAGCAAATAACTGATCACATCACTTTGTAATTTTTCAAGAATGGAAGAAACAAGGCACAAACAGCTTGATGGCAAAGCATTAGTGAGGCAGGCCTAAAATCAATCACGCCATGGGTTATATGGAAAAGAAGGAAAGGCAAGGGCCGAAACAAATACTGAGAGAATGGGGGATAAATGGATAACAGACTGCACGTTATATCCTGCAAGAAACATTTCCCAGTCTGCTTGTGGCTGATCAAAAACTCCAGAGTCTTCCATAACCAGTATGTGCATTCAGTTCAGTTCAGTTCAGTCGCTCAGTCGTGTCCGACTCTGAGACCCCATGGACTGCAGCACGCCAGGCCTCCCTGTCCAACACCAACTCCTGGAGTTTACTGAAATTCATGCCCATTGAGTTGGTGACGCCATCCAACCATCTCATCCTCTGTCATCCCCTTCTCCTGCCTTCAATTTTTCCCAGCATCAGGGTCTTTTCAGATGAGTCAGCTCTTCGCATGAGGTGGCCAAAGTATTGGAGTTTCAGCTTCAACATCAGTCCTTCCAGTGAATATTCAGGACTGATTTCCTTTAGGATGGACTGGTTGATCTCCTTGCAGTCCAAGGGACTCTCAAGAGTCTTCTCCAACACCACAGTTCAAAAGCATCCATTCTTCGGTGCTCAGCTTTCTTTATAGTCCAACTCTCACATCCATACATGACCACTGGAAAATCCATAGCCTTGACTAGATGGGACCTTTGTTGGCAAAGTAATGTCTCTGCTTTTTAATATGCTGTCTAGGTTGGTCATAACTTTCCTTCCAAGGAGTAAGCGTCTTTTAATTTCAAGGCTATAGTAACCATCTGCAGTGATTTTGGAGCCCAAAAATAAAGTCTGACACTGTTTCTACTGTTTCTCCATCTATTTGCCATGAAGTGATGGGACCAGATGCCATGATCTCTGCTTTCTGAATGTTGAGCTTTAAGCCAATTTTTCACTCTCCTCTTTCACTTTCATCAAGAGGTTCTTTAGTTCTTCTTCACTTTCTGCCATAAGGGTGGTGTCATCTCCATATCTGAGGTTATTGATACTTCTCCTGGCAATCTTGATTCTAGTTTGTGCTTCATCTAGCCCAGTACACCTCACGATGTACTCTGCATATAAGTTAAATAAGCAGGGTGACAATATACAGCCTTGACGTACTCCTTTTCCTATTTGGAATCAGCCTGTTGTTCCATGTCCAGTTCTAACTGTTGCTTCCTGACCTGCATACATATTTCTCAAGAGGCAGGTCAGGTGATCTGGTACTCCCATCTCTTGAAGAATTTTCCACAGTTTCTTGTGATCCACACAGTCAAAGGCTTTGGCATAGTCAATAAAGCAGAAATAGAGGCTTTTCTGGAACTCTCTTGCTTTTTTGATGATCCAGCGGATGTTGGCAATTTGATATCTGGTTCCTCTGCCTTTTCTAAAACCAGCTGGAACATCTGGAAGTTCACGCTTCATGTATTGTTGAAGCCTGGCTTGGAGAATTTTAAGCATTGCTTTGCTTGCATGTGAGATGAGTGCAATTGTGCAGTAGTTTGAGCATTCTTTGGCATTGCCTTTCCTTGGGATTGGAATGAAAACTGATCTTTTCCAGTCCTGTAGCCACGGCTGAGTTTTCCTAATTTGCTGGCATATTGAGTGCAGCACTTTCACAGCATCATCTTTTAGGATTTGAAATAGCTCAACTGCAATTCCATCACCTCCACTAGCTTTGTTCATAGTGATGCTTCCTAAGGCCCACTTGACTTCACATTCCAGGATGTCAGGCTCTAGGTGAGTGATCACACCATCATGATTATCTGGGTCATGAAGATCTTTTTTGTACAGTTATCCTTTGTATTCTTGCCACCTCTTCTTAATATCTTCTGCTTCTGTTAGGTCCATACCATTTCTGTCCCTTATTGTGCCCAACTTTGCATGAAATATTTCCTTGGTATCTCTAATTTTCTTGAAGAGATCTCTAGTTTTCCCATTCTATTGTTTTCCTCTATTTCTTTGCACTGATCACTGAGGAAGGCTTTCTTATCTCTCCTTGCTATTCTTTGGAACTCTGCATTCAAATGGGTATATCTTTCCTTTTCTCCTTTGCTTTTCACTTCTCTTCTTTTCACAGCTATTTATAAGGCCTCCTCAGACAGCCATTTTGCTTTTTTGCATCTCTTTTTCTTGGGGATGGTCTTGCTCCCTGTCTCCTGTACAATGTCACGAACCTCTGTTCATAGTTCATCAGGCACTCTATCAGATGTCGTCCCTTAAGTCTATTTCTCACTTCCACTGTATCATCATAAGGGATTTGATTTAGGTCATACCTGAATGGTCTAGTGGTTGTCCCTACTTCCTTCAATTTAATTCTGAATTTGGCAGTAAGGAGTTCATGATCTGATCCACAGTCAGCTCCCAATCTTGTTTTTGCTGACTGTATAGTTTCTCCATCTTTGGCTACAAAGAATATAATCAGTCTGATTTCGGTGTTGACCATCTGGTGATGTCCATGTGTAGAGTCTTCTCCTGTGTTGTTGGAAGAGGGTGTTTGCTATGACCAGTGCATTCTCTTGGCAAAACTCTATTAGCCTTTGCCCTGCTTCATTCTGTACTCCAAGGCCAAATTTGCCTGTTACTTCAGGTGTTTCTTGACTTCCTACTTTGGCATTCCAGTCCCCTATAATGAAAAGGACATCTTTTGGGGGTGTAGTTCTAGAAGGTCTTGTAGGTTTTCATAGAACCGTTCAAGTTCAGCTTCTTCAGCATTACTGGTCGGGACATAGACTTGGATTACCGTGATATTGAATGGTTTGCCTTGGAAACAAACAGAGATCATTCTGTCGTTTTTGAGATTGCATCCAAGTACTGCATTTTGGACTCTTGTTGACTATGATGGCTACTCCATTTCTTCTAAGGGATTCTTGCCCACAGTAGTAGATATAATGGTCATCTGAGTTAAATTTCACCCATTCCAGTCCATTTTTCATTCACTGATTCCTAAAATGGTCGACGTTCACATCTTACCATCTCCTGTTTGACCCCTCCTTGTTTTGGGACACCAATTTGCCTTGATTCATGGACCTAACATTCCAGGTTCCTATGCAATATTGCTCTTTACAGCATTTGGACCTTGGCTTCCATCACCAGTCACATCCACAACTGGGTGTTGTTTTTTGCTTTGGCTCCATCTTCTTCATTCTTTCTGGAGTTATTTCTCCCACTGATCTCCAGTAGCATACTGGGCACCTACCGACCTGGGGAGTTTTCATCTTTCAGTGTCCTATTCTTTTTAACCTTTTTTTTTCATACTGTTCCTGGTATTCTCAAGGCAATAATACTGATGTGGTTTGCCATTCCCTTCTCCAGTGGACCATATTTTGTCAGACCTCTCCACCATGACCCGTCCGTCTCGGGTGGCCCTACACAGCATGGCTCATAGTTTCATTGAGTTAGACAAGGCTGTGGTCCATGCATTCCTATCCCTTATTCACACACACCTCTAGAAAGCGCTGCACATGACAACTGGACTGCCTTCCTTAATAAAGGAGGCTCAAATGCTCTTCACTACCTGTGTGACACTGAGCAAACTATTTAACTTTTATGAAGCAAATACCGCCTATTAGCTATCCATATCCACATTCCTTCTTCTTAGGGTTGACAATGGACCCAACAAAAAATAGCTTCATCATCCAGCTTCCTTTGCACTTAAAGGTGGCTACGGGATGAGATTTTGGCCAATGACATATAACTAAAAGTCCTTGTTGTACCACCAGGAATCTGTTTTAAAAGATGAAGACTCAGCTGACATGTGCTCTTTGCCTACAGTCCAGGGTTTTTCAACCTTAGCACTATTGACATTTCAGGCCAGATTATTTTTGTTGTGAGCTGTCCTGTGGGTTGCAGGATGTTTAGAAGCATCTTTGGCTTCTACATACTAGATGCCAGTAGCAACATGCCTCACAAATCGTGACAACCAAAGATGTCTTCAGACATTGTCAAATGTCCCCTAGGGGCAAAACTGCCCACTTGGTAAGAACTGTTGCTTTAGCCATATCTCTTCTTCCTTCCCACAACGCTGATGCAATGGCAGAGATAAGGCAGCCATCTTGCAATCACAGGGCAACAAACATGAAGAATAAGTCTACATGCTAAAAATGGTAGAATGAAGAGTTGGTGCCATCTGGAGTCCACCATATCAGACATGAATTGCCTCCCTTTCCCCACTATGACATGAGGAAAATAAACTCCTAGTTATTTGAGGCATTATATATCATGTTTTATATTGGCTGTAGCTCAGTGTAATACTAACATGGTCTCCTTTTCATGAGACATAGCCTGAGGAAAAAAACAGCACCTATACTTTATTGGGTTATCTGCAAGGATCCACGATGACATTGCATATAAAACACATTTTTATGCCTTGGTCAGAGTACATGATGAATAAATTTTGGCTGTAGTTTATACAGAGAAAGTAGACACATAATGTCTTCCAAGGATCTGGAGTAATGCTGTTATGTACCTGTCTGGAGGGTCTTTCAAGGGAACCCAGGCCAGGTTATATCCTTAACTAAATACCTTGATTCCCAAGGGGAATAATGTCACTCTTTTTAGTTGTAGGTCAAGTTTTAGGGATCCATACAACATAGTAAGAGAGAAAGGCTGTTGAAGCAACCCTGCAATCAATGGAGAGACAGACGTGCTCATGAGATTCTTGGAGCACAATGGAAGATTTCTTGAGCAAAGCCACACTCTAAGCATGAGCCAGGAGAATTCAGGCTGTTCACATTCCTCCCAAATTCTAAGTACTCTTCTGAGGGCCACTATTTGCACACCTCACAAAGTGGACTTAGGAAACATTATGAAAGCTAATCTTAGCAAAGATCAAAGAAAAAGTTGCCTTTAGTATTTACCATCTTGGGTTCTGTTTTCCCATCCCTTCTCTTTCCTGTATCCATTCATCCCAGTACCCAGGCCCCGTGTGTTCATACTTTCTGCTCTCTGATCACACCCAACACTGGCCTTTCATAGCAATATTCTATGCTCCAAAGTCATCTCCCCTTTTCCACCTCATCCATCAAAACTGTTATTCCCTCAAGGCAGCTGTCATTGGGCCTCTAATTTGTAATAAAATGTGAGTGACTAACAGCAATCTAATGTATTAACTCTAGGGAAATATCTATTTAAAAGAGTAGTTCATTAATCAAAGTGAGAAATCAAATTATAAGGGAGGTTTCTGTAGCTGAGAGAACCTTCTTTCTGATACTACTCAAATCAGGCTAATGGGCTATTCCATTTAATCCTCCTCGTGTTCTCCACATGGAACACAGTGCTGGGCATACAGCACGTGACCAATGCTCAATAAATACTGATTTTCGTAATGTGTAATTTAGTTGATAAACCCATTCTGATCAATGGCAGCAATAGTATCAGAAAATATAAAATGTTATAGTTTAACACATGACCAAAAAGATCATTCAATGCTGTTCCCATTAAGGCATATATTTCCATATAAAGAGATCTTACCAAAAGAGATGAAAAACAAGGGGAAAAAAGAGACTTTCTGAAAACCTAGGAAACTGTCTGGAAAATGGAACAATGTTTAAAACCCTGGGACTAACTCTTGATGGGAATCAAAACTGTATTTTTTAATATAAGCTATTTCAATCAAACAACAAATATTTATTGATAATGCCCTTGAGGCTCAGGCCTCTCCTCAGTTCTAAAGGATATATAAAAATATATAAGATGAGCCATGGTCTCACCATATTTGTATTAAAAGATGAAAGAGGAACATTCTATGACAACTTGCCATAATCGCTACTATGAAAAATGAGCAGTAGCTTAATTATCTGAACCTTTCTGTTTCTCAGTTTCCTCATCTGTAAAAATATGGATAAAAGTACTTCTAATACCAGTGTAGTGAAATAGAGAGTTGAAAGAAGTATTTGGATAACAAAGGAACTGGGAAAGGATAATTTTGGATTACCTAGATCAGAGGTTAATAACCTTTTTCTGTAAAGGGCCAGATGGCAAATATTTTAAGTTTTGCAGGCTGTATGGTCTCTGCCACAACTATTCAACTCTGCATTATACCTAGGAGAGCAACCATGGATACCACATAAATGAATGGCTGTAGCTGTGTGCTAGTAAAACTTTATTTATAGACACTACTGAAATTTGAATCTCATATCACTTTTATGTAACATGACATATGCTTTTCTTTTGACTTTATTCTAATTGGAGGATAATTACTTTACAATATTGTGATGGTTTTGCCATACACAGACATGAATCAGCCACAGGTGCACATGTGTCCCCCCATCCTGAACCCCCCATCCCATCCCTCTGGGTTTGTCCCAAAGTACCAGCTTTGAGTGGCCTGCTTCATGCATTGAACTTGCACTAGTCATCTGTTTTACATATGGTAATATACAATTTGAATGCTATTCTCTCAAATCATCCCACCCTCATCGTCTCCCACAGAGTCCAAAAGTCTGTTCTTTACATCTGTGTCTCTTTTGCTGCTTTGCATATAAGATCACCGTTACCATCTTTCTAAATTCCATATATAAGCGTTAATATACAGTATTAGTGCTTCTCTTTCTGACTTACTTCACTCTGTATAATAGGCTGACTTTTTAAAAAAACCATTTTAAAATGTAAAATCCTTTCTTAGCTTGGGGACTATACAAAAACAGGCAGCATGCTGAACATGGCTCAAAAGCCAAAGTTTGCTGGGCTGACACAGATAATTCAATGAGGGTAGACTGTTCACTGAGTTTCCTCAATTAATGGCATGGAGCCTAGTACACAGTAAGTGCTCAACATCACTCGCTAAAGTGATCCATGCTGACCAGAGTGGGGGGTGTGTATATGTGGGCATGGCTTAGCTATTACGTTTTTTATTTGTTTTTATTTTGTTCTTTGCTAGTACTAGCCTGTACATGCAACAAATCTTAGTTGCTTGGGAGTTTATTCTGTGCCCTAAAATTGTTAGAACTAGAACTTTAAAAATCACAAATAATTTCCATGAAGACAACAGACAGTTCATGAAGATTATGACTTTGAGAGAGAGAGAGAGAGAGAGAGAGAGAGAGAGAGAGAGAGAGAGAGAGAGAGAGAGAGAGAGAGAGAGAAGCTATCATAAATTAACCCAGGAAGAAAAAACAAACTACAAGGAACACTGAAAACTTAAAACACAATATGACTTAAACTCTCAAGTCACCCCTCCTTCCCAGAATTTTACACAACAGCTTGATAGTACTGCTGGGAAGAACAGAACCAAACAATCCTACTTTGACTGTGAGCTCTGAAACAGTGTGTAATTTTTACACAGATGACCAAACTGATTTAAAGATTGGTCACTTGACTGCTTTATTCTGAATTTTCAAAGCCACTTAGTATTAACCTGATCGGCAGAATCAAGACAGAAAGCTCATTTGTTTTAATTCCCGCTGACTTGGCTATTTAGGAGAGTCAGGAAAATTCTCAAACGTCTTGCATGTACTACATCAAAGGAATTGTTTTAATCACTTAATGCAACAGCTTTGTGTTTCCTCTGTAGTTAAGTCACTTAGCATATTTTTTCCTTTTTATTAATTTAACTAACTTAAGGGGAAAATGGAACAATTGATGATCAACTGCCCTTTCACAAACAATTTATAGCACAACTTTCTTATGCCTGCAACGGCTTTGAAAGCTTCAGCTGGGCTTAACCATGCCAAAGTCTCGTTTTCCCTGATTGAGTTCTATAATAACTATTAAACATCAATCACAATTCTGAGCTTTAAGCACCGGAAGTTTAGGAGATTGTACATGAATTACACTATCCTTCAAAACAATAGCTATTTCCATAATGCCAAACAAATGACTGACTAGTGTGGATGTCTTGGCTGAAGATATGATCCTAAGCAGGCCTAATGGTATTGATGAAAATTAGCCTGGGGAACAGGTTTTAATATCCTTTGGGGCTTTCTGGATTCCACAAATAATCACAACTCAGTTATCTGACAAATCAAATTTTATCTTCTTGATAAGAATGGCAATGATTTATTATGAGTCTTCAAAAACTTTAATTCTGCAAATTGCTTTCGGGTGGGGTTCCCAGGTTCATGCATCACACGGAGGGGATGACAGATAAGCGCCCCCATGAATCATATGGCTTTTTAAGCTCAAGTCACAGTTCTGATTGTGCAAGAGCTGGAAGACAGGAACGTTCAGATCTCGGGTCTTCCACCCTTAACTCTGCCTGAATCATGTCCCAGTATAGTGGACAATGGGCTTCTCAATCCCTAGGTTGTGAAAATCCCCTGGAGGAGGAAATGGCAACCCACTCCAGTATTCTTGTGTGGAGAATTCCATGGGCAGAGGAGCCTGGAGGGCTACTGTCCACAGGGCCGCAATAAGTCAGACACGACTTAGCGACTTAGCACGTAGTAGACAATCCTCCCTTCTCTCTGATATGGACAACATTCTAAGAAGGCATGTTCCCAATTACAAAGCAGCTCCATCCATCCATCTTCTCCTTTGAAAATGCCTACTCCATGTGTCTTGAAGGTGGGCAGTTTTTCCAGTCCAAAACAAGAAACTATTCTGGTACAGGTAAATGGTCATTTAGCCACACTGGCACTCAACTGTTTCCTGGTATCATGGTGCTAGCCTTTTGCCTTGGGTGAGCCCTGCACTTGACAGATTTTTTTTTTAAAAAAGAACACTTGGATTTTCTTTGTAAATAGATGGAGCAGGGAGTAGCAACTGAGTTAGGAATCCAAAACCATCCTATGATTAATCCATAAAACAGCACATCCCCCTGACGGTAGGGGCCATATACCTTAAAATAGTGGCAAAGTGTGCAAGTCACCCAGTCGTGTCTGATTCTGCAACTCCATGGACTGTAGCCTGCCAGGCTCCTCTGTCCATGGAATTCTTCAGGCAAGAATACTAGAGTAGGTTACCATTCCCTTCTCCAGGGGATCTTCCCGACCTAGAGATTGAACTTGGGTCTCCTGCATTGCAGGAGGATTCTTTACTATCTGAGCCACCAGGGAAGCCCAAAGTAGTGGCAACTCTCACATATTCCTTTTAAAGATGAACAGGAGAGTGACCAGATCATAGAATTTTTTAAAAATCAATGATTTTTATTACCTTCAATTACATGTGGTAAAATGCTCACAAAGTTTTCACAAATAGAACAGCTGCTAGACCTGTTCAAATGAATAGTCTAAGCTTCAATCAAGCAAATCCGTTTGTCCAGACACAGCCAAGATGATAAAAGCCTGAGGGCCAGAACAATCCTATATTATAGTTAGGTATTTATATGGGCCAAAGTAAATGGTATTTTTCTCTGCCCCACATGAAAAGAGCTCCACATTATGGGTCAGCAAACAAAAGCCAGCAGGCCAAAACAGGCCCATCACCAATTTTTGTAAAAAAAAAAAAAATACTGCATTTTGGAACATGGTGAAGGGGTTCAGAATACGCCACTGCAGTATCAAAATTACTGTGAGTTGAAAGCAATTGAGAATCAACAGATACAAGAAGAGGCTTCTCTGCACTTCCCTCATCTGCCTAAAAGCAGACCTTCCGAAAGAATTCCACTGTCATGCTGCTGCTGAGTTGCTTCAGTCGTGTCTGACTCTGTGCGACCCCATAGACGGCAGCCCACCAGGCTCCGCCATCCCTGGGATTCTCCAGGCAAGAATACTGGAGTGGATTGCCATTTCCTTCTCCAGTGCATGAAAGGGAAAAGTGAAAGTGAAATTGTTCGGTCGTGTCCGACTCTTAGCGACCCCATGGACTGTAGCCTATCAGGCTCCTCCGTCCATGGGATTTTCCAGGCAAGAGTATTGGAGTTTCAGTGTCATAAATCCCTGATAAAGGAGGCTTCTCTTACCAGGGGGAAAGAGTGACTCCTATCACCAGAGGTGAGAAGTAAGCGCCAGGATAAGAAATGACATAAACAGACCTTACTAAATCAAACCTTACCTTCCACTAGTTTCTCCCATATATTACTCACTCATTTCCCACCATTTATTGTTCCTTGATGCAATCTCATTACGTGGATGCAATCTCAAAAACTACAGAATGATCTCTGTTCGTTTCCAAGGCAAACCATTCAATATCATGATACTCCAAGCCTATGCCCCAACCAGTAATGCTGAAGAAGCTGAAGTTGAATGGTTCTATGAAGACCTACAAGACCTTTTAGAACTAACACCCAAAAAGATGTCCTTTTCATTACAGGGGACTGAAATGCCAAAGTAGGAAGTCAAGAAACACCTGGAGTAACAGGCAAATTTGGCCTTGGAGTACAGAATGAAGCAGGGCAAAGGCTAATAGAGTTTTGCCAAGAGAAAGCAATGGTCATAGCAAACACACTCTTCCAAAAACACAAGAGAAGACTCTACACATGGACATCACCAGATGGTCAACACCGAAATCAGACTGATTATATTCTTTGCAGCCAAAGATGGAGATGCTCTATATAGTCAGCAAAAACAAGATTGGGAGCTGACTGTGGCTCAGATCATAAACTCCTTATTGCCAAATTCAGACTTAAACTGAAGAAAGTAGGGAAAACCACTAGACCATTCAGGTATGACCTAAATCAAATCCCTTATGATTATACAGTGGAAGTGAGAAATAGATTTAAGGGACTAGATCTGATAGAAAGAGTGTATGATGAACTATGGACGGAGGTTCGTGACCCTGTACAGGAGACAGGGATCAAGACGATCCTCATGGAAAAGAAATGAAAAAGCAAAATGGCTGTCTGAGGAGGCCTTACAAATAGCTGGGAAAAGAAGAGAAGCGAAAAGAAAAAGAAAAAAGGAAAGATATACCCATTTGAACGCTGAGTACCAAAGAATAGCAAGGAGAGATAAGAAAGCCTTCCTCAGTGATCAATGCAAAGAAATAGAGGAAAACAACAGAATGGGAAATACTAGAGATCTCTTAAAGGAAATTAGAGATAACAAGGGAACATTTCATGCAAAGATGGGCACAATAAGGGACAGAAATGGTATGGACCTAACAGAAGCAGAAGATATTAAGAAGAGGTAGCAAGAATACACAGAAGAACTACAAAAAAGATCTTCACGACCCGGATAATCATGATGGTGTGATCACTCACCTAGAGCCAGACATCCTGGAATGTAAAGTCAAGTGGGCCTTAGAAAGCATCACTATGAACAAAGCTAGTGGAGGTGATGGAATTCCAGCTGAACTATTTCAAATCCTGAAAGATGATGCTGTGAAAGTGCTGTACTCAACATGCCAGCAAATTTGGAAAACTCAGCAGTGGCCACAGGACTGGAAAAGGTCAGTTTTCATCCTAATATCAAAGAAAGGCAATGCGAAAGAACGCTCAAACTACTGCACAATTGCACTCATCCCACACGCTAGTAAAGTAATGCTCAAAATTCTCCAAGTCAGGCATCAGCATTACATGAACCGTGAACTTCCAGATGTTCAAACTGGTTTTAAAAAAGGCAGAGGAACCAGAGATCAAATTGCCAACATCTGCTGGATGATCGAAAAAGCAAGAGAGTTCCAGAAAACCATCTATTTCTGCTTTATTGACTATGCCAAAGCCTTTGACTGTGTGGATCACAACAAACTGTGGAAAATTCTAAAAGACATGGGAATACCAGACCACCTGACCTGCCTCTTGATAAACCTGTATGCAGGTCAGGAAGCAACAGTTAGAACTGGACATGGAACAACACACTGGTTCCAAATAGGAAAAGGAGTATGTCAAGGCTGTATATTATCACCCTGCTTATTTAACTTATTTGCAGAGTACATCATGAGAAAAGCTGGGCTGGAAGAAGAACAAGCTGGAATCAAGAGTGCCAGGAGAAATATCAATAACCTCAGATATGCAGATGACACCACCCTTATGGCAGAAAGTGAAGAGGAACTAAAAAGCCTCTTGATGAAAGTGACAGAGGAGAGTGAAAAAGTTAGCTTAAAGCTCAACATTCAAAAAACTAAGATCATTGCATCCAGTCCCATCACTTCATGGCAAATAGATAGGGAAACAGTGGAAACAGTGGCTGACTTTATTTTGGGGGGCTCCAAAATCACTGCAGATGGTGATTGCAGCCATGAAATTAAAAGACGCTTACTCCTTGGAACGAAAGTTATGACCAACCTAGACAACATATTAAAAAGCAGAGACATTACTTTGCCAACAAAGGTCCATCTAGTCAAGGCTACGGTTTTTCCAGTAGTCATGTATGGATGTGAGAGTTGGACTGTGAAGAAAGCTGAGCACCAAAGAATTGATGCTTTTGAACTGTGGTGTTGGAGAAGACGCTTGAGAGTCCCTTGGACTGCAAGAAGATCCAACCAGTCCATCCTAAAGGAGATCAGTCCTGGTATTCATTGGAAGGACTGATGTTGAAGCTGAAACTCCAATACTTTGGCCACCTCATGTGAACAGTTGACTCATTGGAAAAGACCCTGATGCTGGGAAAGATTGAGGGCAGGAGGAGAAAGGGACGACAGAGGATGAGATGGCTGGATGGCATCACTGACTCGATGGACATGGGTTTGGGTAAACTCTGGGAGTTGGTGATGGACAGGGAGGCCTGGTGTACTGCAATTCATGGGGTCACAAAGAGTCGGACACGACTGAGCAACTGAACTGAACCGATCATTCCCTGAAATCCTAACTCCCTCCCCTTTTAAGATGGTATATAAGGGCTATATATAAAATAAATATGCTACAAGGATATACTAAAGATAGCAAGGGAATATAACCAATATTTTATAATAACTATGAATGGAGTATACTCTTTATAAATTGTCAACCACTATGTTATACACCTGAAACTTATATAATTCTATGAAATCAACTGTACTTCAGTAAAAAATATAATAAAGTTTTTTTTAAAAATAGATGATATATAAGGCCTAAATTCTCACTGCTTCTTTGAGCTACATGTTCTGTGAGCTCCCAGCTACATATGGGAATAAATTTTGTCTTTTCTCCTGCTAGTCTACCTTCTGTCAGTTTAATTCACAGACCCCCAACTACTGAACCTCAAAGGACAGTAGTTTTCCCTCTTCAACAACAGCCACACTCATTTGTTTATGGATTGTCTCTGCCCACTTTCACGCTCAGGCTGCAGAGTTGAGTTGTTGCAAAAGAGACCATAGGGCCCCCAAGCCTAAAATATTTACTATCTGGCTCTTTGTAGAAAAATTATGCCAACACCTGTTTTACATAAGAAATTTCCAAATTTTTCAAAACCAACAGTAAAGATAGCAAGGGAAAAGCAGGGACAAAGGTAAACCTTCTCTGACAGTTTCATCAAGATATAAATGTGATTAAACTTATAATAATGCTTCATGCTTTCTGGAGGTAAATACTTGCATACAAATATTAACCAGAAATGGAAATACAATGGAAAAATCAATGTACTTTTTGAGGAAAAGAAAAAAAAGTACATAAATTCCTAAAAACCATTTTGAAATGTCAAGATTCAAAGTGTTCAGAAATGCACATTGAACACCTAGTCCCTAACACCTAATGCTTCTCAGATAAATTTAATCAGCTACTTAACCCTCCTCCAATTGTTAAATTACTTAAACCGGAGGCAAGTTGGAGGTTAGCTTAAATAACATACTCTATTCTCTCATCAACAGTCCAACTGACCAGGAATTGTCCTCATTTTTTCTACTGAGGTTTACCTCTGATGTGAACAATTCTTTACTAGCCTGAAAAAACTTCAAACTACCTCCCTCATAACTCAGGGGAGAGATAATAAGATACTTGCTGAATTATTATATTAGGTAAATATACACTGTCATACAGTTTTTCTTTAAGATGGATGACATAGAGTCAATGTCCATACGTAATGCTTATTTCTTTGACTCTACAGTCCTGTGGTTCAGAGCTTTTCAACCCTCCATCCTTGAACCATCAGCATCACTTGGGAGCTTACTAAAATGCAAATTTGTGGACCCACCTTGGACCTACTAAGTCAGAATGTCTCTGGGTTGCAACCCAGTACTATGCATTGTAACAAACCTTACCTTAAGGCAGAGTTTCTCAACCTTGGCACAAATGAATTTTGGCCAGATTAGTCTCATTTGGGAGCCAAGGAAATGTTACATGCAAAGATGGGTACAATAAAGGACAGAAATGGTATGGACCTAACAGAAGCAGAAGATATCAAGAAAAGGTGGCAAGAATGCATAGAAGAACTGTACAAAAAATATCTTCATGACCCAGATAACCACGATGGTGTGATCACTCATCTAGAGCTAGACATCCTGGAATGTAAAGTCAAGTAGGCCTTAGGAAGCATCACTATGAACAAAGCTAGTGGAGGTGATGGAATTCCAGCTGAGCTATTTCAAATCCTAAAAGATGATGCTGTAAAAGTGCTGTACTCAATATGCCAGCAAATTAGGAAAACTCAGCTGTGGCCACAGGACTGGAAAAGGTCAGTTTTCATTCCAATCCCAAGGAAAGGCAATGCCAAAGAATGCTCAAACTACAGCACAATTGCACTCATCTCACAGGCTAGCAAAGTAATGCTCAAAATTCTCCAAGTCAGGCTTCAACAGTACGTGAACCATGAACTTCCAGATGTTCAAGCCGGTTTTAGAAAAGGCAGAGGAACCAGAGATCAAATTGCCAACACCTACTGGATCATTGAAAAAAAGCAAGAGAGTCCCAGAAAAAACATCTACTTCTGCTTTACTGACTATGCCAAAGCCTTTGACTGTGTGAATCACAGCACACTGTGGAAAATTCTTCAAGAGATGGGAATACCAGACCACCTTACCTGCCTCCTAAGAAACCTGTATGCAGGTCAGGAAGCAACAGTTAGAACTGGACATGGAACAACAGGCTGGTTCCAAATAGGAAAAGGAGTATGTCAAGGCTGTACATTGTCACCCTGCTTATTTAACTTATATGCAGAGTACATCATGAGAAACGCTGGGCTGGAGGAAGCACAAACTACAATCAAGATTGCGGGGAGAAATATCAATAACCTCAGATATGCAGATGACACCACCCTTATGGCAGAAAGTGAAGAAGAACTAAAGAGCCTCTTGATGAAAGTGAGAGAGGAGAGTGAAAAGGCTGGCTTAAAACTTAACATTCAAAAAACTAAGATCATGGCATCTGGTCCCATCACTTCATGGCAAATAGATGGGGCAACAATGGAAACAGTGGCAGACTTTATTTTCTTGGACTCCAAAATCACTGCAGATAGTGACTGTAGCCATGAAATTAAAAGACGCTTTACTCCTTGGAAGGAAAGTGATGACCAACCTAGACAGCATATTAAAAAAGCAGAGACATCACTTTGCCAACAAAGGTCCGTCTAGTCAAAGGCGTGTTTTCTCCAGTGGTCATGTATGGATGTGAGAGTTAGACTATAAAGAAAGCTGAGCCCCAAAGAATGGATGCTTTTGAACTGTGGTGTTGGAGAAGACTCTTGAGAGTCCCTTGGACTGCAAGGAGATCCAACCAGTCCATCCTAAAGGAGATCAGTCCTGGGTGTTCACTGGAAGGACTGATGTTGAAGCTGAAACTCCAATACTTTGGCCACTTGATGTGAAGAGCTGACTCATCTAAAAAGACCCCGATGCTGGGAAAGATTGAAGGCAGGAGGAGAAGGGACGACAGAGGATGAGATGGTTGAATGGCATCACCGACTCACTGGACATGAGTTTGAGTAAGCTCTGGGAGTTTGTGATGGACAAGGAAGGCTGGCGTGCTACAGTCCATGGGGTCGCAAAGAGCTGGCCACGACTGAGAGACTGAACTGAACTGAGTCTCATTTGTGAGGGTCTGTCCTGTGCATTGTGGGATGTTGTGCAACATCTTTGACCTCTATCCACTGGATGCCAGTTGACTCTTCCCCCTTACCAGTTGTGACCAAAAAAGTCTCCAGATCTTGCCAAATATCCCCTGGGGGTACAATAGCACCTTGGGTTAAGAATCATTGCTGTAGGTGATTCTCATGCAAGCTCATATGTGAGACACAATCTGATCTAGACTGTGGTACCTATCAAGGCATTTAGACCCAATTGGGAGAACTCCTGATATCATATTATCCATTCACAAGAAGGGAGTTCATCCATTCCTTCAATAGTCCTTGCTTGCTTGCTAGCTCAGTCACTTCAGTCGTGTCCAACTCTTTGCAACCCCATGGATTGTAACCGGCCAGGCTCCTCTGTCCATGGGATTCTCAAGGCAAAATACTGGAGTGGTTTGCCACTTCCTTCTCCAGGGGATCTTCCCAACCCTGAGATCAAACCTGTGTCTCCTGCATCTCCTGAATTGCAGGAGGATTCTTTACCCATTGAGCCGCCTTAATGTTTACAAAGAGTGGTGCTCATGCAATCCACTCTGAAAGCTAAAATCAGTCAAAGCAGGGTAATATTGCATTTAATTATAAAGATTAATTCAACCTTCATTTATTTGCGCATGTGTTTGGTCTTTTCATTTTTAACACAACACCCGATATTCAAACACCGCCTGGTAAAAATGCTATACAAGTTTCAGTAGCATCTATTAGAGTTGCAGATTTCATTTCAAAGTGGAAATGACAAAAACACAAGGGGAGGGGGGAAGGAGGGAGACAGAAGCAGTAGAGACTCAATTTAATAATGAGGTTTCCACCAAGGTGATGGAACTGTGTCCTTCTCTCTGTTTCATTCCCTGCCATGTCATCTGCACAAACAGTCCTAAATAACAAGTCCTGTCCTCCTCATTTACAGTATTTTCTGAAACAGCCAGGTGAAGATTCAAGCGGTGTCGTGCACAATAGTGTGAACTCTGATTATGAACCATGTCCACCATACTTTTCAAATGAATGTCACGTCTTCTTCAAAATTTGGCTTTAGTCACGTGGTGATTAAGTTGACCACTTTCTTCATCATCATATCTGTTGAATATTCAATCTTTTACTGAATGATTACTAACTGCCAAATAAGCAACACAGACTTGAAAACATCTTTTAAAATTTTTTGAGTTCTAACAAAGTACACAATAAGTATACAAATCACAGATTTGTTTTTAAATACACACATACACACACACACACACATGAACCTGCGCAAGTGACTCTGAAACAAGATTTAAAATATTCATAGCACACAAAAGGCTCCCTTGGATGTCTTTCCAGTTAATAAGCATGCCCCCTAAAGATAACCACTATTCTGACCTCTATCTCCATAGATTAGCTTTGCCAGTTCTCGAACTTCAAAAAAAAGTGTGCACTCTTCTGTGCCTGGCTTCTTTCATCTCAACATCACATCTGTGAAATTCATCTGTGTTTTGTGTAGCAGGAGTTGTGCTATTATAGTTTAGTATACTGCATTCCTGTCTTCAAGGAGTTCACAATCAGACACATGGAGAATGGAAGGCAAAAATGAAACAAAAAAACTAGAAGGATGCAGAGGACAGGATGGGAAAAAGGGAAGGACCTTGCGGAAAGGACGTCTTCAAAAAGGAGATTTCATAGCTAGACACAATCAGTAACAACAGAAATAACATATTTTAATAATAACAAAACTAATGTCTTCGTTGAATTTTTAACTCTGGATCAGGTACTGGGCAAAGTGCTTCACTTCCTCATCAGATTCAAATTTATTTTACTACAGCACTATCAGGTGAGTGGTGGGAGACAGATAAAAGGAAATGCAACCCAAAGCCATCCTCTGCCTTCACAGTTCAGACTTGGTCATTTATTCTGGGATGCCCATGGGGTACAATCTGGAAACAAATTTTAGCTTTTTCTTTGCTTTAATTCTTAAAAAGCAATCTAGGGGAGGAAATCAAAAAGGCCCCCTATACTGAAGACAAAGCAATATGCCACAGCCCAGAGACAACGTGGGCTGTTTGTAAACAGCAGAGTAAATGTCATCATCAATTATTCATCATTCAACAAAGCCAATAAGTAACCTCTACAAAACCACTTGGATTTCCCCAGTGGCTCAGCGGTAAAGAATCAGCCTGACAATGCAGAAGCCACAGGAGACGCAGGTTCAATCCCTGGGTCAGGAAGATCCCCTGGAGGAGGACATGGCAACCCACCCCAGTACTCTTGCCTGAAGAATCCCATGGACAGAGGAGCCTAGCGGACTACAGTTCATAGGGTCACAAAGAGTTGGACATGGCTAAAGCAACTTAGCATGCGCACATCAAATATCACTTAATTCTTACTCAAACTTTAGCCCAACAAGAGAAGAAAGCAGCAAGGTGTTGGTCAAAACCCTAAGATTAGGAAGGCTGTAGACCACGTTGGTAAGCTACGGCCTGCAAGCCAAATTCAAACTGTTGCCTGATCTTGAAAATAAACTTTTACTGACACACACTCACATCCATTTGTTCACATAATGTCTAGAGCTGCATTCGTGTGACAACAATAGGTTTGAATGGTGTGGCAGAGACCATATGGCCTGCAAAGCCCATAATACTTACTATCTGGTCCTTTAAGTGAGAAGTTTGCCAACTCCTGCTCTCCACTCTCACTAGGCAATCTGTGGTCCATGGGCTACGGGCATCAGCCTCATCTGAAAACCCACAAGAAATGCAAAATCTCAGGCCCTCCTCCAAACTTATTAAGAATCTGCATTTTCACAAGGCCCCTGGGAAAGTGGTGTACACATTCAAGCTTGAGCAGCAGTGATCTAATAAAGCTCTGCTTCTCAAAATTGGCTGCTTGTTGGAATTGCCTAAGGAGTTTTATTTCGTTTCTTAAAATACCAGTAGCCTGAGTCTAAGGTAACACTAGGCTGAAAAGTTTGCAACAGCTTCCAGCTCTTCCTCACGAGGTCATATGGCACCCTACACAGCTCTCATTCTCATCAGGTGCTGACAGAGGACACTCAAACAAGCACCCAATGATTAGGTATGGTTTGGCAAGTGAGGAGAGAGGATTGGAGGGAAAGGATGCTCTCCTTCCTCTTCTACTCTGTCAAGTTTTCTCATTTCAAGAATGTCCTCTCTCTGACAAGCTCCTTTTTTGTGAATAATTTTTAATGGAAATCAGAAATTACTTAGGACAACTCATAGGGCCTCTTTAGAATATGACTTTTTACAGATCTATACAAACCACTTTGCCAAATCTAACTTTTCATTTTCAAAAGCCTGCAAGAACAAAAAGAACTATTCCATACACCTGTCCTGTAAATTCATTTTTTCAACTTAACATGAGAATTCAGCAAAGGCTCTTTTCTGCAGCCCTGAAGGACACAGCCTCAGCACTGTCCTTGACTCTGCTCTGCTTTGGGACAGGTCCATTCAGCTCATTATTTAATCCTTACAACCCCCTGCAAGGAGGCTCTTGTTAACCTGCACAGTGATTTCAGCTCTGGCAACACAAGAATATACCGAAGGCAGCAGATCTGTCCTCTTTACCTTTGGTAGGCAAGGACACAGAGCAAAGCACGGCCCTACCCAATGCAGAGGGTCTTCGGTTATAAAGTACAGGAAGTCAGAACTCTACGTTCATCAGTGAATTTAAAACACTCCCTCTCACCTTATATAAAAATAAACTCTAAGTGGTTTAAAGATCTAAATACAAGACATGACACCATAAAACTCCTAGAAAAGAACATAGGCAAATATTCTCTGACATAAATCACAGCAATGGTTTCCTAGGTCAGTCTCCCAAGACAAAAGAAATAAAAGCAAAAATACACAACTGGGACCTAATCAAATTGAAAAGCTTCTGCACAGGAAGCTATCAACAAAACAAAAGGACAACCTACAGAATGGGAGAAAATATTTGCAAACAATGCAACCGATAAGGGATTAATCTCCAAAATACACAAACAGCTCATGCAACCCAGTATCAAAAAAACAAACAACGCAATCAAAACCTGGGCAGAAGACATTTCTCCATAGAAGACATACAGATGGCCATAGGAAAATGAAAAGATGCTCAATATTGCTAATTATGAGAGAAATGCAAATCAAAACTACAATGAAGTATCACCTATCATCAGTCAAAATGATCATCATCAAATAGTTTACAAATGATAAATCATGGAGAGGGTGTGGAGAAAAGGGAACCCTCCTACACTGTTGGTGGGAATATCAACTGGTGCAGCCACTATGGAGAACAGTATGGAAGTTCCTTAAAAAACTAAAAAGAGAGCTACCATATGATCTATCAATCCCACTCCTGGACATATATCTGGAGAAAACTCTAATTTGAAAAGATCCATGCACCCAATGTTCATAGCAGCACTATTTACAATAGCCAAGACATGGAAGCAACCTAAATGTCCACTGACAAATGAATGGATAAAGAAGAGATGGTGTGTATATACAATGGAATATTAATCAGCCATAAAAAAGAATGAAATAATGCCATTTGCAGCAACATGAAGAGAGATTATAATACTAAGTGAAGTAAATGAGACAGACAAAGGGAAATAACACGATATCACTTATGTGTGGAACCAAAAAAATGCTATAAATGAACGTACTTACAAAACAGAAATGGACTCATAAACATAGCAAACAAACTTATAGTTACCAAGGGGGACAAGGAAGGGGAATAAATTAGGAGGTTGAGATTAACATATACACACCACTATATATAAAGTAGATAAACAACAAGGACTTCCTACATATTGCAGGGAACTATATTCAATATTTTGTAATAACATATAATGGAAGAGAATCTGAAAAGGAATATATATATATATATATATATATATATATATATATATATATATATATATATATATATATATACACACACACACATAAATATTCATAGCATCTTTTCTTGTAACAGCCCCAAACTAGAAACTGCTCAGATGTCCTCATGCATCTGTATCATGGGATACCACTCAACAATAAAAAGGAACAAATTATTAATACATACCACAAGCTGGGGACAGATCTACAGAAAACTATACTGGGGAGGGGGGGGGAAACGTTTATCTCAAAAGGGTAAAGACAGTGTGATTCCTTTATGCAGTATTTTGAAATGTTAAACTTTAGAAATGAAGAACTGCTTAGTGATTCAGGGTTAGGGATGGGAGGTGGGTATGTTATAAAATGGTAGTACAAGGTGCTGGAACTGTTTAGTATCTTGACTGTGGTGGTAGGTACATAAACCTGCATGTGATAAAACTGTATAATGTACACAGAGGAAAACTGGGGAAATGTGAAGGTCTGTGGATTATATTAATGTCAATTTCCTGGTTATGACTTATATTGTAGTTTTTCAAAATGTTGCCACTGAAGGAAACTGGGTAAAATGTACATGGGATCTCTCTTTAATTCTTACAACTGCTTATGAATCTAAAATTATCTCAATAAAAAATTCAGATAAAAAAGATGTGGTATATAGATACAATGCAACATTACTCAGTTATAAAAAAATGAATGAAATATTGCCACTTGCATGCAGTAACATGGATGGACCTAGAGAATATCATACTAAGTGAAGTAAGCCAGAGAAAGACAAATATCATATGATATCACTTATACATGGATTCTAAAAAATAATACAAATGAATTTATTTACAAAACAGACTCAAACTTGTGGTCACCAAAAGGGAAAGGTAAAAGCAGTGGGATAAATTAGGAATATGAGATTAACAGATACATACTACTATATATAAAATAGATAATAGTGTTAGTCACTCAGTCGTGTCTGACTCTTTGCAATCCCATGGACTGCAGCCTGCCAAGCCCCTCTGTACGTGGAATTCTCCAGGCAAATATACTGGAATGGGTTGCCACTTCCTTCTCCACGGAGATCTTTCTGACCCAGGGATCAAACCCGGGTCTCCTGCATTGCAGGCCGATTCTTTACTCTCTGAGCCACCAGGGAAGCCCAAAATAGATAAACAACAAGGATTTACTGTATAGCACAGGGAACTATAACCAGTGTCTTAAAATAACCTATAATGGAAAAGAATCTGGAAAAAAAAATGTGTAACTGAATCATTTTGCTGTACAGATGAAACTAACAGAATATTATAAACAAATTACACTTCAATTTTAAAAAAAGTACAGGACTTCCCTGTGGTCCAGCAGTTAAGAACCTGCCTGCCAATGCATGGGACATGAGTTCCATCCCTGGTCTGGGAAGATCACACATGCCACAGGGCAACTAGGCCCATGTGCTCTGGAGCCCATGCTCTACAACAAGAGAAGCCATCACAACAAGCCATCACACACCACAATGAAGAGTAGCCCCCTCTCACCACAACTAGAGAAAGTCCCAGGGCAACCAAAAACAAAGTACAGGGAGTCAGTGTCAAGAGTGTCTATACTGAAAATTAAGTTTATTTACTAAGAAACTCAAATGTAAAACTGGGAAAAATGATTTGTCTACTAGGATGGGATTGGGTCCCTTCTGACTTAGTCCAGTTCTGGGCCCTAACATGTAGCAGGTATTTCTTATACCTCTGCAGGAAGGTTTCACAGGCTGAGGCTGAATCCTTTCTGTATCACAGTTCGACAATAATTAGGTTTACTCAAACAGTTCTCTAAGTCACTGTGTTAATATATGCTGGTTTTGAACTAGGAAAAGAATAAGTCAGTAATATGAAACAAGTTAACCAATCTAACGGGAAAACAGGGGGAAAATTTGATGACACTTGGGGGTCAGGTGTTAAAGAGCAGGTAAAGATAGCTCAAAATTCTCTATTGTTAACAATGAAAAACTGACCACAGATGAGAGAGGCAAAGGATACAGACTGTAGGTAGGTAGTGGCCAAAGATGGCTGCCAACCATGCCTTCTCTCCCTGTGTGCGCACACTGGTCCTCATATCAAGAGATGGAGTCTTTCTCCCGCTCTCAAATATGAACTGGCTGTGTCCCTGACTTTGACCAAAAGAATGTAACACAAGAAACATTCTGGGGCTTCTAAGACCAGAACTTAAGAAGACTGTCAGTTTCTGCTTCCTGCTTCTTGGAGACTAAGAGCACCACACTACCCTTCTGGAGAAAGATGCCCCATAAGGAACACTGAGGCGTTAGACATGAATAAAGAAGCCACCTCAGGTGTTCAGCCATAGCCACTGTCTAACTGCATCTGCCTGACACACTCCAGATGAGACCAGCCAAAGAGCCACCTATCTGAGCCCTGGCCAACCCAGAGAACCACGAGAAATAATAAAATACTTGGTGCTTAAAGCCAGCAGGTTTTGAGGTGGTTTGTTACACAGAAGTAGATAACCCAAACATAGACCACTGCAGTACGTGAGTCATTCTCCCTGCACAAAGAAAACTAAAACCTGCTCTCTTCCCTCTGGCCAATTGACAGATTCAGAATCAAAACAGAACAAAACCCCAAAATTCTCTATGAGGAATCAATCCTTCCATAAAATCCTTTTTTTTTTTTTTTGGTAAGGAATTTTGTTCATTGGAAATGTCAAGAATGATAAATATTTCAAATCAAAATGAGGGAACTCCCTTGTGCTCCAGTGGTTAGGGCTCAGCACTCCCACTGTTATGACCTGGGTTCAATCCCTGGCAGGAGAACTAAGATCCTGAAAGCTGTGTGGCATGGCCAAAAAATTAATTAAATAATTAAAAGTGAAAAATAATACAGAATTAATTTAAAAATTTTTTAAATCAAAAAGAAATTGATTTTGCACAGCTGTCAGCACCTCTGTCAGAATACTTTGGTTGTGTCATTTCTTCCTACCACTGCTTCCTCCAACTTTTCCAACCCCAAATCTTTACCTTTTTCCCAATTTCTTTTACTCTTTCTTCTCTTGGTATCAGGTTGTTTTCTCCAGCTCATCAGTGAGATTCTGTCAGAAGTGGATTTGCTATCACGCCCTCAAGCCCGCCTTCACCCAGCTGTGCTAGGGTCTAGAAAATGACAACTCAGAACACCAGGTTAAATACAATCTCTCTCTCTTTACCCGTTTTCCACTATCTGCCTGTCCGGCCCTCGGGTTATTAATGGAACTGCCATTCCCGTAGAACTGATGGAGCAGGGCCAGCAGCCAGATAAGAGGGGAGCCGCTGACAGCAGCAGACACAGCCCCAGACACAGCAGATAAGTAGACACGTTGTGGCTATTAGTTTCATCTGAGGCCAAAGAGAAGAAGCATCACAAAATAAACACAGAGAACTCAAACATCTCTAACGAACTGTTTTCCCATGAAATTAAAAACCAATATATCAAAACTGATTCTTCTTATCAAACCAAACTAAACATGTATTTGTTAGTGAATTCCTAACATACTCAATTTGCATTTGGACCAAACAGGAATAAAGACAGGCATTAAACCTCTCCCCCGCTCCATCCCATGAATAAAAGTAATAAATAGTCTTCATAATTTTTAAAAAGCAGCTCTCTCCCCTGGGCCTCTGGAATTTCAGTCTGAGGCTATCACAGCATGTTCCAATTTCTTTCAAAGTCCTACACCCAATAAATCCCACAAGCCAAAATAATCCTTAATATTACACTTAAACATTAAACACTGTTACAGTACCACATTTAAACTATTACTGCTTGTTCATATTGTTAAGCCTTTTTGAATATTTACTATTGCAAGTTTCATCTATTAACATAGTTCCATTGTTAAAAGTTTATTCTATTTCTTGATACTATCATTAATTTTTTTAATGTATGGCAGGGTCATGCACTAGTTATATACTTCTTTATATTCTTGATGAGAATGCAACACTGCAAAAATTTTCAAACATCATAGAATATATTACATGTATATCCACTGACGTGAGCGAGTGCCCCTTACAAATGATAATTTACATAAACTTCTCACTCAAACTTCTGCAAATCTGCTTATTACTGAAATTCTGTATTTCAATTTGGTGATGAGTCTCTCCCCTCTCCCATAACAATGACAACAGTAACAAAAATTAATATATTGCTCATTGGTAGAACTAATTAAGGCAATGATTTATAAATTATTCAAAACAGTCTGTGATTAAATAGAAATCAAACATTAAAGAGGATATCCTGTGTCAGGGAACAAAGATGCTATCAGAAACAACTAGAGTCCAAGACAAGATGGCAGAGGAGTAGATGGACGTGGAGAAACAACGGGAGTCATGTCAAAATTCTCTAAAGTAAGAGATTCAAGTTGGCCAAAATGGGACAGTTTAAGCTAAAAAATAATGATTGTAATGAATCTAAACAGATCAAATACATAAAATTCCCTGAGTCTGGGCTTCCCTGGTGGCTCAGACGGTAAAGAATCTGCCTGCAATGCAGGAGACCTGGGTTCATTCCCTAGGTTGGGACGATCCCCTGGAGGAGGAAATGGCACCCCACTCCAGTATTCTTGCCTGGAGAACTCCATGGACAGAGGAGCCTAGCATACTATAGTCCATGGGATTGCAAAGAGCCGGACACAACTGAGCAACTAACACTTTCACTTTCCCTGAGTTGATCATATTTAAAAACGAAACTCCTTTGGTACCTTTGGAAATAGTAAGGCACTAACTCATTGTGAAAATCCATAAATAAAAAGACATTTATGCTGCTTTTTGGCAGTTTATATCAGTATAAGCTGTATGTCAGTGTAATCAAGTGGTTTATGAGAGAAAATCTTTTTTTATAGAAATATTTCAGCTGATAAATGCAGAAAGAATGACAGAACTTGAAAATCACACACTGCGATTCCTACTGAACTCATGTATCTATGCACTGTACCAACGACCTCTTAAATGACTTAAAGAGCAGTTTGCAACCCTGGCTGCATATTTGTACCTCCTGGGGAACTTTAAATACTGATGCCTGGGTCCCACCACCAGAGTGTCTGAGCTCATTGGTCTGGGGTGTGGCCTGAGCATTTGGATTTTTTAAGCTCCACAAGAGTGATGTGAAGGTACAGTCAAGAAAAAGGACTACTGCCTATCATGAAAGGTTGATGGGTAAGTTAAAAATGAAGGATTGATCTGATAATTCTTGAACCCACTAATCAACCTTTTCCTTAGAAGTGGGACAAAACAGCACCATATGCCTCTTGGTGGGCTGCATAGGAGGCACACAGCACTGCTCATGAAGTCTTATGCCAGAAGAAAATTGAACCCGAATCTAATCAAACCTCTAGATTGAACCCCCAATTTACAGGAAATGCGAGGGACAGAAGAACATGTTAAAAGATAAGAGTAGTACATCATCAGCCAACAGTGCTGAACATTCTTCCAGACAAATAGCACAATTTCTTCAATAAATCAATTTCATGGAGAAAAGTGAAGGGAGGTTGGGACTTCCCCAGTGGTCCAGTGGTTAAGACCCCACACACTCAATGCAGGGGGCATGGGTTTGATTCCTGGCTGGGGAACTAACATCCCACATGCCACACAGCGTGGTCAAGAAAAAAAAAAAAGGCAGGGAAGCTTCTAAAACTTTTAAAGCCTTAAAAACAGATATACATCGTCTCATCCTTTTTAGTCCATTCCCCCACTTATAGCCTCAGAAGGAGAAAAACAAACCATTTTAGCATCTCTTATAGGTCTTTCCTGTCCTCTCTTAACATTATAGTGTTTCTTTATAACTGAAAAACTCTACCCCCCAAATGCAGATTATTGCATTGAAGTGACCCCTGGAAATCAGTCCTGAATATTCATTGTTAGGACTGATGCTGAAGCTGAAACTCTAATACTTTGGCCACCTGATGTGAAGAACTGACTCATTTGAGAAGACCTTGATGCTGGGAAAGATTGAAGGCGGGAACAGAAGGGGATGGCAAAGGATGAGATGGTTGGATGGCATCACTGACTCGTTGGACATGAGTTTTGAGTAGAACTATGAGACAGAAATGGTCAAGATTTGAAGGCTGTTTGGAAGACAGACTCAACAGGATTTGAGTGCTTCCAGTTAGTTGGCTGGGAAGTAAAATGGAGATTTCTAGTTTGGGAGTCTGAAGAGCTGGCTGTAACCACAGACTGATTTAATCTCCACTGAGGATAAACACAGGACCGAAAAAGGAATGGGAGCCCAATGAATGTTCAATTTCCTCAAGTTCCCACTTTTTTAACAGAATAATAAAGCAAAAAATCATGGAACACCCTAAATATAGTGTAATTGGGTCATATCAAGGCATTGCTAAAATGTCTTTTGATCTCCTTGCAGGCAAAATGGATAAATCAGATGACAGTTCCATGAAGCTGTTCAAAGTAGAATAACTGGACTAAAAATCCATTGGCTAGTGAACTGATAGGCATCTAACAAAAGACCTGCCACAGAGCAGGTTCTCTATGAATCTGCTCAATAGATAAATCGAAAGACTCCAAAGGATGAGTGAATAGGGAGATTCCAGTCCTATTGTGTGAGAATGCTCATTAATAACCCAGAAAAAAAATCAAATCAAAAAGTGGATTTATCTGGGACTTCCCTGGTTGTTCAGTGGTTGGGACTTGGCACTCTCACTGCCATGACCCCAGGTTCAATCCCTGGTTGAGGAACTAAGATCCCACAAGCTGTATGCCTAGTGCAGACGAAAAAAAAAGTGGACTTACTAAATTATGAATGATATAAAGGTAGAGACACTGAATAACAGATTTGAGATTTTTAAAGGTCTTTCAAGATGCCATTCTATGGAATTAATCCTAAATTTGGGGGGAAAGCATTATGCACAAGATGTTTATCACAGTAATATCAATAATAGCACAACCTAAATGCCCAACTATGGAGAAATATTTAAGTGATCTCCTGTATAACCAGTGGAAGACTATGCAATAACAGTGAAAATTCTTTTGTAAAGACTATGCAGTAACAAGAGAAATGCTTAAAATATAAGAGAGAACAAAGAAAGAATCTAATTTATATATACAGCATTTTTCAAGCCTATGCATAGGGAAAAAATACAAAGTGATATATCAAAATGTTAGCAGTGGTTATGTTCGTGTGATGGCACTAGCAATGATTTTCTTTCTACTGTTATACTCTACCTTCAAGATTTTCTTTAACAAGCATAGATTTTTGCAGCAAAAATAATAAACATACAGGAGATCCAGAAACATACACTTTTTAAAAATCAGAGCCATGACCAAAGCTAAATGGATTTTTAATATGAATTAATGTAAAGTTCTGAGATGAGTGTTTAAACAAAATGCCAAGCTTACAACAGGAGCAACAGGGCTTAACAACACTTCTTGTGGGATTAAAAAAAAAAAAGACCTAGAAATTAACTGACTGTAAATTCATTATGAGCCAACAGTGACATGACTGAGGGGAAAAGATAGCCATAATATAAACTTCCAATTTCCAATATAATTTGTATGCAAAACAAAGGCAGTAATAATATTCCCATTGTGCTGTAGGAGTTGGGGCCACATCTAGAATATTGTGTTCAGCTTTGAACTTGAGCTTTCAAAAAAGATGTTGAAAAGCTGGAGAGCAGCCAGCAGGATGAGGCATCAGAACCACAGCAGAGAGCAGTGAATCCCACACTCTGGCAGCTTCAGAATCACCCAGAGGGCTTACTAAAATGCAGGTTCTTAGGTCTCCTCCCAGAGTTTCTGTTTCTATAGATCTGGGGTGGGGCCGAGAATCTGCATTTTCAGCTAGTTCCTAAGTAATGTCCATGCTGCCGGCCTGAGGACAATACTTAGAGACCCACTGGCCCTGTGGATAAAAGCACAGACTCTGAAACCAGACTGCCAGGGATTGAGTTCCAGCTCTTCCACCTACTAGCCGTGTGACCTTGAGCAAGCTTGCTTGCCCTCTCTGTGCCACAGTTTTCTCACCTGTAAAACGAAACAACTTGAGCATCCTCATACAGGCATCATGGTTTTGATGTAGTTAATATTTGTGAAGCATTTACAACATCTACCTGGTATATTAGGCTTATTAATTTAATGAGGAACGTGAGAGACGTTCTATCTGATACAGGAAAACATTTAAACATCTTCAAACACTGGAAGGGCTTTCATGTGGAAGGTATATTCTGCAGAGCTCCTGGGGACAGACATGAAGTCTATGGGTGGAAGCGCCCAAGAAGGAACCTTCATATCCATAACAAGAAGGACTATTTTAGAAGCTGGAGCAACAATGGACTGGGGTGGCCTGAGTGGGTTCTGAGCGTCCCAGTCCTCGCTAAAGGCAGAACTACCGAAAACTCTGGGGGTGAGGCTTGGCCATCTGGGTTTTAACAAGCCCTCTAGGGAGTGCCACTGCAACTCAAGTATGAGAACCAATGGCATCTAACACTGTCCAAAACAACATTTCCACAAGGCTCTATCTAGAACACCAAAATTCAATTCAAGTAACCTCACTCCAACAAGGTATCAGGTATAATATGCCTCTGATAACTATGTGCAGCAAACTACTGCTGCTGCTGTTTAGTCACTCAGTCGTGGCTAACTCTTTGTGACCCCATGGACTGTAGCCCGCCAGATTCCTCTGTCCATGGAGAGGGTAGCCATGCCCTTCTCCAGGGGATCTTCCCGACCCAGGGATCGAACCCACGTCTCCTACTTGGCAGGTGTATTCTTTACCAGTGAGCCACCTGGGAAGCCCTTGCAGCAAACTACTACTTACACCAAATATTTGCTTTTATATTTAAAAGGTGTATCACAAAGATAACACTGAACTTGTTCAAAACAAGAAAATGTAAAATCCACAGAGAAAAAGCAAGGTACTCCCGTCCCATCACCCTCTCAGGAGGGACTGCTCACTATTAAGTGCCCCGAAGGGACTACAGAGAAAGACAGTGTTCTGAAAAAAATCATTAAAGCAGCTAAAGGTTAAGAGGGCCCTCAGAGGGAAACACAACAGCTCGGACACACGGAACCTATTTTCCCACCTCTCAGCACCCAGTGTGGCCAAAGTACCCACTCCTGCTCAGGACAGCAGTTTGGAAGAGACAGCTGAGCACACTTGTAGAGTCTTTCTCATGCTCTAGGTGCTCTTCTAACTACTTTAGGTACACTAACTCCTCATGACAAATCTCTGAGGTAGGTACTCATCTCACCATTTTACAGATGTGAAAACTGAGGGTTGGAAAGGTTAAGTCATTTCACAGCTAATAAGTGGTCGGCATGGGCTCTGAGCCACAGCAGTCTTTCTCCGGAGTCTGAAGGCTTCTGTACTGTACTTTCTGTTGGGGCCAGTGAGGCAGAGAAGGGAAAAGTGGGAAGGCCACTACCTTGGCCTGACTGGGCGTGTGACAGAGACAGAGAGACCCAGAGCCAGAGAGTGTCAGCAAGTTCAAGATGGTAGCCAGTGTGAGGCTGTGATCCAGGGGAGGTGGGGGGAGACCAAAAGATGGTTCACCTGCCATTTTGTCAGTCCCTGTGTGTCCCTGGGGGAGCACTGGAGTGGATGCATGAACCGGCGTGATGGCAATCTTAAGCACCTACGCACACAGGCTTGAATCTGTCACAGGCAAGAGCAGGAGACAGTTTGACAAAAACCCTTCCCTTCCTTTTCTTCCACAAAGCAATTTAAAGGGAATATGTGAGATGAGGCAGGAGTGAAGGTAGCAAAGGAAAGTGACAGCTGGAGGCAAAGTTGTTGGGGTTGATAAGGAAGGAAGAGCCAAAGCAGCCATGCTCCCCGGCGGCAGGAACGAGGGCTGTGACAGGAGACAAAGGTGGAAGCATGGGCACTCCCCATGTCAGTGCCCTTGCTCAGGCTGCATGGGCTCAGAGATTCCTCCTCTAGACCTGCAGGATCGCTCTGTGTCTCCATCACATGAACACTTCTCCCCGTCGCCTCGGAATCCCTATCACCGTTGTGCTCTCCTAGAAGGGTGCAAACAACAGCTCATCTCCGAATCTGCAGCTCCGAGTCCAGTACCTGGCCCGCTGTCAGTTCCAGATGTACTGAAGCGGTGCTAGCAATCAGATGCAGTGGCATGCGCTGTCAACTTAAGGAGAGGGAGGACAGGAAAAGTCACACCCCAGAGGCTGTCTCCTAGGTGGGAAGCCCCCAGGTGCAGATCCCAAGACAAGGACTAAACCGCAAGCAGTTCATCTGAGACGTGAAAGAGACACCAAACACTACAAGAGGACTGGTGAAGTCCATGAAGAAAGACACCCACTCCACTAAGCCTATCTCATGGAGCCAGCAGGAGTGAGTGCAGAGCACACTCAAGGGAGGAAGGGGCTGCAGCGACCCCCATCAATCACATCAATCAATTCCCTAGTCTGCTGAGCCCTCTGTGGGAGTGGCCTAGCACACTCCAGTGGGAAGACAAAGCTGTTGGGGAAATACAGATGCTAGCAGCTTAAGTCAGAGAGATGAGCGGTGAATGAAATGGTAATGGCAAGGGCAGAGGGTATTGAGACAACTTGAGACAGTCTAGGCCCGAAGACAGCAGCAGAAGACTCCATATAACAGTCTACTAACTAGCCTGTATCTATCATTAGTTTTCCCATGTATTTACATTCCCACCATCTGCCACTTTTGGAAGGCTAACATTACTTTCCCTTTTTCCTTCTCTTGTTGTTCAGTCGCTCAGTCATGTCCAACACTTTACAATCCCATGGACTGCAGCATGCCACACTTCCCAGTCCTTCACCTATTTTTCTTCCTATTTCTCTACAAACGTATTGTTCCTCGTTTTAGGTGACACACAAGCCAGAGTTCTAAGCCACTTCTCTGAGTTACTCATTTTTCTAAGTTTCTCTCACATGTGTACGAGATATACATGTTAGTGAACTTCTGTTTGTTTTTCTTGTGTTAATCTATTTTGTTGTTGTTGTTATATGGACCCCAGTTAAGAACTTAGAAGGATAGAAGGAAAGATTATTTTCCCTCGCCAACAGAGACAAAGCCAAAGACGTGAGCTCAACTTCTATTTGGCCCTCTGTAGGAAAACTCTTCCCACCGTGCCCAGAGCATGTGCCTGGGAGTCACATGCTCATGTCGATGGGACCATGAGACAGACTTCCTGGGAACCCTCTGTATCTGCTATGGCTAAAATTAAAGCCACTCACAGCCTCCTGAGGATGCTGCAGTCCTAGGAGTTTCCTCAGGGTCTTTTTCTCCAAGGGTGGTGGTCTGGCAAGCAAAAGTTGCAGGGGTAAAGAGCACAAACAAATATTTACAAAGAATCCAGCTTTTGGCTGCAGAACTGAATCTAGCTGGAGGTCAGCCAAGTTCCTCCTGCTCTGACACAGGGCTCACCTGCACAAGCCTGGCTCCCGCCTCCAGAGCAGCCAAAGGCAGTGCTACATCCCTTCCTGCAGGCCTCACAAACATTATGTAGTGGGGTGACCTTGCGATTCTCCTACTCTGTTTGGAAAAGGCAAATCTTCTAGAAGACGCCCCCAAAGTAATTTGTTTCATCTTACACTCATTCAACAGCTATGACAGCTGGAAAAAATTAGCAGGCCTCCAGTCCTTTGCTGCTTGTTTATAATAAGAGCATATGCTTGCAGGGAACATAGAATCCTAAACAAAAATTGGTACTTATTTGACCAGACTAAATTTCCAGTTTGAAATCTATGCTGTTGGTTTCACAACACAAAACCACTCGTGACCTCCTGAGTGGAAAGGCAGGGAGACTGAGATAACAAACCCATCCTTCATTCACGGAAACAGAGGCTTCCTTATTTATCTTCTATAGTGATCACCCTTAGCAAAGAGCACACGAAGCCACAGTCCTACACTTCTGTTCTGAGACTGGAGTAACCACCACAAAAGCCAAGGTGTTAGGCATCTGGACCCTCCCCACTCAGGAGGCAGGTCACTGGGGAATGCTGAGGTCAACATCCCTTAGGAGGCACTGTAATTAGCTGCAGCCCAGAGCCTGATTGTGAAGGAAAGGAGAGCTTCTCCCCATCACAAATGAGAACATTTTTCCAGCTTTCCCAACGGGTTGCCAAGTGACTCAGCATTGGCCCAGTGTGGGCACTATTACTGATGAGAAATCTTCCGCCTGGGTGATATACTGCATACAACACATGCCCAAAGAACAGTGCCAAGTCATACCAGGAAGAGCAGGCGAATTATTCACCTCCACTTCAGATGCAGGCAAATCCTGTCTTAATACAGGGGCTACTCAGTATCAGAAAGACAAAGCCCCTAAGATAGTCAGAGATTTCCATCTAAGATTCAAGGCATGATTAGGTAGAGCCTCTTCTTTCTTGTTGACTATTAAAAGGCAATCAAATTGAGGACAGCATAGCAAAAAGACAAGAAAAAGAATAATTTTTCAAAAACAACCCCAGAGCAAAAAGCTGCATAAAAGCCTTCAGCTCCCTAAATGTTGTCTTTATGAGTTCTACGAGCTCCACCCAGAGGTCATTGCCAGATCTGCAGGTTCACTTAATTAAGAAAAGAAAATCTCATCTTCTGGGGTCCAGAGCCAGACCTGCCTTGGAAAACTGCTGGAAATTCTTAGACAATATTCCTTCTTTCTTGCCTTTAATTAAAGGAACTGCTCTGAACTCTGAAATTCAAGATATGCTCCAGGAACCTGGTGTCATCCAACAGGACAACTACCTTTGATATTTGCACCTGTTGAGGAACTAGTGTGAGTTCCTGCCAGGCTGAACTCAGCTCAAAGACAGCAGAGTGTTCAAAGAGTACTTTCAGAAGAAAAGGTGAGGGTTCTCCTTGAAATAAAATATGACTGGAGAGCAACTCAAAGGGTGAACAAGAATGTGTCTAATATTAGAAGGACTGAGAATAATCCTCCTTCAAGAAGGACCCATGACTACTTGCCCAGAGGGCCCAACTATAAGGCAACCACTCCCTTACATAACCCCGAAGACAACCCATAAGGCAATCACCAGCCATACTTTTCAAAGAACTGACTGCGGTCCCCAGAGCATTCCCTTGGTATCTACCCATTCATAACCCACACACCACACTCCAACCCACCCTCCACACCAGTGATTCTCAGCCCACAATGGTTCAGACTAGGATCAAGAGCTCCCACTGTGCTGTGCTCTCAACTGCCCAGTGTAAGACATACTCTGTTTCAGATATCATAAGCTAGCCCAGAAACTAAATGAAGCCTTCAAACAACAACATGTTGGCGCAAAAAGTTTCATCAACCATCTGGAGAGCTTCTCATCACAGCCCACGTGCTCCTCCTGCCTTCATCAGCATGTGCCTAATCTGACTTCAGACAGATGTGACAGATTCTCAAAGGGGAAAAAACAATCAAACTCACCCTCTGTCTTCCTCCAACACCACTGCCCCCTTACTCCCCCAGCAAGTTCTTTCTTCACTATAAACACTGAACAGGCTTTTCATGTCTATTGACAAAAATATCTATGGCAATGTTTATTCATCTTAGGAGTATTAAAGCTCTAGAAAATATCTGTGCTAAACCTCGGCACATTCTCATTTCAACAAGGCTAAGCATTCCCAGAATGTTACCCTCTTTTTTTGTTAAATAGACTTTATTATGTAGAGTAGTTTTAGTTCAGTTCAGTCACTCACTTGTGTCCGACTCTTTGCAACCCCATGGACTGCAGCACACCAGGCTTCCCTGTCCATCACAAACTCCTGGAGCTTGCTCAAACTCATATCCATTGAGTCAGTGATGCCATTCAACCATCTCATCTTCTGTCATCCCCTTCTCCTCCTGCCTTCAATCTTTCCTAGCATCAGGGTCTTTTCTAAAGAGTCAGTTCTTTGCATCAGATGGCCAACGTATTGGAGCTTCAGCTTCAGCATCAGTCCTTCCAATGAATATTCAGGACTGATTTCCTTTAGGATTGACTAGTTTGATCTCCTTGAAGTCCAAGGAATAGTTTTAGGGTCATAGCAAAATTGAGCAGAAAGTACAGACTTCCTACATAGTGGCCAGCCGGTACGCACAACCTTCCCTATTATCAATATCCCTCACCAGAGTAGGACATCCATTGCAATCAATGAACCTGCATTGACACATTGTTATCACCCAGAGTTCACAGTTTACATTATGGTTCATTCTCAGTGCCGCACATTCTATGGGTTTGGACAGATGTACACTGATATGTAACTACCATTATGATATCATACATAGTCATTTACCTGTTCTGAAAACCCTCTCCCGCTTTGTCCCTTGACCAAAACACAAAAAATTTTTTGCTCAGCATGACTCAGTATGACTCTAAACAGTATTCCTGAGGCCTTCCAAAGGACAAGAATCACCAGGGAGACTGGTTACAATCACAAATGTTCAGACTGCACCCTCAACCCACTGCGTCAGACCTTGCTAGGGAGGAGCCCGGAAAATTATAGATGGTCCATGGACCTAAAGAAGAAATGCTCCTAAGTGCAGTCTCCAAGCAAAAGAGCAGCACCTGTTAAGAATGTTGCAGGCATTTCCTATCCATGTGAGCTCCAGCTCCATCAGAATACCTAGAATTCAAGATGGGCCCCATGCTTTATTTTCAAACAGCCAGGCTGCTGCTACTTTTCTCACTTATTTCTTTATCTTGCTGCATGGTACCAGAAAATTTTACAAGGGCAAGCAAGTGTCTGCTTCTATTAGGAAACATGTTTGTATTCCTACACAATGGTCTACCATTTATAAGCATGCTATTTGGATCATTTGCACAAAATGATGGGTCAGGAAGTAGATTTGCTTGGTTACAGTAAAGTATCTGCCCGAGGACACTAGCGCACATGGTGCATGGAGCAGAAGGACACACAGCCATTATGGGTTTTTCTTCTTTGTGCCTTGAGGGCTCTTCTGCCAGCTGCTCCCCCTGGCTCCCCACTGCTCTGCATTCTGCCATAGCCAATGATGGTTTAATGGCAAAATTCACTGGGCAGCAAGCCATGTGGCTCTTACAGCTGGCAATTAGGAGAGAAGGAAAGGTTGAATTACAAGGTGTTTGAAAATGCAGTTTGAGTAAGTCAGATCTTATTTTCTCTTACCTCCTGGCAATAAAATCTCCATATTCATCCCAAAGCAGATACCTAACTCTGGGGTCATTCGAAGTCAATGGCTCAGTCAATATAAAAATCCATCACACAGTCGATGGGGAGCATGAAAATCCATTAAACCAAAAGTCATATTTTTTTTTCATCCAAAGGAATCCTTACCTTTTCTTTGGCTTTCCTTTTTGTCCCTGCATCCATCCACTCATTTTCTTTCTCCAGCATGTCAATAAAGGCCCATCGAACACCCTCAATCAATTCCTCCATCTATAAGAAAATACCCATAGAAGCAGGTCAAAACCAAGAAGCTTCAGACAACGTTTTCTGGACCACAATAAATAGTCCAATGCTAAACACAGCGGGAAAGAAGCTCCCTTCAGATTCACTACATGCTCTGGCAGAATTTCTTCTTTTGGGGAAATGCCTTTTTCCCCCACTGCTAGAAGAAAACTAACCATTTCTTTCCTTAAGAACTATGTGATGGCCCGGTCATAAAAGGATTATATGGGAAAAGGAATTCACCATGGGTTGTGATTAATAACTTACCTGTAGCTACTAAAGGAGTCCACCCTTATCAAGGATGCAACTAATTTCAGTAAGTTAATAAGAATTTTAGGAAACAAGCATGGGCTCCGTATTTCAGACAGGTATTGCAGAAGAAAGTGCGTGAACCATTGAAAGAGATACCGTTAACAGAGAAATAGGTGGGAGAGCCAGCACACTAAAGGATACTTCTCAACATAAATCAGACTTATGTCAGGACCCCAGTTCTCTCCACGTTAGTGCCAGGGGTTAAACCAAATGCTTGGCTGTACCCCTCTGAAGGGTACCCCTTCAGAGAGGAGTACCCCTTCTCCTTTCTGACAGCTCTGAAAAGTCTTCTGTCATTTCAAGTCTAAAATGGTAGGTCTAAAGGGGGCTGCTGCAGAAATGCTGTCTTCTTAAAGACCTGTTTCAAAGTGTTCCAAGGGTTCGACCACACCCATATCGATGATGTGTTTGCTCTGGCTTTTCCTCCAGCATTTGTGGGTCAACAGAGCAGACTGGGGGAGAGACGCTAACATTTAACTTCAGCGGCCCACATGGAGCAGTCTGGGGAGGCCCTGTCTGTCTATGGGTACAAATCAATCAAAATTCCACTTGCCTACAAAGATGCTTCAGTTTTCCTAATAGGATACTCAAGAAAGAATAAAATACTAGGTTTGGCACCAGAATGAAAATTTCCATTTGAGACTATGGAGTTGTAAATCCATTTTTAGCATTAATTCTAGAAAGAAAAAAGTTTAGATGTTTCCTTGGTTCTATAATGAATTGTCAGCACGGAGCTCAAAATAATTTTTTTCTGTTTAATAAGTTTTCAGCTATGTTTTCAGTTCAATAACAGTTGTAAGGGAGTGAGAGCTGGAAATCAGTGGGCTGGGTTCCACCGTATGTAAATAAGAACAAACAGCAGATGGAGGGGGGTACTTCACAGCTATTTCTTCCCAACTTAGTAAAAACATTAAAAGAAAAGAAATCTCAACTTGAGATTGGGGCACGATGAAGACGTGAAATGACAGAAGAGCAAAGGTCCTTTAAAATCTTTAAGTCACTCTTTCTCACTGTTGTCTGTACACTAGGATCTTGGGGAGCAAAGGGGTTTAAACAATGCTGATGTCATTGTTGCAGGGTGAGACCTGAGCACTGGGAGGTTCAACGCCCACCCCTGCCCCCACCCCCTGGTGATTCTAATGTGTAACCAGGATGAAGACTTACTGGTGTAGAAGAAGCCACTTTTGCTACAGATAAGGAAGTTAGGAGTCAAAAGAGCCCATGATCTCTTCCACCCAGCTCTTCCAGCTAGGAAGGGTCAGAGCCAGGACCTGACCTCAGAGGTAAACACAGTACTGAGGCCAGGAACTCATAAATCAGAGGAAAATGTCAGAAAGGTAGAAGAAAACCAAGAGACATGCAGCAGTGACCATTTCAAACCAAAAACCCACAGGAGGAGGATGCTGAAGCAACAAGGAAATCTTCAGGGACTAGATCTTTTGCCTTTGCAGTCACCAGCAACCCTAAGTCTTTATGACATCACTGCAGGGGAGCAAAATTTACCCCCTAAAATATGTCTCTTTCCCATATCAATGTTTTAAGCTGGTTATTTTTAGAGAAACAGAAGACAGAAGAAGGGATCTGAAAACCAAATAGCAGTTGCCCTTTGGAAGAAATATCTATTCATTTGTAAGGGAAATCTCCATTTGTAAGGGTGTCTCCTCTCTGTACCTGGCAGAGGAGGATGACAGAATCTCCAGAAGGTCTTATCAATGGAGAAGTCATCGGCTTAAATCTGCATCACATCACCCCCCTTTACAGCACTTTTCCCAGTGTTGTCCCATAACTGACGATCCTCAGTCCCAACATCTTGTCTGTCCGTGAAGACTATTTAAGGTAAGGCTATGGCCATTTTGGCAAGTTGCTCAGTTTTCCCAGGTCTCTCCCATGTTGCTTCCCTTGTGGCTCAGCAGTAAAGAATCTGCCTGCGATGCAGGAGACCTGGGTTCAATCCCTGGGTTGGAATGATCCCCTGGAGAAGAGAAAGGCTACCCACTCCAGTATCCTGGCCTAGAGAATCCCATGAACTGTATAGTCCATGGGGCTGCAAAGAGTCAGACACCACTGAGAGACTTTCAATTCCCATGTATACACATTATTTAACTTTGTTTCATTTTCTACTGTTATTCTCTCTTACATCATGGGGGACTGGAATGCAAAGGTAGGAAGTCAAGAGATACCTGGAGTAACAGGCAAATTTTGCCTTGGAGTACAAAATTAAGCAGGGCAAAGGCTAATAGAGTTTTGCCAAGAGATCGCACTGGTCATAGCAAATACCCTCTTCCAACAACACAAGAGAAGACTCTACACATGAACATCACCAGATGGTCAACACCGAAATCACACTGACTATATTCTTTGCATCCAATGGTGGAAAAGCTCTATACAGTCAGCAAAACCAAGACTGAGAGCTGACTCTGGCTCAGATAATGAACTGCTTATTGCAAAATTCAGACTTAAATTGAAGAAAGTAGGGGAAAGCACTAGGCCATTCAGATATAACCTAATCCCTTATGATTATACAGTGGAAGTGACAAGTAGATTCAAGGAATTAGATCTGATAGAGTGCCTGAAGAACTATGGATGGAGGTTCATAACATTGTACAAGAGGTGGTGATCAAAATGATCACCAAGAAAAAGAAATGTAAAAAGGCAAAATGGTTGTCTGAGGAGGCCTTACAAATAGCTGAGAAAAGAAGTGAAAGGCAAAGGAGAAAAGGAAAGATAGCAATCTGAATGCAGAGTTCCAAAGAATAGCAAGGAGAGATAAGAAAGCCTTCTTAAGTGAACAATGCAAAGAAACGGAGGAAAACAATAGAAGGGGAAAGACTAGAGATCTCTTTAAGAAAATTAGAGATACCAGGGGAACATTTCATGCAAAGATGGGCTCAATAAAGGACAGAAATGGTAGAGACCTAACAGAAGCAGAAGATATTAATAGGAGGTGGCAAGAATACACAGAAGAACTATACAAAAAAGATCTTAATGACCCAGATAACCATGATGGTGTGATCACTCACCTACAGCCAGACATCCTGGAATGGGAACTCAAGTGGGCCTTACGAAGCATTGCTATGAACAAAGCTAGTGGAGGTGATAGAATTCCAACTGAGTTATTTCAAACCCTAAAAGATGATGCTGTGAAAGTGCTGCACTCAATATATGCCAGCAAATTAGGAAAACTCAGCTGTGGCCACAGGACTGGAAAAGGTCAGTTTTCATTCCAATCCCAAAGAAAGGCAATGCCAAAGAATGTTCAAACTACCACACAATTGAGCTCATTTCACATCCTAACAAGGTAACACTCAAAATTCTTCAAGCTAGGCTTCAACAGTAAGTGAATCAAGAACTTCCAGATGTTCAAGCTGGGTTTAGAAAAGGCAGAAAAAACCAGAGATCAAATTGCCAACATCTGTTGGATCATCGAAAAGCAAGGGAATTCCAGAAAAACATCTACTTCTGTTTCACTGACTACACTAAAGCCTTTGACTGTGTGGATCACAACACTTTGTGGAAAATTCTTAGAGTTGGGAATACCAGACCCCCTTACCTACCTCCTGAGAAACCTATATGCAGGTCAAGAAGCAACAGTTAGAACTGGACATGGAACAACGGACTGGTTCCAAATTGGGAAAGGAGTACGTCAAGGCTGTATATTGTCACCCTGCTTATTTAACTTATATGCAGAGTACATCATGCGAAATGCCGGACTGCATGAAGCACAAGCTGGACTCAAGATTGCTGGGAGAGATATCAACAACCTCAGATATGCAGATGACACCACCCTTATGGCAGAAAGCAAGGAGGAATGAAAGAGCCTCTTGATGAAGGTGAAAGAGGAGAGTGAAAAAGCTGGACTAAAACTCAACATTCAAAAAACTAAGACCATGGTATCCCATCCCATCACTTCATGGCAAATAAATGGGTTAAAAGGAAACAGTGACAGACTTTATTTTCTTGGGCTCTAAAATCACTGTGGATGGTGAATGCAGCCGTGAAATTAAAAGAAAAAACACCAACACAGTATACTAACACATATATATGGTATTTAGTCAATCGGTAAAGATAACCCTGTATGCGAGACATCAAAAGAGACACAGATAAATAGAACAGTATTATGGACTCTATGGGAGAGGGCGAGGGCGGGATGATATGGGAGAATGGCACTGAAGCATGTAAATTATCATATGTGAAACGAATCGCCAGTCCAGGTTCAATGCATGATACAGGGTGCTTGGAGCTGGTGCACCAGGATGACCCAGATGGATGGGATGGGATGGGGAGGGAGGTGGAAGTGGGGTTCCGGAAGGGGAAAACATGTACACCCATGGTGGATTCATGTCAATGTATGGCAAAACAAATACAGTATTGTAAAGTTAAAAAATAGAAAACAAACTAATTTAAAAAATAAATAAATAAAAGACACTTGCTCCTTGGAAGAAAAGCTATGACAAACCTGGACAGTGTGTTTAAAAAGCAGAGACATCACTTTGCCAACAAAGGTCTGTCTAGTCAAAGCTGTGGTTTTTCCAGTAGTCATATAAGGATATCAGAGTTGGACCATAAAGAAGGCTGAGCACTAAAGAACTGATGCTTTCGAACTGTGGTGCTGGAGAAAACTCTTGAGAGTCCCTTGGGCAGCAAGATTAAACCAGTCATACCTGAAGGAAATCAACCCTGAATATTCATTGGAAAGACTGATGACCGAAGCTCCAATACTTTGGCCACCTGATGTGAAGAGCCAACTCATTGGAAAATACCTGGATGCAGGGAAAGATTAAGGGCAAGAAGAGAAGTGGTCGGCAAAGTATGAGATGGTTAGATAGCATCACTGACTCAGTGGGACATGAGTTTGAGCAAACTCCAGGAGATAGTGAAGGACAGGGAAGCCTGGTGTGCTGCAGTTTCATTGGGTTGCCAAGAGTCAGACACGACTTAGCAACTAAACAACAACAACACGGTGTCCTTCAGTAGGTGACTGGATAAACACACTGTGGTACATCTAGACTATGGAACATTTTTCATTGCTAAAAAGAAATGAGATATCAACTCATGAGAAGGCATGGAGGAACCCTAAGTACATATTACTACGTGAACCTTAAATGCATATTACTAACTGAAAGAAACCAATCTGAAAAGGCTACATACTGTATGATTTCAATGATATCACATTCCAGAAAAGGCAAAACTATGGAGGCCAAAAAAAAAAAAGATCAGTGGTTGCAGGGTAGGTGTAGGGAGAGATAAAGAGGCAGAGAACAGAGAATTTTTAGGGCAGTGAAAATACTGTATGGTAGTAGAATGATAGACTCATGTCAAAATACATTTGTTCAAACCCACAGAATGTTTAACACCAAGAGTGAACTCTAAGCTAAACTATATACCTTGGGTGATGTGTCAGTATAAGTTCACCTTTGGTTTAGGAAAAAAGTGAGTGATATTAATGGCAGAAACTGCATGTGAAGGGAGGCAGAAATGTTTGGTAGCTGGTCAGACATGAGCAGGTCCCACCCCATCCTGGATGGTTTGTCTTTTCCTCCACCACCTGAACACTGGTGGTCAGAGCACGTTCAGACAGCCTCCCTTTTGAGGCCAAGGACCATCACTAGGTTTCCAGCCATATCAGCACCAAGCAAGACAAAACCGCCAGCAGAGGTTGGTACAGATGCACCAAGACCTAAAAGGTGATTCACAGTAACCCAGGGCTCATTATGTCATATTCATAACAAATGAGCATTGCAGTTTTTGCCCCTGCGCCCCATGGGTTTTGCTTCAGTGCTTATGGATAAGTGTCTGTACATTAGGAGAAAGGTCAAATAACCTAAAGCTGTCAAATAACCTGTCAGTCAAATGATGCAGGACACACCAAATGCCACTCCATTGCAGGTCTGCTTCTGGTTTCCAGGTAGCCCACTATCATCCTTTCAGAGTGTACTTTCACTCTGCCTAATAACACTTTTACTACTTAAAACTACTCAATGCCTCTTGACTGAAAGTTTTCCCTTGAGAAGGGCAAGAATCAAGGAAATCACTGTTCAGCAAAATCTCTACACCTTCCCCTCAATTTCACTGTTGATGGAGAGACTATGCCATCCCAAAATTTGTCTCTTTGGCCTAAGGATTATCTTGATTTGAGTATTTTTAAGAAACTGCACACAAAATAAGCTTGCAAAAAATAAAAGGTTACCCTCTTGGAAGAAACATTTGCATTTATAAGGGCAACTGTCATTTGTAAGGGTGTCTCCCTTAGGGCTTCCCTTGTAGCTCAGTTGGTAAAGGATCTGCCTGCAGTGCAGGAGACCTGGGTTCGATCCCTGGGTCAGGAAGATCCCCTGGAGAAGGAAATGGCAACCCACTCCAGTATCCTTGTCTGGAAAATCTCACGGACAGAGAAGTCTGGTGGGCTGCAGTCCATGGGGTCGCAGAGAGTCAGACATGACTGAGCGACTAACACACACCACACACACTCCCTTAATCAGGAACAGCAAGTTGACTAAATCTCTAGAAACTCATATCAATGGAGAAGGCATGAAGTTATTAAGCCTGCATAACAACCATACCTTTGTTTACCGTGCTTTTCCCAATAAATTTCCCTAACTGTCCCCCACCCCCCCCACCCCACTCCCAAACATCTTCTTTAGTCTTCAGCTGGAAATAGTATTTAAGGTGATGGTTTGGGCCATTTTGGAGAGTTACTCAGTTTCCCTTTCATGTATGCTCTCTTTCATGTATGCAGGAGATAGACAGGTTATTAAACTATTTTTCTCCTATTAGTCTGTCTTTTTATGATAGGGAGGTCTCAGCCAAAAACCTAGAAGGATAAGAGGGGAAAAAATTTCCTCCCCAAGCTATAAACTTAAAACTGCTCTAAAAAAATTAAGTCCTTTTAAAAATGCAAAATACACACACACACACAGGAAAGGATTCAGTGAAGAGGAAAAGGTTGAAAATAGAGGAGAGAAAAAATGACATGTATGGTCTCTGAGAAGGCAAAAATGGATGGGATCTGGAGAATATATGGAAGTAGTCACCTTAGACATGAGACAGGATTATGAGAGGCAAGAAGGATAAAATGATAGACAGGAATGCAGAAGAATGTATAGGTGAGATGATGGAAGGTCAAGAGTCCTAGTAGAATGGCATGTCTTTTCTCCATGAAATAGGAACAAGATCTTCTGCTAAAAGGGAAGTTCTCTAAAAAGTTTGTTTTTTTCACACAGAGCTATATGCATCCTGGCAGCATGAACATACTGTTAGGAAGAGGGATATTCACAGATAAGGACAAGAGGGCAATGAAAGATTTCCTCTCAATACACTATCCAACATGCAGTCATAGTAGAAAGCCCCTAAAGAATTAAAAGCTGAGTATATCCTTATTTGGAGTAAGGAGTACAAAAGCTAATCTGCTTCCATTACAGTTGAAAATTAGTTAATCAAATAAAACAAAACAAGCATGATCCAAGTCAAGACATCTTGGCATATATATATATACACACACATATATATATGTATATACATATAATGGAATTAGGGGATTTCCATTGGGGATTTCCATGGTGAATCTTAAAGTCATTTTGCCTCTCTTCTTCTTGGAGCATTTTTATGAAACACATATAAATTATTAAAATATGCTGAGTGCTTCCAAATACTTCTCTTTAAGCACCTTGATTTCTTAGGACCCTCCCTAGCCATTCCTGGGTGTTAACCATGGGTTTCATATTCATTAACGTTTTAAGCATTTTGCATAGGCTTTCAAAGCTCTGTACCTTGCTGATTGGCATCCCAAATGGAAATAAAGCAGTAAAAAGATATCAGGTATTGCTGGGATGAAGAAAGACAAATAGTTGACACCTACACATCTTCCTTCTTCCTCTTCCTTTCCTTCTCGTACCCCTCCACTCCCCTTACCACCTCTGTCTTCCCTAAAGCCATGCTTGATAACTCAATCTTTCTGTGGTCTTCTTACAGATGTAAAAACCCAAGTAAAAACCCCGGCCCTCTATATCTGCAAGTTCTGCATCCATGGATTCAACCAAGCTCAGACTGAAAATCTTTGGGAAAAAAAATTCCACAAAGTTCCAAGAAGCAAAACTTGAATCTGTGGCCTTCCAACAACTATTTATATAGCATTTATATTGTACTAGGTATTATAAATAATCTAGAGATGATTTAAAGTATCTGGGAGGGTATGCATAGGTAATATGCAAATATTACATACACCATTTTCTGTAAAGGACTTAAGCATTACAGATTTTGGTATCTGCCAGGACTCCTGGAACTAATCCCCGCGGATACCGAGAGAAACTGTAATCAATTTCCTCTTGTCTTTCCCTGTGAGCCTCAGTTGTTCTCTGTCCTAGTCTTGAGACATCTCATCATAGGTTCGCAATTCTTTCTTTTTGCACACTCTACAGATGTATTGTACAATGTTTTCTAAGAAATGGTGCTGAACTGCTCCAGCAGACATTAAGAACAAGGGAAATCTTTGAAGGTTATTAATGTCATTGGTTGGCACATCAATCAAATAAGAAAAATAATGATTTTAGTATGCTGGAACTAGGAAGATAAATCACTGAACACTTCTGATTTTTAACTTTAGACTCCTCTACAGCATCACATAATAACATCGCCTCAGTCAAGTCACGTTCCCTGAGGCAGCAAAAGCCTGATGTAATTTTTAAATAAGAAAAAAAAAGACAGGAATAGTATTTCTTCACCAAACCTTGACCTAATGCCCCAACCAGCCAGCATATAACATTAACAGGAATCACTTAAAGTAGAAGTCGTAAGGTGAACTTAGCCATAGAAAATATTATTTAGAGTTAAAAATCAAAATATAACATATAAAAATTAAATGTTATTATGTTAAAATTGGCAACATTCAGCATAAGAGCCCTCCAGGGAAGGCAGTATTTTGTTAAGCATCTACTTATTTCAGATTTTATGGACCCACACTGAGAAAATACAGTTTATTTGGTCAGTATACCTAGCAGTTTTTAGTTCTTTCCCTCAACCAATGTTATTTAAAAGTGGGATCCCCTTTTCATTCTCTGCACTCCAAGATTTTACCGGTAGTATTCTACATCAGACACCAGACACTGGTGCGTCCCATATGCATATGCATACACTGGTTACCCTTTCAGCAAAGGTTTTTGAAAATGAAATTCTCCTATCTTAGTGCATTAAAATTATCTCAGGGACTTCCCTGGCGGTCCAGTGGCTGAGAATCTGCCTTGTAATGCAGGGGACATGGGTTCAATCCCTGGTCAGGGAACTAAGATCCCACATGGGAACCAAGATCCCACATGCCACAGAGCAACTAAGCTCACACGCTACAACTACTGAGCCCGTGTGATCTGGAGCCCATGTGCCACAGCTACTGAGCCACAAGGAGAGAGTCCATTGACCACAACAAAAGATCCCACATGCTGCAACTATGATTCGATGTAGCCAAATAAATTTTTAAAAAATAAAAAATAAAAATTGTCACTTGCTCTTCTGACTTCTCCTTCTCCTCTCTCCCCTCACATGGAAATAAGAACGTGGTGCTCTATATAAATGGGTCAAGATGATTCTATTAATGCCTTTAAAGGGATATATGCTGACACTGTTTTGAGAAGAGGTGAAATCAAACAAGACCCTGCAGGCCTTTCTGGTGACAGACCCCTCTGTGTCCCCTACTTCTTATTTGGAAAAAAACCTTAAGTGTTGCCAGCCTTTTCTGAGTTATAAATAGCAGATTTGATCAGTTAAATAATTAGAGAAGTGAGAGAATGCAGAAACAAAGGCAAAGCAATCAAGCAAAAAGTAATGATCGCTTATACAACGGTTCAGCCATTAAACCGAATCAGACTCCTAGTTTCTCCTCAAGGAATACAGATAACAATCTGGTGCATATATTTGAGCTGGTTTACAGAAACAGGACCCACCAGGTGGAAAGTGCCAACCACAAGCATGTAGCCCCCAGACTGGCAGGAACCAGAAGACTGATGCTTAAGATTCTCAAAACATCACCTTGCCACCTCACCAACAACCAATCAGAAGAATGTCTGCAAGCTGATCATGCGCCTTGCAATCCTCACCCCTAATGTTGCATTTAAAAACCCTTGCCCGAAATCCATCGAGGAGTTCAGGTCTTCTGACTATTAGCTGCTTATTCCCCTTACTTGGCTTTGAAAATAATGCTATACTTCTCTTCACAACTCAGTGTCTGGAGATTGACTTGACTGCACATTGAGTTCAGCTCAGTAACAGAAGAGGTCAGTCAGCCCCCTGTCAGTTGTAGTTTCCTTCAAAGCTTTGTCTCTGGTGACAAAGACATCCTACACGGCCAACACAGATCCTACCTCATACCAATGAATCCCAAACACTTAAACCCACACTTTCAGATCCTTCTCTGAGTTCCTATTAGGTTTATAATCAGAACAATATAGGTGTGGGTTTAACAGCCTATATTTATTTGATCTCCCCAACAAACCCGTAAGCTTTGAAAACAAGAATCATGATTTAGATCAAATGAGATCATGGATATGTAAGCCAATGAAAAAGTGTGGAAGGGGAGCAGAATTTCCCACCCCAAAACTTACCTCTTTGGCATGAGGATTATTTTACATTTTAGGCTAATTATTTTTAAGAAATAGCAGATGAGAAAAAACTGAGAAGTTACCCTTTTGTAAGGGATATTTACATTTATAAGGGAAATCTGAATTTGAAAGGGTGTCTCTCTCTCTCGCTGTACCAGGAAGATGTCATGTTTTAATCTCTAGAAAGTCTTATCAATGGAGAAGCAAAAACTTAAATCTGTATAACAACCTTACCCTTGTTTACCGTGCTCTGCCTGGTAATCTCCCATAACTGGCTTCCCTCCCCTACAAAACATCTTTTGACTTAGCTGGAAGTGGTATTTAAGGTGATGAATTGGGCCATTGTAGGCAGGAGGTACAGGAGACGTGGGTTCGATTCCTGTCTGGGGAAGAGCCCCCCGGACAGGGCATGGCAACCCACTCCAGTATTCTTGCCTGGAGAATCCCACAGACAGAAGAGCCTGGCAGGCTACAGTCCATAAGGTTGCACAGAGTTGGACATGAATGAAGCAACTGAGCATACAGCACAGGGAGTTACTCGGTTTTCCTGAGTCTTGCTCATATATACAGGAGGTATCCAAGTCTAAAAAAATCTAAAGTCTGTCACTAAGTCGTGTGTGACTCTCTGCGACCCCATAGACTGTAGCCCACCAGGCTCCTCTGTCCATGGGAGTTCCCAGACAAGAATACTATAGTGGGTTACCACGCCTTCCTCCAGGGAATTCTCCCAACCCAGGGGTCGAACCTGCGTCTCCTGCATTACAGGTGGATCCTTTACTGCTGAGCTACCAGGGAAGCTCCAAACAGAGGGATGCGTGTTGTTAAATTTCTGTGTTTCTCTTGTTAATCTGTCTTTTTATTACAGAGGGGGCTTGGCCAAGAACCTAGGAGGATAAAGGGAAAAAATTCTTTTCTTCCCCTACAGTGTTCTGCAAATTTAAACTTCTTAGTTTTATGATTTCACATCTTACATGCTATGATTTCTCACAATATAATTTCACATCTCATAAGATACATAAAGCAGATGTTCAATAAATAGAAGTTGATTTACGTTTTTAAAACCTCCAGTGGGTATCTAGCAAAGAAGTGAAATTTAATCAAATATCTTTTATACATGCTAATGTGTAACAGTTATTCCAGCAGTTATTTGAAATATAAACTTTAGTGGGACTCAAATGACTCAGTTAGTCCAGTCCATTCTGAGGTTGATGATGCCAATGTGGTATAGAACAGATGGCTAAGAATGGTTTTATATATAAAGACTCATGAGAGTCCCCTGGACTGCAAGGAGATCCAACCAGTCCATCCTAAAGGAGATCACTCCTGGGTGTTCATTGGAAGGACTGATGTTGAAGCTGCAACTCCAATACTTTGGCCACCTCATGCAAAGAGTTGACTCATTGGAAAAAGACCCTGATGCTGGGAAGGATTGGGGGCAGGAGGAGAAGGGGACGACAGAGGATGAGATGGCTGGATGGCATCACCGACTTGATGGACATGGGTTTGGGTAAACTCCAGGAGTTGGTGATGGACAGGGAGGACTGGCATACTGCGATTCATAGGGTCGCAAAGAGACAGACATGACTGAGCGACTGAACTGATATATGTTTACATACATATATGTTATCTATCTGATACAAACAGCTATAGGCTGATAGAGTTCTTAAAGAAGAAAAGAATCTTCAAAGTTGACTGTATTCATTAATCTTAAAATAATGTAATTTCAATGAAATTCTTAAAACAAAAGCATAATGTTGAGATTTTCATTTTCCGTATATTTAGAAATTATAAGTAATATCTCAATAAAACATAAGATTAAAAAGTCTCAAGTTTCCCCATTGATCTAGAGCAGGACATAGTTCCTTAAGTTTTAACCACTTGACTAGTGAATGCGAAGAACAAAAATTATTATCAATAATTCACGTGGTTAACACAGAAGAAATAGTCTGCAATGTAAGGGAAGCTCCTAAAATGTTTCTTTCTGACAACCGTCACTTCACTAGAAAGAAACACAGACATTAAAGAAATCAATGCACTAATAAATATTAAGTATACACTGACTCATTATTTATACTATATTTATGAAAACAACTTTGAATTGGCTTCTGATAAAAATACAATAATGGCATTGAAATAAGAAGTAAAGAAGAGACCTGTATTAAGCGAGAAGTGGTAAAGCAGAAAAACTAAGGCTAGATAGTTAGAAGACTCTGTTTCTGGCAGCCAAGCAAGATAATAAAACAAATCATATCAGTTTGTCAGGATTAACACACTTGGCAGAGCTATTCAAAATGTTAGTGAAAGAAAAAAATATCAAGTTATTTAAGCCCCAGATATACTATAAAGCATGTTAGTCTGGTGGTGCAATAGTTTAGCTTGTTCTCTTATCAAAAAGCATAAGGCTAGGATCATATTTACTGACTATAAATAGACTGGGTTCTAATTTTCTAACTCATCTTTTCCTGTTTTCCACTTTCCTATTCTTTGAGAGAACAGATCAGAAACCAGAATAATATTTAGAAGTCAACCAGTCTCACAATGGTCTAGCCTTTAGCTGTGGGTAAACTTCCTACAGCAAGGAATTCTGCCAGGTCACTTCCAAAACCCAGCTCTGTTGGAGGGCCTAAGTGCTTTCTTTGAGTGAATGAATTTCTAGTACAGGGTCTTTGCAGCCCACAGGTCTGATCAGATCTGCTTGATGAGACTGTGGCTAATCATAAGTGGCAAAGACAATAGTGTTCAATGTTATCCAGAGACAGAATCAACAAACAAGCAAGGTGGGCCAAATGTGTCATTACCGTGGCAGCACACTTGAGGACAAGGGCAAGAGCAGTGTTCACATTTATTTCCAAAGAATTCCCAATGAGCTTTCTAAATTACTTGTTTTGCTGGATGTCATTTTACCAAAACTTGCTTAAAAAGAGTTGTCATGATTTGGGTCTGATGACATTTGTTGTAATAAGATTTAGCCCGCAGAGAGTTGTGAAACCTGGATCTGTTATACAAATTATATTTGGCTCCTTGAGTAGTTGTGTGAGACTCTCCTAGGAGCCAGATTTATCATTAAATGGTAGGGCAGGTTCTGGAATGTGGCCAGGGCACAGGCCTTAGAAGGATCTTTAACCCAACTGAAAGCTACTACACTGGGCATGTATGGAGAACTAGGTAGAGCAAAAGCCCCAGGTACCTCACTCACACTCACTCTGTTGAAGATAAATTAGGAAGAAGAGCTGTCAGTGCAGGAGGGTTGCCATAGTTCTTTGATGGCATGCATTTGCTCTTCATGATTAACCTCAGGCATGACACACAGTAATAACAGTAGCTGACATTCACTGGGCACTTGCTATGCACTAGGCATCGTGCTAAGCCTTCTATGTGGATTATCTCACTCAATCCTCATCACAAACCAGCAAGGTGGGTACTGTTTGTATCCCTATGTCTGATTCACTGCAACGATGGCTTTTTAACTCTATATACCTCCAGGCCTCTATCCATGCCCTTTGCGATGGGACCTTTCATGAAAAATGCATTCTATTGCCCCATTCTGCCAAACTGGATGGGCTACGAGAATTATATATATGCCAGTTTTTAGAAAATCAGATGTAACTTCTTTATAAGGTCAATGTTTTGTAACTATATTTAGAAGTCCTTTAAAACTCAAATCACTTTGGTTTGCCTTAATTCAGACAGACCCAGAGAAACTGCAAAACTTAATTCTGCAAAGACCCAGAGAAACTGGCCGATATTATAGCTGATACCATTGACTAGGCAAACAGAAACACGGACACTTGATAGCCAGATAGAATATCCTTTCTTTGCAAGAGCTGTGTTGACGGGAGCTTGATCTCTATCAGTACAGTGGCTATACCGAGACCAACTCTTTTGAGGAACAGCACCTGTAAGGAATGAAGAATCCCTCGGTATAAGGGCATTGCTACAGTGCATGACACTGACTTTCATGTGACTTCTGCCACTAACGTTAGAGTTACATCTCATTTACTCAACCACTAAGAAAAACAGTGAGCAGGGGAATTAAAGAACTTGAATATTAATGGCAGTTCATCAATTCAATTATATTGGCTAACTAATGAGGTGAACTCCTAGTGTATGGAGGTTGCAAGTTCAAACTCTACCACTGCAATTGGACCCATGTGGGTACTTAAGTCTTCAGGACCAGCTGCAGCAGTATGGGGAGGGAGGAGAAACCTGTTCTTGGGAGAAGAATTACTACCAGAATTGCTCATGCAGAGCACTCAGAAAATTGGAAGATACTGTAGGTCATCTATGGCATTACTTGGGGATGTGAATGATGTCTTTACCATAAAGAGAAAAAGGAATACGCTACTAGAATACAGGAGGAATCAGTGAATTGTTTGACACAGTAAGTAAAGTTTTAATTATTCATCTAATAAAGTCTCAATCGAAACTATAATAAAAGATTTGTTCCTCTTTAACTAAATTAGCCTTCTGCATACAGACTATCAATGTACAAAAAGAGACCAGTTACTTTATCTTTTATTTCACTGTTGACAAAGTATCTCTCCTTGACCAAATTTTAGCCAGGTTCCTCTACACCTTCTTCTTGACTAGGTCTCAACGATGGTTCCATCCTGTCCTTGCCTGGCCTGAACAGCCCAGTTTTACCAAGAATCCTGATGAGCCAGCTGAGAGAGAATCCCCACCACTCTTGATATCTGAGCACCCTGGCCTGCCTTCAGCAAAAGTCCCCTGACCAGGACTTCCCTGGCAGTCCAATGGTTAGGACACCACACTTCCACTGCAGGGAACATGGGTTCAATCCCTGGTCGGGGAACTAAGATCCCACATGACACATGGCACAACCAAAAAACAGAAGAAGAAAAAAAGACCCTTGACCTTTGAATGTTTCCTCTTAGTAATTTTCCATTCACTGACTCCTTCAACCTGTTCTCTGGCCATAAATTCCCAGCTGTCTCGGCTATATTCAGAGTTGAGCCTGATCTTTCTCTCTCTTACTTTGAAAATCTTGACACCCTTTGCAATAGTCCTGAATAAAATCCTCTGTAAAATTTTAACAAGTATCAGAACAATTTTCTTTAATGGGGTTTACCTTAAAATAAAAACAGAAAATTTGAGAGAACAGCAATAAAATGCCTATTGGCAGAGCTGAGTTACATGAATAAAGTAATTTGGGGACACAGTGTCTATAATGAAATAAAATTAGGTAGTTTAATAACTTAGTTCAGCCAAAATGTTCAAATGAAAACTCCAGTTTCCTCGAATCCTTTAGAAACTACAATATAAAGCACAAAGTAGAAAGATCTATTTTTTTCCTTTGCAGCAACATGATAGAAAATTGTTCTTTGAGGTATATATTTACATTTCTGCCTTCGTAACCAAAAAAATGGTAAACATTTTAAAGATTGTTTTGATGAGAAATCTTACAGAGCCTTAGGTCATCATTCCAAACATCAGGGATCACTCCACAGAATGATATATGTAGAAAATCCCAGAAATTGAGCTCAGTATGTGCACTGAGCCAAAGATATACCTCAAATGTTGCTCTTAGATGAAATCTCTGATACTCAACTTGTTTCTGTGTCCCTCTTTCTTCTGAAAATTATATGAATGTGAAAAAATTCAATGTCAACTGGTTAGATTTGAATTGATAGTGCTTTCACACTCTGTCTTTAAAATACTGAAATACTAGAAACAAAATCTACTTCAACTGATTCCCACTTCTAAAATGCTAAGAAGTAGGAATTACATTCCTTTTATTTGTATAAGATCTTAATATATGAATAAATAATTTCCTGATAAGAGTCAATCCTAAAGGAAATCAATCCTGAACAGTCATTGGAAGGACTGATGCTGAAGCTGAAGCTCCAATACTTTGGCCACCTGATGTGAAGAGCTGACTCATTTAGAAAAGAAAAGACCCTGATGCTGGGAAAGATTGAAGTCAGGAGGAGAAGGGGATAACAGAGGATGAGATGGTTGGATGGCATCACTGACTCAATGGACATGAGTTTGAGCAAGCTCCAGGAATTGGTGATGGACAGGGAGGCCTGGCATGCTGCAGTCCATGGGGTCACAAAGAGTTGGACCTGACTGAACAACTGAACAACAACAAAGAGTGAATGAATTATAGGATAAGCCACTAAGAAGTCTCTTCATTATGACAGGTCTCCTCATTCCAGTCATTAAAATGGTGAAGATTCAATCAAGTGTTTTTCAGAGAGAAGCAAGGGAATAGAACACCTACTTCAAGCTAGATTGCTTGAACTTGAATTCCACCTAACCATTTTCAGGCTATATGACCTTGGGGAATTCACTTAAACTCTGAGCTTCAGTGTCCTCATCTGGAAAATGAGGACAGTAAAAGCAATTATAGGACTATTGTGAGGTCCAAATGAGTTAACATACCAAAAGCTCTTAGAATGCATACCAGACATCCAACTACATCTCAGTAAAAGTTAGCTACTTTCTTATCATCACCAGATTTTTAAAACATAATATAGCCATCAATGGGATCTTTGTGTGCCTGCCATGGACTTGGGTATCTATCTGGGCATTTACACATACATTATAGAAATAAATTATCATTAATAATAAAAAAAATGGAAGACAACAAACAACTTTAGACCACCCTCCCACATAAACGCATACCTCTAAATCGTCTCTCCTGTCACTCAGGTCATGAGCCTACGGATCAGGGTTTGTCACAGTAAGACAGGAGTATCATCTCTATTGACAGTGATAATACATCATGGATTCTCTGAGAGTTCCACTTTCATACTCTGCATATAACTTTTCACAAAAGCAACTTGTTAAATGTTTAGCTAATATGCTGTATTTTTAATTATGCATGATCTTCTTCTAAATAACATGAAAAAATTAAAGAAGTTCTCTGACAGACAAGGTCATGACTTTTGGTTCTGAAAACTGGAGGAAAAATGTTAGTGTACAAGGCACAAAATGGTATCCCAAGGACAGATTCAGTCTGGCCTCCAAAGTATTGCCAAGATTTAAAATGTGGGATATTTCACATAAAAATCCATATTTCTGACTTCTCTCAAAAAACCAGAAGTTGAGCAACCCTCAGCAGGCATCCTGCATGAAAAGAGCCTGAAGTGAATCCTGACTATCACAGCCATTCCAGATCATCAGTACTGTGTCTCAGATTCCCCAGGAGCAATTTCCACTCCGCAATGCACTTGCCCCAGCCTTTGCTGACACTCAGCCAGCTTTAGTTCTGTACGTTATTTAGTGTTCCTCACTGGCTCTGAGGGAATTTGAGCTTGGAACTCCTGACTTTTGCCTTGACTGAGTCTTTTGCAACTTTCAGGCACTGAACACCTTTAACTTCTAGACTCCACACCACCTGGTCCCTGAGCCAATGAGAACCAAGCCTCCAATGTGCTTACTTCAGAGTAGAATTTGGAATTTGTTGATTGTTTGCTGGTATCCCAGAGAACCTGTAACAGCCTCAGCAAGTAGCAGCCTGACTTCAACTCCCATCCCTGTTCCCAGACCATGGATCCCTTGTGGGGACTGCTTGAGTCCTTCCCCTCTCATATTAGAGCCCTCTGAGAAACCCAGTTGGTCAGACACTGATGACTCTACCTTCCCAGTCCTGGCTACTAGCACCCACTGACCCAGGGACTGAGCCCTGCCCTGCTGATCTCAAAGTATCCCTCTTCAATTCTTCCGACAAGGACTGTCCAATGTGGTAGCCACATACAGCAAGTGAACACTTGAAACAGGGATAGTCCAAATTGAGATGTGCTATAAATATGAAACATGCATGCAGTTTCAAAGACTTACTATAAAATAAAGCATAAAAACTACTGTATCAATAATTTTCTATTAATGACTTGCTGAAATGATAATATTTTGGATATATTTGATTAAACAAAAAATAGTATTAAAATTCATTTCACCTGTTTCCTTTTACTTTTTAAATAAGGCTAGTAGAAAATACAAAATTACATACGTGGCTCATATCAAGTTCTATTGGATAGTGCTACTTTAGGTAACAAAGTCAGCCGCTGTCCAAAGAGTTCCACAACTCCCTACTCTCGCTCCACTGGCCTGTCCCTGTGGTCTAAGTAACGTTTGCAGCCAGTCCCACATGGATTAAGGCCTTGTCTCACTATCTGAAAGGCTCTTTCAGATAGTATCTGAGTGTTCCATGTGGCCTCTTTAAGAGGCTTTCTGTGAAAGGGTTCTCCTTTTTCTACATCCCATCCTTCCCCTTTCTAATTAAATTTTGAAAACTCCCATAGTTAGGTGTGAGTGAATGAATATGAGCTATATGTGTGTGGCTGTGTGCACATGCATATGGGAAGTCACAAGAAAACAGTAACATAAAATTGTGTGTTCGTCCCAATTAAAAGGAAGAGGGGTAGGTTGGGGGAGGGGAAAAGGATGCTTTCTCCTCTACAAAGGAAACCTCAAAGTGAACTACTCCTCCCATCCTCTCTAGAACAAAGTGTGCTAACCAGTGGCAGTTGGGCCAACCCGCCATTAAGAGGCTGTAGAGACAGAGATACTGAGGAGAAGCACACAGTCTCTTAAAGAAACCCAGGTACCAGTTTTCAAATAAAAACTAAAACAGCTCAGAGGAAAACAACCACCACCACCACAAAAGCAGGACTAAAAAGTAGCCGCGAGACCCGCACACAGGGTTTGGCACAGTCTATTTAAACCAATTTAAATCAATGAAATTTTCTATGATCTGAAATCAAAGTGGTTACTTACGCTAACGTAACAGGCTTTAGTAACCAATGTACAGGTGTCCTGAGTCAAATGCCTGCCCTGCTCACATGAATCACCAGGGCTGCTTTTTGGTGCTGTTTGCAAACAAATAAACAGCAGCATCGACATCACTGGGGAGCTGGTTATGCAAATTCTCAGGTCCTACCCCAGACCCAGTTAAAATGCAGTGAGATTTTGCATTTAACCCACAAGATCCTCTAGTGATTCTGGTACACATTAAAGTTTGAGAAGCACCTGAAGTTTAACCTTCTGACTGCATTCATTTGCTTAACAATTATTTTTTGAGAAAAAAAAATGGCAGCCCTCCCTCTGAGTTAGTGTCTCTGGAATTTGTCCCAATGGGGATCTTTCTGTTTTTCTCTTTGCACTGTAGCTAATAATAAAGAATGTTTTTCAAGTAAATCAATGGTTCCAGGTGGTTCTTGGATGAGAGCCCTGCCACATGGCTATAAAAAGCCAGCTATTTCTCTTATAAGTTCCAAACTTAAATATTCCCTGAAGCAAATAGCTTCTGCTTAAGAGCAGCAAATAATTTTATGTAAAATAGATGAGTATCTGTGTAACTATCACACTACCTCCTCGTCCCAAGTACACCACCACATCCGGGGGAGTGCCAAAATCAACTTTATTTTAAAATGTCACATCTT